>JAUIMM010000608.1:10355000-11672500 GCA_031769625.1 Taudactylus pleione | reverse complement strand
AGCTGATTTACCAGTATTCTGGTCATTGTGCGCGTTGCTAGCTCCATCTTGGAAGTTTTTTTTCTTCCTCTCTGGTACTTCATATACCCCTTTCAGACAGAGGAATAGAAGAAAACAAAAAATACATTTACAAATGAATTCAAAGCCGTAATGTAAACATATATGTGCTTGCGGCCTACTGCACACTGGCTTCACATTGCAACAGATACATTGAGTTTAGATATCAGCATAGTAAAATCAGCATAGTAAAATCAGCATAGTAAAATCAGCATAGTCATACTATAATGACAAGTCAATACAGGACAAAGTTAACATCCCAAAAATAGTGGGTGTATAGTAACTTACTGTTCCTGCGCAATGTCGGAGTCTCAGTCTGTGCAGGAGTTGGCGTCCCTCTCGTACTGCTTCCACTCGCCTCAACCGCACCCTCTAGTGTATTGGTGTCTGGGACCCCCACGGCAGCCATCGGATCTGTGTCACTTATCTCTGTGATGTCATCAAAGAGTATTGGTTGTGTCATTGAGCAGGATTGGCTGTTCTCCGGGATAACACTTCGTGAAGATGCACAACTAGACGATGATATGGCAATGGGATTAACCAGTGCAGAATTGCCAAAGACTTCATTACACTGATCATAGTAAACCCATTCAATTCTGGCAGCACCAATTTTTCCGCCTATTATGGTTGTGAACTTTGTTGTAGTATTTGCGTAGAGCTTTCAGTTTTTTCACTACCTGCTGCTGGGTCCACACAATGACCTCATTCAGAGCCGGACGCTATTTGCGGTCGTTCGTTCAGAAAAAGGGGTGGCTATTCAAATGAACCGTTCGCTCTTTGCGGTCTGTTCACGCCTCTATGTCTGAACGTGCGAACAAAACTTGCGGTCATTTTTTGGATAACTACGCCCCCTAGCCACTCGCATCCTACGTCATGTCCGCTATTTATTAGATTAATCGAGTACATCGACCAGCGTATGAACTGCTCGCTATTCTTGTGGTTGGTTTTTCCTACCACAACCTGGGAACCATGGGAATGCCTCCGTCGGGGCAGCCACGCCCCCGGCATGCCCACCAAAGGGGGCGTGCTGTCAATCACCATCGACAGCACGCCCCTTTTCGTGCGAGACCCCGAGCGACAGCTTCCCCGTCGCTCGCCGGGTCTCCCGCATGCGCACGACGGAGACGCCTCCGTCGTGCACATGTGCATTTGGGTACCATCGTCCCGCTTGCGAGCGTCCTGTGCTTGCGAGCGGGTCTGAATGAGACCCTTAATTCCCTGGTCAATTGGAGGGTTGGCTACCCGTGAAAGTGTTCCCGGGTAGGTACCTTTCAGACATAAACGAGATCCCGGGAATTTGGCCGAGGCAGGCCAAATTCCCGGGAATCTCAGTATGTCTGAAAGGGGTATAAGTGAGGACTGTTCTACACTGACCAATAAATACAGATGAATGTGTGGTGGAATCAATTCTTTACATGAAATGTCAAACAGAAATTGATATTAAAAGATAAATAATTTATTTGTAATAAAGTGCATTTTCAAAGATACATAACCAAGAATATCATGGTGGGACAGATTAAAAGGCCTAAAACTGTTCTCACTATGATTGACGGAAATGCATCTTAAACCAATTACATGAATACAATTTAATTAAAAATAACTAAAAAATATAATTTGAATCACAGTAGCACATGGTAACAAATATCAGCATGATATAGATGAAACTATAAAATAAATGAAAAGGTCTCACTGTATTTCTGAAATGTATGATTTCACGGTTTCTGGACACTTTCTTAGGTAGTGGAAAGTGAATCACTGGTAAGTGCAAATGTATTTGTGCATGCAGGGTTAACTCTCAACCTGACAGAAGGCCTTGGGACTTCCTTAGGATCTCAGGGTGTGCTAACTCATACATTTCAGGGAACAGGCCACCATCCTGCACGCGCCTACTCCACCAGGGCTGCCGACAGCTCTGCTGGGCCCCGGTACTGGGAGGGTGTGTGGCCAGCCCAGGGAGGTGTGGCCAAACCTTACAAAAAAAAGATAAAAAATCCAATACGGCCCACCGAGCCACACAGTAGGGTGCCGGGGGGTGGGGGCATGATCGCACATAACGCAGGGAGAGAGGACTGCCTGCTGCTGTAGCAGCCTCTCTCCCTAGCCCAGCACACAGCAACGTTGGTACTGGGCTAGGGAGAGAGGCTGCAGCAATCAGTCCTCTCTCCCTGCCCGAAGTACTGCACCGGCTGGGTGGACGGGGGGCTGCAGGACCCAGGCCCCTCCCAACAGTCTGGGCCTGGGTGAATAGTACACGCCCCCCTTCCCCTCTCAGTGCCCATGTGCTTTCCTAGTGAAGAAGATGTGGCTTGCTGCCATGGTTTGCGACATCTTTTCATCATAGCCCTGCTTCTTCTTTTCCCCTGGACCTCTGCTCCAGGATCATCTGGAGGGGAGGTATAAAATGTAGGTAAGTATGCCTTAGCACCCAGACATGACCACTATAGAAGTTATAATCTCTTCTATATATATATATATATATATATATATATATATATATATATATATATATATATATATATATATATATATATATATAGTATATGTATATATAATAAAGTTCCTGGATCTGGAGTCTGTGTGTTCGTTCAGGCTAATCTCTTGAACCACTGGACGGATTTTGATGTGGTTTTCACTGTTCTATACTGCATTGGTCGAGGAAGGTTTAGGTGTATGAAGCATTCATCTGTGACAAAAGGGAGCCGAGCAGTCACTTTTTTTAGTGAAGCAGTCACAGAAAAAATTAATCTTACACCAAGGTGAAGCAGAGTAGCTGTTCATTGTGCTGAAACAGCAAAGCGAGAACCAATAAGAGCTAGCAATGTGCCCTGTTGTTTAGCAGCAGCCTAGAGAGGGGAGGGAGTCAGGGACTGAGCTGGATCGAGACAGCCTCCAATGAACCCATGAAGATGACCTGATGCAGTCACCGTAGCCCGGAACATTGGACCACCACCATCAAATGGTAAAAACACTACCAACGGAACAAAAACATTGATGGTTAGTGACCATTGGATTCCAATGTCCACCCCTACGCTGAACTTACAGACGGACTCCGGCCACCACTCCACCATGAAGTGCTCCCTTTCCAAGATGATGTTCACACACAGCCTCATTCCCTCGGTGACCAGGCGGCACCTCCAATGGAAGTCAGTGCTGTTCTTGGACAGGGGAACCATGGTGAGGAAGCTCAACAAGAAGCCTAGGAAATATAGAGTACATTGTGCAAAGAGGACATAGCTCACCGCCATGTTCAGTAGCTGGGGAGCGGTGCATATGAAGGCTGGTTAAATATGAACAGGTGACCTAGCCCCAGGGACATGCTACTGATAATGCTTATGGTAGCAGCAAATACAAATCTCTCATCCATGATCCCCCTGCCCTTCCAAGCACATCCCAGTGGCCAGGCCCCAGCCAGCTCCAGCGCAGCAGCAGTGGGAGATGTGGTGACACTGGTGAGATGCAAGGGGCAGCAGTGAGAAGCAGGGGGTTGTGGTGAGATGCAGAAGCTTTTGGTGTGATGCAGGGGGCTGTGGTAAGAAGCAGAGGCCTGTGGTGAGATGCAAGGGGGTGTGGTGAAATATAGGATGCTGTGGTGAAATGCAGAGGACAGTAGTGAGAAGCAGGAGGCTGTTGTGCAATGCAGCGGGCAGTAAGAAGCGGGGGGCTGTGATGACAAGCAGGGGATTATGGTAACATGGCATAGGGTGTTATGAGATGCCGGGGGCTTTGGTGATATGAAATTGGTCAAGTGCAAATTCGGGGGGGGGGGGGGGGGTTGCTGGTGAAACAGTAAATGTGTGCGGTGCACTTATGATTATAGTGGGGTAGCAAAGTTACATCAGAACATCCTTAACACAGAGAGGAAATGGCATCATCCCTAGTAGTGAACAGGGGAGGCCAGGATCAATTTATTTTATTATTATTAACAGTTTCTTATAAAGCGCAGCATATTCCGTGGCGCTTTACAATTGTAAACATTAATAAAACAAAACTGGGTAATAACAGACAGATATATAGGTAGGAAATCTAGCACCTGAAATAAGTATCTGAATGACAAAGATCTAAAAACTTCCCAAGCTTCACATAACGGAAAAATAGAACACACAAAGCAAACTACATTTCAGTTTTCTTGTATCAAGCAGTTTATACCAGCATGTAATTTTCCCACACATAGTGAACTTACAATACAGTAAAAACATTTTTTTTAAATGTAATCTTAAGGGGAAATTTAATTATTCTAATGTCAAACAGATTCAGAGTTGCACACTGCCTTGACCACTTTAGCAGTAGTATTGCCAGTTAAATTACTGCCTTTTTAAAACAACGGCCAGACTCACCGGGATCTCACCGATGCCTGCAAGTTGTAGGCTATTACATTTATCCGTATTTATGCAATTGGCAGTCATTTAAAATATTTGCTTTTCTATGACAAGCTATTTTAAACAATGATTTATTGACTATTTGTGTATTAAAGTGACATACATTTGATAATACTAGTCTAAAGTAAAGTTACCAAACTGACCAACAAGCTTGATGAAATTTCAGTTAAAAGCAACATCTCTTGCAACGACTTGCACCCTTCACTCTGTCCCCTTGTGGTGTGGAAGCCGTTGGCGAGAAGATGGGGCCCAGCTCCCACTGCACATGTCGAGCTTGGGCCATGCCATAGTGGTCACATGCCAGTGCTGTCAATCTCTTGGTATTTTTACAAACAGGAAAGACAGAGAGGATGTTATAAGTAGTGAAGGCAAGAACCGCTGGTACACATGGAGGACGGGTTTAAGACTAACAGAAAGTAAAGAAGAGCAGAGAGAATGGCACAGATGGGGGAGAGATGGTAAGAAATACAGGTTGGAGAAGGAGAGTGATACAGTGGAAATCAAATTAGTGGGGCCTGTCAGTATCTAGAAGATGTGTAGATCTCCAAACATTGAGTCTATGTAGATATAAGTTAGCTCCTCCTTACTGTCCACTGGGACAGAGGAGTAGACCTGTGCTGCAGCAGTGACTGACCTCCAGATGAAGAATGCCCGAATTACGACAGAGCCATGCCAGCATCTAGAAATTAAAATTTTCTTTTATCCTTTTTTTTTTATTTTTTTTAAAAAATAAACAATTTGAGGCATGGTGACCATGGCTTCCCCCTACTGCATCTCAGAGTGTGTCACAAGTCAGTACTGCTCTCCACAGCAGCCTGGAAATGTCACATCTGTTACCCAAGCAAATTCTGCAAAGGCACTACCCATCCAATACTGGATACTGGGGAGGGGTGGGAATAGTACAGTCTTTTACTACACCTTCCTACCATTTAGATTGCTTTGAGCTCCTGATTCTAACTAAGTAAAACAAAATCTTCTTTGGAATGACATATCATAATTGTAAATTTCCGACTATAATTTTGGCAGTGTATAACTCTCATGATGTGGATTGTAAGATGTCAAGGTCAATCTCAACAGGACAGCACATGGTATTTTTAACATGCACCTGCCAAACAGAAATGTGTCGCTGGAATGTATCTTTATATGTTGGCTACTATGTAAATAGAATAGAATCCTCTCACACATCTTGGAGTAAATTTGCATTAAGGTGCCTTCACACATGGCAATATTTTACCCGATCTGACCGATTCCGACGCATCGGAACGACAGATCGTGTAAAACATGCACAAATCGTGTGTCCCCACTCACGATCACAATGCGATGTGCGTCCCCGCAGGTCGCACATCGCATCTTCAGATCTGCCGTGCTGTAGGGTAGATCTGACAATCTCAAGTCACGATGTACTGGATAGTTTAGGAGGCACGATAGATCATGTGTCAAATTGGCAGCTTTTTCAGACAAAATCATGCCTACGACTGCCGGGGAGAGTTCAGGGGGAAATCGTAGACATTGTGGGATTGTGAGCACATCGCTATGTACCTTCAGTCAGTAATAGTAAATCCGATTTTTTGGGGAAATTGTTAGGGCACTTGTGGACAGGCAAAGGAAGAGACATTCAATACCATACTACCTTACCAGTTAATCCTTAAGTTTAATTAGAAAGGTAGCCAGTTTAGCATGTGGCCCTGCAGCCACATCAGTGTAATTCTGTCATATCTGTTAGCGTTCTTGGTTAGAAAACTGGAACAATTTAGGCCTTGCTGCCCCATCTGATAAAGCCATAACTATTGGCCTGATACAGACCCGCTCGCGAGCGCTGAGCGCTCGCAAGCGGGTCGATGTTGGCCCAGTGCACATGCGTGAGACCCGGATAGCGACGGGCAAGCCGTCGCTCTGGGTCTCATACCAAAGGGGGCGTGCTGTCGATGTTGAGTGACATCAAGCCCCCTTTGGTGGGCAGGCTGGGAGCGTCGCTGGCCAGACGGAGGCGTTCCCATGGGAACACCTACCGTCTGGGGCCGGCCCCACTGACATCACAAGTGATGTCAGTGAGAGTGCTTTCAGCTCTGGTAGAGCCGAAAGTACTCTAGGGCTTGCGGCAACGAGACCCTACCACAAGGGTCTCGTCGCAAGCCCGATGGTCGCGAAGGTCTTGACCATCGCGACCATCTTCCTGGCCCCTCACTATAGCTGTGGGTGGTCACCCACAGCTATGCGAGCGGCCAGGAGGCCGCTCTAAAAAAACAGAGGGACGGCCCTGATTCAGAGCGACAGCTCTGTCAGAGCGTCCGGCTCTGAATCAGGACCTATATCCACACAAACCATTCCTATTTTGGCCGCATTTTTTTTTTTACTTTTTTTTTTTTTAACAGTTTCTTATAAAACTAAAAATAATTTTTAATTGTTGTCAATATCAAAATATCATCATTGGCTGTAATTGTTGTCATAGGGCCTGATTCAGTATGATGCTGAACGCAGAGTTCCGATTATCTCATGTGCCGAATGGGTCCTGCGTGATCGCATGCAGAGCGGGTCTCTGTCAGCATACGGAGATATCCTGGCCTCTTTTGGGCATCTGCAATGGCCGATTTGTGTAACCCCATGGTCACTCAGATGATCCGATGCTGCGTCCAAGGACGCAGCTCAGGTCAGTAATGCATGTCAGTGATTGACAGTCTGCTGCCATTTGTGGGCAGGGAGGGGGTTTCCCAAAATGGAGGCGTGACGCCGCCATGAGGGGGGGGGGGAGAGGGTCTCTGTCATCAGCTCAGGTCAGTAATGCATGTAGGAGAAGAGACGCCTCCTGCTGTATTACCATATTACAACTATCGCAGCTGCTAACATGTTAGCAACAGCTCCTGTATCCTCAGCTTAATCACCCCCATTGTCAAAATTTCACTGTGACATTTTTTTTCTGAGATATTAGTTATAAATGTATTTTACATGTTATTTTACATATTATTTGTTATTTCATATATATATAAAAAAAATAAAATAAGTAGTAATATTTTGCAGCACATATTATTATTATTTAATTTGCAATTGCTTGTACTTGTGGCTCTATGACACCTAAGCATCATTTTGTAAACTGGTATTCGACTCAATGGGGTAAATTTACTAAAGTGAGACTTTTTAGAAGTGGAGTTGTTGCCCATAGCAACCAATCATAATCTAGTTATTATCTTTTAGAATGTGCTAGTTAAATGTTAAATAGAATCTGATTGGTTGCTATGGGCAACATCTCCATTTCTGAAAACTCACACTTTAGTAAATTTATCCCAAATACTATTCTCTCTAATCTGTTCTTCATGTCAAATTTAGGGGCATTTTCAATTAGCCGCGAAAAGTGGAGTACTTTTTGCATGCCGGACTTTTCGCCGTCATCGCTGGTTTTCCATGCGAAAAAGTATCGGGCACGCCCCCGCTTATCCCCGTAATTCAATTAAAAATCTGCGAAAACGGAACCTGGCGAATTCGGACTTGGCAAAAAGTCCTGTCAAAAATGGGGAAAACAGTCTGTAGCCCCAAAAAAGCTGCACTAACATAGGGGATCACTATAGGGGTGTTCTAGTACCCCTAATAAAGCAAATGTGGATACTAAAGTTTTCTCAATTGTTTGCTATTAGCGTCTTTGCATAAGTGGTGAAGAATGGCATTAAGCAATATTTTTTCAGCAAAATAACTAGTTCCAGCCAATTTGGAATACATGAAAATGGGTGCTAGCATATTTTGAAGATGCTAATGTGAAGTTTAAAAAAAAAAAAAAAAAATACCTGCCGCAAGCACCTGCAATCCCAAAAACACCTGCCCCATACTTGGGGACCCCCCTGGAGTCTATTTCGCTAGTTTTTAAATTTGTCCCCCAACTTTGGTTTTTTCACCCCCAAAATGAAAGCGTGTTTTTGGGGTGCTCTTAAGTATTTTTGAAATGTTTTTAACAGTTTAGCTTTGGGGGACTGTCCCAATGGTGCAGGGGGTTTCCGAAGGTTTGCGCCCCAAAACCCCAATTCTGCACTTTTTTCCGCTTGATATCATAGGCAAATCTTTTTTTCGCCTATACCAATTCATTGACTTTCCACATGGGTGAAAAGTCTTTGGAATTGAATACTGGGATAAGTTTTCGCTGGGTGAAATTACGTCACCGGAGAAACTTTTTCGCCAAAAACGGCTTATTGCGGCCCCTTAGACTCATCCAAGTTTTCTGTCACTATGTGATTCCCACTGTGCTAGTCTTCAGTTACTGTGAGCTGTACCTTCCAGAATCAAATGCAATACCTTCCAGAATGAAATTCAAATTTGTATATAACTTACCGTGTCTTGAGGGTAATCACCTTTTTATTTTCAGATTCCCAGACAGGGGTCGTGGCCAGGGGAGGAGGGGGAGGGGTCAAACCTCATTAGAGTCACAATCATTTTATTTATCAGAGCCCCTTCATGCACCTTGTATGTCAGAGTCCCCTCATGCCCCTATATATGCCAGGCAGAGCCTCTTCATGCCCCTTTATATTAAATCAAAGCTCAGTCCCCTTATATCCTAATATGCCAGACAGAGGAAGTGCTGCCTCGTGCCCCTTTATATGGTGGCATCAGCGCCCCTTGAATAACATGTAGAGAGATGGTCATTATCGTTGTGGTAGCTTCAGGCTTCTTCGTTATTTAATTACAACCTCTTTTCCTTTCTCAATAAAATTGTGGCTAAAGTGCGTTAACATATAGGTTCCGAGATAAGTACCCGGAGCTATGGATTAATGCTTTTGTGGCACCTGCTCTAAGGGCACTTACCGCAGATGAGGGCAGCCTGCAGTTAAGTACTGAGGCTAATTAAATCCAGCCCTTGAAAAAAGAGCATTTTTCCATTAAACTTCGCAAGCTTTACAGTATATTGAAAACAGAAATGTATATTCTAAGGTAAATATACCTTCTTAGAAAACACAGTGCATGTTCCTTATGCATGTCAAGCAGTATTACTTCTCCAGACCAGCATTTACTGTATAAGGATCCTATTTTCAAAACATAGCATATGCTACTACTTAACAGTACTGTATTGAGAAACTAAATCATGTGACAAACTATAAAAATATATTAGAAGTACCGTATTGTATATAATAATGCATGTGTTTTATAACTGGTAACGTTACTAATGAATGGAAAACAGTACAAAGTACTGAAAGTTCTATTCCCTCATCACTTCCCACAATTAATGATTATGGAAATTTGTGTTTGTTACAATATACATGCTTTATCAGTGGATGAAATGAAATCATCCTATCATCCCCTGACACTACAAAAAGGTCAGTTATTTCTGGCTGGACACTCCCTGTCACAGCAACATAGCAGAGATACCTCATCAAAATCCAGAAATAGAAGCCCCTACCCATATTTTACTGATCTAGTTAGCAGACTGCAAACAGCTAGGGAACATATTAGTCAATAAAGGAGAAAGGAAATTCTGCTAGATGTATCTTGGAGGGATTGTTATTGTCATATAGTTTCTATTACCTGGCCTGATAATGAAGCTAACTATTGGGATATTCTTTGGTGGACTTTTTGGTGCTCTTGGGATTTTAATCTTTTTGGTGGCATTTGGAACAGACTATTGGCTTCTTGCCAAGGAAGTTGATAAATGCTCAGGAAATCAAGGATATGGGGTCAGTGTTGCTATTTTATTATAGTGTATATGTGTTGTCCTATTTACTCCACAGCATATATGTGGTCAGTGTTGCTATTATGGTATTGTAGGGATGTAATTGTATTGTATATGTGTTGTCCTGTTTGCTACCACAGTATTCAGTATAAAGTACTAATGTACTTATAGCTGTTAGTAAAAGACGCTAATCAACATTGATTTTTTTTCTTTTGAATTGTTGAGAATTATGTTTAATTTATCTGCATAAACAAGTAATACACATACAGTATTACATCTATCATTTTTCTCTTTGTTATCTAAAGGGTGTTGATCGAGTCCTCTTGCACCATGAAGGTTTCTTTTGGAGATGTTGGTATAACGGAGACATAGGACCAGATAATAACAGCATGGCAGCTTTTTGGATCAGTAAGATTTATTGTTAAAATATATTAAAATATCACAGTGGAAAATGTATAACAGTTATACAAATTGTAGTGTACATAGCTAGGTATTTATGTTTTTCTTCTTCCTCTAGAATTAGCAGTATAGGAAAGGTTCATACAGTATGTGTTACTATAATGTAACATAAAAGCAAAACTAGGTAACATTCTTAGCACTTTTCCCATACCCACTTTGCATCTGTGGGTATGTCGGCATGTCACATATAGTCATATTTTAAATATTTTAATTTACAGTATTCAATTTCCATTACAAAACATGAGGATTGTACCACGTAATTGCAGTTGCGCAGTTGATAATCATACCATATAATATATATATAAATATTGAGAAGTTTATATTTCTAGTAATAAATATTCAATGTAAATGTGTTTATCATACAAAATCATTTTATAATTGTATGTTTCTGGAGTACTACTGTACCATGAACCACAATGGCTCTTCTTAATAACACAATATGCATTCTTAGAATCAGGGCCAGCTCCAGGGGTCTGAGCACCCTGTGCTGGCCCGGTACATAGCGACTGAAATTGGGGGTGTGGTCTCATTTCCATAGGCCACATCCCCTGCGTGACGTTATTTGGAGGCGTGCCCGCATGGAACGCCTCCAGATAACTTCAGGCTGGGGGTAAAGCCCAGCCTCTCCATGCGCATCATCCATTCACACTCCTGGGGTCCGGCACCACCGCACAGCTGCGGCGGTGGGGGTCCCCAACCTCCCGATTTGACTACCCGCGGGCCACTTCGGCCCATGGGTGGAACAGCGGGACAGTACTGTCCCGGTAAAATCGGGATGTTGGGGAGGGGTACGCCCTCTAATGGTGGGGCCCCTGTGCGACCGCACTGGTTGAACACCCCTAGAGCCGGCCCTGCTTAGAATGTAGGCACAACTTGCTGGTCTATTTTTGGATAGTAGATTACATTATAAACGGGATACAATTTGAGTCTCTGGTGGAAATTTAATAACCTGGGAGATGCAGGCATCGGCAAGATTCTACTGATTCTGCCTGTTTTTTTTACAGGAACAATAATTTAAACCTGTTTTTGCCTTTCAAACTATTGCCGCTTTAAAAAACCAGGTATACTTGCCGAAATATTGCCGATGCCTGCATCTGGCAGATTATTACATTTTTCCCTCTTTTAGGATTGCTGTTTGTTGTTGGCTGTATAGTTCTATGGTAAAATATGCAGTTTTAGAATACTTTATAATGTCATATGGGTAAGGGAAAAATGTGGAAACACCAATATAAAGTCAGTTAATAGGACCATCATGAAGGGCCAGTACTGACTGTATGCAGCATGATGTTGAGTCTTCCAAATCTGGAATTGTTTAGGAGGAATGCAGCACCTTTCTTCCACAAGAATGAAACTGAACTAACACCTGGTTGGTGGAGTGGAGAACACTGTCTCAGGCTTACCGTACTTCCAGAATACTGCATAAATGGTTAATTGGGTTCAGATCTGGTAACAGAGAAGGCTGTGACACATAGGGGTGAGCGAATATCACAGAATTTCAGATGCCCCAATCATTTGTTAGACTGTGCATGTGTGAGGACGGAGCCGATGTGAGGATGGCACAACTATATGACATGCAGATGTTATACAGTGACATGCAGAATTTCACAACTGACTCACTGTGGACCCCCACTCGACTTTCTATGGTGTTAACATCTATAATGAGCTTCTTCGAGGCACACTCTGCAACTTGGCACCAAGATTTTTTATTTATGTAGCAGATGTTGAGAAATGTATGCAAACCAAAAGAGTTAGTACAGGACAGTTACAGGCAGAATAAAACTGATACTGAGAATTATGTCCAGCATAAATATACATTGAAATGGTACTTGCATTAACAGACATGATAGGAATATAAATTACTGTATATAACTTCTTATGTTTTTGTTTGTTTTATTTTGGTCAAATCAGTGAGGATTGAACACACTTCTTTACATTTTTGATTTCACATCCTTTTAGCCCATTTGGTAGAATCATACAGATAATGAGAAGTTTGCACAGCAAGGCTGGGTAACATGGAACGATGCCTGGGGTGGTAGTTTGTGCATTTTTTCTGTACATACAGAGTAAGAAAGTGGTACCGTGCAGTTATAAACATTTATTTGCTAAAAACTATAGGTCCAGGTGGGGTGGGGCCTCACATGCAGCTTGTGCAAAGAAGGACATGTTCCCTCATGGTGTCATATTCCTTTCCCGATAGTTGCTTCTCTTATTATTTTTCAAAATTAGGCAAGTATGCTGTGACATATGGATAACCTCAATGTACTGATCATCAGCCCATTAGGTGAACATACATACACTGTGAATCCAGGAAACACCACTACTATCAGGAAAGAAATAGAACAACATTGGGGTGATAATGATTGCTGCCTTACTTATGAAGAAATTATCATTAACTTTGCCTGTAAGGAAATTACTAGAAACAACTCCAGGAAAATGCACCACATAATAAGACAGAACCACCAAATCCCTTCTATTGGAAATGGGCACTCAGATATATAGGGTTCTTTAAGTTGGCTCCACATATACATTCGTCTATTAGTCAAGAACATGGTGAAGGATGATTTATCTGAAAATATGACTTTAGTCTACTGTTCGGTATTCGATTAAACTCACAAATGTGCTCATGTGGGATAATCTGCCCTCCACAGGTGGAATTTTGCAGTAAATTATGTACAGTTGCTCACACGTTTTGCTTTGTGCTTTATAATGATGCATGAATATCGAGATCGTGGTGTTTCTGATTGTCCCCACTTTTGCTGACGATGTTTATCACTTGGAGATCCGTGATGTCATCATCTAATGCTGGGCATACACTATACAATTATCTGTCAGTTATCTGTCCAATCTGGCTGGTTGGAATGAAAACCTGGTAATGTATGGGAGCAAATGACAGATGATCATATGGTTTTAAACACTGGAAAACGGACAAAAAACAATTGTTCAAATTAGTAAATTCGTGTGTTTCAACCAATTTGTCTGAACAACAATTTTTGTCTGTTTTCCAGACAATGTACATGTGTTTATTATACAAATAATTGTATGTTTCTGGAGTACTACTGCACCATGAACCACAATGGCTCTTCTTCATAACACAATATGCATTCTTAGAATGTAGCAACAACTTGCTGGTCTGTTTTTGGATAGTAGACTACATTATACAATTCTGAGTCTCTGGTGGAAATTTAATAACCTGGGAGATGCAGGCATCGGCGAGATAGCCTGGTTTTGCCTTTCAAATTATTACTGCTTTAAAAAAACGGGCATACTTGACAAAATATTGCCGATGCCTGTATCTGGCAGGTTATTAAATTTTTCCCTCTTTTAGGATTGCTGTTTGTTGTTGGCTGTATAGTTCTATGGTAAAATATGCAGTTTTAGAATACTTTATAATGTCATATGGGTAGGGGAAAAATGTGGAAACACCAATATAAAGTCAACTAATACGGCCATCAAGAAGGGCCAGTACTGACTGTATGCATCATGATGTTGAGTCTACCATGCAGCACCTTTCTTCCACAAGAATGTAACTGAACTAACACCTGGTTGGTGGAGTAGAGAACACTGTCTCGGGCTTACTGTACTTCCAGAATATTGCATAAATGGTTATTTGGGTTCAGATCTGGTAACAGAGAAGGCTGTGACACATAGTTACCTACCCTCCCGGAATGTCCACCAGACTTCCAGAATAATGATAAAGGGGTAAGCGAATATCACAGAATTTCAGATGCCCCAATAATTTGTTGGACTGTGCATTCGTGAGGATGGAGCCGGTATTAGGAAATGATGTATGTCATTTGCTCCCATACATTACCATATTTTCATTTCAAAAAGCCATATTGGACAGATATCTGACAGATAATTGTATAGTGTATGCCCAGCATTAGTCATTGTGATTTGAAGTATAAAGAACATTGCAGGATTTTTTTTGAAGTCATATCATTATTACACAATCAAGTGGCTCTTTTTCTTATACTGTACCTTATCAAATGTTGTTTATGGTGTATGTTTAAACTCTGTACTACTTTACATACCTCAAGCAAAATTTAAATAAAAAAAAAACATTAACTTTTTATAAGTAGTTATACTTGTTTTGATAATAATGTTTGGATATACATTATGGAAATGAAATGACATTTGATGTAATTTAAGGTGATTCATTCACTCCAGCCCAATCTTTTATTGGAGTTCAGAGTTATTAAACACTTTAATTATTTGTTTATTCAACTACATGTTACAAGTATATGAATTAAGCAGAAAGGAACTATTTTAATTATTTACTGTACTTACAGTATGTCAACATAATCGCTATGTGCTATCATTCGTTTTCATATATTAGTGTGTTTGCTGAACCTATTTTATCTAATTTGTAGAAATAATATGAGGTGAAAAGATGGTTAAAAAAATATATTTTTTTTCAGAAATGTCCCCACAGTTTCGAAAATTTGAGCTGTATTTTCAGAAAAGCTTTCTTTTTATTAAGAAGGCAAGATATGCCCTCTTTCATGAGGAGACAGTATTCATACTACATTTGAATATACATTGTTCATTGTCCAGGAAAATATATGGGTACCCATTGTTCTGCACAGAGAACCTTATTTCTCTTCATGTGACGGACAAAATAATGCTAAACCACAATCTCCAACCAGAGTCGCCAATAGAACAGTTTCCTATGTGATCAAATTATAAAAACAAACAAACAATTGTCTTGGTTGTCTTTCCGAAATAATAACTTACAGCAAAACAGCTGATGTGGCTGTGCCGATATTACATGTGTTAGAAGAGTTAAGTTTTGTTTTATTTGATTCACTTTAGGGGTATGCAGTCAGATTGTCAACAATGACAATGGTAACATAATGTTGGCACCAGAATGTCATCTTTTATGATGTTGACATGGCTAAAATGTCGACACATGGAAAATGTCGACATGGAGAGAATTTCAACACATGAAATGTCGGAATTGTAAAATGAAAACCAAAGGTGGTATAGTGCTAATATAATGATAATTATATTGATGTACCAGAATAAATGTAAGACATGTAATTAACAATATAAAATATTTAATAAACAGGTATAATAAAAGAAATACACTAATGAAAAATACATATAAATATTTCAGAAATAAATACTGTTTTTAAATATATCTTAGTACAAAATCAATATAGAATATAAATATCTATCTATCTATCTATCTATCTATCTATCTATCTATCTATCTATCTATCTATCTATCTCCATATCCTTGGACGTAGCATCATATTATCTGCGTGTCTATCAGCCAGCTGAGTGACCGTGGGGTCACACAAGCAAGCCGCCTCAGATGAAAAAAGAGACCAGGAAATCTTTGTCAGTAGTAAACGGAGGCCCATCGCCTCCCCCTCTCCACCCAGGAATATGGAATATGAAATTAAACTACAGTTTATTTAATAAATTAGCACCTAGTAAACCATTTTTTTTTCAGTTTTTGATATTGTAGCATTATGGGAAGGTTTAGGCTTAGGTTTAAGAGTTGGAGTTAGCATTAGGGTAGATACACTTACCTTAAAGCCACAGTGTTGACATTCTGACATGGTCAATGTCAACAGTATGAATATGTCAACATGTTTAATGTCAGCATTATGACCATGTTGACATTATGAATATCAACATGATGAATGTATAATATACCAGACCCCTTTTAGGGTCCATGTTTATTTTAGTTGAAGTCTCTCAATGTATTGAAATAATTTACAATCTAATCATGTCACTCCTATAGCTAATCAAGCCCCAACCAAGAACTGCACTCATGCTTACCTGTCCCCGTTTCCAAGGAGTAGCGATAACAGCAACTCTACGGCATATCATTCTGCAATTGGTAAGTATGACATTTGGCCTCTTTCTATATTTATATAAATCTTTGCATGCATTGTTGGACAGTTTAAGTGGATTGGTTATGTGACGCTCACATGTTCTTGCTTATGAAAAGTTATCCATGTGAAGCAGCTGTTGGTTGTGATTTAGCCACAAATTATTTGTACTAATGCTGTGCCAGTGTATCATGCAGAGTTTGTAAATGGCATCTAACTATTGTAAGTGTAAAGGGTATATCATCATGTAGCAACACACATTCCGTTCTGATGCCAGAACCAATACTGATAAGAATGCAGCCTATTATTTCCCTTGAAAACAGTGACTTTGGCATCACTCAGATATTTCTTTCTTATTCATTTCTACTACATCTTCATTTGCAGGTAACTAACAATGCACCATTCATATGCATATTGGCTCATCCTACAAAATGGCTGCCTGCGCAGTGTGCACTATAAGCCCTTAGCGCAGAATGACATTTAGAAATATTACATATGCTGTATCACAGATTGACATTTTTAAACATCACAATGGAGATGAGGGGATCGCGTTTCTGCAGGAACATTTCATTCGTCCCTTAGCTCCAGTATCTTTCCAAACGGCGCTCAAAGCTCTGCATAATAATAGGAAATCCCAGTAACATTACCACATGATGTCACTTGGAATGTCTTCTAGGTAACCTAGCCTGCTTTACAATGAATGTATCAGTGTTAGCAGGTAGGGAAGATCTGACTCCAATCTCCGTTATTCTAAGGAAGAGTTCCTGCAGTTCCTCTGGTTCATATAGCATGTATAATGGGTATAATATATTTATTTTCATACTGTACTTGTTTTGGTGTTTGTGCTGATGTTTGTAATATTGAGTAGATACAGATATTTCCTGCTGCATTTCTAATAATTGATCCAGTAACACGTATTTCCTCTATTTTAGTATATCGTGGATTTTGGAATATTTTTATGCTTCTTGGCTTGGTCACAGTTATTGCAGGAGGCTTCTTCATCATATGTGCAGCACCTTTCGCTAACTACAGACTTTATAAAGCAGGAGGAGGCCTTTTTATTACTGCTGGTAAGAAAATCTGCTAATTACACGAACAGAAGGAATACACCCGCAACATGCACCCAAAGACCAACTTTTATTTAATGAATAACAACCATAATAAAAATATAATTAATAATAAATGTATGCTTCATAAGGCTTCATTTTGCAGGAACACATTTCCCTTTATATGTTGTGTCAGTAACAAATTCAATGAAAATTAATCAAATGTAGTGGATGTAAAAAATAAAAAAAAATTAATTATTGATGCTACACCAACATGATTTATGTATAACTATTACAAAATAATGTCAAAAACATACAGCTAAAATAATCAAAATTCTGTGTACATGATGCAAAAAGTCTTAATTGTCACCACTGCTAGAATTAGCAGAATGTGCTTATTGTGCTTATATTCTTATTAATGGAAACCAGTGGATAATAATTATTATACTATGCACTATGTAACACCGCTGGTGGCTATGAACAGTCCACCATCGGCATACCACCAACACTCCCCCGTTTCATACCAGACTGCATAAATGGTTCACCTACAACCTCATTGCACATTTGTGAACATCCGGTGCAAAGTAAGCATTCTGCGCAAACAAAGTAATTTTCAATGCGAGTAAAGGGGGGAAAATTTGAATATCTTTAAGAGGTGCACTGTAAACATCAATTTAAAGTCCACCGTCCTGTCCTTTTCAGTTAAATAAAGTTTTCTCTTTGTCTCCTAAATTACTACTCTGATGAAACATTGTACTTAACTACATACAGTATATCAGTCTTGTGTGTGTGTGCGTCTTGACACAATCATAAACACTCTGGCACTTTATTAAATAGTGAAAGCAGCACAGTGTTTTTCAGCAGTAACAAGGCAGTGTTACAGCATCATCTTAGAAACATAGTAGTATCATAGGCTGCACTAACGGATACACTAGGGCAGAGGTTCCCAAATTTTTTGGAATCACGGCGCCGTAGAGTATCAGCATTGTTTTCATGGCACCCCTAAACCAAAGGCTTGTTGTCGAGAAATTCAGAAAAAATTTAGTAAAGTGAAGTAAATTATGCTTCCCTTGTCATCCTTAGGTTCATTTATGTAGTTGTGGACTTCTGTTTGCCCACATATTTACATTACATTGACCATAAATAATTTGATTTGGTGCTGGACCACCAACCTGAGGCACCCCTGCAAGTGTCCTGAGGCACCCCAGGGTGCCACGGCGCACAGGTTGGGAACCACTGCACTAGGGTGTTGTATTGCTATACTTTACATAGTAGTATCATAACATTGTATTATTGGGATTCAGTCAAAAGATCGACATTCTCAATGTTAACATTCATAATGTCTACACCACAAATATTGACAGTTATGATGTTGACATTTGTCACTGTTCACAATGTTGACATCTGAAATGTCGACGTGAAATCCTGACATGATCAGAATGTTGGTTTAGGCTGCAGGATTGCAGGGTTAGGGTTAAGCACTAGTGGGAGGTTAGGGTTAGACTATGGAGATGTGGGTAAGAGTTAGGCTATAAAGGGAGGGCTAGGGGTAGGGGTGAGTTAGCAGTGGGGAAGAATGCTTACTGTCAGAAGTCTATAAAGTCTAATAAATATAAAAATAGAGATAAAAATAAAAGAACAATAAAATAAAAATAAAAGTAAACATAAAAATTAAATCAAGATAAAAAATAATAAAATAAAAATAAAAATATAAATAAAAGTAAAATAAAATAAAAATAAAAGTAAAAATAATATAAGGTAAAAAAATAAATATAAAAATGAAAATAAAAATATGTTTAGAGATACTTAGTTCTAAATTATCTCTGATCTAATAAGCAGCTTTAATTTATGCAAATAATATTGGATGGACTAGGGTTTTCATTTATTTACTATTCAGGGTTTTTTAATAAAAAATATATGTGTGCTATACTTGATCTTATTTGTCATTTTAATTACAAATAAATATTCTTGAAGGTTTTAAAATCCAATAATAGTTTAAAATTATAATGTATGATGGTTCACTGTTGATAAATAGAAATAATTTGTATTCTGGATATCTGCATCTATTATTATTTTGCTATTATCCTTATGCTTCTTTTGGGAAATTGTTTCGTTCTGCAGGTGTTTTATTAGTTGGAGTGTTTAGAGGATTCCTTGTATTTCTAAATCTATATTGAGCCCTTGTGGTATTAGTGTTTTTAATGTTAGAATCCATTTTATTTCTTCTTTATTGTTTTTTTTTTATTATTATCTCCTCCTCTCCAGTTTGCTTCTACTTTGGTTATTGCAGTGTATGACAATAGAGATGGATCTTTGTTATGCTTTAGTTGGAAGTGTTGGGACACACTGTGTTGGTCGTATCCTTTGAGTATGTTGCGTCTGTGTTCTCCTATGTTTGAGGGTTCTTGTGGTTTTGCCCACATACTGTTTGCCACATAGATGACCCCTTTTGTGTCGCTTGTTACAAAATGTTGTATTGTGAATGTTTCACTTGTGATATTCAAAATAAAAGTTTTTATGGGTTTTGTTGTTTTTTGTCCTGTCACTTTGCAGTTTGTACGTTTTCCACAGAAATGGAAGCCCTTTATTTTATTTTTGGTGATGATGGTCTATTTTGTAACTCTGGGTTTTATATGGTTATGTACTAGACTTTTTTTATATCAGGTGCTTTTTTTGTACACAACTGTTGGTTTTGGAGATAGTATGGTTTTTAAAGACAGACCCACAAGCAAATACGATAAGGAACTACATAACATCCTAAAACAGGAATGGAAAAAGGAATAATCAATACACAAGAAAAATAATTAATTTACAACGAGCATCCGGTAATTCCAGTTTTTTTATCATCTGCCAAAGATACATAAAGACACCACACATCCACCAGGCCGCCCAATTGTTTCTGAAATAGACTCTATAACAGCCAACCTCTCTTAGTACATTGATAATTTTTTGCAAACATACTGTATGTCCCAGAACAATCTTCCATATAAAAGATACCACACAAATTATACAAGAAGTAAGGAAAATCCCCTGGAATGAGAAAAGATGGTTGGTAACGTGTGACGTAACATCTTTATACATGGTTATCAACCACCAGCAAGAAACAGAAAGCATCAGTTACTTTTTAAACCAAGATAAAAACATGGATCCAGAGCAAGCAGAATTCATATTACAATCAATACTATTCATATTACAACATAACTACCTCTGGTTTGAGGAGACATTCTATTTCAAGCAACAAGGTACTGCAATGGGGACCAAGTTTGCCCCAAGTTACACAAATCTTTTCATGAGTCGGTGGGAAGATGAGAAGATTTGGAGTGGCAGTAACTTTGGGGTGAACTTGGTCCTCTCGAAAAGATATATAGATGACATTTTTGTCTGGGAAGGATCAGAAGAATCCCTAACCGAATTCATCTCGTACATCAACCACAATAATCGGAACCTCAGATTCACCACACAATATAGAAAGACATCTGTCAATATTTTGGATTTAAGCATATACATCGTAGAGGAAAGAATCATGACCAAAACCCATTACAAGAATGTAGACGTCAATAGTTTCATCCTAGCCACTAGTGGACATCATTCACAGTGGCTACGGAATATACAAAAAGGACAACTTACCAACATTAGAAGAAACTGTACTAACTTTTAAAGAACAAGCAGAACAACTAAAACAGAAACTAAGAGCCAAACAATATGATGAGAGGAAAATTGAAACTGCATACAACCAAGTTGTGAACACAGAAAGAGACACGATTGTAACAGAATTTAATACACAATCAGATAGAATAAAAAAATCCTCTGGAAGCACTGTGGTATCCTTTTAAAAGATGAAAATTTAAAAGCCATACTATCTCCAAAACCCACAGTTGTGTACAAAAAAGCACCTGATATCAAAAAACGTGTGGAATATGTACAAACTGCAAAGTGATAGGACAAAAAACAACAAAACCCATAAAAAGTTTTAATTCGAATATCACAAGCAAAACATTCACAATACAACATTTTCTAACATGCGACACCAAAGTGGTCATCTATATTTTAAAATGCCCATGTGGCAAACAGTATGTGGGCAAAACCACAAGAACCCTCAAACAGTGCATAGGAGAACATAGACGTAACATAATCAAAGGATACGACCAACACAGTGTGTCCCAACACTTTCAACTAAAGCATGACAAAGATCCATATCTATTGTCATACACTGCAATAATCAAAGTAGAAGCAAACTGGAGGGGATGAGATTATAATAAAAAAATCAATAAAGAAGAAATAAAATGGATTCTAACATTAAAAACACTAATTCCACAAGGGCTCAATATAGATTTAGAAATACAAGGAATCCTCTAAACACTCCAACTAATAAAACACCTGCAGAACGAAACAATTTCCCAAAAGAAGCATAAGAATAATAGCAAAATAATTATAGATGCAGACATCCAGAATACAAATGATTTCTATTTATCAATAGTGAACCATCATATAATATAATTTTAAACTATTATTGGATTTTAAAACCTTCAAGAATACTTGTTTGCAATTAAAATGACAAATAAGGTAGCACACATATATTTTTTATTTTTTATCAAAAAACCCTGCATAATAAATAAACAAAACCCCTAGACCATCAAATATCATTTGCATAAATTAAAGCTGCTTATTAGATCAGAGATAATTTAGAACTAAGTACCTCTAAACATATTTTTATTTTCATTTTTATATTTATTTTTATATTTATATTTATTTTTTATCTTTATTTTATTTTTATTTTTACTGTAATTTCTATTTCTATTTTTATATTTATTTTTATTTGTATACATTCATTAACCCAACATAATTTAATACTATTTCCTCCAAATATTCATTGCTATTTATGTTTTATGTGAACTACAATATCCCGATGTTTTTTCCCTCACATCCTCCCACCAGTCTATTGCCAACAACTATACAACTATAACATGTCAATCACCACCCACTGTTCAAAGACAGACAATGAGTCACAATCAGGAAGTATATATATATAGTGTTCCTAGCCAGAAATGACACCCTTGAAAAAGGCTAGAACGAGGCCGAAATGCGTTGGAACTGAGCAGGGCACCACAGTTATCTCTACTAACCACCTACATCAGCTGGAGCTGAAAAGAATCCTGCACATCTGACGTGCCTCCAATTATCAGCATGGAACTACACAGGCGCCGCTTACATAGCGCTCCCAGCGAAGGTAGCTACCACACAGAGAAACAAGCAGCAACGAGATCCACACCGTCGATCCAAGGTACCCCACGTAGAGCCCGCACCATCGAGGACTTGGTAAGTACCCAAGGATAGGATCTACACACAACGCTGACATTGCTGCACAGGCACCACACCATCCAGAAAGCTGGCCAACAGATCATACCCTTGAATCACATCGGGACTGAATCCTCGACGGGCCCGTGGTCTCTTTACCACAAAAGACATACATAAGGATTTTTTCTTACTCTCCTTTCAGTTGCTATAAGGAGATTAGGGCTTACATCTATATGAAAACCACATGGGACTTCCAATCCTTTTTCCATTCCTCATTCCAATTGTTTTGTTTCCTAACCCCATTCCCACACCATACACAGTCTGTCTTCAAGTCCTGTCAACACATTACCTTTCACTCACCCCCTGCCTCCGTATGTTCACCTTGTCTTTTTTAATATATGTGTTCACCACATTGTAGCTGGCTTAAATATTCAGATATATATATTTTTTAACAAGCATGTAATAGTTGATACATAATATACTACCCTATGTATCTTTGCAATTCCTTTTTTGCAACATTGAAATAAATGATATTGCTTTTTTCAACAACATAACTTGTTAGCTATAATTATTATCATTGCAATTACAGTGCACTGTGCTTTTTGGGGGTTATAACCATTAGACATATTTAAAATTAATATATGTAGTACAATTAATTTGGATTTAAACATGTAAGCACTAACAATATAAATATAAATTCAAGAAGCAGAAGTTTAGCGCTAGGGCATCACCGTTAAGGTCAGAAAGCAATGTCGGTATTTAGACGCCTATGACCAGTCCCATGTCGGGATTTCACAGTCCGGAAGCCGGCGGTCGGCATTTCGACCGCCGGCTTCCTAACTACATCCCAGTACAGCATAAACAACATAATATCACATTTTTTATCATCATCTTTTGTACTTAGACTACAGCATCTTTACTAGTGAAAATTGCTCATTGATCATTTCTTTTACCTTTAGATTTTGTCTTATTTTTTAGGATCTGATATTGAACTTAAATGGTTTTCCAGAATACTTCCTTACATTGTCAGTGTCACCATGTATATTAGATGCTCATAAAATATAAATACCTTAACACTAAACAGCAGAAAGTGACACATTGATTTTAAAACTGAGGACTTAAAGTTCACTCTCATTACTTTATTAAAGTCTTTAACATTTCATGAAAGATCATTAATGAATTATCTGTTTACATCTTAGGCCTTTTTAATCAAATGTCAACATCTTTTTGGGGTCTCAGCTCATTAGACATGTTACCACAAGCTCTGGCATGACAGGAAGAAAACCTTTTGCAGTTAGTGATGTTTTTCAAAAAAGAAACTCACTAATTCATATGAAAAGAAATTTACTTTAAAGAAATTCTAATTAAAGATTTCATCCCCCTTGCAAATATTTTATACTTCCTCTGTAATGCATGTTCAAAAAGTACAGTTGATTGCTTTCTTCTAAATATCAATTTTAATTAATAGTGATGATAATAAACATCAAGAATATTGTATCAAAGGACTGTTGATTGACATATTCATATTAAGGTACAATGTATATTTATTAAATACTCATTTTGTCTGCTACAAGTGACTTTAGATACCCTTTTATTATTTGTAATGTGTTGCCAGTACTTTGCTACTCTGACATGCATAAAATACTAGATTTATGGCAAAAAAAAAATTAGTGGACTTAGTTAGTAATCATCAAAAACTTTTCTAGTGAAAAAACACTTTTTGTCTGTAATTTTAAAAAGTAATTTATAGCAGTTTGATCTTGAACAGATAATCATTCAGTAATATTGGACATTCTACATTTGCTGAACAAATTTGGACACAGAGGGGGCGATTCAATTGATTGCGATGTTGAATAGCCCCAGGAAGGAGGTCCCGAAGCTATTCCATTCATCAACTTAAGTGCTTCTAGTTGGACTTAAGTCAGAAAATGCCGGTTAGCAAGACTAAAGTGGGGTGTTTATTAGCGAGAACTGGCATTTTTTCCGACATAGGTACCGGCCAGGATGCTGTTAGTGCCGAGCTACGCTGTAAAACAGCATCCAGGCCAGCACTTTAGTTGGATTTCTGCTCTGACCTCAGGAGGGTGCAAACTGAAATCCTCCTTAGTTGGCTAAAAATTGCAGTCAATTGAATACCTCCGGGACCTCCTTCCTGGGCCTATTCATCATCGCAATTGATTGAATATATATTTTTGCCCATATGAGTGAGCCCACCCCATAGCCATATACTTGGTTTGCCACTAATCATCATCATCAGTGTGGACTTGCACCAGCCCATACTTGGTGCAAATGATATGCCTAGAAAGAGGAATATTTATGCTTCTGTCCAACTTTGCATAGCCCACAGGACCTTCAACATGCCCTCATTGAACTATGCTTTTGGGAAAATGCCCCATTACAGCCCAGTTATGCTCCTTCTGTGGTAAGTGTATATGCAATGCGGTTGAAATGTGTACAACTCTGCATCAACCGTACTTGCAATCGCAAAGTTCTGCACTAGACTCAGTTATGGCAAGGTTGATCTGGCCCATACCAGGGTCATAACTAGGGTTGTGCAACTGAGGGCACAAGGCCAGATGTACCTGTCTCTATACCTGTCGATAGCTTGTAGTTTATCTTGAAGGACAACCTGCTGCTTCCTGCTCCCAGCTCCCTTTTCTGTTAAATTGTGATGTCACATGTGTGAAGCCCAGGGTGCAAAAAGGCCATACTGTGGAAGAGATGGACATTGGAAGGCTAGCATCGAATGTTGGCTTGCATCACTGATAGTGACAGCTCTTTGGATCTCATATTGAGAGTCGACAGCAACTGATTCCAAATGCAAATGTCACACCTAGCATCAACTCCAGACCTTTTACCTGCTTAATTGAAAATGAAATAATGAGGGAATAGCCCACACCTGTCCATGAAATAGGTTTTGAGTTGATAGTCCAATTACTTTTGGCCCCTTAAAAAGTGGGAGGCACATATAGAAACCGTTGTAATTCCTACACCTTTCTGATTTGGATGTAATTACCCTCAAATTAAATCTGAAAGTCTGCAGTTAAAGCACATCTTGTTTGTTTCATCTCAAAGCCATTGTGGTGGTGAATAGAGGCCAAAATATGAAAATTCTGTCAATGTCCCAATATTATGCACCTTACTGTATAAATCATACATGTCATATAAATGTATAAGCACAAATTTATATGCTGTTAGCTAGAAAAGGTAGGATTTTGTTTACATATGGTGTTAACTTGAGTAGAGACAGGGCCTCTGTTACCATTGGGACCCTAGGTGAACCTTGGTGGCTGGCTAGGGTTCCAATGATTAGTGGCTGCCAAATGTACTGAATCAGTGACATGTCACTCCCAGTGTTTCTACTGCCCCTGCCACACCCACAAATGGAGCACCAACCTTTCACATCAAGTAGAGGCAACTAGAAGCTAAATATGAAACTGCTGGCTGCTGCCTCTCCATGTCGTTGTCACGCTTATAGTGGCTTGAAGTGGTGGCTGGCTGTGATTTCACAGCAAGCACCATGATTCCAGTCCCAGAAGCAGAGGGATATTGCCCCCACCTCCCACCTGCTAAGGTAAGGACTGCGAGTAGAGGTACAACGCAAGGGTGATGCTACCTCCAATGGGAGCAGGGGTGCTGCCTCTGATGGATGGGGAAAGCTTCCAGCAGCGCTGCAGGGCCCCGGGGCTACTACCTCCCTATTTGCTGTATCATAATGCTGTAAGCCATGGTATAGGGCTACAAATTACACTTAATATCAGTAATAAGTTTAAACAGCACATTTAATCAAAGAAAGTAGACAATTTTCTGTAATAATATATCAAAAGGCATTTTCAAACAAGTGTAACATGCAATTACAAGCTGACATGACAATAAAGCAGGAAGAAGCTGGGGGCCACAGGTGGAGGCTCGAGGGTTGCATGCAGCAGTAGGGCCATTTATTGCACATCACTGTTCTACAGTATTTGTTTGTAAACCCTGAAGGAAAAGAGTTTTTGATAAAAGAGACAATGTACAGTATACAGTAATGGAGTCATTAAGACTTATAAACAGCATATTAATAAAGACAGATTCAAGTCTGAAGGTTGCAAAACCTCACACAATTTGGGAAGAGCAATGAAATCCCGGCTGTCGGGATGCCGTTGCTCAGAATGCTGGTGCCGGAATCCAACACCAGTCAGAATCCCGGCGCTGGCATCCCAACCACTGGCATTCTGACGGAAAGTAGTGGGGTTAGGGTTAGGCACTAGGGATAGGGTTATGGTTAGGCAATCAGGGGGGGAGGGTTAGGTTTAGGCACTAGGGGGGGAGGTTAGGTTTAGGGTGTGGGGAGGGAGGGGTAGGGTTAGGATATTTACCGACAGGTGTCAGTATCCTAACCTTTTCGGGATGCTGGTGTTGGGCTTCTGACCGCCGGGATCCTGAGCGCCGGCATCCCGTACCCAACCCGTCTGAAGATATTGTTACTGGGGCATTCTTTTTTTTCACCAAGCGACAGTAAAACATTGTCTTATAAGTTGTGTCTGTTTCTGTGAATATCAAAAAACCATGAACATTTTTTAAAACATTCCTAGCTGATATTCAATATTATATCAAACCTATTCTGACATAAGTTACAATTTGAGCTTGAATAGACGACTTACTATTTTTAAAATATACTTGATTTGTCACATATTTATTGCACAATTCCAAAAACAGTTTCCAGCACTTATGTCACTTGATGTGAAGTACGTATATATTTTTTCTTCCTGTATTCAAACTAATAATGGTAATTTTCTTCTTTCCAGGAATACTTTTCACGCTTGTAGTGGTGATGCATGTCATCTGGGTACAGAGTGTGTCAGATGTGAAAAGTTACGAGGACAAGAGACAAGAGGATTGCCCAGGCTATGCTGTGGATATTCGCTATGGTTGGTCCTTCATGCTGGCTCCATTTGGAATATTTTTCTCTCTTATAGCAGGAATGCTTTTTCTGTTAGTTGGACACACTATTCTGAGGCACATAAAATAACCCCCAGCCATCTCTGCTATCTACAAAGATTCAGTTTTAAAACTTTTCCAAATGTTTGCTACTTTGTATAATGAAGGACCCAACTATTATCATGTGTAGTATTTCATTTCCTTGTACTTTTTCTGGGACTGTGTACTGTATTTTACTGTATTTAAGCTGTGTACTTACAACGTTTTTGTGTGCCTGTATAATTTGCATCAATTTAAATAATCACTTCAAAATATGTTGCATTTCCAACTATTACAAATGTCGTTCTACATTGTTGATAATAAGAGCATACTACAAAAGCTACAATTAATATTTCTTAAATCACTGTATTATTTGAATATGCAACATATTTTCATTTGATTTATTACTTAATTTAAAGCTTATGTGAATGAGGTTAGACACTTCTCTGATAATGTGCATCCTGCAATGCTAAAAATAGAAGCTTGACAATGTGTATATGACTTTTGATTTTATTCCATGGGTGCAGTTATTTTCTTGGATCCTTGGCTAACAATTATGCATTGTGTGCTAAATGACAATGTAAAGGCCAAGCATAGAATGAAGTTAATATTATAACGGTCACTTATATCATATGGTATTATATTTGAATTAATAATATTTTCTGAACTCGCTATAATGTGTTAAATAGATTATAGAGGAAGAACAGATGCTGTAATGTTATCTGCTCGTGTGCTGCTTGTTCTCATCCTAATGGTCACATACTGTAAATGTACTCTACTAAGCTTGAAATAGAATGCAGTTGTTCATTTGGTTTCAATGCCAGCAATCATGAGTCACATATTTAGTGGTTCTTCTCCAGGTTTTTCTGTCATAGTTTGTAAGCTCCTTTTGAAGTGCATGTTCATTGATATTTTTGGAACCATTAGTTAAAAAAATAACAATAT
This sequence comes from Taudactylus pleione, assembly GCA_031769625.1. Classification (NCBI taxonomy): domain Eukaryota; kingdom Metazoa; phylum Chordata; class Amphibia; order Anura; family Myobatrachidae; genus Taudactylus; species Taudactylus pleione. The sequence goes on along the minus strand of JAUIMM010000608.1, from coordinate 11,643,876 downwards.
GTATATGTCAAAAATAAATTAATCAGTTCTTTACAACAATTAGGTGTTTTTTTTGTAACTCGCATTGCAATGTTACATGGGATTTCACTCATGAAACACGCTACAGTATATGCTTATATAAAGAGACACATGTAGGCAGTGTCGGACTGGGTCATGAAGGGCCCACAGGGGAATGCAATGGCAGGGGCCCACTGAAGGGGCGTGGCCAGTCTTGGGTAGGTGTGGCCATCAATTAGAGGGGTGTGGTCATCCCAGACTATTACAATATCAATAATCTGTGACCCTTTTAATAAATGGCTGCAGTTCCCACCCCCCCATAAAATCTGGCACCCCAGTGAGAAAGAGAGTTTACTGGCAGTGGCTCCCTATTAGAACTGCTATCTGCTAATCACGGACAGACAGGCAGCCCCAGGGGGCGGGGGGTGCTTTCTCCCACTGGGACTGGCAATCCAGACCGCAATTAGCAGAGAGTGATTATAATGGGAAGCCACTCCTCTGCTTTTCGGCGAGCCCTACCCAGCTTCTAGTGGCTGCAGCTGATGTAGTCCCTAGAGGCCAGCATTTGTACATGGAATGGGTATGAAATACCGGCAGTCGGGAAACCGACAGCGGCATCCCAATGGTCGGTAAAAAGACAAAGTTAAAAACTAGCGAACTTGACTCTGGGGGGGTCCCCAAGTATGCCCCAATTGTTTTTTTCATTGCAGGTGCTTGCGCAGGTGGATTTTTCACGATTTTTCCAAATTCACTTTAGCAACTTTTATATATGCTGACCCCCATTTTCAAGTACCCCAAATTTGCGGGGATAAGTTATTTTATGCAAAAAATACTCCTGAATACTATTCTGCATCACATATAGGAAAATGCTATTTAGCAGCTATTGAACACCAAATACCTTCAGCAAGCCAAATCGGGGGGTACCATAGCTAAACCCCATGTTAAAGCATCTTTTGGGGGGTGTCAGGCTGATTTCCCCAAATCTGACAGTACTTTCCGCCTGTTAGAGTTTTGCCGGTTTCACGTTTTTGCGTACTTTCAAATTGAATACGGGGTAAAGCGGGCACGAGCACGATACTTTTCTGCCTACAAAACAGGCGAAGAAGGCGGAAAGTTCGGGATTCAAAAAAATATCGCGGCTTGGCTCAAATTGAATACGGCTCATAGCCTGATGACTGTATATGCACTCATGGGTACCGGGTGAGAAATAATGCTGCTACCCTGAAAGCTCATCATAGAGACTCCTGGTTTAAAATATCATCAGGTAACAACATTGTGCAGCAGAGTTGCAAGATGCCGCCTGTTGCAACATCTCACCACTCCAATCACACTTTTATGTGACTTTTTCTTTTGCCATGTATTAGATAGGGGCAGCATGGTTGGTGTAATGGTTAGCATTACTGCCTCACTCCCCACTATGGCGCTAACTGGTAGAGTTTACATGTTCTCCCCTTCCTTGTGTGTGTGTCTTCCAGGCGCTCCGGTTTCCTCCTGCAATCCAAAAAATTAACCCTAGTGTGCATGTACATGTGGTAGGGAATATATATTGCAAGATCCACTGGAGCAATGACTGACGTGAATGGCCAAATATTCTCTGTGTGCGCTATATAAATAATAAATAAATATTATCGCTAACACATTGACTGTTTGCAATACCCTGTGCACAACTTAATAATACACCCAGTGGTCCACTTGTATTTATTATACATCTGTAAAATAAGTTTGCATAATCAATTTTGTTGGTGGGGGCCCACACAACCTAGTTGCCCCAGGGCCCACCACAAGCCCTAATTCGGCCCTGTCTATGCTTGCTGACGCAAATTATTTCATTGCTTTTTAATCCTTTATATTTTATTATATTTTTGGGAGACACACTTAAAGTGCATGTCAGCAAGCATAGACAGAGCGTGATCTGATGCTGCCAGGCTGTATGTGACACTGGCTGCTTGCATTTTTCATAACCAGCCAAGTAAATATAAATCCATTAATTCCAATCACTACCAACCTTATTGGTTTAAGAATAAGATGTCTTCCAGTCTGCCGGGTGTGTGACTGTGGTCCATGGATGCTGTGTCCCAGGCTCCTCTCTGTGTCTGCGCTCCTCCCCCTGCTGATGTCATCGATGGAAGCAGTGTGCAGCTGCTGTCAATCACAGGCTTCACAAATGGATCAGCCCGCCTCTTCCCACCTCCTCCTGCCCCTCCCCCCCTCCCCCGAAGTCACCACTGCTGGCGTCAGTGTATCCAGGAGAGCATGAGCAGCAAGTGGTAAGCAAGATCCCCTCCCTTCCCCTCCTCCCGCCGCCGCATACAGACTGGACAGTCACAGGCAGCGGAGCTTAGGAGGGAGAAGGAGCCTGTGATAAGCTCCACCCCTGTGACGACGTCACCACTGATTCCGAATAAAGGAAATGGAATCAGTGGTGTTAGAAGCCCTGCAGTTCACCACGTACCGCCCGCTGCCTGCTGCACACAGCCCGCAGCAGCACATCACCCGCGGGCCGCTGTCCTCCCCCCGAACACCCGCCAATCATATTACACAGTTTAAAAAATACAGCGCCGGTTACCGGAGCTAAGCCACGCCCTCCCGCAATAGTGGGCGTGGCTATAAATCACCGGGGCCCACCGGGGAATACCCCGAATCCCCGGCAGCCCAGTCCAAGCCTGCATGTAGGCAATTAAATACTTGGGCATAGTTTAATGGAGTGAGAGGGAAAGGGAGAGAGAGAGAGAGAGAGAGAGAGATTCAGAAAAAGGGCACTCACCAAATCTTCATCAAATTAGCCAGCAAGGTTTATTTCACATAAAGAGCCACATTGTAGATTGTCATGTCGACATTTCGGTCCCACATAGCATTTGTTTAATGCTGGGTTTGGGCTACTTCTGGTTCTATTGTGGGTGGTTTTCCACAGCTTGGGGAGGCGGGTGCTATAATTAATTTGTAGTACTATATAGGCTGTCTGGTGCAGTATGGATCTATAAGGTGGTGTTTATCTGCTAATGGTAAGAGTGTCTTGAAAATGGTCTTTAGGGACCGAAACGTCAACTTGACAATCTACAAGGTGGCTCTTTATATGAAATAAACCTAGCTGTCGGTAGGAACAAGATATTTAGATAGATAGATAGATAGATAGATAGATAGAACGGTACTTGTGTGTATGTGTGTAAAATACGGCACACACATACCGCATAGGGTGTTACAAACTGTTGACATGGGTGCAGGGCCGCCATCAGGGGGGGACTGCCAGAACTATAGTCCCAGTCCCGGACTGAAAGGGGGCCCGGGTAGTAGCGGAAGCAGCGTAGTGGACAAGTGCCAGCGGTGTTTTCAATTTGGAGCTTGCCGCAAGCTGATCGGAGCTTGAGGAACGGCAGCCAATCAGGAGTGGCCGCAGATATGCTGCTCCTGATTGGCTGCCGGTCTGCAAGCTCTGATAGGCTTGCGACCAGTGCTATATTCAAAATGCGTTGCGTGCCCCCCGGGTCCCTCTCTCTCTGTCCAGGTAGATGTGAGCGGCATGGCTGGAGCAGGAGCAGCAGGGAGAGGCTGTGCAAGGAAGACAGCAGCCAGGGAGAGAGGGAGCAGCAGCTGCGTGCGGAGAAGGTATTTACAGCCACCGCGTGTGGTGCAGAGGAAGGACGGCAGGAGCAGGAGAGGTTGGAGACTGATCAGGTACATAGAGTCCAGCTCTCACACTCACACCCTCACCCTGCACTCACACTCACACCCTGCTCTCACACTCACACCCTCACCCTGCTCTCACACTCACACCCTGCTCTCACACTCACACACTCACCCTGCTCTCACACCCTCACACCCTGCTCTCACACTCACACCCTCACCCTGCTCTCACACTCACACTCATACCCTGCTCTCACACTCACACCCTCATCCTTCTCTCACACCCTCACCCTGCTCTCACACTCACACCCTGCTCTCACACCCTGCTCTCACACTCACACCTTCACCCTGCATGGGTGTAATGTATCAAATATCTAGAATCACAATGTCAACATTGACAGAATGTCGACGTTGTGAATGTCAACAGTCGGCATGTGTGTTTCATGCATTGACACCCTTGCCCTAGCTTAGCCGTAGCCTAAAGACTAAACCCAACCGCAGCCTAACCCTAACTGTTGCCTAACCCTAACATTAACATGAGCTGCCAGCATTGTGCCTGTCCACAAACACAGTGTTTCACAGTTTTATTATATACCGCATGTAAGGAAAGTTGTATACTGTATTTACAATGTAAAATGTCATATGTCACATTAATCTGGTCTTTTTATTGATTTAGTAAAAGCTGTGTGAGGTTTAAGTTAGAAATTAAAGAAGAACTGAACATTAAACACTGACTATGAACTGTTTTTTTTAAGCTTCATGTGTGTTTGACAATGTCAAAATTGCTGAATGTATTTGCTTCTACCACTCCACAGTCTGACTGAGAATGGCAATTGGAAATCAAAGTGATCAGTGGTGTGAGGATTTATTATACAGATGTGTCCTCAGACACTGTGGCTTCAGTCGCGACAAACAGCCCCTTTCAGCGTGCCAGGTCCTAGCCAAGACAGGCCAAGTGTCTTTCTAGCTCAAAATTTATTCACATAAATAAAACAACCAGAAATTGCAAAACTACATTGTTACCTTGCACTGATCAATTAGATGTGCAACATTTGTATATCTGTGTGTGACAGAGTCTGATTCTGTATAGAAAGTATCAATGTATGGCTTTTTCTCACTCCAAGTTCTGTTGTGCTTCATCTGCGACTATGTACTTTGGTTTGAACTAATTCCTGTACCGTTACGTTACAGTCTCAACACAGCATCTCTAGTACACTTTGAGTGGTGTTTTGCTGCGTCCGCAAAGCGAATAAGATGCAAAATGTAAAGAAAAGGATGGTATGCTACAGCTCTTATAGTGGCTCAGTTGCACCCGGGCATCTCGCTACCATTTACAGCATCCTTTTTTTTATTATCATAAAGGAAACATTCTTCAAAAATGGCAAAACAACATATAAAAGTGACAATGAAACACTGCACAGGTGCAGAATGAAACTCACACCAAGCACCAAGCAGAGAACTCGGGGCCTGATACAGCAGTGGACGCAATGGCGATTACGGACGCAGATTGAGCGATTGTTTGCCATTGCATATGCATATAAGCCGCACTGTGTGTGCCCTGCGATCGCATTTTGATTACAAATGCACAAAGTAATCCATATGTAAAGTGAGTGACAGGTTGTCAGCGTTTGGGGGTGGTGACGAGGGGTGGTCAGAAGAATACAGGCTTGTCTGTATGTTTGAACACCGTTTCATGGGTGTGCATAAATTAGCCACTGCAATTGCATATGCAGCATGAGAGCTCTCTGCGTGCGAGGAGACATGCAGTGTTTGCAACTGGTCAGACTTGGTGTAAATGCTGCATGACTGCCCAATGTACGTCGATGGTACCAATGTTTCGCAGAAGAGCGAAGGATGGATATGAAAAGGAAGAAGTGGGTGTTTTTATGTCAACTGTGCTTTGGCAGGCATTAGCATATTTTAGCAACTGCGATCCATAGGCGATTGCAGTTGAAATTGCATTTGCATCCACTGCTGAGTCAGGCCCTCGATACGGATTTTAACTGAATGCTAAGGGATCAATTCAATTAGGTGTGGGTTTGGGTCCTGCAGCAAAATCGCACTGCAAATTCCATTTGCAATTCAATATCAAACTTGCATTTATTTTTAGAGAAAATTTGGGTTGTTTTGTGTGCACCCTGCTGAGCAGGTGAAAAGGTAGGGTAAATCTTTATTTTAAGATACAGTATAAATATTGGGATACAGTGCAGAACCTCTGGTACACCCCTCCCAATGAATAATAATGTATAGTACTTGGAGAGTTTAAAAAAGCATAACCTGGCCATTAAAAACATTGAGTTTTTAGGTGAATTTCTATAAAAAGCTCAAATATGGGTTAAATGATGTAGGACAGGTATGTGTAGGTGTATTGATGGGAGAGGGGTTTTAGAACTTGCAAATGTGGGGTAAAACTGTTTATTCCAACTTTTCACAAACTTGAATAAAAACATAAAAAATTACTATACAGACATATTTCTGTTCCCCAAAATGCTGATGATGAAGGACCTACCAAGGTCGGAAACTCGTTAATCATTTGGCTATTTGTTGCTTTTGGAACGTGTGGACATCTCTCTGGTATACAGTCCGGAGCTGTATCCAGCTTCTCTAGTCCCCATTACATCTGAGGGATCCAAGGAGGACTCTGCAGATGCTACCACACTATTACCAAAGGACCTCTATTACATGCTGTTTATTTACCTTGATCTTGTAAGTGCGTTTATGTCATTAAAACATACCTTTTACCTTAAGGTTTTGCACTATTTTTCTCTCTTTTTTTCTCCTGTGTCTACCCACTATATTGCTTACATTGCATATGTGGGAGATACATCTATCATTTTAGGATAAGGATATCCATATTTGTGGAACATTTGCCTCGCAAGGTGAATTGATCTTATATAGAAGAATTATCACTGAACAGCATCCCATGTGACTTGTTAAGTGTCTTGTAACTTTTCCAGTTTATGGTGTTTAGTGTTTACATGTGGAATTAGGTAGCGCTAAATTTTTTGCACATATATATTTTCCATTACAGTGTTTAGGTTGTGGATGTACATCCCTTTGTGCAAACCTTGGCAGCATAACTTTCTTCCTTACAGCGCACAGTTTATTAGCAATTCCTTTTTTGTTCCCCAAAATGCTGGAAATACCTTAATTTGATAATAAACCCTTGCTTGTTATAATTTTTGCAAGCATTAATAAAAAGTGCAAAAATCATCCATTTGACCTTTTAAGAACCTCCAGTACTTTCCTTATGGCCACTAACCGCCTTCTATATGGTCCTGCTATTTCATTTGCAACTTTTTGGGGGTCCAGGATGTTTTCCCCTCTTTTTCATGCACTTCTTCCAGGTCAATTTTTATAAAATGGTAACAGAACTTTGCTGCAAATACCATGAATTGGCATTTCTAATAAAATCTCGCATTTCTTGGGCGCTCAAATTCACACAGTGTCTGCAAGTTTTATGAAACAAACTGGTTTTCGCAAACTAGCTCCTAATTGGATTGACCCCCAAGATTTGGAGCAAAATCCAGCTTTGCCAAATTTGCATCCCGCAGTTTTTGGAAACACTACTTATGTTGGTTGTCACTTTCAGGAGCTAAAATTATAGATATGTTTAATTGAGTTGTATTTTATAAGAGAATAGAAAAGGGATATTATATAATTTTATTTTCTTGTGGCTTCATAAATGTAACACTTACCAAAAAGTGTTTTACTTTCCTTTGAGTGAAGTGACTATTACTACCCAATAGAGAATTGTCTGATTTTTTTTTTTGCATAGTTTTACTATATATATATATATATATATATATATATATATATATATATATATATATATATATAATATCTTTATTTAATTATGGTTAATGGCTCCTTTGGTTCATACCATTAATGCTACTTTCATTGAAATTTCCAGTGCTACGTATATATTCAGAATTCATATTGATGCTAGCAGCATGATATGGTGGGTGATACTCTCTATAGACGCTGCACAGAGATGACTGTTTTCCATGGCAACCAACAAAGGGGGAGATGTATCAAGTATTGGAGAGAGATACAGTGAAGAAGTTGCCAAAAGCAACCAATCAGCTTCTGTCATTTCAAAGACTGTGCTAAATAAATAACAGTTTAAAGGTGTTTGGTTGCTTTGGGAAACTTCTCCACTTTATTTTTCTCCAAACCTAATACATCTTCTTCAAAAAGTTCAGATACAGTAGCTGTAAATGTAAATATCTATTTAACCAGTTAGAACAATTCTACTAAGGAGGGATAATCATCATGTAGACAAGAAGGCTTTCACCAATGTCACAGTGTCCTCCTCGCACACGAGAGGTTGTAGGTACTGTAGCAGGAGTTACTCCAGGGCCGCAACTAGGGGGGGGCTAGAGGTGCACGTGCAGCGGGAGGGGATTGCGGGGGGGTGAAATAGCAGACTCTGCCATCTGAAAATGGCCGCCGCCGAAGAGGAGACTAATGCTAGAGGTCCTTACTGGACCTCCAGTGTCTGTCTCTTTCTTGGCGGCGGCCATTTTTCGATGGCCGTTTTCAGCAGATTCCATGCGGACTAGCCTTCCGCATGGACTCTGCTGAAAACGGCCATAAAAAAATGGCCACCGCCAAGGAAGAGACAGATGCTAGAGGTCCTACTGGACCTCTAGTGTCTGTTAGCAGAGCGCAATGCACACAGCATTCCCGGAAGTGCCGGGAACGCTGGCGCTGCAGGGAGAGGATGCTGAGAGCTGCATCTTCTCCCTTCAAACCCCCCTGGCTGAGCATAAACCCCCATGGCAACGAGCATGGAACCCCATGGCAACGAGCATGGAACCCCATGGCAACAAGCATGGAACCCCATGGCAACGAGCATGGAACCCCTGACAACAAGCATGAAACCCCCTGGCAATGAGCAGGTAATTTTAATGTAATTAGAAGCATTACTGTGGGGCATAAAATGGTGTCGGGCAAATATGTAAGTGGCACTTTGGTAATAGGCATTACAGTGTGTGGCATAATGTGTAATGGGCATTATGGTGTATGGAATAATGTAAGTCACTATACCAGGGACGTCTGAGTAATGCACTGCCTTATGGAGGAGCAAGGACAAAATCCAGGTACGTGAAGGGAGGGGGGAGCAAAATTGCTGCCTTGCACCGGGTGACAGATATCCTAGTTTCGGCCCTGGTTACTCATCATGCAAAATTTTTTTAAACCAGTTTTGTGTAGAAGCCACCAGAACAGCTTCCAATGGCTTTGCTTGTTAACTTACAAAGGCTGATTTTGCTTGCACTTCTGTAGTCTGTAAGCAGAATTTGAGTTAACATGCAAAACCATTGGAAGCTGCTATGGTGGCTTCCACACTTATCTGAAAAACAAATCAGCCTACTGTATATGGCAGATAAATGCGCCAGGCTAGCTGCCGATAACAGCTATCATACTTGCCGACATTCACATTTTCCTCTCCGGGAGGAAACCCTGGTAAGTGGTGGTGGGGGCGGGGCCAGATGATCCGCATAATTAAGCCCTGCCCCTTTGCGGTAAATGCTGCGATTCCCACATATTTTACTAGGGGCGGGGCCAAATGATAGAATAGAATTGCGTCATTAGGCCATGCCCCCTACTCACAGACCAGCCGATCTGCAAGAAAATTCTTCCCATTCTGCCCACTTCACTAGGAAGTGGGTAGAATGTGGGAGAAGTGTCTACTTTCCCGGGGGTGTGGGGGGTTATCCGAAAAATCGGGAGCCTCCCGCAGGTCCCAGGAGGGTAAGCAAGTATGTTCCATACAGGTGCCTTTTATGTTTATCCCATATGAGCCATTATTGTAATTGGAAGCAGTTTTCCTTCCTCCTTTGAACTCACAATATTGCAACTACAATTTAAGGGGTTATTGATACTGTACTATGTATACAGATATATACAGATAGAACTATGGGGCTAGAGTGTATGCTAAGAACATCTCTTTTTTAGTAGATATGTGTTTGACATCCCTCAAACCGGGCCCAATCTCCCGTCTTGTCATGTAGTCAAAGATCACTCTAAAGAGGCACTTACTGCAGCTACTTAGTCAGTGTGTCACTTATGAACACAAGGGTCAGCATGTACACAAAGCGTTTCAATGATATGTTTGTGATTTATCTCTAAAGCTGCAAAAGCTTGTTTAATGTTTTTTTGGTTGCTAGTCACAGCTAAATTACTATAACAATAGACTATATACAAATTCCATGAACTTTTCCCTTTCCTCCCTTTCAGTTAGTACAAAAGCACTTTGTAAGGGGTATATCTACTAATAGGCAGGTTTGCATAATACCAGATTTCTGCTGTTTTGCCTGCTGGATTTAAAATGACAATAATATTAAATGCAAAACAAAAGTGAGATTTTACATTTAATATTACTGCCATTTTAAATCTGGTTGGCAAAACCACAGAAAATCGCTACTTAGTAAACACAAAACCCTAAAAGGTCGATACTCTATATACCTAAACTGTTGGTGACAACTACATCATGTTGCAAACCAGAAAGCTGGACCCCTAACAAAAGAACAGAAAAGGAAATAAACAAAGAGTACTGATCACAATCAGAAAATTATGAGTTTTACTACAGTCATCTGCAACTATCAACCACAATACATACAACAGATAATTTTAACATATTGGGGTCAATCCAATTAGGTGCGAATTGCGAGTAGCGAGTTTGTTTCTTGAACCTCGCAGCGCGCTCCCGAGAATTCTCCAATCCAATTAAAATAGCCTATTGGCACTACTCGCAGTGGTGGGGTGCGAATTGACTGCCAAATGAGATTTGAGAGAAGTGTATGAAAAGTGGGGAGACCATCCTGGACCGCCCAAAATGGATAATTTTGTTAGCAGGACTGTATAGAAGTCTGTTTGTGGGCATTAGAAAGGTACTGTAGATTTTTAAATGGTGTGAAATGGCTAATTTGTGGGGGGGGGGGGTTAAATGTAAGAAAATGATAAAAACAAACTTTTTTTGTTTAGTCTCAAACAAATTAAATGAAAAATGCAAAAACAAAAGTAGGAATAAAAGGTGATTTTGGGTTACTTTGAGGGCACCTTGAAAAATGAAAAAAAAAATTATAAAAAAAAGTTTTTTAATAAAAAAAAAAATTGTAATTAAATTTGGGATGCCTAAACTAATGAAAAAGTTTATTTTGGGGTAATTTGAGGAAAATTTTTTTTTTTACTACAAAAAATTACATGTAATTATTGGACTAATTAAGCCAATTTTGAAACTTCCAATTGCATAATTAGTCGTTGGGCGGTGGTGTCCAAGGGGTTCAGCACAGTGTCCTGACATTAACCTTAAAATAAAGATTTTCCTTTCCATCTGTCATCCTCCGGGAGGTGCAAATGGAAAGATACCTATTCAGTCTGACTGATTCAGTGCGAGTTGCTAACTGGATTGCAAAATTAATTTGCTATGCGCATTTGAAGAGAAAATAGCAACTCGCACCTCGCAATTTGCACCTAATTGGATTGACCCCATAGCTTAATTTGTATTCATGAACACTACGGGTTACATTTACTAAGTGTCAATTTTGTTTTTTTCGGTGGACTCCTAGCAGGTTTGCAAATATGGTGATTTACTAAAGCCAAATCCGACAGGAATCCAACAAAAATTCAGACTTTAGAACACAATAGAACAGCAGCTCACCATCACTGTTATTTTCACTAGAAGAATAGAAACCCCATATTTACTATGTGGCGGGTTTAAAATTTGATTTTCATTTGTTTTTGCAAATCAGAGATTTACTAAAGTCAAAACCAACTGTAAAATCAGCTATAAAACTGATTCTTGACCAAAAAACGCTAATCAACCAAACATCAGTACTTTTACGTAGACAACTATTATTATTATTCTTATTATTATTATTACCAGTTATTTATATAATGCACACATATTCCGCAGCGCTTTACAGAGAATTTGGAGTGTGGGAGGAAACCGGACAACTACAGGATCTTCAGATTTGCTAATGGTCGGTTTGAAAAGCAAACAAAAATCGATCACAAAACCGACAGACAAGCCACCCAAAAAACAAATGGGTTTGAGGCAGGCTAGTTTGGGAGAAGCACTGCACAGATAACTATGATCTATGCAGGCTTCTTAGGGTTAAAAGAACAGAGTGTGTTAATAATTTACATTTTTAAAAAATGGTGTTGCCCCCCCTAAATCCATAACCAGCCCTTGACCTCTCAGCTTAGTCTGATCATGGAAAATCAGGGGGAAAAAACTACATGATATGCTCCCTATTTCCATTAACCAACACTGGCTAAACCAGCCAGGGTGGTAATGCCATAGCAGGGTGCAGGGCCAGATTAAGGTCTGTGGGAGCCCCTGGGCAACAAACTTGTGGGGGCCCCTATATACCACCATTTCTCGTCACCCTAGGTTTTTTTTTTCTTTCTATTCACCTTAAAGCCGCTCTTCCAATGCCCACTGTAGAAGTGCCCCTTATGCAATGTCCCCAGTAATGGTCCCCCCTATGCAGTGCTCCTTATGCAGTGCCCTCTGTAGTAGTCCCCCCCTATTCAGTGTCCCCTGTAGTAGTGCCCCTTATGCAGTGCCCCCAGTATTGGTCTTCCCTATGCAGTGCCCCTTATATAATGCCCACAGTAGCGGTCCCCCCTATACAGTGCCCCCAGTAGTTGTCTCCCCTATGCATTGCCCTCAGTAGTAGTTCCCCCCTATGCATTGCCCGCAGTAGTAGTCCACCCCTATACAGTGCCCTCAGTAGTAATCCCCCTATGCAGTGTCCTTTATATAGTGCCCCCAGTAGTATTCCCCCAGTAGTAGTCCCCCCCATGCTCTACCCCCAGTAGTAGTCCCCCCCCATGCTCTACCCCCAGTAGTAGTCCCCCCAGTGTGTCTCATACACAGGTGTATTTGGTGTGTCTCATACACAAGTGTATTTGGTGTGTCTCATACACAGGTGTATTTGGTGTGTCTCATACACAGGTGTATTTGGTATGTCTCATGCAGAAGCGTATTTGGTGTGTCTCATACACAGGTGAATTTGGTGTGTCTCATACATAGGTGTATTTGGTGTGTCTCATACACAGGTGTATTTGGTGTGTCTCATGCACAGGTGTATTTGCTGCGTCTCATACACAGCTGTATTTGGTGTGTCTCATACACAGGTGTATTTGGTGAGGCTCATACACAGGTGGATTTGGTGTGTCTCATACACAGGTGTATTTGGTGTGTCTCATGCACAGGTGAATTTGGTGTACCTCATGCACAGGTGTATTTGGTGTGTCTCATACACAGGTGTATTTGGTGTGTCTCATACACAGGTGTAGATGGTGTGTCTCATGCACAGGTGTATTTGGTGTGTCTCATGCACAGGTGTATTTGGTGTGTTTCATGCACAGGTGTATTTGGTGTGTCTCATACACAGGTGTAGATGGTGTGTCTCATGCACAAGTGTATTTGGTGTGTCTCATGCACAGGTGTATTTGGTGTGTCTCATGCACAGGTGAATTTGGTGTGTCTCATGCACAGGTGTATTTGGTGTTTCTCATGCACAGGTGTATTTGGTGTGTCTCATACACAGGTGTATTTGGTGTGTCTCATGCACAGGTGTATTTGGTGTGTCTCATGCACAGGTGAATTTGGTGTGTCTCATGCACAGGTGTATTTGGTGTTTCTCATGCACAGGTGTATTTGGTGTGTCTCATACACAGGTGTATTTGGTGTGTCTCATACACAGGTGTATTTGGTGTGTCTCATGCACAGGTGTATTTGGTGTGTCTCATACACAGGTGTATTTGGTGTGTCTCATACACAGGTGTATTTGGTGTGTCTCTTACACAGGTGTATTTGGTGTGCCTCATACACAAGTGTATTTGGTGTGCCTCATGCACAGGTGTATTTGGTGTGTCTCATGCACAGGTGTATTTGGTGTGTCTCATGCACAGGTGTATTTGGTGTGTCTCATGCACAGGTGTATTTGGTGTGTCTCATGCACAGGTGTATTTGGTGTGTCTCATGCACAGGTGTATTTGGTGTGTCTCAAGCACAGGTGTATTTGGTGTGTCTCATGCACAGGTGTATTTGGTGTGTCTCATGCACAGGTGTAGATGGTGTGTCTCATGCACAGGTGTAGATGGTGTGTCTCATACACAGGTGTATTTGGTGTGTCTCATACACAGCTGTATTTGGTGTGTCTCATACACAGCTGTATTTGGTGTGTCTCATACACAGGTGTATTTGGTCTGTCTCATGCACAGGTGTATTTGGTGTGTCTCAAGCACAGGTGTATTTGGTGTGTCTCATGCACAGGTGTATTTGGTGTGTCTCATGCACAGGTGTAGATGGTGTGTCTCATGCACAGGTGTAGATGGTGTGTCTCATACACAGGTGTATTTGGTGTGTCTCATACACAGGTGTATTTGGTGTGTCTCATACACAGCTGTATTTGGTGTGTCTCATACACAGGTGTATTTGGTGTGTCTCATGCACAGGTGAATTTGGTGTGTCTCATGCACAGGTGTAGATGGTGTGTCTCATACACAAGGTGTATTTGGTGTGTCTCATACACAGGTGTAGATGGTGTGTCTCATACACAGGTGTAGATGGTGTGTCTCATGCACAGGTGTATTTGGTGTGTCTCATGCACAGGTGTATTTGGTGTGTCTCATGCACAGGTGTATTTGGTGTGTCTCATACACAGGTGTATTTGGTGTGTCTCATGCACAGGTGTATTTGGTGTGTCTCATACACAGATGTAGATGGTGTGTCTCATGCACAGGTGTATTTGGTGTGTCTCATGCACAGGTGTATTTGGTGTGTCTCATGCACAGGTGTATTTGGTGTGTCACATGCACAGGTGTATTTGGTGTGTCTCATGCACAGGTGTATTTGGTGTGTCTCATGCACAGGTGTATTTGGTGTGTCTCATACACAGGTGTATTTGGTGTGTCTCATACACAGGTGTATTTGGTGTGTCTCATACACAGGTGTAGATGGTGTGCCTCATACACAGCTGTATTTGGTGTGTCATACACAGGTGTATGTGGTGTGCCTCATACACAGCTGTATTTGGTGTGTCATACACTGGTGTATGTGGTGTGTCTCATACACAGCTGTATTTGGTGTGTCATACACAGGTGTATGTGGTGTGTCTCATACACAGGTGTATTTGGTGTGTCTCATACACAGGTGTATTTGGTGTGTCTCATGCACAGGTGTATTTGGTGTGTCTCATGCACAGCTGTATTTGGTGTGTCATACACAGGTGTATGTGGTGTGTCTCATACACAGCTGTATTTGGTGTGTCATACACAGGTGTAGATGGTGTGGCTCATACACAGCTGTATTTGGTGTGTCATACACAGGTGTATGTGGTGTGTCTCATACACAGGTGTATTTGGTGTGTCTCATACACAGGTGTATTTGGTGTGTCTCATGCACAGGTGTATTTGGTGTGTCTCATGCACAGGTGAATTTGGTGTGTCTCATACACAGGTGTAGATGGTGTGTCTCATACACAAGGTGTATTTGGTGTGTCTCATACACAGGTGTATTTGGTGTGTCTCTTACAAAGGTGTAGATGGTGTGCCTCATACACAGGTGTATTTGGTGTGTCTCATGCACAGGTGTATTTGGTGTGTCTCATGCACAGGTGTATTTGGTGTGTCTCATACACAGGTGTATTTGGTGTGTCTCATACACAGGTGTATTTGGTGTGTCTCATGCACAGGTGTATTTGGTGTGTCTCATAAACAGGTGTATTTGGTGTGTCTCATACACAGGTGAAGAAGGTGTGCCTCATACACAGCTGTATTTGGTGTGTCATACACAGGTGTATGTGATGTGTCTCATACACAGCTGTATTTGGTGTGTCATACACAGGTGTAGATGGTGTGTCTCATACACAGGTGTATTTGGTGTGTCTCATACACAGGTGTATTTGGTGTGTCTCTTACACAGGTGTAGATGGTGTGCCTCATACACAGGTGTATTTGGTGTGTCTCATGCACAGGTGTATTTGGTGTGTCTCATGCACAGGTGTATTTGGTGTGTCTCATGCACAGGTGTATTTGGTGTGTCTCATACACAGGTGTAGATGGTGTGCCTCATACACAGGTGTATTTGGTGTGTCATACACAGGTGTATGTGGTGTGTCTCATACACAGCTGTATTTGGTGTGTCATACACAGGTGTAGATGGTGTGTCTCATACACAGGTGTATTTGGTGTGTCTCATACACAGGTGTATTTGGTGTGTCTCTTACACAGGTGTAGATGGTGTGCCTCATACACAGGTGTATTTGGTGTGTCTCATGCACAGGTGTATTTGGTGTGTCTCATGCACAGGTGTATTTGGTGTGTCTCATACACAGGTGTATTTGGTGTGTCTCATACACAGGTGTAGATGGTGTGCCTCATACACAGCTGTATTTGGTGTGTCATACACAGGTGTAGATGGTGTGTCTCATACACAGGTGTATTTGGTGTGTCTCATACACAGGTGTATTTGGTGTGTCTCATACACAGGTGTATTTGGTGTGTCTCATGCACAGGTGTATTTGGTGTGTCTCATGCACAGGTGAATTTGGTGTGTCTCATGCACAGGTGTATTTGGTGTTTCTCATGCACAGGTGTATTTGGTGTGTCTCATACACAGGTGTATTTGGTGTGTCTCATACACAGGTGTATTTGGTGTGTCTCATGCACAGGTGTATTTGGTGTGTCTCATGCACAGGTGTATTTGGTGTGTCTCATACACAGGTGTATTTGGTGTGTCTCATACACAGGTGTATTTGGTGTGCCTCATACACAAGTGTATTTGGTGTGCCTCATGCACAGGTGTATTTGGTGTGTCTCATGCACAGGTGTATTTGGTGTGTCTCATGCACAGGTGTATTTGGTGTGTCTCATGCACAGGTGTATTTGGTGTGTCTCATGCACAGGTGTATTTGGTGTGTCTCAAGCACAGGTGTATTTGGTGTGTCTCATGCACAGGTGTATTTGGTGTGTCTCATGCACAGGTGTAGATGGTGTGTCTCATGCACAGGTGTAGATGGTGTGTCTCATACACAGGTGTATTTGGTGTGTCTCATACACAGGTGTATTTGGTGTGTCTCATACACAGGTGTATTTGGTGTGTCTCATACACAGCTGTATTTGGTGTGTCTCATACACAGGTGTATTTGGTCTGTCTCATGCACAGGTGTATTTGGTGTGTCTCAAGCACAGGTGTATTTGGTGTGTCTCATGCACAGGTGTATTTGGTGTGTCTCATGCACAGGTGTAGATGGTGTGTCTCATGCACAGGTGTAGATGGTGTGTCTCATACACAGGTGTATTTGGTGTGTCTCATACACAGGTGTATTTGGTGTGTCTCATACACAGCTGTATTTGGTGTGTCTCATACACTGGTGTATTTGGTGTGTCTCATGCACAGGTGAATTTGGTGTGTCTCATGCACAGGTGTAGATGGTGTGTCTCATACACAAGGTGTATTTGGTGTGTCTCATACACAGGTGTAGATGGTGTGTCTCATACACAGGTGTAGATGGTGTGTCTCATACACAGGTGTATTTGGTGTGTCTCATGCACAGGTGTATTTGGTGTGTCTCATACACAGATGTAGATGGTGTGTCTCATGCACAGGTGTATTTGGTGTGTCTCATGCACAGGTGTATTTGGTGTGTCTCATGCACAGGTGTATTTGGTGTGTCACATGCACAGGTGTATTTGGTGTGTCTCATGCACAGGTGTATTTGGTGTGTCTCATGCACAGGTGTATTTGGTGTGTCTCATACACAGGTGTATTTGGTGTGTCTCATACACAGGTGTATTTGGTGTGTCTCATACACAGGTGTAGATGGTGTGCCTCATACACAGCTGTATTTGGTGTGTCATACACAGGTGTATGTGGTGTGCCTCATACACAGCTGTATTTGGTGTGTCATACACTGGTGTATGTGGTGTGTCTCATACACAGCTGTATTTGGTGTGTCATACACAGGTGTATGTGGTGTGTCTCATACACAGGTGTATTTGGTGTGTCTCATACACAGGTGTATTTGGTGTGTCTCATGCACAGGTGTATTTGGTGTGTCTCATGCACAGCTGTATTTGGTGTGTCATACACAGGTGTATGTGGTGTGCCTCATACACAGCTGTATTTGGTGTGTCATACACAGGTGTAGATGGTGTGGCTCATACACAGCTGTATTTGGTGTGTCATACACAGGTGTATGTGGTGTGTCTCATACACAGGTGTATTTGGTGTGTCTCATACACAGGTGTATTTGGTGTGTCTCATGCACAGGTGTATTTGGTGTGTCTCATGCACAGGTGAATTTGGTGTGTCTCATACACAGGTGTAGATGGTGTGTCTCATACACAAGGTGTATTTGGTGTGTCTCATACACAGGTGTATTTGGTGTGTCTCTTACAAAGGTGTAGATGGTGTGCCTCATACACAGGTGTATTTGGTGTGTCTCATGCACAGGTGTATTTGGTGTGTCTCATGCACAGGTGTATTTGGTGTGTCTCATACACAGGTGTATTTGGTGTGTCTCATGCACAGGTGTATTTGGAGTGTCTCATAAACAGGTGTATTTGGTGTGTCTCATGCACAGGTGTATTTGGTGTGTCTCATACACAGGTGTAGATGGTGTGCCTCATACACAGCTGTATTTGGTGTGTCATACACTGGTGTAGATGGTGTGTCTCATACACAGGTGTATTTGGTGTGTCTCATACACAGGTGTATTTGGTGTGTCTCATACACAGGTGTATTTGGTGTGTCTCATACACAGATGTATTTGGTGTGTCTCATACACAGCTGTATTTGGTGTGTCTCATACACAGGTGTATTTGGTGTGTCTCATGCACAGGTGAATTTGGTGTGTCTCATACACAGGTGTATTTGGTGTGTCTCATACACAAGGTGTATTTGGTGTGTCTCATACACAGGTGTAGATGGTGTGTCTCATGCACAGGTGTAATTGGTGTGTCTCATGCACAGGTGTATTTGGTGTGTCTCATACACAGGTGTATTTGGTGAGTCTCATACACAGGTGTATTTGGTGTGTCTCATGCACAGGTGTATTTGGTGTGTCTCATACACAGATGTAGATGGTGTGTCTCATGCACAAGTGTATTTGGTGTGTCTCATGCACAGGTGTATTTGGTGTGTCTCATGCACAGGTGTATTTGGTGTGTCTCATGCACAGGTGTATTTGGTGTGTCTCATACACAGGTGTATTTGGTGTGTCTCATACACAGGTGTATTTGGTGTGTTTCATACACAGGTGTATTTGGTGTGTCTCATACACAGGTGTAGATGGTGTGCCTCATACACAGCTGTATTTGGTGTGTCATACACAGGTGTATGTGGTGTGCCTCATACACAGCTGCATTTGGTGTGTCATACACAGGTGTATGTGGTGTGTCTCATACACAGCTGTATGTGGTGTGTCATACACAGGTGTATGTGGTGTGCCTCATACACAGCTGTATTTGGTGTGTCATACACAGGTGTAGATGGTTTGCCTCATACACAGCTGTATTTGGTGTGTCATACACAGGTGTATGTGGTGTGTCTCATACACAGCTGTATTTGGTGTGTCATACACAGGTGTAGATGGTGTGTCTCATACACAGGTGTATTTGGTGTGTCTCATACACAGGTGTATTTGGTGTGTCTCATGCACAGGTGAATTTGGTGTGTCTCATGCACAGGTGTATTTGGTGTGTCTCATGCACAGGTGTATTTGGTGTGTCTCATACACAGGTGTATTTGGTGTGTCTCATACACAGGTGTATTTGGTGTGTCTCATGCACAGGTGTATTTGGTGTGTCTCATACACAGCTGTATTTGGTGTGTCTCATACACAGGTGTAGATGCTGTGCCTCATACACAGCTGTATTTGGTGTGTCATACACAGGTGTATGTGGTGTGTCTCATACACAGCTGTATGTGGTGTGTCATACACAGGTGTAGATGGTGTGTCTCATACACAGGTGTATTTGGTGTGTCTCATACACAGGTGTATTTGGTGTGTCTCTTACACAGGTGTAGATGGTGTGCCTCATACACAGGTGTATTTGGTGTGTCTCATGCACAGGTGTATTTGGTGTGTCTCATGCACAGGTGTATTTGGTGTGTCTCATACACAGGTGTATTTGGTGTGTCTCATACACAGGTGTAGATGGTGTGCCTCATACACAGGTGTATTTGGTGTGTCATACACAGGTGTATGTGGTGTGTCTCATACACAGCTGTATTTGGTGTGTCATACACAGGTGTAGATGGTGTGTCTCATACACAGGTGTATTTGGTGTGTCTCTTACACAGGTGTAGATGGTGTGTCTCATACACAGGTGTATTTGGTGTGTCTCATACACAGGTGTATTTGGTGTGTCTCATACACAGCTGTATTTGGTGTGTCTCATACACAGGTGTAGATGGTGTGTCTCATACAGAGGTGTATTTGATGTGTCTCATGCACAGGAATATTTTCTGCAATTCATATACCGACATGCACAGCGATCGCATTGCGATTATTACCGTACAGTGGACCCCATCACAAAATGACTGACAGGTTGTCAGCATTTGAGGGTCATAATAGGTAGTGGTGAGAAAATCGCAAGCGTGTCTGTCCGTTGAAACGCCGTTACATAGGCATGCATAAATTATTCTCTGTGATAGCATGTGCAGCTCTGTGTGTCAGAAGAGCTCCCAAGGCTGCGGCAGGTCAGACCTGCCACAATGGTAAGATGGCCACTGATGTGCGTCAATGTTACCAATATTTACGCAGGTATGCGTCGTTCCACGCAGGTAAGAAGGCAGTAGTGGGCATCTTTATGCTCGGGTGATATTTGGTAACATTAGCATATTTTCGCTGCTGCGTTGTGTATGAATTCGCAGCTGCAATTGCATTAGCGTACGTCTCTAAATCAGGCCCTCACTCTGGGCATTGGCCATCTCTATGTTGGAAACAACATCTGTCCCTTAATTAAAATATATTTCTGGGATCACCAAACAGTTAATAGTGTGTTTTATTATTGTGGGTGTGCTGTACTGCAGTGCTTATCATCTTGTCGGTTGCAAGGACGCAGAGTAGGCAATCTGTTGGAGCAGATAATTGGGCACCGGTGGCTAGTGATGTTTTTATTTGATGTACTGACAGTAATAGACTGCCTGGATGATGCTCTGTTATTCTGTAGTAAGGACAATATTGGCCAGAGGCTATTAACACAGGGGAGTAGATTTTCTTGTGCATACTGTATGTGGTGCCCATTGACATCTCCTACACTACCACCTGGTGTTCTCTTTGTGCCTGACGGATCTCTTTGCATGGGTGTCTATAGCGAGTTTTAGCAATTGCAAAGTTACACTGTTTTGCATATTTGTTTCCTATTCTGAGTTGGGCGGATCTTGGCAGGATCTGTATTTTCATGAACTGGGCAATTTTGGGTGGGAACTGGGCAGCAACAATGAGATTATATGGAGCTGCTCATTATTTTGGGAGTGTCGTGGGTATGTAGCTATATTTCCGTGCTATTCAGTCATGTGTATGGAGAAGGGGAGCCTATTTCAGATGTATCTCTTGCACCTAGCAGGGAGCTGGTGGGAGTGCCAATACTGATGTTGACGGCTGCGGTTGCTCCTAGGTGGAGCAGCTTCCCACATTAGCCCTACGGAGGCTTAAAATTAGCATAAGGTAGTAAATCAGGCTTCCACACCATGACGCAAACACAGCCACTTTTATCAGACTTAGAATCAGCCCTTTTATTGGTACCCCTACTCCTCTTTATACTAGGAAGAAGCACACTGTTTGTAAGACGCTGGCAGCTTCTCATATTGGAATGTAGATTGGCAGCACTTATTTCTATGTTACAATGCTTTTTTTCATAACAAATTTTTTATTTTATTATTATTATTATTATTATTACCTCTAGGTGGTAATTATGTAGTGGAGATATAGGACCTCATTCAGAGGCGGTCATTAGTTGCAAGCGGTCGCTCTGAATCAGGGCGGCTGCTTGCATCCTGAAAGACCGCCTCCTTGTCGATCGCTAAGCTGTGGGTCAACACCCACAGCTCTAGCGACCGACATGGGTGGTGGTCACGATGGTCAAGACCATCGCGACCATCGGGACTTACGACCAGACCCTAAGGTTGGATCTGGGCACTTGTAAGCCCCAGGGAGCTTCCTGCTCTGATCGAGCAGGAAGCTACCCACTGACATCAGCAATGATGTCAGTGGGGCCACAGCCAAATGGCAAGCGTTCCGGCGGGAACACCTCCATTTGGGCAGGCACGCCCCCTGCCCGCCTCCCAAACGGGGCGAGTTGTCACTCACCATCGACAGCTCGCCCCGTCTGCTGCGAGACCCCTAGCGCCGGAGCGTCCGTCGCTAGCCAGGTCTCGCGCATGTGCACGACAGAGCCGGCTCCGTCGTGCGCATGCCAGTGGGGCAAAATCGAGTTGGTTGTGAGTGCTCAGCGTTTGCGACCGACTCTGAATGACCCCCATAGTCCATATTGTAGCAGCAACAGGACAGCACACAAAGTCATGCTTTTCATAGCATTACAACACACTTTTTATATTTCCCATCTGTTACCACCCCCACCCTCTTCAATTTCTGCCGTTTTCACACCTTGCCTTTAGCCTTCTCTTCTGCTCTGCAGAGTGCCTTCTGTAGCAAGGTCTACAAACCTGAGATGTCAGGTAAGCTCAATATTTAGATTTTTTTGCTCCATGGCAAGCCCCTGACGAAAACTTCATTGGAGCAGTTGAAACAGGTTGTTGGTACTCTGCTGCCCTTTTGTACACTTTGTGTGTGATAGAACTTTAATAAATCTACTTTCTTTGTTGATTATCCTGAATGATGGTCCTGCATTCTCCTCTGAGGAAGGGTGAGTGTGATTTTATATATATATATATATATATATGTATATATATATATATATATATATATATATACAGTCAGGTGCATAAATATTGGGACATTGGCCCTCATTCAGAGCCGTACGCTCTGAGCAGAGCGCACGCTCTGCATGAGGGCCGGGCTCCATTTTCATGGAGCGTCCTCCTGGACGCTCGTATAGCTGTGGGTCACCACCCACAGGCTATACGAGCGTGCATTTTGATGGCCGCGATGGTCGTGACCATCGCGACCATCGAAATTGCGAGCCGGAGCCTGCGGTTGAGGTTTTCAACCGCAAGCTCCGGAGTGATTTGGGCTCTATCAGAGCCAAAATCACTCCCACTGACATCACTAGTGATGTCAGTGGGCCGGCTTCTGACGGGAGGCGTTCCCGTGGGAACGCCCCCGTCAGGGAGGCACGCCCCCGGCTCGCCCACCAAAGGGGGCGTGCTGTCAATCAACATTGACAGCACGCCCCCTTTGATCGGACACAACGAGCGAAGGAAAGTCCTTAGCTCGTCGTGTCTGGCGCATGCGCACGACGGAGCTCCCTCCGTCGTGCGCATGCTCAGTGCAGACCATCGACCCACTTGCGAGCGGACAGCCGCTCGCGAGTGGGTCTGAATCAGGCCCATTGACAGAATTTTCATATTTTGGCCTCTATTCACCACCACAATGGCTTTGAAATGAAACAAACAAGATGTGCTTTAACTGCAGACTTTCAGATTTAATTTGAGGGTAATTACATCCAAATCAGGTGAACGGTGTAGGAATTACAACGGTTTCTATATGTGCCTCCCACTTTTTAAGGGGCCAAAAGTAATGGGACTATCAATTCAAAAACTATTTCATGGACAGGTGTGGGCTATTCCCTCGTTATTTCATTATCAGTTAAGCAGGTGAAAGGTCTGGAGTTGATTCTTGGTGTGACATTTGCATTTCAAGTCAGTTGCTGTCGACTCTCAATATGAGATCCAAAGAGCTGTCACTATCAGTGAAGCAAGCCATCATTAGGCTGAAAAATCAAAACAAACCCATCAGAGAGATAGCAAAAACATTAGGTGTGGCCAAATCAACTGTTTGGAACATTCTTAAAAAGAAAGAATGCACCGGAGAGCTCAGCAACACCAAAAGACCCGGAAGACCACAACTGTGGTGGATGACAGAAGAATTATTTCCCTGGTGAAGAAAAATCCCTTCACAACAGTTGGCCAAATCAAGAACACTCTCTAGGAGGTAGGTGTATATGTGTCAAAGTCAGCAATCAAGAGAAGACTTCACCAGAGTGAAAATAGAGGGTTCACCACAAGATGTAAACCATTGGTGAGCCTCAAAAACAGGAAGACCAGATTAGAGTTTGCCAAACAACATCTAAAAAAGCCATTACAGTTCTGGAACAACATCCTATGGACACATGAGACAAAGATCAACTTGTACCAGAGTGATGGGAAGAGAAGAGTATGGAGAAGGAAAGGAACTGCTCATGATCCAAAAAATACCACCTTATCAGTGAAGCATGGTGGTGGTAGTGTCATGGGGTGGGCATGTATGGCTGCCAATGGAACTGGTTCCTTTGTATTTATTGATGATGTGACTGCTGACAAAAGCAGCAGAATGAATTCTGAAGTGTTTCGGGCAATATTATATGCTCATATTCAGTCAAATGCTTCAGAACTCATTGGACGGTGCTTCACAGTGCAGATGGACAATGACCCGAAGCATACTGCAAAAGCAACCAAAGAGTTTTTTAAGGCTAAAAAGTGGAATGTTATGCAATGGCCAAGTCAATCCCCTGACCTGAATCCGATTGAGCATGCATTTCACTTGATGAAGACAAATCTGAGGGGAAAATGCCCCAAGACCAAGCAGGAACTGAAGACTTTTGCAGTAGAGGCCTGGCAGAGCATCACCAGGGATGAAACCCAGCGTCTGGTGATATCTATGCATTCCAGACTTCAGGCTGTAATTGCCTGCAAAGGATTTGCAACAAAGTATTAAAAAGTGAAAGTTAGATTTAGGATTGTTTAGTTTGTCCCATTGCTTTTGGCCCCTTAAAAAGTGGGAGGCACATATAAAAACCATTGTAATTCCTACACCGTTCACCTGATTTGGATGTAATTACCCTCAAATGAAATCTGAAAGTCTGCAGTTAAAGCACATCTTGTTTGTTTCATTGCAAAGCCATTGTGGTGAATAGAGGCCAAAATATGAAAATTCTGTCAATGTCCCAATATTTATGCACCTGACTGTATATATATATATATATATATATATATATATATATATACTGTATATACTCATGCACATATATAATATATATAATCTGGGGTATTCTGCTCTGTAGAGTGATCGGTGGTTCAGTATTTGGGTACTCAAATAAGGGTCTCCATACAGCTTGTTGTGGTTAAAACAAACTATAATGGTATTTTAATACCATCAACATACAGTAACAGAAAATAGAAGCAACCTAGCCTCCATTCAGGGCACTACCACAATTATTCCGCAATGACTACCAAGGCCAGCTAGTCTGCGCACAACTTCATACATAGAGGGTATATTTACTAAAGTACGGGTTTTTATAAGTGGAGATGTTTCCAATAGCATCCAATAAAATTCCACTTTATATAGCAGCTTCTAGAAGATAATAGCTCGAATCTGATTGGTTGCTATAGGCAACAACTCCACTTCTAAAAATCCACGCTAGCAAGTAAATAGTAAATGAGTAATTAGAAAATATACCCCATAGTCTCAGTCCTGCCTGCTTCTAGCAGGAAAGGCCCACTGGCCTCCAGCTGTGCTGTAGGAGCGCAGTGACACTACAAGGACCACAATTAAATAATAAAAGATTTAATATTACCTGACAGACTTATAGTATAGAAAACACTTACTAAATACATATAACGTAACAGGAATTGTTTGAGCAAGATATCCAAACAACAATGGTGATGAGTTCCCAGTCACTTGAACTGCAGTAGCACCGTTTTTCAAATAGCCTTATAAGCTATTAAACAGTGTCACAAAATGTAAAATTGTTATGACTCCATGGTAGCCAAAAGGAACAGTCTTGCACAGCCTTGAGGGCTGAAATGCCTTGGCAGGATGTGGCTTAGAGTCAATTGGTTGCGGTGCAGCCTTTGGGCCGGTAGCAGCCTCAGGGCTGGATGAGGCCGGTGGGCCTAATAGTTGAGATGCAGCCTTTGGGCCGGTAGCAGCCTCTAGGCTGGATGACGCCTGTGGGCAGGAAAACTTGGCTAGAAGATGCTATGGTGCACCAGTGTCACTGGGATGACACCAGCGGTTAGTACACAGGATTGCGTACTTAGTATGCGCAGGTGTGCTAAATGCTGCCAGGATGACACAAGCAGTTGTACACAGGTTTGCATACTCAGGATGCCCAGGTGCGCTAAATGCCGCCGGGATGACACAAACGGCAAGGCAGGAATGGAGACCGTGCCACCAAGATGACACCAATGGCAGGTAATGCAGGTGCAGACTGTGCCATCCAGATGATACAAATGGCAGGTAGTGCAGATGCAGACTGTGCCACCTGGATGACACAAACGGCAGAAACAATGGAGCTGGCTGGCTACTGGAACTCGACTGTGAACAGGAGACCAACACAAACCGGAAACACGTGAAATGCTATCACCGGCAAGGAGTGAAGGGCTGGCTAGAATTTAACAAAAACAGGGCCAAACAGAGCAAGTCTCCATAATGACAGATTATTGAGCACCTGGGCTGTGTTCAGACAGGAGACTCAATCAGTGTGCACCTTGATAGTGCACACAGACAGGGAGTAATTAGTGCAGAGGCTCAGCAGCAACCAAGACTGGAACTGCAAACAATATGCTGCTAACCACAGATTCAAACAGGAGGAATGAGGAGACTTCAGCGAACGCTTGCCCGGTGTACACCCCTGCACAGCATTGGCAGTGTGGCGGCTTGTGACAAAAATTATCTCTGTTTGAGTCACAACAGCAGGCAGTGGATCTTAATCATGCCCGGGCCAAAAAACTAGTATTCACTGAACCCGCAGGTATCAGACCTCCGCCAGGAAACATAAAGTCAAATTACTAAGGCCAATGTATGAGGAGCGGCCATAGCCATCTGCTACTGTGGTACTCACTGAGCCTTTTGGTGCTCGACCTCCAACAACATACCGGACCATAATGTAGTCCATTATGGTCCGGTATGGTCGGTATTGTAATGTGGCCATGACCGTCTAATTATGCAGTATGATGCTGCCAGAAGACGGTGGGGCACAGGAGACGAAGTTCAACCTCGTGGCTGTAGCAGCTGCAGCAGTGATATTAAGTCTAAGGCTGAAGGTCTGGTAGTGCGGCAGAACTTGTGCAAATAGTAATGAAAGTTTGGCGGTGTGACAAGACTTCCTCTGATGTCACTGGAGGTGTATGGCTGACGCATTTCTTGGCAATAAGCCGTTTCTTCAAGAGCGTTTATGTAAACTTGTTTGGGCAGATCCCACCATCATAGCACAGATTCAGTGTCTCACCGACGCCACCTAGCTTCATTCTACCACCTTAGTGGAAATGAAAGCCCAATACTAGGAAGTCAGCTTAAAGAGTGGCCTGGCCAAGCCGTAAGTTAACCCTTGCCTCTTTATGTCAGTATTAGCAATATGTTTTTATTAAATCGTGGCGATAAGATATTTTTTTTCATCGCTTTGATTAGCGGTGATAAAAAAATGTTTACATACAGTATTGTCAGAAAGGGGCTGTTCGTGATAAATAGGCTCCTATATCTTAGAATTGGGTCTCTTGCTCTTAAAAGGAAAAAAATCATCAACCTTGTTCATCTTCATAACACTATTTTAGACAGGCGGTATGGAATTTATGTCACTATAAAGACAGAAGGTATCAGTCTTTTTTCAATGTATTATTTGTGATGGATCTTTTTTTAAGTTTACTGAGCTTCCTCAAAATATACGATTTGTGATTCCATAATAACATACTTACCGAGTTTGCATCTTCGGGGGGCTGGGCCATACTATAGACTTCATTAGGCCCTGCCCCACCACAGGAAAAGACCATGATTTGCGGGTCCGGGAGGAGGGGGCAGAGCTAAATTACATAATTATCGTCATTTTAGCCCCACCCCCTTCTGATAGACCCGTGAATTCCTAGGAAAATATCCCCATCCTGCCCACTGCACTGGGAAGACGGCAGGATGCGGGAGATCTGCCTAAACATTCATGGGTGCGGAGGGCTACCTGAAAAATCGGGAGACTCCCATGACTTCCAGGAGTATAGGCAAGTATGCATAACATATTTACTTTTTATAGTAATGCAAGCTTTCCATGCATGGACTCTGCTACTCTGCACTGATTGGGAGAAGCTACAGAGGTGAAGCAGACTAGCCAGAATACAAGCTGCAAGGTATGTTACTTTTAGTCAATGACAATTTATTTTTATCACTGCCTCTGGCCTTTCTTGTTGTGGAACTAGAAACCACAGCCTGTCCTACTTGTTGGCAAGCTGAAACTTTACAAAATGGCTGGAAAATCATAGGATACACTGGTATACAGCCAGCAACATAATACACATAAATGGGAACAAACTCCTTAAGAGAATGGCGGCTGTGCGGTATGCGTTTATGATGCCGGCGGTCGCTATGCCGACCGCAGGCATCTCTACTACAGAATCCCGGTGAGGGTTAATTAACCTATGCCGGGAGACCTGCGCCGGCATCCCGATCGAAGGGATGCTGGGTGCCGAGCGCGGACAGCCGCGGGGGGAGGGGGGGTTAAGTTTAGGGTTTCGGGGGCGGACTTAGGGTTAGGCACTCCTCCGGAGGTTATGTTTAGGCTAGGAGGAGGGAGGGTTAGGGTTAGGCACCCCCGGGGGGAACTTAGGGTTAAGGCACCCCCCGGGGGACTTAGGTTTAGATGGCGGGGAAAGGGGGGGTTAGGTTTAGGCACTTAGAGGGGGGATTAGGGTTAGGCACAGGGGGGGAGGTTAGGGTTAGGCACCCTAAAGGAGGGTTAGGGGGTAGAGTTAGGTTAGTTTATACTTACCTTCTAGACGATAGGGATTTCCTTCTACGTCGGGCTGGCGCTGCTGGGATTTGAACCGCCGGCCTTGCGACATGTGTATTCACGCTGTGCTAACCTTCCCCTCACAAAAAAAATTGATAGTCTTTCGGGGCACTGTAGTTTCCTAAATACTGCCTGTCCAGTGTGCTTGCATGTCCTCCGTGGGTTGGGCAAAACCCCTCAGTCGGTTGCCCTTGTCTATACATCAACAATATTTCATGGGCTTCTATCAGTGCATTCCCCGAGTGGACCCTTAATGCCCCAGTCTGACAGTGCCCCTATTTTTTTTTTTTATTATTGAACTTCTGTCTAGATGCTGGCCATGCCTTTACCCCTGGTGCACTTCAGTACTGGGGGTGGTGGGGCACCCTACCATTTGATCTGCATGCATTTGGTCTATGTGCTCAACACTATGCCTCTGATGTGGTGTACTGTGCTTGTAATCATATGGAGGGCAATTTTGTGTGTAATAATATGTGAGATGAGCTAAAGATGAGTCCACAAATATCTAGCCTCAATACATCATGCGGCCATGACTGAGCCGCAAGGTCTCTTACGACTCAGCTTGTACCCAAAAATGCGTCACAATCAGATGCGACAATTTGGTATGTGACACTTGTTTATCTGTGTGCAACTGAATCTGTGAATCAGGACCTGGCGTACCGAGAAGGGCTATTTGGCGCAATTGCAGCACTAATGTATGACAACATCTGTACCAATGTAATCATTTATCATTGCTGGTATATGTTGGCACTAATGGTATAATAACATATGGATAATTATTTGTTAGAAGTACCACTGTGATAACAATTGGAAAGCACTGGACTTCACAGGAAAAAACTTTAGAGCTGATGGATGGATTGCTTTAGCAACCAGGTACGGCAGTTATTTCAAGCTAAAAAATGTAAAAGAGTTCCTGCTGTTTATTGGAATATGCACATTAAGGGGGGAATTCAATTAGCCGTACTAATTTACTGCGGGCTAATTGATCCCCTTGGAGTATTCAGCTAGCCCCGAAGGCAGCCCGCAAGCTGCAGTTAATGGGGATTTTTTTTCAAGCTTGAGCAGACTCTAAAAGAAATTTCGCAGAAATAGCCTGTTTTCGGGTGCTGCAACCA
The DNA here is from genome assembly GCA_031769625.1 of Taudactylus pleione. Classification (NCBI taxonomy): domain Eukaryota; kingdom Metazoa; phylum Chordata; class Amphibia; order Anura; family Myobatrachidae; genus Taudactylus; species Taudactylus pleione. The sequence goes on along the minus strand of JAUIMM010000608.1, from coordinate 11,614,183 downwards.
TATTAACACATAGGTCCGGAAACTTATCCCGGAGACCTACACTGGAAGTGACAGAGACATGACTGCCTAGACACAGAAACTGTGCTGGAGCCACTGCAGTCATCGGGACCAGGTTTGTGACCTCCTGGCCAACAGGGACATTTGGTCAACATTCTATCATGTTGACATGTCTTCTGTATAGACACGATGAATGTCGAAATGGTCACTGTCGACCTAACATACCACCTATAATTTCCTTAAAAACCTCCACAAATGCAGAATTTTTTTTACATACATTTAAAAATATTATTATTATTATTATTATTATTATTATTATTATTATTATATGTTTATGTTGTATTATATTATATAATACATATATTTTACTAAGATAATGATTAGTGGACAATTCTCCATTTTTCCTGTAGATGTCACAATTGCATGATAAAATGCTTTTGTATAGTACCCAAACACAATTGATTTCTGAGTGGGAAAGCTTTTCAGAATATACATTCACAAAGTCATAAAATAACATGACTTTAACATTTTAGATCTTTTACCATTACTAATTTTGATGAATATGTAATTTTACCTTCCATATGCACATAAAGCAGGAAGGTTCGTTGCACAGACCTCTTTAAAGTGCTTTAGATGAATAAAAAAAAGTAGATTGAGTGCTGTACATTCAATATATAAGATCATTCATCTTTTAAAAAAAAAAAATCTAATTTCCTGGATGTTAACTCAACATCAGTTTTTTTAGTATTACTTTCTTTCAAATCACATTTTTATTTTAAAGTCATATTACTTTTATTTTTGTAAATGCAATGATCTACTGTATATTTAGATCTAAACCATTGTTACTAGTCACAACTAAGTGGAAATTCCATGTAAAAGGAGGAAACATATGATGAGATAAACTTGTCACATCATTTTTCCAGCTATAAAGTTCATCACAATAGTTTGGAAACTACGTACAATGTGGTAAATGGAGTGAAAATTTAATGTACGTCCTCCTATAGTCTACATTATATTGCAATATAACATACAAAGCGTGACTTTTTCTACATTTCCTGTTACTGCTTCCAACCGTGAGTTCCATTTATAAACTCATTTTTATTACAGGTGTATAATACTTAAGGAGAGAAAATGCTTTTCTGACAATCAGAAGCAATGATACATTAGGAACAATGATTTTCAACACACCGTAGATTATTTAGGAAATAATGAATTATATACTGTAGATTATAAGGGGTATATTTACTAAAGTGTGGGTTTTTGGAAGTGGAGATGTTGCCCATAGCAATCAATCAGATTCTAGCTATTACCTTGCAGAAGGTGCTAGATAAATGTTAAGTAGAAGCTGACTGGTTGCTACTGGCAACATCTCCACTTCTAAAAACTTTAAAAACTTTTTAAAAACTTCTAAAAACTGCACTTTAGTAAGTACTGTATACCCCTAAGTATATTAGAAGTTAATAAGAAGTTTTGTTACTAAATCTAGGCGGCAGGACATAGTACTCCCTATAACCTACATATTTAATACAAATTTAATGGATACCTTTTCCCTTATTACGTGAAACTTCTTGAAACAATAAATCAAGGAAATATATTTGTTATAGCATTGAGAGAATAAAGTGAAAGAATGAAGAGGAAAAAGTGTTGGAATTTTAGTTTATACCAAATGTAAGAAATACGTATATGGTTAGAAACAGCAAAATATACTGTAAGCAAACAGTAACTTGAAGCACTTGAGCTGTGGTGCAGAAACTCTTGCTGAAACTGTTTGTACTGTAAATGTGATGCAGCAAGTTGGAGTGACACTGCAGGGGCAGTATAATGCAGCAAACTGGAGAGCGAATGCTTGAGGAAGTGTAATGCAGCAAGCTGAATAGAGACTGGATGGGCAGTGTAATGCAGCAAGTTGAAGAGACACTACAAAACTGCATTACAAAGCGCCAACAGCAGCAATCCACAAAGAAAGCAATGTGATCAGGTAACCAGGAAGGGTTCTAGATTAGTTTAAATAAGCCGTCCAATGTGTGCTGTGATACAATAGGTCAGCGACATTTGTGTGTTCCAGAATCCAGAGTCGGGAGGTAGCAAATCCAAGATGGCAATGCACATGGAGTGCAACCACATAGGACACAGCAGTAGCTGCCGCTGCCCGGACCCGCTCAGAGGGGTCTGTTGTCTGGAAAACTATGCAGGAAGCCAGAGAACCCTGCAAGGAGTCAATCACCACCTGGATCCTGTAAGAGACAGCCACGGTCCAGTAGTGATACAATCTAGTTCAGGTTTGACTTTGCCATTTGGTGAAATGCCAACCCTATCTTTGGTGCAAAAGATCCATGACCAGACACATGTGCAGTGCGTAAAATCACCTAAGCGGATGCTTTGTATGTGATTCTTAATGTGGCCAGAAGTGTTTTAGTATATCCAATTAAAATATATTTTTTAAAGGAGGGAATAGTTGAGGAGGCACTTTAGCAACAATGTAATTTTCCTAATAATCATTCCCCCACAATTATGGTGATGAGCTATCAACATTGATGTCGATGCAGAGTTGATAGCAAATTGGACGTACAGTAAATAACTGTAAAGAAAAATGCAATAAAATGGAGACCTCCTGGAAGTATTGACAGGAACGACTGAAGAGTCCAATAGAACCATCAGGAGCAGACAAAAGCAATCAATAGACTGATAGATGAAAATCAGGAAACCAGGAAGTGTTCTGGAGAGGTTTAAATAGGTCACTCAATGTGTGCTGTGATACAATTGGTCAGCGGCGCTCACATTTCCTTTCATCTCATTCTTTTTACAGAGCCGTACACATCTTTAATTGCGTATAACTGTACAACACCGCACATTTGTCTACTTTACTACAAGTCATCATTATCAGTGTAGAAAATTCCCAAATTGTATTTTATAATTATATACTGTAGATTATTCACAAATATTTAAATTGGGGCTAAGTAGCCATTCACTGTGGTAACTTGACAACCCTCTGAAAATTCATCAAAAGAAAAAAGTTGCTCTGAAGTCATTGAATTATAAATTATTATAATACTGAATTTGTATACTATGATAATTATACCAAATAACTGTAGAATTCGATGCCATGATTCTGATTGCAAATAAATAAATAAACACCTACCTGCTGTTTGGTGTGTTGCATATGCTGTCTATTGTGCACTGCTGTTGTAACACCCTGTGTTAAATACAGGACACACACAATGTATATACAGTATATTTACTGTAAAGGCAGACCCTCCAACATGACCCGTTCCATTAGGTACAGAATGATCTACTCCTGGACTTTCTCCTTAATTGATTATTGCAGCCACCTGTGGTGAAACACCTGTCTTATCAATTAACTAGCTCAACACAGGTGACTGCAATCATACTTTAAGTGGGAAGTCCATGAGCAGAGCATTTTGTACCTGATGGGAGGGTCATGTTGGAGGGTAGGTAAAGGGTGGGTAATAAAAAACTCAGGTATGCTGAAATGAAATGTACAGTTATGGAGGGCTATTTATTGACATTAAATAAAGGGAATGTACATGGAGCTGTTGAATCTGTGACTAGTGAAGGCAATTCTCCTATATGGTTACTCATGACATCACACGGCCATATAGGTAATTATGGTGCCAAAGTTAGTAAGGATCCTGGAAGGTTCTAGAAATGGCATGCACTAGTTACAGAGGGGAGGGGCTTGTGGCAGGCTGAGGGGAAGGCTATAAATAGGAGAGAGCTAGTGTCAGTTGGCAGACTGGAGTTCCCCCTCATGAGCCCTCTGATCTAAAGCCGCAGCACTGCGCTGAGGTAACCTAAGGAGGGTGGCAGTAGTGGCTGTGAGGCTGGATTAGAGGAGCCAGTGAGGGCTAAGTGGCAGGAAATCCCTGGTGAGGAGGGTACCTGCTGAGAGGAGAAGCAGCCGTGTGTAGTCCCGGCGCAGGTCTGGAGGCTGCCGGGGGAGAGAGAGAGAGCAGCTGTGCCTGGTGAGCAGAAGCCCTTCAGTGAGCTGAAGGGGTGGGCTTGTGGTGTCACACCCCAGAGTCTGAGGTGAACAGCCAGGAAGGAGGCGGGGTGTGTGACAGGATTCACCTCATCGCAATCAGAAAGCACAGTCTACAGGAGGGGGTGAGGTGATCCCAGTGATGTTACTTAACACTGCCACTCCCATCACCCAGGATTACACTCACACAGAGTGGATAGTCTACTATGTAAAGAGGGAACTGCTAGCTCCATATTGCTAGGAACATTCTAGTCACTATAAGCATTCTAACACAGCAGCATTAAAGGAGACTTAAGATCCAGGCTACAATAGAATATACCATAGCAGAGCATTAAAACATCTGCATGGGAGTAACAACCTTTAAGACTGCAGGCATCTAAATTTATCCTTATCCATGAGGTCAGTTGGTGACTGAAAATATACAACTACGTGACAATACAATGCACTTCTTGGATTTCCACTTTGAAGATTAATTAGTAAGGGAAGTAAAACTCATAGTCTCAGTAAGAAAATCACAGAACAGCTGATGTATAGGAGGATTGCTTTCATTTAAGTGGTTGCTAACACCTATGTTCCCAGAAGCTACACTAAATTAAAACTGTGTGTATATATATATACAGTCAGGTCCATAAATATTGGGACATTGACAGAATATTCATATTTTGGCCTATATTCACCACCACAATGGCTTTGAAATGAAACAAACAAGATGTGCTTTAACTGCAGACTTTCAGATTTAATTTGAGGGTAATTACATCCAAATCAGGTGAACGGTGTAGGAATTACAACGGTTTCTATATGTGCCTCCCACTTTTTAAGGGGCCAAAAGTAATGGGACAAACTAAACAATCCTAAATCTAACTTTCACTTTTTAATACTTTGTTGCAAATTCTTTGCAGGCAATTACAGCCTGAAGTCTGGAATGCATAGACATCACCAGACGTTGGGTTTCATCCCTGGTGATGCTCTGCCAGGCCTCTACTGCAAATGTCTTCAGTTCCTGCTTGTTCTTTGGGCATTTTCCCTTCAGTTTTGTCTTCATCAAGTGAAATGCATGCTCAGTCGGATTCAGGTCAGGGGATTGACTTGGCCATTGCATAACATTCCACTTTTTAGCCTTAAAAAACTCTTTAGTTGCTTTTACAGTATGCTTCGGGTCATTGTCCATCTGCACTGTGAAGCGCCGTCCAATGAGTTCTGAAGCATTTGACTGAATATGAGCATATAATATTGCCCAAAACACTTCAGAATTCATTCTGCTGCTTTTGTCAGCAGTCACATCATCAATAAATACAAGGGAACCAGTTCCATTGGCAGCCATACATGCCCACGCCATGACACTACCACCACCATGCTTCACTGATGAGGTGGTATGTTTGGGATCATGAGCAGTTCCTTTCCTTCTCCATACTCTTCTCTTCCCATCACTGTGGTACAAGTTGATCTTTGTCTCATATGTCCATAGGATGTTGTTCCAGAATTGTAATGGCTTTTTTAGATGTTGTTTGGCAAACTCTAATCTGGTCTTTCTGTTTTTGTGGCTCACCAATGGTTTACATCTTGTGGTGAACCCTCTATATTCACTCTTGTGAAGTCTTCTCTTGATTGTTGACTTTGACACATATACACCTACCTCCTGGAGAGTGTTCTTGATTTGGCCAACTGTTGTGAAGGGGTTTTTCTTCACCAGGGAAATAATTCTTCTGTCAACCACCACAGTTGTTTTCCGTGGTCTTCCTGGTCTTTTGGTGTTGCTGAGCTCTCCAGTGCATTCTTTCTTTTTAAGAATGTTCCAAACAGTTGATTTGGCCACACCTAATGTTTTTGCTATCTCTCTGATGGGTTTGTTTTGATTTTTCAGCCTAATGATGGCTTGCTTCACTGATAGTGACAGCTCTTTGGATCTTATATTGAGAGTCCACAGCAACTGATTCCAAATGCAAATATCACACCTAGAATCAAGTCCAGACCTTTTACCTGCTTAATTGATAATGAAATAACGAGGGAATAGCCCACACCTGTCCATAAAATAGCTTTTGAGTTGATAGTCCCATTACTTTTGGCCCCTTAAAAAGTGGGAGGCACATATAGAAACCGTTGTAATTCCTACACCGTTCACCTGATTTGGATGTAATTACCCTCAAATTATATCTGAAAGTCTGCAGTTAAAGCACATTTTGTTTGTTTCATATCAAAGCCATTGTGGTGGTGAATAGAGGCCAAAATATGAAAATTCTGTCAATGTCCCAATATTTATGGACCTGACTGTATATATATATATATATATATATATATATATATATATATATAGCGGAAAATGTCAGTTTGTTAGCCTGTTAACAGCAACTGACTTTCATCTAACATCAGGATTATTAATACGCCAAGAACAGGAACTTTAATCGCCTGGCAAAGAGACCAACCCTGTGAGGGTTATCATATTAAAACCTCTCAAGCTATAGCTACCTACGGAATATATATAAAAGCTCTTCAACATAGTTCGCCATTTAGGAATACATCTTGGTCGAAAGGGAGTATTATCTCCATTTAACATCTACTAATTGAACATTTGCTTACTGTTGTCAGTTCACCGTTAAAGGCTATTAACTTTAAGAGAATGTTCAGAACTTATAACACTTCGTCACCAAGCAGGATATTCTATAAGAAATGACGTATTTGTGCATTAAGTGTAATTAATAAGAAGAGCAATAGTTTATGTTATTCCACAGTTTACAGCTGTAAGGAATGTTAATACGCCCTCTGTATTTTCTGTGATAACCTTATCTCTATACATTGTTTTGAAAAGTACGTATAGTATTAATCTTAAGTACATAAAGGGAAAAAAAGATATGTCATTTGTGTGTTGTCACTTACCTGTCATTCCCGGAGAATAGTTGTATTCGAAGCGGACATGGAAAAAGGAAAAAGTAGGAAGAACGTGAGTTATTGTTAATATTTAGTACACTGCATTATCATTTGGGTTTTCCCAAGTAGACCCACACACATCATAAATACTTGGGTGGAGGCACTGATCATAACGATAGTCATATCATTTAATAGGCGTTGTGAGGGTTGGTAACCTAGTGTCCCCTTTAGAGGTTAAAGGGGGTTACATTTGGAGGCACAAAGCTGAGATTTGGGAGGTCAAGACGGAATACTCAGAAAGCCTGGTTATCCACAGGTAACAGCGTCCATTAATCTTAAAGGAGTGTGTGGATCCCGATTGTGTAAAGCTTACCAGATCTTGCTCTCATGGGAAATAAATCAAAGTGCAATAAGGGAAAGGAAAGAAAAAAGGGCAAAAGAATTATATTCAAATATAATGAAGGTGATAGTAAGAAACATGAAATTGAGAGCACCAAACTACAAAATTGGTCAAAGAATGATACTAATAGAAGTGAGGGAGAAATAGTCAAAGTTTCGGCCGCTGATGTGCAAGCCGAGATGGCAGCCACTACAAAGAAAGATGAACCTAAGATGGAGTTTGATGATGTAACGAAAGAAAGGGAATATGATAGTGGGGAGAAGGGAAGAAGAGAAAGAGAAGTGATAAAGAGGATGAAACAAGTAACAGGGGAAATAAAGAAACAAACAGAACTATTATTAGCTCTCCCAGACTTGCAGGAAATTGCAGATAGTTTGCCTGATGTGTTGTACCGGGCAGAAGTAATGGAACACATAGCAGAGGAACAATGGAAACATGTTGAATGGCTTAGTGAGTTTGTGCATGACAGTTTCATGGGAAAAGAGAATTGTGAAGTAGCTGAACTGTGGAAAATAATTGAGGAAGAACAGATACTCAAATTTCAGTTGGAAAGGAAAAATTAGGATTTGCAAGTAGACCTCAATAGGGTAACAAGAGAACTGGAACTCCTGACCTCAGAGGAAAAGAGAAAGAAACTGGAGCAAGAACAAAATGCACAGAGGTCTATACGCCAGGAGGAGAGAATCTGTTTTTTGGAAACCCAAGTGAGCGAGATGTCACAACTCTTGCTAGATTCTGAAAAATCAAAACAGAGAGACCAAGTTACTATTGAAGAAATGAAAGAGCATCTGACCCAACTGCAAGCTGATAACAAAACAATGGTCATGGCCACCTCTCTGAGCTTATGGTCTAAAACCCATCAACAACAAGAATATTCTGATGGAAAGGAGCCTAAACAGATAGCCTTACAGTCTGGAACCGTTGCTAAGATCTGCCATACAAACTCAGAAGATAGGGGAGCTGACATGGAGAATAGAAAGTGCATTATTCCAAAAATAACTGGCACTGTTGTATGGTTTCAAGTAAGGAAAGGCTATGGTTTCATCAAACGACATGATACCAGAGAAGATGTTTTTGTCCATTGGACTGCCATAATTAAGAATAATCCCGTGAAGCTTATGCAGAGTGTGGGAGATGGAGAAAATGTAGAGTTTAATGTTGTGAAAGGAGTGAAGGGTGAGCAAGCAGTCAATGTGACTGGGCCTAGAGGGATACCAGTTAAAGGACGTCGATTTGCTCCAAGCCGACATGGGTGCTGCAAATGTTCTCACCAGCCAAGAAGAGAAGTATTAGGAGGCAGTGCATATACAGAAAGAAGGAGGAAAAGAGGGCGGGAAGATGAATTAATCATTTCCCAGGGATTAGTCCTGCATGGACGTTTTTGCCCTACCATCCTTGTTCCAAGTAGAGTGACAGGAAAAACGGATCGGCGTCAAGACCTAGAAAAGCATAATAGCTTATGTATAAAGGAACAAGATGGATCAGCTCAATAAGAGCAACTAAAAGAGAGGAAATGAAACAGCAGAGTAAAGAAAAAATTAGAGGGTATGAAGTCTCATTAGTGTCAAAATGAAGACTAACGATGGAAACTGTGTAATGTGGGAGATGAGAAATGTTGCAAGATATGCTGACTAGGGACCCTGATACCCATCAGGGCATCTGTAAGTAAGTCTCTGGGAAAGACTCACCATCGACAACACCTGCTTCATTTAGGAAGAGAGATCAGGATGCCGCCTGGGTCTCAGACTGAAGAAGAATCAAAGGGTGTATTCCAGGAAACAGCTATGGAAGCAGCGAACTAATAAATATTGATTTAGAATCAATTTACTAGTGAAAGGGAAGGACACTCACTTATGATGAATTGGAAAAGCCCTCAGATCAACTACGTCTAATCCACCCTTGTATAGTATACACTTGGCCATATTTTGGGTGGGACTTTGGAAGACAGAAGTTGGGGGAGGATTTAAGATGATAGCATATTTCACATTCCAACTATGTAGATTGGTGTCCAGCCAAAAGGTATTTTTAATAGCTTATGTCCCTCCACCAGGGGGAGAATGTAACACCCTGTGTTATATAATTAACCTTTTCCCTGCAAATACAGGACACACACAATGTATATACAGTATATTTACTGTAAAGGGTGGGTAATAAAAAACTCAGGTATGCTGAAATGCAATGTACAGTTATGGAGGGCTATTTACTGGTATTAAATAAAGGGAATGTACATGGAGCTATTGTATCTGTGACTAGTGAAGGCAAATCTCCTATATGGTTACTCATGACATCACACAGCCATATAGGTAATTATGGTGCCAAAGTTAGTAAGGATCCTGGAAGGTTCTAGAAATGGCATGCACTAGGTACAGAGGGGAGGGGCTTGTGGCAGGCTGAGGGGAAGGCTATAAATAGGAGAGAGCTAGTGTCAGTTGGCAGACTGGAGTTCCCCCTCATGAGCCCTCTGATCTAAAGCCGCAGCACTGCGCTGAGGTAACCTAAGGAGGGTGACAGTAGTGGCTGTGAGGCTGGATTAGAGGAGCCAGTGAGGGCTAAGTAAGGCAGGAAATCCCTGGTGAGGAGGGTACCTGCTGAGAGGAGAAGCAGCCGTGTGTAGTCCCGGCGCAGGTCTGGAGGCTGCCGGGGAGAGAGAGCAGCTGTGCCTGGTGAGCAGAAGCCCTTCAGTGAGCTGAAGGGGTGGGCTTGTGGTGGCACACCCCAGAGTCTGAGGTGAACAGCCAGGAAGGAGGCGGGGTGTGTGACAGGATTCACCTCATCGCAATCAGAAAGCACAGTCTACAGGAGGGGGTGAGGTGATCCCAGTGATGTTACTTAACACTGCCACTCCCATCACCCAGTATTACACTCACACAGAGTGGATAGTCTACTATGTAAAGAGAGAACTGCTAGCTCCATATTGCTAGGAACATTCTAGTCACTATAAGCATTCTAACACAGCAGCATTAAAGGAGACTTAAGATCCAGGCTACAATAGAGTATACCATAGCAGAGCATTAAAACATCTGCATGGTAGTAGCAACCTTTAAGACTGCAGGCATCTAAATTTATCTCCTTATCCATGAGGTCAGTCGGTGACTGAACATATACAACTACGTGACAATACAATGCACTTCTTGGATTTCCACTTTGAGGATTAATTAGTAAGGGAAGTAAAACTCATAGGCCCTCATTCAGACCCACTCGCGAGCGGCTGTCCGCTCGCAAGTGGGTCGATGGTCTCCACTGCGCATGCGCACGACGGAGGGAGCTCCGTCGTGCGCATGCGCGAGACCTGACGAGCGAAGGACTTTCCTTCGCTTGGAGTGTCTCATCAAAGGGGGCGTGCTGTCGATGTTGACTGACAGCACGCCCCCTTTGGTGGGCGTGCCGGGGGCGTGCCTGCCAGACGGAGGCATTCCCAAGGGAATGCCTACCGTCTGAGGCCGGCCCCATTGACATCACTAGTGATGTCAGTGGGAGTGATTTTGGCTCTGATAGAGCCAAAATCACTCCTGGCCTTGCGGTTGAAAAACTCAACCGCAGGCTTTTGCTCACAGTTTCGATGGTCGCGATGGTCAAGACCATCGCGACCATCATCCTGCACGCTCGTATATGCTGTGGGTGGTGACCCACAGCTATACGAGCGTCCAGGAGGACGCTCCATATTAATGGAGGTGGGCCCTGATTCAGAGCAAGCGCTCTGGTCAGAGCGTCCGGCTCTGAATCAGGGCCATAGTCTCAGTAAGAAAATCACAGAACAGCTGATGTATAGGAGGATTGCTTTCATTTAAGTGGTTGCTGACACCTATGATCCCAGATGCTACACTCAATTAAAACTGTGTATATATTAGGGATGTGCAGGCTCGGATAGGTTCGAGTTTGCACGTTGAGTTCGGATTTTTTCCTCCAAAAAAACGGAACTCAGAAAGAGGCAAAACGTCATCTTGCATGGACGAACATCATCATTCCTGGACAAAAGTCCAGGAATGATGATGTTCGTCCATGCAAGATGATGTTTTGCCTCTTTCTGAGTTCCGTTTTTTTGGAGGGAAAAATCCGAACTCAACGTGCAAACTCGAACCTATCCGAGCCTGCACATCCCTAGTATATATATATATATATATATATTAGTGGAAAATGTCAGTTTGTTAGCCTGTTAACAGCAACTGACTTGGCAAAGAGACCAACCCTGTGAGGGTTATCATATTAAAACCTCTCAGCTATAGCTACCTACGGAATATATATGAAAGCTCTTCAAACATAGGCCCTGATTCCGAGCCGGACGCTCTGACCAGAACGCTCTCTCTGAATCAGGGCCCACCTCCATAAATATGGAGCGTCCTCCTGGACGCTCGTATAGCTGTGGGTCACCACCCACAGCATATACTGTATGAGCGTGCAGGGTGATGGTCGCGATGGTCTTGACCATCGCGACCATCGCCACTGTGAGCAGAAGCCTGCGGTTGAGTTTCTCAACCGCAAGGCCAGGAGTGATTTTGGCTCTATCAGAGCAAAAAATCACTCCCACTGACATCACTAGTGATGTCAGTGGGGCCGGCTTCTGACGGTAGGCGTTCCCTTGGGAACGCCTCCGTCTGGGAGGCACGCCCCCGGCACGCCCTCCAAAGGGGGCGTGCTGTCAATCAACATCGACAGCACGCCCCCTTTGATCAGACACTACGAGCGAAGGAAAGTCATTTCGCTCGTCGCGTCTCGCGCATGCGCACGACGGAGCTCCCTCCGTCGTGCGCATGCGCAGTGCATACCATCGACCCACTTGCGAGCGGACAGCCTCTCGCGAGTGGGTCTGAATCAGGCCCATAGTTCGCCATTTAGGAATACATCTTGGTCGAAAGGGAGTATTATCTCCATTAAACATCTACTAATTGAACATTTGCTTACTGTTGTCAGTTCACGGTTAAAGGCTATTAACTTTAAGAGACTGTTCAGAATTTATCACACTTCGTCACCAAGCAGGATATTCTATAAGAAATGACGTATTTGTGTATTAAGTGTAATTAATAAGAAGAGCAATAGTTTATGTTAGGCCACAGTTTACAGCTGTAAGGAATGTTAATACACGCTCTGTATTTTCTGTGATAACCTTATCTCTATACATTGTTTTGAAAAGTACTTATAGTATTAATCTTAAGTACATAAAGGGAAAAAAAGATATGTCATTTGTGTGTTGTCACTTACCTGTCATTCCCGGAGAATATTTCTATTCAAAGTTGACCTGGAAAAAGGAAAAAGTAGGAAGAACGTGAGTTATTGTTAATATTTAGTACACTGCATTATCATTTGGTTTTTCCAAGTAGACCCACACACATCATAAATACTTGGGTGGAGGCACTGATCATAACGATAGTCATATCATTTAATAGGCGTTGTGGGGGTTGGTAACCTAGTGTCCCCTTTAGAGGTTAAAGAAGGGGTTACACTGTGTTTCCTGATGGAGGACTCATGGGGGAAGATTTTACAGCACTTTTTGGTATATGACCTGCAACAAGTAAGAAATAAAAATCTGCTTTTCATATATAAAGGAACCTGGTGAGTGCCCCTGATTTTTTTTAACTCTCTATATACAGTATGACGTTCTCATAGCAGAATGTGGGATGACACCCCAGTCATTGGAATACTGTTGGAGATGTTAGTGCGACCTATATATGGATATATATATGTGATCTTAGGGAGCGCCAAACTCCAATTATGCAGGTTAAAATTTTCCCTTGATATTTTCTGTTTTAATGTCCTTTTATAGGGATGAAGATGAAGACGAAGAAGGGATCCAGTTTCAGTTTCTACAATCACACCCTCAACCAGAGTACACCCAATGACAATCACTCAGTTTCTGTGTGTTTTGTTAACATTTGGGTTTATTTAAAACAAATAAATGTAATAAAAACCTTACATCAAACAAATATTGTGGCCATTGTGAGTTAGATGTTGTTACTACATTAACTCACTGTCACCCGTTAATGGGGCGAGCTCATTGACAGCTCGTTAAGCCCACTTTTTGGTCACAAAACAAGTCACCCAAAGCATTTCATCAACAATGACTTCTTGAGGGGGGTTCAGCTGGAGATATCCAATGGAGGTCAGCTTCCCTGCAACAGTGTACAGCTCACAGGTCAGGTAGCCACTACGTGACCTGTGAGCTGTACACTGCTGCAGGGAAGCTGTCCTCCATTAGATATCGCCAGCTGAACTCCCCTAAAGAAGTCATTCATCCCTTTAAAAGGACACTAAAACAGAAAATATCAAGAGAAAATTTGAACCTGCATAATTGGAGTTTGGCGCTCCCCAAGATTACCATTCCGTAGAACCCTTCTGGTCAATTCTAGCAAAAGACCGCACTTAGGAAAGCAGCCTCTTCTAAAAAGAATTTTTAATGAATCATACTGTATGTTTTTTATATTTTGCTTTTTAAGATAAATTAGTTGATGTAGCGCAATATAGGTATTGTATTATATATCAAAAAATAAAAAGTAATAAAAAATATATTATACATTCAAAATAAAAGTCATAAAAATATATTATAAGTTAAAATATTATTAAATGAATATTATATTATCAAATTTCTATCATTATTTCACATATGGGACCAAATGTAATAGGTCGCGATTAAGAGTTTGACAGTAAATATGCATGTTTTGGGTATTCGCAAATCTAATAGATGTTTTCCCATTCTAAACTTACAACTCTCGAAATGTAATAGGTTGCGATTTTCAAAATCACAACCCAAATTTGACTAAAATTCACCAGAACTTTAGACCAGGTTCAGATAGGTGAGTTTAATGACATTTCCCCTCCCCCACTTCCCAAAAAAGTAGCTAATTAACCCATGGGAAGTCAATAAATCATCAGCACATGCCTAGATAAACCACACCTACAGCCATTACACCTGTGAGGGTTGGAGAAATGGAGTTTGTACAGTCTTCATTGGAGCTGTATGCTTGTGGGCTGCTTTCTATGGAGGAGCTACGCAGGAGGAGGGTGCAGGAGCATCACCAGATCCAGGTCCCTATTCTGCTTCATGCCAGGTGAGGTAATTGACTAAGGATGGACCTGGGCTCCCTCTCAGATCATGAGGTGGTTCAGTTATTTAGATTGAACCGCACAAACCTCATGACCCTATATGAGCAAGTAAGAGATGATTTGGAACCTTTGGCTGGTAGCAAATATGCAGGGCCTGGGCTACATAAATTAATGTGTGCCCTGCATTTTTTTGCCACTGGCTCATTTCAGTCAGTGAGCGCTAGAGTGCTTGGGATTACACAAGCCACTTTCTCTAGGCATTTCAAGAGTTATATGCCCTGAATAAGTTGTGGCGAACATATATCTCATTCCCACATCATGAGTCCGAGTGGCTGGACCTTAAGGTAGCTTTCTATAAGTTCTCAGCATTGCCTAATGTGCTGAGAGCCATACACTGCCCCCACATTGGTATCAAATCGCTGCACTTGAAGGGATATGCCTATGTCAATAGAAATGGCTACCACTCCCTCAATGTGCAGGTGGTCTGTGATGCTAACCTCTAGATTCTCAGTGTGATTGCTCTGGGTCTTTCCATGATGCCTATATACTGCGCAGAGCCGTAACTAGACTTTTTGGTGCCCTGTGCCAGAAAGAGCATTGGCGCCCCTCTCATTTTTCAATGGCTTCATGGGGAAGGGCCAGGGAAGAGATAGGAGAGGCCAGGAGATGCTGGGGATGAAATAAGAGGAAGCTGTAAGCAAGAATGATAATAAACAGACATTTGACAGGCCCAAACAGCGCCCCCTGACCTGTGTTGCCCTGTTCGATGGCTCCGGCCGCACTATCCTAGCTACGGCCCTGAGCCAGTCAGCATTGTGGGAGAGGTTTTAACAAGGACACATGCAGGAGGGCTGGCTACTTGGTATGTTATTTGTCAAATTACTATTACTTCACACTAATTTTGGATATTCTGTGTGTTTCTTGCCATTGCTGTACTCATAGTATGTGTATGTGTTAGCATGGGTTTTTGATTCCAAAAAGCCCAGTAATGCAATTAATACTCTGTTTACCTTTACATATATTCAAAGTGTTTGTCTTGTTACAATGCTGTTTTTTAATGTTGAAATTAAGTAATTTTACTCCCTCTTTCTTCATTTAGGTGACTCAGGATATGGGTGCCAGACTTGGCTCATGACACCTCTGTTGCGACCACAAGGCCCTTCACAGCATCGGGAAAACAACGCACACATTGCTACAAGGTCAGTAATAGAGCGTACCTTTGGTGTGTTGAAAAGCAGGTTTTGTTGTTTGGACCGGTCGGCTGGCATACTCCTTTACGAAGTGCGTAAAGTGAGTGACATCATCCAGTCATGCTGCATGCTCCATAACATCGCCCTTGGGCAAGGCCATGATGACCTTGGGGACATTGCAGCAGTTGTGTAGGAGCCATTCCCATCAGAGGGCATTGTCAATACAGAGGGTGGGAATGAGGTTCGACAGAGGATCATACAACAGTATTTTTCACGTAAGTTTTTGAGGACACAATGTAAGAGAATGTGTATGTGTATAGTTGTGTAAAAGTTGTATGCCTACAAACACATTAATTCAAATGTGTGTACATAATACAGGGGTCTGAGCTGGAACCAGTGGAAAAGCTGCATGACACACCTTATTTTTTGCCCCTGAGTGTCTGGTAAGTGTTATTGTTTTAAAGTTTCAAACAACTTTACAATAAATAATTATTATTTTTGGCTTAGGATTAAATCCAAAAATGTAACCTTTGTCACAGTTAATACACTGTAACATGTTTTATTTGCAAATACAACAATATTGCAACATTGCAATAATATTTTTCAGCTGTGAAACTTGACCTTTTCAAACAAATCATTATATATATATATATATATATATATATATATATATATCATCCAAGTCGGGCGGCACTCAAAGTAATAATGAGACGGGACACAGGCGTAGCCAACGTTTCAATGTTTATCCAAACATTTTCCTCAGGGCATAAACATACAAATGACAAAACTCACCTATATACCCCCACCGGACCGTCCATGTCGCCGTTTGCAGGCGGTATCCCGCGCGTAAAGATGACGTCACAGGGAGTGCCTGCATCGGCGTCACGGAGGGCCCGGACCACGTGATACTAATTCACCAATGACCATCAGACAGTCACCTAGCAACCAGATAATAATTTATCAAAGACAACATAGTATCAAAAGGTAAAATACATATAACAGACCAACAAACAACAACACATTAAGTTACATAATATGCAAAAAATATATACTATCAAGGGATCGTATCTGTCTAAACAAACAAGATCATAATATAAGACCCATTGCACAGTCATAGTTACTAAGGAATACATGAAGCCCAACCCAGATGCGCCAGACAGCGCTAAATGACAGTGCGACTTCAATCATAAATTAAATATATCTAAGATGTCATCAGTAAGAACAAAAAGACTATATATAGACAATAAGTATAAATCTATGCTATACCATAATACACAGTCACCTTAATCACAGAAAGCAACTGAGTACCAGATGTTCATTTAACCCCCGAGGGGACAAAGTGTCCAGACGAACAATCCATCTACATTCAGCCTGCAGCAAAAGCAAACCTCGATCACCCCCCCCGCTTAGGGGTTTGTATGTGATCAATGATACGGTAGCGGAGGGCAGCCAAATTATGTTTTGCTTCTAAGAAATGGCGGGCCACAGGTTGATCAGACCTGCCAGTCAATAAGGCAGATCTGATGGAAGACCTGTGGACCGCCATTCTTTCCTTAAAGGCCCTTTCCGTTTTGCCCACATAGTGTTTTCCGCATGGACAGCTAATTAGGTATATAACAAACTTCGTAGAGCACGTAACCCTATGTTGAATTTGATACTTTTTGCCAGAAAATGGATGGTAGAATGAGTCTCCACATATTAAATAGCTACACATAGTGCATCCGAGGCACTTGAAGCAACCTTTACGAGAGCCACTTAAAAATGTAGAAGCCGTAGATTCTTGATGTGTTGATGAAATAGATGTCACATCGGTTTTCATGACATAGTCCCGTATATTGCGGCCTTGTTTATAAGCCGGCATTAGCTGTGTTTCCGAAAGTTGACTCAGATGTAAATCTGATTGTATGATGGGCCAATAAGTTTTGCTAATACGATTGGTATGAGTACTATTAGAGTTAAATGAATTAACCCAAATAAAACGATTCTGTTTCCTCATTTTATTAGATGGTTCCAATACTTGCGATCTGGGTATTTTCAGAAGTCTCTGTTTGATCTTAACTAGATTATTTCTGTCATATCCACGTATAGCAAATTTGTCAATCATTGTGTCCAATGCTTTATTTAAGGATGCCTCGTCACTTATAATGCGGCGTACCCGCAGCATTTGGGAATATGGAAGTCCATTTTTTAAGGGCCACCGGATGATGACTAGATGCAAGTAAAATATTATTATGATCTGTAGGCTTTGAGAACATAGTAGTATGAATGCTGTTGTTATTAACTGTAATAGTGACGTCCAGATAATTAACTGTAGAAGTATCCATACAATAGGTAAATTTGACTGGAGAGTCTGAAGAATTATGAACGGAGATCAAACTTTCAAGTATATGATGCGGTCCAGTCCAAAATAACAGCACATCATCAATGTAGCGCAAATACAATAAAATATGAGAGCTTATTACTGGATTACATAAAAATATTTCATCCTCCACGACAAACAAGGCGTGAGCAAGATTATTACTATCATGGAGTGACTTTATCAGATTACCACAAAGAGGGCAAGATCCCACGTGGTTTCCGAATAAAAAATGTACCGACAATTGGGAGATTTAATATCCCCTTTTGTAAAAAATGGATCTCAATTCTCAATAAATGCTCATATGACTTAATTCTTTTAGTTATTGAAGAGGTCTCACGTGAACTGACGGTCATTCGTAGTAAAATCGACGAATTTGAAACTATCCATAAATCTACATTAGTATCTGATTCCACTACTAACTGGTATGACAAGCTATCTGCACAGATTGACAAATATCGTAAGGAGTTGGTCCAATACAAAAGGGCCAAATTGGATAAAGTAAACATGGATTATGCTAGGAAACAAGTTTATCCATGGCATACAGGAACCAGCAATATGGGCAGATTACCAAGGAGGTGCCCCCCTCATCGTTCTAATAGAGCCACGTTTGATACTGAAACATCCACTGATGGCACTACATCTGCTAGCGACTTGGAACCTTCCATTTCTGCATTTGGACGTCACCCTTTAGGGGTTCGTACCAGGGCACAGGATACAGACCCCGTAGGCGCTACACAAGGCGCGGTGGTCAGGGGAAAAGGACGAGGCAGCGGGCGTCTGCCGATAGCCAAAAAGAAATAATCTTCAATCTCTCCTCTCGGGTATTAACCCCTATGGAAAACAGTGTGCTTTCTAAAGGACTTAATTTTGTACCTACTAATAATTTTGACCAGTTTAACTGGAAAGTGGAACACTAGAAATTAAGTCGACAATTACGTTTACGTGAGCATTTCAATAATATTGTTCCTAATGAACAAGGTCATTGTGCAGAATATGCCATGATACCTAGTGCACTAAAGAAAAAGTCTAAGTTCGATCCCAAATCTTCAAATTCATCCATTCGGACGTTTTGTCGCATGGTTGACCATGATGTAGTGCAGACAGCCAACAAACAAACACATAAACATTCTAATCTCACGAAAGAAGAATGGCGGGCTTTGAAGTCTTTGAGTACATATGATGATATAGTGATACGGCCCGCCGACAAAGGCGGAGCCATTGTCGTCCAAAATGTATCTAACTATATATCAGAAATAAATCAACATCTATCGGACACAGATACTTACTATCTCCTTTCAAATGACCCAACTGTCCTTTATAAAAAGGAATTGGACACTATTCTATCTCAGGCAGTAAATGATGGCACATTGTCTAAATCGGCTTTTGAAGCCCTAAATACCGCATTTCCTGTTTTCCATTAATGTACTCTATACCGAAAATTCACAAGGACTGTCAAAACCCACCTGCAAGATCAATTATTTCTGCTAGGGGATCTATGTACCAGCTGGTGTCTATTTTTTTAGATTTCTTCAGCCATGTGTACAGTCAAGACCTAGTTATCTTAAAGACACCACTTCTTTACTAAACAAACTAGCTTTGATTGAATCTGTCCCTTCAGGATGCATTCTGGTCACTATAGATGTTCAAAATCTCTACACCTGTATCCAACACCATCTAGGATTGGCTGCTGTGAGATCCCTGATTACAAATAATCCCTTATATAAGGGCCCTGATATTGAGCTATTTTTAGTGCTCCTACATTTAACGGTTCCTTTTATGTACAACGTAAAGGTTGTGCTATGGGTTCTAACGTAGCGCCTTCTTTCGCAAATAGTTTCATGTTTGTCGTGGAGGATGAAATATTTTTATGTAATCCAATAATAAGCTCTCATATTTTATTGTATTTGCGCTACATTGATGATGTGCTGTTATTTTGGACTGGACCGCGTCATATACTTGAAAGTTTGATCTTCGTTCATAATTCTTCAGACTCTCCAGTCAAATTTACCTATTGTATGGATACTTCTACAGTTAATTATCTGGACGTCACTATTACAGTTAATAACAACAGCATTCATACTACTATGTTCTCAAAGCCTACAGATCATAATAATATTTTACTTGCATCTAGTCATCATCCGGTGGCCCTTAAAAAATGGACTTCCATATTCCCAAATGCTGCAGGTACGCCGCATTATAAGTGACGAGGCATCCTTAAATGAAGCATTGGACACAATGATTGACAAATTTGCTATACGTGGATATGACAGAAATAATCTAGTTAAGATCAAACAGAGAGTTCTGAAAATACCCAGATCGCAAGTATTGGAACCATCTAATAAAATGAGGAAACAGAATCGTTTTATGTGGGTTAATTCATTTAACTCTAATAGTACTCATACCAATCGTATTAGCAAAACTTATTGGCCCATCATACAATCAGATTTACATCTGAGTCAACTTTCGGAAACATTGCTAATGCCGGCTTATAAATGAGGCCGCAATATACGGGACTATGTCATGAAAACCGATGTGACATCTATTTCATCAACACATCAAGAATCTACGGCTTCTACATTTTTAAGTGCCTCTCGTAAAGGTTGCTTCAAGTGCCTCGGATGCACTATGTGTAGCTATTTAATATGTTGAGACTCATTCTACCATCCATTTTCTGGCAAAAAGTATCAAGTTCGACATAGGGTTACGTGCTCTACGAAGTTTGTTATATGCCTAATTAGCTGTCCATGCGGAAAACACTATGTGGGCAAAACGGAAAGGGCCTTTAAGGAAAGAATGGCGGTCCACAGGTCTTCCATCAGATCTGCCTTATTGACTGGCAGATCAACCTGTGGCCCGCCATTTCTTAGAAGCAAAACATAATTTGGCTGCCCTCTGCTACCGTATCATTGATCACATACAAACCCCTAAGCGGGGGGGTGATCGAGGTTTGCTTTTGCTGCAGGCTGAATGTAGATGGATTGTTCGTCTGGACACTTTGTCCCCTCGGGGGTTAAATGAACATCTGGGACTCAGTTGCTTTCTGTGATTAAGATGACTGTGTATTATGGTATAGCATAGATTGATACTTATTGTCTATATATAGTCTTTTTGTTCTTACTGATGACATCTTAGATATATTTAATTTATGATTGAAGTCGCACTGTCATTTAGCGCTGTCTGGCGCTTCTGGGTTGGGCTTCATGTATTCCTTAGTATCTATGACTGTGCAATGGGTCTTATATTATGATCTTGTTTGTTTAGACAGATGCGATCCCTTGATAGTATATATTTTTTGCATATTATGTAACTTAATGTGTTGTTGTTTGTTGGTCTGTTATATGTGTTTTACCTTTTGATACTATGTTGTCTTTGATAAATTATTATCTGGTTGCTAGGTGACTGTCTGATGGTCATTGGTGAATTAGTATCACGGGGTTCGGGCCCTCCGTGACGCCGATGCAGGCGATCCCTGTGACGTCATCTTTACGCGCGGGATACCGCGTGCAAGCGGCGACATGGACAGTCCGGTGGGGGTATATAGGTGAGTTTTGTCATTTGTATGTTTATGCCCTGAGGAAAATGTTTGGATAAACATTGAAACGTTGGCTACGCCTGTGTCCTGTGACATTATTACTTTGAGTGCCGCCCGACTTGGATGTTGTGTATCGTGATCCACCTGTGTTGGCTTGCGTGAGGAAGGCACCTGCTTTACCATTCATATTATCTGGAGAGGAGTGCTGCTGGAGTGAACTGTTTATATATATATATATATATATATATATTATATAAACAACTTGACAATTACAGTCAAAAGTGCAAAACCTAATTTGTAAACATAAAGTAATATAAGAAAAAAATACTTTTGGTCCACTGAACCAACTGCACCTCTAACTTTGCATTTAACTACACCACCACAGGTGGGTAATCTGCGCCTGGGTGGAGTGGTAGGTGATGGACTTAGTGAAGTCGTACACACACTACTAATAGTGGAACCTGATGTTGGCTTTATTAGGGCCCTGTCATGACTCTAGGAAAATTGGCCTCTTGTGATGGAACAGGCTTTGCTGGCTGTGATACTGGCAGCACAAACTGAGAAGGTCTTAGATATGTTTTCCTCATAGGACGGCACAGAGCTGGAGGAACCAGTTATAAGGACAAATAGGCGAAGACAGCCTGTATAGAAAATGAAGCTTGATGTATGGTGATCAGGACAGAGTCAGAACTTTAATGATAACAAATGACTGGAGATACTGGAATCCGTAGACAGTAGTATAGCATGAATTCCACTAGACAAATGAAGGAAGACGTAGAACTGTGAATGATAGCAGAGGCAGAAGACTTGTATCCAGGTGCACGGGGTTATCCCCAGGTAAAGGCTGAGTTTGTACTGATTCCAACTCAGTCAGTAAATAGCAAAGTTCCAAGTGTAAGGTGCTGAGCTATGCCCAATTAAACGATGGCTTGGAAGCTGGTACTTGGAGTACTGAACCGAGTTCAGTAAATAGACAGTGATGAAGTACTAGGTCAGAGATAATCGTGGATCTGGCAGGAGCCAAAAGGAAACCTTTAGGAGATGTTGCACAGATGCTGACTGAAAGTTCAGGAAGGGTTTATATACCCAGTGCCTGCTGCTGGTTGGCCACACACTAGCAGCTGATCCCAGGAGTGAATAGGATAGGTAATTGCAAGATCACACAATCAAATCAAGATGGCTGCGCCCATGGACAGGAGAAGCCATCATGGAGACAGCAGAGCAGCGCCATAGCAGGTGATTAAGAACCACTGGGTAGTGGGACTGAGCACTAGGCTTCCTGGCAATGTTAAACTGTTCCACACAGCAGACACCGCTCACAGCTGCTGGAGAGTGAGCATGCAGGAGAGGTTGCCAGAATCTGGATTGGAGGAGCGCAGCTGACCGGGATCCTTGTTGTGGCCTGACAGTCCGGGTCCTGATAGGCCCTCTTTGCTACTAATTCTGTGTGTAGGTTTATAACTGCCTCTCTGTGACCAAGTAAGGTCAAGCTGCCTTAGATCAATATTGTTAGCCATTCTAATGTATGTGTCCTCTGCCACTCTGTTAGCATTTGAAATTTTTTAAGCACATATTTAATGGTTTCCATTTGTTCTGTTTGTCTCTCCATAAAAAAAACTGCTTTGTTCTAAAACTGTCAATGGACATACAGATGTGTCCACATTAGGGGTGAGTGGGTTCGGATTTCTGAAATCCGAACCCCCCCGAGCCCCTCGATCCGAGGTCGATCTGAGTCAGACTCGACTTTTCCCGCCTGACCTGGATCAGAAATCAAGGCAAAATGTCATCATCCCGCCTTCCGGGTCTCGCAGGTTTTGGATTCTATATAAGGTACCCGCGTCGGCGCCATTTTTTCACTCGGCTGTGGACAGTGAAGAGGGAGGGTGGGAGTTAGCGCTGGCTGGGCTGTGTAGTGTAGTGTAGTGTAGTGCAGTCTAGTGTTGTGCTGTGCTGCGCTGTGCTGCTGTTGTCCATAGGGGCTGTGTCCACTCCTCCAAAGTCCATAGGTGCTGGCTGTGTTGTGCTGTGCTGCTGTTGTCCATAGGGGCTGTGTCCACTCCTCCAAAGTCCATAGGGGCTAGCTGTGTTGTGCTGTGCTACTGTTGTCCATAGGGGCTGTGTCCACTCCTCCAAAGTCCATAGGGGCTGGCTGGGCTGTGTTGTGCAGTCAGTTGTCCATAGGTGCTGTGTCCACTCCAAAGTCCTGTGCAGTGTCCCAGTCCTAAAGGGGTGCTGTAGTGTTGTCCAGGGGGTGCTCTATCCATCAGGGGTGCTCCCCCCAAGTGCAAAAAAAAATAAAAAATGTCTATGTTTGTGAATTGTGTCCGCAGTAGCCGCATGTGTATCAACAAAGTAGTGCCAAGCGTGCGCCTGTGTCATAAGTGAAGGGCCGGCTGGCTTGACCATTAAAGCGTGCTGTAACCCCCAAAGTGCACTCCAAACAAAATAAAAAAATATTTTTTGTGTTTGTGAATTGTGTGCACAGTAGCTGCACGTGCATCAACAAAGTAGCGCCAAGCGTGCGTCTGTCTGTCATAAGTAAAGGGCCGGCTGGCACATCTGTTAAAGGGTGGTGTAACC
Organism: Taudactylus pleione; assembly: GCA_031769625.1. NCBI lineage: Eukaryota > Metazoa > Chordata > Amphibia > Anura > Myobatrachidae > Taudactylus > Taudactylus pleione. Next base: position 11,590,228 of record JAUIMM010000608.1, on the reverse strand, counting down.
CCCAAAGTGCACTCCAAACAAAATAAAAAAATATTTTCTGTGTTTGTGAATTGTGTGCACTGTGACTGCACGTGTGTCAACAAAGGAGCAGTGCCAAGCGTGCGCCTGTGTCCCATAAGTCTGTTAAAGGGTGGTGTAACCCCCAAAGTGCACTCCACAATAAATAAACAATTGTTTTTTTCTGTGTTTGTGTGCGAAATGTATGCGCAGTAGCCGCACGTGCATCAACACAGCAGCAGTGCCAAGCGTGTGCCTGTGTCATAAGTCAAGGGCCGGTTTGGACATCTGATCCGGACTGAAGGACGTGCCAACAATTTCTGACATGTCTACTGTCACTGCATATGATACTGTCACCACTGACAGAATGGTGGAGGAATTATTTTCTGTGTTTGTGAATTGTGTGCACTGTGGCTGCATGTGCATCAACAAAGGAGCAGCGCCAAGTGTGCGCCTGTGTCATAAGTAAAGGGCCGGCTGGCTTGTCCGTTAAAGGGTGCTGTAACTCCCTAAGTGCACTCCAAAAAAAATAAAAAATTCTTTTTTTTTCTGTCTTTGTGAATTGGGTGGGCTGTAGCCGCACCTGCATCCTCAAAGCAGCAGCGACAAGCGTGCATCTGTCTGTTAAAGGGTGCTGTAACCCCCAAAGTATGCTGCACAAAAAATAAAAAAAATCTTCTTTTTTTTTCTGTCTTTGTGAAATGTGTGTGCTATAGCCGCACTTGCATCCTCAAAGCAGCAGCGACAAGCGTGCGTCTGTCTGTTAAAGGGTGGTGTAACCCTCAAAGTGCGCTCCACAAAAAATAAAAAATTCTTCTTTTTTTTCTGTCTTTGTGAAATGTGTGGGCTATAGCCACACCTGCATCCTCAAAGCAGCAGCGACAAGCATGCGTCTGTCTGTTAAAAGGTGGTGTAACCCCCAAAGTGTGCTCCAACCAAAATAAAATAATCTTCTTTTTTTCTGTGTTTGTGTGTGAAATGTATGTGCAGTAGCCACACCTGCATCCTCAAAGCAGCAGCGACAAGCGTGCATCTGTCTGTTAAAGGGTGGTGTAACCCCCAAAGTGCGCTCCAACCAAAATAAAATAATCTTTTTTTGTGTTTGTGTGTGAAATGTATGCGCAGTAATCGCACCTGCATCCTCAAAGCAGCAGCAACAAGAGTGCGTCTGTCTGTTAAAGGGTGGTGTAACCCTCAAAGTGAGCTCCTCAAAAAATAAAAAATTCTTCTTTTTTTTTCTGTCTTTGTGAATTGTGTGGGCTGTAGTGGCACCTGCATCCTCAAAGCAGCAGCGACAAGTGTGCAAGTGTGCATCTGTCTGTTAAAGAATTACATCGGTGACAGCATCCAAGTAGGCATGTCAGACAGTCCGTACCTGTACTGGCAGGAAAAAGAGGCAATTTTAGGCCCCTGTACAAACTGGCTCTATTTTACCTGAGTTGTCCACCCCTCCAGTGTGTACTGCGAAAGAGTGTTTAGTGCAGCCGGGAACCTTGTCAGCGAAAGGCGTAGGAGGTTGCTTCCACAAAATGTGGAGAAGATGATGTTCATAAAAATGAATTGTCAACTCTTCCAAGGAGACCAGCCTCCAGAACGTACAGAGGGACCTGTGGTGGTGGATTCCAGCGGGGACGAATTAATACTCTTTGAGAATGAGGATGTACACAACACTGAAGATGGTGAGGAATCGGTGAATGATGAGGATGAGGATGTCAACTTGCCTCTGTAGAGCCAGTTTGTGCAGGGACAGATTAATTGCCAGCTTGTTTTGTGGGGGCCCAAATGAACCAATCATTTCAGCCACAGGCGTGTGGCAGACCCTGGCGCTGAAATGATTGGTTTGTTAAAGTGTGCGTGTCCTGTTTATACAACATAAGGGTGGGTGGGAGGACCCAAGGACAATTCCATCTTGCACCTCTTTTTTTTCTTTGCATTATGTACTGTTTGGGGCCTAGATTTTCAAATTGCCATCCTGTCTGCCACTGCAGTGTCACTCCTAGATGGGTCACGTGTTTGTGCCGCCCACTCGTGTCGCTTAGCATAGTCATCTAGCTACCTCGGTGCAACCTTTTGGATATAAAACACTATTGTGAGGTGTGAGGTGTTCAGAATAGACTGAAAATGAGTGGAAATTAAGGTTATTGAGGTTAGTAATAGCATAGGAGGAGAAAAACCCTCAAATTATGTGATTTTAGCTGTTTTTATGCTTTTTTTCAAAAAAATACAGATCCAAAACACAAAACCCAGAACCCAAAACATGGAAGGGTGGTTTTGGCAAAACCAATCCAGATCCAAAACACGAAGAAAGATCCAGATCCAAAACCAAAACACGAAAAGTGGCCGGTGCACACCTCTAGTCCACATACACCTTTCCTAAAATCGAGCTGTGTGGCCAAATTTGCTATGCCTTTGAATCTGTGTATTATCCACGCCTTGTGATTTTTCTTAAAATTTGCAACTTTAATCTAATACTTCATATGAATACATTTGCAGAAAACTTTTTTTTTTGGATCTATTTGCTACTCATCGTGGTGCATCTTAGCCATGACGGCATCTTGTGCCAAATAAAGAGGTGTAGGTCTAGGCTCTTTTGTTGTACGGGTAATCTGCTGGTTGTTGTTATTAACCACTTCTGTATTTTCATCCACAACCATGACCGGATCTACTGTGACTCATACAATTTTGTGATCATCATCTTCTTCCAGACGATGTTGTTGAGGAGTTGGTGGATGTGGACGTGATGGACCTAAAAAAAAGGTAAGGATTATTATTTTACTGTTGGAGATGTTGGTTGGGGGCTACACAGCTTTTTCGCTCCAGAATTAAGTTCTGATTGTGGTGACATGAGATACATGTGTAAAGTTTAGATGATTTACATCTTATTCTAGTAGCCTATTGAAAGCGTATTTGCTTTGGGGCAAATTCCTCAATACATGCTAAGGTACATACTAATGTGTTGTGTTTCGTGCATTTGTATTTTAGCACATACCTGCAGCATGTTCTTCCACACGTGCATGAGGCCTTTTTGAAGAAGAATATTTCCTCCCTGGAGCAGCTGCAGAACAATTCAATACATTATTGTTTGGACAATTACATGTACATTTTAAATTTTTACAACAGTGAACTTAAAAAAAGGGAAGGACATTAAAAAAAAGTAAAACACTAAAAAACTCTGGTTTTGACTTAAACAGTACAATGGCCCTTCTGAGCTAACTAATCTCACAAACATAATAATATTAAGTTAGAAACTATTTACACTTCCTAACAATATTTTTGCAAATGTTAAAATTATTATTTAAAAAACTAAAATAAAATGTAGCACAACACATCCCAGCATGGCCAAACATTTCAACATTTGTACTCAGGACCTGAATCAGACCCTCTCGCTAAGATGCATTTGCTCGTAGCTGCCGATGGTTCGCATTGTGCGCATGCATATGCATCGCAGTGCGCGAACCACTGTGAGAGATTGGGAAGCTTTTGCTCGCTGTGCATTGACAGCCCGGCAGAATGTGTGACAGGAGAAGCCATTTGTGGCTGGTGACAGCAGCTGGTCATGAGAAACGGGGGAGTGGAGGTGCGAGCGCAGACGTGCCTGAGTGTCTCAACGCTGTTTCAGAGGCGTGCATACTTAAGAGGCAGCATCATAGTACAAGTCACCTGGCTGAAATTTACACTGAAGTGCTCGCAGTGCTTGCGACAGGGTATGGTCAACCTCAAGCGCTGCGATGGCATCCGATGGTACTTGATGTTACCGATGGTTGCATACACTTCCTGGAGATGACGTGCGCAAGTGGGCGTCTTAAGACAGGCTGGTGGGAGTCTGCATACACAAAGCGATCACACGTCAAGACATAGTGGGTGTTCTAATGTCTTGCCGTCTGATTGCCTGCCTTTCTGAATTTGCATACACATCGAGCGAGTGAACGCATCTAGCGAGCGGGTCTGAATCAGGTCCTCACTGCATTCTATGTCACAGCATATGGGTATGTGCTGTTCTACAGCAGCAGATGATTGTACAGGAACAGAGCATTACAAAGAGCAAAGAAAAATAAACATGTGCAAGTATGTAATATGAGTATTGTTATGTTACTCACCAATAGGGGCAGATGCCCTGATTCAGAGCCGGTCGCTGTAGTGACCCACAGGTATAGCGAGCGGCCAGGAAGATGGTCGCGATGGTCAAGACCATCGCGACCATCGGGCATGTGACAAGACCCTTGTGGTAGGGTCTCATTGCCGCAAGCCCCAGAGAGCTTTCGGCTCAAACAGAGCCGAAAGCTCTCCCACTGACATCACTTGTGATGTCAGTGGGGCCACCCCCAGACGGTAGGCGTTCTCATGGGAATGCCTCCGTCTGGGCAGCCACCCCCCTGGCCCGCTCCACCAAAGGGGGCGTGCTGTCACTCAACATCGACAGCACGCCCCCTTTGGTGCAAGACCCGGAGCGACCGCTCGCTATCTGGGTCTCGCGCATGCACACGATGGAGCCGGCTCTGTCGTGCGCATGCGCTCTGGGCCACCTTTGACCTGGTTGCGAGTACTCATCGCTTGCGACCGGGTCTGAATCAGGCCAAGAGTTCATAGGTCTGTCTGTATCCTCAATATGAGTCCCGGGTAGGATCTCTGGGGGAATGATTTGTTTGAGCTCTTGTTCATAAGATGTGTAGAGTATGGGGATGTGATGCCCACCACCGGTCTTGCGGGACTGCTTCACTTCATTCACCATTTTGCCCTTTAACACACATTTTATATAATTGAAACTCTTCTTGACGTTGTAAATGTCACGTTTGCAGCTACTGGCAGTATTAACAGCATCTGTGATGCCAACCCACATTTATTTTTTTCTGGCCAGGGGGGTACAGTGTGCGCATTCTCCCAGGAGACATGTACCGGTGCAGAATTTACTTCATAGGTGAAGCTAATATTGTGCCCACAGCACGTCTTCCCAGGCAAAAGACCAGCAGACTCAACCTTCTCCAACAGAGCTGCCTCCTCCTGACTGTGACTCTGCCTGACAATCAAATTGTGATCCGTCTCCTCCTCCAGCCTCTGCTGAGTCCCCCAGCTCTCCTGCCTGCCATGCTGCATATAATTTATCACAATTCCTCCTGTCTCCTGTCATGCATCCAGCTCCTTACTCCCTATCAAAACACAAAATGGTGCTTCAGGGGCTTAGCTTATACAGTGTGTGTGATGGTTAAGTCATGGGACTTTGCCCTGCCAATGGGTGAATCTGTTTGTGTCAGTATGCTTGGAGAAATGCAAATCGCATTCCGGTTGGTCTAAAATTTGCGCCTTTTCCTGTGAGTTTCATTGTGACACATTGCATGCGAACTGCGTAGGTAGCTGAAATACATACACAAATTTAGAGTCATGCCTGCAACTTTTAAAGGCACGAGGAGGTGTGATTCCATATGTGCGATTAAACTCACACCCTATTACATTTGGCCCATGATGTTATCGCATGTTATCACATGCGAGTGGCCTTGGCCTTATCCTAGTGGTGGCATATTGTTTCAGCATTGTAATCACAATTTATTCTATATTATATTGTAAACAGACAACACAAATCAGGCATTAGAAAAGTAGGATGTATGCATATAGAAATTATTGTATGCTATGCGTCCTCCCCCGCTCTGTTAATAAAAGAAGAAGGGAGCTATATAGAAGACAAGATGTCATTTCACATTTTGTTGCTCTTTGGATCCTCATTTATTTCTGGCCCATAGACCAAGAAGTAGACACAAAACCATATACCTTATATGTATGCATACAGAATCACAGTCATCATCTTTCTTGTTTAATGTTAATGCTTTGTGTCATCATTCTTTCCTTCCATCCAGTTGCTCATTAATTATAAGACACATGTGATTTTTTACATTAACAGTTAATACATTAACTGACTTCCCTAATCATAGCTTTTATATATAGAATAATGACAGATTTATTACTAGCCAGTCATAAAATAAATTCTGTTCTCACACAACCAGTGGTGTTTTTTCTTCAGTTATCATTTTTTAATTTACTTTCCTTGTCAGATAGACACTGTCTATTGCAATTATATTATCATTATTATTATTTCATGGTATACCAGCCAGGTAATCTCAAAGTTAAATTATTAACTGTCGCTATTGTTAAATGTAAATTCCATTGCCTGACTGACTAACAACTGTTTCCTAACTGTCATATAAAATAAACAGAACATATGATCAAAATTGAAGCACTACAGAGAAGAGACATTTTGTTGTACCCTAAAAAATTTATTTTGTAATGTAATGCTAGCAAAATGAACATTTTATTTTTTATGTTTAATACTGTTTAAACTTATGCATGCATTATTGTTACCGCTTGCAATACCATGCTTGAGTAATTTCACCTGCTATTCTCAAAGAATAAGTATACTCAGGGCTTTTTTCCTGATAGAACTCAACGGTACAGAAGGCCTGATTCAGAGACAATCGCAATACCAAATGTTTTCTCAAATGGGCGATTTTTTTCTATTGCACATGCGTATAAGTTACACTGCGCATGTACTGCGATGGTCCTGTGATGGCGGTCACAGTGAGGGCTTATTCACACAGTGATTGACAGGTAGGGACTGATTGTGGGCGGTAACATGGGGTGACGACTCGGGGCATGTCTAAGCATGCAGTTACATTCTGTATGCAGTTGCCAAGGCTCCAGCTTCTCAGTTCCGACAGCCATTTTAAGTAACCATAGGGTTCAATGATAAACTGATGGATCTTTGTGCGCAAGTGGCGGATTTGAGACGCCGCAAGTGGGTGTCTCAGTACAAGTCTCGGCGACTGTAACATTTGCGTATTTTCATACATCTGCTACGTATGGGGGTATCCCAATGGAAGAATTACAGTGTCTAGATAGTCAATAGGTCGACACCAGATGGTCGACAGGGTCAAAAGTTTGACAGGATAAAATGGTCTATTTCAGCTACTTAATAGACCAAGGAAACAATAACTTGTCAAAGGACCTTTAGCAGTTTAAGTTAGTATCATTACCTTTTTTTCAGAGTACCAGTGCCTTTTGTCTGTGAAAAAAAGCACTGACTATACTTCTATGTAATCCCTTTTTTCCTCTTTGACAGAGGGTTTTGGTGCCTACAGTGTATGCAACAGATATTGTAAAATATCTTCACACAGTTTTCTGGATGTTCTACTCAACACAGTGCCTCTACAATTCAGGAACCAACTTTTTAATATTATTTGGTGTGCTCACAGTATATCCACTATATGACTCAAATACTATGCATATAAACATGGCTGCGGAAATATCAGGGGTGCTTGAAAGCATCTAGTTGAGCGGTTTGGTTTTCAGAAAACAAACTTAGGGGTTTCCAGTGAATCTGAGTCCCGCCTCGGGTCTTCCAGCCAAACTGGGATCTCAGAACGAGGCAAAACTGGAAATGTCTGATCTTGCGTGTTTTGAATTGCAAATAAGAGTCCCTCCCTCGTGATCAGGTACCATTTTACACAGGATACTGCAGGGAGGGGGTGTGGGCTGTAGTTGGTCTAAAAACGCCATTAGGACACCATTAGGAGGACAGAGTTGTTGTAGTAGTAGGTAGATGGGGAGTAGGTGGGAAGGGTGACTGGCTGCAGGGATATTTCCCACTGTGTATGTGTCAAATACATAAGCTAGCAACAACAACTGCAATCCAGTGCACTGCAGTGCGAACAAACAGGCTACTGTGTGTTTGTCACATAGTAGCACCTGCAATCCAGTGCTGCACAGCAGACAGACTGTTGTGTTTTTGTTTTGTATATGTATATTAAACTCAGATAGCACTTTTTTCACAAGAGTATATCAGTATCTCAGATCAGAATGGGTATGATATACCGGCGGCTCCATAGCCGGCAGTTCAAATACCGCCGCCGGAAGCCCGGACTGTGAACATCCCAACAGGAGAGGTAAGTACCCTAAACCTCTCCCTCTCCCTACCCTAATCCTAACCCCCTGTCTGCACCCTAAACCTACGTCTCCCAGGGGGGCTGCCTTACCCTAACCTCCTCCCAGTGGTGCCTGACCCTAGCCCCCCTCCCTGCACCCTAAGTCTCCCTGATGGGTGCCTAACCCTAAGTCCCCCTGGGGGTGCCTAATCCTAACTCCCCCATCCCCTGGTATGTACCATACTCACCGCCCTTCCGGGACGTTCAGGATTCCATCGCTTTCCCGAATGGGATCAGGATGCCAATGTACTGATCTCATTCGGGAAAGCGGCGTCTGCATTTTGCTGGCGGTCAGGATTCCAGCATCAGTATATCGACGGTTGGAATCCCATCTGCCGGTATTTTAACTACATCCCCTCAGATCTCTATACTGAAGTACATAATATATATAGTCACTTGTGTCAGCCACTTGTGCATGAGGGCAAAGACAGTGTGATTTCAAATTCATGCAAAATAATAATTACAAATATTTTTTTTCATGGTGTTTAAAAGCCATTTCAAGGTTTTTATAATAATTCAATTAAAATAGTATTTTTTTTCCCCAAGAGTGTGTTTCCTAAAGGCAGTGTGTATAACTGTGCTTAATAAGTTTGTGTAGACTAGATGTATCCGAGACAGAAAATAAATAAGAAATAACAACAAAATACAAAAATAAATAAGAAAGATATTTTGTTGCTGTTGTTTAACTCTGGTTGTATGGCATGTGACCGCAGCCAGCTGTGCTTCAGGTGACAAGGTCGCATCCCCTGCGGCCACTCCGTCCCACTGTGTCCCCTGCCTTTTAAAGAAGATATCCATTCTGCATATGTGCAGAGCGGATCTCCTCTGACTCTCTGGACCCCTAGGCAGCGATGCAGTAGCCGTGACTGCCGACATCACTGCCGGAATCATGCCACCAGAATGCTGTGCAAACAGCACTCTGGAGCGCATGCGCCGGGGACAAAAGTGCGAAGAGGGGAACTTAGATTCCTGCACATCTGGTGGTGGTTGTTGCGGGGAATGGGTTAAATATATAAATAATATTGTTCTTTACAGTTGGACTACAGGTCCCAGCAAGCCTACCCAGCAGACCGCTGGCACATTTATCCCCACTGTAAAGAAAATATAAAAGAAAAAGTACACACACACACACCATATAATTTAGTCCTTTATTACACACTCATGCACACTCACACTCCATTCTTACCTTATTTTGAGGAGGTCTGCCAGCTTCTTCAGGTAGAATCCCAGGTCATCTTAAAATTAAAAATAAACTGAAAACCTGATCCCACGGACACAGAACTGTGTACTTACTTACAGTGCTTTCCCTGATAAGGACATGTCCCCACGTTGGTTCCTACACTTTAGCCATGATTGAAAAGTCAGACTGCTCTTAGTCAATCTGTGGCCGCTGTAATAGACAGCGGCTGCTTATTGTGTCTGGACTGACATCACAACTGGGCAGGCATTTAAATTTGCCTGCCCAATTGAGATGTCAGTGTTGGCAGTCCCTGCAGCAAGTCTATGGGTTGTCTGAAGGTCACCATACACACCTGCAGATGCACCAATATATCTTTCAGATATATCAGCATCGGCTGTGAAAAGGGGCGTAGGAACGAAAATTTTCATGAGGGGGCAAAAAGCTAAGGACTATTATAGGGCCTGGAGCCCCTTTTTCTCGGATTTGGTATCTCATTTTACGACAGTTGTAATAGTGACTGTAGATATACAAAGACTCACAATTCTATGTTAATTTTCATCAGTCTCTTGGGTTGGCAAACCCCAGGTTCATTATTTATTTTACTATAAAAATGTATTTACACATTATTAAATAAAATTATTATTAACTACCAAATAGTACAAATAGCTGTTAGAAAGATAAATTCAATTGTTCATCTTAAAAATGTACATTTTTCATAGTCATTAACCTAGTTTTAATTCAAATTTCATAGACTGCCTAATCTCATTTGATTAGGAGTGTTTTAAAATCTTTAGTCCCTGCCTCACTGGTTATGGTATGTGCTATAAACTCTGGAGTGTGCTACAATCTGGTGACAGATTGTAGCACACTGGTGAAACTTCTGCTAATGTTTTAAACCGTCAGCAGGCAGCAATCATTCGCTCTCTCTGTTCCATTGTCATATAACTTACAAGAACAGTCAATGGGAAGTTCAGCTTCCCGGTCTTGTGTGTCTGTTTATGCCTTCTGCAAATTCTGATAGCAAAATGAGTGGGGCTTCTAAGAAAAAAAAAAGTGTTTGCAAGAAGAAAATGTACGCAGAACAAACATGAATATACTGTAACTTCATTTTTGGTAAACAAAAATGACAACAGTTGCGGGTTTCCCATATTAATTTAATTCATCCCCATTCGCTTTTGTGTAGAAGTTCATTGGGGGTAAAAGACAGTCTTTGCCCACCCAACATAAACCATGGGGGGGCGACTGCCCCCTCTGCTCCCCTGGTTCCTACGCCCCTGGCTGTGAACAACGTTGTTCACAGACATATTGGGCGTACACACCTGCCAATGCACTTGCAATAAAACGAGTAATATATCTCCACGTGCGAACCCAGCATTAGATTCATAAAATTGTATAAATGTCTGTGTAATGTATAGCTACCACGCTGTATGTGTAGCTGTAGAATTACACAGAAGGCTATAGAGAGATAAGATTTGTTTCCTTAGTAGTAAATTATTCTGTTATGAAGGGGATTTAAGTATTCAGCGTAAATGCCAGTTATGCTGCTATTGTTTAGAATATAATCATGTGACTAATGGGTCATTAATCAAATTAGTAAATAAGTAACATTAAACAGACCCTATAGTATAACAGAAAGTGATATCTTCGCACTTTTACACCATATACACCCTCCCAATTTATCGCTCAGTTTCTTCCCAAGGTGCATAATAATAGGGAGATTTGCAAGCTGTAATACAGTATGTTTGTCCACCATGAGACATACAGTATATCATAGGTCAATGTTTCCCAGTAAACACCAGGGACAAGCTGAGTATAGTGTAAGTGTGAGTGAATGTATGTTTTAAAATTTTACTTTCAGTGGTGTGTGAGTACTGTCTTTCTTTTTAAATTTCCTTTACAATGGGACTATAACTACCAGTGGTCCCTTAATACCCTTTATGCTGGTACTTGTGGTTCTTCAAGTACAGGCATGCGGGCAGGCTTGTTGGGACCTATAGTCCCCATATAAAAGACAATATATTAGTTTAATTCTATTTTTTACACCTATCTACCCCACACCCACTGCCCAGGGGTGAGGCGGAAAGCCTCGGGCTTTAGCCCTGGTCTATGGTTACCTGGAGAGGGTGGGAACCTTTATGGGGCGGTCCCCACTTCCCCAGGAATCCCCAGTCTGGGCTGACTAATGTGGGGTGGTTAATGGTTTGGCCGGGGGACCCCGTCAAGTGTGTCCCCTGGCTTCTGGCATTACACCCCACTAGTAAGAGCCCAGTGCTGGTTGTGCGAGGGGACCCCTAGGTTTTTTCCCTGGGTATTTTCACAACCAGGACTAGCTCAGGAGCCCGGTGCTGATGTGCTTTTGGGTGGATATGCCCCACGTGATCTTTTTTAAAAACATTAATACACATAACACACAAGAAGCTTGCTAACATCATCAGCAGGAATGAGGACTATTATTTTTGGGATTTTGTGTTCGACTATATATTGGACTTTATATGTAATTTTATGCTCGATTTTGAAATAAACATCCAAAACCAAAAAAGAAATAACTAGTCAAAATCGAACAACATCAAATTCCATTTGAAATTGAACTCAAAATCGAATTTTAATAAATGTTAGATTTTGACAGTGAAATTGAAATTTGATTTGATGTCAAGTGAATACAAAATCAAACTTTTGTAAATATACCCCAATGTCTCTCTCCACATTGCAGGAGCCATGAGCCAGAGCAAGTTGTGGGTTGCAATGGAAGGTGAGTATGACTGGTACCGGCCCCAGGACATCCCACCCTGTGCGCCAGCATCTGCCACATTGCCCTCCTTTATGGCCCTGATTGCACCTTACATCTTACCCTCACATATAATTATGTTTATCTTTTATTTATGTAGCAGTGACATACTGTACTACATAGTCATGTGCACTGAAGGGCTTGTGATATAAACAAATTACATACAATCATTGTCGGATTGGGGCTCAAAAGGCCCACTGCAAAAACCAATGGCTGGGGCCCACTTAGTAACATGAAATGAAACAATGCGTAATTAGGGGTGTTGCCAAATTTTCATTTACATGACTCAGTTACAGTGAAATATGCAAATAGGTGTAAAAGAAAATGTATTAATAATCCTACCTGTAACTTTTGAGTATCTGTGATCTACTGAATGCCAGTCTGTGATTGTGCTGTTCTCGTCCAGTGGCCCTGATGCATGGGGGCACTCTTCCTGTTGGGAGCACCCCCTCCCTTTCGGTTGTGCCTGCTGGGTGTGTGTGCCTCCACCTCCATGAGGCAACAGTGATATATATATATATATATATATATATATGAAAATATCATACAAACTCAGCACTCACATGCTTTTCAAACTGCAACTCCTTTGAATACAGGGGATGTTGGTTCCAAAATATTGCAATCATTTGTTAAGCTGACCACCACTTCACAGTCATTCAGAGCTGGCCCTAACCAATTTGGTGCCCTAGGGAAGATTTTGGATGGTACCCCCTAGCAGATACACACTACACTCTGCAGACACTCCTCCCCACCTCTTCATGCATACTCTTCCTTCCTTTAGGAGTCTCTCTCTCTCTCTCTCTTTCTCACACTGATGCAGTTCCTGCCCATCTCACAGCACCCCTGGCCTCATCTAGTACCACTTTCCCAGCACAGCACTCCTGGCCTCATCCAGCACCCCACCTCCAGAATAGCTCCCCTGGCCTCATTATGCACCCCTTATCCAGCTGTTGGCACCCCTCATTCTTAATGCACCCCTTTCCCAGTACAGCACCCCTCATCCATATAATGCAGAGTGCGTCACAGTGAGGGCCATATAATGCAGAGTGCATCACAGTGAGGGCCATATAATGCAGAGTGCATCACAGTGAGGGCTATATAAGGCAGAGTGCGTCACAGTGAGGGACATATAATGCAGAGTGCATCACAGTGAGGGACATATAATGCAGAGTGAGGGCCATATAATGCAGAGTGCGTCACAGTGAGGACATATAATGCAGAGTGCGTCACAGTGAGGGACATATAATGCAGAGTGCATCACAGTGAGGGCCATATAATGCAGAGTGCGTCACAGTGAGGGCCATATAATGCAGAGTGCGTCACAGTGAGGGCCATATAATGCAGAGTGCGTCACAGTGTGGGCCATATAATGCAGAGTGTGTCACAGTGAGGGCCATATAATGCAGAGTGCGTCACAGTGAGGGCCATATAATGCAGAGTGCATCACAGTGAGGGACATATAATGCAGAGTGCGTCGCAGTGAGGGCCATATAATGCAGAGTGCATCACAGTGAGGGCCATATAATGCAGAGTGCGTCACAATGAGGACCATATAATGCAGAGTGCGTCACAGTGAGGGCCTTATAATGCAGAGTGTGTCACAGTGAGGGCCATATAATGCAGAGTGCATCACAGTGAGGGCATATAATGCAGAGTGTGTCACAGTGAGGGACATATAATACAGAGTGTGTCATAGTGAGGGACATATAATGCAGAGTGTGTCACAGTGAGGGGCCATATAATGCAGCGTGCATCAAAGTGAGGGCCATATAATGCAGAGTGTGTCACAGTGTGGGACATATAATGCAGACTGTGTCACAGTGAGGGCCATATAATGCAGTGTGCGTCACAGTGAGGGGCCATATGCAGAGTGCATCACAGTGAGGGGCCATATAATGCAGAGTGCGTCACAGTGAAGGACATATACTGCAGAGTGCGTCACAGTGAGGGGCCATATAATGCAGAGTGCGTCACAGTGAGGGACATATAATGCAGAGTGCATCACAGTGAGGGCCATATAATGCAGAGTGCATCACAGTGAGGGACATATAATGCAGTGTGCGTCATAGTGAGGGACATATACTGCAGAGTGTGTCACAGTGAGGGCCATACAGTGCAGAGTGCGTAGCAGTGAGCACCATAAAACACAGAGGCCCTTATTCACAGTCGGACGCTCTGACAGAGCACTCACTCTGAATCAGGGCCAGCCTTCTTGTTTTTTAGAGCAGCCTCCTGGCCGCACGCATAGCTGTGGGTGACCACCCACAGCTATAGCGAGCGGCCAGGAAGATGGTCGCGATGGTCAAGACCATTGCGTCCATCGGGCTTGCGACAAGACCCTTGTGGTAGGGTCTCGCTGCCGCAAGCCCCAGAGAGATTTCAGCTCTCACAGAGCCGAAATCTCTCCCACTGACATCACTTGTGATGTCAGTGGGGCCGCCCCGAATAGGAGGCGTTCACATGGGAACGCCTCTGTTTGGGCAGCCACTCCCCCAGCCCGCCCACCAAAGGGTACGTGCTGTCACTCAACATCGACAGCACGCCCCCATTTGCCCGTCGCTATCCGGGTCTTGTGCATGCGCACGATGTAGCCGGCTAAGTCATGCACATGCGCACTGGGCCACCATCGACCCGCTTGCGAGCACACAGCGCTCGCGAGCGGGTCTGAATCAGGCCCAGAGAACAGTGATTAGTGACCCACATATAACTTATAACACAGATAATATAAACACACCCCTTACACACATAAAATGAATACACTCCCCTCACACACACACACACACACACTACATTAATACACCACGACCACTCCACCACAGAAAGTAAAACACCCTCCAACTCCTCCCTTCCCTGAAAAAAAAAAACAAATACACCCCTCCCCATTGCATACCTGATACCACCCCCCTAGATGACACTGGCACTTACCTGTCCTGATAGAAGTTGTGTGGTCCCTGCTGGGGCTGGGCTCCATGGCACAGGAAAGGAAAGGAAATAGAAGAGCCTGTGAGATGATAGAGAAGAGACTGGAGAGGAAGGGGCGGGGACCTGGGGTTAGGGGTCGGGGTCTCAGGCAGGGAAATGAGTGGGCATGTAAGTAGTAAAGACAGGAGGGGATGGGGACTCGGGGGAGGGGATGGTCTCAGGCATGGTGACAGCCTGGTCCGAGCCCCTTCCTCCTCCAGCCACAGTCAGACTGCCCGAGGCCAGCCACAGCACAGAGTACTGTAATAATGAGTCAGTGTGTGACTCATCATTAGTACTGCCGGCTGCAGGCCCCTTCATTAACACGGGACCCAGTTCATTGCACCTGCCGCACTGCTAACAGTACTGAGACGCGAGGTGCACCTTAGGCATTCCAGATGCCCTAGGCATTTGCCTGGAATGCCTATGCCTAGGGCCGGCTCTGCGGTCATTCCCATCTGGCCAGTCCCTACACTGATTCTCAGATAAATGATCACCTTTGACTCAAGCTTGCATACATTTTAAACATGAACATGGGTCCTGGCTTAAAGAGACACGACCACACCCAGGGATATCAGTTAATAAGCACCTGGAAAAAGAAAAAAAGCTTGCCTTACATTTGAAAAACAGGGTGCCCTAGCAAGTGTGACCACAAAATTTAAATAAATGACAGGCTTAATGCCTGCTGTGTGTGTGTGCCTCCACCTCCATGAGGCAACAGTGTATGTATATATATATATATATAATATATATATATATATATATACATATACACTGCTATATATATATATATATATCAGCATAATAGACTACCAGACGATTGTATTACCAATACTCTTTGAGGTCTGATATCTATGGCAATATGGCCGCCGAGAAACACTAGGAGAAAATCTACAACAAAATGGCCGCCAGAGCTTCGATGCGAGATCTCTTCCGGAGGTTGATGCGGGACCAGGGTTTGATGGCGCTGTGACCGTATTGAATACCCGGGGTGCTGGGTCACTTCAGGGAGGGGAGCGCTCATTTAGGGGCTTCTGGAAATAGCCGGAGTATGTAATTCCGCAATGATTACAATATGACTTCCAGTTTTTGGAACGCACTTCCGGCTAACTTCCGGAAGTGTGGAACGCAAGCCGCAGAGACGGCAGTTTGGGCGGTACACACGCCCATTAATTAAGGATATGTATCTGTGTATATAAATGGGGCATTATGATCATTTAATATCCTCCTGATGAAGTCCTGGTTAATGCTAATGGACGAAACGCATTGAGGTACAGGCATTCTGACAGGTGATATCACTTGATGACTACATTGTGATACTGCTGATGGACAGATAAGCCTTCTATTTCTTATTTGATGTATGGGCAATTTGTTATGTGTTATGTGTCTTACTTTTTGGATTAAAATATTTTGTGTATAGAATTACACTATGGTTCTCTCCTTTTTCTTCTACCCCTTATCATGATGGATTTGTGAGACCGGGGCGTACATAGGATCCTGAAATTGTGGATTATTCAATTGTGCTGGCATAAAAGTGGTGTTTCCATTTACGAAGGTACACCTCCATCTATATAGAGGTGATTGCACCTGGTGGTGGATATAAATTATTTTGAAAATACTGCACTAGGAGGCGCTCTCTTCTCCACTTTTTATCTTTATAGGATTACATACTGTTGGAACAACAGTTCTTGGGAGATAAAGCAGCCACCCGTGGAAACTTGGGAGTGCATATGTCAAGGATTACTGAAACATTAATCTGACTGATTTTGGACTCAGCGCCATTACCAACATTTGCATAATTATTAGTGTTCACCTTTGGGTATTGAGGCAGCTGGTCATATCATTATATCCCTATTTTAAGAATGTTTTCAAGAGTAGGGAATAGAAAAAGGATGGATCTATTTGAAAAAATATTCAATGATAACAACATAGAGCAACCCAGTCCTAACCACACTCTGGATGAATTGTTTTGGGATATAGAAAGAGAGTTTGCTAAGGAAATTAGGACATTGCAGGGTTGGAGCATTATGCCAAAGTAAATAGGATCCCTAGAGGTCTCAGGATAAATAAAGAGCCTACCTTTATTAGTAAGAATGAGGAATTCATTAAAGAATGGGATATGATACTTCATGATTGTTCTAAAAGACTTATGTCACTTATTGTAGAAGAAAAAAAGAGGGATCTAATTGTTATTGAACAAGAGATTAAAAAGAAAGAAGCAGATATGGAAAATTTGAAAAATAATAAGGATTATAAGATCAATGAGGTTGTCCTGGTTAAAAAATTGGAAAGGATTGAATTAGATGTTATTAAAACTAAAGAGAGAAAATTTTATAGAGACAAAATGGACTATCAAAATGGTAAAATAAAGAAATGGAATGGCAATATGAATAAAAATTAACACCCTCCTAGAGACAACTCCAGACAGAGAGGCATAGGAGATTGGAATATGATACAATCTAAACCCAACCATATACGTAATAAGATTTTAACACCTAGAAGAATGAACTTTGAGCACAAGAATAAATATTCTGCTCTTAGTGGATCAGAATCCAAGGTTGATTTTTTATCCCCAATGGCCTCAGATGTAAGGGCCTTGGGAGGCATGGGGTGTCAAGAGAAAGTAAAGTGGTCCTCACCTCTAAAAAGAAGGTATGCAGATGATGGGGAAGGAGGGGGGGCGTTAACAGAATACAAAAGAAGAAGAAATCTACAAAATGAATAGGAGAAATAGACCTTAGAAGTAAAGGGATATTTAATCTCTCATCATATGAGTTTACTGAAGCTGAAATTTCATTACTCAATAAGGGTCTCTCCTTCTCTCCTACCACACAGTGTAACGAGTTTCAATTGTTCATTGATTTAAACAAATTCATTAGGAAATTAACGCTGAAAAGACATTTCTCTAAAAAAGAACCAATAATGAACAATATTAATAAGGGCTCTAAATCAGGCCTTAAATTACCATCAAAGTATTATCCATTAGAGTCAAAGAGTAATCAAATTGAGATGTTCTACCAACTGGTAAAAAAAGATTTATGTATTGAATCCAATATCTAACAAGGATTAAAGATAAAAGGGAATTTGACTAATTTTGAAAAGAATGCTCTAAAGAAACTAAGAGATAATAAGGAAATTGTCTGTAAACAGGCAGATAAAGGTGGGGGATTGGTTGTTATGAACAGAATAGATTATGAGCTTGAGGGTCTGAGGCTCTTGAATGATGCATCATCCTATGTGAAGTTGGATAAGGATCCTACATTGGGTTATGTAGAGGAATTGAGAGTAATTTTAATCAACGCTTTGAGGAGGGAAATCATCACTAAAGATGAATTCCAATATCTAATAAGAAATACACCTGTGATACCTATATTTTATTTTCTGCCTAAAATACACAAAAGCTTGAAAAATCCTCCAGGGAGACCCGTAGTGGCAGGAATCGACTCCCTAACAGCACATGCATCTGAATATGTAGAAGTTTTCCTAAGAAAATATGTGTACAAATTAAAATCATACACTAAGGATACCACCAATATATTACAAATAGTTGAGAATTTTGAGTGGTGTGAGGATTATCAGTGGGTGACTATTGACGTCCAATCCTTATATACATCTATTGACCATACAAAAGGGATTGAATCATGCAAAGAGTTTTTATCCATGGACTTAGAGTTGAGCGGACCATATAAGGATTTTATCTGCATTTTAATAGATTTTATATTGAAGCATAATTATTTAAAAATTTTAAATGCTTTTTACTTGCAGATTTGTGGTACCACGATGGGGACTGTTTTTGCACCCAGTTTTGCTAATTTACATATGGGAAGTTGGGAGAATACTTTTATTTATGGAGACACCAATTTTAATAATAACATTGTTTTATATCAGCGTTATATAGATGACATTTTAATTGTATGGAAAGGCAGTAGGAATAAATTTGAGGAGTTCATGAGTTTTATTGGGACTAATACCTATAATTTATCATTCACCTATAAATTTGAAGATCACCAAATAGAATATTTGGATTTAATATTGATGAATATTGAAACTAGAATGCAGACCAAACGTTTTGTGAAATCAGTTGATACCAATTCGTATGTACATTTTAATAGTGGTCACGCTAAGAAATGGAAAACGAATATACCTTTCTCACAGTTCTGTAGAGTGAAACGGAATCGCATCACACAAGATCACTGTGAGGAACAACTTATGGAGTATGCTGAGAGGTTCAAAATTAGGGGGTATCCTGAGGAACTCCTGAAGGAATCCATCAATAGAACTAGAAGTACGAATAGGTCTGATCTTTTGAAATATAAAGAAAAAACATGTAAAAAAGATAATGAAATCCTATTTATTACTCCTTATAATAAAGATGAGAATAGAATACGTAGAATTTTAACGAAACATTGGGGGATTCTTAAAACAGATGGGGTATTAGCTAATATTTTACCAGACAAACCAAAGGTGGTTTTTAAAAAAGCAAGAAATCTGAAGAGTATGTTAGCACCCAGTCAGTTGAAAGTGAAGCCGCCACCAAATAAGTTGGAGAGTCAATGTGTAGGCTTTCACAAGTGTGGCCACTGCAATATTTGCAGATTTAAACATCCCACTTCAAAGCAATTTTCAAATTTTAATGACTCTAAAAACTTTCCAATCAAAGAATTTATGAACTGCGCAACACATGGGTCATTTATGTATTGGAATGCCCCTGTAAGTTGAAGTATGTGGGCAAAACTAAAAGGCCTCTTAAAATGAGAATACAGGAACATGTACGGAGCATTAAAAATAAACAGGATAATCACAGTGTTCCTAGACATTTTAAATTAATTCATAATTCTGATGTAGAAGGTTTTCAATTTAAAGCAATTGAGCATGTAACAATGGGTGAACGGGGAGGTGATCTGGAGAACAAATTATCAAAGAGAGAAATGTTCTGGATTTATACACTCAACACCCTAGTTCCCCATGGAATGAATGATAATTATGAGATTGCTCCTTTTTTAACTTAATTTATTCATTGATGGCTCTTTTAACATGTGTCAACTATAGGAAGTTTATATACTTTTTTATATATTTTGATATATTTATTCTACATTTTTTATGATTAGTATATATTGGTGTCTCTGATGTAGTTTTTACCCATTTATTGGTATCCCTAAGGGTCTATTTTTTACTAAAATTTTGTGTATTATTTTGGATTGTTGCTTTTAAATTCAAAACTAGAGGTTATGATCTATTTATAAATTCCTCATGGAATAAATGTTCAGTATGCTATTGCTCCCCATTTTTTAACATAATTATTGATGGTTTTGAACATATGTAAAATATGACATTCATGATATGTCCTATGAAATTTTGTGATATTTATTGTATTCATTGTTATTCATGATGTGGTGTATACTATTTATTGTCATTTTTTTATTGGGCCACTTTTAATAGTTTTATGTATTATTATCTCTTAATAACAGGACTAATGAGATACAGTTCTTTTAACCTCGTTGATGTATAAAAATAGTGATTAGAGCGAATTTATACATTCAGCATAATAGACTACCAGACGATTGTATTACCAGTACTCTTTGAGGTCTGATATCTATGGCAATATGGCCGCCGAGAAACACTAGGAGAAAAACTACAACAAAATGGCCGCCGGAGCTTTGATGCGAGATCTCTTCCGGAGGTTGATGCGGCACCAGGGTTTGACGGCGCTGTGACCGTATTGGATACCTGGGGTGCCGGGTCACTTCAGGGAGTGGAGCGCTCATTTAGGGGCTTCTGGAAATAGCCGGAGTATGTCATTCCGCAATGATTACAATATGACTTCCTGTTTTTGGAACGCACTTCCGGCTAACTTCCGGAAGTGTGGAACGCAAGCCGCAGAGACGGCAGTTTGAGCGGTACACACGCCCATTAATTAAGGATATGTATCTGTGTATATAAACGGGGCATTATGATCATTTAATATCCTCCTGATGAAGTCCTGGTTAATGCTAATGGACGAAACGCGTTGAGGTACAGGCATTCTGACAGGTGATATCGCTTCATGACAACATTGTGATACTGCTGATGGACAGATAAGCCTTTTATTTCTTATTTGATGTACGGGCAATTTGTTATGTGTCTTACTTTTTGGATTAAAATATTTTGTGTATAGAATTACACTATGGTTCTCTCCTTTTTCTTCTACCCCTTATCATGATGGATTTGTGAGACCAGGGCGTACATAGTATCCTGAAATTGTGGATTATTCATTTGTGCTGGCATAAAAGTGGTGTTTCCACTTACGAAGGTACACCTCCATTTTTATAGAGGTGATTGCACCTGGTGGTGGATATAAATTATTTTGAAAATACTGCACTAGGAGGCGCTCTCTTCTCCACTTTTTAACTTTATATATATATATATATATATATATATATTAGGGATGTGCCTTGACCCCGTGTTTTGGATCTGTATGATGCTCAAGGTTTTGCATCTGGATTTGGGTAAAGCGCGCCAAACCGTACAAACAACAATAGATCTGTTACAAACAACAATAGATCTGTATTTTCTGATCTTTGCAGTTTGGTTCAAAACTGCATGGAGCTAGCTGTCTGACTAAGATAAGCGACAGCAGTGGGCTGCACTAACATGTGGCTGTTCAGCTTCCAACATGGCACAGAGTGGTGCTGCAGTGGTGGACAGGATGGCAGTTTAATAAACTATACGACCCCATAGGAAGTTTAAAAACCAAGAATGTTTTCATTAACCAAGAACTAGGTCAGAGGACCAAGGTATTTGGAATATGTTTATGGACTGAAGACAGGGAAAGGATGGAAGGATTGATTAGTTTTCTTTTATTTATTGCTTTAATGTTTTGATTCTTAAGAAAATTTATAAGGGAAGATCAATGTAGGATCAAGTTCTTCAGTTCCTGAAAGACATCTTTGATCTGGAGGAGGTTTGGTTTGGAGGTGGCCTTGCTTGTGGAGGTGCTGTCAAATAGTACACACTGTAAACAGACGTTTACTTTGTGCTCAAGGAGGTTGTTAGGGATAATGGGACAAAGACTTGCTGTTTACATCAGAGGAAAGCAGCCTGTAGTTCTCCAGCTGAACTAGAACTCCCAGCATCTGTGATGTTTGCTGGGCCTACTGGAAGTTATTTGTCAACAACAGGTGGTATGCCTCAGGTTACCTCGGCCTTCTTTACACACTGTATGTAACATGTAAATATGTATGTAATGTGACCAATATACAGTACACAACTAATTTTTGTATTAAATGTATTTGCACTTTATTGCACACATCCTGATAGGAAGATGCTCTGTGCTGCTGCTCATATTTCTGGTCTGTCTCATGATATCCACCATCTACATTATCCAGTTATTCCACTTAGAGTCACCTACATACAAGAGAGGCAGGTGTTTATTGAGCTGAATCGTTATTTATAACAGCCTATCAATTCATCAGGGTCCTGGGGCGACCGGTTGGGGTTGGGAGCAATGAAAAAACTAGGTAAATTTTAAAATCTACCATGTTTTGCCCACCCAATTAGCTTGGTCATTCAGAATTGTTTTTAAAAATGAAAGGGGCATACAGGGGATGCTGTCTGTGGCCATAAAAGTTTCTGGACATTTTTGGCATTCAGCAACCACATGCTGAAGAATTCTGCAGCTGTTGCAGTTCAATTACCAACATAGCACATCTAGGAAACATAATGGCACTGCAGTGGCAGACAGGATGGCAGTTTAATAACCTATAAAATTAAAAATTTAAGGCAGCAATGCCCCAAACAGCACATAATGCAAAGAAAAGAGGTGGAAAATGGAATTGTCTTTGTGCCCTTCCACCCACCCTTATGTTGTATATAGTAAATAGGATATGCACAGTTTAACAAACCAATCACTTCAGTGACAAGGGCTGCCAATTGTGGCTAAAGCAATTGGTTTGTTTGGGCCCTCACAAAACAAGCTACCAACGTGCAGCTGACATTGCTGGCAGTGATCTCTCCATACACAAACTGGCTTTACAGAGGCAAGATGTTGTTGCCATCATCATCTGATTCCTCACCCTCATCAGTGTGTACATCATCTTCACACAATATTAATTTGTCCTTGCTGGGATCCACCATTACAGCCTCAAGTGCCTCTGTCATTTTTGTACGTAATTGGCAGTAAAGGTCTTCCTCATAGAATTTGTAGTTCATTTTGATGAACATCATTTTTTCAACATTTTGAGGAAGTAGCCTCCTACGCCGATCGCTGACAAGGTTCCTGGCTGTGCTGAAAACTCTTTCTGAGTACACATTGGAGGGTGAGCAGCTCAAGTAAAGCAAAGCCAGTTTGTGCAAGGGCCTTGAAATTGCCTCTTTTTTCTGCCAGCAGTCAAACAGACTGTCTGACATGCCTATTTGGATGCTATCATAAAAAATGTGCTCAACCATTTTTTGAATGGTGACCGTATCAGATGGAGTCATGGTAGAGGTTTTACTAATTGTAGGAAATTCTTTTATACCCGACCAGATGTCAAAACTTGGTTGTGTTGACTCATCTGCATCAGCAGTGGGTCTTTTTTTGGGAAAGTTGAGTTTTTTTCCTGGCACTTGCTGGAGAAGCTGAAGGAGGAGCCATTGCTGAATCACTTTCCACTTGAGCTGCCAATTTGCTTACCAACAGATCTTTGCATCTCTTCAGATCTGTGTCCATTGCGAAGAAAGACACAAAGTATGCCTTAAACCTGGGAGCGAGCATGGTCACCAACATATATTGATTCGATTGGAAGAGCCTAACAATCCTTGGATCCTGGTGCAGCAATTAAAGGACTTGATCTACAAGTCCGAGATACTTAGTGGAATCACTTTGTTTCAGCTCCTCCTACAGTTTCTCAAGCTGCTTTTCCAACAGTCTAAGTAGGGGAATTACCTGACTCAAGCTGGCAGTGTCTGAACTTCACTTCACAGGTGACTACTTCAAAGGGTATCAGCACTTTACACAACACTGAAAGTATTTTCTACTGAGCTTGACTAAGGTACATTCCCCCTCCTCTACATATGTCATACTTCGTTGTGTAGCTTTGGATAGCTTATTGTTGTTCCTCCATCTGCTGAAGCATATAAAGGGTGGAGTTCCACCTTGTAACTACCTCTTGCTTCAGCTGGTAACAGGGCAAATTCACCATATCATGCAGGTGCTGCAATCTTCTACATGCTCCTGTTGAATGTCAAACATGTCTACAAATTTTGCAGGCCACAGAAAGCATTTCCTGCACGACCCTGTCATTTTTTAAAAAAATGTTGCACCACCAAGTCTATTGTGTGAGCAAAATATGGGATGTGTTGGAATTCATACAGCTGTATATCTCTCACAATATTGGTGGCGTTGTTAGAAATCACAAATCCTGAGGAGAGTCCAAGTGGGATAAGCCATTTTGCAATGACTTCCATGAGTTGTTCTAAGAGGTTGTCAGTGGTATACCTCTTAGTCAAACTGGTGATACACAGAGTATCCTGCCTCTGAATGAGCTGCTGTTTCTTAGATGCTGCCCAGTGGGCTATTACAGTCATGTAATCTTGCGTTTGCCCCATTTACTTGTCCACTTATCTGTAGTTGACAGTGATTCAGCTTCAGACAGAATTGTATAACTGCTTGCAAGCAGCTTTGCAATTCCGTCTGTGCAGATATGGTAATGCAACAGGAGGCATCACGCCTCCTGCTGCATTACATATCTGAGCTGCAATGTCTGAGCTGTTACTCTGCGGAACATCTGCCACCTAAGGTGACTCATGGGGTCATGCAGCCGGCCGCCGCAGATGAGAGGAAGAAGCCAGGAAATTGCCATCAGCCGATGAAGATCCTGGCTTCTTCCCTCCCTCACTGTTGAATAAGGCCCAAGGATTCTTCTGAGGAATCCAGGATTGGGGAGGACTGAGTTAGCCTTATCAAATTGGATGCAGGACTAGTTCCGATCATGATTGAGGATATTGTTGATGAAGGTGTTGGTGGTGAAGATGCCAGGTGCTTCAGAGAGAAGGAAGCTAGCTGATGCTGGACTGCTTGTTGTTACTTTTTTAGACAAAGTTTCTGAATTTTGCAAACACTTTTGATGGATGTGCTGTAGATGTGTAACAGGGAGGAGCTTCCTAGATGGTTAAGGTCTCTACCTCTACTTATTCTGGCATGACAATGGGTTCATATGGCTTGACAATTGTTGTCCAGATATTTGTAGAAATGATTCCACACATAAGAAGTGAATTTTTTTGTTTTATGCTCAGGCATGACAATGGGCTTTTCCTTTTCATGGGCAACAACTGTTTCTACTGGGGCCTGATTTACACAAACAACATACTCATAATCATCAACATCCTTATTACCGTCAGCTGCACAAATATCCTCCTCATCCTGGTGCACTTCCACAAAAGCATCCTCGATTTCTATGTCAGCATGTTGACTTGTGCTGCTCATCCCCACATTTGCAGAGGATACACAAGTGGTGGAAGAAGGCTCCTCTTCAAGTACAGTTTTGGAAAGGTCAGGCTCACACATGGCACCTGCCGACACACTTAGACTCTTCTCGGGGATTTGTAACATTTCTGAGCGCACAGTTGGTTCCTGGGCCTTAACGATGTTCATCTTTTTGAAACATTTACAAGGAGAAGGGCTTACATTATCATGAGAGACAGAACCACCAGTCATAAATAAAGGCCAAGGCCTTAGCCTTTTCTTGCATTTTTGTATGGTGACAGGCATATTGCCAATTTTATGTCTTACTGCAGCTAAATTTTCCTTTGATATTTTTTTCTTTACCACTGTAAAAGATTACTTCTTTGATTTTAGATTCCCTGACTTAATCCCTGTATGCCCATGGGCATCGGCTTCAGTAGATGATGTAGACGGAGTAGTATCTTAAGGACTGGTGGCACTGCTGCCCTCTCAAATGATCATTCTCCATATCCACAAACACGATTGAAGTGGGGTACAGCACACATGTCATTTTGTACCATTTTTAAATATTACACTGCAGTATCAATGACCTACAGCATCTCCAATATATGTTTTATGAATAATACATTGTGATACCACTTACAGTGTCAAAATATTTTTTATGAATAATACACTGCATTTCCACTTACAGTGTCACAATATTTTTTTATGAGTAATACACTGCGCTACCACTTACAGTGTCACAATATTATTTATGAATAATACATTGCGCTGCCACTTACAGTGTCACAATATTTTTTATGAATAATACACTGCAGTTCCACTTACAGTGCCACAATATTTTTTATGAATAATTCACTGCATTGACACTTACAGTCTCACAATATTTTTAATGAATAATACACTGCGCTACCACTTACAGTGTCATAATATTTTTTATGAATATTACACTGCATTTCCACTTACAGTGTCACAATATTTTTTATGAATAATTCACTGCACTAACACTTTCAGTCTCACAATATTTCTTATGAATATTACACTGTGGTTCCACTTACAGTGTCACAATACTTGTAAGAATATTACACTGCAGTTCCACTTACAATGTCACAATATGTGTATAAATATTACACCGGTCAGACCGGCAGCATCACAGTAAAAAAAATATATATTTAGTACACTGGGGTACAGCACAAAAAAAAGAAAAAATAATATTAATAATATTATTAGCTTTTATATTTTTACACTGGGCACCCTTGGACCGACAGAGCACCCCTGAAGGACACAACAGCCTCTTTATGGATGGACAGAACCGACAGAACACCCGACAGAACACCCCTGCAAGCCACAGCAGCCTTTTAATGGACGGACACAGCACCCAGAGCACCCCTACACCGACAGAGCACCCCTGCAAGACACAGAAGCCCCTTGATGGACTTACACAGCACATAGAGCACCCCTGCAAGACACAACAGCCCCTTGATGGACAGACACAGCACCCAGAGCATCCCTGCAAGATATAGCAGCCCCTTGATGGACGGACAGAGCACAGTGACACATCTCTACAATACACTCTCCACAGCCGGAGTGAAAATGGTGCCGATGACCGGGGACCTCTATAGATTCCAAAAAGAATCTGACAGTGGGAGGATGACGTTTTGCCTCGTTTTGAGATCCAATTCAGCGGGAAAACTCAAGCCGGATCGTAAAGTTCGGGCTCATCTGTAATATATATATATATATATATATATATATATATATAAACTAATTAGTATATATATATATAATGTTCACTATATATATATATATATATATATACTTATACGGCAGGTATTTCCTTTAGGAACTGAATAAGCTCCCTAGTGAAAGAAGAAAGCGGCACTCCATAGTAGGAAAAATATTGTGTGTATTGAAAAAAAGTTACATGATACACCACAAATAAGTCGACGTTTCAAGGTCTCCAGGGACCTTGTCTTCAGGACTAGCTAACAGTTTTTCATTGTGGCTAGTGCCAAACCACATGCAGCATATATATATATATATATATATACATATATATTATATACACATACTCATAAACCATTCTATTATGTTTTGTAAATGTGCCCTCCACTCCTTCCCTTATATATACATGATTTTGTGTCTGTCCCCAACTCATCACTCCCACCCTTTAAATAATATATTTAATGATTTTCTCTCCCCCTCACTCCTTTTATATTTAAGGATTTTCTCCACCTTCCACCCCTTTTATAATATATTTAATGATCTTCTTTCCCCTCACCCCAATCCTTTATATATTTAATGATACCCCTTACCCCAACCCTTATATATGTAAAGATCCCCCTCATCCCAGCCCTTATACTGAATATATTTAATGATCCCCCTCACCTAAAGTCCTTATATATTTAATGATCCCCCCTAACCCCAAGCCCTTATATATTTAATGTTCCCTCTCGCCCCTAGCCCTTATATATTTAATGATCCCCCTCTCACTCCCAGCTCTTATATCTTTCATGATTCCTCCCATATCCTTACAGTTTTTCTCACTGATCTCTGCTGACTGATGGGCTGTGTTCAGGTTAGTCCTCCCAGAGTTCCAGCATTGTGAGGCAGGCCAGCTCCAGCATCCAGCCGCCTGCTCCTCATCGTCTTCTTCAGAGATTAGATGCAATTATGTCTTATTCCCCAGTGTTAGTAGTGCATCACCGCTCTTCACCTCAATGCTGGAGGAGAGCAAGTGAAGAAAGGTGCCGGCACCTCACTGGCCGGACAGGGGATCAAATCTGCTATTCTCCAGCCTACACCACTAGCAACAGTGCGGGGTGGCAGAGGCTGGAGATGAGCAAAATCATTCCCACTCAGCAGTTCTGGCTGGGGAATTGTGCCCCCCCCCTTATTTAGGCTCTGCATACATGTAGGAGACAGGATAGACCTTATAGGATTATTATACAGATAACTACCTCTATACTCTTCTGGTTGTGGAAGAGGCTAACCTAACATACTTTACCTAGTTCCCCTTTACCCCTGTGCAGCTAGTCAGAGAGCTCCCCAATCAGTGGTACTTAGGGTATCTGGGCTATTGAGGTCAGCACTGTGAATAGGTCTCAGGCAGCACAGTCGGGCAGGATGACTAACAACCATCGTCTTCTTATGCCGCCTATTAAAAAGGTATTGCCCCACTACATATGCCCAATTTCCTACACTATCATGCAAAACAGTACAGACAATTGTAAATTCTTTCTTTTAGATATATATCAATGTTCTTTTTGAAATAAACTTATTTTACTTTTATTGTATGAAAACCTCATTATTGATTTATTTTTAAGAAGGAGAAAATTTTTTTGTTTGAGGGGAAAAAACCAAGAGGCTGCTTCCATGCCAAATATATTAATGAAAATTTCTTGCTACCCGCTTGTAGTAAGTACAGTATGCTGCTTATTATAATACTATAAAATGTACTTGGCATATACTGGTCCCCACCCCCCTTCTCTTTCCGCTGCTCCCCCACCAGCTGTGATGTGTCCCACGCCTCTCTCGCCACTGTCTCCAACTGTCTTGTTCCATGCTCCACTGTGTTCCGTCGCCTCTGTCTTCTGCTGCCGTCCCGCCCCTCCCCATCACCCTCTCTGCCTGCTTCTATGTCCTGCTCCACACTCCTCCCCGCACTATCTCACCCCCTGACACATCCTGCCCTCATGCAAACCTTGTTCCCAGAGGCCATCCTTCTCCTTACCTGCTATGCTAGGGTCTGTCCCATCCCAATGGGCATGCATGTTGGAGACAGGACAAACCTCAAAGAAGTTTAATATAGATTTTTTTTTATATAATTAAAAAAAATGGCTATTAATATAATAGTTGTACTATCAAAGCCAATTCTATACTAGAGGTTTTTGGCCTTTTATGAATTTTTGAGCCTCTGTTATAAGTGCTTGAGCACTGACCCCCCATATGACAACATGAGAACGGTGGGAGAAATTGTGACATACGGTATACCCTCTCCACTTTCTGTTTGTCATGAATGCTCCTCCATATTCTACTCTTGTCTTTTGTGTTCTAAGCTCCTCCTCCACACAGATTCCTACCTGCTGCAGTGTCCAGTGAATGAAAACTCTCATGTTCACAGTAGCTCCGATGTCTGTGGCTCCATGTCATATTGCTGTAGACTCCCACTAACAGCATAGCAGATGCTTTACACAGGCTGCCCACATCAGTGAGAGCTGTTGCTGTGTAATGCATTGCATGCAATCGGTCAATTAATTTGCACTGGGTATGCATATGCATCGCAGTGTGCTTGCACGAGCCAGATGCTACATTCAGAACTGCGTTTGCAGAGGCTAGCAGTCCCGTGACAAAGTGATTGACATTAAGTGCCGTTTGTGGGTGGTGACTGGGGGTGGTCAGGCAAACGCAGGCATGCCAATGTGTTTCAATGCTGTTGCATGGGGGCGTGCATAAATTAGCTACTGCAAAACCAGAAAACCAGACGGCGCCTGAGGTCTCATAGTGTGCGCAGAAGTAAGCAATTCCTGAGTGAGGTCTGACTTGCCTTAACTGTGCGTATGGGTCCGATGTTACTCGATGTTACAGATTATTTCGCCATAATGTCAAGGTATACGGATGTGAGAAAGGGGAAGTGGGCGTCCTTATGTCAGGCTGCGAATGCAAACATTTAAATATCACCGCTATTCAGAGCCACTTGCAAAATGCGAGCGCTCGCTCTGAATGAGGGCGGCCGCTTCTATGTTCTGAGCTGGCCTCCTGGCCGCTCGCTAGGCTGTGGGTGACCACAGCCTAGCGAGTATGCGTCTCTATGCTAGCCTAGCGAGTATGCATCTCAGTATGCATCTCTATGCTGACTGAGTGGTTGCAAACATTAAAATATTTTCACAGCAGCACTGCGTGCGATTACGCAGCGGCAATTGCAATTGCGATCCGTGATGAATTAGGCCCTTAAACTGCAATTCTATTTGATTTCAAGATGCATATCAGGCAGTACCTTTAATAGGGCATTTATCTATGAAAAGCTTCTAAATTATTTTATCTATTCTTTTTTATATACACGCACTAATGTAATTCTATTTTTTAGTCAATAAATACTATAAATATTTACTATACAAAGAAATTATAATTTTGACAAACATACATAAAACGCCTGCAAATTACAACCACAGGAGACTAGTTTGGTACCCAAATTACTACTTCTACAAAATTTAGAAAATTAATTGGAAAGATTCAATAGTGCCAGTTGCAGCACATACCCATTAACATGTATCCAAAGAGAGCACAGCTCAAAATACCCCCAACATACATAGAGCATATGGGCTGTGTCACGCTCTGGCTAAGATGATTCTCTGCCACGAGATTTTAGAAGACGTGGACCCAGGTTGTGGAGGGAACAGGAGGCGAGGAGCCTGGATTAGTGTCTTTCTCATCCCCCAGTACCCGATGTTGGTGGGACCTGACCAAAGGTGCGGAGTCTAACCTACTGGGAGGTGTTCACCAGTAACCCCTCCAAGTGGGATTTGGGCTTAAACTGCACCCAGTAGGCAGGTCGCGGCCCTTTGGTCAGGTATCCGGGACTAGTGGAAAAAAGTTGGTAGAACACTACCATAGGTCAAGTACAGGAGAAAGATATTGGATGGATTGTACTGAAGTGATGTACAGAGAACACACTTAGTGGTTTCAGTCACAATGCTGGCACAGGAGATGATATAATGAGCAGGTACTTGGATGATGTACACAGTACACACACTATGGCTTTAGACACAGCACTGACACAGGAGAATGTTATCACGAGATGGTACTTGAATGATGTACTAAGTACACACACTGTGGCCTCAGACGCAGCACAGGAGAATGGTATCACAAGATGATACTTGAATGATGAACTCAGTACACACGCTGAGAATTCAGCTGCGGAGCTAGCACAGAAGATGACTCTTAATAGATTGTACTCAGAAGACGTTCTGAGTACACACACCATGGAAAATAGTAGGAACGAGTCACTAGAAGGAACAGAGCTTGGAACCTGGAACGATGCAACAGCAAGTTAACATTGGAAGTAATGATGTTGTACAGGCAACTTCCTGTTGTCCAGAGCCCGGTTATATACCCTAAGGTAGAAGTCCATTGGAGGACACTGTCAGCTGGCCGCAACCAACGCTGTTATGGCTGCATCCATGACAGTAACCGCAGAAACCACATCACGGAGCGAGCACATGGATGCAGTGTCGGACTGGGGCATGAAGGGCCCACCAGGGGAATGCAATCATAGGGGCCCACTAAGGGGTGTAGCCAGTCTCCAGAAGGGGTGTGACCAACTACTAGAAAGTGCCCAGCCATTATAGGAGCATCATAATATGGATGGTGCAACCAATGTTGGCGTACAAGGATGCACTAATCGGTATCACAGCACGCGAGTGGATATTTATTTTCTTGAACATTTGGCTACATTAATACATTAGCGGTAGTACTTAGTAGTACTACATTATGTACTATATTATGTAATATAACAACCTGAAGTAAGCAACAGAAGACGCCTACTTTCTGAGTCTTTAATCACTAAGCTGCAATGAAATGTTGATGTACTGGAGATTTTAGAGAGCGTATCACCAGACACCACCTGACATTAAAATGAACACGGAATATATTACATGTGTGGATGCTACATTCATGCGAGGGCTCTAAATCGTTTTATCCCTTGAATGAACTAGGGAAACTTGGACTAAAGCTGCACTGTAACAGATAAAAGCAAATTACACTGAGAATCATTTTTGTGAAAAGTTGCTTCTAGTTAGAGTCTGTAGCTTGATATGATCCCATACCAATGCATTGGGTGATAATAGCAATAAGACTCATTCTGCTGCAAAGCATGTACTTTACTTGTAAGAAAAATAACACAGATGTACACTACTATGCTACTTAGCCTGTCTACAGAAAGGAACAACAAAGAGACCAATGTTTCCCGAATTTTTCTTTTGCAAAGAAAATGACAAAATGGCCTGGCTTTCTATGGGAAAAAAATGGTAATTTATTCGGATTTTTTAAAGCTTCAATTCTTATAATAGTGTGCCAGCTGTGTATTTAGCGCTGGATCATTATTGCAATCAAGGTCAAAGGTGGCATAAAAAGCACAACTCTGACTGATTACTAATTAATCTCATGCTAAAAGTAAGTAAATAGTGTATCACAGCCAGAGCTCTGTTATTTAAAGTAATATTGCTCCAATTTTAGAAAAAAATTAGAATGACGAGTGAAGCAATTTTATACATTCATTAAATTAAGTTAAATTGATAGGAAAACGCACAGCCGTATGCTAGATGTGATAGTATGAATATTGTGTACTGTAGAGCAGCATCATTTCTAATTGAAAAAAACACAATTCTAATGGAAACAATGGATTAGATTGGCTGTAATAATGATGAGGGCTAACTTGCTGCTTGCACGTGCTTATTCACAGGTGCTATATGAAAGAACCTTTTATTTTTTTCCAAACTAATATATACTGTATCAATGAAAGTGTGAATGCACAGAAGCCCAGTGTTGTTAATGTACAGTATTTGTATGAGTTACTGTCTCATTCCCTTACTATACTTACACCAACATATAGAAATGTAATGCGGAATGTTAGAATCCATTACGAGACAACATACAGCTTCTGAGATGTCATCAAGTATGGACAGGCTGTGTAGTAACCAATACAAAATGTTGACATCTCTGGAACATTACCAGAATTCAATCCTTTCTTTTCCTCAATGTTGCCAAAACACTTGTCCATTCCTTCATCATTTCTCATCTTGACTATTAAGACCTTCTTCTCTCTGGTCTTTCATTCAATCACCTCTCCACTTCATCCTCTCCTTAATGCTGCTAATAGATTGAACTTTCCTTCACACCACTCTGTTTCTGCCTCCACTACCTGCCAATTGGTTCACTTGCTCCCTGTCCCCTATACAATCCAGTTTAAACTCCCCAATCTCATATAAAACTCCTACTGAATCCTTTCCATCTTACATCTCTGACCTAATTTTCTTCTATACTCACTCATGCCTTTCCGCTCAGCCTTTGAATGCTCCTCCATACTGATAACCATTAAACTTACTCCAACAGAAAATCACGGGACTCAGGACAGTACAGGGGTCATTAGAGATGGAGTATTTAGTGGAAGGTAAAGCATTTATTACTATAAGGAAAAGTAAATCTGAAAAATGTATCGAATTAGTAAAAACATGTTTCGAAATGTGAGATTTCAAATGCAAACTGAATCCAAACAGCAAATCACAGACCTCATGCCAGAATAGGTAATTGCTGCCGGAGTAAAGTCTAGTAGAAAAGATAATAATATGACACTTATCCATCCAGGAAATTATAGGCCTCAGGCCAGTACAGGTAAATTGAGATGTAGAAACAGGCTAGTAGTTCTTACACCAATATAGCAAGGTGGGCAAAGTCCATAATAAAAAATGGTGCACAATGTTATTGTATTTTGTAGTTAATTAAAATGGACATGCACAGTTTAACAAACCAAGCACTTCAGCAACAGGGACTGTCACTTTTATGGCAGTTATTTGGGCCTCCAGAAAATAAATTATTTTGGTGGTTTTGTTAAACCAAATTTCAAATGAGCATAAGCCTAGCAGTGTTAATCATCTTCAAAATTGAAAATGTTATCATCCTCATCATCACCTTCATCACTATTGTTAATATCATCATCACACAATGGCCTGATTCAGAGTTGTACACTATGCAGATATTTCCGCAGTCTTTATTACAGTGCATGTGTCTAAGTTGCACGTGACATGCGTCATGATGCCTCTGTGATGTTGCTCACAGAGAAGATTTAGATGCAGAGTTATTGACACTTAGGGTCTATTTGTGGGTAGTAAAGGATGGTAACAGAGGGATGGTTAGAAAAACACTGGCATGATGAAACCATTTATAGGTGTGTTGGATCCAGATACTGCGTCTTTAAATGCAGTTTCACTGGTGCCAGCTTCTTAGTTCCATCAGCATTCTGAGTAGCCATGAGGTAATTTAGAAGGCAGATGATCTGCAACCAATGCTGTGTGTTTGTACGCAGATTTTGCAACTTTTTATGCATTTGAATTTGCAAAGCCGCCAGAGGGCATCTCAATACATATCCCAGGGGCTATACCATTTGCATATTAACTAACAATATCTGTGTGAAAAATTGCAGTAAGGATAGGATTAGAACTCTAAATCAGGCCCAGTTTTAGCTCAGCCCCACTGGAATTCACCATTACAGTCTCAGTTTGTAATTAGCAGCAAAACTATTCCTTGGAATCGGTATGATATGCCGGTGACTGAATAGCCGCCGGCTGAAATCCCGACAGTGGAAGCCCGCATAGTGCAGAATCCCAACAGCGGTAGGTAAGTACCCTAACCTCTCCCTTCCCCCCCTAACACTCCCTTGGTGGTGCCTAACCCTAACCTCCCTATGGAGTGCCTAACCCTAATCTCCCCCCATGGGTGGCTAAACCTAAACCCCCGGGGGAGAGGGACAGTTACATACCCATCTGGTCGATCGGGATTCCAGCGGTTCAAGCTGCTGATGTCGGTATCCTGTTCACCTTTGGGATATCGGCGTCGGCATATTAACATGCGGCGGGATTTGGGCGTTGGTATATCGACCCCGGCATCCCATCCACCGGCAATATGACTGCACCCCGTATTTCTCATAGAATTTGTTGATCATTTTGAAGAACATTTTTCCACAGTTTTTGGAAGTATCCTTCTATGCCGATCACTCACAAAGTTCCCAGCTGTGCTAGACACTCTTTCAGAGTAAGAACACTATAGCTAGTTTGTACAAGGTATTCCAAATTGCTTTTTTTCCTCCCAGTGTAGACATGCTAATTTGTACATTATCATTAAAGTAGTCTTCCCCATTCTATTGTTGCTTACTGTATCAGATTGAGTCATTGTAGAGGTGTCAATATGTGTAGTGGGCATTTATTTTAAGCCTGACCAGATATCATAATTGTTGGGAGATCAGAATCCTGTGCTGTCTCTGTCTGTTACCCCAGAGCTGGTAGGGCACTAGGTCCAGATGCAACTCTTACAGCAGGTCAAACCTGCTATGCTGTGTGTATTCTTCATCCAGTGTCCTGGCTGCATGGACATGCCCCACATGCTCTGGTCCCTGCCACAGCCACAAGGGCTGTTGAACCATGCTGTACCCCCACCACTTAGGATTCTCAAGCACCCCGCTGGCTGCCATAGTGCATACAGAGCCTGATGGTGCTTTCTGGACCAAGCACATAACAATGCCTAGCAACCCTTTGCTTGTTTCAGGCTAACACTGCAATACCACCACTGTGTACCTGCATTATACCACTGTGTGTTTCTTAATTTCTTAATTCCACTGGTGCCCTTTGTTATACTGCAATAGGACATATCAACAATAATGTTTCACTCTGGTGCACTGAGTTGACTCAGCATCATCAGTGGGTATCTTGGAAAGAGTCCGTTTTTTCCTTACAGTAGTATTTGCAGGAGAAACTGAAGCAGGAGATACGTCATGTACCACTTGAACTAACAACTTGCTCACCAGGAGCTCTTTGCATCTCTTAAGATTTGTGTCAGTTGGAGAGAAAGACATACCATAGGACTTAAAGCTAAGCCCAAGCGTGGTTGCCAAACTGTAGTGATCCAATTGCAAGATGGCAAAGTGAATAAAGAATTTGAAATACAAGTCTAAAATACTTAGCAATATCACTTAGTTTCATTTCCTCCTTCAGGTTCTTTAGCTGCTTTTCCAGTCCCTTAATTAAGGGTATGACTCACTTCATTGGTTACAATTTCAAATGGTTTCAGTAGCTTGAATAAAACCAAGAGTATTCTCCAGTTTGCTGCAGTAAAGTGACATATCCCACATCTTCCTAGCTCATGGCTTGATTTGTACACCTTGATAGCTTGTTGCTGTTCCTCCAGTTACTGAACCATATAAAGGGTAGAATTACACATGCTTTCTACATTTTACTTCAGTTGATGGCATGGCAAATTGAACTTTTCTTGCAGCTGCTGCAATGTTCGGCATGTAGTTGCTGAAGGCATAGAAAATTTACAGGACACAGCCAGCATCTCCTGAATGGACCTTTCATTTTCTAAGAGATTCTGAACCACCAAGTTTTTTGTGTGTGCAACACATGTTACCTGTTTAATGTCAACCAGTTGTAATGCTCATACAATATTAGTTCTGTTATCGAAAATTACAAATATTGAGGAGAGTCTTAGCAGAGAAAGCTATTTTGCTATCACATCCCAGATTTTTCCAACAGATTGACATTGGTAAGCCTGTTAGTGAAGCCAGTGATACAGAGAGTAGATACTGCTGCTGAAGGCAATACACACACCTAGTGGGCTGTCACAGTCATGTAATCTTTAGTTTGACCAGTACTGCTTGCAGTACACTTTTACTACTACTCATCCTCACATTTTCAGAGTGTTCAGAAATGGTGTAATGAGGCTTCTCTAGTATTGCAGTTCAGATTCAGAAATGTCAGAGATTCTACTTAACATTTAACTAGCACCTTCTAGAAGATAATAGCTAGAATCTGATTGGTTGCTATGGGCAACTTCTCTACTTTTAAAAACTCTCACTTTAGTAAATACACCCCCTAGACTCTCCTCAGGAATCTGTGAAGTTTGTGAGCTTTGTGCTTCAACCTAAGTGCTCTTTTTGTGCACCGATTTGCCTGTTTTAGAGGTGAAACGTCTTGAATCAAAGTGAGGTTACTGAAGATGTATGACTGTGTTTGGCCCTGGCTTTCACAATAGGCACAATAGGCATTCTAGTGCATGAAAGATCAGTAGCAGGACCACCACTCACAAAAAAAGGGCATGGTCTGAGCCTTTCCTTGCAAATGCATGTTGTGAATGATACGTTGGTGATTTTATGTTTCTCACTAGAACTGACATGCTCCTGTATTTTTTATAGACTGATTCATGATTTATGACAGGAGTAAAGCTACTGTACTTGAATTTGTACCACACCACGTGAATATACAATGAGATGGGGAAATGAGTGACTGTTACCTTTATCATGCAGTTTTGTTAAAAGACTTGAGAATTTTTTTTAAAACAAAAAAGTCTTCTGTCAGTTCTTATCTTTTTGGGTGCGACTGATGGTGCCACAACACCCAGAAAGTACAATATTTGACCACTTGCTGGCAGATATCAACTGTCCCTCAGACACACACAATCTTCCATGTAAATATAAAGTATATTATAAAGTTTAATTAAAATAATATTTTTAACCCCGCACCCTCCCAAAAAAAGTCTTCTTTTAGCTTTTATTATTTTGTTGGTGCAGCAGATGGGGCCAAAGCACCCAAAATCTACAGTAATATACACTGCCTCTCAAACACACACAATATTCCGCTGAACTATCTAACTTCAATTGAAAGACTTGAGATTGTTTTTTAAACAAATAAAAAGGCTACTTTGGGGTGCAGCTCACTCAGACACTGCACAGTATTTTCTGGCCAGCTAAGCTTGCAATCACAGTACTGTCTCCCATCTAAATGCACACAATATATACCCTCCAAATGTGTTAATAGACAGAGGTGGATTTTTACTTGCTACTTCAGGAGCTGCTAGGAAAAGTCAGCCATTGATTCAGCAGTTTACGTGGAATTAGTGGGTTAGCTTTTTTAACCTCTGGTTTACCACACTGGGAAAAGGCTATTTAATTGAATCGCATTTCCCCGCGGCTAATTGGATTCCTTCCTTAGTGTCTGTTCCTTTACCACCCCTTGACATGTCCACCAAGACTCAACACTGAGCAAACTGGATCTTTGGTCACATAAGCTTGAAAGCGTGAATGTCTCTGCCTTCATACAAAATATATACTGTAAATAGATACTCTTGTGAAAACAACTGTAAGTGCAGCTCACTTGTAAACATACACAGCAAGAGTATGTATTGCAGACTGCTTGCTATAGTGTCCTACCCTCATAGACACACAGATTAAAGATGCCTTCTTTTCCACCCTTTCCACCCACTCCAGCCACTTACAGCACTCTATTATGGCAACTATTGCACCACAGCTAAAGCCAACTACCCTCTCCATGCACACTCCTATCTAAAATGGCATCTGAAATCACGAGAGAGGAACTTATACTGTATGAATCTAAAACACGCAATATCTAACATTTCTTGCTAAATGATGTTGTGCCTTGTTTTGAGAACCAAATTTGACAGGAGGACCTGAGCCATGACTCCGTTGGGATCGATACCTAAAAATTTGATTCTGTCGGATTTCTCCGAATCTGAACCGCTCATCTCTAGTTCTTTTAGATATTTTATCTAATTGAGGCGTAAAATAAATCTGTAAGGGGAGTTTTACAACATGAGCAAAATTAAGGTCACTTGGGTGTCCCAGTTTTTAATTTCAAAAGTATATTGGCCTGTCTCACTGCATCTAATCACAACATTGTATAGTAGCTACTTGTCAAGTCTTGCCATTTCCTATTACGCATTGCACCTCTGTGGTCTCCATAGTATTACAGCTATACCTGTGTTTATTTTTTAACTAGAACTTTAGCACCCAGACTAAAAAAATAACAAAACAAAACTTATTTCCATAGCCATCCTATCAGCATATTTAGGGCTCTATTTCCATTCTTAAACTTGGTTTCTCAGTCTTTACGCTGCAGGTTAATGCAGATTTGGAGCCTCAACAAGCAGCTGTTAAACATGTCATTAGCACTGCTACAGCGACAAATGGGACTCGGCTACTGGGATTATACTGAGAGCTCTATTTTTGTGATGAGCTTTGTCAATCACAGTTGACCCGCTGTGTGCAGAATGAAACTCAGATTATTTTCATTCTCCCTCAGTCTCTTGTCATTTTTCGCAAAGAATTACTATTCTACTACCCAAAAGATTGATTGCTTGCACAAATAAGTGAGCCCAAGACATTAATACAAAATTCACAGGCTTTCCTTTATCTCAGACCTGCAACCCCCTCTACATTTCCTCCTGGTAATTATATTAGAATTGTGTACTCTAGGTATTGCCATCTGATTATTATAAAGCTAGTTTTGTCATGACAAAAATGAGCTTAAGTCTTGGTTTTTTTTTGTAAGGCTTTTTTTTTTTTAGATGATCAGTACAGTGCACTGGATGTGAGAGAAGGAGATTAAATCCAACTTGCTTTCATCCATGAATGCTTTCATCTCCTTTTCAAACACAGGAAATGATTACCACTGCTATAAGCTGCAGTTCATATGAGTGACACAAGGATAAGAAAATATTGAAAGTTCAGTAACCAGCACTATGGCATAATATCAATGCCTTTTACCCTCGTGTGGCATACACCTTTAACCCTGTGTGTAAAGCATTGTGATGTGCTTGCTTTTGAGTTAGGGATTTTCATTATTGTGATACGTATACTGTTATTCAAATTATTATAATTATTAATTAATACGTTTTAGAGTATTAATTATGTAGCGAAAGTTTAATTTAAAGTAGATGATTCAAACATTTAGTTGCATCGCAAACCCACACATGGCTGATGCAAGATTGATGCTTGCCAACATCACCCTCCTAAAAAAAACCTTTGTCTCCAGTCAGATGGAAATGAGTGACATTGCGTCTGACTGCCTGGTTTAGCCGCTTAGGCATTGTGCGTTGGTCTACAACACTGTGCCGCTGATCATTGCATCTCATTGCTTAGTGACTGAAGATAAGTATTCACCTGAAATATAATTGTGACTCTAGTCCAGTCCTATGTGCTTGTGTTGAGATGCTTTTATGCTTGTTTCATACATTGCCTAGACCAAAAATACTACAATCTTCATTCAGGTACAGATACAGCATAAAATAAATATGAAAAGAAAACCTGTTTTGTGGGTTTTTTCCAATTTTTTTATTAGAATATGTTGCAAAAACAAAAAAAAAGTATATATATATATTAAGACAATTTTGTTCAAACAACTTTTTTTTACAGCTGTACGGTACCTTCACAAAGTGATATTCTGAGTCATTAGTGTAAGGCCAAGATTTGCAAAATATGTAATTTATCTTTAAATAGTATTGACTAGTATTCATTATTAGAACAGTTTTGTTATCCAAAGATTCCACTTTACAAGTTTATTTGAAACAGTGTAAAACTTTTACTGATGTCGCATCGTTATAAAGCATCACCGTGAATTTTGGAAATAAATCCTCAGTTTAGCCTTCAGTTCTTACATGTTTTTTATTATTTGAGCTCTACTAATTATAATCTCACAAAACTTTAATGTAAATATGATATTCTTACAAAAGGTGATTGACATAAAATGGCTGCTGAAATGACATCAACATATCATTGTTATACAAACATGTTATAAATAAATAAAAAATATATAATACGCCACATGTACAGTATTTATATATTATTTCAAGCTTACATATAGTTTTTTTTTCAATTCTTTTTACATTAAAAAGTGGTAAATGAAAACATACAAATATAAGAACTATATAAGTAAAAAAAACCTGACTTAGATAAGGCAAGTTGTTAGTGGGAATAGCCTAAAAACAATAGATAAGGACCTTCGTACATAGGACAAAGAGAATGTTTGAACCAGGCCTGGCCATACTGTGGATCTCCAGCTATTGTGAAACTACAAGTCCCAGCATACCTTTCCACCAATCAGCTGGTAAAGCATGCTGGGACTTGTAGTTTCACAACAGCTGGAAAGCCACCGGTTGGCCAGCCCTGAACTAGAACAACACAACACTAAGAGATAGGAAAGTTCCATTACCTATATCTCTACTATATAAGTGAAAATTTTTCCTTCTGTCTTTCTATACAAATCCACAGTTTACAAGCCAAGATCGTGAAATTTTACGTACGAGCGTATTAAAACATGGTGGAGGCAACTAAAAAAATGTGAAATTGAAATGAATTACTGTTAATTGTTAATTAATTAAAAAACACAATTTTTGCATAGCATTCACCCTCTACAGGTCAGGTCTGGAATTAGAAAAGGATTTAGCATATCTACAATTTTGTCTTTTCTATCTTCTCTACTATATAAAAGCAAAAATTTGTCCTTCTGTCTTTCTATACAAATCCACAGTTTACAAGCGAAGATAGTGAAATTTTACATACGAGCATATTAGAACACAGCGGAGGCAAATAAAAGTATGTGAAATCGAAATTAATTACTGTTAATTTTTTATTAATTAAAAAACAAAAATTTTGCTGTACGCTCATTGTGGGGCCTCATGGCATATGGGTAGGGCATTGGAGCAAGTGTTTTGTGTTGTCATGATCTTAATGTTTATTATCGAAGAGAGCTTTAGCAGGCTTTGCCAGCATACTCAGCTCTCTGACTATACCAAATTACGCAACAACATTGACTTCTTTCTTCCAACTGTGTCAAAATGATGACTTTGCAAGGACCCTGCTGTAATGTGAGCTGCCAAATATTACACATGGAATGCTTCTATCAAAGTTTTTCTGCGCAGAAAACAGGGAGTCACTGTAGATGGTCATCCTGATATCAGAGCAACAGAAGCTCTTGGCCATATATACACTGTACATCCTACAAATTTTGAGTGCTTCTATCTCTGAAGTTTGCTTTACACCGTTACAGGTCATACTTCCTTTGTTGATGGGGAAGTTTGTCACACTTTTTGTGAGGCCTGCCTAAGGAGAGGTTTGTTGGACAATGATGTGTAAACAAACATTCTTAAAATCCCGGGCAACGCCGGGTACTCCAGCTAGTATGTCACGCATTTGTCTTTGGTATATCCTCCTTAATATTCCAAAATAATAAACTTATAATTCTCCTTTTACTGGCAGAGTGAACTTGCTGGGAGGCTGTCTTCCTATAATTCTTGTAATGTAGCTATGTCATAATTAAAATGAGGTAAATAGAAAAGTCATGATGATTCCAACACAGAATACTCAGCATTTCTACCAAACATCAATACAATCAGGACTAAGACACCTTGCACTAAAAAAACATATTTCAATATGCAACATTAACACATAAAACACTCAGCACTTTTGCTAAGAGTCTTGTTTTATTTTACTGTTCTCCCTCAGGATTCTACATTCTCCAACCCACCAACTTAAATTTTGTCCTTCACAATCCATCCTCTCAGGAAGAGAGTTGACTAAAAGTGGTGTGTCAAATGGTCCTCTTTTGGGAGCAACTAGCATGATGGCATTTTGGTCATGCCCATACATGGACCATGCTTGTATAGAGATATGATGTGATGTTTTGCAATAATGCCCACAGATACACAAAACAGAGATTGGCATCATGAAGCAAAGATTTCTTGTGGCTGTTGCCCGCTATGATTCAATTTAATGCGATGTTGAATAGGCCCGGGAGGGAGCTCCCCAAGCTATTCAATTCAACTCAATGTCTTGTCGGACTAAAGGATTTCTTCTTGCACCCTCTAGGGGATGCAAAGAGACTCTGACAAAAGTGCCTTCCGCATGGCTGTCTGCCAGTTTAGCGCGGCGCTAACAGCCTCGCGACCAGCACTTTAGTCGGAGAATGCCGGTTCTCGTGACTAAACACTCAGATTAAGTTGTGAGAACTAGCATTCTCCAATTTAACTGCGCTGAATTGAATAGCTCTAGGTGTTCCCTCCGAGGACTATTCAACATCGCATTGAATTTAATCACGGCCAATAATCTGTCACCACATCTCAGATTTTTGACCAGGAGCAGCACATGATGGCACCTACTTTTTGCCTGGCAGCCTACAACTGCACCTTGTGATTTGATGTTAATCCCAAAGGGCGCTGGTAATTCCTGACCCAGATTAAACTGAAGTTCAAGATAAAAGCAGAATTGTTCCCCACAGAGTATGTCAATATGAGACCTTTTATCTCCATGCTGTTTGAAGTTGATCTTTCACATGACCAATGTCTCCCCAAGACTAGACAAGATTGAGCAATGTGACTGCTCAGTCACCCAGTATATCTTTAAATTCTTGGCTCTCACAGCAGTTATAAAATGGAATGATAAATTGCTACTTGGCTTCTTTCAGACAGCAGTGCCAGATTAAATGAAACATGATTTCACTTGCCAAACCATTCTTGACTCCATGAAAGGAACATAAACTTCAGCGGAAAAGAGACAACTACTTAACATCTTTCGTTAGCTCACTATCCATAGATGATTTGTACCATGCCATGATAGCTTTTTGAGAAGCCTGAAGATAAGGAGGTTTTATTACCTGAGGACAAAAGAAATCACTGCCGAGAGAAGTCAGAGGATCTTATTGTTGTGGGTAGTTTACTGTGTTTAAAAAACGTTTAGATAAAAATCATGATTTCTATTTACCTTCTCCTTCTGAAAAGTATAGGTTATAAAAAGGTTTGACCAAAAGCAGGTAAATTCGAGTCAATGTCATCCACGAAAACCCCTTTTTCTTTTTAAACAAAAAAAAAATAAATCTTTTGTAAATAATACAGTATCTATATATACTTAGCATTTGTGGTGCAGGATATAAAATATTAATTTAAATAAATTATTATTACATTCTACAGAATATTTATGGTCAATAAGAGCAAATGTTTGTTTTTACTATAGGTATCCAATAATGTTTATAGTTTGTGATGAAAAGTTGTTATCTTGATTGGTGAAATGCAGGACACACAGAATTTCCTGGTCATGATACTATAAGTAGTATTTAGGTGTAGAAAATGTCTAAGTTCCTTGTGGATATACACTAAGCCTTGGAGAGTAATAAAGTGAAGAGTGATAAAGTACCAACCAATCACCTCCTTACTGTCAGTTTATAGGCTGTGTTTGAAAAATGACAGGAGCTGATTGGTTGGTACTTTATCACTTTCCACTTTATCACTCTCCAAGGCTTAGCGAATCTCCCCCTGGAGTTAAGTGTGTATTTCTCTTGAGCATGTTATGTGCTTTTCCTATATTTTAGCTCCTGTTGATCTGACAGGTAGTAGAGTATTTAAAGACGTTATGAAAACAGAGGGGGTATTTAAAGACGTTGCCTGAACACTGACTCCGTGATTGCAATCCCAGCATTTCAATAGATCATTAGATCATTTGTGTCCCTGACTCAATATGTATTGACCCAGCATGTTCTGTGAATACAGTTGATATATCCTATTGGTGTAGAACCTAGGAGATAAACAATAGGCAAGAGAGGAATTGTTAAATGGAGTTTGGGACACACATTGATCCTT
The DNA here is from genome assembly GCA_031769625.1 of Taudactylus pleione. Taxonomy (NCBI): domain Eukaryota; kingdom Metazoa; phylum Chordata; class Amphibia; order Anura; family Myobatrachidae; genus Taudactylus; species Taudactylus pleione. Next base: position 11,545,730 of record JAUIMM010000608.1, on the reverse strand, counting down.
TACCTAGGCTTATTGAGGAACTTCAGTAACAGCGGTAACATACAACATAGCATGTTGTGACTATGCAGCGGTGGTAAGCTTCTAGCAGGACAGGATGCTATATTCGGTTATGCTGCCTAATATCCTACTAGGCAGCCAATCTGAGTGTCAGCTAGGAAAGAGCCCTTCATCAGCGTAAAGACGCTGCAGCTGTGACATGAAAAGTGGAGGCCGCAACAGAAGAGCATCCTGACTGCTTAGGAACAACCAGGTACAAACGGGGAAGCCATTTACTGATGGAGAATATTTTAAAGACATATTTATCGATATCTCAAAATTATTATTTAGTGATATGCCAAATGAAGACAACATATTGCCAAGAATAAAAAGATGTCCCTGTGCCTAGAAATATAATTGAGTCACCGAAATAGCAGAAAACATAAAAAGCAAATACACAATTGCACTGTAGGAAACTTTTTGTGTTTAGTGTTGCTCTTGCTAAATTTGTGTCAACGAGAATATATATGAAGAATTGTGTACATTGAAGCCACTGCAAGGTTCTACTAAAGGTGAAGATATTGCATCTGTTTTTATAACTTTTTTAAAGATCAAGCAATTCACCTAAACAAAATATTCTGTATTACAATTGATGGTGACCCAACTATGATTGAATACAAAGGATTTGCTAGGCTCCTTGATATATTGGTCAATCAACTGCATGATTCACCAAATCAAAATTGTTGGATTCTGAACTTGTGATGGAGACAGGGCCTGATTCAGAGATGGACGGTATTCCACAGCCGCAAGGAAGCAACAAAATGTAAATGCAGCAGAAGGTTTCTATAGGAAATAGACACCTCTTGCTTTGCATTTGCGATCCAAGTGCAGAATCCGTAGACGCTGCCTCTGTTCACCATCACAACCGGTTGCTCTATTGACCTGGCTGCAAAAGCTGAGACTTGCTCGGCTTGGCCAGTTCCTGGCAGTCTGCGAGCACAGGAAATCTGCATCCACCAATGCATATCCTGGCCTCGCCACTCCTGGAAAATGGGGGTGACACACCCCCATTTCTGTAAATGCTGGCCAGGAACGCCCCCGCTCCACCCTCCAAACACTGTGAGTGAACTAGCAGATGGATGGCTGCACATGAGCAATACAGATCCTGCGCATGTGCGGTCCTCCCACCATCGGAGATGGACACTAACCATCAGGTTAGCAGACATCTCTGAATCAGGTCCACAGTTGTCAATATTGTAAATTTCATTATTGCTTAATTTTAATCTACACATAGGCAGTTTAAATCATATTGGAATAATTAGATAATGCTTCATAGGAATGTTAAGTAGTTGCATCAAGGAAAAGTCTTGAATAGATATGTGAAAGTTGTCTGCCATAAAGACTTGGAGATCTCCATGCACATTTATAGCAGCAAAAGGTCGGTGACTCCTGATCTACAGTTTTTGGACTGCCATTTCTTCTTCAGTCATGCCTTTACACTGCTGACATTGTCACTTACTACAGTTATAAAAATGCTGATGACTATAAGCACACTCTTACTGCAGACAGTACACATATTCAGTTCTGGCTAAGTGAGAACAAAAAGGTAATAGCAATAATTAAACCCTATGCTCATAGGGACAGTTCAGTAGAGAATGTGAATATGGAAAGGTATTGACACTTATCCTTCCCGTCCATGTGCCCCAGGAGTGTGCGAGAAGTTTCAGGTGCCAGTGAAGCATTGTTGTTTCCCTTGCTTCTGCTATATCAAGATCCATTGCCTTTGTCAGGAGAGGGGAGGATGGAAGTTTACAGCGGCCTATAGCATGCAGGTACCAGCTCTGTATTAGGTCAGTTCAGAAAGGTTAGTGCAGAGGTAGGCAACCTTTTTGCTATCAATGTGCCACCCACAAATCTGATCTACTGTAAATAGTGGACATTGGGCCTGATTTAGCAATTATCGCAATTGCAAAGCTGCACACAGGCATATACTGTAGTGTGTAGTGCATGCAGGCAGCTTTGCAATTGCGATCCTTGCTATTATGCAAATGCAGCAGAAGGTGTATTACACCCCCTGCTGCATTTGCGATCCCGGCACTGCGACAGAGGTCGCAGACTGAGATCACCATCGCGACCATCGGTCGCGATGGTGGATGGTGCCGGGCCTCCGGCTAGCTGAGTAAGCCTCAGTTATTCAGGCTGGGCGGCTTGCAGGCCTAGGACACTAGCTGATCAATGCAGATACTGGGCTGGCCACTCCTGTAAAACATGGTGGACACGCTCCCGTTTCCAGGAATGCTGGCCGCCCCCGCACTGCCCCATAAATGTCTCTGCCTGTCAATCAGGCAGAGGCATTCAAGGGTCTGCGTGCGACTACGCCAGACCCACTCTGCACACTCGCAGAATGGGTCCTGCGCACACGCAGATTCCCGATAATCGTGAATATGCGATCAGCAGTGCACTGCTGAATCTGGTCCATTGTCCTATATGGAAATGGTTCATTCTGCTTCTTGGGACAAAAACAGTATAAAGAAGTGTCAGGATCTAAAATGTCATCATCTGGTAAATGTTGACACCTTGCTGGTTAGGGTGGTATACACAGGTAATGCATGTGCCCTCTGTGATAAGGCATGCAGGTTCTGGATATACAGATGATTTGCAGTCTGGGAACAGCACAGGACAGCAGTGGATATCTCTACAGGTTTTACAAGCGGGAGATGAATAGCAGTCTGCAAACTGCTCAGGGCAGCAGTGAATATCTGTACAGGTTAGCAGGCTGGAGATAATTAGCAGTATGGAAACTGCTCAAGGCAGCAGTGGATAACTGTACAGATTAGCAGGCTGGAAATGATTAGCAGTGTAGAAAGCTAGGAATAGCTGAAGCAGGAAACAGGAACTGGTAAGTTGTACTGGCAATGATCAGGTGTACCTGAGAGGTTTATATATGACTCTCTAGATTGTCATTGGTAATTCTGGCCAAGTGGACGCTAGCCCCTCTGTGAGTCAGCAGATCAATCCAAGATGGCAGCGCCTACGCTACTCTGAACCCAGAGATAACCACCAAGCCACCAGCAGCTAATGGGTTCAAAATGTTTATGTTTACTGTAGTGACCAGCGGGAACACAATAGCAGATGAAGTGACAGTGCCGTGTCAGGTAAGAGGGATTCAGAGTCTATTCCATGACAAGAAGGTAATTAGGCACAAATTAAATATCACAAATTAAAATATGCTGGCAGGTTTGAATAACTTTTGACATCCACCAAATATATGTTACTTTTTTGTGAAAAAAAGGTGACTGAGGCTGAACATACCCTGTTAGACATGTGATAATATCCAGACACCTCTTTTTCCGACATATTCACACAATAACATGTCATAGTCACCTCTACTGATCACCAACCAACATAAACCATTAGTACTGTATATAGTCTCTCTCATTGCCCTATCCCATCATAGCTCTCACTACCCCTTCATATCTCTTTAACTGCCCCTTTATTGCTCTCTCCTAACCCCTCTATATATCTTTCTTTGCCCCCCTCCTTAACTCTCTTATTGTGCCTCTCCATAGGTTTCTCATTGTCCCACCATATCTCTCTCAGTGCTTCCGCTCTGCTGTGCACTTATATGCTGCTCTGCCTCAGATAGGAAGGGGACACAAACATTTCCTCTCTGTACACAGGTTTGTGGGGTGCTTGACTGACATCTCCTATGAAGACTCCCACAGCAATCTGTGTAGTCTGGTTAGTTGATAATGTTCTGCTCCCCATATCTGGGGTACAAGCCCTGCCAGCTCCCCAGCGCCCACACTAAGTTTTACGTCTGTATATATGGCATGTACATTTGAGTCTCAAGCAGGTCCAATTGAGTCCTGAATTTCAGGGGTCAAAGGTGTGGGCCAGTATCCCACATGCTGTCCACTTCCTGGGACTTCATGATGCAATTCTCATTGTAAAATGCCACAAATCACAGCGCGGGTTGGATACACAATGACGCAATTGCTGCACCACAAGCACCTGTACACTAAACATGGTTGTCCCCTCTGGGATACTTCCAGGGAGGCCCTCTCAAAAGTCATTTAGAATAGCCTTAAGGTATCAGAGCAACAAAAAGGGGGTCAAGCACTGCCACAACTTCCTGGGGAGATGTATGAAAACTTTGAGAGAGATAAAGTGGAGAAGTTGCCCATAGCAGCCAATCAGCTTCTGTCATTTTATAGACTGTGTGAGATAAATGACAGCTAGAATCTGATCATCTTGAAGGTTTGATACATTACCCCTCCTGTGACTTGTATTTCCACTGTCAGTGGCAGAGTGGAGTCCAATGGTGTACCAGGAGCAATGTTGAGTGTTTCTTGACATGATGATCATAAAAAATGGTGATTCAATGCAAATTATAATACACACTTTCACATGCTTACCAGGGAACCCAATTATGTAATTACCTGACATTACAGGGACTTCCATGGAGGATAGAAACACCATGTTAAATGCTTGTTAGACCTGATTCAAGCCTCCCATACAAAGCATTACTAAAAGGTCCATGCAAAAGGGCAACAGTAATTGCTGTAGTTGCTACTATTAAATCCAATTGTACTGCTCAGTGGCACATGTTAGCTTTTCAAACCCACAGCACTGAGGTCATGGATTTGATTCAGACCAGGTTCCTGTCTATGTGGAATTTGTATGTTTTTCCTGTGCCTGCTGCATTTTCTCCTTGTTAATTGTCGTGTAATTGGCTTTTGACAAAAATGAGCCCTAGCATGTATGTGTATTTATGTAATAGGGAATATAGACTGTAAGCTCCATTGGTGCAAGGACTGGTGTGAATGACTGAGTACTCTCTGTAAAGTGATGTGAATTATTTATTTATATATAAATAACATCCAAAATTTGGATCTATTGGTGCAGAAAATAGAGAAGACTTTTAGAAGTGATTGCTTAAGGTCTCCACTTGTAAAACAAAACAAAACAGGGGACAGAAAACTAAAAAAAAGAAGGAATCCTACTATTGCTCCTGGGCCTAAAATTACCATAAACCGTCAACATATACAGTCATCTAAACTAGGTGATAACAATTTGTGGTCATTTTATGGGATTACTCTCACTGCGTGATATCAACTATGAGAAGAATTCAGTACGTTTTCTTTTCTTCCATTTCCCATATCTAGGGCCTGATCCAGAAATGTACATTAATGCATACGCAGCTGCGATCCCGTATGCAGCTGCGAAAAATACACTAATGCTGTAGCCGATTGGAAATGTATTAAGACACCTGCTGACGGCTTCGCAGATCCAAGCAAGTGCATATAAATATGCAGCCATTCAAACCATTCCATAATCAGCAATCTGAGTAGCCTTATTGTCATGCAGGAAGGCCGTCTGAACTGAGTCGTTAAACCCACTCTAGATAAGAGATCACAGACACAGGCTATGACTTGCCACAAAAATGCTTTGACATGCCTGTGTTTTTTTGCTACCACTGCCCGTTACCTCCCTCAAACATCTCTGACTGTCAATCACTTTGCGAAGAAATACTCTCTGCAAGCGGCATCGCAAAGGTACCTTGGCTTGTGCGCAGTGCGACTGAGATGCATGCTCAGTTGACTGATAATCGCTCAACTGCGTAAACATCAGAATAGTGTACATCTCTGAATCAGTCCCTAATGCCCACATAATAAACATATATTTAATATAATGTGATACAAAATGACAGCCCCTTAGATAAATAACTTTGCTTCCTGTGAAATAAAAAGATATACAGAAAATATTACAGTGGAGGCATGTGAGGGAACTTCAGGGTGACCATGTGAATAGCCATCTGTAGTGTGGAGGCCACTCCTGGGTGGAGATGGTGGTGTCAAACTTATTGGCATGCTGCTGGCAGATGTGGTTCTATGCGTCTCTGGTAGACAAGATAATATTTGCCCAGTAAATTATATAAATTAATTGTTTAAGTTCCTAATAGCATTTCTTTGGGTATCTTGCGTTCTAATATATGCTGACATTTGGGCCTCCACACTCTTACCAATCTATCCATATTCTCATTTATGTTAGACAACATATCGTTCTGCTTACTCATCTGCCTAGTCATTATTTTCATGGATTGACCATAAAGTCTACCGGAGTCTTTTGAAAATCTGTAATCACCTCAATCACGTCTACTGCAGGTTCCTGGTCCTATTTGTGCACAAAGTTTATTTTGTAAATAACCTCCAGTGTGTAAAAAAAAGCAGCATTATAATGGGAATTGTTTCAAAATAATAAATACAAACTTGCATGTTTGACAAATAATTAATTTTGCACCTTTCTTTTGTCATGGTCTCTTGAACGTCATAGCCACCCATGCTAATGCCTGCAATCATATATTATGTGCTGATTTACTTCAGCGCATTTCCGATCTCAGGAAGGTATACATGTGCAAACAACAGACGATTCTTTTCCATAAAAAATAGTCTTTGATTCTCAATGAACATTAACAGCCACAAGAAGAAGTGCAAGTAAGTCAGCTACCACAGCTATTTAATCAGCGGTGTTTGTTGATTTGAGCAGAACCCTATGCTGTGAAATGAAAAAAGAAAACCAAATTTTCTTGAGCAATCTTGCTGTTCCTGCTTCAGGTGCTTGGCCATTTCACTAAAGCAGCTCAGACGAGAATGTCATTAGTTCTTAAACCCCAGGTGAATTTGCCACTGTTCCACATGATTAAGCCAGATAATTGTGTGTTGATAGCGAATGTGGCTGGTGAAATACAATTTCTAGGACCTTCCTAAACAAACATGATGGAGGAGTGTGTCAAAGTGCTGTCATTTCAGTTCCTTTTGTTGCAGTTGTACTTGCAGATATCCCTGTTGAGAGGTTGTGAATAACATGATTAAATTTTGATGATTACAAAAAGAGACCCTCTTTTAAAAAATAACCATTTACTTTTATTTAACTCATTAATGCAGCACACGCTATGAATTATAAGTTATAGGTGCTGTTGCATAGCATAATGCAAGTGGCTGTCATTACTCCCAATTTGCTTCCACAAAACTAAATCAGCATTCAGAGTTCTGCGACTAGACCACACCTATCTGTACGCTTAGTTTATAGCCAGCATCACTATCAGTGCGCATTTGCTCCATTAATATCCCTGGAAAAAAAGGTTAATCTAAATGATGCATATTCATAACTCTGCATAGCCAGCAATCCCATTGAAACACCATTACTAAACTTAGCAAAAGCCCTGTTACCACCTAATTACACCCATCATCAGCCAGTAGAGATGCAACTGATTTGCGCACTACTCTGTGTAGTGTATGGTCACTCTGCATCAGCTACATAAGGTGCAGTTGTCCAACATATACAACAAAAATAGATACTGAGAATTGCATCCAGCATATAGAACATTAGGGTATGCAGTCGGGAAGCCGGCGGACCTATTCCCGACAGCCGGCTTCCCCACTGCTTAATCCCAGTGAGGGTTAAATGACAGGCGTCTAAATCTAGATGCCTGTCATTTTACACAAGCCGAGAGACGGCGCCCGGCATCCTGACCCCCGTGGGGGGGGAGGGTTAATGTTTAAGACTCCCAGGGGGACTTAGGGTTAGGCACCCCCCCGGGGGACTTAGATTCAGGCGGCGGGGAAATACCTACCTAGGGACGATCGGGATTTTCATCCTTGTTGGGCTGCCGCTGTAGGGATTTGAACAGACAGGCAGGGGCCCGGCGGTAATTCATACCGGTTCCAACATTAGAAGTGGTGCAGGGCAGTACACAAGAAGAATAAATTAAATAAATTAAATTTCACCAACCAGGGCCGTAACTAGGGGTGTGTGAGCGGTAGGGTCGCACAGACCACAGTTCTCTGTGGATGGCACCGCAGCTCACCCACAGCTCTTGCATCTGGCTAGCAGGGTGTCTGTAACGGCACCCTACTGCCAGAATCTCTGCAGCAGTGCCACCTGGAGCGTCCTTAGGATGCACCAGACAGTCACAATGCTGCCCTTACATCTGAGGGTGCTCTGGGCATTGCTGTAGTCACCCACTTCCGGCACCGGGTGCAGGCCACGCCCTCTCCACGTGACGTCAGGCGGAGGGGATATGGCCTGCATCGGATGCCGGGAGCACTAGCTACGGCACTGGTACAAGATACCAGTCATAAATACATGATACCGGTCATAAATTAAATGCAGGTACATTATTCAGAACAAAATAATGCTCATGCTTTACTGTAGATGATTAGAAGTTTTGTACATTTCAGTGATTGAGCTATTAATCATGTACTGTAAAAATGTGTCCTCATACATTGTGGCTTCAGTCACACAAAACAGCCCCTCACGGCATGCCAGGTCCCGGGTAACTAAGCCATGCTGAACATCTTTCTTGCTCAAAATATGCGTCTTATTCGCATAAAAAAACAACTGGAAGCAATAAATCTACTTTGATAGATTTTGCAACATTCGTATATCGGTATGTAACCAAGATAAAGTGCCAACCAATCAGCTCCTAACTGTCATTTTTCAAACACAGCCTGTGACATGACAGTTAGGAGCTGATTGGCTGGTACTTTAACTCCATTCACTTTATTTGCATCCAAGGCTTAGCAAGTAGACCCCTAAGTCTGAAATTGTGTTCAAAGTGCTATGATGCAGCGGACGCAGCTTTTTCCGTTGTGCTTCATTTGCGACTTTGTACGTTTAAAACATTCCTGTGTAGTTAAAGTCGCAGCCTGTGGTCTCTAGTATGTTTTGAGTGGTGCTTCATTGTGTCTGAAATGCAAATAACACTCAAAAAGAATAATATGATACTGTACGCTACACCTCTCGGAGCAGCTGACTCATTCCGGGCATCTTGGACTGTATGGCATATAGATGCTAGTGTATGAGGACACATCTGTATGTTACCCTGAAAAATTCCACATTAACAAAAATGAATAAACATTTTTTAAACACAAATTCTATTTAGTCAAAACATAAAAATATCAGCAAATGTAACCCATTTATATATGATGTTATGCCCAGGAGGCATCGTTTTGTTTGAACCCTAAATAAAGAATTTGTGATATGAATTGTTGAAGATGAAACTCTTGACACAATATTTAGTCCATAAATTGAACTAAAGGAAATTATAGAAAAGAGAGCAAACAATATTTTCCCACCTTGTCCTTGCCTATAATTAAACCATGAAAAGTATAAATTGCTAAAACTTGAATTGATGCAAAATCAGCAGTTGTTCCTGGCTGGTAGATGAGCATAACAGCAAGTCTGTGTTTTTAGTTTTTTTAGGCATCTCTTTACAGCAACTAACTTATTTCAAATAGTTTTTTAGTTTAACAATAAGTTCTCCAACCAAAAACATTCCAGTAACTCTACTCAAAATGAAGCCAATTAGATTTAAGTATTCTCTAGGAGACCCACTTCTCCAAGCCCACCACCTGATAATTAGTTTAAAAGCCTACCCCATCTCCTTCCATGCATACAATGCCAGAAAAAAACAGCAATCCTGCTTGCTGTTCATATTACTTTTTAGATGCTTGAATTCCATAGATATACTGTAGGAAAGGTAGATATTTAATTCTAATAGGTAAGCCCAATAACCTTCTTTGTACTCAAAAACAACCACTTTGTCTTTAATTCAGTTCTAAATCCTGGATTGGATAGACCTTCCTATGTGGCCCACTCTTTTGACAGGTTAGACACCCAGGACTTCAAGGCTCTCACATAATTTGTATGACTCATGGAGGGTCAGGGAAGTCCCTCTTTTCCTTGTCCACTCTTTATATTCCAAGATTGATATCATCCTGCTTAGCCATAATGTAACCCTAAATTTCCTAACACATAAAGTCTTACCAATCACTTGGTCAAACCACTAGCCATTAGCATAGTGGATCTCTCGGACCTGGCCCAACGCCCCTCCCCCACATGGAAAATTAATGTAAACCTGGAAGAACTGCTCATTGACTACTCAATAATGCTTCTTACAGTGAACAGAGGCCCCCAGATAGAGATGGCCACTCAAACCAAGAAGTCAAAAAACTGCTCAAGATAACTGAATTTACTAAGCATCTCCAAGAACATGAGATCCAGCATAGACAATCTGTTGACCCAGCAGTCCTACAGTAAACCAGAGCTGTCAAGGGAGAACTAAACCTGATACTGCCAGACCTAATGGAATAGGTGGTTGAATGGAATTGAGTGGTTGAATCAAACTTTCTACAAAAAAGATGATAATGCAGAAAAATGTCTTGCTTCCAGACATCAATCCAGATATTTTAACTGGAACCTTTTAGCTATTAGGATGTCCTCTCAAACCCTTGCATAGGACCTATATGCAATCAGAGCTGAATTCTATAAATATTACTACTACTTATATAATCTTCACCCCTATTCTGATGTTCCCTCAGCCCTATCTGAACAATAAATTAGCGAGTTTCTTGCAAAGACGGATTTGCCACAACTCTCCTGTCAAATTTTTGCACAGTTTAGTGTCAACTGAAGAAATCACCCAGTTAATCAAAGATCAAAGGCAAGTCTCCTGGCCATGATGGTTCTCAGCAGCTTATTACAAAAAAATGCTGCTCAATTAACCCCCCCACCTTCACTCATTGTTTATTATAGTTCTTCCAGGGCTCCCCTTCCCCCAAACAACTGCAGAAGCATGAATTGTCATAATTTACAAAGAAAGGATCCCCATAATTGTGCCAGCTAATGGCCAATCACCCTTTTAAACAATAAACCAAATTCTGCCCTCTTTGATCCACCCAGATCAGGTGGGATTTATCATACAATAAATACAAGAAGAGATATACATTTTTAAAAACACTAGAATTCCTGCAGCCATTCTCTGGACACTGAGAAGGTCTTTCACAGAGTATCCCAGTTCATGCTTCTAATCTTTAAAAAAATTGCGTCTTCACGGTGACTTTTGTTTTGCTGATGGCTAGAGTACTAGGGAATAGGACCCCATTAGAGGTTATGAAAATACACAGTGGCACCTGATCATTGCTGGACATCAACAGTGTGAAGGTGTGGGATTCCACTATTCTTTGCAGACAGCAGCTACTTACCCTTATGTGGCCACAGACTATTCTCCTGAACCTCTATAATACCATTGTGGATTATGGTTATTTCTGTGATGTACAAAAATCAATTACTTAGGCATCTATTTGACCCTTTCTTATGCATCCATATATAGAGAGGAACTAGTCAATAAAATCACAAAATACATATTTTCTTGGTGTTCTTTGACAATCTTATGGCTAAGCAGGATAACATGATCTATGCAGTTAGAATGGATTTCCTTCCCAAAATCCTCTATCTCTTCCAAACTTTGTCCCACACTGTGGGCTGATTCAGAGCCGGACGCTCTTTCAGAGCGCTCGTTCTGAATCAGTGCCTGCCTATTGTATTTTTAGAGCGGCCTCCTGGCCGCTCACATAGCTGTGGGTGTCCACCCACAGCTAGTGCGAGCGGCCAGGATGATGGTCGCGATGGTCAAAGCCATCGCGACCATCGGACTTGCGACGAGACCCTTGTGGTAGGGTCTCGTTGCCGCAAGTCCCAGTGGACTTCTTGCTCTTACAGAGCAAGAAGTCCACCCACTGACTTGTGATGTCAGTGGAGACGGCCCCAGACGGTAGGCGTTCCCATGGGAGAGCCTACGTCTGGCCAGTCACGCCCCCGGCCCACCCACCAAAGGGGGCGTGCTGTCACTCAACATCGACAGCACGCCCCCTTTGTTGTGTGACCTGGAGCGACGGCTTGCCCGTCGCTATCCGGGTCTTGTGCATGTGCACGACGGAGCCACCTCCATCGTGCGCATGCGCATTGGGCCAACATCGACCCACTTGCGAGCGCTCAGCGCTCACGAGCGGATCTGAATCAGGCCCTGTGTGTGATGAAATACAGAAAATTGTAAAAATTCATATGGAATGGGAAGCCTCCACGAATCAAACATGCCATTCTTAAACAAAAAACACTCAGAGGGTCCCCAGATATTATACCCCACTTTTTGACTTTCCATATGGCGTAGATTGTGGCTACCTTTACTCCCCCGAACACCACAGTCTGGGTGATTATAGAAGCCAATGTTTTTTTCATCACCTGCCTCTTCTCCATAAAAGGGGTTTCTAGTCCAAGAAAATATATTATCCTCTATTACACAATGTCAGATTTACACTGAAAGCGTGGGTCACCCAAATTTGGACTTTCTACTCCTATGTCTCCTCTCACACCATTATTGAACAACTTCCTGTTCCCTCCATGTTGCACGGTACAATATTCTGAAGGCTGGTCTGCTCCGGGAATTAACTGTGTTGCCCACCTTTACGTTGGATCACAGTTGGCCTCATTTGATATTATAAAACAACTTCCCCTCATTGCACCTGACGCTTTATCAACATTTTCTAATTAGACACTTTGTTCAATCTCTCCCCCTTCAGCATTCCTTTCATCCATTAACTCATTTTGAAGAATCCTGCCTCTATGATCCCCTTGACAATGGCAAAATCTTCCTAAGCTATTATATACTCTTGTGCTCCTTTTCAAGACCACACTATAAATATGAGCTGGAGTGGAAGTTGGATCTCATCCCAAATTGTCCGCCTGTACATGGCATCCTGTGCCTGTGCTGCAGCGTCTTGAGACGTAGTCGCTGTCAGTGACACACCCTTATCTGGCTAGCCACCTCCCTATTACCTTCGAAGAACATCCACTGTAGTACATAGCGCCTGTGGCCAAATTTGCTCTGCTTCTCCAGGCAGTAACCATCGGGAAGCATGTGCAGTGCTGTTCGCATGCATGTGCTGTACTTTCAACATCGGGGCAACTGCATGCATATTGGCATTGCATGCCGATAGTTAGCATGCACTGCTGAATCAGGCCCATAAAGAGAAAAAAAGAGGACAAAACTATAACCCTGAATGACTCTGACAAATAATAGAATCGGGCAGGACATTTAGAGACACTAAAGAAGTGTTCAGAAAGCATTAGGTGAACCAGAAGAGCAAAGGTAGTGAAGGACGTGTATAAATATAGAGAAGTCAACTGTATCAAAAGTGGCAGAAAGGTCAATGATGCACTGTAGCTAAAATTGGCCCGGCATTCTGACCCATTCAAGCCACATATGCATGCACAAGAAAAGGTGGAGGTTCATGCGGGCATGACCATGCCTCACTGGGTTGTAACACGAATCTCAGGGGCATTGCCACGCATTATACCCCATCTAAGCTTGCCGGCTGAGCAGAGCACTGAGAGACAGAGCTGCTCGGCTAGGTCTTCAAATGGTCGGTCCTATATTATTGACTAAGGACAGTACACCCAACTAATGAATGAATGACAAATTAGCTAAATAGTCATTGTTACCACCACCATAACATAAACAGAGACACATCTAAAAAGGAGGAGGGAGGGAGAGTTTCCAGCAGGCAAGAGGAGGAATAACTGACCAGGATCACTAATCTAACCCACCAAAGCATGCCCTAGCATATAATAGGCTCCCAGTTTGCAACCTCATTACCCAATTAACATATAAAAGGAAACCACTACCAGGGCCGGATTATTGGGAGGGTGACATGGGCAATCATCCTGGGACCTCCACACATAGGGGGCCTCCACACAGTGTCCCCGGCCCCAATCCCCAAGATGAACTGTTTTTTTTCTTTATTCGGAGCTGCCTGCCGCAGCCCGCAATTAAGCCCCGCCCCTGATATTTGCCTTGAAATAGAAAATAACTTGATTCGCTGGGATCAGATGAAATAGCATAGCTTGTTTATTCACATTGATGTGGGTGTCTCAGCTCAAAGGTGGCTGGAGAGACAACTTGGTGGAGGAATACAACAGGCTTAAATAGGCATTGTCCAATCCACATATGGTTACAGATGCAAGCGTAGCTAATTACAAGTCATTACCTAATAAGACAAATGGCTTACATGCAGAACACACAACTATTTATAATTAGACATGGTGGACTTCATGTTTGGTCATACAAGGTTCATATGTCAAAAGAGAGACATTATCCATCATTTCTACTGTTCATGACCTCTCCAAAGACCCCCTTTTGGTTTAAACTTAGATTGGAGATTTAGCATTTGTTCTTGTACCATGTAAGTAATACCATGTCTAGAGGGTGAGGGTAAAGATAAAGGAGTCATTTACAGGTCTATGCAAAACAGAAAAAATAATTAACCCTTACACATTCAGCTTCGCTTCCATCTTGATCCATATTTCCCTGACAATTCCTCCCTCTGACAAATACCTTTGTCACACATTATTGCCCTCTCTCTCATATACTTCTGCTTGACCTCCCTCTGGACCTGGGGCAAAGGTCACTACAGAATGTACATATTGTGAAGGAGCCATGTCGGGCAGGAAAATTTGTCTGTCGGGCATTACCCCTCGATACATTGGGACATAGTCAGATGGCTGAGTTGTGAAGGAAGATGGATCAGCTGCAAATTTAAAATCTTTCTGACACATCTTACCAATTCAATTTGGAACACATTTGATATATATATGGATGATTAGTACTATTACAATGAAGAGGACAGTATATTGTAGGATTCCTGCTAGCAGTGCGGATATCCGTTTCCCTAGATATCCGAATGGATCTAAGCCTGCTCCTCCTATCTGGCTTATTTCTTTCTGCATCTTTTCTACTTGTTGAATATGTCCCTCAATTGCACCTTCATTATCAGTGATGAAGGTACAACATTCCTGTCCAATCAATGCACATGTTCCTCCCTCTGAGGATAACACTTGGTCTAAAGCAAACCTGTTCTGTAGAGCTACCTTGCATACCTGGGCTAGTTCTTCATTCATATCCCTTATGGCATGACTGGTCTCATTTATTATTTTATCCATGTACTGAGTGTAGGCTTCTAGCCTTTCTGATAGTATGCCTACCCCTACTTGTGGAAAAAGTGAATAGAAGAACTGTTCCCATCTGTTAGTGTATACAGCCCCTCTTGCTACTCTGTAGAACACCTGTCTACCATCTATGTTTCATGGGCTCCCATGAAGATCCTTCGTGATTCTTACCATCGGAGCTAGTTTGGAAAGGACGCAGTTACCTAATCCTCCTATGGCTAACCAAGAATAAGCATTTCTTCCACAGAACCAATAAAATACTTGCAGGAGTGCTACACCTGCTATAAATGTATTGACAAGTAGAGTGTTCAGGAAGGCTTGCGTTTTATTACCTTCTTTACTATATGGGTTGGTGCCATGTATGTCCCTAGCCTGATTTTTTTATCATTATCAAGGAATCATTTATACTTCCATACCGATCCCTAAATGCAGACCTTACCCCATTGATGCTATTTAGGACCAGAAATCCCTGGGGGCATTCAGTGTCCCCCATTTGTTGTCTTTTTGTTATACTTAGGTATTTTCCCTTCCCCGCTTCAGGAATTGGTACAGCTTGGGCAGTAGAATCATATGGATGGGGTACCTATCCTGGCTACCACGTCTAGAGGAGGTGAGTTTATCCTTCTTTCTGGGCTAATCTTTTCACTTAGGTTAGTTAATAGGAAATTCTCCTGCCAATATTCCCAATCAAATTTCATCGCTTCTTCCCAAGTTACAGAAACTGCTACTAAAGGTATTCCTGATTCAGAGGTCATTGGCAAATGAGTGCACACCCAACAATTAGTTTCATTGTTAGACTTTGCAAGAGCCTTATGAATAGTCAATATTGCATTCTTTCCTTTGATCTCATGTCCATAGTCTGTAATCTGCGGGTCTAGCATTACTGGTGTAAACAAGGTGACCAGCATCCACAACATCTTCTTTTCTTCACGGGTCGAGGAGCTTTGCTCCTTTCCAACTTAGGTGGTAACACAAAACCAGGGGAGGCTATTATGTCCCTTCTGGCGGTTACAGATCCAGGCGTAGAACAAGCGAGGTTGTCAATAGAATATCCTCAGGTTCTTCTCCCGGTGGAACAGAACGGACCTTTTTGCAATGTGATGCGTGAATTCAGGTAGACTTTTCTCCGACCTTTACTGCTGTGGGAGTTGTCAGCAACACCTGGTACGGTCCTTCCCACCGATCTGATAAGGAACTGGAACGCAAAGTTTTTAATCATCACAAAGTCACCAGGCATTAAATCATGACAAGCCGCAGGATTACTAGGCTGCTGTGAAATTATAGCTTCATGTATCTGCTTGATCTGTTTGCTCATGGTGATTAGATATTTAACTGTGACATCTTGTGCTGTAGATATGTCTGGAGCAGGGGCCATCATAAGGTAAGGTAGTTTTCCAAATAGAATCTCATAAGGTGAGATGTGCAAGGGTCCTCTGGGTGTGGTTCGGATTGAGTGCAAGACCAGTGGCAAGGCTTCAGGCCAAAGTAGTCCAGTCTGTTTCATACATTTTTGTAACTTAGGCCCTCATTCAGAGCCGCTCGCTATCTGCGGTCGTTCGTTTTCTAAAAAGGGGTGGCTATTCAAATGAACCGTTCGCACTTTGCGGTCTGTTCACGCCTCTAAGTCTAAAATACGCCCCCTGGCCGCTCGCACCATACGTCATGTCCGCTATTTATTAGATTAATCGAGTACATCGACCAGCGTATGAATTGCTCGCTATTCTTGTGGTTTATTTTTCAACCACTATTTTGCGAGCAGTTCTGACTATAAAACAACCAAGTGACGTTGTCAATGACGCTGCTGGATTAATTATGCACTCCCTTAAAATGCCCGTTTTGACCTTTAAGCACGCCTGCGATCGGATTTCCACTCCCCGTTTTCAAGCACCTTCCCCTGTTACCACCCACATACGCCTCATTCTGTCACTCAAATTATCAGGCATTCGCTATTTTGCGAGCACATGAATTTCGACCGCACTGACTGGTTCGCGCATGCGTATAACGATCCGTACGCATGCGCAGTTGGGCAAACATCGCTCAGAGCGAACGAGCTGCCGCTTACGAGTGGCTCTGAATCAGGCCATTAGTCTTTATGGTCTGATTAACCCTTTAAATCTTGCCACTGGACTGAGGATGGTACGGCACGTGAAGATTTTGCTTTATGCCAATCATTGTGCACATTTCTCTGAATACCTTTCCTGTAAAATGTGTGCCTTGGTCAGAAGATATGACATGTGGTAGTCCATACCTACACACTAACTCCTGTACTATTTTCTTAGCTGTTATACTGGCTGTTGCAGTGGCCACTGGCCAGGCTTCGACCCACCCACTAAATAAATCGATACATGTCAACACATATTGTAGTTATCTTACCTTTGGAAGCTGAATGTAATCAATTTGTACCACCTGAAATGGTCTCTCTGTGGCAGGAAGGTGTGATGATATTGTAGGCACTGTTCTCCCTGGATTGTTTTGTAGACAAATTAGACAACTCTGACAAAATTTAGAAGCCAAAGTGGAGAACCCAGGAGCGTACCAGTAGGCCTTGACTAAATTAGTCATAGCAGTTTTAGACGCATGGGCCAGACCATGAGTGACCTTGGCCAATGCAGGTAAAAGTGACTTAGGTGCTACCGGCTTGCCCTCTCTACTGCGCCACAAACCATCAGCATCCGTCTGGCATCCTTCCCGCTCCCAGGTGGAGATTTCCTGTGGACAAGAAGCTGATTGCATAGACATTAGTGTTTGTGCATCAGGTATACAAATTACAGACATTAAATTCATTGGTTCTTTTGACATTGCTGTTTGATTAGCCATTTTATCTGCTCTGGCATTTCCTTTAGTAATTTTATCTTTACCAGTGGTATGTGCTTGACACTTAATTATAGCTATTTGCTTAGGTTTCATTACTGCATTCAAAAGTTTCTGTACCGTTTCAGCATGTGCAATAGGTGTACCATTAGATGTTAGGAAATTTCTCATTTTCCACAAAGATCCAAAATCTTGTACTACCCCGAATGCATAACGGGAATCAGTATAAATGTTTACACTTTTACCATGGGCCAGTTCACAGGCTCTTGTTAAAGCTACAAGTTCTGCTGCTTGAGCTGAGTGAGGGGCAGGCAGGGCTCTGGCTTCCATAGTGTAATTTGTTGTGCATACAGCGTATGCAGACCCAAGACTGCCATCCTCCTGTCTCAGACAGCTGCCGTTGACAAACAAAATTAAGTCTGGATTTTGTATAGGATCATCAGTGAGATCTGGACGTGGGGAAAAATTTTATGCTACAATTGAAAGACAATCATGTGTGCTTCCCTCCTGACCCTCCTCCCTCTAATTCTGTAAAGACTCATCATCAAATGGCAGAAGGGTTGCAGGATTTAAAATGTTGCACCGCTGAATGATGAGATTACTGGGTGCAAGTAATGCCAATTCCCACTTAGTGATCCTTGAGGTAGTTAGGTGATGAGTTTGTTTGAGGGTAAGTAAAGTAGCTACTGCATGAGGTACATACAAATACAAAGGCTGATTCAGGACAATGTCTGCAGATTTGTCAACTAGTGTAGCAGCCGCTGCTACGGCTCTCAGGAAAACAGGGAGAGCCCTCGCTACTGGGTCCAAAACAGCGCTGAAGTATGCTACTGGACACTGTTTGTCCCCATGATGCTGAGTTAACACTCCAGCAGCATGGCCCAAAACTTCATGGCAAAAAAGAGAAAAAGGTTTGTTGTAATTAGGAATTCCTAGTGCAGGTGGCTGTAAAAGCGATTCCTTTAATGCTTGGAAAGCTTGTTTGGTTTCCTGCGTGTGCTGTAAAGGTTCTGGGATAGCATGCTTTGTCAATTCATACAAAGATGCAGCTAATTGTGAAAAACCAGGTATCCATTGACGGCAATACCCTGTTATACCCAAAAAAGCATGCACATGTTTTTTATTCTTGGGCAACTGTACTTGTTGAATTGCTTCAAGCCATTTTGTAGTTACATGCCTGTAACCTTGAGAGATACAATGTCCTATGTATTCAACTCTGGGGGAACACAAATGCATTTTATCTTTTGAGACTTTATGTCCTCTGTCTGCTAAAAAACACAACAAAGCTTTGGTGTCCTGTTCAGACACTGCAAGTGACGGTGAGCAGAGCAAAAGATCATCCACATATTGAATGAGAGTGGAGCAACCTGGTGGTATGAAATGACTTAAATCTTCATTTAATGCTTGACTAAAGATTGTAGGAGCGTCTCTATAACCCATTGGTAACCTGGTCCAGATGTATTGCTGACCCCTATAGGTAAAGGCAAAGAGGTATTGACTGTCTGGGTGTATGGGTATAGAAAAGAATTCTGAACATAAATCAATCACAGAAAAGTAGGAACTGTCTGGTGGTACTTTCATCAGAATGGTAACAGGATTTGGGACTACAGGGAACAAAGGGAGCACCACTGTATTAATGGCCCTCAAATCTTGTACGAATCTCAACCCCCTGCCGTTCCCCTTCTTAATAGGATAGATTGGAGTGTTGGTGGGACTTAAAGTTTTAACTACCACCCCCTGCTCTAGAAGCTTCTGCAGTACTGGAAAAATACCTAGATCTGCTTATGGCTTGAGTTTATACTGAGGTAGTTTGGGGGGCTGCTTGTGAGGTTTTAGGGAGATGCATACTGGTTCTACAGATTTTATCAGTCCTATGTCTGCATTGTCTGTGGTCCACAATTGTTCAGGGATTTGTGACAGCCAGCTGGGTAATATCTGCGAAACAGGCATGAGTCTACATTTGTCGGGCTGCCATAAGGCATCCTGCGCCATGTCAGCATTTTGTTCTGGCACGTGCAGGTAGACTCCATCAGGTGGACAGCTGATTGAACATCTGAGATTTGTTAACAGATCTCGACCCAGCAGGCCGACAGGTGAACTTGTGGACAACAGAAATGAATGTGTCTCACTGAGGGGACCAAGCGTAACAGTTAATGGTTCAGAAATTGTCATTTCAACTGGATTGTTAGATACCCCTACTGCTGTGACTGTCTTGTTAGTAACAGGAAAGTTTAGGTTTCCTGCAAGTACAGAGGAAGTGACTCCAGTGTCAATCAGACAGGGAATTACTTTATCATTTACAATTAAACTTACCATTGGATCATCATTGTCTGCAGTCAATATTGGACACAAGGAAGCCACAGTCTCCTGTCAATTATTATTTGCTCTAGTCTGGTTGACATTCCTGTCAAATTGTCTTGGTTTCCCCTGTCTGGGAGGTTGCCTACAGTCATAGGAGATGTGTCCCATCTTCTGACAGTTGTAACATATTACCTCTTTCTGGAAAGTTGATCTCTCACTCGGGAAGTGTCTATTTGCCTGCTGTGCGGTCGCTTCAGCTGCCTTAATCTGTACATTCATAAGCTTGTGCTGTCTGTTTGTGTCTTTTTCAAACAAATGATTCTCGTGGTGCCTGCACCATTCAATAATGTTGTTTAAAGTTTTTGTTTTCCAGTCTGGTGCTTGTGTCTTAAGTCTAGACTGTATAGGTTTCTTTAAACCTTCTACATAAGATGTTACTAGTAAAGGAGCTAAGTCCTGTTTCCCCAGAATGTCTGGAATCCCACTATGGCATTGTACAGTCTTAAAGAATCTGGCAGTGTAATCTGCTACCGATCCCTTAGGATCCTGAGCAATGCTCATTATCTGTGTCCAGTCTATGATCGCAGGGAAAGTCTTGTTAAAAGCTGTTTCTAATTCCGTCCACTTAGTTTCTATAGCTCCATTGTCAACAATGTCATCAGCCTGCCAAGTCAAATGTTGCTTTAAAGAGGCATAATCATTTGTTTTCAATAAGGCAGGTAACAATTGTAACAAGTCTTTGTAAGTTGGACTGTGTATATGTTTTGTTAAGACTATGTGATCCCATGCAGCTTTAGAATTTTTGCGTGGATCAGGCATTTTTTCTGCTAGGGCTCTAAGATCAGATGCCGTCCACGGAATGTGCATGGAATAGGTCACTGCTGGACCTCCGGCTACAGCCGGGGGGAGCAGTGATGAGTCTCACAGGGTTCAATGAATGCTGTGACACTTCAGGTGCTAATGGTGTGGACGTTAATGGTATCATTCTCCGGCCTTTTCCCTCAGATAGAGGTGTTACGACAGAATCTAGTGTGTGCATACCAGATGAATCTGGTGACTGAACACGGCTTGGAGATGTGTGTAGTGTAGTGTCATTAGGAGGAGGGGATGGAGCACTGGCAAACAGCTGGGAATTGTCCGCAGCCCATGCACCTTCCTCTGGGTTAGTCAGAATCTGGTAGAGGTAGGGATACAATGCCTCTTCTCTCCTGTCATCCTCATCTACAGTTGTTTTTAAAACCATCGTTTGTTTTGCATAGGGCGGGTGACATGCAGAAGGAGGTAACATTGCAACAGATTCAGATACCCATAAACAAAAGGATTTCCATTCTTCACAAGATTTTAAAACATTTCCTAGATTATTCAAAATTGCTCTGTCAAAGGTACCTGTAAATGGAAAAGTAAGCTTATCCTGTATTTGCTCTTTCCAATTCTTCAAATATTTCACCACAATCATACCATGCTTTTGATACATATCACTGGCTGGGCCGTTCGGGGGATATTTCCCCTCGACAGATCGTCCCTGTCCCATTTTTTCATCACATTCCTGATGCACACTAATCCTCTTAACCCAGCCTTCTCCAGGAAAAATTAGGACCCCTTATCGCAATAAGGGACGGGAACAGTATTTCAAATGACCCAGTCAAAATCTGTTGTTGATGCGTCCAACAAAAACGGAAGCTAAATTTCCACCTGAAATAAAGCTCGGACCCTTGTTTTTCACAAGTGTGTGAAAGCTGTCACCACCCTGTCTAGTTGTCAACTTTTTGCCTTGGGACTTACCCCTGTCAGCTCCCCCATGGATCTGTGTGTGTAATTTGCCTGGAGGATTTTCTCTGATTATTGCACCAGGCCTCTCCTCTGTCTGTGAGCACTGCTAGCCCTGATTGGAATCACAGGTGTGGTTTTGATTCTCAGAGCTGCAGAGATGAATACTCCCTCTGCATGTTGTGCCTTCCACCACTCAGAATGCTACTACCAGACCACCTGTCCATATCCACGGTATATATATCCTCTCCTGATAGCATTCTGGGCCTGAACATCTCGTCTTCCCGTGGTGTATGGTTCATGCTGTTTCTGTGTTCAAGTATATCCCTGAAACCTGCTACAGCAATCCCTGGCGCTATCCAGAAAACCTGTTTCAGCTGTACCTGGCAATCCAGTAAATCTGCTGGCAGCAACCCCCGGTGCTTCCAGAAAACCTGTTACTGCCAAACCTGGCAATCCAGTAAGCCTGCTGACAGCAACCCCTGATGCATCCCGAAAACCTGCTACTGTAATACCTGGCATCCAGATGTCCTGTTACAGCAATACCTGGCCTGTGCTCTGCTGCTAGTCCTACTCCTGGTTGGTCCCTGGCACTCTGTAAACCTGCATCGTGCTACCCTGCCTTGCTTCCTGCTGTGGATCAACTCCTGCCCCTTTTACCTACCTACTCCCTCCCTGAACCTAAAGTTCCCAAACCTACCCATTCCTCCTGAAACCTGTTATTCCCAGTTATCCTATCCAGCCTGCACCTGAGTTCCAACCTTGTCACAGCATTTCCAGATTACCCTGTTTAGCCCTCATCTCAGCATTACCTGACTTCCCTTCAGCCATTGTCACATTCCAGTCCAGAGTCAAGTTCCAAGCTCATCAGTTCAGTCCACGTTGCTCCAGTCCAGAGTCAAGTTCTTAGTTCATCAGTTCAATTCAAAAAGTCTTCCTGCCGGTCCCAGTCCGGTCCCTCCAGTTCCTGTCATTTATCATCAAGGGCAGTTTTCACTACTACACAACTCTTATAAATAGAGCTATCTACATTATCTGTGATTCCAGTCATGCCAGCCTCCATTGAAACCCGATCACCACCTGAGACTTGTAACTCGCAGACACCAATTGTGACAGAATGTTCAGGCCCAACGATGGTGGCGGATCAAGCACCTATTAAGGGACTAGATGCTTTCCGTAACCTGGTCACCTGCTTGGATTCACAGGAGGCCGTTCAGCATCAAGTGCTACAGCTTTTGCAAATCCTGAATAACCAGCTAGATGTTACCCAAACCTTACCTGAACCCCTAACTACCTTCCATCGACTGCTGGAACAGCTTCAGGCTCTACTCAGCAAAATTTTTCAGATCATTCCTGAATTTCTTAGAGCTGCCTCTGTCTCGACTAAAACCTCTGCCTTGGAATCCCTAAAAAACAAGGATTCTTCCGAACCAAGTAATGTCAGACATCGTAGTTACCCACGCCCCAAGCTCTCTGTGCCCGAACGCCAGCGGCGCAAAGATTTACAGCCCTGCCTCTATTGTGGGAGTTCTGACCACTTCATTAAAGACTGTTTCCTTTGCAACTCCAGCAGTGGTTCCAAGTGTCAACGTCTCAGTGCCCGTTCCGGTCCCAGCCCGGATTTTGCCCGTTCCGGTCCCAGCTCGGATTCTGCCCGTTCCGGTCCCAGCCCGGATTCTGCCCATTCCGGTTCCAGCCCGGATTCTGCCCGTTCCGGTTTCAGCCCGGATTCTGCCGTCCCAGCAGGGGACTCCAGTCAGCAGCCCCAGGAGGGGTTTCAAGTCTCGTACCCCAGGAGGGGGTTTCAAGTCTTGTACCCCAGGAGGGGGTCTCAAGTCTCGTACCCCAGGAGGGGGTCTCAAGTCCTGTACCCCAGGAGGGGGTCTCAAGTCCTGTACCCCAGGAGGGGGTTTCAAGTCTCATACCCCAGGAGGGGATTTCAAGTCTCGTACCCCAGGAGTGGGTTTCAAGTCTCGTTCCCCAGCAAGGGGTCTCAAGTCCCATTCCCCAGAAGGGGATCTCAAGTTTGGCACCCCAGCAAGGGGTCTCAAGTCTCGTGCCCCAGGAGGGGGTCTCAAGTCTTGCGCCCCAGGAGGGGGTCTCAAGTCTTGCGCCCCAGGAAGGGGTCTCAAGTCTCGCACCCCAGGAGGGGGTCTCAAGTCTCGCGTCCCAGGAGGGGGTCTCAAGTCTCGTGTCCCAGGAGGTGGTCTCAAGTCTAGCATCCCAGGAGGGGGTCTCAAGTCTTGCGCCCCAGGAGGGGGTCTCAAGTCTCATGCCTCAGGAGGGGGTCTCAAGTTCCTGTTATCAGGGAGAAGTGTCTTGTGCTACAAAATCTGATTATGGTTCCTGTTCACCGTCTCCTGCATATATTGTTCCAGAAGAATCTCTGTAGTCTGTTCTCAGCTTTGATTGTTGATGCTAGCTCCCCAGGACTCCTTCCAGTTCCATCAATTGGTCCGAATTCCGAACATCAGTCAGCTTCAGTTATTTCGACTCCTCATCAATCGGAGCATCCTCAAATTTCCTCCTGCCAGGCACCTGAAAGTGCTCCACAATCCTTGAACACACAGGATTCGTCAGATATTTCACCATGCATTTATTTTGATGGGGACTTAACTCAATACTATACTTTATTGAAACAATTCTTCAGTATGATGAATTCTTCTCTGCCATGTGGAGTCAAGTCTACTAATATTGTAGAGTTTGTTATCTCATCTTTTCAAGGTAAAGCTTGGGACTGGGTTGCCCCTATTTACAACTCCAAAGATCCAAAGCTTCAAAATATAAAGACTTTCAGTGAAGCTGTTGTCAAAGAATTTGGTCCTTACCCTGTAAACCAAAATTCTAGCGAAGTTCTCAGTTCCAAAATATTGTCCAAGCACTCTGTTTGTGCTACCAAGAATTCGTTCTCCACTCCTCTGAAATCTGAACAAGGTCAAGTTTTTAAGGGCCAGCGTGCCGAATTCCAGGCATCCCAAGAGAGCAGTACTTTTGAATCTGTAACCCAGAACATGACTTGTGCACACACCTCCTTGTCCACTTTCTGCTACTGTTCCTCCCAAAATTCTGATCTTGTCCTTCCCAGCCACATGTTTCCACAGGAGTTACCAAAGATTCCTGGTCCGTTGGTTGGCACAAAACGTTCTCGCAGCAAAAAGAAGAATCAGCAAAGGTCTTGAACTATCTCCTTTGTAGACTTTCCACTCCAAGTATCCCAAGAAATTGAGAATTGGGAGGATGTCTGAAGAAAGTTTTTGTTTTGGTGTCCGGAGTCCACCCATAAAGAGGGGGGTACTGTCACGACCCTGTCTAGTTGTCAACTTTTTGCCTTGGGACTTACCCCTGTCAGCTCCCCCATGGATCTGTGTGTAATTTGCCTGGAGGATTTTCTCTGATTATTGCACCTGGCCTCTCCTCTGTCTGTGAGCACTGCTAGCCCTGATTGGAATCGCAGGTGTGGTTCTGATTCTCAGAGCTGCAGTGATGAATACTTCCTCTGCATGTTGTGCCTTCCACCACTCAGAATGCTACTACCAGACCACCTGTCCGTATCCACCAATTGCTGCCAGACCCATGGTATATATATCCTCTCCTGATAGCATTCTGGGCCTGAACATCTCGTCTTCCCGTGGTGTATGGTTCATGCTGTTTCTGTGTTCTAGTATATCTAGTATATCCCTAAAACCTGCTACAGCAATCCCTGGCGCTTTCCAGAAAACCTGTTTCAGCTGTACCTGGCAATCCAGTAGATCTGCTGGCAGCAACCCCCGGTGCTTCCAGAAAACCTGTTACTGCCAAACCTGGCAATCCAGTAAGCCTGCTGACAGCAACCCCTGGTGCATCCTGAAAACCTGCTACTGTAATACCTGGCATCCAGACGTCCTGTTACAGCAATACCTGGCCTGTGCTCTGCTGCTAGTCCTACTCCTAGTTGGTCCCTGACACTCTGTAAACCTGCATCGTGTTACCCTGCCTTGCTTCCTGCTGTGGATCAACTCCTGCCCCTTTTACCTACTTACTCCCTCCCTGAACCTAAAGTTCCCAAACCTACCCATTCCTTCCTGAAACCTGTTATTCCCAGTTATCCTATCCAGCCTGCACCTGAGTTCCAACCTTGTCACAGCATTTCCAGATTACCCTGTTTAGCCCTCATCTCAGCATTACCTGACTTCCCTTCAGCCATTGTCACATTCCAGTCCAGAGTCAAGTTCCAAGCTCATCAGTTCAGTCCACGTTGCTCCAGTCCAGAGTCAAGTTCTTAGTTCATCAGTTCAATTCAACAAGTCTTCCTGCCGGTCCCAGTCCGGTCCCTCCAGTTCCTGTCATTTATCATCAAGGGCAGTTTTCACTGCTACACAAGTCTTATAAATAGAGCTATCTACATTATCTGTGATTCCAGTCATGCCGGCCTCCGTTGAAACCCGATCACCACCTGAGACTTGTAACTCGCAGACACCAATTGTGACAAAAGCTTGTTACTCTTTGGCCAAGAAGTCCTCACACATTAAGTTTCATTCACAACTGCAAAACCACTCTCAGCTGTTTGCAAGCAGAGATCTTATTTCACTCTCAACACTTCTACGTTATCACAGCTTCTCCAGTATTTCACACATTTAGAATAACACAGGATTTCCTAGTAGCAGTAAAACACTTTTTCACCTTAGTATTCAATGTTATTGAGACAATGCAGAGATCATGCAACCATTATCATGAAATATAACAACCAATAAACATGACATATGAAACATGAAATGTACAGTTCAATTCAATAAAAATACAGTAAGCAATAATTAATAATCATAGGAGATAATCATAGGAAAAGTATGCAGTTGCCTGATCCTTCCCCCGAAAAAGGAGTGCGTTTTGGAGTTTACTTCGCTACACAGGACTGACCCACTGTATTATTCCATCACAGAAAATGAATGGTAAAATTAAAAGTATCTCACCTGCAGCTGCATTATTTCGGCGACAGAGAATCCAGCAGCTGTATTGTCCTTTGTAGACAAAGATTCCGACCGGGCAGAATCACCAACTGAAATAGAAAATAACTTGATTTGCCGGGATCAGATGAAATAGCATAGCTTGTTTATTCACATGCATGTGGGTGTCTCAGCTCAAAGGTGGCTGGAGAGACAACTTGGTGGAGGAATACAACAGGCTTAAATAGGCATTGTCCAATCCACATATGGTTACAGATGCAAGCGTAGCTAATTACAAGTCATTCCCTAATAAGACAAATGGCTTACATGCAGAACACACAACTATTTATAATTAGACATGGTGGACTTCATGTTCGGTCATACAAGGTTCATATGTCAAAAGAGAGACATTATCCATCATTTCTACTGTTCATGACCTCTCCAAAGACCCCCTTTTGGTTTAAACTTAGATTGGAGATTTAGCATTTGTTCTTGTACCATGTAAGTAATACCATGTCTAGAGGGTGAGGGTAAAGATAAAGGAGTCATTTACAGGTCTATGCAACACAGAAAAAATAATTAACCCTTACACATTCAGCTTTGCTTCCATCTTGATCCATATTTCCCTGACAGGCTCCGCCCCCTTCTGCTGCTGCTAGTCAATATGCCTTTCCCTGCCTCTGAAGCAGTAGTAATGTATATACTGTGTCTATGCCTCTGTGTTTCCTTGTGCGTGTGTGTGTATGTATATATATATATATATATGTATATGTGTGTGTCTATATATATATATCTACATATGTGTGTGTGTCTATATATATATATATATATATATATATAGGCCCCCACATGTTTGGTGCCTGGGGGCCCCCACAGACCTTAATCCAGCCCTGACCACTACCATCTTTAATGGGCCCAGATCTGACACCTTTAATTTTACTCTGGCTTATTCAACCCTATACATAAATAAATGGTTGGTATTATTGCGGTTATACCACTTAAAATTACACAACATACTAATGAATAAAAATGCACTGCAAGAGGAGTTAGCTGAAAAATTTGTACATTGTTTACAAATTATTAAAGTTAGCATGGTGGTGGACAACATGATCTTGCAACAAAAAACAAGACAGTCATACATTCCAAACTCAAACATTGTTGTTCAACTCTCTAAGATTAGACACACCTAGATAGTCATTGTGAAATACCTTGATGGGACAATCATCCTATATCATTCACTGAAGGAGCATGCACACAATTAAGAAATACTTATTCCATGTCTACTGAGATGAACATTTAAGGATTTCTGAAGAAAATTGGAAGAAATACAGAGATCTAAAAAATGTATACATATATAATTATTCTCTATATTGGGACTGTTTCTCAGAGCAAGTTGTCATTTTTTGTCTTATATTTGGCACAATGGCTAACCAGAAAGTCTAAAAATGGGCCAGATTCTGAACAACAATTCAAAATCACGAATCCAAAGATGTACAGTATGCCTTTCCTAGTAATAGCCACCAAGGTGACACACAACTCTAGGGACTCCAAAACTTCTTACTGTGCCATCAACCTGACTTTCAGAGTCTCTCACAACATTCTCCAAAACCAAACCAGCACACATTCCTCGACTGAGGGAACAAAAACAATCATTGGCAACAGGTTTAAAAAAGAATAACAGCACTGGTAATTGTTAATGAATTATCATACAACTTGATAAATGGTGAAGTATTAATGAGATTATTAAACATAACTCTTAAACACTTTAATAATAAACAATATATATTGTGACACAGTTAGTTTAGGGGGTCCCTCTCCTGGGTAGAGGACTCCTTCCTTTCACACACACAGCAGCTGGGAAACAGCACACCAGTCTGGATGCAAGTACAAGCTGGTCGGCGCCAGTCTTTATTGTACAATGTCAGAAATAACATAAAGAAAACATAAACATAAATCCTAGCCCTGTCGGGGCACTAACTTCACAGGTAGTTCCCTCACTACCAGAACCTGGCAGGGCCTAATGCCCTCACCAGCAACAAGGGCACAGCACAACACTTACAGTTAGGTTTTCAATTGTCTCTGAGCAAACTCCCTGTCTGCTCTCCCAGGTGAGACCATCAGCCCTCAACACACTAGACTTATATTGGCCACTCTCAGGTGGAAACCCTAACAAGCCTGTTAGCAGGCTGCGAGAACCAAAACCTGGAGTGGCCGTGGGTGGAGCCCTCCCTCTCCTCTCACCCACAACCCCCAGGTCCCAAACCGGCTTTTCAAAAAGCCGAGACTCAAGCCTGCTACACTGCAGACTTTCTCCTGGGGGGTTTAAAACACATAAGACAGGAATCTGGGATAAATGTCCCTGTCACAGACCACTTTACCAGTGATCCTTTCACATATCCCCCCCCTTTGTTTCGACCTATGGGGCGGAACAACTGAAGCCCCCAAACAATGAACGCGTGACAACGCATCTGCTTTAGACAACAGGCCCCCTGGCCTGTGTTCCACTGAAAATTTAAAAGTTTGTAACGCCAAGAACTATCTTGTAATTCTCGCACTACTGTCCTTATTTTCAGACATCCACTTCAAAGGGGCATGATCAGTGATCAATTTGAACTTTCTTCCAACCAAGTAGTACCTGAGAGCCTCTAACGCCAACTTTATGGCCAACGCCTCCTTCTCCACTGTGGCATCGGGTAGGCATCGAATTTTGAAACACTGTTCAACTTTTGGAAGTCATTGCTGAAACACACACTCCCGTCGGGCTTTGGAATCAACCCAATGGGACTTGACCATTCACTATGTGATTCTTCAATAACCCCTAACTCTAGCATATTTTTCATTTCTTTCGACACCGATTCTCTTTGTGCTACTGGAAACCTATAGGGCTTTAGATTTACTGGAGGGGCTCGGTCGGCCGACAGTACCGTTCTATCTTTCCAGGGCTTTAACAGATTTTTATGGTATATCTGTTCCGGCTTTCTTTTCCCCGGCTGGTAAACTTTGTAATTGACCTGCCCCACTCTTTCTAAGATTTCAAAGGGCCCTTGCCATTTAGCCAAAAGTTTATTTTCCACAGTGGGAACCAATACTAACACTCTGTCCCCAGGAGCAAAGCTGCGTAACCGAGCATTGCGGTTGTATACCCTCTGCTGTGCCAGTTGAGCCTGTTCCAGGTGCTCTCTCACTATCGGCACTACCGCAGCAATTCTCTCCTGCATTTGAGAAACATACTCAATCACGGTTTTGTGAGGACTAGACTGCCCCTCCCATGTCTCTTTGGCAATGTCTAGTAACCCCCTTGGGTGTCTCCCAAGTCAAAGGGTGAAAACCAGGTGGAGGACTGGGGAACTTCTCTTATGGCCAACAATAAATACGGCAATAAGTAATCCCAATCTCTACCATCCTTGTCGACCACTTTCCTAAGCATGTGTTTTAACATCTTGTTAAACCTCTCGACCAGCCCATCGGTTTGGGGGTGATAAACCGAAGTTCTTAACTGTTCAATTTTGAACAGGCGACATAACTCTTTCATGACTTTTGACATAAACGGTGTACCCTGGTCAGTTAGTATCTCCTTGGGTATACCCAGCCAGCTAAAGACATGAACTAGCTCTCTGGCAATGGTCTTGGTTGACGTATTGTGCAACGGTATCGCTTCCGGGTACCTTGTAGCGTAATCCATTATGACCAGAATATACTGGTGTCCCCTGGCAGACTTCATTAAGGGTCCAACCAAATCCATCGCTATTCTTTCAAACGGCACCTCTATAAAAGGCAATGGAACTAGTGGACCCTTAAAATGTGGCCTGGGAGCATGATACTGACACTCAGGGCAGGATGCGCAAAAGTCAGACACCTCTTTATGAAGCCCGGGCCAGAAAAACCTCTGCATTATTCACTCAGTGGTTTTCTCTACCCCTAGATGGCCTGCCGTTATATGACCATGGGCCAGATCCAACACTGTTCTTCTGTAGGCTTTGGGAACTATTAGTTGTTCCACAATATCTTCCCCCTTTCTTAGTCACCTGATATAACAAATCCTGACACATTGCCATGTGGGGATAGGACAAAGGACTATCAGGGTCTACGGGTTTACCATCAACTACTTTTACATTCTCCCTGGCTTTTACCAAAGTAGCGTCATTCAACTGCTCCACGGCAAAGACCTCTCTTCTGACCTCTAAATCAGGCAGATGATCACCTGGCCCAACAACACTTCCCACCTCAATGGGAGGCACATCAGTTGGCGGGCCACCGTCACTTTCCGCATTCTCTAGTTCGCCAACCATAGTAGAAAAAGGGAATAACTCTGACTCAGAAGAAACTCCCTCCTCCACTACATCGACAACCTTCTCAAATGGATCGGGGTTGTTCACCTCTGGAACAAAACGGCTTTCCCACAACTTCCAGAAGTGAGCGAAGTCTCTCCCCAATATTGCATCGTACACCAGACCATGCACCAAACCCACAGAAACTATAGCAGAGCCACATGGTGTCTCGATGTTCACCTCGGCAGTAACATAATATCGAGTATCCCCATGTATGCAGGACACACCAACAGTTTTCCCTGTATGCCTCAAGGGGTTCACCAGCTCAGCTTTTATAAGTGTCACCAAGCTACCAGAGTCTAACAGTGCCTCTACTCGGCTGCCATCTACAGTGAGTACACACATGTGCTTATCAGTCTCAGCCTGCCGGTCAGCCGTACAGGCTGTCTGTGCAAAGAAAGACCCCCTGCGGTAGACATGAGCAGTATCACATTGCATAGGTTCAGTTGTAAGTGAACAATTAGCGGCAGTATGGCCGAAGCCACCACATCGGAAACACTGAGTCATATTAATGTCTAGTCGTTTACGGGGCAAGAACCTTCCTGGCCTGGCAGGCCTGTCTCCAGGTTCTACACCCTCAGTCTTAGGTACATTCCACCGCCCAGCACCCTTCTCCCCTGGAACAGTCTTACCAGTGTCTGTGGGAGTTCGCCGGTGCGCCATCGGGGCTCGGTGGGGCATACTCATCAGCTCCTCAGCCGCCACGTACCTCTCCACCAGCTCGACCAACTGGTCCGCGGACTTAGGGTCTGCATGGCTCACCCTCTTGCGCAGAGTCGCAGGTAACGATCGCAGGTACCGGTCCATCACGACCCTTTCCACGATCTGTGGTCCCGTCAGCGTCTCGGGCTGTAGCCATTTTGAGGACAGATGGACGAGGTCATGCATCTGCGAACGTGGAGGCTTGTCCATAAGGAACTCCCAGCGGTGGACCCGTTGGGCACGAACAAAGGTGGTGACTCCCAAGCGAGTTACGATCTCCTGTTTTAGTTTTTTATAGTCCTTGGCATCAGCCAGGCATAAGTCGAAATATGCCTTTTGTGGCTCCCCAGACAAAAAAGGGGCCACCAGACTTGCCCACTGCTCCTTGGGCCAATTCTCCCTTTTGGCCGTTCTTTCAAATGCGGTGAGATAGGCCTCCACATCATCGCCCGAAGTCATCTTTTGGAGGAAGTGACTGGCTCGTACGGAGTGAGTGGTGGTGGGAGGACCAGTAGCAACATCTCTGGGCTGGGCGACCAGGTGCTGTACCACCTCTTTTATGGCCTGGCTGTTTTCCGCTAAGGCCTGGCGGGTTTCCTCGATGGCAACCTGTTGTTGCCTCTGGGCTGTCTCCAAGGCCAACAGTTGCACCCTGGTGGAATCCTGCTGAGCCCAGGTAGATTCCTGCTGAAGTTTGTTCGTCTCCTGCAGAAGTTTGTTTGTCTCCTGCTGAGCTGCTGTAGCTTGGAGCAAGGCCTTAATAATGTCCTCCATTTTGTCCTGGGGTGTAGGTTGGAAGCTGAACCTTGCCTCTCTGAGCATTGGCTGACGCCTCCTCTATGAGACTCCAAGGACACAGTGTTATTTCCACACTCACAAATTGGGTGTCTGTCCCTTTAATTTTTAAATGAAAAGTTTTCCTCTTGCTGCAACTTCAGTGTGTGTGGTTGCCCGGATTCTCCACCATATTGTGACACAGATAGGTTAGGGGGTCCCTCTCCTGTGTAGAGGACTCCTTCCTTTCACACACAGCAGCTGGGAAACAGCACACCAGTCTGGATGCAAGTACAAGCTGGTCGGCGCCAGTCTTTATTGTACAATGTCAGAAATAACATAAAGAAAACAAACATAAATCCTAGCCCTGTCGGGGCACTAACTTCACAGGTAGTTCCCTCACTACCAGAACCTGGCAGGGCCTAATGCCCTCACCAGCAACAAGGGCACAGCACAAC
This sequence comes from Taudactylus pleione, assembly GCA_031769625.1. Taxonomy (NCBI): domain Eukaryota; kingdom Metazoa; phylum Chordata; class Amphibia; order Anura; family Myobatrachidae; genus Taudactylus; species Taudactylus pleione. The sequence continues at coordinate 11,512,847 of JAUIMM010000608.1, read as the reverse complement.
ACTTACAGTTAGGTTTTCAAGTGTCTCTGAGCAAACTCCCTGTCTGCTCTCCCAGGTGAGACCATCAGCTCTCAACACACTAGGCTTATATTGGCCACTCTCAGGTGGAAACCCTAACAAGCCTGTTACCAGGCTGCGAGAACCAAAACCTGGAGTGGCCGTGGATGGAGCCCTCCCTCTCCTCTCACCCACAACCCCCAGGTCCCAAACCGGCTTTTCAAAAAGCCGAGACTCAAGCCTGCTACACTGCAGACTTTCTCCTGGGGGGTTTAAAACACATAAGACAGGAATCTGGGATAAATGTCCCTGTCACAGACCACTTTACCAGTGATCCTATCACAATATATATATTAATATATATATATATATATATACATAGTATATATCCTACAAAACAGGGGGCAGTCTTTGATAACTTGTAATTATAAATGTCCAATAAACAAGTATAGATTCAGCGTGGATCACTATACAAGTCAGTTAGATCCCAATTTAACTGGGTAGGATTAGGTCTTGTGAATGAGAACTATTGGTGTGTATACTGTATGAATATAAAGTTGTTACCATCCAATAAGATCCAATATTAGCAGGTGTAGAATTTCCAGGATCAGAAGAAATTGTCCAGATACCGTCCTTAGCAGATACTTCTGAAAAGTGGTTGCTGACGGGACCTTTTGATGACATTAGAAATCCTGCAGATGATGTTAGTATGGAAGTGGATGAATATTGGTGCCACAGAGTCCTTGAATGTCAGATGCTGGTAACCCCGTCGCAGCCATGGATGGGGCCATCCCAATACGGAATGATTGGTTGCCAAATTCACCACAAGGGAGACCTATCAACATGATATAATGCTTCAAGACCTGAGCAAATTGATATTATGTTACCAACCAGGGTCCAGCATTGCCAAATATATGCTTCTACTAAGAATACCGGGCAGATCTGAGTATCCTGACAACTGAACAGTGATATCCATCGGCCATGCCCTAATTGGTTTGTCTTGGAGCATCACAATTGAACCAAAAGAAAACTATCTTGAAATAAAACATTAGTTTCTTGCAATAAAATATTCCGGAAAGGAAGGGCCAATTATTCTGTTTTTGCAGTCACCACCAACTCGCTCAATTTTAATAACTTAGACTCATAATTAGAAAAACACACCTTCAGCTGCTATCAATAGATGTAGCAGCATACGTACTGTATGCCAATAGCATGACTTCTATCCTCTACCACAGGCACTGCCTTAGTCAAACCCTTTGAAGCTTAGAAATAACAAAGTACTTCAAAGTCAGAATTTTTTTTCAAACCAGAAATATGTGAAACACCGGCCAACCACTTTTTTTATATATATATATGGGAGCAAGCGACATAACACAACAGGACCAGAGAAATTAGTGCATCAACTGACGAGAACTTTTACCTCTGTTGGATGTGGAGATACAATATTTCTCCCATTCTTCCCTAGCCACTTCATAGGAGTGCAATGTTCCTGGAGCAAATGAGCACCTGGCTAGTCCTGCCAATCCATCCAAATAATCTGCCAAATATAAAGAGGACATACATCACTAACCAGAACAGCTTGAGGTGCTCACTATCGAAACCTAACTTAGTTAAATCAACGCGCATCCCCAATGGCATTCTCAATCACAGGTATAGGTTTGGTCAGAAAATGGATATAACAAACCAATCATTGCATAATTACTGTAGCCTAGTAAGCAAGCAACCACTGGCAATGAGCACTTGCCCTGATAGTTGATCATTTGCATAACCACTAAGTTGTCACATCAAAATACTATACTAGTATCATGCAGGTGCTATGCAGGTGCTCCTCCATATTACAAGAGCGAGAAAATGGTCAGAAAATATTCAATCAGGAGGAGATTCCTGGACAAACCTTTGCGAATCCTTGGCCAATCACCAGGCCAAGGCACTGCATGCCAGTAGTAATCCAGGTAGTTTAAGTGCCAAAGCCAATGGACCCAGTAAAGAGATGCAATTTAACATTGTCACTAACTGGAGACAGCAATGTGAACATGCAATTAAATCTAGAAAGAAAAAATTACCAGATACAAAAGTCATGTTTTATTTCTGCAAACAGGTATAGAAAGTTATGAGTAAGGGAAATACCATGTGGAGACCTCTCCAATTTCTTACAATAAACTAAATCCATTGGAATGATCCTACTTTACATGCAAAAGTCTGATGCAGGATTAGTTCCCAGCCGGCAAACCTACAGAAATGGCCATATGCAACTTATCAATTAATTTTGATAACTAAAAACAATAAATTTATGGCAGGTCCCTCCATCTTGTCATGCGCAATTGGAACTCCAAGTTTTAAAAATAAAACATGTACAGAGTAAAAAAGGTCAGCTAAGTGAGGAGAATCCGATGATCCAATGCAGAGAAAAATGTCAAGGTAGTGAGCGAATCCCACTTGCCCTGTATCAATTACACCGATGTAGCTGATACAGGGCACCGAAAAGTTCTTCAATGCACAATAAAGGCACAAGAAATTGAATATCACACAGACGAAAACTTGTCTATGAAATACCCATTATGCAGACACAACCCCATGAAATGGAAAGAATCCAGGTGCAGGGATAATAGGCAGATTCAACATTAATCAGCCAGTAGTGCAGATGGACCTAATGTGCAAACCAGATCCAGGGCACTGTCAAACTACTGATAAACCACTCAACACAAATTCACAGGAATTGCATAATTTACTGGTCTACAGTACCCTTGAGGGAATAAGAGAGCTGTTGAATCAGTGTATACTTTCCTGGAGCTTTCTTGGGTACCACACCTACCAGAGAAAACACCAGATTAGCCAAAGGAGGGAGCTCAAAAAGGTTGGCCATTTGTCCACACTCACCTCCTTCATCAGTCTTTCTAGCATGTGTGGCACTTCACTCCCAGATTTCAGATTCTTGGGTAAACGAGATAACAGGATTCATAAGCATATTCCTGCCAATTATGGTAGGACCGGAAGTCTTCCTCCCCAATGCCGTCTTTACCACCTCAAAGTATTTTTTAGCCCTATACATAAGCATGAATGCATCAGCATTTCTATTGTTATTATTATTATTATTATTATTATTATTATTATTATTATTATTCTTTATTTATAAGATGCCACAGGGGTACACAGCACATTACAACATAAATAAAAATACAAAAACTATGAGAAAAACAAGGAAAAAGCAACTAACAGTACAAAACATTGCAGGACATGGTTTATAAAGATTGCTGCATCAGCAGTCATAATACTCATCAGGTACCATTTTAGGCAGTGGGGAGGAGATCATAGTAAAAGTGAGGAAAGGAAAAGCACATAAGTGAAGAGGGCCCTCATGAGAGCTTACAGTCTAAAGGAGAGGGCAGACACACAGGGGTGATAGGATTAGATAGGTGAGAATGAACTCCATGCAAGATAGTAGTATTGTGACAATAGACAGCACCACCTTTGGGTAGGTCAACAAACCCAAGCTACTGTCACTAGAAGTTCTCCTTCTCTGCTTCCTCATCCTGGTGCACTTCCATAGAAGCATCCTCGATTTCTAGATCAGCATGTTCATTTGTGTTTACATATTATAAAAGACAGAATGACCAGTCATAAATATAGGCCAAAGCCTTAGCCTTTCCTTGCCACTTCGTGTGGTGAAAGGCATATTGCCAATTTTATATCTTTCTGCAGCTAACTTTCCCTTTGATGTTTTTTTCTTTACCAATGTAAGATTGTTTCTTTTATTTTAGATGCCCTTGGGCATTGGCTTTATTAGATGATGTAGACGTACTAGTATCGTCATGACTGGTGGCACTGGCAGCAGCTCCAGCACTAGTATGTGGTTCCTGCTCTCCTCTCAACTGATTGTTCTCCATATCAACAAGCAATAATTAATTGGGGTACAGCACACACATCAATTTGTACCAATTATAAATATAACACTGCGGTATCAATGACCTACAGTGTCACAATATTTTTTATAAATAATACACTGCGCTACCACTTACAGTGACAACATTTTTTCTGAATACACTGCGCTACCACTTACAGTGTCACAATACGTGTTGAATATTACACTGTGTTTCCACTTACAGTGTCACTATATTATTATAAAAATACACTGTGCTACCACTTAGTGTCACAATATGTTATGAATACACTGCGCTACCACTTATAGTGTCACAATACATGCTGAATATTACACTGCACTACCACTTACAGTGTAAAAAATGTTTTTATGAGTAAAACACTGCATTACAACTTACAGTGTCACAATCCATGATGAATATTACACTGTGCTACCACTTACAGTGTCACAATATCTTTTATGAGTACACTGCGCTATCCCTTAAGTGTCAGAATATGTTTTATGAATATATTACACTGTGGTATTACTAACCCACAGCGTCACTCACAATACTGTATGAATTATACACTGAAGTATGATGAACCTACAGCATCACTCAATATATGGCTAGCAGCGTCACAGAGTTTTTTGGATACACTAGGAGGATACGGCATACAGCGTCACAGTGTAGGGTACAGCACAAAAAAATATTTTTAACTTTTTTAACTTTTTTTTTTTTTTTTTACTTTTAGTTACTTTTTTTTTTACAGCTCGTGGACAGAGAGCACACTAGATGGACAGCACAACCCTGGACAGCACACCCCTTGATGAACAGCACAGCACACCTCTGGATTAGCAAATGATAATGATACTTAACACAGCCCCCTGGACATAGCACAGCATATCTTGCCTGGATTGGACAACACAGCCCAGAACAGCAAACCCCAACACAGCCCCCTGGACAGCACAGCACAGCACACCCTGCCTGGATTGGACATCACAGCCCAGCACAGCATACCCCTGTATTGGACAACACAGCCCAGCACAGCACACTTCTGTATCGGACAACACAGCCCACCCCTGTATTGGACAACACAGCCAAGCACACTCCTATATTGGACAACACAGCCCCCCTTCGATGAAGCACAGCCTGACAGCCAGGGACTCAGCAAGCAAATGGTGCCGATCACCGCGGGGAGGAACTTATGTACAATCCAAAACCCGTGAGAATCCGACAGCGGGTTGATTACGTTTTGCCTCGTTTTGGGATCCGAGTCAGGCAGGAAAAGCTGAGCTGGACCGGGATCCTACATGGAATTCCTATGTTCGGGTGGGTCCGGCCCTCAGAGAACCAGACCTGCTCATCTCTAATTACTACATACAATTTTTACTATTTCCCCATACATATTTATTTACCAAAATAAAATATTTCAAAAAATATATATATATATGTTTCTTTAGGTTTAACCATGTCCAAAAGTACACATCTAAAAATTAAATCAGTTAAAAAATAAAATCTGTATAGAAAATAGCTATTCTCTCTCCTCTTAGCATACCTGTGCAACAGTATGTTGACTGCAAACTTGATATTTATTAGTGATTTGGGCAGATTTTCTCAAACGTAGTCCTCAAGGCTCCCCAACAGTTCAGGTTTTAGAGATATCCATGGCGATAACTCAGTAGAAGCCTTCAGCAGTAGGCCTGCTGCTGCTGCTAGGCATGGATCTTCATCCCAGAAAGGGACCAAGAAGACTACTATTTTAAAAAAACAACTGACATTGAAACAATCCTTTGCAAGGGGAAGCAAGTATGACAGCTCTCACCCTGTCAAAAAATTGAATTTTGAAAACAATATTGTGAGCTGGGGGGTGGTCAAAATTGACTGGACATGAGTGGAAATAATGTTATTAAGGTTAATAATACCCTAGGTACAAAAAAAGGCTACAATTATGTGATTTTAGTTTTTTTGCCAATTTTTGGAAAAAAATCCAAAACCAAAACCAGCCACGGCAGTTTTGCAATACCAAAACCGGCCGTCAAATTAGAACCAAAACAAGCAAAATGGTCCGGTGCACATCTCTAGTTGCAACGCTGCCTGTCTGACCTCAGCTATGGGCCATATTCAAATAGAAGTGAAAAGCCGAGATCCACGAAAAAGTATCGCCGATTGCGACTTTTCGCCTGTCGGAAACTTATCTCCGTATTCAATTAAATACTGAAGGTGGGGAAACCACTCAGAACCCTTGGAACAGCCCTCCAAAGACAACTGTGTCAAAAAATTCCAGGAAAAAAATGTAAGAACACACCCAAAAAGTACTTTGAATTTGGGGGCAAAAATGCACAAAGTGGTGGGACAAGTTTGCAAACTAGCGAAATAAGGTTCTGGGGGTCAAGTGTTTTTGGGATTGCAGGTGCTTTTATGAGGGTGGAATTTCACTTTTATTAAAATTACACTTTAGAGACATTAAAAGATGCTTGCACCCATTTTCAGGTACCCCAAATTTACCAGGACTACTTATTTTCTCCATAAAATACTGCTTTTTGCCATTCTTCACCACTAGTGCAAAGACGCTAATTAGAGGCAATTGTGTGAACTTAAGTACCCCAAACAGTTTCATTAGCACTAATTGGGCACTACTACATTGATCCCCAATGCTTAAGCATCTTTTTTGGGGGTTCAGGGTGTCGCCGTTTTTGTGTCTTTTGGAATTGAATATGGCGAATAGCGGGTACGCGCACGATAAGATTCCACGGCTAAACTACACGATGTAGGCGAAAACTTTATCGTGGGTGCTAAACTAATTTATGTATTCACCCCAACAAGTTCTCCCTCCCCCTGTTCAAAATCATACACAAGATCTAATTTCACCAAATATTTGTGGAGCTTCACTAAATGTGTGAAAATAAAATCAATTCTGTCAGTAAATGTTAGGCTGGGTACACATTAAATAACCGGCAATGTTGCCAATGGTCGGTATGATTACCCTACACCCTCGACCGTGGAAGATTGCTGGTACACACTAGGGAGATTTAATGAACAACGTTAACGATCACTCGTTCTGCCCTTCATTAAACTATACAGCCGCACATGCAATATTGTGTGATGACTATACACATGACATCGCATTTGACCAGTGGGAGCACACAATTGCGGGTACACATTAGAAAATGTGCCTGATATACCATTCTGATTCACCTCAAAACAATATATTGGATGATATATTGTCTAATGTGTACCCAGCAGGTTATTAAACTTGTGTAGCTATTTCCCCTAAGCCTTAAACATAGTATATTATGATATCGTTCAGTATCTGCTGAAATTGCCATTTTTGTTTATGTCTTACCAGTGATTTACTTTACTACTGCTTTGCCCCCAACTGCCACTGACCTTTCCCTCCTTCCCCACCTGCCAGTGCCTCCTCTCAGACCTCCTCACATCTCCCCTTGCCCCTTATCCTTTTTGCTTATCCCCTAGTCCCCCCCCCAGTCATCTGTCCCCCCACAGCTCTTTCCCTGCTTTGTCCCTTCCCACTTTCCTACAATCTCCTCTACTCATTCTAGATTTCCACTCTGGTTCACATTGCCCCTCCCCTGACTCTAACTGTCTTCTATAACCCTGCCAACCTTATCCCTATCTCCCCACTTCACTCACTTCCTCTGTTTTGTGGCTTGTGAAAAACAGTTTTCTGTGGCAATAACTGAACTCTGTCTGTGATCACTTTACCACCTACACCCTAATCCTTCTTACTATCACTGATTTCACTAACTTCCTCTTCCCTCCCTCCCTCATTCTCCTGCTTGTCCTCTATCACTCAATCCACCATGCCCTCTCCGAAGACCAGACTCACTTAGTGCAACCTCGATATCCTGGCCTCAAATAGGCTGCTTCCCTCTGTAATTTCACCCTAATTACGTCAATGAACTCCATTGCTCCAGTGATTACTCTCAATCACTGACAGTCTAAACCCCAACTCCAGTCATCTATACTGATCTGTTTTCTTTGAAAATGTTCCTACTGTGGAAAGGTATTAAAAAAAAATCTTGCTCATTTTAACTTCATGATTTTCTCTTAAAGCTTCACTCTTTTTCTCTCCAACAAACAGTTTACTTAGATTATCCTAACCCTCTAATCCTTACTGCCTCTTCCAATTTCAGCTCATGTATCTACCCTGCCCTCCCTCTTCTTCAATTCCTCCAAAATTGTTATTACCTCCCAGCATCCTTCTCCTTCCCCACATTTTTACACTTTGCTCATTCTCCCCTGCCCCTGGTAATGAAGCCTGTTACCACCTTACATTCTTCTTTCCCACCTCCTGTCTCCTCAAACTCATTCACTTCTTGTACCTCCACTACCACTCTTTTGATACTTTTCATTACACAAATTGACATATTTGGTGGCTAAATAAAAGGCTGAGAAATCATCACTTCCTCTATACCTTAATGGAAAAAGCCTTCACAGCATACATATGCCACCAAATGTTCTGGCTGAAGGAAGGGCCAGTATGTTTAAGTAACATGCCATTTTCAAGGGAATCTATATAAGTCTAACAATTACTGAAGTATATTCTACAAAAATACTCAGTATACCATTCTCATATTTACAAGAAGTGTTTAGACATTATGAGAGAGTACCTATATTATAGGTTAAGATTTATTACCACATTTAAACACACAGACAAATATAACAAAGATAATACATATTAGAGGATATAAAAGTGACAGGGACAACCTGTTATTGTATTTTTTTTTAGCTTTATATGTCTTTAAAATATTTTTTGATGATTTTACTTACAATTTAATAAATGTTATATTTTAATATTCTACTATCCAACCAATATGCACCTATTTCTGAGGCCTCCTACCTGTTGTCTTTTTTATTCTACCATGACATTATCTACTTAGGAACCCTACAGTAGCACCTTCCTATATCACTTTCAATATGAATCATAAATCATAATTAATAAAAATATAAAAGGTTTTTGAAACATGGGAGAATTACATAAATACCCTCTCTCATTCACTTACAGAACAAATCTGGAACTGTTTTAGTAACACATTATGGTATAAGACTCGTGTATATTCCCAGGACCCCTCAATTTCTCTTTTTGATGCTTAAAACATGGTTGATCTATTGGTGAACAACATTCTGGAACATACTGGTTCCTTAGCCCTGTATACTGGAAATGTACTTATTTTATTTGTGATTTGTATATGCCATGCTTCTATGAAATAAAATTTATTTAAAAAAAATAGATATATAAATGGTTCATACCCTGATTTGTTATCTATTACATTCATTACAGGTATTCGTCAGAGTAGTAGGAAGAACGCTGCCCATCCCATGAGCCCCTTATCATAGCAGGTATCTCTTGGCCAATATGTCAGTGTCAAGAGCATCTTTCTAGAAGATCCATGTTTAAGATGTCGATTCTCAGACACAGCTCCATAAATGGCATCGGTGGCTTGCAAAATGGCAGTGATGGCATTCAGCTGCTACCTCATTGCACATCGGGTTGGTCTCACTAGTGACGGTGGACTGCTCAGAGCAGCAGCAGCACCACTCTGGGTTCTGCAGGTAACTTCGCCCCTTCTGTGGTGGCAGCCATAATGAAAACTATAAGGATCAATAGTTTACAGACTGGCTCCGGTCTAATGGAGTCCCATCAGGAGGTATTACAGACAGCTGGCATGGGATTCCTGTAGCTGTATACATATAGGGGTCATAAAGGTTGTGGGTTTGGTAGGTCTGCCAAGCTACAGTACCCCCTGCATCTGTTAGTGAGAATGTGTCTGTATCCCATACAACTGTGAGGGAGAATGGGACTGGTACTGTTGGGGTTGCTCAATGGCACAAACAGGTTTGTCTGGACTGCTGCTCTCTTTGCCACTCCCTTGCCTGTTATCTCTGATGCTGTTGCATCTATGGGCCTTATTACCACATGGAGCACTAAAGCTGTAGTGTGGCGGGTGTATATCTGATGATACACCACATCACCTATACACATGAAGCAAAAGAAAATCTTGCCAGAAAAACCAAAAGTCATTTATAAAAGAGTCTGAAGCAAGAGATAACAAGGAGTTTCGTACCAATAAGCGACAACCAAAAAATCTATTAAAAAACAAAAGGTTTTCATTACTGTAGGAGCTGTATGGGTTGCAGAAACCAAGTATCAAACACAAGATCAGTCCAAGTATTCACATCCACCAACACTAAGGAATTGCATTTATTAATTTCCCTCTATTTGTTCATTTTGTTCTTTGTTTATTTTTTTACATATATTTTTATATGTTTTATATATTGTATACATTTTTGTTTTTATTATTTCACAATATATTGTATATCTTATTTATTTTTTATTTTTACTCTTGTTTTTATACTTTTATTTATTTTTTATATTTTTGGAGCATAACAGGTTATCCCAAAATACATTATCGCAAGCCCAGATATAGGGCTTTTAAGGAACACATGCTTCCTGCTGTTTTCCTTGGACTTCCTGTTTTTAATATCTGTTTTTTCAATAAAATGTTTGTCTATTTAAACAAATCCTGGAAGCATCCAATAATTCTTGAGAAAGCACCCCAGAGGTGTGAAACACATTGGAGGAATCTGGAGGAACAGCACTGTGATCAGTGCACAAGTGGCAGTATCCAAGGTTGTATCGCCAGGTCCCGGCGGCATCTGACATCATCATTTGGCGCTGTCCTTGCTGCGGCTGCTAGAACATACTGGAGACATCGGAAAGGTAGCTGGTCAGCGCTTCACTGGAAAAACACAGTCACCACACCACCGGCCCGAAGGTAGGGTCAGATAGGGCAAGCAGCTATTAGTAGATCGGGACCACAGAGCAGTACCAGTCTGGATGATCCATCCACATTTCCACCACCTATTCGCTAAAGAGCTTTAAACATTAACTGTTGATATCTGTTATGCCTCTCATTTACATTGTTTTTCACTTTTTAATTTAATTGATTGTTTTTATTATTATATTTTATCTCTATTTACATTTATTTTTATTTTTTATTTTTGTTTTTTATTTTTTTATTTTCATTTAATTGGTTTTAATCTTTTAGGGTATTATTTGCATACACCTATGTGGTAAGATAGTCTTGGGTGCTGCATCACTTGGCACATCAGTTGCTATAGCTGACACCACCACTGCAGCATATATGGGCGGCCAAGAATCTAATGTGTGAGCTTCCCATTATCAAAGTAATTGTGAAATGCCCAGTTATTGCTTAATCAGGTACTGTCATGATGTCTGCAACATTCCACTACCACTGCTGCACCATTGACACCCTTCTTGATTCCACCACTGGTACCAGTTCCTGCTGTGCTGGTGGCAGATCCCATGGCTGTGGCAAATGCTTTGGCTGAGTTAGCTGGTGCTTTAGCACTATTGCTGATGGCTCAGGCAGCTGCTCCATGTCTTAGGTGTGCCTTATTCCAATGAGCCTGAACACAATCTGGCATCTGATTCCACTGAAGTCATTCCCTCTGCTGCTGTTTTATCCCCCAGCCAGTTGGTGTCTGTCTTGTGTTATTCTTCTCTGCTGCAGGTCCATTGAGTGAAGCTGTGCATCAAGCTCTAGGATTCTGGCCAGTGGAATGGTTTCTCAAAGAAGATCTCCCTGGATCATCCGGGAGTCGAATCCGCTAATGCAACAGGTGAAATATTCCACCTCTTCCTTTACTATCATGGATTCTGGGTTGCCAGACATTCAGCTAAATATTCCAGATGCGCTAGATGTAGGACTAAGAATGTGACACGGCGGGCAAGTTCGTCTAGTAAATATAGCAGTGGGCATAATGATAAGTGTGTGTAGCTGATGCTAATAAGGATGTTGCTGATGAGTATGTTGATGATGAGTTTGTTGATGAGGATGTTGTTTGTGTAAATCAGGCACCAGTCAAAGAAACAGTTGTTGCCCATTAAAGGAAAGCCCATTGTCATGTCTGGGCATTAGACAATAAAATCTACTCCTTCTTATGTGTGGAATTATTTCTACCCAAATCCAGACAACAATTGCCAAGCCATCTGTACCCTTTGTAAAGCCATAGCAAGTAGAGGTAGGGACCTTAAACATCTAGGAACCTCATTCCTCTTACATCATCTGCAGCGTATCCATCCAAAAAGTTTTGTAAAATTCAGAAACTTTGGCTAAAAATGTAACAAGCAGTCCAGCTTCAGCTAGCTCCCTTCTCTCTGCTAGATCCAAGCACCTGCCATCTTCACCACCAACCCATTCAACAAGAATATCCTCAATCATGAAGCGATTGGTTTTTTTGGGCCCCCATAAGACAAGCTTCCAATGGGCAGCTGACTTTGTTGACAAATGATCTCTACGTGCACTGTCTTTACAGAGGCAAAATGTTGTCACCATCATCATCTGATCCCTCCCCTTTACAGTGTCTACATCATATTTCTTTTTTCCCACTGGAATCCACCATTGCAGGTGCCTCCGTAATTTTTGGACGTAATTGGTGGTAAAGGTCTTCCTCATGGAATTTTTAGCTACTTTTGATGAACATCATCTTTTCCACATTTTGAGGAAGTAAAATTGCTCACAAGGTTCCTGGCTGTGCTGAGTACAAACTGAAGGGTGGGCAGCTCAAGTAAAGCAAAGCCAGTTTGTGCAAGGTCCTCCAAATTGCCTTTTTTTCCTGCTAGTAGTCAAAAGGATTGTTTGACATGTATATTTGGATGCAATCATTCTTTGAATGGTGACCATATCCGATAGAGTCATGGTAGAGGTCTCATTAATTTCATTGTTGGCAATTCTGTAGACTCGACCAGATGTCAAAACTTGGTTGTTTTGACTCTTCTGCATCACCAGTGGGTCTACTGGGAAAGTTTTGCTTTTCCGTGGCAGCTGCACTTGCTGGAGGAACTGAAGGAGGAGCCATCGCTGCATCACATGCCACTTGAGCTGACAATTTGCTTACCAACAGGTGTTTGCATCTCTTCAGATCTGTATCTGTTGGGAAGAAAGATACAACATATTATTTAAACCTAGGATTGAGTACGGTCGCCTAAATGTATTGATCCAATTGGAAGGTCCTGACAGCCCTTGGTTCCTGGTGAAGCAAATAAAGGACTTGATCTACAATTGCAATGTACTTTTAGAATCGCTTTGTTTCAGCTCTTCCTTCAGTTTCTCAAGTTGATTTTCGAACAGTCTAATTAGATGAATTACCTGACTCAAGCTGGCAGTATCTGAACTCACTTCACAGGTGACTACTTCAAAGGGTTTCAGGCTTTCAGCACTTTGCACAATATGGAAAGTATTTTCCACTGAACTTGAGTAAGGTGCATTCCCCCTCCTCTTCCTATGTCATAGTTGGCTGTGTAGCTTTAGATGGCTTTTTGATGTTCCTCCATCCACTGAGGCATATAAAGTGTGGATTCCACCTTGTAACTACCTCTTGCTTCAGCTGGTGGCAGGGCAAATTCAACATTTCTTGCAGGTGCTACAATCATCTACATACACTTGCTGAATGGCGAAAACATCCCGAAATTTTTAAGGCCACAGAGAGCATATCCTGCATGGTCCTGTCATTTTAAAACATATTGCCACCACCAAATTGATTGCGTGAGAAAAACATAGGATGTGTTGGAATTAACCCAGCTTTAATAGTCTCACAATATTGGAAAGTGAGGAAATATGAGGAAAGTCCAAGCGGGGTAAGCCATTTTGAAATGACTTCCCTGAGTTTTCTAAAAAGTTGCCTCTTAGTGAAACCAGTGATACACAGAGTAGCCTGCCTCTGAATAAGCTGTTGTTTCTTAGATGCTTTTGGTGCCACTGAAGGTAATACACCCACCCAGTGGGCTGTTACAGTCATGTAATCTTGCGTTTGCTCTGTTCTGCTTGTCCACATATCTGTGATTTAGTGGACAATGGGTATAACAGCATTTTGGAGGACACTAATTAAGTTTTGTTTAACATCCCTGTACAGGCTTGGATTTGCTTTTCTAGTGAAGTGGAATCTAGATGCAATTTGGTAGCGGGGACACAGGACCTCAATTAACTGTTTAAAACCCACTGCATATTGGCGGATATTGGATGCACATCTAATACCAGCATAGATGTTATGGCATCAGTGATCCGCTGTGCAACTAGGTGACTGCTGTCATACTTGCTCCCCCTTGCAAAGGATTGTTTAACAGTCAATTGTTTTTTAAACTACTACTAGTAGTCTTCCTGGTCCCCTTCTGGGATGAAGATCCACTCCCAGCAGCAGCAGCAGGTGTAGCGCTCAAAGATTCTTCAGGGGCAAGGACTGATGTGAATGATTTAAATATTCTTTGTATTTTTTGTAAATGCCTCCCCTGCTCACCTCCCCTCCTCCCTCATAAATTTGCTTTGGAATCTTAAAATTAAATTAAATTTACTACTAATCAAATCTTCCTTTCTCTGCCTTTAACTAAATACATAATCCAACTCCCTCGGGCCTCTTGAATAATAAAAACATTGTTTCCTGATGTGCCATGTTGGAAGTTGAACTGCCAAAGCTGCTGCAATTTTTGACATGCTGCTGCTGAATGTAAAAAATGTCCAGAAATATTTATGGCCACAGATAGCAGCTCCTGCATGCCGTTTTAATTTAAAAAAATATTCTGAACCACCAAGTTAATTTTGTGGGCAAAACAAGGGAAATATTGTTCACCCATGCTCTCCCCTCCTCCCTCATAACTTTGCTTAGGAATCAGAAAATGAAATTAAATTTACAACGAATCAACTCTTTCTTTCCCTGCCTTCAACTGCATACCTTATTTATCTCCCTCAGGCCTCTTGATTAATGAAAATGTATGTTTCCTTATGTGCCATGTTGGGCGTTGAACTGCCATGTGTTTGTGCCGCTCACTGCTGCCACTTAGCTTAGTCAGCCAGCTAGCTTGGTGCACCTTTTGGGCCTAAACTGAATGAAGACTACATTGTGAGCTGTGAGATCATCAAAATTGACTGGAAACAAGTGGAAATTAATGTTATTGAGGTTAATAATACTATAGGAACAAAATAAAGAAAAATTCTGTGATTTAAGCAGTTTTTATAAATTTTGGAAAGAAAATACAGATTCAAAACCAAAACACGCAAGGGCGGTTTTGGCAAATCCAAATCCAGATCCTAAACACGAAGGACATACCGATCCAAAACCAAAACACGGGGGTGAGGGCACATCTTTAGTACTAATACTGCCATTTTAATAATGGCCAACATTACCGTTTCGTCTCAGTTTATTTGCACTGCCATCACTATTTTATGCCAATCCTAGTAGACTCACTGTAATACCTTTTTTACACTGCTGCAAAAACCCGGTTATTGCTGGGTCTACCTGGGTCACAGCTCAGTGTAAAAGGGTCCCTGAAAAATAACCCGGGTCAAGTGACCCAGGAATCCAACCCAGGTAGCTACCAAGGTTGGACCCAGGATGGACTCGGGTAATGGTCAGGAGCACCGAGAGTGGGGGAAGGTTCAAATTACCCACACCCGGGCTTCCTAAGGAGCCCGGCGGTTGCCCGGGTCCGACGCCGCCCCGCCTCCCTCCCTCACAGCAGCCCAGCACACAGCGTGTGCTGAGCTGCAGTGGGAGACTGCTCGTGGCTGCTGAGTAGCAGCCACAGCAGTCTCCTATGCCTGTGGGGGGGGAGCGATCACACTGCTTTGCGCCAGGCTGAGGGGGCTCAGAACGCCCTCCTCGCCAGCACGCAAATATCTTTTTTTTTTCCGAAGGGGACGTGGCCACGCCTCCCATGATTAGGCCATGCCCCCTGTTACCTGGGCCCGCCGCGACTATTGGCGGGCCTGGTAATGGTGCTGTGTAAACGGCGCAACCCGGGTTATCTGACCTGGGTCATGCCTAAACTGAGCTGATTGGTGGTTGTGGAGCAGTCACCTCCCACTTTTTATGACCTCACAGGTTTTGCAGGGCAGACTTGGGTTCAGTGTGAACAGGGCTGACCTGGAAGTAACCCAGATCGAATGTGTAAATGGGGTCTGACCTGGGTTGGAACCATGTCCAAAAACCCATGTCGGACCTGGATTTTTTGTGGAAAAGAGGTATAAATTACATACAGCTTAATTATTCTTTTCTTGTTTTCATCGGGTTTGTTGCATTACCTAAGTATATAGTAGGTTGATAAGATAATTTCAATGGGAAAAGGACTTTTGGAACATTTTTGTACTTTAAAACAGGACTCCACCCACTAATGCCACCTAATTCACTATATCTGCCATGAGCACAAAACAGGTGTGAAATAACCATTATATGGTAATGCTATCAGATAAATGATGAAATTGCCTCTTTACTTTAATGGTAAAAAAAAAGGAGGAAAGAAAGAATCTTATTTTTTTCTCAAAAACCCAGCTGGGACGTATTGGGTGTTAGTTTGAACATATTATTTTACAGGTGCTTTATACCCAGTAGCCTTTCAAAGAAATGCTCAAGGCATTTATACGGAACTGATTTAACGTGAATCATTAGTGATCTTTCACTCTCATCATGATGCAGTAGTTGCTATTCAAATAAGACAATAGATCTCAGATGCTTCAAGACATCTCCATTGTAAAGAGTCCATTAAGGCAGGGAATTGCTCAGTACCCAGCTGCCTTGTCCCTCTCTCATTCCACTTGAATTGCTAAGTGTTTTGTGTTTTTTTTTCTTTTACTTACATTCATTATGTTTTTTATGTTTGAAATATGCAGTAGAAGAAAAAAATATCCAACACCAAAAAGGAAAGCCTTTATTAAAGGTGATCATTCAGAATAAAATGAGTACCATTATCCATTAAACAGTAAATTAACCGATAGATAGAACTGATTGAGGTTGTAGAGCAAAGTAGTGTCATTATAATAAGTCAAACCATGTCAGCAGCAACATTCTGGAATGTAAAGGGTAACACTCTGAGAAGCACCCTCTCTTGTGCTGCAGGTTTAGTAACATTTCCCAAGCAGAGTGTGGAGGAAGGTGGTGTCTCCGTGCTGCCAGCAGCTCCTGGCACGGTAAATATAAACACAGAAGGTAGGAAAGGGTCTAAGCCACCTACATTATGAATTTGTTTTATTTATTTTTTCAATATTCTTTTGTAATTATTAAAAAAATATGTTGACATGAATTTTGTACAAAATATATATTTTTGTTAATCATAATAAATATATTATGTACAGTAATCATTTCTAATAGATTAATCATTTCTCAGAGATCTGGGTAAAATATGTTATAGACATCTTAGCCTTATTCTGCTGGGCAGGTGCACATAGGGTAATTTCATCCTTTTATACTGCCGTCAGTCATGAAATCTCTTACGCTGCTCTGTTCACACGCTATAAGAACTGACCTCAAATACCCTTCAAGGGGACTGTGCTTAGGCAACGTTGATATGCGATTTGGAACCAGCACTTCATGTGATCATGATCAGTGAGCTATGTGAATTACTAATAATCCACTTGTGACTAGTTTAGGGTGATGTAATTTCACTTACTAACATAATATATATTATTTATATAATTATACAGAATGAGGGTCATTTAGAGTTAAACGCATTTGTCCCCAAAAATGCAGATGTAATACAGTAAACATGTAAAAATTTCCGCATGAACAGGCTTTTAGTGTGCATCAATATATACTTGATAAGGGTGGATACTTGAGATGCATTAAACGTTGTGTTTTAATGTGTCACAAAAGCAGTAAAGAAAGTATTTTATGAAAAAAATTTAATCCCCAACAAAAAAATAAATAAATACATTTTGAGGTGTGAAGTGTCTGCCCCGCTATGTACCAGGCTATGACAGGCTGAACTGGTCATGCTATCACAGGGAAACTGGCAGCATGGGGCACTCCGTCATAATGGGACATAATGAGACACATTGCTAGGTGTACACAGAGTGCGAGTTTGACAAATTGCATTTTTCCGTATGCTGTGGTTCCGTCCGGGGTGGTGGTGGTGGTGGTGGTTGGTGCCGGAGGTGAGGACTGCCCTGTGTGCACTGCCGGCTCCCTCACTGTGACAGGAGCCGAGTGCTGCACTTAATGCTACAGTGCAGCACCCGGCTCCTGTCACTGAGAGATGGGGAGTCGGCACCTTGGTGCCACCCCTCAGTGGGTGACAACCGGGTGCGGCCTGCACTCCCCGCATGCCCCTTGTGATGCCACTGGCCATATGTAATAGAATGTGAGTACGTGGTAACTAGCCCGAATCTCGCATCTACCATTCTCACTGTGACACAACACAACCTCCAGATGTTTCTCATGTTAAATATACAATTCACCAAATGTAATAGTTATTGAATTGCAAATTTGCCAGAAACTTGCCAGAATAACTCACCAAACAGGCCAGTGAGATTAATGAGTATCCACATATGAGGCCTATTATCACACATATGTGACCTTTTAGAACACATGTAACAGGGCCGTAACTAGGGGTGTGTGAGCAGTGCAGCCGCACAGAGGGCCTGATTCAGAGCCGCTCGTAAGCGGCCGCTCGTTCGCTCCGAGCAATGTTCCCACATCTGCGCATGCGTATGGGTTTTAGTACGCATGTGCGAACCAGTCAGTGCAGCCGAAAATCGTGTGCTCGCAAAATAGCGAGTGCCTGCTAATTTGAGTGACAGGATGAGGCGTTTGTGGGTGGTAACAGGGGAAGGTGCTTGAAAAAGGGGAGTGGAGATCCGAACGCAGGCGTGCCAAAAGGTCAAAACGGGCGTTTTAAGGGTGTGCATAATTAACAAAGCAGCGTCATCGACCACGTCAGTTGGGTGTCTTTTAGCCAGAACTGCTCGCATGATTGCGGTAGGAAAATGCAACCACATGAATAGCGAGCAGTTCATTCGCCTTTCGATGTACTCGATTAATCAAATAAATAGCAGAGATGACGTATGATGCGAGCGGCCAGGGGGCGTCTTTACAAAATAGCGAGCGCATGTTTTTTGTTCGCTCGTTCAGACATAGAGGCGTCAACAGACCGCAAAGAGCGAACGGTCAATTTAAATAGCCAGCCCCTTTTTCTGGACGAGCGAGCGCAAATAGCGTCCAGCTCTGAATCAGGCCCAGAGCGCAGCGCTCTGTGTGCAGCACTGCCGCTCACCCACAGCTCCTGCATCTGGCTAGCAGAGTGTCTGTAACGGCACCCTACTGCCAGAATCTCTGCAGCAGTGCCGGCTGGAGCGTCCTTTGGATGCTCCAGGCGGTCACAACGCTGCCCTTACAGCAGCCTGGAGCATCCTGAGGATACTCCGGGCATTGCTGTAATCACCCACTCAAGGCGCAGGGTGCAGGCTACACCCACTCCACATGAAGCCATGCAGAGAGGGGCATCGCCTGCACCGGGCGCAGGGAGCACTAACTACGGTACTGACTTCTGTGCGGCAGTAGTAATGGCTGTTACTTTCAAAGCTGTTTAAATGTATATGACTGGGCTCCTCATTCTAAAGCTGGGTACACACTTGATGAAATGTTGGTCTAATCCCGCTGAGAGGAGCGTGTGGGGTCCTGGACAGATTATCCAGCTTCAACCATATGACCCTAAAGTTTTGCCGGCAAAACACTCCTGACCTCTGAACGAAAATTTACAGGTACTTCACCTTATATTAGGATATGCTGCTAACGGACTACCGACAACAATCTTTTTTTATGGGTGAGTGATTCAGGTCGCCGAGATGTGGTGCCCGCATTGAACGGCGTTCACTGACCTTGTGAACAATGCAACCAAAACCTCCTGCATATAGATGTGGTTTAGGGGCGGGTTCTCAGGGCCATTTTATATTTCTAGTGTAGTGGACAATTTGCTGCCTCCAGGGCTCTCAGCCATGTACGACAGAACATGTGGCACACCACACCACACACTCAGATCCCTCTTTGCATCCCCGGAACTCCTTCATATGGGAAGGAGCAGGGTTATGAGAACAAGCGGAAACTTCAAAAACTTTAAGTTTTCTGAGTTTGCTGAATATCAGGTGGTCCTTTCGGACCCCTGATGATGAATGACCCGGTTGGCTAAACTAGCATTTCCACATGGTTAATGAGCCATTTTAGTGATGATGAATAGAGTCCTAAATCCCAACACCAATGCTAGTTCTTAATAAGTAACTCTTAATGTGTGACTATGGACCTGATTCAGACCCACTCGCAAGATGCAATCGCTCGCTTCCAGCATATGGAAATCTGGCACACACCCGGCAAGGCAAGCGATCGCAAGGCAAGACATAAGCACGCCCACTATGTCTTGGTGTGCGATCACTTCGTGTATGTATACACCCACCATCCATTCTTAAAACGCCCACTTGCATACGTCAGCTCCTGAAAGTGCCTAAAAACATTGGTACATCGAGCATCATCGAATGTGGTCGCAGCGCTTAAGGTTGACTATACCCTTCCGCAAGCACTACGAGCACTTCAGTGTGAAATTCCACCAAGTGACGTGAACTATGACTCTGCCTTTTAATTATGCACGCTTCTGAAATGGCGTTGCAACACTCAGGCACGCCTGCGTTCGTACCTCCACTCCCCCGTTAGTAGTGCCCTGCCCCCAGAGCCGGACTGGGACTAAAAATAGGCCCTGGCATTTTAAAGCACACAGGCCCACCTCGGTGTCACCATCTAGACTCCTCCCCTTACTATTCCAGACTCCTCCCACTGCTTAGTCTATGCTCTTACACATATAAGTAATGTTAGAACAACATAAAAGTGTACATCATTCTCTGCATTAAAATACACACAAAAGAGTGTATCCTGCAGGGGATTTAAACATGTGCCATAGTCAAACATTTGGTATTTGGTTGGTTCTGTTAGGTAAAGCTGGCACTTCATTGGTGTAGATCACACCCAAAGAAAAGGGAAGGTATTTTTACCAATTGACCAAGCACTAGCTTAGCAGTTGTAGAGGATTAGATAGTGATCACTGTAGGATTTTTGGGGGGCAGGGGTGCTGAACCCAGAGAAGGACACATCTGTGCATACCAAAGCAGAGCTGTTACTACACATTTTGGTGCTCTGTGTACATAAAGAGCATTGTTGCCCCCCTCCATAATAGAAGCACGGAGGGTGCGCACCAAAGTTGAGCGCTGTAAAAAAAAAACCAGGTGTGGACTAGCTGGGAATGGGCATGACCACACAATAGCACCCCCAATTCAAATAATACCACACAGTAGTGCCCCTTCGTCACATTACACCACACAGTAGTGCCCCTCATTCATGTTACATTACACAGTAATGCCCCTTATGCCATACTATGCCTGACAGGAGGAGATCCCGACTGGGGCAGGTAAGTATCCTAACCTTCCCCGTCCCCCTCCCTAACCCTCCATTAGTGGTGCCTAACCCTAACCTCCCTCCTAGTGCCTAACCCTAACCTCCCCCCAGGGGTGCCTAAACCTATCCCCCCTTCCCCGCACCCTGAACCTAACCCTCCCGGGGGGGTGCCTAAACCTATCCTCCCACCGGGGGTGCCTAACCCTCTCCCTTAGGGGTGCCTAACCCTAATCTCCCCACCATCAAACCTAACCCTGCTAGAGTCCCAAATTCTAACCTTTCCCCCTGTGGCTAATGCTAAGGGTGCCTGGGGTTGCCCATTCGGGCTGGTGTCCTCGGTGTTCTGGCATCGGGATTAATATAGGCATCGGTATTTCAATGCCTATGTTAAATCCCTTGCTGGGATTCCGCTGTCATAACTACATCCCAGTTTCAGAATCAAGCCCTAAATATATAGAAAAGGATGGATCCATACTGAATTCATAGAAATTCCTCTGTTTCTCCTCCTCTATCTCCTCTTCTTATTCCATCTTTCACTTCCCGTTCTCTCATCCCCATATCTCTACCCATCACTATTTCTCTTTCTCCCTCTGATATTCTTCACCCTCTTTCTCTGATCCTGCTTCTTGACCTCTTCCATCTCTTGTCTTGCTCTTTTCCCCCTCTCACTCTCCTGTCCTTCTATGTCTATGTCTTTGTTCCGCTCTTTCTTATTCGTTTTGTGTGATAGAGAAAACTGAGGGTGATTGTGTTACTTACACTGGGCTTTTTGTGTGATGGAGAAAACTGAGGGTGATTGTGTTAATATCCAAATATCTGGCTGATCCACTCAATATCAATATCAATATCTAATTGTACAGTGTTTGCAAGTAACCGATCAATAAATATCGAATGGTCAGACATGCGAGAGGAGTTGTTACGCGGAGGGTGAGGGCAGGGAAGAGGGAGGGTGAGGGCTGGGACACTGAGGGGGGTTATAGGGAGGGTGAGGGCTGAGACACTGAGGGGGGTTACAGGGAGGGTGAATGCAGGGACACTGGAGATGGGTTAAGGTGCGTAAACTCTGGGAAATTAAAATGAGCGATTAAACGATTACAACATTGTAATCGTTCAATCACTCAAAATCGTTAATTAATCGCGCAGTATACTGTTGAAAACAACCAGCGATGCATGCTCCCACTAGTCATTTTTGACAACAATCATCGCCTGAACATGCAGGCCAACCTGCCAATAACGACAGGTTGGGCATGTTCGCGGATGAGGTAGGGTGTCTGCACTGAGCGACATATCGTTCAGTGTAGCCACATTATCCCACTGAACTGGAAGATGAACGATTGTACGATTACAATATCGTAATTGTACAGTAGTTCTTTTATCGCCCAGTGTATACGCTGCTTTACAGGGAGGGTGGGGGCAGGGACACTGAGTGGGGTTACAGGGAGGCTGAGGACAGGGACACTGAGGGAGGCGAGGACGGGTTCACTGAGGGGTTTACAGGAAGGATGAGGATGGGGACACTGAGAGGGGTTACTGGGAGGCTGAGGATGGGGACACTGAGGGGGGGTTACAGGGAGGGTGAGGGTGGGGACACTGATTGGGGGTTACAGGGAGTGTGAGGGCGGGGACACTGATTGGGGGTTACAGGGAGGATGAGGTTGTGGACACTGATTGGGGGTTACAGGGAGGGTGTGGGTGGGGACACTGATTGGGGGTTACTGGGAGGTGAGGGCTGGGACACTGATTGGGGGTTACAGGGAGGTGAGGGCTGGAACACTGAGGGGGGTTACAGGGAGGGTGAGAGCTGGGACACTGAGGTGGGGATACAGTGTATATATATATATATATATATATATATATAAACTGCCTGAGACCAGAACTCCCTGCACATATAAAGCTGTCAGGTAGATAGTAACAGATTTAAAAGAAAAAAAAATGCTCTCACTTACCTGACTTCTTGGTAGTGCCCTCTCTCCCCTCTTCAGAGTCCAGGACATGCAGCTGTAGCATTGGATTTCCTCCCGCTCCTGCAATAGCGCGCTGCTGCTCTTCCTCAGCACTTCCACTTCTTCACAGTGGGGGTGGGGCCTCGGTCTGGGGGTGGGGCCTGGTATGGCCACTGTCAGCAGGCTGCTGTAGCAGGAAAATTTCTTATATACCAGCAGCACAGATTATGGTATGGTACGGTAGGGGGCGTTTCAGACCTCTGTTACTAGAGGTACCGCTGGTGCTCTAGTGTCTGCTGGCAGAATATGGCCAGTGAACATTTATAGTTGTGAATGTGAAACAATTGTCTTTCCTCAGGCGGTGGCCTTTTTGGGAAAGACTTTCTATAGTATACTGTACATGCAAACGTGCAGACCGGCCCACCTGACCATCGGCCCTTCTGGCATATGCCAGAAGTGCCAGATGGCCAGTCCGGCCCTGCCTGCCGCTGTTACCACCCACAAACAGCCTCTCCTGTTACTCATTCAGATGGGCTGTCTATGCTGGGTGAGCGAGCCCTACCAGACCACTCGCAGTGGTTCATGTGTAGATTAGAAATATCGGCTGCGAACGAGCGAGCGAGCGGGCGCTTGCGAGTGGGTCTGAAGCAGGTCCTATGTGTTCATAAATTACATTCTTGGAATTTGCTCCAATTTCAGTTTCACACACGTTTAATCCTCATTTTTTGCTTTCATCTCTGTGAAAAACTTCATGCACGTGTTTTGGAGAACTTGTAGATAGTCCTTTTACTCACTAAGGATATTCCGCATTTCTTTTCTGGCTTATAATCAGTAGTGGATTTTACCAGTAAAATCTACCACCCACACGGACTGCCAAACAATGACAGTGACTTCCAATTGGGAGTTCTCCCTGCTAATCACAGCTGGACAGGCAGTCCCAGGGGGAGATGCTTTATCCCCCTGGGACTACCAGTCTGGACTGCAATTAGCAGGGAGAACTCCCAAATTGAAAGCCACTCCCCTGCTATAACAGCAGCCATATGTGGCTTCTAGGGGCATGGATGTAACTAGGTATTTGAAAGCAGGGCCATAGCTAGGGTAGTCCGGCCGGTGCCATCGCACAGGACACCACAGGTCAGGTAGCGCTGTTTGGGCCTGTCAAATTTCTGTTTATTATCATTCTTGCTTGTAGCTTCCTCTTATTTCCTCCCCAGCATCTCCTGACCTCTCCAATCTCTTCCCTGGCCCTTCCCCATGAAGCCATGGCCCTTTTTTGGGTGCATTATGTCCCTTTGAAAAATGAGGGGGGCACCAATGCTCTTTCTGGCACAGGGCACCAAAAAGTCTAGTTACGGCTCTGTTTGAAAGCTCTATAGGAAAAGTTTGCAAGGGCTCCTATGTACCACCCAAAGGTGAAAAATGTATACAGCACATGGAAGATGGGCTCCCCTCATCTCTGGGTCACATAGCAGCTGCACTCCTCGCATGTATGCTTGTCAATTTGTGCACATGTGGCGGGATCCTGCGCATGCGCACTAGACGGCTGCACAGCCTTTCAGCTAGCAGAGCAGAGATACAGGTAAGAGTCACCGTTACTTATAATCTCCAGCATTAGTGCTAGAGCAGCCACAGTGTCACATTGCTACCTCTGTGACAAAGTCATTGACCAAACTGAGGATCATCTGGTCTACTGCAGTTACAGCTGTACATAATGATTATTTCAATGAAAAAGTACACTAGTATTTTTTAGTCTTCCTCATAGTACATAAAATATTTATATTAGTAATAATGTTTTCTTTCTTTATTTTTTTTACTATTTAGTTGAGCTTTGAAAAGCACAAAGGTTTACTTCATTTATTAAAATATAATCAGTAGAAAAGTCTATACAAACCAGATAATATGGTAAACTTTGTAGTGTTGAATCAAGATGCTTTTGTCTAACAATACGCATACAAAGCACTGTATGTATCAGTGAAGTCAGTGTATTAAAAATGTTCACTGTGTCTCATGTTTTTAGATTGAGGACTATTGTATAGGTTAAACACTCATGACTTTGGGGGTAAATTTATTAAGAACAAGTTTGTGTGGTGTCATCACCTGTACATCACCAGCAGTTTTCATTTCCAAACCACTTAATTTACTGTTCAGTGGTTTGGAGGGTGATTCTCAAACCACTGGGGACTTGTGGTAGCTTCAAGACAACAAAACCACAGACGGATTTGGTAAAACCACCAGAATCACTGGAAAAACTTTCAGAGCTACATTATATGGCCAGTAAGCACATCAAGAGGCACAAGACACTCATAATGAGGGCAAACATTATTTATTGACTGAGGTGGCAAAACAATTAATATTATGGTGGCAATATTATTTAATGAATAATAATA
Source organism: Taudactylus pleione (assembly GCA_031769625.1). Lineage (NCBI taxonomy): Eukaryota > Metazoa > Chordata > Amphibia > Anura > Myobatrachidae > Taudactylus > Taudactylus pleione. Next base: position 11,487,419 of record JAUIMM010000608.1, on the reverse strand, counting down.
GGGTAACGAAATTAATGTATAAATTATTTACATTTTTGTTATCTGATGGGAGCAATAATAATTGATAAATAATAGGCACAATAGATATTTATTTAAGATGGGGGCAACATATATTATTTATGGAACTATAAATGGTACCCATATCATCAAATATAAAGTGTTGTCCCATAAAATGTAATTATTTATTTACCAATCAATTAATGTTGCCCTCATAAGATACATTAATAAATAAATAATATTGTTCTCTTAATATAATGTGCCCCCCTTACTTATAAAAATGCCCTAATAATATAATATTTTTTTTACCCCCTCATCACTAAATAATAGCCCTCATAATAGATGTGTTATGCCTCCTCATGTGCTGCTTATACAGTATATAATAAAATATAACATTGCATGTGTATAAAAAAGATACAAACATATAGTATATGTAATATTTTATTTGCAGAGTAAATTACTTAACTATACTGTACATCTGTACTTTAAAGGATCACTATCACCGAATGTATTTTTTCATAATATAGCAATGACTATTGCTTTCCTGTATCAACAGGCCATTTTTATAGGAAAAAGTTTATTGCTATACTCATGTGATATCTGGCTAAAGTTGCTTATCTTCACTACCACATTTTCTCTGTCTGACTCCCTGGAGCAGACAATCAGAGTGGCCTTAACAAGTGAGATATGCGAAGAAACTATGTTTCTCTACAGGTGCTGCCTCCTGCATACATACAGTATATCAAACAAGGAACATCTTATTTTTGTTTAAAACTATGGGCCTGATTCAGACCCGGACGCTAAGCCGCGAACGCACGCTATGGGTGATAGTCGCCCGTCTGCGCATACGTATGTGTCAATATGCACATGCGCGAGTCACTCACTGCGCTCGGGAATTGTACGCTTGTAGTACACAGACTGAACGCTACTTTGAGTGACAGTGCCATTTGTGGGTGGTAACAGGGGAAGGTGCTTGTGAAGGGGGAGTGGTGCTGCGAATGCAGCGTGTCTGGGCGTCAAAACTGCGTTTTATGGGTGTGCATAATTAGCATGGAAGCATCATTGTACACGTCACTTGGTTGCATTTTAGCCTGCAGTGATTGCAGTGCTTGCAGTGGGGTAGGGTCGACCTCAAGGGCTGCGTGCAGCTCCGATGCCTCTCGATGGTTCTGATTAATCACACGCTTCCTGGAGATGACGTGTGTTAAGAAAGAAAAGTGGGTGTCTTTAGACCGGTGTGCGTTTGCTCTGCTGTCATAGAGGGCTTCCTTAAGCCTAGCCGTGCGATCGCGGAGTTTGCATACTCTGCTTATGATGGCAGCGAAAGTGCGCTGCTTAGCATCCGGGTCTGAATCGCCCCCTATATTTTGTTCATGCAGTTCTCTGTATTTTGCACTGGAAACTAGTGATTTAGTAATGAAAATCATTGTTAAAATCACATATAAAAAAAGTTTGCCGGGTTTTCAAGATCCAATAATGACCCTTTGGGCTTAGCTAGCATAGTAGTTGAAGCTTGGAACCTTGAAGAAGCTTCTACTCATCTGGGCTTTACCCAGAAGAGTGCCATGGCTTCTGTGGGTACTGAAGGCCTGAGCCACAAAACTCAGAACTGGATACTGAATCAGAAAACTAAGGATTAGAATTTTCAGCAGCAAACTCAGGACTGGATCTGGTCTTGGGACACTCAGAACTGAGACCTGAACACAGGAGCACAGACCTGAAACTTGCTACAGGGAACTCAGAGCTGGAATGAGCCACAGAAGACTTAAAACTGGCACCAGCTGCAGAACACTTAGAACTGGAATCTGAACCAGAGAATTCAGGACTGGAATCTGCTACAGTGAACTCATGACTGGAACTGATCATGGAACACTCAGGACTGAGGACCTGATTCAGACCCGCTCGCTAAGATGCATTCGCTTGTAGCTGGCCAATTTTCACATTCTGCGCATGCGTATGCATCGCAGGGCCCGTGCGCGAACCAATGTGAAAGATCGGGAAAGCGTTTGCTCGCTGTGCATAGACAGCCCTGCAGAGTGAGTGACAGGAGAGCCCGTTTGTGGGTGGTAACAAGGGCAGGCCACTAGAAACTGGGGAGTGGAGGTGCAAACGCAGGCATGCCTGAGCATCTTAATGCCATTTCAGAGGCGCGCATTATTAAGACACAGCGTCATTGCACACATCACCTGGCTGGATTTGACACTGAGGTGATTGCAGTGCTTGCGGCAGGTTATAGTCAACCTCTTGGCTGCGATCGCATCCGATGGTCCTCGATGTACCGATGGCTACATACAGTTCTTAATCTTAAGACAGGCTGATGGGCGTCTGCAAACACAAAGTGATCGCACGCCAATACATAGTGGACGTGCTTATGCCTTGCCGTTCGATCGCCTGCCTTATAGGGTGTGTGCCAGATTTGCATACGCTGGGTGCGAGTGAACGCATGTAGCGAGTGGGTCTGAATAAGCTCCTGAGACCTGAACACAAGAGCACAGACCTGGAACCTGCTGCAGGGAACTCATAGCTGGTACAAACCTCAGGAGACTCAAAACTGGCACCTGGTGAAGCAACCAGTGAGTGACTGAATCCACAGTGAAGTGTGTGAGATGGATGCAGGAGGAAAATGCCATGGACAGGACCAGAGGCATTTGGTACTGCTGACATTAAATACAGCAGTCTGGGACAGAGCACTTGGTAATGCTGGTAGGAGAAACTGCATCAGGAACAAAGCACTTGGTACTGCTGAAACAGGATTAGAGCCAGGAGATCTTCACCCGTTCAAAGACAGGCTGGCTGAATCTTATGGCCAGAGTTGCTGAAGACTGGTTTGTCAGAATAGTTCATGCAATCCAAAATAGCTGCACCTATGATGCAGAACAGCAAGGTGTGATTGTAAACAGATACAAGACTCAGGAGTGCCATAGGCGGCAATGAGGGACACGGATGGATGTGAGGTGACTCCGCCGGACCAGGTAAGTGGGGCTAAGTCCCCAATGTGTGATAGCAAGTAACTTTGCACTTTGGTTAAAACATGTTGTACTGCAGGTGTGGTAGATTTAAAAGGTGCAGAAAGGTTTAAATTTGACCGTCCAAACTCAGATGTACATTGCAGTGTAAAAATCAAGCTGCCCAACATTTTTGGGCTACATGCAAAAGCAGCCAGTATTTACTCTGCATGCAAAAAAAAAAGTATTGCAGCATGGTTTGTTCTAGGGATATGCCAAGACTCCTGTGTTTTGGTTTTGGTTCTAAATCATCGTTGTGTTTTGGTTTTGGCAATACCACCCTCAAGTGTTTTGGTTTTTAATCTAGACTTCTGTAAAAATTTATAAAACCAGCTAAAATCATGTAGTTTGGACCCATTTTTTGTTTCTACAGTATTATTATCACCAATAGTATTAATTTCCACTCATTTCTCGTCAATTTGACCAACTCATCGCTCACAATATTGTTTTCCAATGTTATTGTTGGCCAATGGCTGCAGCAAGTTGACTGGTTAAACTAAGTGACTGAGCAGCGACACAAACACATGGCAGTTTAAAAGAGTTTGAATTTAGCACATATATGAATCATAGTGGCACAGCAATGGCAGACAGGGTGGTAGTATGATAAACTATATGACTTATAGAATGTTTTCATTAATAGACTAAAATTAAAAGGTTAGTAGAACATATATTACCAACATACTTCTCCAAACAGCAAAGAACAGGTCTCCAGCCATTACAAATGATTGGAGGTGATATACTAAGTATTTAGTGGCGTGGAAAAAAAAACAATTAAAAAACAAGCATATAAATGTCTGTTTACAAACACTGAATCCAGCAAACAACTAAAGGAAAAGTACATCTGCACACATTTGTATCTATTTGTGGAAGAACCCCATATTAATAAGTATTGCGATTGGGGGTGCTGCCATCAGACAAATATACTACTAAATTGATGAAGGAAGAGAAAAAGTTTTGTCTAAATGTATGGCGCACATGAAAGATTAATTTAACATAAAAGATAAATCTTTATTAGGTATACATTAAAAGATGGGTGCTAATAGCACCAAAATCAGCGAAATATTGATAAAAAGAAGATAGTGTATCGTGACAGTTGTGAAAAATGTCTGTGAAAATATATATAAAAGATTAAAAATTACCCCGCCATGTGTCTCTTTATTGTTGTGTTATACCCAATGGTATAGTATGTAATAGTATACCAGTCTTATAGTCACAGTAATATTAATTGAGACTATTGAGTAGCAGCCAGAGAGACCATAAGGAGAGAGAGATATAAGGGAAACTATGTCCACATGCAACGGAGGATGTATTCCTATATCAATATACGGGCTTTGAGGGATGACGGGGGTACCCTTCTATCCAACAGTATTGCCCACATTAACAGGGTTCCTCTGTGTAGTCTCTCTAAGATTTTAATATAATGAAATTGGCCAAAATGGTCTTATTCCTATTGGTAAATGCACCTAATTTATGTGTGAGTAGTTTAACAATTCATTGTATACACAAATCTCACCAAACAGTATATTAACCATACATATGGTACATATTTTAATGAAAGAATCATTCATATGTATTATATTATTTATTCCATTCCCTAAACATCTTGTGGGGTAATTGATGTAGATAGTAACACAAAATATGAGGACTGGTTATATTATAACCATTGTAACAATGGTTCAATTGGTGGCAGTACGCACAGCAATACTGTTGCTTATCAGATAATTAGTGAGGTAACTGGTATGCCTCGCACCTTTGCGCCCTGTCACAATGCAGGTTCATATATTATGTTATAACCTCTAAACAATTGTACATTTATATAGAGGTTGCAACAGTACTGTCCTTAGTATTGCCAGTGAGGTTACTAAGTTATCTCACACATACAAGTTCTATTATGGTGTAAATTACTCCGGGCTCACAATAAATCCATCATATAACACATATTTCAACTGGTTAGATTAGAGAGCACACACGGCGGGTGTGCCGACGCGCGTTTCGCTGGATGGTTTGACAAAGCATCCAGCGAAACGCGCGTCGGCACACCCGCCGTGTGTGCTCTCTAATCTAACCAGTTGAAATATGTGTTATATGATGGATACTTGTATGTGTGAACCTGCATTGTGACAGGGCGCAAAGGTGCGAGGCATACCAGTTACCTTACTAATTATCTGATAAGCAACAGTATTGCTGTGCGTACTGCCACCAATTGAATCATTGTTACATTGGTTATAATATAACCAGTCCTCATATTTTGTGTTACTATCTACATCAATTACCCCACAAGATGTTTAGGGAATGGAATAAATAATATAATACATATGAATGATTCTTTCTTTAAAATATGTACCATATGTATGGATAATATACTGTTTGGTGAGATTTGTGTATACAATGAATTGTTAAACTACTCACACATAAATTAGGTGCATTTACCAATAGGAATAAGACCATTTTGGCCAATTTCATTACAGAGGAACCCTGTTAATGTGGGCAATACTGTTGGATAGAAGGGTACCCCCGTCATACCACAAAGCCCGTATATTGATATAGGAATACATCCTCTGTTGCATGTGGACATAGTTTCCCTTATATCTCTCTCTACTTATGGTCTCTCTGGCTGCTACTCAATAGTCTCAATTAATATTACTGTGACTATAAGACTGGTATACTATTACATACTATACAATTGGGTATAACACAACAATAAAGAGACACATGGCGGGGTAATTTTTAATCTTTTATATATATTTTCACAGACATTTTTCACAACTGTCACGATACACTATCTTCTTTTTATCAATATTTCGCTGATTTTGGTGCTATTAGCACCCATCTTTTAATGTATACCTAATAAAGATTTATCTTTTATGTTAAATTAATCTTTCATGTGCGCCATACATTTAGACAAAACTTTTTCTCTTCCTTCATCAATTTAAACACTGAATCCAACAAGCAAATCACAGGCCTCAGGAAAATACTAGTGATTAGAGGTGGAGTACTAAGTATATAGTTATGTGGAAAAAATGATTACAAAATAAACATCCAAATACACTGAATCCAAATACACTGAATCCAACCATCAAATCACAGCCCAATCAAATCAACTCATACAGATACAAGATACAAAATACAAGATACAGGACATGTGAAAAGTGGCTGTCCATAACGAGGTGTATGCTGCTGCCGTGACATCTAGAAGAGAGTTGAGAAGCTGTAGCTGATACTTCAACGTATACTCAAGGAGGAAAAACTGAAATGAGAAACTTGGACGATCTGTACTCATGATAGTCAATTAGGGGGTACATAAAGATACTCTCATTACCAGAGGGCACCCTATTAGTATTTCCCGTATACTGTTGCAATCACTATTCACATTCATTGTATGGTAGCAAAGTGTGATGATCACATGGAGACTTGTAACCTTGTCTTAATGCTGGCCAAATTTTGTTTTGTATTATGATAATTTTCATTGCATTTTGATAAATTCTGATTTAATCAATTTTGATTAAAGGTTATAGAGAAGCTACCGGAAATGTGGACTTTATGTCTGAATGAGAAGCTGGTGATGGATGGTCTTGCAAGATACAAAACATCAATGCCAAAGAAATATACACTGCCTAGCAAAAAAACACAATAACTGTATATATGCCAGAATGAGAGGCTGTTTATGGATGGTCTTGCAAGATACCGATCATCAATAAAGTACAGTAATATACCGTATGGGGTAAATTTACTAAGATGGGAGTTCTATTTAAGAAGTGATGTTGCCCATAGCAACCAATCAGATTCCAGGTATTATCTTCTAGAAGGTGCTTGATAAATGAGAAGTAGAATCTGAATGGTTGCTATGGGCAACATCACTTCTTAAATAGAACTCCCATCTTAGTAAACTTACCCCTTTGTGTCAAACACACACAATCTTGGCAAGGCCCATAATGAAAAGGGATGCACTAAGGAATTGACTGAAGTGCTGGTTTGTTTAGGTCCCCACAAAAGAAAACATCTTGGTTAAACCAAGCTTCCAACGGCTTAAGGCTAACAATGCTGTTAATTATCATCTCCGTTGGAAGACGTCATTATCATACTGATCATATCCTCATCAATGTTGTTGATATCATCATCATGCAATACTAGCTCATCCCCACCGGGATCCACCATTACTGAAGCCTCTGTTTGCTTTTGTTAGGATATGCGCTTAGCAGATCATCTTGGTGGCAGTTCCCAGTCATAGTTGCTGCTAGGACACTGCATCATGTCTTGTCCTTGTTCTGGCTGTTGCAGGCAGCTGTAAATCCTGTCTTGTCTGTGTACAGCTCATAGCCTGTCATTCCTTCCTGTCTGTGTGTAGAATCAGCTGCACACTAGTTAATTGTCTTGGCTGTGTGCATAGGCCAGATGCACACTAGTCTGTTATTAGGGAGGCTTGCAGGGCTTTGCTCTGATTGGACCCTGCAACTGTTAAGTTACAGCCAGCCCTTCTCTCCATGCCAGTTATACTGTCTGACATGTTTTGTTAGTTGGTCTGTCCTTAGAAGTCTTAGTCCTAGCCGGTCTTCCAAGTTCTACAATTCCTGTTTATGGAGTTTTTTCCCCAGTGTCCAGTACATGCATGTTTGTTCTGCAGCACCCATGAATCAAACTTTGCCACAGCCTGTGGCAGCTTCATACCTCAGTCCTGCTAAGCTGTGTTGTTCGTGTCCACCAGAGTCAGTCTGCAGTGTTCTCATCCTTGCTGCTTCCAGTCAATATTCCTGCTGTGTCAAGTTAAACTGGTTCCAGTCACACCACTGGCCTCAAGCCCACATCATCCAGCTTCAGCTGCAGCTCGGCCCGCAAGGCCACATCATAGCCTGCACATCTATCGGCTCTCAAGCCACATCTCGGTGGTCATAGCCACACCTCGGCCTGCAAGGCTGCATCACAGCCTGTACATCTATCGGCTCTCAAGCCGCATCTCAGCGATCATAGCCGCACCTCGGCACGCAAGGCCGCATTACAGCCTGCACATCTTTCGGCTCTCAAGCTGCATCGCGGTGGTCATAACCGCACCTCAGCCCGCAACACAGCCTGTACATCTATCAGATCTCAAGCCACATCTCGGCTGTCATAGCTGCACCCCGTCCGCAAGGCCGCATCACCTGGTTCCAGTCATGTTATGGGCCTCAAGCCCGCATCATCCATAACAAGACGCACCTCGGCCACAAGGCCACATCACCTGGTTCCAGTCATGCTGCGGGCCTTAAGTCTGCATCGTCCTATCCCAAGTCGCACCTCAGTTCTCAAGTTCTGTCTCAAGCTGCACCTCAGCTCTGTAGTTCTGCCGCACATATTGCGCATTACCTATCTTGTCTTGTTCATTTTGTCTGTCTTGTCTTTGCCTGTGTGTGTGATCCTGCAATATCCTCAGTCCTGGTCATCCCTGCCATGCAGCTAGTTTATTTTATCTAGCCATTCCCTGTCTGACTACCCAGCTTGCATCATAGTCCCTTGACTAGTCTGAGACCTCTCATCTGCTGCTGCAAGTGTACCCTGTCTATTATTACTGTGCTTGTTCCATTCTTCTGCAGCCACACTCCAGTTTTCAACAGTAGTAGAAGGACTGCAACTTTGTATCCCAGTTCTATACTTGATCAGCAGTCTTGCAGTCTCCCGTTGGTTGTCTAAGCCTCTACTGCTGGAGACGTATGTCCAGGTGGCCACCTAAGTACCGGTAGAATTTTTGGTTCATTTTAATGAACATCAGTTTTTCCACAATTTTTTGGAAGTAGCCTCCTACGCCTCCGATCTCTCACAAGGTTCCCGTCTGTGCGAAACACTCTTTCAGAGTACATACTGGAGAGTGGGCAGCTTCAGTAAACCAAAGCAAGTCTATAGAAGGGGCTCCAAATTGCCTTTTTTTTCCTCCCAGTATTCAAAAGGAATATGTGACATAGTATTTGTACATTATCATTAGAAAGACATTACATATGACTTAAACCTAATATCAAGAATGGTTGCCAAAATGTACTGATCCAATTGCAAGATGTTTCAAACCCTTTGGTCCTGGTGAAGCAAAAAAATTATTTGTATTTCAATTCAAACAAACTTATTGGAATTGCTTAGTCTCATCTCCTTTAGCTTCTCTAGTTGCTTTTCCAGTAGTTTAATTAAGCATATGATCTGACTCGGGATGGCAGTGTCCGAACTCACTTTATTGGTTACAATTTCAAATGGTTTCAGTAGCTTGCATACAACTGAGGGTATTCTCCAGTGTGCTGGACGAAGGTAACATGCCCCCCCCTCCCTATCTCATGATGTGTACATTTGAATGGAATGGGATTGTAAAGCCGGTGGCTGTTTACCCGACAACGTGAGGCCGAAAGGAGGAAATACCTACAGTGGAGGTAAGTAACGCTAACCCTCCCCTCTTCCCCCCCTAACACTCCTTTAGGGATGCCTAACCCTAATCTCCCCCGCTAGTGCCTAACCCTAACCTACACCCGGGAGTGCCTAACCCTAACCCCCCTTCATCTAGCCTAACCCTAACCCTCCCGGGGGGTGCCTAACCCTAAGTCCCCACGGGAGCCCCCTAACTTAACCCTCCCCCCCTGCGGCTAAGAGGACAGGCGCCAGGACTTACCTCGTTCGGATTCTGGCATCGGGATTGTGACAGGCATTGGTATCTCGACGCCTGTCATAAATCCCTAGCTGGCATTCTGGCATCAGGATTGTGACCGCCGGCCACTTAACTACATCCCCATTTCAATGGCTTGTTGCTGTTCCTCGAGTCGCTGAAGCAGATAAAGGATGAAATTCTACCTGGTTACCGTACCTCTTGCTTCATTTGATAGCATGGCAAATAGAAATGTTCTTGTAGCTGCTGCAATCTTCTACAGGCAATTGCTGCATGCCAAAAATGCCATGAAACTTTGTGGGCCAGAGTCAGCATTTCCTGCACGATCTTGTCACTTTTTAAGAAAAGATGAATCACCAAGTTTATTGTGTGTGCAAAACATTGTATGTGTCTAAATTCACCCAATCACAATGCTTGAACAATGTTACTTGCATTATCGGAAATTGACAAATCCTGACGAGTTATAGTGGGATGAGCCATTTTGCTATCACATCCCTAAGTTTTTCCAAAACATTGACACCAGTATGCATCTTAGTGAAGATAGTGATACAGTTAGTAGCCTGCCTGTGAGATGGCGTTGTGTGTTAGATACTGCTGCTTCTGAAGGCAATACACCCACCCAATGGGCTGACTCAGTCTTGTAATCTTTAGTTTGACCCGTACTGTTTTCCACATATCTTTAGTTAAGTGGATAGTCAGTACAATGGCATTTTCTAGGCAAAAAATAACTTTTGGACACATGACCTCAGCTAATCATCCAATACCAGATGCATTGATTGAGGATATTCAGATGCAGATTTAATGCTAACATAGCTGTCATAGTTTCAGTGAATCGCTGTGAAATAGGATGGTGGTTGTCATATTTGTTGGTTCCTCTTCCAAATGATTTTTTCAGACTAATAGTCTTCTTGGTCCCTTTCTGTCAAAAAATCCACCCCCAGCAGCAGCAGCAGCAGCAGCAGTCCTAGCATGCAAGGATTATTGGACTCCTGGTTAGTGGAGGAGTCAGTTTGCCTTTGCAAATTGGTTGCAGGACTACTTTACCTTTGATCACTAATGACTATGCTTAGGGTGAAAGTGTTGGCGGTGGAGATTGTATGTGATTGGTGGTAGAGATTTTATTTATGATGGTGGTATCAGATGCTGGACTGCTTGATATATTTGATTTTCCATATTTTTCATAAATAACTTTAATGAACTTGCTGCAAATTATGTAAAAGGGATGAGGTGCCTAGATGGTTACTTACTTTCGCTCTACAAAGGGTACAGATGTTGCCAGGATTTTGGTAAAAAAAAAAAAGAAACAGAAGAAGTTACTTTTTTGGTTATTTGCCCAGGCATGACAATGCGCTTTCTTCTTATCACTGGCAAGAGCTGCTGCCACTGCTGGCTGACTTACTTTGACACAAACAACATCATCCTCCTGAATTTTATCAATTTGTTCTTGTCCAACACATTTTTCAACATCCTTATTAGTGTCAGATACACAATTATCCCCCTCATCCTGTTGCACTTCCACAGTAGTATCCTCAATTTTTATTTCATCATCATTACTTTTACTACTACTCATCCTTATATTTTCAAAGGGTTCAGAAATGGTGAAAGGAGGCTTCACTAGGATTACAGTGACAGAAATGTGAGACTCACACATAGCACTTGTGGATGTCCTTAGACTCTCCTTAGGAATCAGTGAAGTTTATGAGCACACAGTTTGTTCTTCAGCCTTAGTGTTCTTTTAGTGTGCTGATTTGCCTGTTTTAAAGGTAACACATCTAGACTCTGCGTGAAGTTGGTGCATGCGAGGTTACAGAAGATACGTGACTGCATCTAGTCCTGGGTTTCACAATAGGCATTCTAGTGCATGAAAGAGAAGTAGCAGGGCCACCACTCGCAAATAAAGGCCATGGTTTGAGCATTTCCTTGCCACTGCATGTGGTGTATGGCATGTTGGTTTATCTTATGTTTTTTGTAACTTTTCCTTTTATAGTTACAGGTAATGTTTTCTTTAAGATTGTGAAATATTGTTTAGATTTGAGGTGCTCTTTCTTAACCCTTCTATTCACTAGACCTCCTTTAAAAGTAGGTCTTGAAAAATACTATGACTGCCAGCACTAGTACTGGGTTGCTCCTTCTCTTCTATCAACTGATCCATGATCGATTTTATTTATTACACCTGGACAGGCATAAAGCCACTGTAGTGAACTTAACTGCCACCACACCTAGTGAACGTATATTAACATAGGAAAATGAGGGACTGTTATGTTTACCATGCGGTTTTAATAAATGACTGGAAATATTTGTAGACATCAGCAAAAAATTGCCTTTTTTGCACTTTTTATTTTTAGGGGCGCTGCTGACGGGGACATGACCACACCCGTAAGTACAGTTATATACGCTGCCTCTCTAAAGCACACACTCTAGCAGAACAAATATGATTCAAATTGAATTATAACAGAATGGAGATTTTTTTTTGCAATTAATTTTTTCCATAACAGGAAACAAGATCTTTATTGTGGTGCAGCTCACTCAGACACAGCATAGCACAGCACAGCACAGTATTATTTGGAGAAATAGGGAGCGATATAATAGGGTCAGAGTTTTTCGCATAAGACAAACTCGGACCTTCTTGCAAAGTTGAAGTACCGAGTTTGTTTCACAACTTACCAAACATAATAGCCTATGAACTTGTGAGTCCGGGAGAGTTTTCTCCTATGAAAACTCAGACCTTTTAATGTGACTAGCATTAAAAGGTCCAAGTTACAGATGGGCCCAGCTAGTTTGTTGCTCCATACGCCATGTAGCGTGCCCTGCATCTTGCGCCGACACGCTACGCCTTGAGTTCCGCCTTTCAGTATTGATCGCAATGGAAAGTACCGTGGTGCTGGAAAAAGTCATAGCATGTAATACAACTTTCTGTCCACCAGGTGTCGCTTTTCCTAAAATATACTGCTTAATGCGTCAAATATACAATGCATTTTCTGTATCATCACCCAATGATTGGCTGACAGAACCTGTGAGTCGGTACACTATAGTACAGCATTTTCGTTATGGAATCAGTGCTGTAGAAGAATGCGTAATAAAGTTTTAAATCATTACAGTACAGTTTGTGTGTGAGTCCTGTACTTTTTTAAAAATATATTTTTTTATATTTTTGTCTCAGGGACTCAGACAGGGGTCGCACGCACTATTTACATGTACGAATATAATATTTTTAAAGGAAGACACATTTTTATTAGTTGTGACAACCTTCTTGGCCTAGTGGTTACAGTGGTTGTTTTACAAGGCCATGGTCCAGAGTTCAAATCCCACCACAGCCTAATATTATTTCGGAATTATGATTACTTTAGATTCATTCCTCATTATCATTTTTTTTATAAAGTACAGTGGTGGAGTGGGTCCATCCACACCAATCGAGTTTCAGATTCACTCACAGGTGTTGGGGTTCAGGGACTCAAACGCATGGCCTTATAAAATGACCACTGTAACCACTAGACCAAGAAGGCTTTCACATACATCTACTGAACCCTTGTACACTCCACCCACCAACTGCCATTAGGGAGGGCGCAGCGAGGGAAGCATAATAATAATGATAATAATAATAAAAATGTGTCTTCCTTTCAAAATATTATACTAGTACATGTAAACATAGTACCCCACCATTAGTGAATAATAATTCATCCCGTCTCTGTGCGTGCGTCTCGTTAATGTATCAGTTATACCGTCATAACAACACGGCAAATACACTACTGTACAGTACTGTATGTGTACTGATTTGCGTCCCATTCAATGAGCTTCTGCAATTTTATTAAAAAGATTTGTTGTGCGAACTTGCAACATGCAAATACACTGCAGTAGTGTCTCAAAAGTGATTGGCCCACTTGTCAGGGATATCCATCCACTTCTACAGTATGGTATTCAGTAGTATAAATTTAATTAGTGGAGCACTCATTGCCCAGCGGTTAAGCAGTGTATTTTTACATGCCATGAATTCTCTTACGTTGTAGAATGCCACGTTGCGCCACAGTACAGCCATCACTTAACATTCCAAGGCGCGACTCAGAAGCCTGAATGTCGTGATATGAGCAACAAACTAGCTGGGCCCATCTGTATAAAGAAGCCTTCACAGATCAGTGAGATCTGTAAAGGCTTCTGTGTTTAAAAAAAGTAAAGTGTAAAAAAAATTTAAAAAAATAAATGAAGTGCGCCCCTCCCTTACAAGCATAACCAGCCCCGGGCTCTGTAGAGCATGTCCTGATTCTTAAAATACAATGGAAAAAATGCGTAAGGTTCCCTTGTATTTTATGAACCAGCACAAGGCTCTGCTGGGCCGGTCTTGGTTGTGGAAATACAGGGGACAAGATGAGTAGGGTTCCCTGTGTTTTCCATAACCAGCACTGGACTCTTTCAAGCAGAGGTGTAATGCCACATCCAGGGAACCCTTTACCCGGGTCTCCCGGCCAAAGCATTACATTGACCACTAGTCAGCCCAGGCTGGGGTGGTGGGGACGCCCCCAATAAAGTGTTCCCCCTCTACAGGGCACACCAGGATCCTGGCCGGTGGGTGTCTTGATGATTGTGTATAAAAGTTGGTGCAAAAAATAGATTTAATAATATTGTCTTCTGCTGTTGAACTACAGGACCCAGCAAGCCTCCTGGTACCATACTGGTACTTGGAGAATCACAACAGCATGCGGGGCATTAAGGAGCCCGCTGGTACCTGTAGTTCACCTGCAAAAAAAATATTCAAATAACCATGACACACACTCACATTCACATTCACACTCACATACACGCATACTCACCTATAATCCCTGTAGTCATTCATGTAAAAAAACAAAACAAAACCACCACGGACAGGTTGAAGGTTAATTGAGGTGAACCTTGCGGTTACCATCATATGCTACAATGTAGCGGTTCCCACCATTGAAGTCTATGGGGGAAAGTCTGACAGGAAGCCTGACCACTTAGAGCCAATCAGCAGGGAGCTCCTACGGAGGCTCCCGTTGACTGGCTGGTGGCTCCTGCAATGACAGGGCTCACGTGGGTCCCCGTCATTTGTGCGAAGAAAGGGTATGTGTAAACACATACCCTTTCTCCTGTCCGAGGTGGTTTCAGGTATTACATTTTTTAAATTCCGTGGATGCCTACACGGACCGAAGAGGATGTGATCTATGCTCGGAATAGGTTAGTATGGAATTTTTTTTCTTACAGGTGCCGTGGATTCTACAGGACAAGGCCATAGTGAGTATGTGTGAATGTGAGTGTGCATGTATTATCTACAATACCTTAATGCCCCGCATGCTGGTACTTGTGATTTACTAGCATGCGGGGGAGGCTTGCTGGGACCTGTAGTTTGACAGCAAAAGACAATATTATAAATCTATGTTTTTGCACAACACTTTTTTACACAATCAATCCAGCATCCACCAGCCAAGGGTGCCATGGATAGCCCCAGGCTATCAGCCCAGGCCTGTGGTTTCTGACTAGCGGTCAGGTGTAATGATTTGGCCGTGGGACCTGGTTGAAGGTTTTCCCGGCTGTGGCATTACACCCACATGGCTAGAAAGAGTCTGGTGCTGTTTATGGAAAACACAGGGGACCCCTACTCATTTTGTCCCCTGTATTTCCACATCCAGGACTGGCTCAACAGAGCATCGTGCTGGTTCATAAAATACAGGGGAACCCTACACATTTGTTCCCCTGTATTTTAAGAACTAGGACAGGCTCAGCAGAGCTTGGTGCTGTTTCTTAAAATACAGGGGACCCCTACGCATTTTCCCCTATATTTTAAGAACCAGGACAGGCTCAACAGAGATCGGGGCTGATTATGCATGTGGAGAGGGGGGGGGGAGTCAGGGGTTGGGCACACATCATTTTTTTTTATTTTCACTGTTTCCTTACTTTAAAACACACAAAAATATGCATGGATCTGTGCATCTTCCTGTATTACGCCGACCTGCTTAGTTTAGACTCGCTGTCCTGAATCAGGTCTGTTTTTTTAACGAGCTTTCAGAAGTAATAGTGTGGCAAGTGAAACACTCACACTCTATTACATTGCCCAAGTTTTATGTTCGCAATTGCAAAACATCTGGATGCATATTTTGCCATTGTGAGTTGTGGGGGTGTGACAATCATGCGAGTTTGCATGTTCTCACACCCTATTACATATGTTGAGTTATGAAAATGTGCGGGTATAGCTCTATACTCGCTCATTTTCAAAATTTAGACCCTATTACATCCCATAGTCTTGAAATCACACTATCTCTATCCTCATACACAAGTTACTGCAAATATATACTGAAGTGTAGATAGATATTTATAAAAACAAGTTCACTTTAACATACATACATACACAAGAGCCTGTTTGCACTGCAGCACTGGATTTCAGGTGCTACTAGTGTCTGACAAACACACAGTAACCTGTTTCCAGTTTGTTTTGCACTGGATTGCAGTTGCTTGCTATGGTGTCTAGCAAAGTAAGTCAAACATACACACATTACCCAGTGACAAGGATGCCTGCACCTGCAGTCACCTTTCTCATCCACTGCATCTACCTACTACAAAACTCTGGGCCTGATTCCCAGGCGCTAAGCCACGATTGCACGCTGTCAAAAAGGGCCGGGTATACAAATTCTGCGATCGCACTGTGTGGTGAAAGGACGCCCTCTATGTCTTAGAGAGCGACGGCAGCAAGCGAACGCTGGTGTATAAAGACGACTACTTTCCTTTCTTAACATGTCATCTCCAGGAAGTGTATGATTAATCGGTAACATCGAGAGCCATCGGAGCTGAACGCAGCGCTTGAGGTAGACCCTACCACGCTTAAGCACTGCGATCAGAGCTGACTGATATACAACCAGGTGACGTGTACAATGACGCCAACATGCTAATTATGCACGCCCTTTAAACGCCGTGTTGATGGCCAGACACGCCTGCGTTCACACCACCAGTCCCCCGTTCACAAGCACCTTCCCCTGTTACCACCCACAAACGGACCTATCTGTCACTCAAGGTAGCACTCAGTCTTTGTGCTACGGGCGCATGATTCCCGAGCGCAGTGACTGGCTCACGCATGCGCATTGCGATGCATATGCATGCGCAGACAGGTGACAATCGCCCACAGCGTGCAATTGCGGCTTAGTGTCCGGGTCTGAATCAGGCCCTCTGTCCTAATGGCATTTTTTGAAGAGCAACTACAGCCCACATCCTCTCCCTACACTCTTTTATGTGAAATGATACCTAATCACAAAGGAGGGACTGTTATATGTAATCCAAAACACACAAAATCCTAGACTTCCAGGAAAATTAAGTTTTGCCTTGTACAGATCTGCCCAGCTAGTTCTTTGTCCATAGCGCAGCCATGCGTGGCGCGAGACGGACTACCGCAGACGCGCATTATACAACTTAATGGAGACGCACTCCCGCGATTGAGGATGCGCCATAGCATATCATGGCATGTGGCGCGACTCTCTGCTACAATGAACATCTGTACTGAGGTCTGAACTTGGTGGGAAGACCCGAGCAGGGATTTGTTTCTACTTGTTTCATACCCAAGTTCAGGTATGATCGAATTTCAGTAAACCTAACCCAAATATCTCTAATCTGTTCTATTAGCAGAGGTATATGGGGATCCAAAACCTATTAACTTGAGACAACTGGGCCCATAACCTATTACCAGAACTGTGGAACAGTGCAGTGCGCATCAATGTTGCTGAATGTTGTAGTTCCCCACACAATCTACCCACCCAAAGGGAATACAGTTGGCCAAAGTATGTATGATGTTGAGTGTGTAGCATGCAGTTAGTCCACATGTGGTGCAGCTTAACCAGTTCTTTGGTTTATGGAACCAGGTACTGTAGAGTAACAAGTAGCATAAGACACAGGGATGTGACAGATTTAACTGTAGCATATAGAAGCAGCCTGGTGCTTTAGGGTATCCCTGGGCATTGTAGTGCATGGGTGTCTGAGCGGCAAATGCACTGGCAGTTGTTATGAATATGCCCACACACTAGGGCAGTGGTACTTGCAGTGTTTGATTAGGCTCTGCATGGCTAGTATGTTGGAGAGTCTTGGAGTAATGTCTAGTCGGGATAAGTACCATGGAGAAGATGCATAGAGATGCTGTGTATGCACAGTAATGCATATCACAGTTTAGACTGCTCACTGAGCTCCGGGAGGTGCTAGACACCACCTGCTCAGCTTACCTGTCTGCACTGAGGTTGGAGGCAGCACCAAGGTGCTTCTCATCCAACACCCCTCTTGCTCAAGACTGCCTCTCATCACATGACCTAACATGAGCATCATACACATGACATCTCACCTGTAATGAGAAATATGGAGGATTATCAACAATTCAATTATGTTCCAGTCCACATTCCTGCAAGAAAACATTTTGATAATGAAAATCAGACTTGTGGTCAACATTTCACTGGATACATAAGCAACTCCAACTAAAGCATCCTTTATCAGCTCCCTGGTAAAGTATTTAGCGGCAATGTTGATGGCTCTTTCTGAGCTAGAATTGCTCAAATTACACTTAGTCCTAAAAGTAAGCTTCTTCTTTCCTACTTCTTCCTTTCGAGTAGGATTCACACTTGATGCTTCTTGGTCACTTGTTTTGAATTGTAGGACCTACTGTATAGTAGACTTCCACTCTTGCCAATTTGGTTTAGGTACACAAAGAACAAGTCCAGCAAAATCCTCACTATACTTTACCCTGAAACAGCATATCAACACCTCTCCGGCAAATGACTATTCAGACCATGAGGGATACACATTTCTCCGCTCCTCTGCATTCTCTCATGCTCCTATCCCTCTCAACTCCTTGTTGCATCAGCACTTAACACCACACACTACTGCATACACCCTTAATCTTCCCAAGGTCACTCAAACTCTTTTTCCTCAGTTTTGCAAGGTTTCTCTCAGTAGTACTCCACCTTTAGCTGTCTGATGTCCCCTCTCCTTGGGTGCACTGCACATTAGCCCAATATTTTGCTGTCCCCTTGAGTATTCTGTGGGATATAGTCTCCAATACAATCACAGTCTTGTGCAGCATACAGCATGCTGCGAGGGAGCACCAGGCAAAGTGAAATCCGTGTGTTTGAGGAATATCACATTTCCAAGGGGCTTTACTTCTGTCCTAGGCGCCTTCACATCACATTACCCACACTGCTTTTTTACAGTAACCCCCTTTTTAATGTTGCTGGTGGCTCTTAGAAATCTTCCCCTCTAACTTTCTCTCACTTATGATTGCCTTACTGTGCTTATGCAGCGACCTCCTCTATAATAGCCACTGGAGGCTATTTATATATACAATACTGGCACTGGGCTCCAGCAGCCTTCTTCCATCACACACTACTTCCACTTTGACATTGTTGGTGCTTGCACACTTTATTATCCCAATGGGGCTTAATGGTGCATTCTGACAGCACCACACATCTGTCTGACACAAAATCATACACAACTAGGCTTGGTCATTGACTATGTATGCTTAGCAACCATAAATGGTTTGCTGCTGATGGGTAATGTTTTTACCATTGATTTTCTTATTAGCACATGCACAGTAACGGATCATTGATCTTTCAACCATTGATGGTTTTCTGCTGATGTTTAGGAACCATTGACCATCGATGGCAGGTACTTTGATGGAGAACCCTACACCCGGATCTCATTCTTCTTCTCCTTCTATGACAGGACAAATCACCCAGAGCTGTATTCCTCTGCTTTCCTGCTCACTGACAGATTACTCAGAGATGTTTCATTCATTCTGCAGTTATATATCTCCATATAGTGCTGGAGATGGCATTACATTTGATAATCTCTGCTTACCCAACTTTATTTTAGTAAATAAATGCATTATTTGCTGACAACTGCTGTGCATTCTAGGTTAGAAAATAATTACAATATCTGTAAAGTATTCAGAAAAAAACTCAAGGTATAACATGTGAGGGTACTGCACATAAAGTTACTAATAATGAGGCTGGCATGTGATGAGCCAAATATGCCAGAATTAAATAATAAATAAATCTTAAACAATAAATGCTTCAGCAACAAAACAGTTCATTTGCATGTCAAATAAATAAAAATATGATTTTAGGTCCAATAATAAATGTTCAAAAAGTCAGTATGTTGGGAATCACTGTGGACCTGATTCAGACCCGGTCGCTAAGAAGCGTTCGCTCACAGCTGGTTGATTATCACATACTGCGTATGCATCGCAATACACGTGTACGAACCAGTGCGAGAGATCGGGAAGCGTTTGCTCGCTGCCATAGACAGCCCAGCAGAGTGAGTGACAGGAGAAGCCGTTTGTTGGTGGTAAAATGGGCAGGACACTAGAAACGGGGGAGTGAAGGAGCGAACGCAGGTGTGCCTGAGAGTCTTCATGCCGTTTCAGAGGCGTGCATAATTAACAGGTAGTGTCATTGTACATCATCGCAGTGCTTGCGGCAGGGTATAGTCAACCTCAAGCTCTGCGATCGCATTCGATGGTCCTTGATGTACCGATGGTTACATACACTTCCTGGAGTTGACGTGCACAAGTGGGCGTCTTAAGACAGGCTGGTGGGCGTCTGCAAACACAAAGTGATCGCAAGCCTCGACATAGTGGTCGTGGTTATGCCCAGGGCCAGATTAAGGTCTGTGGGGGTCCCTGGGCAACAAACTTGTGGAGGCCCCTTATGCAATGTCCCCAGTAGCAGTGCCCCTTATGCAGTGCCCCCAGTAATGATCCCCCCTATGCAGTGCCCACTGTAGTAATGCCCCTTATGCAGTGCCACCAGTAGTGGTCCCCTATGCAGTGCTTATATAATGCCCCCCAGTAGTGGTCCCCCTATACAGTGCCCCCAGTAGTGACCCTTATATAGTTGCCCCAGACCCAGTAGTGGTTCCCCCCTATGTAGTGTCCCTTATATAGTGCCGCCAGTAGTAGTCTCCCCCTATGCATTGCCCCCAGTAGTAGTCCACCCCCTATACAGTGGGGCCAGTAGTTATCCCCCCTATGCATTGAGTGCTAGTAGCACCCCCCAGTGCCCCCATGAAGCGGCAGTGACCCCTGTAGCAGCCCCCCTATGCAGTGCTCCTTGTAGCGGCCCCCCCTATGCAGTGTCCCCTTATGCAGTGCCCCCTGTAGCGGCCCCCCTATGCAGTGCCCCCTGTAGCAGCCCCCCCCATGCAGTGCCCCTTGTAGAGGCCAACCCCTATGCAGTGCCTTTTACAAACACACACACAAGAAAAAAAAAATCACAACTTACCTGAATCCCCGCTCCTGACGCGACCACCGCTGCCCGCTCTGAGTCCCTGCTCTTCCACTGCACTATGGGAGAGACGTCAGCATCATGATGTCTCTCCCATAATCACATGCTGCGGGGGGAGCCGGAAGGTGGAGCTCATGAGTGAGCTCCAGCCGGCTCCCTCCATTGATGCAGCAGCCAATGAGAGTTTGTCTGACTCTCATCAGCTGCTCTAACAAACACACAGCTGCCGCCACCGGCTGTGTGTTTGGAACTGTGTAGTGTGGCCGCGCTCACTGCGGTGTACACTACACTAGCAGCGGGGACACTAGCGGCGGGTGCAGGCTGCACTGCTGCTAGTGGGGGCCCCTCCGTGTGTGGGGGCCCAGGGACGACCGCCCCTGTCACCCCCCCCTCAATCCGACCCTGCTTATGCCTTGCTGTGTGATCGCCTGCCTTGCGGGGTGTGTGCTGGATTTGTAAACACTGGGTGTGAGCTAACGCATCTAGCGAGCGGGTCTGAATGAGCTTCTGTGTCTCTACAAGAGCCTTAAGTCACAGTTTTATCTTATTTAAACTTATGGAAATCCTACTGTATACATGAATCTAAATGCAACTTATAATCAGACTGATGGTTCCCTCCATTATTGTTAATGTAAAAATTAACGAAAAATGTTTGAAACCTGAGGAAATATGCAAATAATGTTCAAATAAAAATTTATATTTTAAATGCTCTGCCTTTTCATTGACAAAAAGATTATACATAGTTGATAGTGTCCCCTTTGCTCTGCGGGTTTTCTCTCGCTCTCTCTCTCTTCAGTGCTCCTCACATTGGACCTCATTCAGAGTCGGTCGCGAGCGCCAATGCGCTCATAACCGACTCAATGGTTTGGCCTGCGCACGCGCAGCAGCTGCACTGCGCAAGCCCCGGAGCGACAGAGAAACTCTGTCGCTCCAGAGCTCGTTACCAAAGGGGCGGCTGTCGATGTTGATCGACAGCTGCCCCAATTTGGTAGGCGGGCCGGGGGGTGGTTTCCAAAATGGAGGCGTTCCTTTACGAACGCGCTACCGTTTTATGGGCGGCTGCACTTACATCATCAGTGATGTCAGTGGGGAGCTTCCTGCTCCATCAGAGCAGAAAGCTCCCTGGGGCTTACGAGTGCCCAGATCCAACCCTAGGGTCTGGTCGTAAGCCCCGATGGTCGCGATGGTGATCACCATCGCGACAATCATCCTGGTCGGTCGTTAAGCCGTGGGTGGTAACCCACAGCTTAATGATCGACAAGGAGGCGGCCGTTCAGGATGCAAGCGACCGCCCTGATTCTGTGCGACCGCTTGCATCTAACGACTGAATGAGGTCCACTATCCCTCCCCTACTACTCCATCGCTCTCTTCCTCCTAATCTGTCTAGCAGCATTTAATTTTTTACATAGATTATCCCTAGCATTATCTCTTTTTCTTTTCATCTTTACTTTTTGGGACATATTCAATCTTTTCCCTCTCAGAGTGTTTGTTTTTTCTTTCTGTGTGTGGCTTGTGCATCTCTGTGTGTCGTTATTCTTTCTTCTGTACTGTTACACGTTTTGTTGTGGATAATGTTGTCATTGGTTGATTTTCAGGAGTGTCATTGTTTTCATCATGAGTGGTATGTGAGGAGTAAGGGATGTAGTTATTAGACCACCGGACGAGATGCCGGTGGTTTACATGACGACGGTTCAAGCCCGACATGGGATTTAAGTTAGGCATCTAAATACTGACGCCTATCTTAATCCCAACACCGGAATCCTGACAGACGCCATCCTGAATGAGGTAAATCCGGGGAATCTTAGGAGTTAGCCGTGGAAGGGAGGGTTAGGTTTAGGCACTCCCAGGGGGACTTAGGGTTAGACAACCCCCAGGGAGAGTTAGGCTAGGGAAAGGGGGATTAGGGTTAGGCACCATTGGGGGGAGGTTAGAGTTAGGCACCCCCCCGGGAGGGTTAGGTTTATGGTGCGGGAAGGGAGGTTAGCTTTAGGCACCCCTGGGGGGGACTTAGGGTTAGACACAACCCCTGGAGGTTTGGGTTTAAGCACCACCATGAGAGGGTTAGGGGGGGAAAGGGGTGGGTTAGGATGTTACCAGTTGGCGTGATCTCCTCCTGTCGTGGTTCCACAGTTGGGATTTGAACCGGCGGCTGAACAGTATTTCAATCCCATTCTGAGGAGTAATTATGGGAAATAACAGAAGAGTTTGAAAACTGTTGATGTGTGCCATGCTGGAACACACTAGTAGTAACATTACTGACACTGCTGGAAGGGGTCAGAATTCAGAAAACTGTAATTAGATGCCAACGTGATTACATCAATTTATCACTTTTCAGCTTTAAATAAATAGGTACACTGAGTAATATGTAGTAAACTTATGTATTTTATGTCTATCTTAAAGAACTACTTGGTGTATTAAAGTGGTACAGTTGTATATAGTGTATAGTTTAACCAGACCTCCCCTATACAAAGATGTAGTGTGGAGCAATGGTGTCCAGAGCAAGCACTTGCTACACTCCCCTCTCCAGTGGGTGTGTGACAATTAAAAGTAGGACTTGGAAGTGCATAGGCAAGATACAGTTTAGGCAACTATAGTGCAAGGTCTGGTTGTCAAATTTTAAATCCCTCCTGTAAAGCACACTCCTATCCCATCACACTGAGCAAACAACCCCTCTTTACTGAACTGCCCTCCCCTCTATTTGGTGCAGTATTCTTACTTCCCATTCCTACTGGGCACACTTACCACCACCCTCCACTACTGGACACACACTCACCCTTTACTGTGGATGTGTCCCACTTACACCCGATCCCCCATATTTGTGCTGCAGCCTACCCTTCCCTCCACTGTGGTATGCCTACTGGACAGGCACCACTTCTTTAGTCAGAACACTCACCCTAGTCCACCACACTGTGCATACACTACACCCCCAACCCCCAGCCTCCTGCCAACCACAGAGTTTCTCCTCTCCAGTCATCAATCCAGCCACTGCCTGAGATTCATACTGCAGTGACTCTGGTGGGCAATGTCAGGTCAGAGACCTGGCATGGAGAGTTGAGATGCAACAGAAGGAAGGAGAGACAGAGGCGGGACAGAGCAGAAAGGAAGAGGGACAGAGGCAGGACAGAGCAGAAGAGAGGGGGGAAGTAACCAGATGGGGAAATGGTCCATGGCGATCAGTAATGGCTGACGGGGCAAAAAATTTATAAAAGCGACCTGGACAGTGACCCTGGCCAGAGCAGGCACCTGGAGCATGAACTCTACTGACTCCACCCTTGCTATGCTCATGCCCCCATGGTTACCTATGAAGGAGAGATGCTATCCCATGATTTGGTCTTCTCTACTAAAACTATGAAGCCACAACTGTGAATCTCACAGAGGCTGGTTAACATGATTAGGGAGGCCAAGAAGTCAGGTTTATTAATTTTTGTAAATAATTAAATAAGCAGCACTGCCCAAGGCCAGTAGTAGGGGGCCTAGAATAATAGCAAGGCCCGCCAGCTACAATGATCATGGCTGAGAGCATCAGCTGATTGCCAGCCAGTTATGGAACAGAGGCAGATTTTGGCCAGGATCATTGGCGCCAGTGAAGCCAGATAAGGTATGACACAGGAAGCATCTCTTACTAAGGGTACCCTCTATCACTGGTGCACACTGTGTTCCAGCCCCCACCTCTACTTTTTTCTCCTCCTATTCCATCATTGACTATAAAGGAAGTCAACCCTTCTACCTTGATTTCCCCTTTCCTTCCGATGCTTAACTCCATTTACTCTACATGTTATTCTCTCCCTTGTGAGGGCTTCCCACGATTATGTGTAGCTCTGCCTCCCCGCCCATGTGAGCCTCTGCCCCCTGCATATGTGTGCACCTGTCCCTTCCCTACCTCCTTATACATATTTGTGCTCCACCCCCCGAACGTGTGTACATCAGCCCCCCTCCAATATGTTTTCTGCCCCCTTCCCCCATATGTGCCTTTGTCGGACCTTTTGTGTGCTTCTACCCTGGCCACTGTTTTATGCAAGTGCATCTCTCCTTTTATTCTGTTACTTTCTCTCTCACTATTTGCATGTAGAAGTGACTTTTTCCCTTTATCCCATTTGTCCTCTGATCCCACATATTCCCCCCTCTGTCTCCAATTTGCCCCATCACCCACTTTCCTCTTGGAAGCACACCTTCTCTCCCTCGTTTTCCACTTCTTCCTTCTTCATGTCAATCAGAAGTGCTGGGGAAGAACAGAGACACAACTGGGTTCAACACCAGGGTTCCATTCTACACGGGATGGGTATGGGATGCTGGTGTTCAGAATCCTGGTGCTCAGAATCTCGAAGCCGGCATCCCGACAGGTTTATAATACCGACACTTTGTCAGATGGTAACCTAACACTCCGTGTGTCATTACCCTAACCCTCCCTTCTCTGTGCCTAACCCTAACCTGCCCCCCATAGTGCCTAAACCTAACCTTCCCCTCCACGCACCCTAAACCTAACCCTCCCCCCTAGTGCCTAACCCTCCCCCCAACCTTGCTACTTACCTTTGGGATGCTGGCACCGGGATTCTGATAAGTGTTGGCAATGACATTCTGACTGCCAGAATCCTCTCCATCTGTATTTTAACTGCATCCCCTATATCATCTGGTCTTTGGGGAAGGTGGGCCAAGGTGGTCGGGCCTTGCCTAATTCATTTGCTGATTTACATATTTTCAAGGGCCCATGTGTAAATGAGTGATATGCTTATTTGGAAATATAGCTAAAGTATGCAAGCAATTAATAGTACTGAGGCTACAAATTGCTAAAGATTTGACACCATTGTACTCAATATACCAAAATGACTTTTGAAGCACAATGGAAATTAGAATGTAAAGTAGTTCCTGCAATGTTATTTGCTGCAATACCCTAACTTTACAAGATATATATGCACTGCGATAAGAGACTGAAATGCATAAGTAGCATTGCACTGTATGTGAGTGGATAAAAAATATTGGGCCTTACCCAGGGTTGTATGCTAGTCCTGTTATGACTGCGACTTTTTATGCAGTAGCTATGCAAGAATATGCAAATGCCGCAGCTGCAATGAGATGTATTGAGACACCCATCTGCGGCTTTGCAAATCCAACCATCTGCGAACAAAGACGTAAGCAGCATGTTACAGAATCAATATTCACTTAAATTCAGATACTGCTACTTAGCGGTAGGGGTGTGCACCGGCCACTTTTCGTGTTTTGTGTTTTGGTTTTGGATCTGGATCTTTCTTCGTGTTTTGGATCTGGATTGGTTTTGCCAAAACCACCCTTCCGTGTTTTGGGTTCTGGGTTTTGTGTTTTGGATCTGTATTTTTTTTTAAAAAAGCATAAAAACAGCTAAAATCACAGAATTTGTAGGTTTTTCTGCTCCTATGCTATTATTAACCTCAATAACCTTAATTTCCACTCATTTACAGTCTATTCTGAACACCTCACACCTCACAATAGTGTTTTTATGTCCAAAAGGTTGCACCGAGGTAGCTGGATGACTATGCTAAGCGACACGAGTGGGCGGCACAAATACGTGACCCATCTAGGCGTGAAACTGCAGTGGCAGACAGGATGGCAGTTTGAAAAACTAGGCCCCAAACTGTACATAATGCAAAGAAAAAAAAGAGGTGCAAGATGGAATTGTCCTTGGGCCCTCCCACCCACCCTTATGTTGTATAAACAGGACATGCACACTTTAACAAACCAATCATTTCAGCGCCAGGGTCTGCCACACGACTGTGGCTGAAATGATTGGTTCGTTTGGGCCCCCACAAAACAAGCTGGCAATTAATCTGTCCCTGCACAAACTGGCTCTACGGAGGCAAGATGTCATCCTCATCCACCGATTCCTCACCCTCTTCAGTGTGTACATCCTCATCCTCACAGAGTATTAATTCATCCACGCTGGAACCACAGGTCCCTCTGTACATTCTGGAGGCTGGTCTCAACGGAAGAGTTGATAATTCATTTTATGAACATCATCTTCTCCACATTTTGTTGAAGCAACCTCCTACGCCTTTCGCTGACAAGGTTCCCGGCTGCACTAAACACTCTTTCGGAGTACACACTGGAGGGGGGGCAACTCAGGTAAAATAGAGCCAGTTTGTACAGGGACCTCCAAATTGCTTCTTTTTCCTGCCAGTACAGGTACGGACTGTCTGACATGCCTACTTGGAAGCTGTCACCGATGTAATCCTTTAACAGACAGACGCACGCTTGTCGCTGCTGCTTTGAGGATGCAAGTGCGGCTACAGCCCACACAATTCACAAAAACAGAAAAAAAAAAGAATATTTTTATTGTTTGTGGAGCGCACTTTGAGGGTTACACCACCCTTTAACAGACAGACGCACGCTTGTCGCTGCTGCTTTGAGGATGCAAGTGCGGCTACAGCCCACACAATTCACAAAGACAGAAAAAAGAAGAAGAATATTTTTATTGTTTGTGTAGCACACTTTGAGGGTATCACCACCCTTTAACAGACAGATGCATGCTTGTCGCTGCTGCTTTAAGGATGCAGGTGCGGCTACAGCCCACACATTTCACAAAGACCAAAAAAAAAAGAACAATATTTTAATTGTTTGTGTAGCACACTTTGAGGGTGTCACCACCCTTTAACAGACAGACGCACGCTTGTCGCTGCTGCTTTAAGGATGCAGGTGCGGCTACAGCCCACACAATTCACAAAGACAGAAAAAAGAAGAAGAATATTTTTATTGTTTGTGTAGCACACTTTGAGGGTGTCACCACCCTTTAACAGACAGACGCACGCTTGTCACTGCTGCTTTGAGGATGCAAGTGCGGCTACATCGCACACAAGTCACAAACACATTAAAAAAATAGTTTTTTATTTTTTGGAGCACTTTGAGAGTTACACCACCCTTTAACAGACAGACGCACGCTTGTCGCTGCTGCTTTGAGGATGCAAGTGCGGCTACAGCCCACACAATTCACAAAGACAGAAAAAAAAGAACAATATTTTTATTGTTTGTGTAGCACACTTTGAGGGTGTCACCACCCTTTAACAGACAGACGCACGCTTGTCGCTGCTGCTTTGAGGACAGTATCATATGCAGTGACAGTAGACTTGTCAGAAATTGTTGGCACGTCCTTCAGTCCGGACCAGATGTCCAAACCAGCCCTTGACTTATGACACAGGCGCACGCTTGGCGCTGCTACTATGTTGATGCACGTGCGGCTACATCGCACACAAGTCACAAACACATTAAAAAAATAGTTTTTTATTTTTTGGAGCACTTTGAGGGTTACACCACCCTTTAACAGACAGACGCACGCTTGTCGCTCCTGCTTTGAGGATGCAAGTGCGGCTACAGCCCACACAATTCACAAAGACAGAAAAAAAAGGAAGAATATTTTTATTGTTTGTGTAGCACACTTTGAGGGTGTCACCACCCTTTAACAGACAGACGCACGCTTGTCGCTGCTGCTTTAAGGATGCAGGGACGGCTACAGCCCACACATTTCACAAAGAGAGAAAAAAAAAGAACAATATTTTAATTGTTTGTGTAGCACACTTTGCGGGTGTCACCACCCTTTAACGGACAGACGCACGCTTGTCGCTGCTGCTTTAAGGATGCAGGTGTGGCTACAGCCCACACATTTCACAAAGACCGAAAAAAAATGAACAATGTTTTTATTGTTTGTGTAGCACACTTTGAGGGTGTCACCACCCTTTAACAGACAGATGCACGCTTGTCGCTGCTGCTTTGAGGATGCAGGTGGAATCTAGACGGGATTTGGAACCGGGGACACACTACCTCCATCAATTGTCTAAATCCCACTGCACTAATGGCGGATACCGGACTCACGTCTAACACCAACATAGCAGTCAAGGCCTCAGTTATACGTTTTGCTTCAGGATGACTGCTGTCGTACTTCATCCTCATCGCTAGGGACTGTTGGAGGGTCAATTGTTTAGTAAAAGTAGTGATGTTCCTACTTCCTCTCTGGGATGATGAACAACTCCCAGCAGCAGCAGCAATAGCACTAGGAGGAAGTGGTTCTTGATATTTCCCTATTTTATTTTTATCGGAGAAAGTTTGGTCCTCCATTTATGTTATATTGATATATACGTGCGGCTAAAGCGCACACAAACACAGAAAATATTTTTTTATTTTTGCTGGAGAGTAGTGCACTTTGTGGGTTACACCACCCTTTAAGAAATGAGCCAGCCGGCTCTTTACTTATGGGACACAGGCGCACGCTTGGCGCTGCTCCTTTGTTGATGCACGTGCAGCCACAGTGCACACAAGTCACAAACACAGAAAATATATATTTTTTTGGTTTGGAGTGGACTTTGGGGGTTACAGCACCCTTTAACGGTCAAGCCAGCCGGCCCTTTACTTATGACACAGGCGCACGCTTGGCACTACTTTGTTGATGCATGTGCGGCTACTGCGCACACAATTCACAAACACAGAAAATAATTTTTTTTTTGGTTTGGAGTGTACTTTGGGGGTTACAGCACCCTTTAACGGTCAAGCCAGCCGGCCCTTTACTTATGACACAGGCGCACGCTTGGCACTACTTTGTTGATGCACGTGCGGCTACTGCGCACACAATTCACAAACACAGAAAATAATTTTTTTTTTGGTTTGGACTGGAGTGTACTTTGGGGGTTACAGCACCCTTTAATGGTCAAGCCAGCCGGCCCTTTACTTATGACACAGGCGCACGCTTGGCACTACTTTGTTGATGCACGTGCGGCTACTGCGCACACAATTCACAAGCACAGAAAATAATTTTTTTTTTGGTTTGGACTGGAGTGTACTTTGGGGTTTACAGCACCCTTTAACGGTCAAGCCAGCCGGCCCTTTACTTATGACACAGGCGCACGCTTGGCACTACTTTGTTGATGCACGTGCGGCTACTGCGCACACAATTCACAAACACAGAAAATAATTTTTTTTTTGGTTTGGACTGGAGTGCACTTTGGGGGTTACAGCACCCTTTAACGGTCAAGCCAGCTGGTCCTTTACTTATGACACAGGCGCACGCTTGGCACTACTTTGTTGATGCACGTGCGGCTACTGCGCACACAATTCACAAACACAGAAAATAATTTTTTTTTTGGTTTGGACTGGAGTGTACTTTGGGGGTTACAGCACCCTTTAACGGTCAAGCCAGCCGGCCCTTTACTTATGACACAGGCGCACGCTTGGCACTACTTTGTTGATGCACGTGCGGCTACTGCGCACACAATTCACAAACACAGAAAATATTTTTTTTTTTGGTTTGGACTGGAGTGTACTTTGGGGGTTACAGCACCCTTTAACGGTCAAGCCAGCCGGCCCTTTACTTATGACACAGGCGCACGTTTGGCACTACTTTGTTGATGCACGTGCGGCTACTGCGCTCACAATTCACAAACACAGAAAATAATTTTTTTTTTGGTTTGGACTGGAGTGTACTTTGGGGGTTACAGCACCCTTTAACGGTCAAGCCAGCCGGCCCTTTACTTATGACACAGGCGCACGCTTGGCACTACTTTGTTGATGCACGTGCGGCTACTGCGCACACAATTCACAAACACAGAAAATATATTATTTTTTTAGCACTTGGGGGGAGCACCCCTGATGGACAGAGCACCCCCTGGACAACACTACAGCACCCCTTTAGGACTGGGACACTGCACAGGACTTTGGAGTGGACACAGCCCCTAAGGAGAACTGACTGCACAACACAGTCCAGCCAGCCCCTATGGACTTTGAAGTAGTGGACACAGCCCCTATTAACAACAGCAGCACAGCACAAAACAGCCAGCCCCTATTGACTTTGAAGTAGTGGACAACAGCAGCACTACACTACACTAAACTACACAGCCCAGCCAGCCCTAACTCCCACCCTCCCTCTTCACTGTCCACAGCCGAGTGAGAAAATGGCGCTGAAGCGGGTACCTTATATAGGATCCAAAACCCGCGAGACTCGGAAGGCGGGATGATGACGTTTTGCCTCGATTTCAGATCCGAGTCAGGCGGGAAAAGTCGAGCCTGACTCGGATCGGACTCGGATCGGGGGGGCTCGGGGTGTTCGGATTTCAGAAATCCGAACCCGCTCACCCCTACTTAGCGGTGCCGGGTCTAACCCAATGCGCATGCGTGACCTTAGGTCACCCATGCACATGGCCGCAGGTCACTCACTGCGGAGGATGCAGAGGGATCAGCTCGGATCCCTCTTGGCAATCCTGGACCTCCTTCCCGTAGGAAGGAGCGGGGCCCCAGGAATCATCGCCATCTGAAGATAGCACTGATTCTTGCAAGCAAAGTATTAAAACTTTCAGTTTTCTGAGTTTTCTGAATATTAGGGTTCCCTATCGTGCCCCTAATAATGAATGCTCCCGTTACTTA
The DNA here is from genome assembly GCA_031769625.1 of Taudactylus pleione. Classification (NCBI taxonomy): domain Eukaryota; kingdom Metazoa; phylum Chordata; class Amphibia; order Anura; family Myobatrachidae; genus Taudactylus; species Taudactylus pleione. The sequence continues at coordinate 11,456,181 of JAUIMM010000608.1, read as the reverse complement.
GTTAAAACATGCGTAAACTAGAGTTTCTGCATGTGTAATGGGCTCTACTAGTTATAATAATAGGCCCCATAAAGAAAGAGAGCAAAAGAGTTACACACAGATAAGTATACATATGTGTGTGTGTAATGTTAATGGATATTAGATAGCTTCCTGAGTTAATGGGACTGTTCCACTAAGACTCTTTCTAGAATAAGTACCATTTGATTTTATACCTATTTTAGTATAGGGGAAGGTGAAAGTTGCCAAAGTGTGAAAAATGAAGTTCATGCTGTAATGGCCATTCTGAAATGGGGCTGTAAAGTACTTTTCTATGGTAAGATATATTGATGCTATAATGTCATTATTCCACTCCATCACGTTTAAATGTTACTTCAATTATATGCAAGTTAAATATAACCCTATGTAAAAACAGGAAAGACAGCACTAAGTTTTCCAATTTAACAACTCACACTAAAAGCATAATAAAGCACTTGTTACTGTAGTTTATGGAACGGAAACTCGAAATGTAAAGATATATTAAGGAATCTCTCAGAGTTATTAGAGAAGGGTATTTACATTTACAGATTGCTTTATATCATGCTTTTATGAACAGCTCAAGACATGAAATAGTCCTCACCTGCAAGGATTGAAGAGGAAGGTAATGTTGCTTAATATGGGTGATAAAATTAATCTGATTGAAATCGCCTGCGATTATTCTGTAGAATACTGAATGCCAGTACAATCACTTACATTTTCTTTAATATTTTTAGTCAAGCCTTGTGCAGATGAAAGCTAATTACAAAGTAGTGATGTGAAACGTTAAGGAAATAGTTTGTATAGCACCGAGCAGGCACGGCTAATTGGGATTTGTGATTACACGGATTGTTGTTAGGGAGAATTAACTATCAGCAACCTCGCTTGCAAAGCCCCTTCATCAAGATGAAGCAAAAATAGATGCTAGGCCTGTTATTTATCTAATTATGCTGTGAACATTTTTTTTCTGAGTAGGTTACAGTTTATCATAGCTTTTATAATACACAGTTTCTTTTCTTTCTTTTTTTCATAGTCTTGGGAGACATGGGGGGGGGTGATAAAAATGCTTGTTATTGTCATTTAGTAATCAGTAGAGTGAACTTCTAGAAATGAGCAGAAGTGTATAAATCAGAAAGTGAATGTCATTATAACAGAAGCATTTCGTTTATAGCAGAGAGCAACTATCATAAACTATCGAAGGAAAAACATATGACAAGTGCAGCTATCACCTATGTTCAAACTGGTGAGGTGCCACGGATAATGGGCCTCATTTACTAACGAGTTTTATCACCAAAACGAGTGATAAATGTCACTGTGTGTGATAAATGGTGCTCCAGCCAATCAGCTCCCAACTGTCAACTGTTAGAAAAATGACAGTTGGTAGCTGATTGGCTGGAGCACCATTTATCATACACAGTGAAATTTATCACTCGTTTTGGTGATAAAACTCGTTAGTAAATGGGGACCTTTTATCTGCTAATGAAGTTGATAAGTATATGTGATAATTATCAAGAGAGTTCAGAAACTAGACTTGATTTGCAGTGCAGGCTGTATAGACCCGTACTTAGGGTAACAAGTAGAGGAGTGCATGTCCACACTCCACATCAAATTGGTGAATTACAGTATATAATACGTGTGTGTATTTGTATGTGTGTGTATATATGTGTATATATATATATATTCATATATTAAAATTTTTTACTAATTTTACTGTAGCTTACAATTTTCCTGTTGATAATAATATAGGAGGAAGTGTTAGATATAGGGTGTGTGTGTGTGTGTGTCATCACTTATGTATGCTGTGTTCAATCACGTGTATGGTGTCAACACTATCTACAACATTGTCCCATACTGTAACTGTGAAGTAAATCACAATACAGTACCTACTATGTTCATAGGTATAAGACATTTTCTTCCTCAATAATAAGTCAGACATGAATTTATTGTAATTATTTATTTTATCTTTGTTTGTTACGTAACAATCCTAAAAAGATTAATGATCCCAATCCCATTATTATTCTTCTTCAGAATAGTGCAGGATAAATACAGTTTTCTCAGTATAATAACTTTGGACTTTGAGCTGCGGTAAATGCCATGTAACCTTACATTAACACATCTGACATTTTAAAGGGCTACAAACTTTCCTTGATTGAATTTTGAATGGGTGAAGTGTTCAGAGGTGAGTATTGTCACCATATTTGCCATAGGAATCATTTACAGGCATCCAAGTGCCATTCACAACATGGTGAGCAACTCTTAAATACATGTATAGTAGATTTTGATGTATGACTAATGAGGAGATGTATCAAACCTTAGGGGGACATATATAAAACTTTTGGATAGAGATAAAGTGGAGAGAAATAAAGTACCAACCAATCAGCTTCTGTCACTTTGCAGGCTGTGTTTGAAAAATGACAGCTAGGAGCTGATTCGTTGGTTCTTATCTCTCTCCACTTTATCCCTATCCAAAGTTTTATGGATGTCCCTCTAGGTGTATAATTTGTTAATGCTTAGTTAGTAACTGACGGGGTACATTTACTAAAGTGTGGGTTTTTAGTTTGTGTTGCAACCAATCAGATTATAGCTATTATCTTCTAGAAGGTGCTAGATAAATGAGAAGTAGAATCTGATTGGCTGCTATGGGCAACATCTCCACTTCTAAAATATCGCACTTTAGTAAATATAACCCTAACATCTTAATCTACTATGTGAATTTATATTCTACTAAAGCTGTATCTAGAATAAGACTTATTATATTTTAGTATTGGCCAATATGAAAGTCACAATAAGGTGAACACAAGTGCTATTATAGATCAGTGTTTACGTACCCTTAAAGTGATATAATAGGTTTTAACCATATAATATATTAATGGTGGATATTAGGTAGGTACAACTAAAAGTGATGTTCTATACCTCTAAAATGCATTTCATTGAAATTAAATAACCCTATGTACTAATTTGGATAATATTGTTTATTGTTTGGTTACATTCAATCTAGCAAATCTATAGATCAAATGGGAATTTAAATAGTGGTGCATAAGTTCCATGCCACAAACTGTCAGTCCTGGAATTATAACCAATTACGTATTCAATTATATAATCAATATAGGAATGATAGTCAATTAATTATGCAATTTTATAATGTTAGTGTAAGTTTAAATCAATAGGCATTGTGATATAGGAAACAACCATTAGGGGTCGCTGTGTATCAGCACTATTCATTTTAAATACACATTGTGCGTGTTAGAAACATGTGGGAGAGTTAAGAGATAGGCTTATATTTAGATATACTATTATCCTGGCCTGCATATTTTCTACTTTATACATTAATTTGCTAAATATAAATCTGTATTTTATATCAACTAGCACAATGAAAAGCTCAGTATTTAGGTGAATTGATATGGAAAAAAAGGACAGTGCTTCGATGGTTCATTAATTAATTAATGGAGATTAACTGAGATGTCTCAAATGTCTTAAACATTTAAGGGAGGAAAAAACAGTGCTCTGTTTTACATATATAATATCAAATTATTACATATATCATATCAACTTATCACATTAATAATATAAACTTAAAATAAACTTTATGAACGCAATGAGAATTTTGAGGAGATATATTCGTAATACAGTAAATATCTTGTTAGTGACCCAAGATATAATATATAATACATGCTATGCTTTTTCTTTCCCAAATCCACAATACACTGGTGTAAATTTTTCTTGTGTAGCTTTTTAGTGATAAGTGTAGAACAAAATTCTGATTAGTTACAATGAAGAAATATGTATGTGATATATTGCATACCCCACATACAATAAATGCAAAGTATGCAAGCTGGATGTATGAACTTGTTCCATGTACAAGAGTGTGTATAGCTGACAGCTCTGTGAAGTTCTAAAGCTGATGACAAATAACAGTTTTGTGACTACCTACTGTATACAGTATTTCATCCTTAGGATCTTGGGAATGTCTGTATAGTCTATATTTTTTGGAATGATTTAAAGCAGGTCAAAGTCATGAATTTATTTTGTCAGAAAGGAAAATTCATATAACACTATTTTTTAGTATCTCAAAGCCTAAAGGCTGATACACAGTAGACAATGTCTAGTGTGTACCGACCTCGTCAGCGACGGGACCCGGTGGGGTGCTGGCACGGCAAGTGCGTACAGACTTGCCGATGCCGGGAGCGAGAAGAGTGGTATTATCATTGTGCACATGTACCATATGGGTATGGATTTCCACTCTAAATGAACATTGGCCATGCGCAGCTGTCTCCTGCGGTACCACGGGCAACTACCATTCTAAATCTGGGCATACACTATACAATTATCTATCAGATATCTGTCCAATCTGGCTGGTTGGAATGAAAACCTGGTAATGAATGGGAGCAAATGACAGTCGATCAAATGGTTTTAAACACTGAAAAAAGGACAAAAAAAAATTGTTCAAATTGGTTACATTTGTGTGTTTTAACCAATTTGTCTGAACAAACATTTTTTGCTATTTTCCAGTTGTGAGGTTCTGGTTTTGTTATGGGTGTCAGCAGAGTGTCAGTGGAGGCGAGGTGCACGGTGAACAGCAGACTCAGGTACTCTGGCAAGTGGAAGGTAATGGAGAATTCAGGGTAGTCCAGCGGGGTTGGAGCAGACAAGCAGGCAGGCAGGTAGTGTATCACAGGAAACAGGTGGTGAACACAGGAAACTCTCTCACAGTTATGCTGAGAAACACGTTGAACGGCAATGAAGTGAGGCTCTGAACCTCCCTAAATACCAAGTGCTGTGCCATGACTGGCCAGAGAGAGCATGTGACAAACCAGGATTGGGCGATTAGGTTATGTGACCGGAGGCAAGATGGTGGCGCCCATGCCGGACCGGAACGGAAGCACCACCAGGCCTCACCAGCCCAAAGTGACAACATGCCCGAACAGAACCACGCACAGCCAACGCCCCTCGCCAAACACCAGTGCCACCGCCAGACACCCCCCGCCATAGTGACCTCACAGGTAATACCCATCAACCACCATACCGAGAAACTCTGGTCGTGACAGTACCCCCCCACCTTATGGGTGGCCTCAGGACACTCACCAGGCTTTTCCAGTAGAGCAGTAAGGAATCTCCTGACCAGGGCGGGAGCATGAATATCTCGAGCATCAGTCCAACAGCACTCCTCCGGACCATAACCCCTCCATTCCAAGAGATACTGCAATTGTCCTCTGCGGATGCGAGAATCCAGGACCTGAGAGACCTCGAACTCCACGCCTCTTTCAGTCTGGATGCGAGGGGGAACAGGAAGGACCTTGCGGAATTTGTTCAATATTAGGGGTTTTAGGAGGGAGATATGAAATGAGTTTGGAATTTTTAGATAAGCAGGCAGCTGATGGCGATAAGCCACAGGGTTGATTATTTCTGTGATGGAAAAGGGTCCAATGAACCGGGGATCAAACTTCATCAAAGGTACTCTGAGATGGATGTTCCAGACTTGGTCTCCAACTTGCATGCAAGGTACCTTCCTACGTCTCCTATCTGCCTGAAGTTTGTAACGGGAGGACGCCTTCTCCAAATCAGAACGTACCTGAGCCCAATTAAATGCAAATTATCTGTACAGTATCTTCCACAGCTGGCACATCAAAGGCAGGCAGGCTTTGAAACTCAGGAATATGAGGGTGAAGACCGTAGACAATTTGAAATGGGGTTTGATTTGTCGAGGAATGATATTAGGCATTATGTGCAAATTCTGCCCATGGTAGCAATTCAGACCAATTGTCTTGGGATGACGTCATGAAGATCCTTAGGAAGGTCTCAAGATCTTGATAGACCCTCTATGTGGATCCATTGCTCTGAGGGTGATAGGCCGTGGAGAAGTTCAACTGTACTTGTAGAACAGAACATAAGGCTCTCCAGAACTTTGCCACAAATTGAGTGCCACGATCGGAAACTATTTTGGTAGGAAGTCCATGGAGGTGAAATATGTGCTAGACAAACAGATGAGCCAAGTCAGGAGCAGTAGGCAGTTTCTTTAGAGGTATATAATGAACCATCTTCGAAAATCGGTCTACCACAACCCAGATGGTGGTGTAACCCTGAGAGCTAGGTTAATCCGTTACGAAGTCCATGGAGAGATGTGTCCATGGATGTGATGGAATAGGCAGGGGTAACAATTCACCAGCTGGGGCTTGACGCGAAGACTTATGCTGAGCACATGAGATACAAGAGGAAATAAACTCCAATACATCAGTTTTAATGGACGGCCACCAATAACTTCTCTTAAAAAGTTCCAGAGTCTTTCGAGTACCTGAGTGACCTGCAAACCGAGAGGAGTGAGCCCAGGTGAGGAGCTGTTTCCTTAACTCCGGTGCCACAAAAGTATTCCCAGTAGGGGGCTGTATCTGTACGGTGGCAAACACTCTTGACTCCAGAACAGGGGCACTATGCAGGGTCTCCGAATTGTCGTTACAGAGGAGAGATCTAGAGAGCATCTGCTTTCTGATTAAGAGCTCCAGATTGGAAGGTCAGGGTGAACTGAAAGCGAGCAAAGAAAATTGCCCATCGGGCCAGACGAGGACTCACACACTGGATGTTTCTGAGGAAGAGGAAGTTCCGATGGTCAGTGAAGACAGTGAAGGGAAATTTAGCCCCTTCCAGTAGGTATCTCCACTCCTTCAGCACCAACTTCACTATCAAGAGTTCTTGTTCACCTATAGCATAATTCCTTTTGGCAGGAGAGAACTTCTTGGAGAAAAACCCACAGGGATGAACTCAGTTGTTTTCATATCGCTGGGATAGGACTGCTCCTATTGCTTCTGATGAGGCATCAACCTCTAACAAGAAAGGTCTATTCAGGTATGGTTGTCTTAAGACTGGAGCTGAGATAAAGGCTTGTTTCAAAAGCTGGAAGGCTGTCTCTGCCTCGGGTGACCTTAGGGCAGGATTAGCGCCTTTACGGGTCAGGGCCGTAATGGGAGCCATCAGTGACGAAAATCCCTTGATAAAGCGTCTATAATAGTTGGCAAATCTGAGTAGTCTCTAGATGGCTTTCAAGATTTGAGGACGGGACCAATCCAGGAAGGATTGCCTGCACTTTTTTGGGATCCATTTCTAGGCTGGAGCCAGAGATGACGTAACCAAGAAATGGCACACTAGGTGCACTAAACACACACATCTCCAGTTTACAGTAGAGGTGGTTCTTCCTCAGACGAGACAGCACTTCCTTCACATGGTGATGATGTTCCTTTAGAGAAGACGAGAAAATCAATATGTCATCCAGATAGACAACGACTGACACATATAATAGATCCCGGAAAATTTAGTTAACGAAGCCCTGAAAGACAGCGGGGGCATTGCACAAGCCGAAAGGCATCACAAGGTATTCAAAATGTCCATCCCTAGTATTAAAAGCGGTCTTCCACTCGTCACCTGAGCGAATACGAATGAGATTGTAGGCCCCTCTCAGATCTAACTTGGAGAATATGATGGACCCCTTGACCCTGTCAAATAACTCCGTGATTAGTGGAAGCGGATATCGATTTTTGACCGTTATATCGTTCAGGCCTCGGTAGTCTATTCAAGGCCTTTAGGCCGCCGTCCTTCTTGGTAACGAAGACGAACCCAGCTCCGGCAGGAGAGGATGAAGGGGTGAATAAATCCTTTCTCCAAATTCTCCTGGATGTACTCAGACATTGCTTTGGTCTCTGGTATGGACAGAGGATAGGTGCGACCACAAGGTTACATCTTAACAGGCAGCAGGTCAATAGGACAATCCCATTCTGTGTGAGGAGGTAAGACATTTGCTTGTTGTTCGGAGAAGACATCAGTGAACATTCGATACTCCTTAGGAATTTCTGGAGATATTAATGAAGCTGTTTTCCTTACAGGTCATATCTTGGGAAGACAGGATTTCTGACAGTCTGTCCCCCATGAAAGAATTTGCATAGAACACCAGTCTATTCTAGGATTGTGCAGGCGTAGCCAAGGTAGTCCTAAAATAATGTCTTGGGACGCCTCAGGTATGACTAAAAACTTCAAAGACTCAGAATGGAGTGCTCCAATATGGACTAGCACTGGTAGAGTTTCCTTGGTGACAACTCCATTAGCCAGAGGCTGACCATCCACGGCAGTCAAGGAAATTGCATGAGTGAGGGATGAACAAGAAATTTGTAGTTTGTTAACTAAGCTGGAGGTTATGAAATTTCCGGCTGCTCCAGAATCTAATAGAGCAGAAACAAAGGCAGGTTTAGGCTTTAGATCTATAGCTAAGGTTATTACAAAATCTTTATTATTTGAGGACGGACTCATTACTCCTAACTTGATGTCCCCAGTGTCAGTTAGAAATGAACGTTTCCTGATATGCGGGAACAGGAGGCCACCAGGTGTCCCGAATCTCCACAGTATAGACAGAGGTTTTTTTAACGTCCTTCTCTGATGTTCCTCTTTGGAGAGATGGGTATGGTTCACCTGCATAGGCTCTTCATCCATAGGAGTAGGGGATGGACGGGTAGGTAAGGGAAGGGTAGATGACCTTTGCCTGTCAGACCTGTGATTTTCAGCCTGACGTTCTCTGAAGCGTAGGTCGATTTTATTATAGAGCGAAATCGTGTTGTTTAGATTTGTTGAAGCTCACGGGTGACCAGATCATCTTTTAGTCAGTCCGAAAGTCCATGCCAAAAGGCTGAGGTGAGGGCTTCCTCATTCCACTTGAGCTCTGATGCTAAAATCTGAAATTGTATGGCATACTGACTGACAGAATGGATTCCTTGTTTCAGAGTCATAATACCAGATGAAGCTGATACACTAGGTCCGGGCTCATCAAAGATCCTCCTGAATGATGACACAAAGGGTGTATAGTTATCCAGCAGAGAATCTGAACGCTCCCAGAGTGGGGAAGCCCAATCCAAGGCTGAGCTGGACAACAGAGACACTATGTAAGCCACTTTAGTTTTTGCAGTGGGAAAGTTATTACGCTATAAGGTGAAATGCATAGCGCACTGATTCAGAAACCCTCGGCAGAGTTTAGGGTTGCCGTCAAATTTGCTGGGCATAGGAAGGTGGAAGCGAGGAGATGTCCTGTTACCAGTACTTCCAGATGCAGGAGAGAGTGTAGGGACTGTTACTCCAGGGGAGGATAAGGAGGTTTGCAGATTATCCTGTCATTTAGACATTTCATGTAAACACTGAGCCATTTGATGCTGCATGGTTTCCAGGTTTTCCAAACGGCCAGCAATGCACTGAAATAAATCTACTCCCGACTCCTGTTCCATGGCCGGGTCCATGTGGCCAGTGCAAACTGTGAGGTTCTGGTTTTGTTGTGGGTCTGGGGTGGTGATAGGAGCAGACACTGAAGCAGGTTTAAATGAAAAGGGGGAACTTTTAATGAGTAGTTTGATAGACATGAATATGACGAAAACTAAATCTCCAGATATAGCACTAAATGCACTTGGGAGCTGTGGTGAAGTAATGGGAAAAAGTCCAGTTAGTGACAGGCAATGAACAATGTCCAGGAAGTGACTGGTTAATAGAGAATGTTCAGGTAGTGGCAGACAATGGGAACTGTCCAGGTAGTGACTGATTAATAGGGAAATGTCCAGTTGATGACAGGCTGGAGAAATCAGGTGTAGTGGCTGAAATGAAGAATGCAGGCTGAGGAAGAAATATCCAGCAGAGTGTCAGTGGAGGCAAGGTGCAGGGTGAACAGCAGACTCAGATATTCAGGCAATGGGAAGGTAATGGAGGATGCAGGGTAGTCCAGCGGGGTTGGAGCAGACAAGCAAGCAGGCAGGTAGCGTATCACAGGAAACAGGTGGTGAGCACAGGGTCCTATCTCTCAGCTATGCTGAGAAACACGTTGCACTGGCAATGAAGTGAGGCTCTGAGCCTCCCTAAATACCAAGTGCTGTGCCGTGACTGGCCAGAGAGAGCATGTGACAAACCAGGATTGGGCGATTAGGTTATGTGACCGGAGGCAAGATGGTGGCACCCATGCCGGAGCGGAACGGAAGCACCACCAGGCCTCACCAGCCCAAAGTGACAACATAGAACCACGCACAGCCAACGCCCCTCGCCTAACACCAGCACTTGCGCCAGACGCCCCCCGCCATAGTGGCCTCACAGGTAATACCAGTCGACCACCATGCCAAGAAACTCTGGTCGTGACACCAGTGTTTGTGAGCAAATGGACAATTGTCATTTGCTCCCATACATTACCAGGTTTTCATTACAACCAGCCAGATTGGACAGATATCTGACAGAAAATTGTATAGTGGATGCCCAGCTTAAGCCCGCTATATTTGTATAACGCCTAGCCGGCATAGGCTATTACTGTATAGCTGAATCACTCACTGTTACTACTATAAGGTGATTCATGGAAGTTTTTTCTGACTAAACACTGAAATCCTCTGGATCATTACACTGTAGCTACTATTTATTGACTTGCTACAGTTTCTCCATTGTTCAGTCTGGAACTTGATTATCTAGTTACATTGTCAGTGGACAATTTTACTACCTATTCACTATGTTTTATATGTTTTATGTTCCAGATGGTAACAGTAAGTTTTGTTGTCATTTTGCATTTAAGTAAATCTCATTTTAATCTGTCTGTGCTCCCAGTGCCATTTTCTTTAAAATCTAGAACGTCTCTGTTCATATGGTACACTCTCATATTATCAATAGGTTTGTACCAATACACAGTTGGTGAAATTGTTAGCATTACTGCTAACTGTGTTCAATCCCACTACGGCCCTAACTATGTAGAGTTTGTATATTTTCCCTGCGCTTGCGTGGGTTTCCTTCGGGTACTCCGGGTTTCCTCCCACACTCCAAAAATTTGCTGGTAGGTTAATTGGCTCCCATCAAAAAAATAACCCTAGTGTGTGTACAGTATGTGCATGTTATAGGGAATATAGATTGTGAGCTCCACTGGGGCATGGACTGATGTGAATGGCCAAATATTCTCTGTAAAACGCTGCGGAATATGTGTGCGCTATATAAATGACTGGTAATAATAAATATGCATTATGCATCACCACATATAAAAATAAATTAATGTATACATATACAAGACTATATAGAACTAACTCATAACCTCCCTTTTACATAAAGTCCTTGCTATGTAACGTTGACATGCTCATTATTATTTTGAGTATATAATCTTAATATAAACTGGTCTAATTATTAAATGGTGAAAAGAATTATGAAAGGATTATTGGAGGTGTTGACACTTCTTTGCTTAGCTACACAAGCTATAAGCTTCTATGGAGATAACTTCCCAGTGGCATCCTTAGGGGATTTTCTGTTGCCCAGAAACTCACCCTGGGTGCTAAAAATTATTGGATATCTTTTTATCGTGCAGAAGCTTTAGGCACTGTAGAAGGTTGTCAGAAGAGGGGATGGGGTAGGACTAGTACAGGAAGCAGCAGTACAAACAAATCATGTGCTGATTGTCTCCTTCATGCCATCAAGAGGTATCCAGCACACAGGTCAGGGAGGAGGGAACTTACCTCAAGGGAGTAAGCAGATGCCTAATCTACAATGAAAGAGGGTGAGGGAGCACTGTCAGTGCGTTGGTCTTACCTGTGAGACTATCTTCTATCACTGTCACTTTAACTGTCCCTCAGTCTAATTTGTGCCTCTGTCCTGCAAGTGTGTCTGTCTCTGAGACCTGCTAGCCTGTCTTTTATTACTATCAGTGTTTCTATCCCTCAGTCCTGCTTGTATTTCTCTTTGTCCAGTAAGTGAGTGGTCATGTCACTAGTCTCTTCAGAAGTGAGGTTGCTTTCATGATGCAGAGTGGCAGTTCACCATCAAGCATGGGTTTGTTTAATTTTGCCTGTGATTGTATATTTGTAAGTTTACAATATTTATTCTAAGGGCTCAAACACACTAGGTAACCACAGGAGCGGATTGGGCCACAGGGAAAGCGGAAACATTCCCGCTGGGCCGGTCCCATGCTCCCCCCTACCGGGCCGGATGGCCGCTACTGCGAGTGGAGCTCGGCTCCGATCAGGCAGCGGTCAGAAGCAGGCAGGCAGCTGTAGTTAAAGTAAACTGCTCCTTCTATGGGCCTTTTCGCCGCTGAACTAGTTAATCACAGATCCATCTCCAGCCATGGCAACCAGCAACATAGGAGCTGATAAGAGACACACAAGGTTGGGGCAGACTGATCGAGGGGACACATGCCTCCTCTGCTGGTCCTATTTTAGATGCCTTGGGTCAGCATGCCTCTCCCCTCTGTCATTGGGGAGGATAATGATTGCTGTTTTTTTTTTACAGTAGGGGTTGGTTGTTGCGGTGATACACTGACTCATCATCTTTCTCCTTCCTCTGCATGATGGGGCTTCTCCCCTTCCTCTGTGCAGTGGTACAGTACATCCCTCCAAGATAATGAGTTGTGGGGAGGGAGGCTGATATATAATATATATATAATAGAACTGAGTGAAATTAATGTTGAGGGCGAATCGGTATGTAATGCCGGCTGCTGTTTAGCCGCCAGATCAAATACTGACAGCAGCAGCCCAGCAGGTCAAAATTCCGATAGCTGAAGGTAAGTACTCTGACCCTCCCCTCTCCCCCTCCTAGCCCTCCCTTAGGGGTGCCTAACTGTAACCTCCCCATAGTGCCTAACCCTAACCTCCCCCCGTTAGTGCCTAAACCTAACCCCCCCAAATGCACCCTAAACCTATCCCTCCTAGTTGTGCCTAACCCTAACCCCCCCTTCCCCTACCCTAACCCTCCCAGCCTATTACTAAGTACCCCCAGGGGTCCCTAAACCTAACCTCCCACCCTGTGGCTAGATGCTAAAACACCCAGCATACCTTTGTTCGGTATGCCGGGTGTCGGGATTTCGTAGTGGGGCTAATGATATGTGTTGGGATTTCGACACCAATCTTTAGTCCCATGTCGGGATGTAAGTGTCGGAATATCGGTGGGCGGGATAGCACCCGCCAGCATCCTGACTGCATCCTGTTGAGGGGGCCAGGTATGATTACGAGGGCAGGGGGCAAATAATCGTAGCAGTTATGTTCATGCATACTGTACCTGGTGCTGTGTGCATTATATCCAAGCCTTACAATACCTTTATTATTGTACAATATGCACCATGTAGGGGCACTGCAGGGGGATCTGTGCCCACCCCGGCTGGCACTACCACTGCAAGTAGAACTTCAAGTTGCCCTTACCCCATTTGCAGCACTGTCTGAGTGATGTGTCTGGGCATGGCTCTGTCTCTTCCCTCTGTTTGTAGCTTTCTTCTGTCTGACTGTTTCTTTTGTCTGTTTCTAGCCAAACTTTTGTTAGTCTCTTCCATCTGTCTCTAAAATCTATCTGTCCATTGGTCTTTCCTCCTTCTGTCTGTCTCTTTCCTCTGTCTCTTCCTATTGTCCTCTCACATCCTCCATCTGTCCGTCTCTTCCCTCTGCCTTTTTCTCCCATCTCTGTGTCTCTGCCAGCATTGTTTTTCTGTTGGATATATGTTTGTTTTGGAGTTTTTAGGGTACTCTATCTGTGGGAGTACATGCACTTATTTACAGTATTGTGTTTCTGTTGAATATATGTATATGTTGAAGATTTTAGGGTACTCTGTCTGTGGAGGGAACATGCAATTATAGAGGAGACTTTATGTAGTGCATACAGGGCCTAATTCAGACCCGCTCGCGAGCGCTGAGCGCTCGCAAGCGGGTCGATGTTAGCCCAGTGCACATGCACACGATGGAGGCAGCTCCTTTGTGCGCATGCGCGAGACTCGGATAGCGACGGCCAAGCCGTTGCTATGGGTCTCGCTACAAAGGGGGTGTGCTGTCGATGGTGAGTGACAGCATGCCCCCTTTGGTGGGTGTGCCGGGGGCGTTGCTGCCCAGATGGAGGCGTTCCCATGGGAACGCCTATCATCTGAGGCCGGCCCCACTGACATCACAAGTGATGGCAGTGGGAATGCTCTCGGCTCTGACAGAGCCGAAAGCACTCCAGGGCCTGCGGCAACGAGACCCTACCACAAGGGTCTCGTCGCAAGCCCGATGGTCGCAATGGTCTTGAGCATCGTGACCATCTTTTTGTCCGCTCGCTATAGCTGTGGGTGGTCACCCACAGCTATGGGAGTGGCCTGGAGACCGCTCTAAAATTAGGAAGGACAGCCCTGATTCAGAGCATCCGGCTCTGAATCAGGGCCACAGCCCCTTACCTTGGACACCCTTATTTATTTTCAGAATATGTTAACTGTCATCTGTCAGTATCCTCATTTAATACCAGTTACTGGGATGTTAGGAAATATTGCTAATGAGTATAGATTACTGTTTCTTAATTGTGGATTATTGTATGTACTTTAATAAAGGGAGAGGAAAAAAACTGCATGTTATCTGTCTTTATCTCTTTGTAATGAGGATGTTAGCGGTGGTCTCCAGTGCATGGTGCTGCACTGCCTATTCCCCTGAGCTGATGCAGATAACACTGGCCATGCACAGAGCAATATGCCAAGCAGTGTCATTAGAGAAACTCCTGTCTCAGTCAGTGTGTGGCCAGGATGCACAGCAATAACAATCAGGATGAAACATATATTGTGTGTTTCTTTCCTGTAAGGGCCAATGTGTTTTATTATTTTCCTGTGAGGAACAATGTGTTTTTTGTGCAGTGTTTTTTGCCTGTGTTGCACCGCGAATACATCCAGATGGTGTTCGTAGAGTTGCAGTACAGATTCAGACGCATGTACAGAGAAGTGCATTAGAAATGTGTTGGGCATTCCTGGGCAGTTACAGGGGGTTGGCTAATCAGATGCAGATGTAACTTAGTATGGGTGTGTTATTGTAGTGACATGGGTGTGTTGATGAAATGGATGTGTACAGTGATGCTGAATCACTCATATTGGAGGCCATAGTCAAATGATCTGCACCTAGCATAGGACTGGTGCAAGTGTCAATGATGGGATTGATAGTGGCATCTAAAGGCGCTCAAAACCATGGGGTTACAGGGTCTGTAGACACTGACACTGGGCATCTCAGTCCTTGCACATTCAGATGCACAGATGTACACCAGGGAAGAGCATTGTAGCAACATTAGCATTAATTCTCAGACGCAACTGCAGAAAAAGATGCAAGGAAGGCCACGACTACGTTGAACTCAGAGTCAGGCCCTATGAGAGGGTTCCCACCCCCCTCAATAGACCCTGCCCCTTTGGCAGATCGCGCCTCAATTGGGGCTGCATACAGAGGTTTCCCTGGATGGTTTTCCATGTCAATCCGCTCATGAGTGACCATGAAAACATACCATTTTAGCTGCAGTCCACATGGTGGATGCAGCAGGAACTACAGTGTCTATGGTAAATATAAATACACTGAAGTGTCAAAAGTCATGGGATAGATGTCTAGTATCATGTAGGATCTGATCTAGCCTGGTAAATGCAGCAACTCAAAGTGGCATCTATTCCACAAGTGGACAGAAGACCTCTGGAGAGATGTTGACCCATGCCATCTAGATATCATCCCACAAATCCCTCATATTTCAAGGTACAGTATCTTGGGTGCAAATGGACCTCTCCACTGTGTCCCATAAATGTTCGATTTGTGTTCATATCGGGCGAACGTGGTGACCACACCATTTGTCAGAACTCTCCAGAATGCTTCTCACACCAATTCTGTACAACTTGGGGCCAATGAAATGGTGTACTATCCTGCTGGATTATTCTATCATTGTGGGGGTACATAAACTCCATGAAGGGCCGCAAATGGTCATTTAAGCAATGCAGTGTAGCGATTACTGCTCATTGATGTGATCAGAAGGACCAGCGCACCCAACCCATGCCATGTGAACACACCCCACACCATTAAGGAACCACCACCAGCCTCCATGGTGCCTTATTGACAAACTGGGGTCCATGGCCTCATGGGGTCTGTGCCACGCCCGAACCCTACCATAAGCCCAAAACAACTGGAACCGTGACTCATCGGATGACACTATATGTTGCCAGTCCTCCAGGGTCCAATTAACAATGTCACAAGCCCAAGTGGGGTGCTGTGTCCAGTGTCATAGTGTTAACATGGGCTTTGATCTGCTGGACATGTGTCTGGTACCTCCTGCATTGAATGTGATTTGAGCCAGTGTCGCTTGTCTGTTACCATGGGCAATTCTGCCCAGATGCAGCTGGTCATGATAATTAAGCACCCGTGGCCAGCCACTGCACTGTCCACAGTGAGGAATGTTGAATGTCCGCACAACTTCAGAAATGGAATGTACTGTCCGTCGGGCACCCACTATCATGCCCTGTTTGAACTCTGATAATTCACTTTGCCTTGTCATGAGCAGCCTGGCCAGGGTTCAAACTGACTTACAAGATAGCATATTACAACTGATGCAGGTTTAGGCATTTCCAAGATGTCACAGTACATTGACATCACCTACCATTACCTTTATATACTGCTATCCCATAACACTTCAGTGTACATTGTGTATCGGTTGCAGCTAACTTCACTGCATGTGAAATGTTATATTATAGTTTGAATAACATCTTATCCTTTCAAATATACTTTTGATCGCACTAGATAAAACTGTGTGAATAAGCAACACGTTGGCACTCAACCGTATGCATGTGAGACAATTCTTAAAAAAGTGTATGCTTTAGGCTTTTTGCAGCAGTTTTCTTTACTTTGTTTTTAAATAAAGCATGCAGAAACCACCCTGTTACAATATTGTGTTTTCAGTCTCGTCCCTAGTATAAAGCTGGGTACAGACTAACAGACACATTGGTCAATCAACTGATCGGCCATTGTATCTGCTGCCCGTCGGGCAGTGTGAACCCGCGATATGTCGGTGAACGCCGGTGTTCACCGACATATCGCATTGGCTGTGCTGCACTGTCGATGGACAGATGTGTCTGCAGACATATCTGTCCATCGGCAGGTGTGTAAAGGCGGACTGCAGACTGCCCGTACACACACAGCAGCATCCGCGAGGAGAGGGGTGGGACACGACCCCCGGCCCATCGGGACATGCCCCCGACACGCCCCCTGGTCGCCGGGATCTGCCGGCAGATACAGATGATGGTTGTTCAGTGTGTACGAACATCTGCAGATATTTCTGTATAGTGTGTACCCACCATAAATGCAGTCACAATCTTTGTTCTGTTATCTATTACAAATTTGTTAAATATTGACTTCTTGACGCTGAATTGGAGGTGGAGCGGGGTTGTGACTGTGTAATCGCATCATCGTGGCTCTACACCACTACACTACACAATACTGAGATTACCAGCATTGTTTTGCCCGCTTTTCTGGGTGGCCAGGAGTGCCACACAGTTTTGGTTGATTAGACAAGTATATGTATAAACATTAGTAGATTTATTTTCTTTCTAGCCTTCATGAGATCCCAATTTCAGACATTAGTGTGCAATAGGTACTTTACATAGAAATAGATTTTATTGTTGAGTATATCCTCCATATAAGGTGTCATACAGGGTTTACCAAACAAAATATTCTTAATACAGGTTGAGTCTCCCATATCCAAAATGCTTGGGGCCAAGGGTATTTTGGATATCGGAATATTCCTTATTTTGGAATAATTGCATATCATATTGAAATGTCTTAGGAATAGGGCCCAAATCTAAACACAGAATGCATTTATGATTCATATACACCTTATACACACAACCTGAAGGTAATTTTATACAATATTTTCAATAATTTTGTGGCTCAAACAAAGTTTGAGTAAATACATGAAATTAATTTATATGGCATCTACACCTTATACACACAGCTTATAGGTCATTGCATACTTTATTTGTAATCATTTGGTGCCTTAAACAAAGTTTGTGTACATTGAACCATCAAAAATCAAAGGTTTCACTTTCTCAGTCATGCTAAAAATATTCCGTATTTCAGAATATTCCGTATATCGGAATATTTGGATATGGGAGACTCAACCTGTAATGAAGTTTAGTCTCTTTTCTATAAATACCTTTAGTGTAGGATAGTTAAAGATGTTATAGGCTATATACATTGTATCGAGATATAGCCAGACCATATTTCTTAATGCTCAGACTGTATCACAAAGATTAATATTCTCTGAATAATAACTCCACCTTTTCACTGTTTGTACAGCAACCCATTATCCCTTTAACATCATCAGTAAGTGGAATTATATAGTACTGTGGGAACTATTCATGATAATTATCGGGGCCCGATCGGACCATGATAAATACCATTCTAACTTGACGCAAGCGCCAAAGCAATTCATCATTGCTCCCCTAAGTGTGTCACTGCTTCTTTCGGAGCTGTGAATCTTTTCACTGCTCCTTTTGGAGCAGTGAGACAAGTGCGCATGCGTGACCTACAGGTCACGCATGTGCACAAGAGCCCCAACATCTTGCGGAAGGAGCTGGACAGGGGCGGAAGGATCCAAAAGCATACCCCTTTGCGACCCGGTAACGGGAGCACTCGCCATGTGAAGATTACGAATGCACCTGCACTCAAGCTGAAAAAGTATTGTATTGTATCTGTCATATCTCCTGCTTTACCTTCTTGATGAATGACTCAATAACTTAATTTTCTACAAATGAGGTGGAAATGTTAATTTTCACCTGCTTTTGTAGAAATTAAGTGATGATGAATAGGCCCCTGTAAGTCTGGAGGTTTTGCATTCGGGTCCAATGATGCTGTCATCAATAAAGACATGCTAGCCTGTCTTCTATTCTCTTGTCGCATTATCGGACCTGAGTGCCGTACCTCCAGACTTGCTACCAATTTTCCAGTGAGGCTACCGGGCACAGTTTTGTTTCATAATCTGGAGTGCCAGTCTATTATATATATATATATATATATATATATATATATGAGTATTTATACTCTATTGCACAGATATCAATAGTTTTCTTTATATTATAGCTATGAGTGCATGGAATGGGATTGAAATACCACAGCGGATGCCCGACAGGAGGAGATCCCGACTGGGGCAGGTAAGTACCCTAACCCTCCCTTGTACCCCCCTAACCCTCCCTTAGTGATGCCTAACCCTAACCTCCCCTCCTAGTGCCTAACCCAGACCTCCCCTCGCAGGTGCCTAACCCTAACCCCCTCTTACTGCTCCCTAAACATAACCCTCCCGGGAGGTGCCTAACCTTAATCTCTCCCTGGGATGCCTAATCCTAACCCTCCCCCCTAGGAGTGCCTAACCATAATCTACCCCCCAAACTTTACCCTAGCCCAGCTAGATTCCCTAATCCTAACCCTCCCTCTCCGCAGCTAATGCTAAGAGTGCCCCGGACTTACCCTCGTTCAGGGTGGCGTTCCGGTATCGAGATTAACATAGGCGTCGGTATTTTGATGCCTATGTTAAATCACTTGCCGGGATTCCGCTGTTGGGATTGAATGGCCGCCAGTCTCATAACTACATCCCGAGTGCATACATTAATATAGTTATTTTATTAGCCATGGTTTCATTGGTGCACTTTAACTTAGTTGTCAATCCGGTTGGTGATCGATTGTGGAATATACTGTATAAATGGATCCCTCACATGAAAAGTTATAAAATTTCATCACTAAATATTTTAGCAATTCATTTGCAAATAGATTAAGATGAAAGCAGAATTCATAGTTATGGTGATGTGAAGGAGGACAGTTGAGAAATAACTCCAATCTCCTTATTTCTGGAGATTAATATTTACAATTTATCTGGTTTAAGATAAAAAAGTAAATTTTATTATAAGTGTTTATATGTGTTTAATTAACTCCCTCCCTCACATATGTTCTTGAATAAAAGGATTTTAATTAGACTTTTCAGATGTCCCTTATCTGCATCCGTTAGTATTTTCAATATAAGAGCTGTAGATTCTGTATGTTGGGTTATAGACTAATTAGTACTCTGTGCTGTAGTATCCTGAGGTAGAATCTGCCAATCTCAGTAGGCTTAAGTAATCATTAGGCTGAACAGAATGCTATCTCATCAGAGATAAATCAATGTAGCTATAGAGCCAAATGTAATAGGGGGAGAGTTTAGAACATGTGAGAGTTCAGCAGTAAACTCTCACTTTTTAAACTTGGCAAATGTAATACAGTCAGAGAACATGCAAACTCACATGTTTTTAGACTCAAAAAACTCTAACGATTTAAACTCTCATCCAGATGTTTTCCAATTTGGAAAATAAAACTTGACCAATGTGAGAGTTTACTGCTAAACTCTTACATTTTCTAATCTCCTGCCCTATTACATTTGGCCCATAGTGTCACACCTGAGGGTAGGTTTGGGTTGGAACAAGCGTGGAAGGCAGAAGAGGAGATTTCAGAGGAGTAAGGGAACTTAGGTGGCTTGAGCCAGGACCTCCTTACATATCATTACATGATATGAAGAGGTAGAGCTATGGCAGTGGACAGGGCCGGCTCTAGGGGTGTTCGACCTGAGCGGTCGCACAGGGGCGCCACCCATAGAGGGTGCACTCCTCCCCAACATCCCGATTTCAGCGGGACATTACTGTCGGGCTGTTCCACCCGTGGGCCAAAGTGGAGACCCCCCACTTCCGCAGCTATGCGGCGGTGCCTGAGCCCGGAGACTCTGAATGGATGCTGCGCGCATGCGTACGGCATCCATTCAGTGATGGCAGAGGGCTGGGGGAAGCCCAGCTAGTGAGGCTCCCCCCAGCCTGATGTTATTTGTAGGCAGACAAGCCTCCTAATAACGTCACGCATGGGGCGTGGCCTATGGTAATTAGGCCATGCCCCCATTCTCGGTCGCACACGAAGATAGGGCGCACTGGAGGGGGCCGGCACAGGGTGCTACGACCACTGGAGCCAGCCCTGGCAGTGTATGATGGGCCCGAAGGCAAGGACAGGAATAGAAAGTCCTTATTGAACAGCAGGATGAAATGGAACTGAATATAGAAATACTGAATGAATGGGCAGAATCGGATTGGGACACATTATGCTGGATAAAGAGCTGGATCGGTTTGAGATCGATGTTAATGAATTGAAGAACTTGATGAATTAGAATTCACTGAAGAACTGATGAACTTGATCGGTTTGAGACTGATGTTGAAGAATTAAAGAATTTAATTGATATGAGTCCGACATTAATGAATAGATTAACTTGATTGATTGGGACCGATGTTCATTAATTGAAGAACTAATTAATATGAGTCCAATGTTGGAAGCATCAGATGAGACCAATGGTAGGAGGTATAAGCTGGAATCAATGATGGCTGTAAGAAAGAGTCTTAGTGGTAAACACCAGACTAGTGTGCAAGATGGTATAGGAGACTTGTTTACCAGATATAGGAACTGGATATAACGGACTGGGATCGTTCAGATACAAAATACCTTGGAACTCAGCACTGAGCTGTAACTTCAGCAAGAAGCAACATTGTACTGGCAACAGAGGCCAGTATGGAAACGGAAATTATAGGGGAGGATCGCCAGAGATTGGATGCTGCAATCAGCTGGTCAGGGAGCAGCATTATGAGTGGAGGAAGAGTGTCAGGTGGCAGAGTCCAAAATGGCCATAATGTTGTTTAGGAGGGAACTCTGGTGTGCAGCCTGTGTGCCATCATACTGGGAAGACAAGCTGTGAGCAAGGGGCTGTGGAGAGCCATCTCCATGCTTAGTAACAGGACCATAAGCATACGCATACATAAGCATACGGGGCAGGAGCAACACAGACGGGAGGCAATTGGGAAGCCGACTGCCTAAATACGGCAGCCGGCTTCCCGACTGCCATTTCCCGGCAAGGGTAAAATGCTGGGCGTCTAGATGTAGACGCCCGGATTTCCCCAACGCCGGGAGACCGGCGCCCGGCATCCCGATCGTAGGACAGCCGCGGGGGGGAGGGTTAGGTTTAGGGCTCCCGGGGGGGACTTAGGGTTAGGCACCCCCCCGGGAGGGTTAGAGTTAAGCTAGGGGGAGGGAGGATTAGGGTTAGGCACCCCCGGGGGGGTTAGGGTTAGGCACCCCCCCAGGGGACTTAGGTTAAGGCAGCGGGGAAGGGGGTGGTTAGGGTTAGGCACTTAGAGGGGGGATTAGGGTTAGGCACTTGGGGCGAAGTTAGGGTTAGGCACCCCTAAGGAGGGTTAGGGTTAGGGGGGTTAGGTTAGGTTAGTAAATACTTACCTATCCACGATCGGGATTTCCAGCGCTGTCGGGCTTCCGCTGCATCGCACTCTACTCCTGTCGGGCTGCCGCTGACGGGAATCAAACCACCGGCAGTATTTCATACCAATTCCACACAGACCAACCTCAGCACCAGCCGGGAGTGATGTGCAGTGTAAGTGGACCTCTGTGCTATCCTGGAGTGATGTACAGCATGAGCGGATCTTAGCGCTAGCCTGGACAGGCATCAGAGTAGTAAGAAAGTGGTTTTAATAGACCAGAGTGTGACAGCATTTCCCTATTGATGGGTGGCCCCAGGACACATCTTAAGCTTTTGTGGAATTTTGGCATGGAATGCTCAGATCAACTAAGGACCGTGGATGTCAGAGGCAAAAGTCCAGGAACATTCTTCTGGGCCATAGCCCTTCCAGTCGATTAAGTAGTGGAGATGTCCGTACCGGATTTGAATGTCTAGAATCTTTGCCACTTCGTACTCAACTCCATGATGAGTCTGGACTTTGGGTGCCTTTGGAAGTGCAGAATGGAACATGTTGAGTATGAGTGGTTTCGATAAATAAATATGGAAGGAATTTTGTATCCTCAAAAAGGGAGGTCGCTTGATTTTGAATGTAACTGGGTTTATTACACGCTCAATGACGAATGGCCCAATGTAGCGGGGTGCAAATTACATGGATGGCACTCTTAACCACAGATTTCATGTAGAGAGCCAAACTTGATTCCTTTCCTTTAGACTGGGAACTGGTTTCCTTTTCCTGTCAGCAAACGTCTTGTACCACTCAGAAGCCTTCACAAGGGAGGAGCGGATCTCTTCCCAAATCTTGGAGAAGTGCTGCAAGGTGCGGTCAGCAGCAGGAACCTGTTAGGCAAGAAGAGGCTGAATCTCAGGAACTTGAGTATGGAGCCCATAAGTGGCATAAAAGGGTGTGGAACCAGATGAAGAATGGTACTGATTGTTGTGACAAAATTCCACCCAAGCAAGCAGTTCAGCCCAGTTGTTTTAAGAGGAGGACTCCAGATCTTGGTTGACTCTTTCCATCTGGTCATTAGACTGGGGGTCATAGGCAGTGGAGAAATTCAGCTTGACTTGAAGTGAAGAACACAAGGAGAGCCAAAACTTGGCGACAAACTGCACTCGGTCAGAGATGATTTCCAGAGGTAGTCCATGGAGTCTGAATATTTCTTGTATGAATAATTGAGCCAACTTGGGAGCTGAGTGAAGACTGGTAAGGGGTATAAAGTGAGCCATCTTGGTGAACCGGTCAACTACAACCCAGATGGTGTTGAACTTGTTTGAAACTGGGAGGTCAGTAATGAAGTCCATCGACAGATGAGACCACGGTTGATGTGGAAAAGAGAGAGGAAGTAACTGCCCAGCTGAATCCTGTTGAGGCACTTTATGTTGGGCGCACTTGTTACAAGAGGCAATAACATATTGGACATCTTTTCTAAGAGAGGGCCACCAGTAAGACCTGGAAATAAACTCGAAGGTCTTCTGTATGCTTGCATGACCTGCAAAGCGGGAAGCATGAGCCCAATGTAGCAGTTTCTTGCATAATGTGGGCGTGACAACAGTTTTCCCAACAGGTGCTGAGGATTCTACTCCGACTGCAGAGAAAGCTACTGGAACAATGATGAGATGCTTCTCAGTGGATGTAGTCTAATTTTCTTGCTCCATGGAGTGAGAGAGGGCATCAGCCTTTCGGTTCTGGACCCCTGGATGAAAAGACAATTTGAAATGAAATCATGAGAAGAAGAGAGCCCATCTAGCTTGCCCCGGACTTAGACAATGGGCTGTCTTAAGATATAAGAGAGTGGTCTGTGAGAATGTAAATGGGATGCACAGCTCCTTCCAAAGATAGCGCCACTCCAAGGCTTACTTAATAGCAAGTTCTTGATCCCCAATAGTTGCACTCAGCTGGAGTGAATTTTCTTGAGAAAAATCCACAGGGGTGGAGAAGACCATCAGGAGCACGTTGGCAGAGCACAGCTCTGACTGAAGAAGCATCAACTTCCAAGACAAATGGCTGGTTGACATCAGGTTGATGAAGAACAGGAGCTGAAATTAACTTCTGTTTGATTTTTTGGAAGGCTTCCTTTGCTTCCTCTGACCATCGGGATGGATTTGTACCTTTCCAAGTGGAAGTGGTAATAGGTGCAATGATGGTGGAATAGTTCTTTATGACTATGCGATAGTAGTTCGCAAACCCTAAAAAGCGCTGAACATTCCTCAGAGTATTAAGAAGCATCCATTCCTGAATTCCTTGGCGCTTTTCTGGGTCCATTTTGAGACTAGCATCTGAAATGATATATCCCAGGAAGAGAATAGACTTGACCTTAAAGACACACTTCTACAATTTGCAGTAGAGACAATTGGAACGGAGATATGTAAGAACCGTCTTTACTTGTCGGTGATATTCTTCCAGATCATTGGTGAAGATGAGAATATCGTCAAGATAGACAACAACATGTTTGTACAACAGATTGCGGAAGATCTCATTGACATACTGTAGTGCTGAAATACTGCAGGAGCATTGCTGAGATCAAATGCCATAATGAGGTATTAATAGTGACCATGGCGGGTGTTAAATGCGGTCTTTCACTCATCTCCTTCCTGAATTCGTATGAGATTGTATGCTCCTCGCAAGTCCAATTTGGTGAAGATGGTGGCTCCACTGACTTGTTCAAAAAGCTCTGTGATCAGAGGAAGAGTATAGCAGTTTTTAATGGTGATGTCATTCAGTCCCCTGTAGACTGCAGGGGGCAGACCTCCATCCTATTTTTTACAAAAAAGAAGCCCGCACCAGTGGGAGAGGTGGAAGGGCGGATGAGCCCTTTGCTAAATTCTTTTGGATATAGTCAGTCACGGCCTTTGTTTCTGAGAGCAATAGAAGTTTTAGTTCACCATCTGGGAGGAGATTTTCAGGGAGTAATTCAATTGGACAATCCCATTCATGGTGAGGAGGAAGAATATCAGTACCAACTTAACTGAAAACATTAGTGAATTCTTGATAAGGAAGAGGATCCGGATGAGATGGTACTGCAGAGCATACTGGAAGAACTTTTTGGAGGCACGAACCGAAGCAGGAAGATCCCCTAGCGGTGATTTGTGAGGTTCTCCAGTCAATTTGAGGATTATGCAGATGGGAATGCGAGGCCCTGGGCATGGCAAGAAAACTTAAAAGTTCAGAGTGCAGAGCACCAATCTTGACTCAGAGTTTGAGTCTGAAGTGTTATTGTAGCCCCTAGAATGCGGCTTCTATCAACCGCTGTGAGGTAGATAGGATGAAGCTGTCGAAGCTGGATTATTGACTGAGACAAGATCAGTTTAAAATTGGATCGCAGCAATGCCATCTTGCGACTGGCCGCAAGACGCCATCTTGGAAATGAGATTGCAAGACGCCATTTTGCGAATGGCCGCCTAAGCGCCATTTTAGATAAACTCACACTTTAGTACATGTGGCGATATTACTATTAGCATCATGCGATTGCATCGGTGACCATCACCATAAGTTACGGCGATTCATCAAAAGCCCATTTCATGACTTTACGTAGTTTGGGTGCTCTGGATAAAGTGTGTGTATTATTATAATTCCCTTAAAGGATATATTTCAGAAATGGCTGTACAGTATGTCAAAATTGGATTGCATTAGCTAAACAGAGCAAATGGCCACGTGACAACTAGCCTGTGAAGACAAGCTTCATGGACAAAACGTCTGCTCTCACTCCAGGTGGCCCTGCTCAAATACAGCAAGAGGGTCATTTGTAGCACCTTACATTAGCAGGCTTCCTACAATAAAATTCCTTCAAAGCCAAGAGTGTTATCTGAGGTTTGGGTCTTGTAGCTGTGCTAATTTGCATCCACACAGGCCCTGGGAGAACAAAGACCAGTATTTTGGAGCCTGAAAAGGGTGGGGGCTGCTGGGGCATGAGCAAGTCATGGAACTATAATGCTCAGCATTCCACACTGCTAGGTGTTCTCATACACACATTAATACGCACAATTGCGCTGTTAACTAGTTGCATATTAGCAAATGCATAAGACCCTGTATGAAAATGCTGAATATTAGCTTCACGCACTCGCATCTTCCCCAAGTTAACTAGCGTCTTTACATCAAACCCCACATACTCACACATTACATATTCACTTACAAGGTTCCCTAAGCTTTAAGGTATAAGATTCAAGTATGCACATTTATTATAATTGTTAGGAAATAAAGATTATATCGTAACTAAGGTTTTATACGTGATAAGTAAGCCATGTTTGGTATTGTACTGATGCGTACTCTCTCAACAGTATTCCGGTAATATCGATGGAGAGATCGCAACATGCATTCTCAACTTATGGACCGCAGAGACTTCAAGCAACAAAATGTACATTATATGAACAACTGTTAGGATTTGCATGGGGCGGGAAACCAGAGACCACCAGTTGTTAGAGGCTGGATCATGTCTATTTGAACCAACCTGTTAAATGCCTTGTAACATATGCCCTCTCCTTTAGGACCAATGGTATTAGCAACAAACTTCTCTATTGTGTTGTTTATTTCTGGGGGGTATAAATATGTGTGCTCTGACCCTGGGTTCCTAGTCTTCGTGCTGAATGCTGATTGACGAGGGGTTTCTTGCTGATGCCTAACATCTGGACCAGAGAGCGCTGTGTATGTATAATTGTACTTGGATCTATACAATCTCTTTGCGCTAAGATTATATGAAGATCATAGCGTGTAACTGCTGTACTTTTACTTGAATAATACTTTGTGCTTTGGAAACACAGGTTCTAGGGCTGGAGTCTTTATTTACTGTTTGACTGCGTACGCAAATTAGCGTCATCCTTAGAGGTTTATAGGCAGGATATTAGAGGGTATAGGCAGGGGTATATAGAGGTTCAAAGGCAGAATCCTTAGTTGGGGGCTCATAGTGAAGTCACTTACCCGCTCACACGGCACTTACGGTTATCGATTTCTCACCAAAGGGTGGAGTGGCCACATGCAGGGTTTACCTGCAACCGCTCGGTGCTGAGAGATCGCTACCTGTTTTCGTGTGAGCCAGGGACACTGACTAGAATTCATGGACAAGAGAGGAAAAAGTTTGTTTTCCTTTGTTGATAGAACCTAACATTTAAAGGGGTGCCGCAGTATTGAACACGCGGCTGAGTCGCAGTTTTGTGCACAGTAAAGACGCACTTTTGTGTACGCAGCTAAAGGTTGTTATACGGTTGTGTGGTAATTGCATTATTGTGTATGTGACTGGTTGCACAATAACGTATACGTACTTCTGGTTGTGCTGCCACGTGTTTAAACAAAACCGTTGAGGTTTACATTCTTTTCAATTGTTGTCAATATCTGGGTTACCGTGTATTTTTCTGCGCAGGAAAAAAAGTGTGTAACAGTGAGTATTTGTTGGTAGGGGTAACTTGTTCCCTAAAGTTAGAGGTACCGTATGACCTTTAAGGGCTAAGTGCTAGCTGCTCAGTAAGCAGCTTACCGTTCTATACACAGTAGCAGGTGTACATGTTGTCTTTGTTGTAGAGAGGTGCGTGGAAGTACCCAACTTAAACTTCCATAGGTGTGGAAGTTGCCTTCTTAAATCTTATCCGGGTGGGTGGAGTAGCCTACTTCAAATCTTCACAGGTGTGTGGGCGCTGCCGTTAAATCGTCCACAGGTAAGTGAAAGTATCTTGACTGTCTTTCACCAGTTTAAATCTTTATTGAAAAACATAGGAGTTGTCTCAGAATGGGGGCCATGAAAACAATAGAGATGTTAGACAATGATGTGCTGCTAATGGAAGCGCCATTTGGATTGGCCCGTCGTATTATGCATACTAAGTATGGTGCTTATGCAATAAGGTATTGTGGCCCTCATTCAGAGCCGTACGCTCTGAGCAGAGCGCACGCTCTGAGCAGAGTGCACGCTCTGAATGAGGGCCATCCTCCATAACTATGGAGCGCCCCCCTGGACGCTCGTATAGCTGTGGGTCACCACGCACAGCCTATACGAGCGTGCAGTTTGATGGCTGCGATGGTCTTGACCATCGCGACCATCAAAACTGCGAGCCGGAGCCTGCGGTTGAGGTTTTCAACCGCAAGGCCCGGAGTGATTTTGGCTCTATCAGAGCCAAAATCACTCCCACTGACATCACTAATGATGTCAGTGGGCCGGCTTCTGATGGTAGGCGTTCCCTTGGGAACGCCCCCGTCAGGGAGGCACGCCCCCGGCACGCCCACCAAATGGGGTGTGCTGTCAATCAACATCGACAGCATGCCCCCTTTGATCAGACACAACGAGCGAAGGACTTTCCTTCGCTCGTCGCGTCTGGCGCATGCGCACGACGGAGCTCCCGCCGTCGTGCACATGCGCAGTGCACAACATCGACCCACTTGCGAGCGGACAGCCGCTTGCGAGTGGGTCTGAATCAGGGCCTGTGATGTATGGTTTAAAATGATGATGAAGAGTGTTAGACCGTTTCCCAGAATTGGTAGTATTGATAAAGATGTATTAGATAATGTCCGGGATCACATCAGTCTGATGCACTCCAGAGAGAAAAAGGTCAAATATTATGAATGTTTAAAGTTGTGGCAGCATGAAGGGGATGCGTGGCTTAAAAATGTGCAAGCAACGCAAACTAGCGTTGCGAGCGCAGTGCCAGAGAATACATCAGCGACGCTGAATTGCAATGCGAGCGAGCCGCAAAATGGCGTGCATGTGCAACAAGGTAGCATTGTAGAAAGTATTGCCAGCAGTTCACGCGCACCACCCCCACCTTATGTGGATGGAGGTGCAAGTACTGTTATCAAAAATACCCATAAAAAAGTAACAAGCAATTTGTATCCTCTCTTAAGCAACTATAAGGAAAGTGTTCATGATGTGGATGATGAGCCTATTGTAATGTCTGCCATTTCCCATGCTGTACAGATGATAGATGCTGCATCACAACAATCACGAGTGGTGCCGTCATCTCCATCAGTAACAGTAAGGGAAGTGCTAAAACCCTGCGCACCCGTAGAGGAAGTTGTTAATACCATACGTAGCAGCAACAGATTAAACCCCCAGCCAGGTAACAAGGTCAAAGGTAGCAGCGCTACTGGTCTGCATCCCATTAGGACAATAACTGTTCCGAATGGAAATGCAGATGCGAACGATGTAGTGCCCACAAGGGAAGTGGTAATGCATTGTCCTTGGACAAGAGCAGACCTAAATTCCATCATAAATGATTTCCCCATTCCCAAAAAGGAACTAGCCAAATGTCAGATATTTTTGAGGAATTTGGGTAGTTCTCATGAGCCAACTAATAAAGATTGGCGTGTGGTGTTAAGGGCCTGTCTACCACGCAATACCGACGTGACAAAATTTGTCACAGATTGTGTATTGGATGGTGACGTTCCCTTAACAGACCAAGTAAACCAAGATAATAAAGACTCGGATTCAGACCTCACAACCTGGCTGGAGGGGAGTCACAATAGATACACTCATACATGCCATAGAACATGATAAGAACATCTCAAAGAAGAGAGAGACCCAGAATGAAAAACTTGTGGCTGTCAGTATCCAAGCTCTGGAATTAATGACTGTAACATCACAGCCAGTAGACACACCTGCACCTATACACACACTTGCACCTGAACAGTTACACGTCCTCACCAATCCCACGCCACAGCAAACACATCCTTTCCCCACATATCATACACAACCACAGGTCCCATGCTACCCACAAACTTCATACCTCCCACCATACCCTTATCCTCCATATTCCTACCCATACCCACCTTCTTTCCTTCTTGCTAAACTCCCACAACAATCCTTTCATCCACCCCGTTCAAAAAGATGTTTTAACTATCACCAAGTGGGACACATAAGTAAGTACTGCAAAGTGAAGAACACCACACATGAACACGGGTTTCCCATGGGTTCATAGGCAACCCCACTATCTTCTCCCAGACCTTATATGACTGTTTACAATCTTTTCAACCTGCCAATGGATCTGTTCTAATGAAAAATGTGGATGATTTATTGTTGTATTTAGGTCATGTTTAATTGATATTTAACTGTTGTGCTTTATCTCTCACACACAGGACACAAGGTTGCTAAGGATAAACGGCAGCCATGCCAGGCTAAGGTCAAATACTCGGAATACTATCCAACCCAGGGGCCCAGGCATTATTTAGAGCAGTAGCTATTAATAACAAGATTTAATTGCAGGAACCTGTATGCAGATACTATATCCCTAGAATTATTCAAAGTGATAGGGGGACTCATTTTACAGGTGACATTTCCCAGAACATGTGTAAGGTGATGGGTAATAAAACCAAGATCGTTCCAGACTGTCATTTCTTTTATCTGTCCCCCTTTGAGATATGAAGATGAATAAGAATAACAGAAATTTAAAGTGTTATTAACTAACATGTCTAATGCAAACTGTCATGATGTCAAACCTGGGGAATTTGTTATGATCCAAATTTTTTTAGCTCAGGTCATTATTCTGATTGGTGGATAGGTCCTTATCTGACGATTGTTGACAAAGTGCCACATCCTCAAAGGGTGGCCGGGGAAGATACGTGGGTCCATTCCACTCACTATAGGGAGGTTAACCAACTGGTGGAGATACAAAATGGAGACGAGGCTGATAACGTGGACCTGTCGATTGTGAGCTTGTGCCGGGAGGATTAAAAAGGTGACAGTGAGAAACCTGAGCTAAAAGAAAACTGTAGATCAGTGTCGCAGCAAGGGATTGTTCTGCTGTGTTCATTTTTGTATTCTTCTTCCAGAGTTTCCATCATCTTTGTTTGTTTGGGGATACCCAGTTTCTGTGATGGAGGACCGATAGAGGAGATGGGAGCTGATGGCAGTGCTGATGGAGTGGAGTCAGGAGGAGGAGTGCTATGCCAAATCAGGGGAGTGCCTGACCAATCTTAGTACCGTAATTGTTATGTTATTTGGGAAGACTACTTCCAGAAATTATGACCCTTACACATGGTGAAATGCTTGGTATTTATAAAAACACACCATCACCATATCTTCACACGCAATGTGAACACAGAGGCAAACGAAATATGATACCTGGTGATGTGCATAAAGCCACTCAGTTAATTGATGAGACAACTGGCTTTCAAGTTTTAGTCGCATTGGATCCCACCAGGATCGCTCGGGGTACATTAAATTTTAGATATATTCAGGAACTTGCTAAATTGATAGATAATATCACCGAGATGTACGATGGCACATTCAGGTATACAGGGAGAGAATTGCAAGCGTACAAGAAAGAACTGGTGCAACACAGGCTAGTGTTAAATTATTTAACTGTTGTTACTGGAGGGTATTGCGGAACGTTGGCCACCCAATTTGGAGTAAAATGTTGCACCTATGTCACCAATGATACCAGCGACCCTAAGGAAGTGATAGACCGGAAGATGGATGAAATTCTACAGCTAAAATGAGAATTTCATAAGAACCATAAAGCTTCAGTGGCTGAAGTAGGGGAGAAGATAGAAGGATGGGTTTCATGGCTGAAACCAGTGAAATGGTTCTCAGGTCTAGGGGAATGGGTCCAGGAAGTGATCGCCAGCATCTGCAAATTCTTAATCCTTATACTGATTGTCATCTTAATAATTGGCATATGTGTCCGGTGTGTTCCTATTGTGTTGAAGTGTGGAAAATGTAAAAATAGAGTAAAACAAAAGAACGAAATTATGATGGTGGTCAGTATGAATACTGAGGTAAATACAGAACTGCATTACAACCCTATTATATTTAGACATGCATAGAATGTATTATTGAAATGTTAGTTTTAAACACCTCAGATAATGTAAAGTCTCAAATTTCCCCTTCAAGACTGCCTTTATAGGACTGGTGTATCCCCACACCTTTCACATGATCTTCCAAGATATGCGGGGTGCGTATAATAGTAGTTTTATGTCCCCACTCAGAGACACATTATTTATGGATTAAGAACCACCTTGTGCCATCCCATAATAACACTAAATATTATATAAATGTAAGCCTAAATTATATTGTGATAGCATGTTGTTCACTATCAAAGGGTGGACTGTCGAAGCTGGATTATTGACTGAGACAAGATCAGTTTAAAATTGGATCGCAGCGACGCCATCTCGCGACTGGCCGCAAGACGCCATCTTGGAAATGAGATTGCAAGACGTCATTTTGCGAATGGCTGCCTAAGCGCCATTTTAGATAAACTCACACTTTAGTACATGTGGCGATATTACTATTAGCATCATGCGATTGCATCTGTGACCATCGCCATAAGTTACGGCGATTCATCAAAAGCCCATTTCATGACTTTACGTAGTTTGGGTGCTCTGGATAAAGTGTGTGTATTATTATAATTCCCCTAAAGGATATATTTCAGAAATGGCGGTACAGTATGTCAAAATTGGATTGCACTAGCTAAACAGAGCAAATGGCCACGTGACAACTAGCCTGTGAAGACAAGCTTCATGGACAAAACGTCTGCTCTCACTCCAGGTGGCCCTGCTCGAATACAGCAAGAGGGTCATTTGTAGCACCTTACATTAGCAGGCTTCCTACAATAAAATTCCTTCAAAGCCAAGAGTGTTATCTGAGGTTTGGGTCTTGTAGCTGTGCTAATTTGCATCCACACAGGCCCTGGGAGAACAAAGACCAGTATTTTGGAGCCTGAAAAGGGTGGGGGCTGCTGGGGCATGAGCAAGTCATGGAACTATAATGCTCAGCATTCTACACTGCTAGGTGTTCTCATACACACATTAATAGTACGCACAATTGTGCTGTTAAGTAGTTGCATATTAGCAAATGCATAAGACCCTGTATGAAAATGCTGAATATTAGCTTCACGCACTCGCATCTTCCCCAAGTTAACTAGCGTCTTTACATCAAATCCCACATACTCACACATTACATATTCACTTACAAGGTTCCATAAGCTTTAAGGTATAAGATTCAAGTATGCACATTTATTATAATTGTTAGGAAATAAAGATTATATCGTAACTAAGGTTTTATACGTGATAAGTAAGCCATGTTTGGTATTGTACTGATGCGTACTCTCTCAACAGTATTCCGGTAATATCGATGGAGAGACCGCAACATGCATTCTCAGCTAATGGACCGCAGAGACTTCAAGCAACAAAATGTACATTATATGAACAACTGTTAGGATTTGCATGGGGCGGGAAACCAGAGACCACCAGTTGTTAGAGGCTGGATCATGTCTATTTGAACCAACCTGTTAAATGCCTTGTAACATATGCCCTCTCCTTTAGGACCAATGGTATTAGCAACAAACTTCTCTATTGTGTTGTTTATTTCTGGGGGGTATAAATATGTGTGCTCTGACCCTGGGTTCCTAGTCTTCGTGCTGAATGCTGATTGACGAGGGGTTTCTTGCTGATGCCTAACATCTGGACCAGAGAGCGCTGTGTATGTATAATTGTACTTGGATCTATACAATCTCTTTGCGCTAAGATTATATGAAGATCATAGCGTTTAACTGCTGTACTTTTACTTGAATAATACTTTGTGCTTTGGAAACACAGGTTCTAGGGCTGGAGTCTTTATTTACTGTATGACTGCGTACGCAAATTAGCGTCATCCTTAGAGGTTTATAGGCAGGATATTAGAGGGTATAGGCAGGGGTATATAGAGGTTCAAAGGCAGAATCCTTAGTTGGGGGCTCATAGTGAAGTCACTTACCCGCTCACACGGCACTTACGGTTATCGATTTCTCACCAAAGGGTGGAGTGGCCACATGCAGGGTTTACCTGCAACCGCTCGGTGCTGAGAGATCGCTACCTGTTTTCGTGTGAGCCAGGGACACTGACTAGAATTCATGGACAAGAGAGGAAAAAGTTTGTTTTCCTTTGTTGATAGAACCTAACATTTAAAGGGGTGCCGCAGTATTGAACACGCGGCTGAGTCGCAGTTTTGCGCACAGTAAAGACGCACTTTTGTGTACGCAGCTAAAGGTTGTTATACGGTTGTGTGGTAATTGCATTATTGTGTATGTGACTGGTTGCACAATAACGTATACGTACTTCTGGTTGTGCTGCCACGTGTTTAAACAAAACCGTTGAGGTTTACATTCTTTTCAATTGTTGTCAATATCTGGGTTACCGTGTATTTTTCTGCGCAGGAAAAAAAGTGTGTAACAGTGAGTATTTGTTGGTAGGGGTAACTTGTTCCCTAAAGTTAGAGGTACCGTATGACCTTTAAGGGCTAAGTGCTAGCTGCTCAGTAAGCAGCTTACCGTTCTATACACAGTAGCAGGTGTACATGTTGTCTTTGTTGTAGAGAGGTGCGTGGAAGTACCCAACTTAAACTTCCATAGGTGTGGAAGTTGCCTTCTTAAATCTTATCCGGGTGGGTGGAGTAGCCTACTTCAAATCTTCACAGGTGTGTGGGCGCTGCCGTTAAATCGTCCACAGGTAAGTGAAAGTATCTTGACTGTCTTTCACCAGTTTAAATCTTTATTGAAAAACATAGGAGTTGTCTCAGAATGGGGGCCATGAAAACAATAGAGATGTTAGACAATGATGTGCTGCTAATGGAAGCGCCATTTGGATTGGCCCGTCGTATTATGCATACTAAGTATGGTGCTTATGCAATAAGGTATTGTGGCCCTCATTCAGAGCCGTACGCTCTGAGCAGAGCGCACGCTCTGAATGAGGGCCGTCCTCCATAACTATGGAGCGCCCCCCTGGACGCTCGTATAGCTGTGGGTCACCACGCACAGCCTATACGAGCGTGCAGTTTGATGGCTGCGATGGTCTTGACCATCGCGACCATCAAAACTGCGAGCCGGAGCCTGCGGTTGAGGTTTTCAACCGCAAGGCCCGGAGTGATTTTGGCTCTATCAGAGCCAAAATCACTCCCACTGACATCACTAATGATGTCAGTGGGCCGGCTTCTGACGGTAGGCGTTCCCTTGGGAACGCCCCCATCAGGGAGGCACGCCCCCGGCACGCCCACCAAAGGGGGTGTGCTGTCAATCAACATCGACAGCATGCCCCCTTTGATTAGACACAATGAGCGAAGGACTTTCCTTC
This sequence comes from Taudactylus pleione, assembly GCA_031769625.1. Classification (NCBI taxonomy): domain Eukaryota; kingdom Metazoa; phylum Chordata; class Amphibia; order Anura; family Myobatrachidae; genus Taudactylus; species Taudactylus pleione. The sequence continues at coordinate 11,421,074 of JAUIMM010000608.1, read as the reverse complement.
GCTCGTCGCGTCTGGCGCATGCGCACGATGGAGCTCCCGCCGTCGTGCACATGCGCAGTGCACAACATCGACCCACTTGCGAGCGGACAGACGCTTGCGAGTGGGTCTGAATCAGGGCCTGTGATGTATGGTTTAAAATGATGATGAAGAGTGTTAGACCGTTTCCCAGAATTGGTAGTATTGATAAAGATGTATTAGATAATGTCCGGGATCACATCAGTCTGATGCACTCCAGAGAGAAAAAGGTCAAATATTATGAATGTTTAAAGTTGTGGCAGCATGAAGGGGATGCGTGGCTTAAAAATGTGCAAGCAACGCAAACTAGCGTTGCGAGCGCAGTGCCAGAGAATACATCAGCGACGCTGAATTGCAATGCGAGCGAGCCGCAAAATGGCGTGCATGTGCAACAAGGTAGCATTGTAGAAAGTATTGCCAGCAGTTCACGCGCACCACCCCCACCTTATGTGGATGGAGGTGCAAGTACTGTTATCAAAAATACCCATAAAAAAGTAACAAGCAATTTGTATCCTCTCTTAAGCAACTATAAGGAAAGTGTTCATGATGTGGATGATGAGCCTATTGTAATGTCTGCCATTTCCCATGCTGTACAGATGATAGATGCTGCATCACAACAATCACGAGTGGTGCCGTCATCTCCATCAGTAACAGTAAGGGAAGTGCTAAAACCCTGCGCACCCGTAGAGGAAGTTGTTAATACCATACGTAGCAGCAACAGATTAAACCCCCAGCCAGGTAACAAGGTCAAAGGTAGCAGCGCTACTGGTCTGCATCCCATTAGGACAATAACTGTTCCGAATGGAAATGCAGATGCGAACGATGTAGTGCCCACAAGGGAAGTGGTAATGCATTGTCCTTGGACAAGAGCAGACCTAAATTCCATCATAAATGATTTCCCCATTCCCAAAAAGGAACTAGCCAAATGTCAGATATTTTTGAGGAATTTGGGTAGTTCTCATGAGCCAACTAATAAAGATTGGCGTGTGGTGTTAAGGGCCTGTCTACCACGCAATACCGACGTGACAAAATTTGTCACAGATTGTGTATTGGATGGTGACGTTCCCTTAACAGACCAAGTAAACCAAGATAATAAAGACTCGGATTCAGACCTCACAACCTGGCTGGAGGGGAGTCACAATAGATACACTCATACATGCCATAGAACATGATAAGAACATCTCAAAGAAGAGATAGACCCAGAATGAAAAACTTGTGGCTGTCAGTATCCAAGCTCTGGAATTAATGACTGTAACATCACAGCCAGTAGACACACCTGCACCTATACACACACTTGCACCTGAACAGTTACACGTCCTCACCAATCCCACGCCACAGCAAACACATCCTTTCCCCACATATCATACACAACCACAGGTCCCATGCTACCCACAAACTTCATACCTCCCACCATACCCTTATCCTCCATATTCCTACCCATACCCACCTTCTTTCCTTCTTGCTAAACTCCCACAACAATCCTTTCATCCACCCCGTTCAAAAAGATGTTTTAACTATCACCAAGTGGGACACATAAGTAAGTACTGCAAAGTGAAGAACACCACACATGAACACGGGTTTCCCATGGGTTCATAGGCAACCCCACTATCTTCTCCCAGACCTTATATGACTGTTTACAATCTTTTCAACCTGCCAATGGATCTGTTCTAATGAAAAATGTGGATGATTTATTGTTGTATTTAGGTCATGTTTAATTGATATTTAACTGTTGTGCTTTATCTCTCACACACAGGACACAAGGTTGCTAAGGATAAACGGCAGCCATGCCAGGCTAAGGTCAAATACTCGGAATACTATCCAACCCAGGGGCCCAGGCATTATTTAGAGCAGTAGCTATTAATAACAAGATTTAATTGCAGGAACCTGTATGCAGATACTATATCCCTAGAATTATTCAAAGTGATAGGGGGACTCATTTTACAGGTGACATTTCCCAGAACATGTGTAAGGTGATGGGTAATAAAACCAAGATCGTTCCAGACTGTCATTTCTTTTATCTGTCCCCCTTTGAGATACGAAGATGAATAAGAATAACAGAAATTGAAAGTGTTATTAACTAACATGTCTAATGCAAACTGTCATGATGTCAAACCTGGGGAATTTGTTATGATCCAAATTTTTTTAGCTCAGGTCATTATTCTGATTGGTGGATAGGTCCTTATCTGACGATTGTTGACAAAGTGCCACATCCTCAAAGGGTGGCCGGGGAAGATACGTGGGTCCATTCCACTCACTATAGGGAGGTTAACCAACTGGTGGAGATACAAAATGGAGACGAGGCTGATAACGTGGACCTGTCGATTGTGAGCTTGTGCCGGGAGGATTAAAAAGGTGACAGTGAGAAACCTGAGCTAAAAGAAAACTGTAGATCAGTGTCGCAGCAAGGGATTGTTCTGCTGTGTTCATTTTTGTATTCTTCTTCCAGAGTTTCCATCATCTTTGTTTGTTTGGGGATACCCAGTTTCTGTGATGGAGGACCGATAGAGGAGATGGGAGCTGATGGCAGTGCTGATGGAGTGGAGTCAGGAGGAGGAGTGCTATGCCAAATCAGGGGAGTGCCTGACCAATCTTAGTACCGTAATTGTTATGTTATTTGGGAAGACTACTTCCAGAAATTATGACCCTTACACATGGTGAAATGCTTGGTATTTATAAAAACACACCATCACCATATCTTCACACGCAATGTGAACACAGAGGCAAACGAAATATGATACCTGGTGATGTGCATAAAGCCACTCAGTTAATTGATGAGACAACTGGCTTTCAAGTTTTAGTCGCATTGGATCCCACCAGGATCGCTCGGGGTACATTAAATTTTAGATATATTCAGGAACTTGCTAAATTGATAGATAATATCACCGAGATGTACGATGGCACATTCAGGTATACAGGGAGAGAATTGCAAGCGTACAAGAAAGAACTGGTGCAACACAGGCTAGTGTTAAATTATTTAACTGTTGTTACTGGAGGGTATTGCGGAACGTTGGCCACCCAATTTGGAGTAAAATGTTGCACCTATGTCACCAATGATACCAGCGACCCTAAGGAAGTGATAGACCGGAAGATGGATGAAATTCTACAGCTAAAATGAGAATTTCATAAGAACCATAAAGCTTCAGTGGCTGAAGTAGGGGAGAAGATAGAAGGATGGGTTTCATGGCTGAAACCAGTGAAATGGTTCTCAGGTCTAGGGGAATGGGTCCAGGAAGTGATCGCCAGCATCTGCAAATTCTTAATCCTTATACTGATTGTCATCTTAATAATTGGCATATGTGTCCGGTGTGTTCCTATTGTGTTGAAGTGTGGAAAATGTAAAAATAGAGTAAAACAAAAGAACGAAATTATGATGGTGGTCAGTATGAATACTGAGGTAAATACAGAACTGCATTACAACCCTATTATATTTAGACATGCATAGAATGTATTATTGAAATGTTAGTTTTAAACACCTCAGATAATGTAAAGTCTCAAATTTCCCCTTCAAGACTGCCTTTATAGGACTGGTGTATCCCCACACCTTTCACATGATCTTCCAAGATATGCGGGGTGCGTATAATAGTAGTTTTATGTCCCCACTCAGAGACACATTATTTATGGATTAAGAACCACCTTGTGCCATCCCATAATAACACTAAATATTATATAAATGTAAGCCTAAATTATATTGTGATAGCATGTTGTTCACTATCAAAGGGTGGACTGTCGAAGCTGGATTATTGACTGAGACAAGATCAGTTTAAAATTGGATCGCAGCGACGCCATCTCGCGACTGGCCGCAAGACGCCATCTTGGAAATGAGATTGCAAGACGTCATTTTGCGAATGGCTGCCTAAGCGCCATTTTAGATAAACTCACACTTTAGTACATGTGGCGATATTACTATTAGCATCATGCGATTGCATCTGTGACCATCGCCATAAGTTACGGCGATTCATCAAAAGCCCATTTCATGACTTTACGTAGTTTGGGTGCTCTGGATAAAGTGTGTGTATTATTATAATTCCCCTAAAGGATATATTTCAGAAATGGCGGTACAGTATGTCAAAATTGGATTGCACTAGCTAAACAGAGCAAATGGCCACGTGACAACTAGCCTGTGAAGACAAGCTTCATGGACAAAACGTCTGCTCTCACTCCAGGTGGCCCTGCTCGAATACAGCAAGAGGGTCATTTGTAGCACCTTACATTAGCAGGCTTCCTACAATAAAATTCCTTCAAAGCCAAGAGTGTTATCTGAGGTTTGGGTCTTGTAGCTGTGCTAATTTGCATCCACACAGGCCCTGGGAGAACAAAGACCAGTATTTTGGAGCCTGAAAAGGGTGGGGGCTGCTGGGGCATGAGCAAGTCATGGAACTATAATGCTCAGCATTCTACACTGCTAGGTGTTCTCATACACACATTAATAGTACGCACAATTGTGCTGTTAAGTAGTTGCATATTAGCAAATGCATAAGACCCTGTATGAAAATGCTGAATATTAGCTTCACGCACTCGCATCTTCCCCAAGTTAACTAGCGTCTTTACATCAAATCCCACATACTCACACATTACATATTCACTTACAAGGTTCCATAAGCTTTAAGGTATAAGATTCAAGTATGCACATTTATTATAATTGTTAGGAAATAAAGATTATATCGTAACTAAGGTTTTATACGTGATAAGTAAGCCATGTTTGGTATTGTACTGATGCGTACTCTCTCAACAGTATTCCGGTAATATCGATGGAGAGACCGCAACATGCATTCTCAGCTAATGGACCGCAGAGACTTCAAGCAACAAAATGTACATTATATGAACAACTGTTAGGATTTGCATGGGGCGGGAAACCAGAGACCACCAGTTGTTAGAGGCTGGATCATGTCTATTTGAACCAACCTGTTAAATGCCTTGTAACATATGCCCTCTCCTTTAGGACCAATGGTATTAGCAACAAACTTCTCTATTGTGTTGTTTATTTCTGGGGGGTATAAATATGTGTGCTCTGACCCTGGGTTCCTAGTCTTCGTGCTGAATGCTGATTGACGAGGGGTTTCTTGCTGATGCCTAACATCTGGACCAGAGAGCGCTGTGTATGTATAATTGTACTTGGATCTATACAATCTCTTTGCGCTAAGATTATATGAAGATCATAGCGTTTAACTGCTGTACTTTTACTTGAATAATACTTTGTGCTTTGGAAACACAGGTTCTAGGGCTGGAGTCTTTATTTACTGTATGACTGCGTACGCAAATTAGCGTCATCCTTAGAGGTTTATAGGCAGGATATTAGAGGGTATAGGCAGGGGTATATAGAGGTTCAAAGGCAGAATCCTTAGTTGGGGGCTCATAGTGAAGTCACTTACCCGCTCACACGGCACTTACGGTTATCGATTTCTCACCAAAGGGTGGAGTGGCCACATGCAGGGTTTACCTGCAACCGCTCGGTGCTGAGAGATCGCTACCTGTTTTCGTGTGAGCCAGGGACACTGACTAGAATTCATGGACAAGAGAGGAAAAAGTTTGTTTTCCTTTGTTGATAGAACCTAACATTTAAAGGGGTGCCGCAGTATTGAACACGCGGCTGAGTCGCAGTTTTGCGCACAGTAAAGACGCACTTTTGTGTACGCAGCTAAAGGTTGTTATACGGTTGTGTGGTAATTGCATTATTGTGTATGTGACTGGTTGCACAATAACGTATACGTACTTCTGGTTGTGCTGCCACGTGTTTAAACAAAACCGTTGAGGTTTACATTCTTTTCAATTGTTGTCAATATCTGGGTTACCGTGTATTTTTCTGCGCAGGAAAAAAAGTGTGTAACAGTGAGTATTTGTTGGTAGGGGTAACTTGTTCCCTAAAGTTAGAGGTACCGTATGACCTTTAAGGGCTAAGTGCTAGCTGCTCAGTAAGCAGCTTACCGTTCTATACACAGTAGCAGGTGTACATGTTGTCTTTGTTGTAGAGAGGTGCGTGGAAGTACCCAACTTAAACTTCCATAGGTGTGGAAGTTGCCTTCTTAAATCTTATCCGGGTGGGTGGAGTAGCCTACTTCAAATCTTCACAGGTGTGTGGGCGCTGCCGTTAAATCGTCCACAGGTAAGTGAAAGTATCTTGACTGTCTTTCACCAGTTTAAATCTTTATTGAAAAACATAGGAGTTGTCTCAGAATGGGGGCCATGAAAACAATAGAGATGTTAGACAATGATGTGCTGCTAATGGAAGCGCCATTTGGATTGGCCCGTCGTATTATGCATACTAAGTATGGTGCTTATGCAATAAGGTATTGTGGCCCTCATTCAGAGCCGTACGCTCTGAGCAGAGCGCACGCTCTGAATGAGGGCCGTCCTCCATAACTATGGAGCGCCCCCCTGGACGCTCGTATAGCTGTGGGTCACCACGCACAGCCTATACGAGCGTGCAGTTTGATGGCTGCGATGGTCTTGACCATCGCGACCATCAAAACTGCGAGCCGGAGCCTGCGGTTGAGGTTTTCAACCGCAAGGCCCGGAGTGATTTTGGCTCTATCAGAGCCAAAATCACTCCCACTGACATCACTAATGATGTCAGTGGGCCGGCTTCTGACGGTAGGCGTTCCCTTGGGAACGCCCCCATCAGGGAGGCACGCCCCCGGCACGCCCACCAAAGGGGGTGTGCTGTCAATCAACATCGACAGCATGCCCCCTTTGATTAGACACAATGAGCGAAGGACTTTCCTTCGCTCGTCGCGTCTGGCGCATGCGCACGATGGAGCTCCCGCCGTCGTGCACATGCGCAGTGCACAACATCGACCCACTTGCGAGCGGACAGACGCTTGCGAGTGGGTCTGAATCAGGGCCTGTGATGTATGGTTTAAAATGATGATGAAGAGTGTTAGACCGTTTCCCAGAATTGGTAGTATTGATAAAGATGTATTAGATAATGTCCGGGATCACATCAGTCTGATGCACTCCAGAGAGAAAAAGGTCAAATATTATGAATGTTTAAAGTTGTGGCAGCATGAAGGGGATGCGTGGCTTAAAAATGCGCAAGCAACGCAAACTAGCGTTGCGAGCGCAGTGCCAGAGAATACATCAGCGACGCTGAATTGCAATGCGGGCGAGCCGCAAAATGGCGTGCATGTGCAACAAGGTAGCATTGTAGAAAGTATTGCCAGCAGTTCACGCGCACCACCCCCACCTTATGTGGATGGAGGTGCAAGTACTGTTATCAAAAATACCCATAAAAAAGTAACAAGCAATTTGTATCCTCTCTTAAGCAACTATAAGGAAAGTGTTCATGATGTGGATGATGAGCCTATTGTAATGTCTGCCATTTCCCATGCTGTACAGATGATAGATGCTGCATCACAACAATCACGAGTGGTGCCGTCATCTCCATCAGTAACAGTAAGGGAAGTGCTAACACCCTGCGCACCCGTAGAGGAAGTTGTTAATACCATACGTAGCAGCAACAGATTAAACCCCCAGCCAGGTAACAAGGTCAAAGGTAGCAGCGCTACTGGTCTGCATCCCATTAAGACAATAACTGTTCCGAATGGAAATGCAGATGCGAACGATGTAGTGCCCACGAGGGAAGTGGTAATGCATTGTCCTTGGACAAGAGCAGACCTAAATTCCATCATAAATGATTTCCCCATTCCCAAAAAGGAACTAGCCAAATGTCAGATATTTTTGAGGAATTTGGGTAGTTCTCATGAGCCAACTAATAAAGATTGGCGTGTGGTGTTAAGGGCCTGTCTACCACGCAATACCGACATGACAAAATTTGTCACAGATTGTGTATTGGATGGTGACGTTCCCTTAACAGACCAAGTAAACCAAGATAATAAAGACTCGGATTCAGACCTCACAACCTGGCTGGAGGGGAGTCACAATAGATACACTCATACATGCCATAGAACATGATAAGAACATCTCAAAGAAGAGAGAGACCCAGAATGAAAAACTTGTGGCTGTCAGTATCCAAGCTCTGGAATTAATGACTGTAACATCACAGCCAGTAGACACACCTGCACCTATACACACACTTGCACCTGAACAGTTACACGTCCTCACCAATCCCACACCACAGCAAACACATCCTTTCCCCACATATCATACACAACCACAGGTCCCATGCTACCCACAAACTTCATACCTCCCACCATACCCTTATCCTCCATATTCCTACCCATACCCACCTTCTTTCCTTCTTGCTAAACTCCCACAACAATCCTTTCATCCACCCCGTTCAAAAAGATGTTTTAACTATCACCAAGTGGGACACATAAGTAAGTACTGCAAAGTGAAGAACACCACACATGAACACGGGTTTCCCATGGGTTCATAGGCAACCCCACTATCTTCTCCCAGACCTTATATGACTGTTTACAATCTTTTCAACCTGCCAATGGATCTGTTCTAATGAAAAATGTGGATGATTTATTGTTGTATTTAGGTCATGTTTAATTGATATTTAACTGTTGTGCTTTATCTCTCACACACAGGACACAAGGTTGCTAAGGATAAACGGCAGCCATGCCAGGCTAAGGTCAAATACTCAGAATACTATCCAACCCAGGGGCCCAGGCATTATTTATAGCAGTAGCTATTAATAACAAGATTTAATTGCAGGAACCTGTATGCAGATACTATATCCCTAGAATTATTCAAAGTGATAGGGGGACTCATTTTACAGGTGACATTTCCCAGAACATGTGTAAGGTGATGGGTAATAAAACCAAGATCGTTCCAGACTGTCATTTCTTTTATCTGTCCCCCTTTGAGATACGAAGATGAATAAGAATAACAGAAATTGAAAGTGTTATTAACTAACATGTCTAATGCAAACTGTCATGATGTCAAACCTGGGGAATTTGTTATGATCCAAATTTTTTTAGCTCAGGTCATTATTCTGATTGGTGGATAGGTCCTTATCTGACGATTGTTGACAAAGTGCCACATCCTCAAAGGGTGGCCGGGGAAGATACGTGGGTCCATTCCACTCACTATAGGGAGGTTAACCAACTGGTGGAGATACAAAATGGAGACGAGGCTGATAACGTGGACCTGTCGATTGTGAGCTTGTGCCGGGAGGATTAAAAAGGTGACAGTGAGAAACCTGAGCTAAAAGAAAACTGTAGATCAGTGTCGCAGCAAGGGATTGTTCTGCTGTGTTCATTTTTGTATTCTTCTTCCAGAGTTTCCATCATCTTTGTTTGTTTGGGGATACCCAGTTTCTGTGATGGAGGACCGATAGAGGAGATGGGAGCTGATGGCAGTGCTGATGGAGTGGAGTCAGGAGGAGGAGTGCTATGCCAAATCAGGGGAGTGCCTGACCAATCTTAGTACCGTAATTGTTATGTTATTTGGGAAGACTACTTCCAGAAATTATGACCCTTACACATGGTGAAATGCTTGGTATTTATAAAAACACACCATCACCATATCTTCACACGCAATGTGAACACAGAGGCAAACGAAATATGATACCTGGTGATGTGCATAAAGCCACTCAGTTAATTGATGAGACAACTGGCTTTCAAGTTTTAGTCGCATTGGATCCCACCAGGATCGCTCGGGGTACATTAAATTTTAGATATATTCAGGAACTTGCTAAATTGATAGATAATATCACCGAGATGTACGATGGCACATTCAGGTATACAGGGAGAGAATTGCAAGCGTACAAGAAAGAACTGGTGCAACACAGGCTAGTGTTAAATTATTTAACTGTTGTTACTGGAGGGTATTGCGGAACGTTGGCCACCCAATTTGGAGTAAAATGTTGCACCTATGTCACCAATGATACCAGCGACCCTAAGGAAGTGATAGACCGGAAGATGGATGAAATTCTACAGCTAAAATGAGAATTTCATAAGAACCATAATGCTTCAGTGGCTGAAGTAGGGGAGAAGATAGAAGGATGGGTTTCATGGCTGAAACCAGTGAAATGGTTCTCAGGTCTAGGGGAATGGGTCCAGGAAGTGATCGCCAGCATCTGCAAATTCTTAATCCTTATACTGATTGTCATCTTAATAATTGGCATATGTGTCCGGTGTGTTCCTATTGTGTTGAAGTGTGGAAAATGTAAAAATAGAGTAAAACAAAAGAACGAAATTATGATGGTGGTCAGTATGAATACTGAGGTAAATACAGAACTGCATTACAACCCTATTATATTTAGACATGCATAGAATGTATTATTGAAATGTTAGTTTTAAACACCTCAGATAATGTAAAGTCTCAAATTTCCCCTTCAAGACTGCCTTTATAGGACTGGTGTATCCCCACACCTTTCACATGATCTTCCAAGATATGCGGGGTGCGTATAATAGTAGTTTTATGTCCCCACTCAGAGACACATTATTTATGGATTAAGAACCACCTTGTGCCATCCCATAATAACACTAAATATTATATAAATGTAAGCCTAAATTATATTGTGATAGCATGTTGTTCACTATCAAAGGGTGGACTGTCGAAGCTGGATTATTGACTGAGACAAGATCAGTTTAAAATTGGATCGCAGCGACGCCATCTCGCGACTGGCTGCAAGACGCCATCTTGGAAATGAGATTGCAAGACGTCATTTTGCGAATGGCTGCCTAAGCGCCATTTTAGATAAACTCACACTTTAGTACATGTGGCGATATTACTATTAGCATCATGCGATTGCATCTGTGACCATCGCCATAAGTTACGGCGATTCATCAAAAGCCCATTTCATGACTTTACGTAGTTTGGGTGCTCTGGATAAAGTGTGTGTATTATTATAATTCCCCTAAAGGATATATTTCAGAAATGGCGGTACAGTATGTCAAAATTGGATTGCACTAGCTAAACAGAGCAAATGGCCACGTGACAACTAGCCTGTGAAGACAAGCTTCATGGACAAAACGTCTGCTCTCACTCCAGGTGGCCCTGCTCGAATACAGCAAGAGGGTCATTTGTAGCACCTTACATTAGCAGGCTTCCTACAATAAAATTCCTTCAAAGCCAAGAGTGTTATCTGAGGTTTGGGTCTTGTAGCTGTGCTAATTTGCATCCACACAGGCCCTGGGAGAACAAAGACCAGTATTTTGGAGCCTGAAAAGGGTGGGGGCTGCTGGGGCATGAGCAAGTCATGGAACTATAATGCTCAGCATTCTACACTGCTAGGTGTTCTCATACACACATTAATAGTACGCACAATTGTGCTGTTAAGTAGTTGCATATTAGTGAATGCATAAGACCCTGTATGAAAATTCTGAATATTAGCTTCACGCACTCGCATCTTCCCCAAGTTAACTAGCGTCTTTACATCAAACCCCACATACTCACACATTACATATTCACTTACAAGGTTCCATAAGCTTTAAGGTATAAGATTCAAGTATGCACATTTATTATAATTGTTAGGAAATAAAGATTATATCGTAACTAAGGTTTTATACGTGATAAGTAAGCCATGTTTGGTATTGTACTGATGCGTACTCTCTCAACAGTATTCCGGTAATATCGATGGAGAGACCGCAACATGCATTCTCAGCTAATGGACCGCAGAGACTTCAAGCAACAAAATGTACATTATATGAACAACTGTTAGGATTTGCATGGGGCGGGAAACCAGAGACCACCAGTTGTTAGAGGCTGGATCATGTCTATTTGAACCAACCTGTTAAATGCCTTGTAACATATGCCCTCTCCTTTAGGACCAATGGTATTAGCAACAAACTTCTCTATTGTGTTGTTTATTTCTGGGGGGTATAAATATGTGTGCTCTGACCCTGGGTTCCTAGTCTTCGTGCTGAATGCTGATTGACGAGGGGTTTCTTGCTGATGCCTAACATCTGGACCAGAGAGCGCTGTGTATGTATAATTGTACTTGGATCTATACAATCTCTTTGCGCTAAGATTATATGAAGATCATAGCGTTTAACTGCTGTACTTTTACTTGAATAATACTTTGTGCTTTGGAAACACAGGTTCTAGGGCTGGAGTCTTTATTTACTGTATGACTGCGTACGCAAATTAGCGTCATCCTTAGAGGTTTATAGGCAGGATATTAGAGGGTATAGGCAGGGGTATATAGAGGTTCAAAGGCAGAATCCTTAGTTGGGGGCTCATAGTGAAGTCACTTACCCGCTCACACGGCACTTACGGTTATCGATTTCTCACCAAAGGGTGGAGTGGCCACATGCAGGGTTTACCTGCAACCGCTCGGTGCTGAGAGATCGCTACCTGTTTTCGTGTGAGCCAGGGACACTGACTAGAATTCATGGACAAGAGAGGAAAAAGTTTGTTTTCCTTTGTTGATAGAACCTAACATTTAAAGGGGTGCCGCAGTATTGAACACGCGGCTGAGTCGCAGTTTTGCGCACAGTAAAGACGCACTTTTGTGTACGCAGCTAAAGGTTGTTATACGGTTGTGTGGTAATTGCATTATTGTGTATGTGACTGGTTGCACAATAACGTATACGTACTTCTGGTTGTGCTGCCACGTGTTTAAACAAAACCGTTGAGGTTTACATTCTTTTCAATTGTTGTCAATATCTGGGTTACCGTGTATTTTTCTGCGCAGGAAAAAAAGTGTGTAACAGTGAGTATTTGTTGGTAGGGGTAACTTGTTCCCTAAAGTTAGAGGTACCGTATGACCTTTAAGGGCTAAGTGCTAGCTGCTCAGTAAGCAGCTTACCGTTCTATACACAGTAGCAGGTGTACATGTTGTCTTTGTTGTAGAGAGGTGCGTGGAAGTACCCAACTTAAACTTCCATAGGTGTGGAAGTTGCCTTCTTAAATCTTATCCGGGTGGGTGGAGTAGCCTACTTCAAATCTTCACAGGTGTGTGGGCGCTGCCGTTAAATCGTCCACAGGTAAGTGAAAGTATCTTGACTGTCTTTCACCAGTTTAAATCTTTATTGAAAAACATAGGAGTTGTCTCAGAATGGGGGCCATGAAAACAATAGAGATGTTAGACAATGATGTGCTGCTAATGGAAGCGCCATTTGGATTGGCCCGTCGTATTATGCATACTAAGTATGGTGCTTATGCAATAAGGTATTGTGGCCCTCATTCAGAGCCGTACGCTCTGAGCAGAGCGCACGCTCTGAATGAGGGCCGTCCTCCATAACTATGGAGCGCCCCCCTGGACGCTCGTATAGCTGTGGGTCACCACGCACAGCCTATACGAGCGTGCAGTTTGATGGCTGCGATGGTCTTGACCATCGCGACCATCAAAACTGCGAGCCGGAGCCTGCGGTTGAGGTTTTCAACCGCAAGGCCCGGAGTGATTTTGGCTCTATCAGAGCCAAAATCACTCCCACTGACATCACTAATGATGTCAGTGGGCCGGCTTCTGACGGTAGGCGTTCCCTTGGGAACGCCCCCATCAGGGAGGCACGCCCCCGGCACGCCCACCAAAGGGGGTGTGCTGTCAATCAACATCGACAGCATGCCCCCTTTGATTAGACACAATGAGCGAAGGACTTTCCTTCGCTCGTCGCGTCTGGCGCATGCGCACGATGGAGCTCCCGCCGTCGTGCACATGCGCAGTGCACAACATCGACCCACTTGCGAGCGGACAGACGCTTGCGAGTGGGTCTGAATCAGGGCCTGTGATGTATGGTTTAAAATGATGATGAAGAGTGTTAGACCGTTTCCCAGAATTGGTAGTATTGATAAAGATGTATTAGATAATGTCCGGGATCACATCAGTCTGATGCACTCCAGAGAGAAAAAGGTCAAATATTATGAATGTTTAAAGTTGTGGCAGCATGAAGGGGATGCGTGGCTTAAAAATGCGCAAGCAACGCAAACTAGCGTTGCGAGCGCAGTGCCAGAGAATACATCAGCGACGCTGAATTGCAATGCGGGCGAGCCGCAAAATGGCGTGCATGTGCAACAAGGTAGCATTGTAGAAAGTATTGCCAGCAGTTCACGCGCACCACCCCCACCTTATGTGGATGGAGGTGCAAGTACTGTTATCAAAAATACCCATAAAAAAGTAACAAGCAATTTGTATCCTCTCTTAAGCAACTATAAGGAAAGTGTTCATGATGTGGATGATGAGCCTATTGTAATGTCTGCCATTTCCCATGCTGTACAGATGATAGATGCTGCATCACAACAATCACGAGTGGTGCCGTCATCTCCATCAGTAACAGTAAGGGAAGTGCTAACACCCTGCGCACCCGTAGAGGAAGTTGTTAATACCATACGTAGCAGCAACAGATTAAACCCCCAGCCAGGTAACAAGGTCAAAGGTAGCAGCGCTACTGGTCTGCATCCCATTAAGACAATAACTGTTCCGAATGGAAATGCAGATGCGAACGATGTAGTGCCCACGAGGGAAGTGGTAATGCATTGTCCTTGGACAAGAGCAGACCTAAATTCCATCATAAATGATTTCCCCATTCCCAAAAAGGAACTAGCCAAATGTCAGATATTTTTGAGGAATTTGGGTAGTTCTCATGAGCCAACTAATAAAGATTGGCGTGTGGTGTTAAGGGCCTGTCTACCACGCAATACCGACGTGACAAAATTTGTCACAGATTGTGTATTGGATGGTGACGTTCCCTTAACAGACCAAGTAAACCAAGATAATAAAGACTCGGATTCAGACCTCACAACCTGGCTGGAGGGGAGTCACAATAGATACACTCATACATGCCATAGAACATGATAAGAACATCTCAAAGAAGAGAGAGACCCAGAACGAAAAACTTGTGGCTGTCAGTATCCAAGCTCTGGAATTAATGACTGTAACATCACAGCCAGTAGACACACCTGCACCTATACACACACTTGCACCTGAACAGTTACACGTCCTCACCAATCCCACACCACAGCAAACACATCCTTTCCCCACATATCATACACAACCACAGGTCCCATGCTACCCACAAACTTCATACCTCCCACCATACCCTTATCCTCCATATTCCTACCCATACCCACCTTCTTTCCTTCTTGCTAAACTCCCACAACAATCCTTTCATCCACCCCGTTCAAAAAGATGTTTTAACTATCACCAAGTGGGACACATAAGTAAGTACTGCAAAGTGAAGAACACCACACATGAACACGGGTTTCCCATGGGTTCATAGGCAACCCCACTATCTTCTCCCAGACCTTATATGACTGTTTACAATCTTTTCAACCTGCCAATGGATCTGTTCTAATGAAAAATGTGGATGATTTATTGTTGTATTTAGGTCATGTTTAATTGATATTTAACTGTTGTGCTTTATCTCTCACACACAGGACACAAGGTTGCTAAGGATAAACGGCAGCCATGCCAGGCTAAGGTCAAATACTCAGAATACTATCCAACCCAGGGGCCCAGGCATTATTTATAGCAGTAGCTATTAATAACAAGATTTAATTGCAGGAACCTGTATGCAGATACTATATCCCTAGAATTATTCAAAGTGATAGGGGGACTCATTTTACAGGTGACATTTCCCAGAACATGTGTAAGGTGATGGGTAATAAAACCAAGATCGTTCCAGACTGTCATTTCTTTTATCTGTCCCCCTTTGAGATACGAAGATGAATAAGAATAACAGAAATTGAAAGTGTTATTAACTAACATGTCTAATGCAAACTGTCATGATGTCAAACCTGGGGAATTTGTTATGATCCAAATTTTTTTAGCTCAGGTCATTATTCTGATTGGTGGATAGGTCCTTATCTGACGATTGTTGACAAAGTGCCACATCCTCAAAGGGTGGCCGGGGAAGATACGTGGGTCCATTCCACTCACTATAGGGAGGTTAACCAACTGGTGGAGATACAAAATGGAGACGAGGCTGATAACGTGGACCTGTCGATTGTGAGCTTGTGCCGGGAGGATTAAAAAGGTGACAGTGAGAAACCTGAGCTAAAAGAAAACTGTAGATCAGTGTCGCAGCAAGGGATTGTTCTGCTGTGTTCATTTTTGTATTCTTCTTCCAGAGTTTCCATCATCTTTGTTTGTTTGGGGATACCCAGTTTCTGTGATGGAGGACCGATAGAGGAGATGGGAGCTGATGGCAGTGCTGATGGAGTGGAGTCAGGAGGAGGAGTGCTATGCCAAATCAGGGGAGTGCCTGACCAATCTTAGTACCGTAATTGTTATGTTATTTGGGAAGACTACTTCCAGAAATTATGACCCTTACACATGGTGAAATGCTTGGTATTTATAAAAACACACCATCACCATATCTTCACACGCAATGTGAACACAGAGGCAAACGAAATATGATACCTGGTGATGTGCATAAAGCCACTCAGTTAATTGATGAGACAACTGGCTTTCAAGTTTTAGTCGCATTGGATCCCACCAGGATCGCTCGGGGTACATTAAATTTTAGATATATTCAGGAACTTGCTAAATTGATAGATAATATCACCGAGATGTACGATGGCACATTCAGGTATACAGGGAGAGAATTGCAAGCGTACAAGAAAGAACTGGTGCAACACAGGCTAGTGTTAAATTATTTAACTGTTGTTACTGGAGGGTATTGCGGAACGTTGGCCACCCAATTTGGAGTAAAATGTTGCACCTATGTCACCAATGATACCAGCGACCCTAAGGAAGTGATAGACCGGAAGATGGATGAAATTCTACAGCTAAAATGAGAATTTCATAAGAACCATAATGCTTCAGTGGCTGAAGTAGGGGAGAAGATAGAAGGATGGGTTTCATGGCTGAAACCAGTGAAATGGTTCTCAGGTCTAGGGGAATGGGTCCAGGAAGTGATCGCCAGCATCTGCAAATTCTTAATCCTTATACTGATTGTCATCTTAATAATTGGCATATGTCCAGTGTGTTCCTATTGTGTTGAAGTGTGGAAAATGTAAAAATAGAGTAAAACAAAAGAACGAAATTATGATGGTGGTCAGTATGAATACTGAGGTAAATACAGAACTGCATTACAACCCTATTATATTTAGACATGCATAGAATGTATTATTGAAATGTTAGTTTTAAACACCTCAGATAATGTAAAGTCTCAAATTTCCCCTTCAAGACTGCCTTTATAGGACTGGTGTATCCCCACACCTTTCACATGATCTTCCAAGATATGCGGGGTGCGTATAATAGTAGTTTTATGTCCCCACTCAGAGACACATTATTTATGGATTAAGAACCACCTTGTGCCATCCCATAATAACACTAAATATTATATAAATGTAAGCCTAAATTATATTGTGATAGCATGTTGTTCACTATCAAAGGGTGGACTGTCGAAGCTGGATTATTGACTGAGACAAGATCAGTTTAAAATTGGATCGCAGCGACGCCATCTCGCGACTGGCCGCAAGACGCCATCTTGGAAATGAGATTGCAAGACGTCATTTTGCGAATGGCTGCCTAAGCGCCATTTTAGATAAACTCACACTTTAGTACATGTGGCGATATTACTATTAGCATCATGCGATTGCATCTGTGACCATCGCCATAAGTTACGGCGATTCATCAAAAGCCCATTTCATGACTTTACGTAGTTTGGGTGCTCTGGATAAAGTGTGTGTATTATTATAATTCCCCTAAAGGATATATTTCAGAAATGGCGGTACAGTATGTCAAAATTGGATTGCACTAGCTAAACAGAGCAAATGGCCACGTGACAACTAGCCTGTGAAGACAAGCTTCATGGACAAAACGTCTGCTCTCACTCCAGGTGGCCCTGCTCGAATACAGCAAGAGGGTCATTTGTAGCACCTTACATTAGCAGGCTTCCTACAATAAAATTCCTTCAAAGCCAAGAGTGTTATCTGAGGTTTGGGTCTTGTAGCTGTGCTAATTTGCATCCACACAGGCCCTGGGAGAACAAAGACCAGTATTTTGGAGCCTGAAAAGGGTGGGGGCTGCTGGGGCATGAGCAAGTCATGGAACTATAATGCTCAGCATTCTACACTGCTAGGTGTTCTCATACACACATTAATAGTACGCACAATTGTGCTGTTAAGTAGTTGCATATTAGTGAATGCATAAGACCCTGTATGAAAATTCTGAATATTAGCTTCACGCACTCGCATCTTCCCCAAGTTAACTAGCGTCTTTACATCAAACCCCACATACTCACACATTACATATTCACTTACAAGGTTCCATAAGCTTTAAGGTATAAGATTCAAGTATGCACATTTATTATAATTGTTAGGAAATAAAGATTATATCGTAACTAAGGTTTTATACGTGATAAGTAAGCCATGTTTGGTATTGTACTGATGCGTACTCTCTCAACAGTATTCCGGTAATATCGATGGAGAGACCGCAACATGCATTCTCAGCTAATGGACCGCAGAGACTTCAAGCAACAAAATGTACATTATATGAACAACTGTTAGGATTTGCATGGGGCGGGAAACCAGAGACCACCAGTTGTTAGAGGCTGGATCATGTCTATTTGAACCAACCTGTTAAATGCCTTGTAACATATGCCCTCTCCTTTAGGACCAATGGTATTAGCAACAAACTTCTCTATTGTGTTGTTTATTTCTGGGGGGTATAAATATGTGTGCTCTGACCCTGGGTTCCTAGTCTTCGTGCTGAATGCTGATTGACGAGGGGTTTCTTGCTGATGCCTAACATCTGGACCAGAGAGCGCTGTGTATGTATAATTGTACTTGGATCTATACAATCTCTTTGCGCTAAGATTATATGAAGATCATAGCGTTTAACTGCTGTACTTTTACTTGAATAATACTTTGTGCTTTGGAAACACAGGTTCTAGGGCTGGAGTCTTTATTTACTGTATGACTGCGTACGCAAATTAGCGTCATCCTTAGAGGTTTATAGGCAGGATATTAGAGGGTATAGGCAGGGGTATATAGAGGTTCAAAGGCAGAATCCTTAGTTGGGGGCTCATAGTGAAGTCACTTACCCGCTCACACGGCACTTACGGTTATCGATTTCTCACCAAAGGGTGGAGTGGCCACATGCAGGGTTTACCTGCAACCGCTCGGTGCTGAGAGATCGCTACCTGTTTTCGTGTGAGCCAGGGACACTGACTAGAATTCATGGACAAGAGAGGAAAAAGTTTGTTTTCCTTTGTTGATAGAACCTAACATTTAAAGGGGTGCCGCAGTATTGAACACGCGGCTGAGTCACAGTTTTGCGCACAGTAAAGACGCACTTTTGTGTACGCAGCTAAAGGTTGTTATACGGTTGTGTGGTAATTGCATTATTGTGTATGTGACTGGTTGCACAATAACGTATACGTACTTCTGGTTGTGCTGCCACGTGTTTAAACAAAACCGTTGAGGTTTACATTCTTTTCAATTGTTGTCAATATCTGGGTTACCGTGTATTTTTCTGCGCAGGAAAAAAAGTGTGTAACAGTGAGTATTTGTTGGTAGGGGTAACTTGTTCCCTAAAGTTAGAGGTACCGTATGACCTTTAAGGGCTAAGTGCTAGCTGCTCAGTAAGCAGCTTACCGTTCTATACACAGTAGCAGGTGTACATGTTGTCTTTGTTGTAGAGAGGTGCGTGGAAGTACCCAACTTAAACTTCCATAGGTGTGGAAGTTGCCTTCTTAAATCTTATCCGGGTGGGTGGAGTAGCCTACTTCAAATCTTCACAGGTGTGTGGGCGCTGCCGTTAAATCGTCCACAGGTAAGTGAAAGTATCTTGACTGTCTTTCACCAGTTTAAATCTTTATTGAAAAACATAGGAGTTGTCTCAGAATGGGGGCCATGAAAACAATAGAGATGTTAGACAATGATGTGCTGCTAATGGAAGTGCCATTTGGATTGGCCCATCGTATTATGCATACTAAGTATGGTGCTTATGCAATAAGGTATTGTGGCCCTCATTCAGAGCCGTACGCTCTGAGCAGAGCGC
Organism: Taudactylus pleione; assembly: GCA_031769625.1. Taxonomy (NCBI): domain Eukaryota; kingdom Metazoa; phylum Chordata; class Amphibia; order Anura; family Myobatrachidae; genus Taudactylus; species Taudactylus pleione. The sequence goes on along the minus strand of JAUIMM010000608.1, from coordinate 11,401,261 downwards.
ACGCTCTGAATGAGGGCCGTCCTCCATAACTATGGAACGCCCCCCTGGACGCTCGTATAGCTGTGGGTCACCACGCACAGCCTATACGAGCGTGCAGTTTGATGGCTGCGATGGTCTTGACCATCGCGACCATCAAAACTGCGAGCCGGAGCCTGCGGTTGAGGTTTTCAACCGCAAGGCCCGGAGTGATTTTGGCTCTATCAGAGCCAAAATTACTCCCACTGACATCACTAATGATGTCAGTGGGCCGGCTTCTGACGGTAGGCGTTCCCTTGGGAACGCCCCCATCAGGGAGGCACGCCCCCGACACACCCACCAAAGGGGGTGTGCTGTCAATCAACATCGACAGCATGCCCCCTTTGATTAGACACAACGAGCGAAGGACTTTCCTTCGCTCGTCGCGTCTGGCGCATGCGCACGACGGAGCTCCCGCCGTCGTGCACATGCGCAGTGCACAACATCGACCCACTTGCGAGCGGACAGACGCTTGCGAGTGGGTCTGAATCAGGGCCTGTGATGTATGGTTTAAAATGATGATGAAGAGTGTTAGACCGTTTCCCAGAATTGGTAGTATTGATAAAGATGTATTAGATAATGTCCGGGATCACATCAGTCTGATGCACTCCAGAGAGAAAAAGGTCAAATATTATGAATGTTTAAAGTTGTGGCAGCATGAAGGGGATGCGTGGCTTAAAAATGCGCAAGCAACGCAAACTAGCGTTGCGAGCGCAGTGCCAGAGAATACATCAGCGACGCTGAATTGCAATGCGGGCGAGCCGCAAAATGGCGTGCATGTGCAACAAGGTAGCATTGTAGAAAGTATTGCCAGCAGTTCACGCGCACCACCCCCACCTTATGTGGATGGAGGTGCAAGTACTGTTATCAAAAATACCCATAAAAAAGTAACAAGCAATTTGTATCCTCTCTTAAGCAACTATAAGGAAAGTGTTCATGATGTGGATGATGAGCCTATTGTAATGTCTGCCATTTCCCATGCTGTACAGATGATAGATGCTGCATCACAACAATCACGAGTGGTGCCGTCATCTCCATCAGTAACAGTAAGGGAAGTGCTAACACCCTGCGCACCCGTAGAGGAAGTTGTTAATACCATACGTAGCAGCAACAGATTAAACCCCCAGCCAGGTAACAAGGTCAAAGGTAGCAGCGCTACTGGTCTGCATCCCATTAAGACAATAACTGTTCCGAATGGAAATGCAGATGCGAACGATGTAGTGCCCACGAGGGAAGTGGTAATGCATTGTCCTTGGACAAGAGCAGACCTAAATTCCATCATAAATGATTTCCCCATTCCCAAAAAGGAACTAGCCAAATGTCAGATATTTTTGAGGAATTTGGGTAGTTCTCATGAGCCAACTAATAAAGATTGGCGTGTGGTGTTAAGGGCCTGTCTACCACGCAATACCGACGTGACAAAATTTGTCACAGATTGTGTATTGGATGGTGACGTTCCCTTAACAGACCAAGTAAACCAAGATAATAAAGACTCGGATTCAGACCTCACAACCTGGCTGGAGGGGAGTCACAATAGATACACTCATACATGCCATAGAACATGATAAGAACATCTCAAAGAAGAGAGAGACCCAGAACGAAAAACTTGTGGCTGTCAGTATCCAAGCTCTGGAATTAATGACTGTAACATCACAGCCAGTAGACACACCTGCACCTATACACACACTTGCACCTGAACAGTTACACGTCCTCACCAATCCCACACCACAGCAAACACATCCTTTCCCCACATATCATACACAACCACAGGTCCCATGCTACCCACAAACTTCATACCTCCCACCATACCCTTATCCTCCATATTCCTACCCATACCCACCTTCTTTCCTTCTTGCTAAACTCCCACAACAATCCTTTCATCCACCCCGTTCAAAAAGATGTTTTAACTATCACCAAGTGGGACACATAAGTAAGTACTGCAAAGTGAAGAACACCACACATGAACACGGGTTTCCCATGGGTTCATAGGCAACCCCACTATCTTCTCCCAGACCTTATATGACTGTTTACAATCTTTTCAACCTGCCAATGGATCTGTTCTAATGAAAAATGTGGATGATTTATTGTTGTATTTAGGTCATGTTTAATTGATATTTAACTGTTGTGCTTTATCTCTCACACACAGGACACAAGGTTGCTAAGGATAAACGGCAGCCATGCCAGGCTAAGGTCAAATACTCAGAATACTATCCAACCCAGGGGCCCAGGCATTATTTATAGCAGTAGCTATTAATAACAAGATTTAATTGCAGGAACCTGTATGCAGATACTATATCCCTAGAATTATTCAAAGTGATAGGGGGACTCATTTTACAGGTGACATTTCCCAGAACATGTGTAAGGTGATGGGTAATAAAACCAAGATCGTTCCAGACTGTCATTTCTTTTATCTGTCCCCCTTTGAGATACGAAGATGAATAAGAATAACAGAAATTGAAAGTGTTATTAACTAACATGTCTAATGCAAACTGTCATGATGTCAAACCTGGGGAATTTGTTATGATCCAAATTTTTTTAGCTCAGGTCATTATTCTGATTGGTGGATAGGTCCTTATCTGACGATTGTTGACAAAGTGCCACATCCTCAAAGGGTGGCCGGGGAAGATACGTGGGTCCATTCCACTCACTATAGGGAGGTTAACCAACTGGTGGAGATACAAAATGGAGACGAGGCTGATAACGTGGACCTGTCGATTGTGAGCTTGTGCCGGGAGGATTAAAAAGGTGACAGTGAGAAACCTGAGCTAAAAGAAAACTGTAGATCAGTGTCGCAGCAAGGGATTGTTCTGCTGTGTTCATTTTTGTATTCTTCTTCCAGAGTTTCCATCATCTTTGTTTGTTTGGGGATACCCAGTTTCTGTGATGGAGGACCGATAGAGGAGATGGGAGCTGATGGCAGTGCTGATGGAGTGGAGTCAGGAGGAGGAGTGCTATGCCAAATCAGGGGAGTGCCTGACCAATCTTAGTACCGTAATTGTTATGTTATTTGGGAAGACTACTTCCAGAAATTATGACCCTTACACATGGTGAAATGCTTGGTATTTATAAAAACACACCATCACCATATCTTCACACGCAATGTGAACACAGAGGCAAACGAAATATGATACCTGGTGATGTGCATAAAGCCACTCAGTTAATTGATGAGACAACTGGCTTTCAAGTTTTAGTCGCATTGGATCCCACCAGGATCGCTCGGGGTACATTAAATTTTAGATATATTCAGGAACTTGCTAAATTGATAGATAATATCACCGAGATGTACGATGGCACATTCAGGTATACAGGGAGAGAATTGCAAGCGTACAAGAAAGAACTGGTGCAACACAGGCTAGTGTTAAATTATTTAACTGTTGTTACTGGAGGGTATTGCGGAACGTTGGCCACCCAATTTGGAGTAAAATGTTGCACCTATGTCACCAATGATACCAGCGACCCTAAGGAAGTGATAGACCGGAAGATGGATGAAATTCTACAGCTAAAATGAGAATTTCATAAGAACCATAATGCTTCAGTGGCTGAAGTAGGGGAGAAGATAGAAGGATGGGTTTCATGGCTGAAACCAGTGAAATGGTTCTCAGGTCTAGGGGAATGGGTCCAGGAAGTGATCGCCAGCATCTGCAAATTCTTAATCCTTATACTGATTGTCATCTTAATAATTGGCATATGTGTCCGGTGTGTTCCTATTGTGTTGAAGTGTGGAAAATGTAAAAATAGAGTAAAACAAAAGAACGAAATTATGATGGTGGTCAGTATGAATACTGAGGTAAATACAGAACTGCATTACAACCCTATTATATTTAGACATGCATAGAATGTATTATTGAAATGTTAGTTTTAAACACCTCAGATAATGTAAAGTCTCAAATTTCCCCTTCAAGACTGCCTTTATAGGACTGGTGTATCCCCACACCTTTCACATGATCTTCCAAGATATGCGGGGTGCGTATAATAGTAGTTTTATGTCCCCACTCAGAGACACATTATTTATGGATTAAGAACCACCTTGTGCCATCCCATAATAACACTAAATATTATATAAATGTAAGCCTAAATTATATTGTGATAGCATGTTGTTCACTATCAAAGGGTGGACTGTCGAAGCTGGATTATTGACTGAGACAAGATCAGTTTAAAATTGGATCGCAGCGACGCCATCTCGCGACTGGCCGCAAGACGCCATCTTGGAAATGAGATTGCAAGACGTCATTTTGCGAATGGCTGCCTAAGCGCCATTTTAGATAAACTCACACTTTAGTACATGTGGCGATATTACTATTAGCATCATGCGATTGCATCTGTGACCATCGCCATAAGTTACGGCGATTCATCAAAAGCCCATTTCATGACTTTACGTAGTTTGGGTGCTCTGGATAAAGTGTGTGTATTATTATAATTCCCCTAAAGGATATATTTCAGAAATGGCGGTACAGTATGTCAAAATTGGATTGCACTAGCTAAACAGAGCAAATGGCCACGTGACAACTAGCCTGTGAAGACAAGCTTCATGGACAAAACGTCTGCTCTCACTCCAGGTGGCCCTGCTCGAATACAGCAAGAGGGTCATTTGTAGCACCTTACATTAGCAGGCTTCCTACAATAAAATTCCTTCAAAGCCAAGAGTGTTATCTGAGGTTTGGGTCTTGTAGCTGTGCTAATTTGCATCCACACAGGCCCTGGGAGAACAAAGACCAGTATTTTGGAGCCTGAAAAGGGTGGGGGCTGCTGGGGCATGAGCAAGTCATGGAACTATAATGCTCAGCATTCTACACTGCTAGGTGTTCTCATACACACATTAATAGTACGCACAATTGTGCTGTTAAGTAGTTGCATATTAGTGAATGCATAAGACCCTGTATGAAAATGCTGAATATTAGCTTCACGCACTCGTATTTTCCCCAAGTTAACTAGCGTCTTTACATCAAACCCCACATACTCACACATTACATATTCACTTACAAGGTTCCATAAGCTTTAAGGTATAAGATTCAAGTATGCACATTTATTATAATTGTTAGGAAATAAAGATTATATCGTAACTAAGGTTTTATACGTGATAAGTAAGCCATGTTTGGTATTGTACTGATGCGTACTCTCTCAACAGTATTCCGGTAATATCGATGGAGAGACCGCAACATGCATTCTCAGCTAATGGACCGCAGAGACTTCAAGCAACAAAATGTACATTATATGAACAACTGTTAGGATTTGCATGGGGCGGGAAACCAGAGACCACCAGTTGTTAGAGGCTTCATCGTGTCTATTTGAACCAACCTGTTAAATGCCTTGTAACATATGCCCTCTCCTTTAGGACCAATGGTATTAGCAACAAACTTCTCTATTGTGTTGTTTATTTCTGGGGGGTATAAATATGTGTGCTCTGACCCTGGGTTCCTAGTCTTCGTGCTGAATGCTGATTGACGAGGGGTTTCTTGCTGATGCCTAACATCTGGACCAGAGAGCGCTGCGTATGTATAATTGTACTTGGGTCTGTATAATCTCTTTGCCCTAAGATTATATGAGGATCATAGCATGTAAATGCTGTACTTTTACTTGAATAATACTTTGTGCTTTGGAAACACAGGTTCTAGGGCTGGAGTCTTTATTTACTGTATGACTGCGTACGCAAATTAGCGTCATCCTTAGAGGTTTATAGGCAGGATATTAGAAGGTATAGGCAGGGGTATATAGAGGTTCAAAGGCAGAATCCTTAAAGCAGACTGTCAGTTGGTAATGCCCATCGCTTGACTAATTCAGATGTGATGAAATTACCAGTTGTGCCTGAATCCAACAGTGCAAAGACTTTCTTGAAGCCCTTGGCTACTTGAAGAGAAACTGAGAGAATGCAATCTGTTTTCTTTGGAGAGAAATGAACTACTCGTAACTTAGCCTCTCTTTGCCTAGTTATGATCAGGAGTTTCTCAGGCACTTGGAACTATTGTTAAGATTATGAGAAGAAGCAGCACAGTATAGGCAGAGATTCATAGACTGTCACCTTCTGTGTTCTTCCTGTGATAGGCAAGAATGGTTGATTTGCATCAGTTCCTCTTTGGGAGGCAAAACTAACTGAGGCCAATCTGCCGCTCAAGCTTTAGAATTAATGAATCTCCCTATTTCAATAGCACAAGGAGATCAAATCCTCTAACTTGTCCGGGAGATCACAAGTAACAGAAACATCTTTAATTTTGTCAGATAAGCCATTCCAGAAGGCTGCATAAAATGCTCCATCATTTCAAGAGAGTTCTGATGCCAGTATTTGAAACTGCACCAAATACTGGCCTACAGAATTTGAACCCTGGCATAGCTATAGAAAGTCTGAAGATGACACTCTCCCAGGCTCATCGAAGATTTGGTGGAATGCTGTGACAAATCCTTGTAAGATTTTAGGATGTGATCCGATCTTGCCCATAAGGGTGAAGTCCAGTCTAAGGCAGAATCAGATAATAGGGAGATGATATATGCCACATGGGTACAGTCTGTATGAAAATTGCTGGGCTGGAGCTCACAATGTATTTCACATTGATTTAGAAAGCCCCTGCATTTTTTTGGGTTCCCATCAACGTTTGCAGGAGTAGGAATGTACTGTACAGATGAGGTACCACTGAGAAAACTGGGACCATGGGAGCAATCAGACATAAATCCAACAAAACTAGCCCAGCAAATTATACTGCTCCAGGTGAGTATCACTGAAATAGCCAATGTATCACTGAGTGTTGGTGATATTGTAATTGTATATTAGCTGAATTTCTATTGCTGAGAGAAAAAAAAAGCATAATGATAAATAGGCACTATAATACTGTATATCAATATATTGTAATATAGCAAAAGACAGAATAAAAGCTACAGCACAATCTCTAAAACTACAATCAGAATTAAAGCTATAGTAATTTTTTTTTAAATATCCAATCTAAATCATACTTTCCTACTTTTCTTTTTTCTGCCCCGGGAGAAGCAGGTTAGTCCAAGGGGTTTGACCTGAGTCAGATAAACCAGGTTGTCCCATTCACACATACCACAAGTGTTTTGCCTGGATCCTTGCCTTTGTGAGAAAGTAATATAATGTAATAAAGTATATATAATATATAGGGATGAGCAGGTTCGGATTTCTGAAATCCGAACCCCCCCACACCCACCCCGATCCGAGCCGGGAACCGAGTCCGGCTCAGGTTTTCCCGCCTGACTCGGAACTGAAATTGAGGCAAAACATCATCATCCCGCCTTCCGGATCTCGCGGGTTTTGGATTCTATAAAAGGTCCCCACGTCGGCGCCATTTCTCACTCCAGCTATGGACAGTGAAGAGGAAGGGTGGGAGTTAGGGCTGGCTGGGCTGTGTTGTGTTGTGCTGTGCTGCTGTTGTCCATAGGGGCTGTGTCCACTCCTCCAAAGTCCATAGGGGCTGGCTGGGCTGTGTTGTGCTGCTGTTGTCCATAGGGGCTGGCTGGACTGTGTTGTGCTGCTGTTGTCCATAGGGGTTGTGTCCACTCCAAAAGTGTATAGGGGCTGGCTGGGCTGTGTTGTGCAGTGTCCCATAAAGGCTGTAGTCCTAAAGGGGTGCTGTAGTGTTGTCCAGGGGGTGATCTGTCCATCAGGGGTGCTCCCCCAAGTGTAAAAAAAACATTTATTTCTGTGTTTGTGAATTGTGTGCACTGTAGCTGCATGAGCATCAACAAAGGAGCAGCGCCAAGCGTGCGCCTGTGTTATAAGTAAAGGGCCGGCTGGCTCATCTCTTAAAGGGTGGTGTAAACCCCAAACTGTTCTCCAAAAAAAATAAAAAAATCTTCTTTTCTGTGTTGTGAATTGTGTGCGCTGTAGCCGCACGTGCATCAACAAAGGGTGTTGTATCCCCAAAAGTGCACTCCAAAAAAATAAAAATTTCTTCTTTTCTGTGTTGTGAATTGTGTGTGCTGTAGCTGCACGTGCATCAACAAAGGAGCAGCGCCAAGCTTGCGCCTGTGTCATAAGTCTCTTAAAGGGTGTTGTAACCCCAAAAGTGCACTCCAAAAAAATAAAAAATTCTTCTTTTCTGTGTTGTGAATTGTGTGTGCTGTAGCTGCACGTGCATCAACAAAGGAGCAGCGCCAAGCATGCGCCTGTGTCATAAGTCTGTTAAAGGGTGGTGTAACCCCCAAAGTGCACTCCACAAAAAATAAACAATTCTTTTTTTCTGTGTTTGTGTGTGAAATGTATGTGCAGTAGCCGCACGTGCATCAACAAAGGATCAGCGCCAAGCGTGCGCCTGTGTCATAAGTCTATTAAAGGGTGTTGTAACCCCCAAAGTGCGCTCCAGAAAAAAATAAACAATTCTTTTTTCTGTGTTTGTGTGTGAAATGTATGCACAGTAGCCGCACGTGCATCAACAAAGGAGTAGAGCCAAGCATGCGCCTGTGTCATAATTAAAGGGCCGACTGGCTCAACTGTTAAAGGGTGGTGTAACCCTCAAAGTGCACTCCAAAAAAATTTTTAATTCTTCTTTTCTGTGTTTGTGTGGCCTTAGCCACATGTATATATATCAATATAACATAAATGGAGGACAAAACTTTGGCCCTCATTCAGAGCCGCTCGTTAGCGGCAGTACGCTCGTTCCGAGCGATGTTTGCACATCTGCGCATGCGTACGGTTTTTAGTACGCATGCGCGAACCAGTCAGTGCGGCCGAAAATCGTTGGTACGCAATATAGCGAGTGCCTGCTATTATGAGTGACAGAATGAGGCGTATGTGGGTGGTAACAGGGGAAGGTGCTTGAAAATGGGGAGTGGAGATCCAAACGCAGGCGTGCTTAAAGGTCAAAACGGGCGTTTTATGGGTGTGCATATTTAAAACAGCAGCGTCATTGACCACGTCACTGGGTTATTTTATAGCCAGAACTGCTCGCAAATTTGTGGTAGCAAACACCAACCACAAGAATAGCGAGCAGTTCATACGCTGGTCGATGTACTCGATTAATCTAATAAATAGCGGACATGACGTAGGATGCGAGCGGCCAGGGGGTGTTTTTAACAAATAAACGAGCGTATGTTTTGCTCGCTCGTTCAGACTTAGAGGTGTGAACAGACTGCAATGTGCGTACGGATCATTTGAATAGCCACCCCTTGTTTTTAAACGAGCGACCACAAATAGCGAACGGCTCTGAATGAGGGCCTTTGTCTGATAAATATAAAATAGGGAAAAATCAAGACTCACTTCCTCCTAGTGCTGAAGCTGCTGCCACTAGTCATGACATAGACGATAAAATGCCATCAACATCGTCTGCCAAGGTCGATGCCCAATGTCATAGAAGAGGGCATATACAATCCCAAATGACAAAGTTCAGGAAAATGACCTTAAAAAAAACATTTAAATCATCTGAGGAGAAACGTAAACTTGCCAATATGCCATTTACGACACGGAGTGGCAAGGAACGGCTATGGTCTTTCCCTATGTTCATGACTAGTGGTTCAGCTTCACATGACGATGGAAGCCCTCTTCCCGCTACAAAAATCAAACAAGTTAAGCTGGCAAAAGCACAGCAAAGAACTGTGCGTTCTAAGAAGATATCACAAATCCCCAAGGAGAGTCCAAGCGTGGTGGCGGTTGGGATGCTTGACCTTCCCAATACTGGACGGGAAGAGGTGACTCTTTCCACCATTTGCACGCCCTCTGCAAGTGCTGAAAGGAGCACCAACAGTCCACTTGCTGATATGCAAATTGAAGATGTCACTGTTGAAGTGCAACAGGATGAGGATACTGGTGTAGCTGGTGCTGAGGAGGAAGTTGGCAAGGAGGATTCTGATGGTGATCTGGTTTATTTAAATCAGGCTCCGGGGGAGACAGTTGTTGTCCGTGGGATGAAAAAGCCCATCACGGTCATACCTGGGCAGAAGACCAAACATTCCACCTCTTTGATCTGGCAATATTTCTATCCAAATCCGGACAACAACTGTCTTGCCATATGTACCATATGTAAAGGTAAAATAAGTAGGGGTAGGGATGTTAACCACCTAGGAACATTCTCCCTTATACGTCATCTGCAGCGCGTTCATAAAAAGTTACTATCAAGTTCAGAAACTTTGGCTAAGACCGTAAGCAGTCCAGGGACACCTAAATCCCTTTGTCCTGTTGTATCCAAGTGCCTGCAAACCACACCATCAACTCCCTCCTCGTCAATTTCCTCCTTAGTTAGGATCGGAAGTAGTCCTGCAGGCCATGTCACTGGCATGACTGACTCTCCTATCCAGGATTCCTCTGGAGGATCCTGCATTGCTACGCCTACTGCTGCCGCTGCTGCTGTTGCTGCTGGGAGTTGTTCATCATCCCAGAGAGGAAGTAGGAACACCACTACTTTTACTAAACAACTGACCCTCCAACTGTCCTTAGCGAGGAGGATGAAGTACGACAACAGTCATCCTGAAGCAAAATGGATAACTGAGGCCTTGACTGCTATGTTGGTGTTAGACGTGCGTCCAGTATCTGCCATTAGTGCAGTGGGATTTAGACAATTGATGGAGGTAATGTGTCCCCAGTACCAAATTCCGTAGATTCCACTTCACTAAGCAGGCGATACCGCGACTGTTCAGAGACGTCAGAAAATGTGTCCTCAGTGTCCTAAAAAATGCAGTTGAACCCAATGTCCACTTAAGCACGGACATGTGGACAAGTGGAACAGGGCAGACTAAGGACTATATGACTGTGACAGCCCACTGGGTAGATGTATCACCTTACGCAGCAACAGCAGCGTCACCAGTAGCAGCAGCTCAGAAACGCCAGCTCGTTCCAAGGCAGGCTACGCTGTGTATCACTGGTTTCATTAAGAGGCACACCACCGACAACCTCTTAGAGAAACTATGGGAAATCATCGCCCAGTGGCTTATCCCACTTAGACTCTCCTGGGGATTTGTGATATCTGACAATGCCACCAATATTGTGCAGGCATTACATCTGGGCAAATTCCAGCACGTCCCATGTTTTGCTCACACAATAAATTTGGTGGTGCAGAATTTTCTGAAAAATGACAAGGGCATGCAGGAGATGTTTTGGGTGGCCCGAAGAATTTCTGGCCATTTTTGCCATTCAGCACCTGCGTGCTGAAGCCTGGAGCACCAGCAAACACTCTTGAACCTGTAACGCCATCACCTGAAGCAAGAGGTTGTGACACGGTGGAACTCAACCCTCTATATGTTTCAGAGGATGGAGGAGCAGCAAAAGGCCATTCAAGCCTATACATCCACCTATGACATAGGCAAATGAGGGGGTATGCACCTGACTCAAGCGCAATGGAGAATGATTTCCGTGTTATGCAAGGTTCTCCAGCCCTTCAAACTTGCCACACGTGAAATCAGTTCAGACCCTGCCAGCTTGAGTCAGGTCATTCCCCTCATCAGGCATTTGCAGAAGCAGCTGGAGAAAGTGAAGGAGGAGCTAAGACAGACACTGCAGTGTCACTCCTAGATGGGCCAGGTGTTTGTGCCACCCACTCATGTCGCTAAGCATAGTCATCCAGCTACCTCGGTGCAACCTTTTGGACTAAAAACAATATTGTGAGGTGTGAGGTGTTCAGAATAGACTAAAAATGAGTGGAAATTAATGTTATTAAGGTTAATAATAGCATAGGAGCAGAAAAACCCACAAATTCTGTGATTTTTAGCTGTTTTTATGCTTTTTTGAAAAAAATAACAGATCCAAAACACAAAACCCAGAACCCAAATCACGGAAGGGTGGTTTTGGCAAAACCAATCCAGATCCAAAACACGAAGAAAGATCCAGATCCAAAACCAAAACACAAAACATGAAAAGTGGCCGGTGCACACCTCTAATAATATATAATTAATACAGATGAGTCCTCACATACTGGTTGTATGTATGTCAGATGGTGCGAGATGCCCAACATGACTGAGATGCTCTGAGAGAAGTAGCGCACCATATTTGCTTCTTAGTCGCTTCTGCAGACGCAGCAAAAAGCCGCTCACAGTGTACCAGAGACGATTGACTGCGACTTTAATAGCAAAGGAATTGGTTTTACACACTTACAAAGATTGAGATGAAGCACAATCAAAGTTGGCATAAGTACAAGCTGCAGCCGCTCACATTGGAGCCCTTTTTACTCATATTCAGTCGCACACAGATGTACAAATGTTGCTCATCAAATTGATATGTGTAAGCTAGCAATATAGGTTTACTCATAACTAGGTCTTCGTGGGACCCCCCTCCTCCCTTTGGCACCAAGAGGTAAAATAATATTTTTAATCTTGAGAGGATTAAAATATTTCCCTAAAATATGAGTGCTAATGCTCATATAAGTATGTGCTGAGCCCTGATTGGATCTGCTCAGCATTTATACCTGACCGTCAAATAAGGATCAGTGACATTTGACTGTGGGCAATTGTGGGCACAGATGATGAGCCTGCCTACCGCATTATGGCATTACTGGTGGTGACCCCAGACATGAACATACAAATACACACACATAACATTCAGTCATTGTCACACACACAAACACACACAGCAGTCACCCATTGTCCTACAGACTGCAGTCACCCATTGTCTCACACACACACACAGCAGTCACCCATTGTCCCACACACACACACACACACACACACACACAGCAGTCATCTATTGTCACACACACACACGTCACCCATTGCCCCACACACACAGCAGTCACCTATTGACACACACACACACCAGTCACTCATTGTCTCACAAACCTTTGAAAAAGCTGTTAATCCATACAGCGAAATGCGTTAGTTGTTTATGCCATCACTCACCAAGTGATCTACTGCCCATCCTAAGCCTGAACCAACTTGTCGGACATCAAAAGTGTTGCCATCACTTTGGAACTATCACATTTTTGATTTATTGGACTGGACCAGGTCTGTACACCAAGGACATCTGAGGGCTCCAAGCTTTGCACATGGACATGGAAGCTACATGTTAAAAGGACCATCCCTCTAATGGTGAAAAGCCTTGGTAAATATCTACCTATTGGACAGTCCTATTTTCAAAACGGAGATTAATTTTACATTCCATACTATATTGAAGCCAGAAGTATACACAGGAACAGGTAATGTTCTTATATGGACAATCACTAGGGTGAGGCAATTTGCTCATATATGATATTTTAAACATGAATGCATAATTCTTTTATTAAAGTGCTCTCATTTAGCATGCTTTGTGCAGCTGGCTGTGACGGGCCCTGTTCACTTCTCTCTCCAACTTGGCTCAGTCTGGGACCGATGCTGTGTCCATCTCCCAGCCAAGAGATGCAGAGCAGAGGTAAAGGGGAGGAGCAGAGGTAAAGTCAGAGGGCAGATCATGGGCTCATGGGATTTGTAGTTTATCTTTAAGTGCTCGGAGTTTGAACAAGTAAAAGATAAACTACAAATCCCATGTGCCACTCTACTCCACTCTCTGGCTGGCTGGCCTGCTGGGTGCCTGTTTACAACTCAAAGCATAGTGAGTTGTATACAATCCATGCGTGACTGGGTGCAGGGGAGCGGCGGGCTCTGGAGGCAGTCCGGGCCCCATAGTAGCCGCATTCCCTGCACCCATGGTAAGTTACGCCACTGGGTTTACTGCTCCCAGTTGTTTTATTTATGTGAAAATGATGCACATTTTGAGTGAGAAAGATGATTGATGCGGCTGAGTTGCACAAGACCTGGGACGCCTAGATGGGCTATTGATCGCGACTGAAGCAACAGTAAGAAAGGAGTAATCTGTAAATGTGTTTCTGTTCTTTCTTTTATTTATGTGACCCTAGAGAGTCTTTTGTGGGAGCTTTTGTGATGCGCAGTTGTAATTTTTTGGCTTTGCATATATTAAAAGTGCAGTCCTGGTGGAGTCATCATAACACTGGGTCTGATTCTGAGACACACGCATTTCCGACTGCAGACAGATTGAGAGATCTTTAGCAAACTTTACATTCATGCATTTTAAAGTACATGTGAGTAATTCATAGTCGTGTGCAACTTGGTTCTTCTCTCTTGTGGCTGATTAAGCATTACAATAGCAACGGAGCAGTAACTGGATATTTGCATATCGAATAAACTTGCCATGGTCTTGTACACAGAGTTGCGTCTTATTATGAGCTGTGAGTATGCTGTGATCCTTCCGAATACTGGGCAGCACAGACGGTGTAATGGTTAGCATTACTGCCACACAGCCCTGAGGTCGTGGGTTTGAGTTATGCTATGGCCCTAACTGTGTGGAGTTTGTATATTCTCCCTGTGCCTGCGTGGGTTCTCTGATTTCTTTCCACACTCCAAAAATATACTAGTAGGTTAATTGGCTCCCAACAAAAATGAACCCTAGTGTATGTGTGTGTGTGCGGAATCAGTACCAATAGTCCAGGATCCTGACAGGGGCGGTATGTCCCCTAAGACTCCTCCCCCCTAACCCTAACCCCCCCCGGTGGTGCCAAACCCTAACACCCCCTTCCCACACCCTAAACCTAACCCTCCCTGGGGGGTGCCCAACCCTAATCTCGCTCCAATAGTGCTAACCCTAACCCCCCCTCCCCGTAACCCTAACCCTCTCTGGGGGGGAGGTGTCTAACCCTAATCTCCCTCAGGGGTGCATATACCTGCCCCCCCCATCCCCAGGCTAAGTATCATACTTACCTGCCTTCTTACCGTCGGGATACTGACGTCAGTATATCGACGCCTGGGATCCCGTACTTTGGCATATTAAATGTATACCATGTGTGCTTGTGATAGGGAATATAGATTGTAAGCGTTACTGGAACAGGGACTGATGTGAATGGCCAACTATTCTCTGCGGAATATGTGTGCGCTATATGAATAAACTGGTAATAATAAATAAATATATCGCCTGCACCAAGGATGGGGCTGTTGCAAATGCTGGTGATAGTGATGACCGCTGCTTTCAGAAGCAGACAGCCTTGGGTGGCGGGGTCGCAAGGATGCATCCGACACAGAATGCATGTTCGCATAGGACTTCTGATTTACGACTGAATTACATGTGACTCAGAATCAGGCCCACTGTGTGCAATGATTGTGACAGTGACTTCCAACATCCGTTTGTCTATGTGAATATGCTAATGCGAGTCTGCACCTAAAACACTGAATGAGTGACATATTATTTTATTCCACCCACATTGCCACCCTTCTGAGATGCTCCTCGGTGGGTCGGAGTGTGATGCTGTGCTATAACGTCACAGGGTAGCATCACTCTCACAAACAGTCTGGGGAACAGGAAATGCCACCTTCTGTCTGATAAGGTAAGAAGCAGAGGGAAGCCATTTGTTTAAATGCAGAAATGTTTCTTAATTCAGTGTTTCCCAACTGGGTGGATGCCAAGGGACACTTGCAGGGATGCCACGGGTAAATGGACCAGGAACAAATTAAATTATTTATGGTCAATGTGATAAGCAAAACAAGTTCTGGTGGCTTTAAAATATGTGGACAAACAGAAGTGCAACCATGTCCACCACCACGTAACTGAACCTAAGGGTGACAGGTAAGCACAAGTTACTTAATTTAATAATGTTTGCTGAATTTCTCATTAAGAAACCTTTGGCCTAGGGATGCCATGAAAAAATGCTGATACTCTAGGGCACCGTGATTCAAGAAAGTTTGACAACCACTGACTGAAGTTTTATTACTATTAGAGATGTGCGCAGACCCCCATGTTTTGGTTTTGGTTCTAAATCACTGTATTTGGTTTTGGCAAAATCATTCTCAAGTGTTTTGGTCCAGTTTCGAAAAAAATTATAAAAACAGCTAAAATCATGTAACTTTCCCTGTTTTGTTCCTATAGTTTTATTAACATCAATAACATTCATTTCCAGGGAGGGACTTAAATGCAATCCAAAACACGCGAGGTCCGATTTTTAGATCTGAGTTCTGAACTTTGCAAAAAGACCCGAGTCGGGACTCTGTTCTACCCAGAACCCCAAAGTGATACAAGCTGGGAACACCTAAGTTCGGGTGTGTTTGTTTTTCAGCAAAAACTCATCCACTCATCTCTAAATTTTATTTAGCCAAATGTACAATACCTACTGTAGACATTAGGAATATGCATAAGAAAAATGTTAAGTGATAACATTAATTATCAACTTACAAATGTGCTTCTGGACAACCTATGAAAAATGCATGATAGACTAGCAAATTCATGGTTACTTTGATCATAAACCAGAGCCATTTTTTAGCAGACTTTACAGAATGCAAACATAATGAATCAGTATGAATGCCAGCTTCTAATTAGAAGTTTAAGTGAATGCTGAATCTAATCTATATATATATATATATATATATATATATATACATACATATATATTGGTGATCACTCACAAGTATATACACAGTTACACAGGAAACACAAAAACATTATCAGTATCACCTGAGGCACAGTCACTCTCTAAATCTAGTGCTTTCAAAAAAATAAAAACACTTGTACAATATTAATCCAACATAAACCATATGTATATACCATCACTAATAGCTTAATGTATAAAATGTGGCAGAGCCATATCCTTAAAATTATACATGGTCATGTGACATTATTTTCTAAAGATGACAAAATGAATATAGCTTTCACTACTAAATAATGAATAATGTATATTTTTGTGGTTGTTTAGAGCAATGTCTTTATGCAAGCTAGTTCATATGGTATGCAATATTTTAATTATGTTTTTCACATTTTAATATCACAAATCAAATAATTTCTTCAGATTAATGTATAATAATTTTCCTTTGCAGAAAGTCATTCATTCATTCTTTTGTGTGACTGAGGTCTATGTACTTAGCATTGGAGAGAGAGAAAGTGGATGGAGATAAAGTACCAACTAATCAGCTCCTGTCATTTTTCAAACACAGGAGCTGATTGGTTGGTACTTTATATCTGTCCACTTTATCATTCTCTAAGGTTGAGTACATAGGCCCCCGAGTCTGCTCTCAGAGCCCAGGCCCAGCACTCACTTCTGACATACTGTACTTGACATTCAGAGATTATTGAGACTCCATAGGGAACTAGGTAAGATACTTGTTCAGGGCTAATAAGCTCACTCACTCTTTCTTTGTCTTGAGGTGGTGGGCTAGTGTTGGTGAGTTAGGTTTGGTGTGTTAGTTTTGTGTGATAATTTGTTATGTATAATATGCATATGTTATTTACCTTGCCCATAAGCTTAAAGTAGTGTTATGCTATATGTAATATGAGTTTTTGGTTGATGGGCTAAAGGTTTTGTTGATTTATTTGGCTGAGAGTAAAGCCACATATATTGTTTTTTGGCCTGTTTTACATTTTTTTTTATGTATGTTGCAATACTTTTTAATAAAAGCAAGGGCTGACAAATAGTTATGTTAACTGTTTTTGGAGTTATTTTGTATCTTTTATTTTGAAAAGCTTTTAATTGTGATAAAAAGTAGTACAGTAGTATTGAAAAATAAATAGTTATTTTAATTTTTTATGTCTTGTTATACATTACACTTATCTTCCCACTTACCTACATTAAACTGAAGTCTTACAGAAGGACACACATGGTGAAGGAGATAATTTAAAAAAGCAGCTGCTAATTTAAAAACAAAAGTACTTACACACAGGCAAGTAGTGTGGGTGGAGCAGCTGGAGCTAGTGTTCTGTCTGGAAAATAATTACCCTCTTGGATGCTTTTGGGAGCTCCCCCATTCCTGCACATCTCTCTCCCCACTCTGTTCCCATAGGGGGCACAGCTCTTCCGGTTCATATACCGCGCCCACTAACCTCTTCTCTATGTTCTCCTCTGCTGGCCTGAAGCTGGTAGCCTGGTTAGTAACTTTCCTCCTCCTCCTGTTGCATTCCCTAATCTGCTTACTGCAAAATCCCTTGTGTGGTATTGCCCTCCGTCTTCTCTTAGTTGTTATCCCACTGTTGCACTCTACGTTATTTGTGCACCCAAGGCTGCTGTCAGTAAACACTCCCACCTCCAAATACTGTCCAAATACTGCTCCTCCCTCCAAATCCAGCCAATAGTGCCCTCCTGCCAAACAATGCTCCAACATTGCCCTACCTCCAAATACTACCCAACCACTGCTATTACAATACCTCACATACTGCCCCAACACTGCTCCTACTCTTCACGCTTCCCCAATATTGTCCCCCCTCCAAATATTAACCTAACGCTGCTGCCCCACCACTTTCTACCCCATTACTGCTCTCAATCTGCTTCCTGCACCATTCACATACTGTCCCTCTGCTTCACCTCAAATACTGCCCCAACACTGCAGCCTCTTCAAATATTTTCCCAACACTGCTACCTCTCCAAACATTGCCCAAACACATCTCCCCTCCTCCAAAAACTGCATTAAACTGCATAAAAATGTAAATGACCTGTTTAGCTGAAATACAAGGTATAAGCATATAGTAGGTATAATAAATGAAAAAATATATAGTTAAAAAAAAAACGTGGTATATAAGTCATCTATGATTCATAAATAAATCAGCAAAGGAGTTACTCCCCCATCTACTCTCAGTGAGGAGAGACAGAGCTGGCTGGGCGTGACAGGACACTGCTGAGAAGCCACTAGCAGAGTTGCAGGGAGAAGAGAGGCCCAGGCCCCCATAGTAGCTGCACTCCCTCTTGTTGTAGCTATGCCCTTGCGTCCATTCTAGTCAGCATTGGACCGGTAATCTCTATTTTTGGTGACCTGATCATTTGTTCGTACACCCCATCCCCAGAGGAGACATGCTTGCTACGTCAGAAAGTGATCAAATCCTTTTTAGAGACATGAAACAGACAGTATAATTATATTTAAAAAAAAAACATAGAGCTACAAAACATCTACTTACTTTGCTTTCCTCATTACTAAGTTCACTTTCGAAAAGTTCCTGCCTCCTGTTCTAAAAGCTTCAGTGTTTGGACACCAGACCTCAGCAGCCCAATCGTTCACTGGATATTCTACAACCATCACAACTGATACACTCCAAGGAGAAATGGGTAGACATAATAATCAGCTTGTTCAAACCTTGATTGGATGCAATGCACATCAATGAAAGCAGTATAATTTTATAAGAACAATAGGGATTTTTTTGTAGGCAGCAGATATAAAATAATAAAGTTGCCCAAAAGAACACATACAGTGAAAGGAAAGGGGATATCTTTAGCACAGCATGAACTTTTGTATTTTCACAGAATAGTACTTTACACTGAAAAACAACTACCATTAATTGGTACAGTGAAAGGCTTGGTGGATAATATTAGGAGGAGAATGTGACCCTTAGAATCCTAAATAGTAAACAATATTACTCGACAATTTGGGAGCTATATAACATCATAAGGGTAGATTTAATAAAGTTTTTAAAAAAATGAAAATTGGAGGTGTGTTCCATAGCAACCAATCAGAGTCTAGCTATCAATTTTCTATTGCATTCTACAAAATGAGATACAGAATCTGATTGGTTGTTATGGGAAACACCAACAATTGTTTGTTTTAGAAGCTTTAGTGAATCTACCCCATAATGTCTGAACTGATCTCAGGTCCAAACTAACTTTTTAGGAAAGTATACAACATACAAAATGACCCAGTATTGGGGTAAAGTAATTACAGCGGCTTAGTACAGGGGTGGTTTAAAAGAGGAGGGGGCCTGTGTGCAGACTATTCTGTGCAGATCCTTCCTCTCTGTGGTGCAGTAGATTCTGGCATTGGGCCAAAGTCTACTGCACATGTGCAGGTCTCCAGTAACATGGTGCCTGTGCCTTGGTATACAACCACGAGGTCATCTCTACTGCACATGTGCAGGTCTCCAGTAACATGGTGCCTGTGCCTTGGTACCGGGGTCATCTCTACTGCACATGTGCAAATCTCGGGGAAAATGTCCACTGCTCCATTTCCCCAATGATTTGCCCTGCTATTGCAGCACCAATGCTGGATTAAGGTAAGTATTAAACATGGGTGCAGGGTGTGCGATGTGGACCCAGGGGGCCGTGTGCACAGCACACCCTGCACCGATTATAGATACGCCAATGTATCCATATTACAATATAATACAATACAATATCAGGTCAACCAAAAAAAAAATTACACCAATAAAGCTTTTACTGGAACACACAAAGTACAAATACCACACATATTAAACATTTTAAAGCATAAAAACAAATTAAAAGATTTTTTTAAATATTATATCTCACTTCTCTGGTGCTAGGTCCATTCATTTCAACCTATCATAAATGCAATTACGTTGATGACAGATAAAGGCAAAGTTTAAGAAATTCACCACATCATTCACTACCATATAACTATCAAGAAATGACAATACAGTATGTGTACAAAATCTGCCGGCATCATATGCCAACTGTTTAGACAGCAATTGTAATTGGGTGTATCAAAAACATTTTTGAATAAACAGAGCTGTGCAGGGCTTAAGATTCACTACATATCTCCTTACTTGCGACAAGGATAAATGAGTGTGAAACTGATTAAATGCTACTTTTAAGGTTATATTGTATATTTGTTATGTGGCTCTTGTTTGTGACTGGCTCCTTTCCTCTTGTGATAAGGCTATATTTTGACATTAGATCTAGTCACAATCCAACCTCAACATCGCTGATTTATTGTATGTAGTACTCACATATTATACAGTGCCTTGTTTATGTCAGACGGCTTTGTATTTCAGAAAATACCACTAGTTTTTTTTTAGCTCATTCTATCAAATCAAATACAAATTACCAAAATGGCCAAAAAAAGTGTTGTTTTTTTATTGAAATTGAAATAGGGTTTTTAGAATACTTTGTTGGTCTTGTTTCAACATTAATCCACCTTTATAAAATTGCAAACAGCAGGCTTCTATGTGTAGATTTAAACCAAAAATCTGCACATATTATTTTAAGCTAATTTTTGCCATCCTAATTTAAACTCTTACTATGCGTAGGATTAGAAATAATATGGTAGCCCAATAATTCCTACCATTTTTAAAATAGGCAACCTGCTGCATAAAATGAGGATATCCCTTTTTTATTTAACATTACATGGGGGAGATCTGGGGGAGATGGGGGTTATCCCCACCTGTGAATATTTCATTTTTTTGTGTACTTTTTCAGTTATGTCTGATGCTCACCCACCTGTAGTAAACTTATTTTCCCTCGTAGCGCTGGGTGATATTATCTGGTGATCACAGATAACTACCACAGACAATAGCTGCTAAGTTTGAAGGAGGGAACCATTGCTATCATATAGACAGATATGGTTTTCTAATACAGAGTACTGCTAAACAATTTAATAATTTGGGAAATGCCAGCTCTAGTATAAAGAAAAATAATAATAATAATAATAATAATAATAATAATAAAAATAATAAAAAAAAACATATAAATAGTATTAGTATATTTTAGGCATGGTGCTCAAAATTATATATATATTTTTTTTACCCGAAAAATCCTTAGATTCTGCACTTTTGTCAAGTCAACTACAGTAATTAAAAAAAAATAAAATCATTCTTACATTAACATCTTTAATAATCATTACATGCATTAGTAATAAACCTTCTTCATAAGACTAATATATGATATACACCCTTCTTTAACACATATAAATTAGTTTTTTTTTCCAAAATTACTGTACCAGTCTCTAATTCCTTATCTATCTATTATCATTCATAGTTCACCTTAGTATTTCTTTTCCAAAAAGAATAAATCCCACTCTCTATGTAAAGACAGTCACCTAATTGTACAGCCAAGCAGAAGTAAGCTTTGCAAATGGTATACAATTTTCAAAGTGTTCCAAGCCTTAGGCAAAAGTCTTTCAACTGTGTCTAAAACTGAATGATAAAATATGTTGTACAAATTATCTGTGAACAGGAAACATGTGGAAATGGCAGGGGACTGAAATGTAACACTTGTAAAGAAATGGGAACTGCCAGTCACACAACCCCTCTTACTTTTGTCTCACTTGCAAGTTCCCTTTTCTTTCAATTCCCCGAAGTCTGATAATCAAATCTATCAGGCTGCTATCCGTGAGCTTTCATTTCCAATTACATCTAAATATTTGTGAATTGTTTAATGTTGTACAATATTGACAATAGTTGCAAAGATTATTTACAAGATTCGTAATCTAATGCCCAATGTGTCAATCATCAAATTCACTTTCTAAGAAGTAGTTTTAAAAATGATTTCCAACATCCTTTATTGAACTGTATGGGCTTTACAAGGGAGGATCCAAAAATGCAGACAGAGTCACAGGAGATTGTACTAATGACCTCTATGCCAATAGTTATCATTCCCACTTGGGAATTAGCCTTTAAAACAATAAAACCTTAACCCATCAACAACGTTTGAATGAAAAGGTACATGAATGGAACATGTCCAAAATATGTATTATATAGAGATATGTCTAAAGTTAGGTGACTATTTAGTAATTAGTGGTGCTAACAATTTTAGCTTAAAATGGTATAATTCACTGTGTCATTGAATCTATCAAGAAATCTGCAAAATTTTTATATATTCAACACATTTACATTAGAAATGCCCATGCTTTATTTAACTCCTTCTCTACGGACGCCAAGTGGAACACATTGTACACAAAATACTAAAACATGCTGGTGACAAGTCCTATTCGTTGTCCACTTTGAACGGTATCTGCCAAAAAGAAAAATAATAATTCTTGATGACTGGAGCAGACTTGCTTCTAGCCAGAGAGCTGTGTTCTGGGTACTAAAAAAGAAAAAAAATAAGACAATTAATGAAAGAATAGGGGAGGAACTTGAAGTCTCTCTGGGGGTGACTCAGCAATGGACAGAATTGCAAAGCTACACGAAGGCAGCTTAGCAATTTCGTCCTTGCAAATATGCAAATGCAGCAGGAGATGTATGACAACCCCTGCTGTATTTCTGATCCAGCACCGCGACCGAGCTAGCATAAAGTAGCAGCTATTGCAAACATCAATATAAAAAGATACACCTATGCAAACATTACTTTTGTCCTATTTTAGTTAGGATATCTATATAGTCTCCCTCTGAAGATTACTTATGACCACATTTCAAAGCTACAGGTGGTCTTCAAGTGGCTCACTTCAAAGGCAGTTTTGATTAAATGGAACAATGTTTATGTAATTGTGATCTCAAATCATTGAAATATGTTTTTTTCAGCTCAATTCATTTAACAGTGGTTCCATTGGAAGTGGCCACTAGAAGACTGCATTTAAAGATTAAGAAGATATTTAACCCTGTTTGACATTATTTTGTTTACAACTATAAAGAACAAATTACTGATATTGTGATTCTATGTAGAATGTAAGTAGACATATATATATATATATATATATATATATATATATATATATATATATTAGGGATGTGCAGGCTCGGATAGGTTCGAGTTTGCACGTTGAGTTCGGAACTCAGAAAGAGGCTAAACGTCATCTTACATGGACGAACATCATCATTCCTGGACAGGGTTACTTATGGCTGAGTCATGGTGGTGAATTTCTCGTCTTGATAAAGGTCTATCTGGACTGAAACGTCGACTATTGCCTTACATCATGTGAGTAATTAAAACCTTTTTTCTACTAACTGGTGAGTGCCTATCCCATTTATTTGGACTATATATATATATATATATATATATATATTTATATATATGTTTATGTATATGTTTTTTAAGGAAGTGTGTTTGATACAGTACCATAATCTTCCTACAGTACTGTTCCTTTCACTATCTTCTCGTGTCCAGGGTTAAAATGCCGGATCACTCGACCTGGCTTATTTCAACCCTGCCCTTTCACTCTGAGCAATAACCTGGGTTGCTGCGCGCTCACGTGCAAAAACCCAGGTTATTGGAGATAGTGGGAAAGGGGTATAACTCTCTGTCTGTGGCTTCCAGATTGCCCTCCTCCATTCCCCTCACAACACTTTTCTCTAGATGCAGTCGCTGTCAGCGCCACACCCGTGACACACCAATGTCTGGCTAGCCCACTCAAATCCCCAGCTCTTTCATCCAAAATCGTTCATTATCTCCCTGCGATAATGTTACAAATTGCCAGCTCGGTTTGTCACTTTCCAATACGTCCTACCATTTCCACCTGCCATGGGAGTTCTACACCATTGGTTGCTAGGTGATCTGCACGCCGGATGATGTCTCGCATCGCTGTGAGCATGGGATGATTCTCCATTGTTCTGATTGGTGCGTTATCTCTCTTATGCCTGGCAGCATCCTCACAGCCTTGCTGGCTATAGCATCTCAGTATGTGTCCTTCCAGTTCCTGTTTCTGGACTTTGCTCCTGCATCTTTCAACACTGCACCTCGGTCACCAGGCCACATCGAATCCTCTGGCTCTAGTAGCCACACTATGGCTAACAAAGCCGCATCTCAGTCACCGGGCCGCATCATATCCATTGGCTCTAGTAGCTACACCATGGCTAACCAAGCCGCATCTCTGTCACCAGGCCGCATTGAATCCTCCGGTTCTAGTAGCCACACCATGGCTAACCAAGCTGCATCTCGGTCACCTGGCTGCATCGTATCCTCCGGCTCTAGTAGCCGCACCACAGCTAACCAAGCTGCATCTCGGTCACCAGGCCACATCGTATCCTCCGGCTCTAGTTAACGTACCACTGCTAACCAAGCTGCATCTCGGTCACCATGCCGCATCGTATCCTCCGGCCCTAGTAGCCGCACCACAGCTAACCAAGCCACACCATGGCTAACCACGCCGCATCTCGGTCACCAGGCCGCATTGTATCCTCCGGCTCTAGTAGCCGCACCATGGCTAACCAAGCTGCACCCAGGCTATACCACATCAATTCTATCAGCTACTTGCTGCAGCAAATCTTAAGGTTATACCAGCCACATCAATTCTACCAGCTACTTGCTGCATCAATTCCTCAGGCTATACCAACCACATCGATTCTACCAGCCACTTGCTGCATAAATCCCTGAGGCTATACGAGCCACATCGATTCTACCAGCTACTGTACTCGCTGCATAAATTCCTCAGGCTATACCAGCCACAACGATTGTACCAGCTACTATTCTCGCTGCATAAATTCCTCATGCTGTACCAGCCACATTGATTCTACCAGCTACTATACTCGCTGCATAAATTCCTCAGGCTATACCAGCCACATCGATTCTACCAGCCACTAGCTGCATCTCTTCCACAGGCTGTTCCAGCCACATCCATACCACCAGTGCTACATTAGCCGCATCCATACCACCAGTGCTACATTAGCCGCATCCATACCACCAGTGCTACCGGTACATTAGCCGCATCCATACCACCAGTGCTACCGGTACATTAGCCGCATCCATACCACCAGTGCTACATTAGCCGCATCTCTCCCACCAGTGCCGCTCTAGCCGCATCCCAGTAACCGACTCTCTTTTTGATTACATTTTACTCCTGGGAGTTCTGTGTAAAACCCTATTACTCTGAGTTTAAGTCCAGGTGGCCACCTAAGTACCGGTGAACATTCCTAGTACTAAGGGAACAACGGGTGGCTGTTAGTGGCAGAAGACCTCACCTGTTGAGTTCTGGGGGTTTACGCAGGATATCCTATGGTAACCATAACAGGTAACCATCGAGATGCAAGTGCAGACTTACAACGGGCAACTGCCTGCAGCATTGACACCGCGCCCACCTCTGAATGTGTCTTGTGATGCACTTCCAGTCTGATTCAGCCCTATGATTCTTAAGCAATACACATTCCTTGCTTTTATAGGCATCTATTTAGTATATATTTTTGTCAATGAAACAATCAAATTTCCTAATGAATTAGCAAAATGTTCTGCCTCAATCCCCCTAATACCCTACAGACATGCTCAGATTTCTCAAGTAGCTGAGACTCACCTCGGTGTATCTTGTGGCTTTCACCTTTTGTGAAATAAAAACTGATCATAACAGCTTTTTAAACTTGTTAATTCAATCCATATGTCTGCAAAGCAGACTCCATATGGTGTGACACCACCTCTTATTTATACGGTGCTGATTTCCTAAACATTATTCTAAAAGCTATATTTGCCCTTTGCTAAAAATGTGGGATTCTCCTTTTTCAAGTGTCAACCTTCTACCACTTGTGCAGGAAGCTAACACTGATTATCAAGAAACAACTATAGCCTTTTTTGTTGTCTGAAATGTGCTAATCAAGCAGAGCAAATAGCGAGATACCATTCAGAGGTGGCAATAACTACCGCCCTGAGGTGCAAACAGACTTACAGTACATATACTATAGGCTTATATAAGCATGCAGCAGTGAGAACAAATCCTGGCCAAATTGATTATTTAGTACAGTGACCTATTAACTCTTCCTCACATTTGCTTTATTTTATTGATTCTACAGTATATGACCTTTAAAATCTCTCCATATATTTTTCAGGTGTAAAGGCAGTATTTTATATTTTTCAGATATAAAGGCAATATTTTGTATTTTTCAGGTGTAAAGGCAGTATTTTATGTTTTTCAGGTGTAAAGGCAGTATTTTTTATTTTTCAGATATAAAGGCAGTATTTTATGTTTTTCAGGTGTAAAGGCAGTATTTTATATTTTTCAGGTGTAAAGGCAGTATTTTATATTTTTCAGGTGTAAAGGCAGTATTTAATATTTTTTAGATGTAAAGGCAGTATTTTATGTTTTTCAGGTGTAAAGGCAGTATTTTATATTTTTCAGGTGTAAAGGCAGTATATTATATGCTTTCAGGTGTAAAGGCAGTACTGTATTATATATTTTCAGGTGTAAAGGCAGTATGTTATATTTTTCAGGTGCAAAGAGGCAGTATGTTATATTTTTCAGGTGTAAAGGCAGTATGTTATATTTTTCAGGTGTATAGGCAGTATTTTATATTTTCAGGTGTAAAGGCAGTATTTTATATATTCAGGTGTAAAGGCAATATTTTATATTTTCAGGTGTAAAGGCAGTATTTAATATTTTTTAGATGTAAAGGCAGTATTTTATATTTTTCAGGTGTAAAGGCAGTATATTATATGTTTTCAGGTGTAAAGGCAGTACTTTATTATATATTGTCAGGTGTAAAGGCAGTATGTTATATTTTTCAGGTGGAAAGAGGCAGTATGTTATATTTTTCAGGTGTAAAGGCAGTATTTTATATTTTCAGGTGTAAAGGCAGTATTTTATATATTCAGGTGTAAAGGCACTATATTCTATTTTTCAGGTTAAAGGAAGTATTCTATATTTTCAGGTGTAAAGGCAGTATTTTATATTTTTCAGGAGTAAAGGCAGTATATTATATGTTTTCAGGTGTAAAGGCAGTACTTTATTATATATTTTCAGGTGTAAAGGCAGTATGTTATATTTTTCAGGTGCAAAGAGGCAGTATGTTATATTTTTCAGGTGTAAAGGCAGTATGTTATATTTTTCAGGTGTAAAGGCAGTATTTTATATTTTCACGTGTAAAGGCAGTATTTTATATATTCAGGTGTAAAGGCACTATGTTATATTTTTCAGGTGTAAAGGTAGTATGTTATATTTTCACGTGTAAAGGCAGTATTTTATGTTTTTCAGGTGTAAAGGCAGTATTTTATGTTTTACAGGTGTAAAGGCAGTATTTTATGTTTTTCAGGTGTAAAGGCAGTATTTTATATTTTACAGGTGTAAAGGCAGTATTTTATGTTTTTCAGGTGTAAAGGCAGTATTTTATATTTTACAGGTGTAAAGGCAGTATTTTATGTTTTTCAGGTGTAAAGGCAGTATTTTATGTTTTTCAGGTGTAAAGGCAGTATTTTATATTTTACAGGTGTAAAGGCAGTATTTTATGTTTTTCAGGTGTAAAGGCAGTATTTTATATTTTACAGGTGTAAAGGCAGTATTTTATGTTTTTCAGGTGTAAAGGCAGTATTTTATGTTTTCAGGTGTAAAGGCAGTATTTTATATTTTTTAGATGTAAAGGCAGTATTTTATATTTTTCAGGTGTAAAGGCAGTATATTATATGTTTTCAGGTGTAAAGGCAGTACTTTATTATATATTTTCAGGTGTAAAGGCAGTATGTTATATTTTTCAGGTGGAAAGAGGCAGTATGTTATATTTTTCAGGTGTAAAGGCAGTATTTTATATTTTCAGGTGTAAAGGCAGTATTTTATATATTCAGGTGTAAAGGCACTATATTCTATTTTTCAGGTTAAAGGAAGTATTCTATATTTTCAGGTGTAAAGGCAGTATTTTATATTTTTCAGGAGTAAAGGCAGTATATTATATGTTTTCAGGTGTAAAGGCAGTACTTTATTATATATTTTCTGGTGTAAAGGCAGTATGTTATATTTTTCAGGTGCAAAGAGGCAGTATGTTATATTTTTCAGGTGTAAAGGCAGTATGTTATATTTTTCAGGTGTAAAGGCAGTGTTTTATATTTTCACGTGTAAAGGCAGTATTTTATATATTCAGGTGTAAAGGCACTATGTTATATTTTTCAGGTGTAAAGGCAGTATGTTATATTTTTCAGGTGTAAAGGCAGTATTTTATGTTTTTCAGGTGTAAAGGCAGTATTTTATGTTTTACAGGTGTAAAGGCAGTATTTTATGTTTTTCAGGTGTAAAGGCAGTATTTTATATTTTACAGGTGTAAAGGCAGTATTTTATGTTTTTCAGGTGTAAAGGCAGTATTTTATATTTTACAGGTGTAAAGGCAGTATTTTATGTTTTTCAGGTGTAAAGGCAGTATTTTATGTTTTCAGGTGTAAAGGCAGTATTTTATATTTTACAGGTGTAAAGGCAGTATTTTATGTTTTTCAGGTGTAAAGGCAGTATTTTATGTTTTTCAGGTGTACAGGCAGTATTTTAGAAGGATAATTCCTACTTTACCAACATATTTATATGGCAGTACATGAACATCCACAAGGGCAGGCAAGGAGGAACGAAATTGCCCATCCTGTGGGAAACTTTAGACATAGGGGAACCTGGGATGTCAGGGTAGAAATACAATGCAATGCCACAGAAAAGCATTACAGAAGTATTATGCCTTATAATATTACATAGACTTGAACTATAATATATTATAGTAGTATTTCTGACACCCCAACAAACAATCATACAGGAAAACTCTATAGATATAAGGAAAAATGGGATGTCAGGTCACATGTTCTACAGTATAGCATAAAACTATTGTTAGCAGAGTATTGCACAGTGTAGGATACTATGGTCCATAAACTATTAGCTTGAGGTTGCTGAACCGTGTCTGCAGTCCATAACCTATTAGCAGAATGCAATGGAATGTGCTTGTGAAGGACACTGGGGGCTAAATGAGTGTGAGCCAGCACCGCTACGGAAATAAAGCGAGTATGCCTGTATTTTTAAAGCAGCAAGCATGTTAAAGGCTAAACTAGCTTGGAATAAAGATGCACCAACAAGGAACACATGTGCAGTAGCGTATATCAGAGCTGGGCTTGCAGTGTGGATGCAGGCAGCACTGAGCGCTCCTCATCCAACAAATACAGTACTACAAATACTACAGTACAGTACTACAGAAGTATTATAGTACTACATTTCTGCCCTAAAGTTTTATAAGGTCTTTCCCTACTCTTGAAAGTATATGCCGCAATGGTACCCACTGCTAGGGAGATGACTGGGAAGTAATAGAGCATGGGCAGAATTGAGCGAAGATGGGGCTTGCAGACAGAGTAGGGGGATGCCGAACAGTTTATCATTCTCCTGTAAAATAATTGTGGGAATAACATATTTAAATTGTTTGTACAAGCGTGTAATACTGGCTACCACTGGTACACACTGGACAATATATTGTTCATACAGCCAACAAACAATATCAGCCCCACCATCGGCCCATGTGTACACACAATATACCTGTGAACCACGTCGTCCACAAATATATTGCATCAGCCATGCAGCATAGTAGATGCGGTGGCCGCAGGAACCAGTGACAATGATGTCACAACTGGTTCCAGACATATCGATTGGCCTATTGGTAAGTGTGTATTCACAGCCATGTTCTTACCAAATTGGTTGATCTGTCGGACAGCTGGCCGGCCAATCCATCTATCAAGTGTGTACCCCACATAACAAGAGTTTGTACTATCCTAGATATTTGAAAAAAGAAAAAACTCCATAGATCCTTAATTGTTCAACCTTACTAGACTATAACAAAATCTACTCCATATCCTAAATATATAAAAAGGTTCCTGGCAATAAGGTTACAACAAAGCCAAGGGAAGAATTGCTGAAGAGAAGAAAAAGAGAAAATTAACATTAGCTAATTGCCTTTCTGAACAGTGCTTTCTTATGCAAACATGTAGATCGATTATAGTTTGTGTTTTAATTAAAGTATTATTTGCTTTTATTCCAATTTTAACATATATTGCAGTTAAGGGTGACACTTTTAAAGAACGTCACCCTGACACCAAATTATAAAGTAAAAACAATTTCCCTGGACACCAGACCACCTAAATAGGTGGAAGAAAATTTATCTATAGTTTGGTGAGAAGAGTGACATTCTTCTTTACAAAGTTGATCAGTGAACACCATGAAGGTTGGATGTTTCAGCAGTACTCATGTTTTTTGTTAAGGATGTAGATTATTTTGCTGATGTAAATGCAAGTTACTGTAGTTACTGTAGTTTTGCAGACATATGTTTTCACATTATGCATGTTCTGAAGCTGCTTGTACATGCCTGCCGATAGGGGGTACTAGGGGAACACACCCCTAGGGGCTCCAGTCACTCAGAAGAATGAGGAGTCCAGTTTAGGTTCTGACTGCTGGCCCTGAATGTGATACTGCAGGGTGCAGACATGGGGGAGATATACAGTACTAAGCTCTGGAAAGCAGTAAAGTGTGGTGAGGTCAATGGCTGGGGAGGCACATATGGAGATGGATCTGAGTGCTGGGAGCCTGCCTCACCCCCTACTCACTGTAACTCTCTCCTCACTAAACTTAAGCTTCAGTATCCATTGATACTCCTACCAGCATCACTGTGTCTTCTGCTGCTGACTCGCCTCCAATCTCTAAATGCTGCTTGGCACTTCCTGGTCACATGACACATCCAAGGTGTCCATCAGTGCTCAAAGCATGCCCCCCTTACTCAAAGGCATGCCTTTATTAACTCTCTGTACAATTTACTGCCTGTGGTGTGGCCCCGCCCCCAGCTTTGCAAACAGTGTCTGACTATACAGAAGCGAGGCTGAGCTGTTGCTGCCTCACCTCCCTGCAGTCCCACGGAGATCAACAAAACTGGTGAGTGTTAACTATAAAAATGATTACAATAAACAAAGAAGATGATTATAAGATATAAATGTCTTCTTTGTATTATCAATTTTATATCAAATCTCAGGATTATGACAGGGGAGGCTCTGTCTCCCCTGACTGTACATCCCTGCTGGAAAGTGATAAATTGAAAAGTGATAAACTACAAGCCACTCAGCTCTTAACTGTCATGTAACACTGTGGGGGAGATTTACTAAGCGTAGGGGAGTGATAAAGTCCCAACCAAACAGCTTCTAACTCATTTTTCAAAAGCAGCCTGTGTAATTTGCATTTTTGGGTGATAATATAACTTTTTTGCAAATCGGGAATTTACTATCATTAAAGTCGGGTGATTTCTTCATTTTTTCAGCTTGAAATTGGGTGGTTTAATGCAGCAAATTCAGCCATTTTGAACAACAGAAATGGTATCACCATCGGCTCAATTCGGAAGTACTTTTCACTTATTTCATATAAATTGGGAATTTACCATTATTCGTTTTGCTAAAGTTGCCCGTTTTACACTCAAATCGGGGACTCAATAGAAGTTTTCAATGCACCACCTCCTGAGCTGCGAGTAGTCATTCAACATACACAAATCAGTGTGATTTATGTATGTTTCTGAATGGAACATGTGTTGTAAGGGTTAATTAAAGAAAAAAAGATGTGAGGTCCCCCCCCAAAAGGCTAACCAGCCCTGGACTTGCCAGCCTGTTCTGGTACCTAAAATTACGGGGAACAAAATGTGTAGGGTTCCACCGCAAATTAGGTACCAGCACCAGGCTGCAGGGCCAGTCCTGGTTTTAATTATAGGGGGGAAGAAATAGTGTAAGGGTCCCCGTATAATTAAAACCAGCACCAGACCTGTTCTAGCGGGGGGCTGATGTCACAGCCAGGGGAGCCCTTTTAAAAAATTAACCCTAAAAATAAAAAGCAAAAACAAACAGTCTGCACATATTTTACTGATATGTGCAGCCTGCTTGTTCGGGAGAGAAATTCAGCCATTTAAATCGGGACTTCAAAATGGACAGGATCGACCAAATACACCATCAATCGATGATCCTGTCAAAACCGGGAGATTGGTAAATTCCCGATTTTTTGTGTGAAAAAAACGGCCGTTTTTGATCGATCCGATCTGAGTTGAAAAACGGGAAAAATCGGGACCAAATCGATTCTTAGTAAATTTACCCCTAAGTAGCTGATTGGTTGGTACTCTCCACTTTATCACTCTCCAAAGTTTAGTACATCTCTCCCATGTGTTTGAAAAATGACAGTTACTGTACGACCTGATTGTTTGGTAGTTTATCACTTTCCAATTCCTAACTTTCAAGAGCTTAGTACATCTGCTCCATGAAGAGGTAGCCCGGCGGTCAGTCAGAGCAGTGAAGTTGTTGTTTTTCTGCATTTGCAAGACAATGTGCCGCTGAATGACAGAGGAGCCGCAGGAGACAGAGAAGGTAAGTGGGGACAAAGGATGTTGCCAAAGAGACATGGGGGTTGGGGTACAGGCACTGGAGAGACACAGAGGAAGGTGCAGGAGTTGGAGAGACTTTGGGGGGGGTGCTGGAGCATGAGGCTGGAGAGACAGAGAGATGGATGAGACTGGAGAGACATGGGGGTGTGGTACTGAAGACACTGGGATGGAGATGGAAAGACACAAAGTGGATGAGCCAATGGTAAACCAGCCGGTACCCATCGGGGAGGAATGGTGGGCCCCCAAAACAAGTGTACCAGGCCCCAAAATTAATGTTGCTCACCCTGCTAGAGTATGCATCTACGGGTGATGCCGTCTTACGCAACTCCACTTGCAGCTGAAGGAGCATAATAGGGTGGTTATGGGGTATTTCCACATAGGCTAGTTTCAATGAGAGAGTGTCAATGGAATTGCTGGCTATGCAGAGTTATGTGTAAGTCTAATGGCATCTGTTGTCAGATATGTATTAGCACCAAGAACAGAGTTGGTGTAAATTTGTGCTGATAAAGATGATGGCTGTGAAACTAAGGTTAATGGATAATGATGCTCTACTGTATCCATAAAAGATGCATATGGGTTAATATCCACATTTACTACAATACAGGAGCAATTACAGCCGACTTGTGTTCAACTTTGCATCATATCATATATACAGTATTTAGCTTTGCAACACATGCTTTGCTTAAATTACTTTGCTGTTTTGTTGAAATTTTATATATTATCATTATTATCATAGGAACCAATTTTTTTTTTAAATGATTGGTGATGCACACATTACCACCACATTACACATACATACATACATACTTACATACATACATACATACATACATACATACACATACATACCACATACACCTACATTACCACCTTCCCATATAGTTTGACAGAACAATTTTAGACATGGTTGGTGGTTGAGCCAGCACAGATTTTGTGGGTGCTCAAGCACACAAAGAGCTGGTTCCTCTTACTTTGCCAAGAGATGAGATATCTGTCTATTGAGAATACCATGCAAAACATGTAAGCTTGTGAGCAGGGCCCTCTTATCAAATAGACTGTCTGCTAAAACCCAGTATTGTTGTATCACTGTGTTTGTCCCACTTGTTATGGGCTATGTTTGTGCTATATTCCCTAAATGTTAATAAAATAAATAAAACTGATCTCCTCCTTTTTACCCTTTAACACAGTGTAGCACTATTGTATATACAGTACTGTTACTTCTCAATCAATTTATTTTGACTTCTAAGATTACATTAACCCATGTGATAACTTTGTTATCCATAGGAACTTGATAAAAAATGTCCAGTTATTGATCCCTATTTTATGCAGTACCCAGAGCTTGGGCATGCATCAGTCATGGTGGAAATGGATGACTTGGTATTTCTTATTGATCCCGTCTTCAGTCAGAGAACCTCCCCAATTAGCGTATTTACAGAATATTAAAAAGCAGTTTTCCTTAATAGATGTGATCAGCTATAAACATTACAATCACCTGGATTACAACACAGTACTGGGCCTGACTTATGCACCCATACATCTGCGACAGATCGACGCGATCACAGGATCGCTCAAATGTTGGATATCACAGATATGTTGATCACAATCAAAAAATGATCGTGATTGGCAGATCGGTGAAATTTAACATGTAGAATTTCACCGATCCTGCAACAGATCGCGGAACATCGATGGCCGCTGGTCAGCATTTCCGACCGGAGGATCGGCATTTCCGTTCCCATCGCTACATCGTGACGATCTGTTGCAGATGTATGGGGGCCTTAATGTACTGAGATGAGGCAGTTTGTTCTCCTGCTCCTCTCCAGTTTGTTCTTCTGGGTCTCTTTAATTGGATGCAGAGCTGAATCTTTTATGGTAATCCTTCTAACAAGGGATTTTTGAACTTGGGATATACAGATGGAGGTAGCAACAAGGCAAGAGGTGCAGGGGGCATGCTTGCATCACTGTGGCTCTGCCCTTGCGATACAAAGCCATAATTCACTATGTTGTAAAGCATGGGCCAAGCCACAACATGGCTGCCCACTTCACTCAGGTAGTGGGCTGCATCTGAGAGGTTGGCCTGAGTAGACTTGCCTACTCTTCCCAGAGACCTAGTCTTCTTAGAGTACAGGAAAGCCACTTGAAATTGGGGAACCTACCTGACAATATAGAAGAATAGGTAAGAATATTCCATACCCCTCCTCACACCATGCCACACCCGCACAACACATACCATTTCTCACAAAAGTCTCTTGATCCTTTTCAGACCCAGTCCCTTGTGACTCTTAATCTGTCCATGCTAGGACTAATTTTTGTTAGATACCAGTTAACCTACCAGTATGTTTTTGGTTTGTTGGAGAAAACTGGAGCATCTGGAAGACACAGATGAAAACACGGGCAGGAGATAGAAACTCCACACAGAATTGGCCTTGGTTTTAAGGGTGTGCATAATTAACAAAGCAGCGTCATCGGCCACGTCACGTGGTTGTCTCTTAGCCTAAACTGTTCGCATGATTGTGGTAGGAAATCCAACCACAAGCACTGCGAGCAGTTCAGACACCTTTCTATGTACTCGATTAATCTAATAAATAGCGGAGATGACGTAGGATGCGAGCGGCCAGGGGACGTCTTTACAAAATAGCGAGCGCATGTTTTGTTCGCTCGCTCAGACATAGAGGTGTCAACAGACCGCAAAGAGCGAGCGCTCAATTTAAATAGCCGGCCCCTTTTTCTGAACGAGCGAGCGCAAATAGCGTCCGGCTCTGAATCAGGCCCTAATTTCCAACTTGTTACAGAGAATGTAAAGCCACAATTTCACTTTCCTATATAGAAAAGGCTGTGCATTACATCAATGTATAATATAACTGGAATCTATTCCTGACTAAATATCCCATACTCCCTATTGCTCCCATACTCCTGCGTCTCTAACAAAGCAAAGCCTGAGTAACAAACTGTTGTATTGTGGAGCATCCAGGTGTAGGGTTCCTGTGGGGCGGGGGAAGGAGTGGGAAATTAGGTGATTTGTGTTCATACCTTTAGTTGTGGAGATAATGAAAGTGGTGAAAGTGAGGATTCGTTAATGATGAACGTTATTGGTTAGGGAATACCTTGTTTAATTGTTTGCTTTCAGTGATGAAGCAAAAGGTAGGTGAACAATGTCTAAGAATATAACTGGGAGTGTAAAAGGAAGTTTACATCATATATTAAACAGATGAATTAGATTGCAGATTTGGGAAAACACAACAAGAGCAAATGGTTGCTAGCTTTAATGGGATAGAATTAATTAGGCATATAATAAATTAGTTGGAAGATAAAAAAGTAATCAGAAATAAATGTGTATCCTCACCTATATACAAAGTTAGCCACATCTTTGCAGCCGAATTGCCACTTATGAAAGTAGCCATCATCATTATTAGTGCGCAATTGCACTAACCCTTTACCTGGTGCAAGAGATCTATTTAAAATCAGACAGCTCTCTGTGTACTGTACACTCACCTCTGAATATGCAGCAATTTCATCTACATGTCCACGACATGCCCACAGAACACTTATCCTATGTTTGAGTTGCCCTCTGCTACACAATGGGCCACTCAATGCAACCCACTCAGTTGCAAGTAGAGCTGCAATTGAAATTTGTTCCACTCTGAAACATGTAATTGCTAAGAGTTGTGTATGCTCAGCTATGGAGCAAGCGCAGTGCGAAAAAGATTCATCCACAAAACGGACTTGCGTGCAACCACAAAACGGACTTGCGTGTAACCACAAAACGGACTTGCGTGCAACTCTGAGTCAGCCTCAGAAAGTTATATGGTATATAGGCAGTACTTGTATACTATTTGGCAAGCCTTCTGTTAAGTAGGAGACAAAAATAGATAAGAGTTTATTGCAGATCAAGATGTCTGTTGTGGAATGTACAGCAATACACTATCTCCCATTGAATGAAAATGTGTACTAATTTGTGAATTTGTGGCTGGGAAAGTCAGTAATCCTTTTGGTTGGCAGTGGGGATGCTGTTTATAGGTGTTTGTTTAGCATATATCTACCACGCAGAGCCGTAACTAGACTTTTTGGTGCCCTGTGTCAGAAAGATCATTGATGCCCCCCAATTTTTTAAATAGGGACATAAAGCACCCAAAAAAAGGGCATGACCTCATGAGGAAGGCCCAGGGAAGAGATAGGAGAGACCAGGAGATAAAAGAAGAGGAAAATACAAGTGAGAATGATAATAAACAAAATATTGACAGTCCCGAATAGCGCCCCCTGCCCTGCGGTGCCCTGTGCCATGGCACAGGTCGCACCACCCTAGTTATGGCCTGTCCTGGTAAAGACTTTCTAAGGGATAAAGATTTTGGGGTCTATTCATCATCCCTTAATTTCTACAAAAGTGGGTGAAATTTTCCACTACTTGTGTAAAAATTGAGGTTCAGGACCATTTATTAAGCATGTAACACAGGAGATAATGTGTGTTGATACTACTATTCCCCTATTGCCGTATAAGCAATGACAGTTAGGGCCAGTAGTGGGCAGTTGGAGAAAGCCATCACAGTCAGGGAGCCAGGAGACTGTAATGTAAAAGCCATTTGACCAGAGTCTTATGTTACAGAAAATGGGGAGACCATTCACATACCAGAGGCTACTAAAGATGAGGGGAGTCTCCATGCAAAATACTGCCCAATGGCCAGTGATGGGGAGTCACCAATGTGACAGTTGAGAGACTGTGTTTGTGGAGAAAACAGTGTATGTTCTGCTGCCAAATGTGCCATTTAATAATATGTTAATAAGCATTTTGCAGAAAAAAATAGAGAGGAGTGAATATATTTTTTTTACTTTGTAACCGAAGTCATGTGCTAAAGGAAGAATGAATGAAGATTGTTTTTGTGATAAGAGATGGTCTATTGCCCAACTTATCCCTGCATCATATTGTGCTACTCCAATAGCTGTGTCTACATCTTG
Organism: Taudactylus pleione; assembly: GCA_031769625.1. Lineage (NCBI taxonomy): Eukaryota > Metazoa > Chordata > Amphibia > Anura > Myobatrachidae > Taudactylus > Taudactylus pleione. The sequence continues at coordinate 11,363,709 of JAUIMM010000608.1, read as the reverse complement.
TGACTCTGCTATAGGGATCCCTTGTACACTTGGGGCCATCACTGGAGTGCTAGAAGAGGAAAGTGACAGAGAAGAGGTGACTACTTACCCAGCCACCTCACAGCATGTGCACTACATGGATTCCCCATGAATCTGAAAGAAGCCCCCAAGCAATATGGAGTTACCTCAGATTATTTTTTAGTCATGAACAATGGAGACTCAAGACTCAACACCTACAGCAATGGCCCATCTGAAGGATGATAGTAGGGGCTCATAAAATCTCTTGTATTAATTGGATTACAGTGTTTTGGAATAGAACATATTGTGACAAAAATACTGCAAATGTTGTCAAGGGGAAACATATATGCCTCAGGTTTTTATCTTCCGTCTGGTAGACAGAAGTTGGCTAGCAGCATTGATTGCCAGACCACCAGAGGTTGTTAAAGGGAATGTCAGTCTCTGTAGTCAGCCTCTCACTGCCTGGAGAACAGGTCAGAGGCCTGTTGAGAGGCACTGTGATTACTGAATGTAAGTGCTGTGTTAAAGACTTCTGCTTTGTAAGAGGGACATTAGGTCCTTCCACTCTTAGGCCCATAGCAACCAATCAGATTCTAGCTATTATCTTCTAGAAGGTGCTAGATAAATGGTGAGTAGAATCTGATTGGTTGCTATAGGCAACATCTCCACTTCTAAAAACCTGCACTTTAATAAATATACCCCTAGATAGGGTAGATAGGGAATCATTTTGTTTAGTTAGAGCTGCACAGGACAATATTTACTTTTATGTTTAGATTATTTTTGTGCTGCTAATAATACTAGCTTCAGATACTCTAACAAGGCCCGAACTGGTGTACTACTACTTGGCTGCTGCATGACTAGTGCAACCATTTACCCCAGGAGACTGCAACTTTACCCTGATCTTTCCACTATATATATATATATATATATATATATATATATATATATATATATATATGCATATTTCACTGACCTTCCCCAAAGTGTATTTAAACTGTTACCTGAAGTTTCATATAATTAATATGCATTGCAAATGTTAATGGAACAGTAATAACACCAAATTTGTTGTGTTTTTGGATTGCAAGCATTTAAACAAACTGCTCTAGAAGTCATGCAAAGATTGTGAGTTTGGACAAGCACATTATTTGTAATGCACCTTGCCCACAAACTGGTAATTATAATGTGTTGTGTCCTCTTGTAGAATAAAGTAAAAAAAAGTGAAAAGTTAAATTAAAAATGAATTGTTACACTTCCATTGTCATATTGTTTTATATAGGTGACTGTGCTTGCATTTGGCATGCAAACTGATTTGTAGTACTATGTGCTTCATCCCAGGAGCCAGGGTGCAAATTCACCTGAAAAATATATGAGGGTGGTTCAATAAGTAAGGTAACAAGACTTCTCACGTGTGTAATGTTCTCTATTACATTCTAATTTCCTGCCAGGCCAGAGCAGGTGGACCACTGCTTCCTCTCATGGTGATTAGACTGCACCTCATATCAGTCATACTATCCCAACGTCAATTGTGAGATGGCGGGGCTGGTAGAAACATTAAGATATTATTACTAATATTTAGATGCGTAGTATGATCCGATTTCTGCATCTAAAGGGCACATCAGCAGCTGAAATTCATCACCAACTTTTCAAGGTGTAAGGTGATAACGACGTCATGGAAACAGATTTGAATTTGGTGCACTGCCTTTGATAACGGCAGGACAGACATTAAAGATGGGCGGTGATCTGGCTGGCTAATCACGTCCACCACAGAATCAATTTTGTGCCGCATTGAAGGTATGATTCAGGAGGACAGACGCATTCCGGTTAGTGATATTGATGATGAACTGAACATCTCAGTGGGTGCATGAGCAACTGGGGAACAGGAAAAAGTGTTCACGCTGGGTATCGAAGCAACTCACAGAAGTTTACAAAACCAATAGAATGAGAATGTCTCCATGACTAGGGAGTCCTGCAGCGTATTGTTACAGGCGATGAAACGTGGGTGCATCATGTGACACTGGAGATGAAGCAAGCATCCATGACATGGAAACACGCATCGTCCCCACCTTCAAGGAAATTCAAAACAACTCCATCAGCAAAGAAGGTCATGATGACCATGTTTTGGGATCAAAAGGCTGTGCTTCCTGTTTATTTCCTCACCAAGGGAGATACTGTGAATGCCATCAGCTATTGTCACATATTGAGCCAGTTGTGGAGGACAATTTGTTGAAATCATCCTGGGTTGCTGCAAACGTCCATCTGATTGCTGCAAGATAACGCCAGGCCACACTCAGCCAATCGCACACGTGAGTTGTTATGGCGCTACCATTGGGAGGTACTATAAAATCCTCGCTACAGCCCTGACCTGACACAGAGTGATTTCCATCTCTTTGGAGCATTGAAGAAGCACCTGGCGGAAGGCATCATGTCCTGGCTTCAGGCGCTTGACATTGATTTCTTCTATGCCCGGGATAGATGCCTTGGTGTACCGTTGGAACAAATGCTTAGACAAGTATGGAAAAATAATCTGTACCAAGGCCATACCTATTTAATGGTCTGATATATCTGTATGCAAGGCTTGCAACAAGGTCGCTCATGCGCGCTGACATGCATGGACATGTCTGGACCTGCTCCCAGTTGGGGCTTGCCTGAGGCAACCACCGCACTGCCATTGCATTCATTTCAACAGAGTGTCCCGAGCAGTGTGCGTCCAACAGCAATGGAGCTCATCTTCCATCGATTCCTTGCCACTGTGTAAGTGTGCAAACCAATCGTACACACATTTTCTTTTCATAGCATCCTGCCCGTACACTTTCACCAACATTCATACTTGCCTACTCTTTCAGAACCTGCAGGAGGCTCCTAATTTTCTGGGTAGCACCCCTGGAAGAGTAGGCAGTTCTCCCTAGTGAAGTGGGCAGAATGGGGAGAATTTTCCCATGGATCGGCGGTACGCAAGCAGGGGGCGGGGGTCTAATGATGTGATTCTGGCCCCACCCCCATCACCACCTACCTGCATCTAAAAGTAGGTAAGTATGACCTAAGTGCTTCTTGAAGCTAGGAACATGTCCTGCGGCTACTGGTGAATGATGTACCGCTATGAAGCAGCACCGCTTGGTGCATAAATGGGTTTTCTTAGACCAGTTTGTAACACATGTAACATATATTTTAGTAGGTCTGTCATTGTTTAGATCAAAAACATGTGCTCTGTACTTGCTGGAACTCAGCATAGATTTACCATACTTTCAAGTGATTCAATGAGGCCCAAGGTTTATGGGTTTTAGCAAGTAATGCATACTCTAAGGAACTTGATAACATGGGTGTTCAGTAAGAGATAGTGTTTATTGAACTGTATCCAGCAAAGACAGGAAAATACAGTACACCTTTAAATGCTTTGAAAAAAAAGTGTCTTTTTTTCAATTTTCGATCAACCGGCACAGCCAGTATATAATATCATCAGTCACAAAACACGTACACAAAAAATGCTGGAATACTTATCAAATGTGAAGTCATTGAAAAATGGACATACTTTTCATATTATCACTGATATGCAGCAAGTGGAAATATATTTTGGTATGCTCAACACAAATGTTATTCAAAAGCAAAATTATAGTAACCCACCCATTGGCATATACATGTGTTATATACAATTTTCACCACTGGAGGGTACATAGGGGCTCTTACAAACTTTTGTAATGGGGTCTTCAAATACCTAGTTACATCCTTGTCACCCACCCAGAGTAGTATGGAAAATATTATTTGGGTCATGAAACTATTTAATATGTTACTATACTCAATGCATTTATTTAAAATGCATTCTAATGCTCTAAAATAGGTTTCGCTTTATGAACAGCGGTTATTTTCTGTATTCTTTGTTTATGATTCCCTGTAATAGGAATAGTGATATTTCTTTCTGCTAAATAACAAGGTTGAAGTCAGAGGCTGTTCTATTGAAGTAACAGTAATTGCCACTGAATTGCAGACTGTGCTTCTCCTGAGTCAAATACTTAAGAGAAGCTTTTTGGTTTTAATTGCAATTGTAATCCTTCTGATTGAAGTTTGAGATTAATTACTTGAAAATTGTTGAGTTATGAGATTTTATTTGTGCTTCTTTAAGCTGCCTCATTTATTATAAGGTGCAGTCCCACAGAAATTTAAATTATCAGGCCGACATCCAGTCTGCTGTAGATGTAGCAGAATTTAAACAATATAAGTCGAGAGAGACCATTTTAGGCATTATCAAATTCCCCTCCCTGTCGCAGGGCTGCCGACAGCTCTGCCGAGCCAAGGTACAGGTAAGGGACATTCTCCCTGCCTCAACTTAGCAGCGGCTGGGGTGGGGGGCGGGCTGCATGACCCAGGCTCCCATCAGGCCCCTTCTACAGGCTCTGGCCAGGGTAAATAGTACCAGCCAGACAGACCAGGAGAAGCCAGCATTCATCAAGTATATAAGGTAAGGAGAAGGAGAAGGTGGGAAGGGGAAATGGGGGGAGGTGGAAGGGTAGACTAGTTTGCCAGTCCCAGGCCCCACAATTTCTGATGGCAGCTCTTATCACACAATCATAGTCTAGAGAGAGGATGGACATAAACATATAAACAATTGTTAGGACAGTGAAAAAGCATTAAATAAACAAACCTGATGCTTGTCAGGTGAAAAATGTGTATAAATGATAGATACAGTGCATGAGAGTACATGAGAAAATATGGAAGAGAAAAACAAGATGTTTGTAAATCACTCCTCAAATTTACATATTTTTGGTTCTTAATGATTTCTGACTTGCAGATGTATTGCAGCTACTCCTTGACAGTTATTTTCACATAAAACGTTTATGTTGTGTAGCCTTTGGGTTGACTAAATGAAAAGCAAAACCATTGCTGCTATGAGCTGATCTTCAACTTTTATTTATTTTCTTTTAGATAATCATTATTTGTCATTGGACAGATATAAAAAATAAATCAACTTTTTCAAATCTAATAGTGTCTCTTGTCTTCTATAGCCTCCCTCTAAGAAGGGATTTTTCTCAATTTGACTGCTAAGGGAGTGAAATGGGCTAAAATGTTTCCTCCCCCTGTGCAGTGTCCTGACTCACTGAATCATCAATGCCCTACCCAAACTCCTTCACCTAGAAACATGACATTCAGGGAGTATATTCCCTCCATGATGAAAGCACCCACTAAGAAGGGATTTTTCTAAATTCAACCACTTAAAGGGGTGAAAAGTGGTAAAATGTTTCCTCTCGACTGTGGTGATTGGGTGACTGAGGGGTTACATATAGCAACCAATCAGCTTTTAAGTAGCATTTATCAAGCACAGTCTATAAAACAATAGGTAGGAGCTGATTGGTTGCTATGGGCAACTTCTCCACTGGTCCACTTCTCCACACTTTTCACTGCTTGATAAATAGACCCCAAAGCAACATGTCCCAAGTGCTGTGGTTCAGTAAGAGCATTGTTTGCAGGGGCAAATGCATGATATTTCCAGGGGGGTTTACACACACACACATATATACATACACATACATAAAGATATACACACACATACATATATACACACACATACATATATGTACACACATAAATATGTCACACATACCTTACTTACAAATACATATGTCACACATATATGTTACACTTACCTTGCAGTAGCTGCAAAGACGGGACCTGGCAGGCTGGTACGATGTCATTAGTCTCCTCTCCCTAGCGGCAAAATGCTACAACTCATGGGTCAATCGAGAGGGAGCGGAGCAAAATAACGCAATTCTAATAGAAGCGTGTCATATTGGCTCCGCCTCTTCCTTATTAACCCACATATCGCGGCATTTTGCCAGGAGGGGGCGGAGCTTAATAACATGGTGTCTGCTCTCAAGGCTGTCAGGGGGGTTTCTGGGTACTGAAAATCCCCCTGTGTGCGCTACTGTTATGGATTGTGAGGCAGCTTCAGAGGTTTGGCTGCAGCGCAGTCCAATATTCAAATAGGGAAGCCACACCAACTGCCAGTGATGTTTGGCAGCATTTGGCATGGCAGTTGTTGTAGCTCCCCTATTTGAACCCTGACGACTCACTGACTCATCAATGCCCAGCCCAAAACCCTGGATGTAGAAACATGTAATTTGTTAACAGTGTATATGTCTTCCATTTGACTCCTAAAAGAGTGAAAAGGGGTAAAATGTTTCCTCTTCCTGTGGAATGTCCTGACTGACTGATCAACACCCTCCACAAACCCCTTTACCTAGAAACATGATATTCGGGGAGTGCATTTCTTCCATGATGTAGGTACCCACTAACAACTACATAACACAGTGACAGAATCACTGGATGTCTTAGTGCATTCAGGTCAAATACGATCCATGAATTCCCAGACAGATTCTGGACATATGAATCCTTTGCTTGTATTAATCTTTGGTGATTCCTGGCAAAGGTGAGTGTTATAGCCAGACACTTTGAAGGCTGTAACTTTGAACTGCTTTATAGGAAACGTGAATGAAACCTTTCCACACTGCAGAACATGATGGAGAAATCCCTTGAAGTTCAGCACCTAGAGCATCTTTATGTTCTCTGAGGCCTCTCCTGACTTTTGTTTATGTGTTTGAATAGAACAGTTTTAGAATTTAGGATGTCTACTCTATATAGGTTTGTAAATAAATATAGGCTTTAGTTTTGCAGAGCATATAACTTTATAAGCTGTTAGGATAACATTTCTGCTATGTTTAAGATAAAAAAAAAACAACTGTTTGTAACCCATTAATTTAAAAAAAAGTTTTCATTGCAATATTCATGCAGCCCCTTGACAGACAGCAGCACAGCACCCCTGCACAGCTACGCCGATGACAGTGACAACCAGCTGTGGCTGACACGCACACAATAAAAATTGTTTATTTATTATTTTGGACAGCAGCCCCTTGACAGACAGGGTCACAGCACCCCTGCACACCTACGCCGATGACAGTGACAGCCATGTGTGGCTGACAAGCACACAAAAAAAATTTGACAAAAAAAAGACAATATATTTAAAAAAATTTTCAGCTTCAGAACTTGGGCCCAGAGCACAGATTAATCACGACTGGAGTTGGGCAGCACTAGGTTGCAACTTCCGTTGCTGGCTGGATCTTGTGCGGTACTGCAGGTAAGCCTAACATGCACACACACACACACACACACAAAAATATAAATTACACTTTTATTGATTTTTTTTTAGCATGACTGGAGTCGGGCAGCACTAGGTTGCAACTTACGGTGCTGGCTGGATCTTGTGCAATACTGCAGTTAAGCCTAACACGCACACACACACAGAAAAATATAAATTACACTTTTATTGATTTTTTTTTTTCAGCACGACTGGAGTCGGGCAGCTCTAGATTGCAACTTGTGTTGCTGGCTGGATCTTGTGCAGTACTGCGGTTAAGCCTAACACGCATGCACACACACACACACACAGAAAAATATAAAAGACACTTTGATTTTTTTTGAGTCCAGAACTTGGGCCCAGATGGACACAGCACCAGCCCAGATGTATCTGCAGTTCTGCACCAGCCCAGATGGACACAACAGATGGCAAAGCACCAGCCCGGAATGGATCAGCAGCACCAGCCCATGACACAGCAGACAGCCCAGATAGATCAGCAACAGCCCAGATGGACACAGCAGACAGCACAGCGACAGCACCAGCCCAGCCAGAATGGATGAGCACCAGCCCAGGACACAGCAGACAGCACCAGCACCTCTCCCAGCCCTACACTACCCACCCTCCCAGTTCAGTCTCCACAGCAGGAGTGAAATGGTCGCGTGGTCCCTTATCTACTACATTGATCATAGAGACGAAAGCTCGCGAACCATGAGTTTCCATCCTTTATAGTTTTGCCTCGGTTTGAGATCCGAGTCAGGCGGGAAAAATCAAGCCTGCTTGGATCCGACACGGATCTGCTAAATTCAGGTGGGCTCGCATCTCTGAAATCCGATCCCACTCATCTCTAGTTTATATACACTTACTCTAATAGAGTATTTTCCATCAGTGTCTTTCTTTTATGTGTGTTTTACCTTAATGTAAAGTTTACTTATCTGTATTGAAGTTTATAACGCCTTTGTAAAATGTGTTTCTGTTTTCTTTGCACTCGATGCCATTAAAAATTGTTAGGAAAAAATAAATCTTAATTTTCTTAATCTTGATACTAGCATACTCCATTATTATATATCTATATATAATATATATATATATACATATATATATTAGGGGTGTGCACCGGACACTTTTCGTGTTTTGTGTTTTGGTTTTGGATCTGGATCTTTCTTCGTGTTTTGGATCTGGATTGGTTTTGCCAAAACCACCCTTCCGTGTTTTGGGTTCTGGGTTTTGTGTTTTGGATCTGGATTTTTTCTTAAAAAATAAAAAAAAAACGCTAAAATCACATAAATGGGCCTTTTTTTGTTCCTACGCTATTAATAACCCCAATAACATTAATTTCCACTCATTTCCACTCTATTCTGAACACCTCACAATATTGTTTTTAGGCCAAAAGGTTGTACCGAGGAAGCTGGATGACTATGCTAAGCGACACAAGGGGGCGGCACAAACACGTGGCCCATCTAGGAGTGGCACTGCAGTGGCAGACAGGAAGCCAATCAGCGTTATGGTGCCCATTTGCATGTAGCACGAACCCGGGAGATCCGTGCTACATGCATCTGTGTGATTGGCACAGAGCAATGACAGGTCCGTGAGACCCGTCTGTGCTGCTGTGGTAAAAAAAAAAAAAAAAACCTGTGTAAAAAAAGAAAAAAATGGCGTGCACCCCCCCAAAAAAGAGCAACCAGCCCCGGGCATTAGTAACCCAGTGCTGGGTGTGCTTAAATACAGGGGACAAATGACGTAGGGGTCCCCTGTACTTAAGCACAACCAGCACCGGGCTAGTCAGAACCAGCGCTGGTTGCCAAAATACGGGGGACAAACGACGTAGGGGTCCCCTGTATTCTGCGCAACCAGCTCTGGGCTCTGATCCGGTCCTGGTTCTGGAAATATAGGGGACAAAAAATGAGTAGGGTTCCCCTGTATGTTCCAGAACCAGCACTGGACTTTTTCTAGCGGGGGGCTGATGCCACAGCCAGGGGAGCCCTTTCACCGGGCCCCCCAGCCGCAGCATCAACCCTGACCGCTAGTCAGCCCAGGCCGGGGATCCCTGGAGAGCTGGGGACCCCCCCAATAAAGGGGTCACCCTCTCCAGGGCACCCCAGGCCCAGGCTGATAGCCCGGGGCTATCCCCGCCACCCCTGGTGGCGGTGGGTGGCGGGTTGATTGTGTGGTGTGGTGTAAATAAAGAATATCAAACATTGTCTTTACAAGTAGAACTGCAAGTCCCAGCTAGCCTGCCCCGCATGCTGGTACTTGGAGAACCACAAGTACCAGCATGCAGGGCATTAAGGGCCCACTAGTACCTGTAGTTCACCTGTAAAAAAAATGTTTAAAAAAACACAGGACACACACACCGTGACAGTATAAGTTTATTAAACATACATACACACACACACATGTACACATACTCACCTATGTAACCTGTAGCATCGGTCCACTTGTCCGGTAAAGTATCCCTAGGGGACCTGTGAAAAAAAACATACTCACCATCTCCTATGCGAGGTTCTGTCCTCTTCGTTCCAAAGTAGGCATCCCCGGACTTGGCAAAAAAAAAAAACGAAAACGCGATCCACGAACTTAGTACCGTTCTATAGAACGGTACTTCCCGAATGAGAGCTTAGCGGCGGGGTATCACCATGGAAACCCCGCTGCTAAGCGTTCATTGGCTGAGAGAGGTCATCTCCCGTCTCTCAGCCAATGAACGGCTCCCTCCATTGTAGTCAATGGTGGGAACCGCAGGGTAAACTTTAATAACCTTGCGGCTCCCAGCATTGACTACAATGGAGGGAGCCGTTCATTGGCTGAGAGAGACGGGAGATGGCCTCTCTCAGCCAATGAACGCTTAGCAGCGGGGTTTCCATGGTGATACCCCGCCGCTAAGCTCTCATTCGGGAAGTACCGTTCTATAGAACGGTACTAAGTTCGTGGATCGCGTTTTCGTTTTTTTTTTTTTGCCAAGTCCGGGGATGCCTACTTTGGAACGAAGAGGACAGAACCTCGCATAGGAGATGGTGAGTATGTTTTTTTTCACAGGTCCCCTATGGATACTTTACCGGACAAGTGGACCGATGCTACAGGGTTACATAGGTGAGTATGTGTACATGTGTGTGTGTGTGTGTGTGTGTGTGTATGTATGTTTAATAAACTTATACTGTCACGGTGTGTGTGTCCTGTGTTTTTTTTAAACATTTTTTTACAGGTGAACTACAGGTACTAGTGGGCCCTTAATGCCCTGCATGCTGGTACTTGTGGTTCTCCAAGTACCAGCATGCGGGGCAGGCTTGCTGGGACTTGCAGTTCTACTTGTAAAGACAATGTTTGATATTCTTTATTTACACCACACCACACAATCAACCCGCCACCCACCACCACCAGGGGTGGCGGGGATAGCCCCGGGCTATCAGCCTGGGCCTGGGGTGCCCTGGAGAGGGTGACCCCTTTATTGGGGGGGTCCCCAGCTCTCCAGGGATCCCCGGCCTGGGCTGACTAGCGGTCAGGGCTGATGCTGCGGCTGGGGGGCCCGGTGAAAGGGCTCCCCTGGCTGTGGCATCAGCCCCCCGCTAGAAAAAGTCCAGTGCTGGTTCTGGAACATACAGGGGAACCCTACTCATTTTTTTCCCCTGTATTTCCAGAACCAGGACCGGATCAGAGCCCAGAGCTGGTTGCGCAGAATACGGGGGACCCCTACGTCGTTTGTCCCCCGTATTTTGGCAACCAGCTCTGGTTCTGACTAGCCCGGTGCTGGTTGTGTTTAAGTACAGGGGACCCCTATGTCGTTTGTCCCCTGTATTTAAGCACACCCAGCACTGGGTCACTAATGCCCGGGGCTGGTTGCTCTTTTTTTGGGGGGGGGGCACGCCATTTTTTTCTCTTTTTACACAGGTTTTTTTTTTTTTATTTACCACAGCAGCACAGACGGGTCTCACGGACCCGTTAGTGCTCTGTGTCAATGACACAGATGCAAGTAGCACGGATCTCCTGGTCCGTGCGTGCATCTGTGTCATTGAAATACACAGCAGCACAGACGGGTCTCACTGACCCATCTGTGCTCTGTGTCACTGTCAATCACACAGATGCATGTAGCACGGATCTCACGAGTCCGTGCTACATGCAAATGAGCACCATAATGCTGATTGGCTGAGAGCCGTGACAGACGGCTCTGTCAGCCAATCAGCACTTTGCCCATTAAAGGCAAAGGCATTTTTTTTTAAATGGCCGCTCGAGGCAAAACCTCGAGATCCGACAGCAGATCTCGAGGTTTTGCCTCGGGAGAGGGATCCGGGGCAGACAGGGAGATCCGAGCTTGGGCTCGGATCGCCCCGGATCCCCGAAGTTCGGGTGGGTTCGGTTCTCAGGGAACCGAACCCGCTCATCCCTAATATATATATATACGCTGCAGGCATGGCGGCACTTGGCTGAATAAGTAAAGACAAAAGACAGCGGCCATAGGAATTCATATCCACCGTCTTTTGTCTTTATTCAATGGAATGCCACCAGCCTGCAGTGTTTGTTTATGCACAGGTGGACTATATACTCCATTGTGCGGCCAGCGCTCTGACAAAGAGATCCACAATTGCAGGGGTGCATAATCCTCAGTGTCCTCCACTTTTCATAAGTGGGGGCACATAATTGAATTGCTAATATTCACTAGGCTGTTTAGCCTTGGCTGAAGTTAGCAGACTCCTAAGTGCAGAATCACAAGTGAAAAATAGATTTTAGGGAAAATTTCAGCATTACACCAGCGTTACCGGTTATATACTCAGCTGATATTGCTTGAATTGACCCCTCCTATCTCTGTCTCCCAACAGGTAATCAGTAATTATTATCACAAGTCTGCTGCAGAACATTACTCCTGATGTGCTGCTTTATTTGAATAATATATTTAGGTAATCTGCAATTATCGCAAGTCTGCTGCAGTCTTATAATATTTTATTGTATATAAATTGCCATAAGTACTATCTCCAGTCTTTAGATTGTGTGTAGGCATGATTAAACTTAAGTCCTAAATGCTTGGTATGTGCTACATGTTTGTTTAAGCCATTTTATTGTTCGGCCTGTATTGGCTGGCTAGTGGGGGGTTGTCATTAATTAGAATGCACACTTGGCTACATCTCTACTTAAATATCATTCACTAGGCTGTTTTAGCCTTGGCTGGAGTTAGCAGACTCCTAAGTGCAGAATCACAAGTGCAAAACAGAGTTTAGGGAAAATGTCAGCATTACACCAGCGTTAAACCGAAGGAAAATAGAAGGATAACATTTCATCAAACACAACTAAACTGCTATCAATACTGCATATGGACACCTATGGAGCATCAAGTGTGAGTTCACTACCTCTTCACAACAAACACCTGCTGCCTGGATAACCAGGACATGCAACACTGAACTCCTTGTCTGGTCATTGCAAAGACATTATCTCACTTGCTACTATTTGTGCTGCCTCTTTTTTCACAAAAATATAAATTCTTATTTGTACCAATGCAAAGTAACCTCTAAACCTTGCATATACGGTCTGATTTATCATTGCTTTTGCCTAACCTTACAACTTTGAACTTCTTTTTTTATTACTCATTCTCAAAACCCTGTAAATCACATATATTCCCCTCAATAAAAAAACAAAAAAACACAACTTTGGTCATCAAGCATACGCTTTCACCAACAGTGTTCTTTCACCAGCATTTTTGAAAAACCTTCAACATTGTCGTTCTCACACATACACTATTCTTACCTCATCCACACCATGACCACGTTTTCTTCAAATTCTCACTTTACTAGGTGCCTACCTAATCCTTTATTCTGCCCCCTGTTCCCACCTCTATCCTTCCCCCTAGTCTCCTCCACTTCTTCCTCCACTTCTCTCCCCTCCTCTGTCTGTATTCCTCCCCTCTCCTTCCCTCCTTCTCCTCTCCTGTTACTCCTCTTTCATTCTTTTCTCCCCCACAATGGTCCTACTACCCAACCACTAAGCTCAGCATCCACCCTCCTCTCCCTATCACTTCACCACACCTTCATCTACATCACATTAATCTCCCTCCCTTTCCTACAAATGCATCCCACCTCTCTTGCCTATTGATCACTTCCTTCCACTCCTGCCTCCAAGATCTCGCCCATGCTGCTCCCTACCTCTGGTACTCTCTCCCTCTCCAACTCTCCACCTCTCTACAAATCTTCAAACAGGCTCTCAAGACTCACTACTTCAATGCCTTCCAGCTCTTATCCTAACCTGCAGCTTAAATGCTTCTTCCTGACTGTCTACTCTACCTGTGTCACCCCTGTCTGTCTCCCCCCCTATAGAATGTAAGCTCTCATGAGCAGGGCCCTCTTCCCTTATGTGCTTTTCCTTCCCTCACTCATACGATCATCTACTCAAAACTCTCCACAAGGGCACTTAACACTTGGTAGCTGACGCCCTACTGCTTTTTTGAGTGTTATGATCACTGCAGCAATGTTTAGAAACCATGTTCTTATTCTGTATTGTCTTGTGCTGTAAGTCGCTGTTTTACAAGTTTGCGCATTTGTTAATGTACTTTGTGAGGTGCGGCGGAACCCTTGTGGTGCCATATAATAAAGGATAATAATAATAATAATAATATAGATAGATTGCACTCACCAGGGCTGCTTAAAAGAGGTTGAAGCTTTATTTGTCACATCACATGCCTATGTCAAATCGACGTTTTGGTCCACCACAGGACCTTTATCAAGATGAGTCAAATGAAGCTGTGCATAATAACCACAGTGACTAGAACCATTATATATACTCATGCCACTTACAGGACTATCAGCACAACAGAAAAAAGCTGCACCCGCTACATTGTAGCACTTCATATAAAGATTCAGAGACTAAAGGCCCTTATACATGGTGCAATTCAAAGTTGGTAAGATGAGTTGTACAATTGCCCTTGAAATTCTTCCCTTGAAATTATTCATAAGATGTGGTCAAATGGTGTATGATTGATCGTTACAATCATAGGATAAAATGCATAGAAGTGTATCACATTGTACTTAAAAGATTGTAGATCTCTCTGCAAAACCATCTGATCTGCGATCCAACTAGAGGACAGCGGGGACGCGTATCGGGGTCGCAGAACACACAAAATACACCTATTTTCACATGATTGGTCTGTCCAACCTGTTGTACCTGGCCATATCGTGTAAAAAATCCTCCCGTGTATGGGCACCTTCAGTCACTCACATATATACGGTACAAGTGTTGCATTTCAAATTAATCATCACAGTCTGCTGGTGCGTCCTAGTCACATCGCATTGCAACTTAGGTTTTCTTTTTATTCGTATTGGAGAGAATCAGCGTTGCATGTAAGTCGTACACACGTATGGCCATGTTGCTTGTTCCAATAAAAATGCAGATCTTCGTCTGTATTCAGAAGTAATCACACCTATGCCCTATCCCAGTGGTTCTCAAACTCATATACATATATATATATATATATATATATATACATATACATAAAACGTTTTCACACATATAACGTTTTCCAGGTCACCTAGCAGGTGCACAGGTGTATTCATTACTGACTGACACATTTTAAAAGATCCACAGGTGGAGCTAATTATTTCACTTGTGATTCTGTGATGAGACCTGGAAAACATGCACTGTTGGGGATCTTGAGGGCCGAGTTTGAGAACCTATGCCCTATCCCATATCCATCTGATTGTGAAAGTAATTGTCATTACTATCTGCACATAGCTCTCCCAGCTCTGCACCAGGTGCAAGATAAGTGGAAAATTAGTCAGATCTCTATGTACACTCCACTGTGAAATGTCCGCAATTCCATTTACATGCACACAACATGATCTTGGTACACCTAACCTACATAGGAACACCCAGTTCCCAACCAGTCACACTCATTCGGATGCAAGTGGAGATGTAATAAATGTTGTTGGAGCACCTATGCTTCCAGTATTTCAAATGATTTAATAAACACCATACATAAAAAGCAGGTACAAAAGTTCCTTTCATACATAAAAGCATCTCTATTGACAGAATGTGGAATGTAACAGTTTAGAAAACATAGGCCCTCATTCAGAGCCATACGCAAACAGCAGTACGCTCGTTGCGTTCCGATGTTGACTAACCGCACCTGTGTCGGTGTCACACTGCGCATGTGCGTACGGCAGATTGCGAGTTTTTTTGGTCTCGTTCGTCAAATAGCGTACAGGAAGTGACATGTCAAATGTGATTGACAGAACAGGGCGTTTTTGGGTGTTGACGGGGGTGGAGATGGAAAAACGCAGGCGTGGCGAGGCGTTTTTGGGGCGTACATACATTAGCAGATGCGAGCGTAAAATGTGTACGGACCGACTCATACGTCACTGGATGATCCTCTTTCCCTTCAAAATGCTCGCACAGCTTAGGGTCTGGATTACTCGACCACATTGGCGATGGCCTTCTCCTCCATCCCGGCACTCCTCGATGTTGCTGCGATTAATCGCGGGTGGTCTGAACAGCAATTAGTGGTGGATTGAAAACCGGCTTGGTATGTGTTTTGAAAGTAGTTTTTTGTGTTAGCACAAAAGCGTACGCAGGTGGAAATCATAGCTGCTAATGTGATAATTACACAATCAATTTACGTACATTTGTGGTTGTTTCTTTTGGCTTCAATTTGTTGGTTAGGGCCTATTGTAACAATAATGTCATCATGTTTTTTTTGTTTTTACCTTTTTCTTTTGGCCTGTTGAATTTGCATCGTTATGTTAAATTTGAAACGTTCCTTAAAGAGCCCTTTTTTTTTTGGGCATGTAAAATGTGGTTTTTGCCAGTTTGTGCCTTTTGGCCCAGGATTAAATGAAATCCATTTTGACAATAATGTGAGAATACAATGTCAGTTTTTTACATTTTTTTTATTGCTCAAACAAAAAATTAAAAAAAAAAACAATTTGTGGCAAAGTTTTTTTGCAGGGTTCATTCCCAAAGTTACAATAATTGGGCCAACATAAAAGATTTATGAAATGTAGAACACAAAATTAAAAACAATTCACAAGAAAGGAGAGGGAAGTTTTGACCAGAAAGGAATATGAGCCAAGCACAGAAGGAGTGTGGGAAAAGTCGCCATTGCTGTCACCGTTTTTTCACCCGTTTGGCTGGGGGAGGGAGGGCGCCAGACCGGGTCCGGGATGTCATCGGGCTTACCTGTCCAGAGGCAGATTTTGTGGCCTCTGGACTAGGCACAGGGCTAGGCACATTTGGAGGATTGGCTGATGTTGTGCCAGAGGTGGAGGATCCTGATGTTCTGGCAGGAAGGGAGGTCGGCTCCACCATGTGCTGGCGAATGAGCTGCTCCAGGGCATTGGCGATGCGGATGTTGGCCCTGGTATTTTCCGCCAGGGCCTGACCAATGGTCACGTTGGCCGCAGCATTTTGCTCCAGGGCCTCAGCCACCCATAGCAGACTGGCGTCCATCCTCTGCAGAATCTCCGTATGGGAATCCGATTTGAAATTGAGTTCTGTGAGGAGGGCCACTGCCTGCGAGGGGGATTGCCCTGGACTGGCTTCTGCAGGGTCCTCAGTCGGATGTACTGGTTCCTCCCCTGCAGAGCCAGCAGAAATTCGGCGGCCAAGGCTCCCCTCTGGAGCAGACTCATCCGCCTGTGTCTCTGTTAGGAAAAATGAGAAAAGACTCACATTAGAATCTACATATTGGCCCAATAACATTTCAGAGTTGGTGACATCACAAGATTTACCTGGGACAACATGAGGAGCCGCAAAGTCTGGCATGTCCGTATCCATGTTGGACACGCCAAACACCTCCACAGGCTGCACACACCCCTGTGCCAGCTCTTCTAAATCCATCAACTCCAATGACACAGGGGTGGGACCCCCACCTGTCCCCCTTGCATGCCTAGCCCTGTCCGCAAGTTTTTGCTTTAGGCAATATTTGAAGTCGCCCCATCTGTGGGATAAAATGGGAAGCATTATCCTTTTGTTTAAAATGGGGTTTGTTTATAGGGGGGGCAAGTGTTTACTTACCGCCATTTGACATCCCGGGCTAGACGGACATAATCACCCACCCTATTGACAGCAACGGCTACCTCTTCCCACATTCTCCACTTCTGGCTTGTACTCATATTCCTGTCTGCCTGTGGCAGGATGTCCACACACTTCTGAATCAAAACCTCCATCTCCTTTCTTGTGAAATGTGGCTGCCTTTTTTTTTTGGCAGCTTTGGCCGGAATACTGGACCCAGCAGCCTCTTCCATATCATCCTCCTCACCTATTTGTGTAAATATGCAGATTTCTCAAATTCTCAACTTGCCCAATCTTATGTTTCAAATTAATCATTGAGACAAAATGCATGAAAGACTTACCGCCTGACTCTTGTCCATTGTTTCCCTGGTCTGTAGCCATGTCTGAGGTCCAAACAAGAAATACACCAGAATTTAAATGTTGTTTCGTGACGTATTTATACATGCGTCCTTATTTTGCGGCCGCATCATTGATTGTGCGTTCTTATGATCCCTCCTTAATTTGTGCGGGAAACGAAACACTATTTATGGCTTGGTGTGTCTCGAGTCGAGGTGGCGTTTTTGGATTGTTGGAGGTTACCTTGGTTGGAGTTTCTTGTTTGTGGATTAAGGAGTTGGCGTTTGGAGTTTATTTTGTTTGCTAGATTAGCGTTTTTATTTTCCGTTCGCTTTTTTTGGGGTTTTTTTTTGGCCTCGTTTCTTGATTTGGTAAGTTTTGTGAAGTCTAACTTTGGTTCAATTGGTGTCTCATTGTGTTTCTTCTTGTTTTTAATTTTTTGATCCATAATTTCATCTCTTTTAGGTTTTTTTTTATTTCGGACCCAAAGACCTTTTGATTGGGAATCTTATATATTTGCTCTTGGTAAGTCCATTTTTTAACTTGTATTTGCAAACTAATTAGCGCATTTTTCTCTGTTTGTATAGTGACTTATATTTGCGAACTAATTAGCGCATTTTTCTATGTTTGTTTATTAACTTGTATTTGCGAACTAATTAGCGCATTTTTCTCTGTTTGTATAGTGACTTGTATTTGCGAACTAATTTGCACATTTTTCTATGTTTGTTTATTAACTTGTATTTGTGAACTAATTAGCGCATTTTTAAATGCTTATTAATCCTGTAAAATTGTTTGTGGTTGCCCTTTAGCATTTTTGCCTTACATTTCAACCCATTTTGATGTACTGTGTGCAATGTCGTTTTGCTCTTTGCCCAAATGTGTGTTTCGCCTATTTTATGTTTTGTCTAGCACAAAATTTATAAACATAAATGCACAGACTAAACTTTTACAAATTAATATTGGGATTATTTTCAGTTTGGACATATCATGACAAAACCCCGGCATGTAAGCAGCAATGGATGGTATCATCAAGCTAAGTTGTTCTTAATTTTCTTTTGGGGTGGGTCCAAAGCCTTACATTCAAATCTTGCCATTTCAGGTTGATCTTGGGTGGATTGTTCTGGCCATGCTCCCGGAAGCCGACCAACCTCAATCTCGTCCCAGGCGTAGGCATAGTAGGCGTGCAAGGCCCCAGATATTTCGAACACGTGTCACCCTTTTTGGAATGCCCGATGATGAGGTTTTAAGACGCTACCGTCTTCCTCCCAAAATCATCATAGACACTCTCTCATTAATAGAGAGTGATCTTGAGCGGCAAATTGACAGTCCTACAGCAATACCACCACTTACGCAATTTATGGCGGTGTTACATTTCTGTGCCTCAGGATCGTTTCAAACAACGGTGGGAATAGTGGCGGGCATCTCACAATCCTCCTTTTCAAGGATCCTGAGGGCAGTGATGGAGGCACTTTTCAAGCACCTCCATCATTTTATTAAAATGCCTTTGGATATGGGTGCCCTTAGTGTGGCCAATGCCAATTTTTACCAAATAGCTGGCTTCCCACACATCATAGGGGTTGTGGATGGTACTCACATACCACTTCAGCCTCCAGCATGGCTGGAGGCAATATTTCACAACCGTAAACACTATCACTCCCTGAATGTAATGGTGGTATGTGATGCCTCCCTCCAGATCCTGTCCCTGAATGCAAAATTACCAGGAAGTGCACATGACTCCTTCGTCATCCGGCAATCAGGGATATGGCACAAATTAAACAACCTACAAGCTGGTGATGCGTGGCTTCTGGGTAAGTGGAGACCTTTAGTACATAACAATGTTAAGCTTGATACACAGTGATCCTGATGTTGTCTATTCTTTTTCACAGGAGACAGTGGATACCCTTGCATGCCCTGGCTGCTCACTCCTTATTTGGCTCCCACACCAGGCCCACAAAGTGAGTTTAATACCGCACTTACAGCCACCAGGCAAGTGGTGGAGCGCTGTATTGGCCTTTTAAAAGGCCGATTCAGATGCCTCCACCGCTCTCGTGGCGAGCTCATGTATTTGCCGGATATGGTTTCGAAAATTGTGGTCCTGTGTGGGATCTTTCACAACATCGCCATAAGGAGTGGTGTTCCAATGCAGCCAGAGGATGCCTTACCCGAGGATGGCCCCCCCGAGGTTGGTCGGAGGTCAGTATGTGGGGGGGCCATACGCAATGATATGGTGGCCCGATATTTTAGGTAATTATTGACCAAACAACAGTGTGTATACCCAATGTGTTACGGTTTTTTGCCGTTCATCTTTTTTGATATTAATTCTTGCACCATCTTCTGTTTGTTTGCATAATCTTTGCCACTCCCACGATGACTACTTCCTGCTACCCTTCAAAAACCTTTATGTGGAAACTTCTGGAATATATTATGACACCCATATTGCAACGCCATATTTTTGAAATCATGTGGGCATGGACCTTCGTCAACCAGTTCTTGATTTGTTGTGTGTTTGTTTCCTGTTTTTGGTATGTGGTGTATTTCTGATTATCACTGTGTGTTTTGTTTGTGAGTGACCACTTTGTATTTTGATTTCTGTTGTGAATAAATATTTGGAGAGAGTGTAATTTGTTTCCTTTTTGGGCACGTTAGAAGCAAGTGTAAACAAACTCCCAAACGTTAATGGGTAACCCAGTAATGAAGCAAGTGGAGCTAAAATGTAATATGTTTTCGGGGTACTAACCAACACACCAAGGAATCCTGTACAATCAGTTGCCTTCGTAAGATTGTCCTAAGCAGATTGGCCACCAAATAGGAACCTGAAAAATGTTCTAAACTATCATGTTGTCTACCCCAAAAAAGGAAAATGACATTGGTACTGGGAGGGGTTTCTTGTGCCTGTTTGCCTTCAAAATACAACACACAATCTGTAGTGAGATTCTGTGGCAATCCTTGCTTGAAGAGTCTACTTATGTCAGTGTAAAGAATCTTGGAGTTACTAAAAACGCATGAGACAGAGCGTGAATTAAAACTGATTTATTTCTAAACAATTAGAAAAAAAAAACAAAAAAAACTAATTCCTAAGGAGGACCGCCAGATGGTCAAGGCCCTGCAGAAGCCCGGTGACTTGCTCCCGCATACGTGCCACACACTGACAGATTTCTGCCCGATGCCTCTGTTCCTCTGTGGGTGACAAAAGTTTGGGGATTAATAAATCAATAATGAAGCAACAGTCTAAAAAAAACACAAAACAAGCAAACCAAAACTTAAAAGCTTGTGGCCAAAAAAACATTACACGGATAAAACCCAGCACCCCAAAATGTCCTAGGCCAAAAATACAAGGGCCCTAAAAAAATGCACACAGGTGTGATATGTATATGGTGAAATCAGCAGGAACAGGTAAAGACAACCCCCAAAAATACCCTAAGGCGACAGAAAGCCAAAACAAATGGGGACGACACATGATTACATACAAACAGTTTGTGGTGCCCAAAATAAAATAAAAAAACATACCGTTCGGCAAAACACCAGAGCGAGAAGCCACTCCCTTGACCACCACGGAGGTGGCTACATTCCCCAAACCTAGGGGCAGGGTGTTTGAAGAATCCTGGGAGGGGGTATTTGGAGGAGGGGCGGATGGAGGAGAGGGGGAATTGGGCTGGAGGGGAAGTAGACCAGAAATCTCGGCCACAGGGTCTGGGGAGGAGGGGGTAATTGAGGAATTGGGGGTTGGAGAGAGGGGACGGGACCGGCGTCTTGTCTGGCGATGACGCCGTAGTCTTTGCTGTGCCCCTAAAAGATGAAAAAAATATTGTGGTTAGTTTCAACAGGAATCCAAAATAAAAAATAAAAAAAAACAAAAAATGTACAATGACTAAATAGGACAGACATAAAAACATGCACATGCAGATATGACTACAATGACTAAATAGGACAGACATGAAAACATGCACATGCAGATATGACTACAATGACTAAATAGGACAGACATGAAAACATGCACATGCAGATATGACTACAATGACTAAATAGGACAGACATGAAAACATGCACACGCAGTTAGGGCCCACAAGATAAACTTGAAAACCACAGTCCATAAAACTTACTTTCCTCGATCTGCATGCGAAAGCATGCCAGCAAGCGGGGCGTACGCCGGTGCAGGTCCGACCACCTGCGCTCCAGCTGGCCAATATGTCGGCGTGAGCCGAAGGAGCGCAGGCGGTGACGTACCTCCGCATATGCGGAACGCTTTCGCCTATTTGAGATGGGTGGAGGCTGACTGGTGATCCCCCTGTCCAACACCTCCGTCAGCACCAGCAGTTCACGCCTGGTGAATGCGGCGGATCTCATGATGGCAATGGTGTTTTTTTAGAAAATTATTTTTAATAAAGCACCCAAAAAAAATTTGATTGGCTAATGTATTTGGGAAATTAACAGGACAAATTCTATTGGTTAGTGTATGAGTCATGTATTCGACAGGGCCACAAATCTCTTGAGAGTTATGATAGGCTTGATGCAGTGACATGCGTAAGCAAATTTAAATAAAGAAATGAACCACAGAAAATTTGTGGGGATACAAACAAATAGAACAATTGTTTAATTGGGGCTAACATGTCTTTTGAACAATAAAAGCGAAGGTTTCAGCCGTACGTATTCTGCGAGTAAACACAAACACGGACAAGATTAAAGTTTAATGCATTGTGTTGAAAGAAAAAAAACAATTAAGCTAATTGATACATTGATTGGCATGATACGATTGAGGGAGGTAGGCAGAAAAAACGAGCAGGTAATCGGAATCTGACAGTCCCACTTCCGGTTTGTACTTGTGCGTGCGTTCCCTTCAAGCCATTTCAGGGATGTACGCTCGCTATTTGGCATGCTCGTTAGTTAGAGGAGGGGTCGCCTGAGTTTGGGGCGGATTTTTAGCTGCGTACGAAAATACGAGCGAGTGCTTGAATTTAAATATTTTTTTACGTACGCCGAACGTACGTACGCCCACTTGCGAGTGGGTCTGAATCAGGGCCATAGTTCACTTAGTAATCTGTATCACGTGTTGTTCTAAATAGAAACAGTCTAATAAGCTAAACAATTACCAAAAGGACTGCTAAAAAAATACATCTACTTCCTTTGTTACTAATTATCATTTGTGTACTGATAATTAGCAGACCAATAAAGCTCAAAATCCAGTGTGGACACAGTTTATATACACATCTAAATCCTCAATTCATGATAGATATGCCGTGTTTTGAACACAGGATAAACATGTGGTATGTATCCGGCTCCAAGAATGCAAGGGAAGAGTATAAAACCCCTTCAGTAGCTGTACCTGGAAGTGACGTGAGTGAGGGCGGAAGTGGATGTTTTTGCCCACACTTTCCTGGAAAATAACTAATTTGGCCCCTTGCGGGCTCGCTTTGCTCACCACATGTTATATTACCCCTCTATGCCCACTTTTATGGTAGGGAATGACGTTGGACACTGGCTGATGACGTCATCGTACACAAATAGAAGGGGATCTATCTCATTCCAGAATTTGCAAGAGGGGAGTTGTAATAAAAGTGGCTGGGATTTAAATAACAGAGTTTGATTTGCGTGCTGTTGATGTAAGTGACGGCAATGTATTACTTTACCCGGCTACAGCTCTACCGCTCCTTCTCTATCCCAGGTTAGAGGCTGCACCAGGTCACAAATGTAATAATTCCCTTCTCCAGCTGTGTGGTTAGGGGACACTCCGCTGCTCTTGCATTCTCCCAGCTCTACGCTGCCCACAAAGCTCTGCAGTGATCCCACAATCATGTAAGCAAGTTGAATAATTCATGGCACATATGATATTGCTCATACAGTACCATAACTTTTCCACTATCGCTACATTAACTAGTGATCTCTTTTTATTGAACTGGTGCATGGATTGTCACATAGCAAAAAGCTCTAGAAAGATCTCATACCAAATATCTGAATAGAGTACATTCTAAATGTTTGTATTACCTCAGTATGCCAATTCTTTAAGGGGATCTTTAACACTCTGCAGGATTTTGAAAGAAGTAATGTCATCAGCTTAATTATGTCACATTATTTGAGTATAGCACATTTATTCTTAAATAATGTGACACTAACCCTCAACTAATGAGCCAGTTATGACTGTTAATTTGCATATGATTAACTTATTCAATAATCTGATACTGTTTTAGGTAACATCTTGCAATTTTCACTGATTTTATGGTGTTTAATGAATCTAATCCTAATGCAATTAAATGCATTTTGAGTATAATATTCTGCAATAGTAAAGCTTGTAACAATGCCATCTGGTGGCCCCAAAAAATAAAATAACTTGAACATAGAATTATTCTGATAAAAATTTTGAATATGTAGTAACTTAGGGGGTCTATGCACTAATAATAATAGCGGAACTGCCATGATTATTAAGTATCCATATCGCAGAGTATATTTAAATTTTTTATGAAAATATCCCCGCTATGTACAAAAGGGAACTCGTTGGGTCAGTAGTTGCGGTAACCGCTGTCTCTGCAAGTTATAATCCCCGGCAAATTGTAGAAGTCTTTCACATTTGATCCGTAGATTTGCAGAAATATATTGGCATTGTAATTGGTTGCTTTGTTTCAGAGTTATGTGGCAAAATGTCCACCCACCATTTACAATGCATCACCATTGTGCTCTGGAAAATGTGACAGTTTGTGAACTGTCCTTGTGCACCAGCAGGATGACCTGGAACATGTGACCTGCTGGGAAGTCTGGAAACTGTCAGTTGTTTGCAGCCACATATATCAGTGTGTTTGTCTTGCGGGGACCTTAATCACTAACTGCTGTGCTATTTCATTATTCACTTCACCTCGCATGGTTTACACCAAACATTCCTAGAGGCTCGCCTCGAGGACGTAGATGTAGTGGAACCCTTACAGGTCACCCAGAGTGCACAGTTCAAAGATCTTAAACAACATATAACAAGATCAACTGATACGCCACTTACATTGGACATGACATATTCACCACAATACTAGTCTTTGGGACCTATGGACGTGCAATGTGTGATCTGTGGTGCCCTACACTTCGTGGTACAGGAGATTAACGGCCATTTTTCAGACTGCTGTCACAATGGAAATGTTTCATTGCCCGATGTGCATATTTAGCAAAAACCCTTTATGACAAATACCCTCAAATTACGGACTCATTGGGCGAGATGTAATAGGTTGTGAGTTTTGAAAAAGTGCGAGTATAGAGCTATACTGGCACATTTTCAAAACTCTCCCTCTGTAATAGGGTGTGAGAACATGCAAACTTGCATGTTTCTCACACCTCCGCAACTCGCAATGGCAAAATACGCATCCAGATGTTTTTCCATTGTGAGCATGGAATTCGGGCAATGTAATAAAGTGTGTTTCTTTCGCACCCTATTACTGTGTAAAAACTCGTAAAAAAACAGACCTGCTTCACGATAGCGAGTCTAGCCTGAGCAGGTCCGAGTAACATAGAAAGATGCAAAGATCCGTTCATCTTTTTGAGTGTAGAATAAAAATTATGTGTATCCCCTCCCCACAAGAATAACCAGCCCAGGGCTCTGTAGAGCCTGTATGGCTCTTAAAATACAGGGGAAAAAATGTGTAGGGGTCCCCTGTATTTTAAGAACCATCACTGGGCTATGCTGAGCCTGTCCAGGTTCTTAAAATACAGGGGAAAAATGCATAGGGGTCCCCTATATTTTAAGAACCAGCACAGTACTCAGCTCATAGGCAAACGCAGGGGGGGTTTCTGTCTGCCTGGAAACCCCCCTCCCCAACACATACCATGACCACAGTAGAAATAGTAATAGAATAGAATTTTACTAGTTTACATGTTCTTCTCAGTATCACAAATGAAATAATTAGCACCACCTGTGGATCTTTTAACATGTATCAGCCAGTAATAAATAACCTGTGCACCAACAAAGAGCTCTGGAAAACATGCACTGTTAGGGATGCACTGCTATAGAGCCCAATATGTACGTATATGTTCAGGGCAATGCTAGGTTCTTCTGCAGCTCCTCCAGGCTCCCGGACTTGCTCCAGTGCTCTGGAATGGTGCTCACATCTAATATAAATACATTCAGCTCAATCAGGATGGCTTACTGCTGCATCAAATGACTTACTGTGATCCTGTATATGCTGGAATTATGACACACAATACACATTGTATGACGCATATTAAAACTGGATAAGTACTAATTCTGCCCTCTTCATTGACTGGCCACACTCACTCTAAAATCAAGCATTTGGAACCCCCCCCTCTAGAAATCCTGCGTTTGCCACTGCAGCTGAGTCAGTCCTGGTTGTGGAAGTAAAGGGGACAAACTGAGTAGGGGTCCCCTGTAATTTCCATAACCAGCACAGGACTCTTTCTAGTGGGGGGTAATGCCACAGCCAGGGGAACCTTTTCAACGGGTCCCCCGGCCAAAACATTACCCCTGTCCGCTAGTCAGCCCAGGCTGGGGATCTCTGGGGAGGGGGGGACCCCCCTAGTAAAGTGGTCCCCCTCTCCAGGGTACCCCAGGTCTGGTCTGATAGCCGGAGCTATCCCCGGCACCCCTGGGCGGTGGGTGCCGGGTTGATTGTGTTAAATGTGTGGTGTAAAAAATAGATTTAATAATATTGTCTTTTGCTTGTGAGCTACAGGTCCCAGCAAGCCTCCCCCGCATGCTGGTACTTGGAGAACCACAAATACCAGCATGCGTGCATTACGGGCCCATTGGTACCTGTAGTGCACCTGCAAAAGAAATATTAAAATAAAGACAAGACACACACACCGTGACAGTGCAGTTTTATTTAAACATACATGTACAATCACATTCACACTCACATTCACGCATACTCACCTAGTATCCCTGTAGCCAATCACACCCCCTTGTCCATGTAGAAATCCACAGATACCTGTAAAAAACACAATACTCACCTATTCCTATGCATAGTTCACATCCTCTTCGGTCCATGTAGGAATCCACAGGGTTAAAGAAAAAAAACACAAAGTCCCGATCCAGTATGGACACAAGGAAGAGTATGTTTACACATACCCTTAATCCACGCGAATGACAGGGACTAACATGTCTTCTGTCATTTCCGGAGCCGACAGCCAGTCAGCAGGCACCTCCTTAGGATCCCTACCTCTCCAGGGATCCCCGGCCTGGGCTGACTATCGGTCAGGGGTAATGCTTTGGCCGGGGAACAATGATGAAACCGTGAAAGGGTTAGCTGTGGCTAGAAAGAGTCCGGTGCTGGTTATGGAAAATACAGGGGACCCCTGTTCATTTTGTTCCCTGTATTTCTACAACCAGGACCGCCTTAGCTGAGCCCTGTGCTGGTTCTTAAAATACAGGTGACCCCTACGCATTTTCCCCCTGTTTTTTAAGAACCTGGACAGGCTCAGTAAAGCCCTGTGCTGGTTCTTAAAATACAAGGGACCCCTATGCATTTTTTCCCCTGTAATTTAAGAACCAGGACAGGCTCTTAAAAGTCCAAGGCTAGTTATGCTTGTGAGGAGGGTATGCACGTCATTTTTAATTTTTTTTACTGTGTTCCTTTTTTTTTACAACACAAAAGCCTTCACGGATCTAACTGATCTGTGAAGGCTTCTGTATAACTCGGACCTTTTAATGCTAGTCCCATTAAAAAGTCAGAGTTTTCATAGGAGAAAACTCCCCAATAATCGCATTATGTAATAGTCTGAACTCACAAGTTAGCAGGCTATTACATTTGGTGAGTTTTGAGACAAACTCTGACCTTTACATGTACGAGAAGGTCTGAGTTTGTCTCATACAAAAAACTCACACCCTATTACATCTCGCCATATATCTCCATAATATCCTAAGTAACTAATATCCCTAATATGCTCCATAACTAAGGCGGTTACCGCCAGGATTCCCTAGTTATTATTATTAATAATAATAATAATAATAATAATAATAATATCAAATTACATTGATGGTCTCGGAATAGAAATAAAGTACATTTAATGACAGAAAAAAGATTGCCCTGTCCAAGTGATATTACAATTTAAAATGTGTGGGGAACAATTGATGCATAAAGAAGCATAATAACATATTTTAGCTATAGTTAGGGAAATCATGTGTGGCTTCAGTAGGGCATAAGCACTATAAGCTACCAACATTAAAGTAGCCATTTGGCCGCTGGAATTTCTGCGCAGCTTGCGGTGGTGTGGGGTGGGGTGGGGTGGGGTGTGCGGTGGTGTGTGGTGGTTGGGTCTAGAAGAGACAGTGTAAGGTTTAGACATACAGTAAACAGTGAACCAATCATTGTAGAAATCTTAACAGTCAGCTGCTGGAAACCAGACAGTCCATCAAAATGTATACTAACATTTGTGTGTGATACTCAAACAGCATTAATATGCATAAGAAATCACTGGTAAGCAATGTTATCCCTTTGTGTACTCAAATTATAAGTATATATCCAATGAAAAGTTTGAAGATATGAGTAGCCTAGTCACACTTATGTCCTCTTTATCAAAGTCCAATAACTCCTGTGTTATTGCTCAGTGCCAGTCTCATAAGTGTCTTTTCATCATAATACAATACAGTAAAATTCTGAATAATGTTAAAAGAAAACTGATTTTTTAAAATTTATTTAGCTTTATTTATAAGGGGCCCGACGTGGTCTGCAGCGTCGTACAGAGGGAAAATGACAAGACAGTACATGGTAACGCAGTACAATACAATAAACAATACAGTATACAATTGACAACTTAAAAGTGTAAACAGTTATTGAAGAGTTTTGGTTTTCTTGCAGTGTAATTGTTTTTGAACCTACCGTGTAAAGTAGGAAACTAATTTTTATACATGGGGGGGAGGGGGGCAATAATTATTAGGAAAGGTTATCCAAATGTGAACTGCCCTTGTAAGGATCTACTCTAATTTTACATAAATGAATGCAATTTTATGAATGTTAGTCATTTGAAGGAGTCAATATATCAAGTGATAATAACGTCATTTTTGACAAAGTCCATGAAGAAATCAGATATTCCTATTGCAGCACCCTGGTTTTCTCCTAATACATTGCTATGAAATGTGCTGGCAACTTATCAAGCAGTGAAAGTTGAGTTTTTTTTTGCTTGTTAACTGACACATAACATTATCTGATGATAACATTATGATTGTTTAAGCCTTAATGCAATGTTCATGCATGCAGGTCCATTCAAATGTACATCTCACCTATTTTACCTAACTCTCATGGATGCACATTAGAGCTGTTCAGTAGCAATTACTGTGCTGATGCCATACAATAGGACAGAGATTGCCGGAGGTGTGAGTTTTTGTAACACCTCTCTGGGGACTCTCTTTAAAACATTGCAGCACTGAGACAACCTGTATCTCTGAGACAGCAGGTGTCTCTTATAGATGGGAAAAGGGACAATTTGATACATTGACCTGGAAGCCTTTGAATAGTTAATATATGAATACATACAGTAGATTCATCCCGATCATTTTTTTGGGCCCACCACTAGTAGTCTAAGCCTGGTGCTTAGCAGGCTGGGCTGTAACAGAATGGGAATGGACATATTGTGTTGTACTTTGTTCAATCATTTTGTGACAGTTGAGACAGCTCAAAAAACATGTACAATAGTTTGTGCTTCCTCGCCTGTCTTTTTTTTGAGGTTGCCATGTGATTTGCCAAATTGCCGCTTAATAAATGGGATGGTTTGTATGCCAGCAAGGTTTCCAAACCACAAATGTGGCTTGATATGCAGTTTTGCCTTTAGTAGAGGACATATTTTACAAACTGCACAAATTGCATCAAAACCTGCTGTATGCTGAAACCGCATTTTCATAATCCCCCCCTTCCCTTCCCTCTGTAAGCTTTATTTGATCCAGGGAAAAATATTCTAAAAGTAGCGGGTTTGTTATTTCTGATTAGACCCAATTATTATTAGCCATAGTTTGGCCATAGAAGCCACAGCCTGGAGACCATGTGACTCCTGCAGATCACAGTATCAGTAATATAAATACATAAAGATAAAAAGAAACATCTTACAGTATATCTTTTATACCTTATATAATTATATGATATAATTTATAACTGCATAGATTTGGTGTCCCCCTATTTGAGAAGACTAGCTTAATATACTTGATAATTTATGGGTCTTCCCTAATATTGTGATCTTAATAATAAATGCTTTCATCTTATTATTTACACAGGAATGCTACAAAAAGGAAACAGTATTTGTTCCACAAAATGCTAAAATATGCTTGTTTAAAGTAGAAAATGTAATGGTAATTTCCAATGACCTCATTCCATTGTAAGTAGGTAAAATTGGGTCTGGTCTATGAGGTACAAAATAGCTTTGGTCAATAAGAGGTTATAATAATAAATCATCACTATTATTATTATTATTATTATTATTAATAACCATAGGATGCCCTGCCATATTTTTTTCTACCAGCCAAGTGTAAAGAAAGTGCCATAACCACTAACTTTGTCTTTTAAACACTGCAGGGTGTTTTTTTTTTAAAGGAAATTCATGGAGGCAAATTACATGAATGATTACTACAAATTGGTCAATCCATGTCACTACACTAAAGAAAGAGATTATTTGTTCAAATAAGGTAGTGGTAAGAATTCAGTTGACTTCTCAAAGAGATAAAAATCACATGCCTGGGCTACTGGATAAGGTCTGCTTTCTTCATTCGAGACCATTAGGAAACAAGTATTTCATTGTTATGTATGATGTGAGTGGGAGTCCGCAAATGGCAGACTGCACAGGAAACAAAGATGGGGTAATCATTTAGTGCAACCCTACACTTAGACAGGTGCCAGTCTTGGATCCTTAATTGACTTCATTTGTTACTTATACCTGCAAATCACACTGTTATCATCATTAAACAAGCAATAGAAACCAAAGTTTTGTCACTGCCTCAGATAACAGAGCAAGTTACCAAATGTTCCAGCCATATTGACTTACTGGCTTCATTTCACATCATTAC
This sequence comes from Taudactylus pleione, assembly GCA_031769625.1. NCBI lineage: Eukaryota > Metazoa > Chordata > Amphibia > Anura > Myobatrachidae > Taudactylus > Taudactylus pleione. The sequence continues at coordinate 11,333,305 of JAUIMM010000608.1, read as the reverse complement.
ATTGAATTGAAATCAAATATCCGTAAAAAACGAATTACATTGCAAGAACCTTGTTTGTTCATACTCTCCATGTAGGAAACAAGGTCTGAAGATTACACTACTGGTATCTCATAACATATGAGACAATTTAAAGGGTCACCTCCATATTAGTTGCATCCGCATCACAAGAATCTCTATTCATTTCTCAGCAATCCAATGTATAACCATGGTGATACGCTTCATGATATTGAGATTATGTTTCCTTAAAATACATTTTGTAAGAATGTTGTGCAGTTTCAGCATGAATGGTCGTGAAGTCATGAGTTTGTTAACTGTGTATAAAGACAGAACTGTGGACAGTTGACTGCTCTTACTATCCTTGCTCTTATGTCAGCCTATACCCTATCCATTAAAGTTTAGTTTTGAACCATAATTTGTTTATTACATCTTACATATTATGCTCAATATATTTATATGCATTTATGCTTTTTTGATGTTCTGCTTTTGCCTTTGCTTGTTATGTATTTTGCCTGTTACACCTTTGTCTTTTACGTGCTATACTCTCACAACTGCCTAGCGCTTCAGAGTTTTGTGGCATCATGTAAATAAACAATAAGAATAATACTACAAATAATAATTGTTACATAGAATTTGGTCAGTGGCATATGAATTGTGGTTGCAGTAGTCACAAATTAACCCAGGCCATACTTTCCAACCTTTTGACTGCGGGGGGTATGGTGTGGTGCAGGTGGGCTGGCCTGAGAGCGTGACAATAAGATTGTGTCATTGTAGTCCCATCCCGCTTTTCAATGCCACAATTACTGGCATTGTGAAGCGAGGGGCAGAGATAGGATGATGCGATTCAGTGCAAATTGCATCATTGGCTGCCTGTATAGACCACTTTACTTGGGTAGTGGGTGGCCATGGCTGGGTGGCTCCAGCCTCCAGGAGACTTGCCCACTTTTCCAGGCTGCTGGGAGCATCACCCGATTTTCAGGAGCCTACCGGCGGTTTCGGGAGGGTAGGCAAGTATGGTCCAGTCTCAAAAGAATAAGGGGCCTAAGCTGAGACCCATCTGCATTACCTGCTTGTCTGTGACAGTGGAGATGCTATAAAATGATGGAAGTGCCCACATATTCCTTGCTACTGTAAATGAATAGCACAAGGCATTACAAGGTAAGAACTAAGTGGTCTATTTGTGAAGTCCCAAAAAGCTCTATCTCTGGTGAAAATGTAGCTATGTTCAGTAATAGCTGGTAGGACATGCACAGTCTGTGCATGGCCTATCTGTCAACACTAGACTTAAGATGGCATGTAGTACAGAACAGTGAAAATATTTTCAGTTACTGGGAAATTACTGACAGTCAGTGCCGGATTAAACCTTGTAGAGGCCCCTAGTCGAAATCTCAGGGGAACCCTCACAAATTATCTCCTAATATGGTTTTAATTTTACCAACCAACAATTATAATAAACCGTACGTAGGTTGGACTGAAATTTTTTTACAAACTGACAGCTGACAGAAGATGAGCTTTTAAGAGACAAACTATAATGTGAATCTGATGTCTATGGTTTATGTACTTTAAGTTGTTAATGGGTACATTATATTAATACAGTATTTTCTCTATAGAGTCTTTTAAAGTTTTCATTTCTTTGAGTTGATATATTTTTCTATCTTTTGGAAACAATTTAAGAAAGCTTGATTGTAATTTTCTTTCAAGATCAAATCAATATTATTTTGATTTGTTGTCGCGGGGCCCCTAAAAGGTGCAGGCCCATAGGCCGGCGCCTACTCTGCCTATTTGGTAATCCAGCACTGCTGACAGTAATAAAATAAGCATCCAAGTGATGCCATAACAAGTGGTATGCACCTCACACACTTAATAGCAAATTCATCACTACTATTAAGTGAAACATCAACCAGTCAGATTGCAGGAAGCTATGAGATGCTTCTGCATGCCAAAAGACAATGAAGGGCCACAGAAGGGTTAAGTAATTTTTGTACAGATGTTACTACAATGCACGTTATATTGTATATTGGTCACCAAGATGCTCTCTGTATTGTACATTGGTCACTAGGATGCTCTCTGCATTGTATAATGGTCACTAGGATACTCCCTGCATCATATATTGGTCACTAGGATGCTCTCTGTATTACATAGTGTTCACTTGAATCCTCCCTGTATTGTATATTGGTCACTAAGATGCTCTCTATTGTTTAGAGATCACTGGAAAGGTCTCTGTTTTGAATACTAGACAGATAGCTAGTATTCAAAGCAGAGATTCTTGCCAGACTATTACATACTTTCCAACTGTCCCAATTTTGATTGGACTGTCCTGCTTTAAGAGCACTGTCCTGCCATCCCACCCATGGGTCACAATGTCCTGTAGGGGGAAAATTTGTGAGGTCACTATCTCTCACCTACTTCTCTGTATAGCACAGCAGTGGGGGCAAACAAACTGCTCTGGAATCACTGGGCACACTTCCAATGTAATAAGCAGCAGGAGCATAATGAGCACCATTTGTAGGTATGTTATACTGTAGCTTTGATAAAAATTTTCAGGTTATATCATCTCTTTGGCCATAATGTATGTACTACACCCACATTAGAACAATCTTCATAGTTTTTTGTCATGTTCATTTTTCGATTGAAATGGGCCACTTGCTTGGGACTGTATACATGATCAAGCCGAATGCGAATTAGGAGTTTTGAAGCCACCACACATCACCAGCAGCTTGTAGGTGGAAACCACTGTGATGTGAAGCTATTTCAAAACCATTGGAAAAACAAAAAGAACGTTGCTTGGTAAATTATCCTATAATGTTCTAGATTATGTAAATTTTGGGATAATACAATATTTCCCCTATTGTAAATATGTAAAATGTTAGAAGTTCATGTTGAAGCATAGAATGTTGTCTGGAAATAACATGCACCTTCTAAGTTTATACATATTTAAGTACAATATTGAATGGATTACCCTTTGGAATATTTACTTAACTAGCATGGTTGATAAACTCACTAACTGATTCAACTGATAAACTGATTAATATACATATATCCTTATTCTGTCCTGCTATTACGTACCATAAATGTTAGTTTTTACTGTAAATGTATTTGAGTTCCCTTATATAGGTGTCGAAAGTCCAAGTAATACCAGTATCATTAGATGGCTACTTTCAATGCATTATAATGTATTTGGTTACCTGTCAGCACATGTCAGCTTTGCCTCTGATTTTATCCTAAGGAACCATTTTAATTAAAGAGAATTTAATTATTATTCTACAAATTTTGACTACATTCAAGTTTTTATTTTTTATTGGGACATTTTATTGAAGTGTAATGCTCCGTACACATGGAGCGATCAGATAACGATCAGATATCGTTGTCTGATCGTCCTGCATGTGCTGGATGTTCGATATCGAACATCCAGCACATGCACCAACTCTCAAACGGCTATAACGTCCCGTAATCAACCATCGCGGGTCCCTATAGTAACCAGGCTAACCTGGTCGATATCAACCAGGTTGGCCTGCATGCACGGGCGATGGTCGATATTGATATCGACCATCTGTGCCCGTGCTTCGAACATTGTTTGGGGGTTGGAAGGGCCCAAAAACAGGACGATATGAACGATAAGGATATGATCGATATCGTTATCGTTCATATCGTCCTGTTATATCTGACCGTGTGTACGCACCATAAGAAGCTGAAAATCTTTTATTATTCCATACCTAAAAGTCTATACTGCATATGACAATGTACTGTAAAGTAGAAGCAATTGTGGATATGCAGTAATATAATCACTGTATAAACTCTACTCCAGTACATTGTACTCAGTGGAATAACTTCAACCATTGCTGCCCATGCTAACTGGGCTCAAAATATTGCCCCATTTACAGTCTTTAAGATTGCAGCCAGGGGCTTGCTGGTAAGTGGTGCCAATGATTAGAAGTAGGCCCTGTGAAAATGTCATTAAGCTTCCTTGGTTGGTGCTTATAGTGCTTCTCCATTCTGGCTTGAGTACAATATTTATCCCACTATCTAATTAACAAGCATTAATCCCTAAGTGCAGTTTCACCACATGTTCTTTATGGATGCAGGAAGTAACAGCCTATGCATTCTTATGTAGTGCCTTACATGCATTTCTCTTTCCTTACATGCATTCTTATGTAGTGCCTTACATGCATTTCTCTTTCCTTACATGCATTCTAATGTAGTGCCTTACATGCATTTCTCTTTCCTTACATGCATTTCTCATTTCCTTACATGCATTTCTCATTTCCTTAAATGCATTTCTCTTTCCTTACATGCATTTCTCATTTCCTTACATGCATTTCTCTTTCCTTACATGCATTTCTCATTTCCTTACATGCATTTCTCATTTGACAATCTCAAGAGAAGTTCCTGCTGCTTTAAAGACACATATAGATCACATTTTCTATTTAATTTGTCTAATAACGCAATAAAGAATTACACTCATTCCAAAATATGTACAGAAAGATGTTTCTTACATTGACAGTGTCTGCTCCACCAGACCAGCTCAATTATTATTCTGCACCGCCTTACACAGTAAATAAACAAATAAGTGAACAAGCAACCAGAGCTGCATTAGTGATCATAACACTCAAAATGAGCAGCCGGGAGTCAGCAACCAAGTGTTAGGTGCCTTGTTGTGAGTAAGGAGTAGATGAAAGTATAAGTAAGGAGAAGCACCTGAGGGAAAAGGGCCCTGCTCATGAGAGCTTACATTCTAAAGGGGGGGGGGATCAGACAAACAGGTGAGACACAGATGGAGTAGACAGGAAGGAAGGAGCATGAAGTAGCAGGTTATGATGAAGGTGTGGGTCTTGAGAGCCTGATTGAAGATTTGTAGATTTGTAGAGAGGTGGAGAGTCTGATAGGGAGAGAGTTTCAGAGTTAAGGAGCAGCAAAAGCACATCTTGGAGGTGGGAATGGGAGGAAGTAATCAGTTGACTGGAGAGATTTCTGAAATCTGAACCCCCCCGAGCCCTCACGATCCGAGTCAGGCTCGACTTTTCTCGCCTGACTCGGATCTGAAATCGAGGCAAAACGTCATCATCCCACCTTCCGGATCTCTAGGGTTTTGGATTCTATAAAAGGTCCCCGCGTCGGCGCCATTTCTCACTCAGGCTGTGGACAGTGAAGAGGGAGGGTGGGAGCTAGGGCTGGCTGGGCTGTGTTGTGCTGCTGTTGTCCATAGGGGCTGTGACCACTCAGTCCATAGGGGCTGACTGGGCTGTGTTGTGCTGCTGTCATAGGGGCTGGCTGGGCTGTGTTGTGCAGTCAGTTGTCCATAGGGGCTGTGTCCACTCCAAAGTCTATAGGGGCTGGCTGGACTGTGTTGTGCATTGTCCCATAAAGGCTGTAGTCCAAGAGGGGTGCTGTAGTGTTGTCCAGGGGGTGATCTGTGCATCTGTGGTGCTCACCCAAAGTGCACTCCAAAAAATTATTTTTTTTCTGTGTTTGTGAATTGTGTGCACAGTAGCCGCACGTGCATCAACACAGTAACGCCAAGCGTGCGCCTGTGTCATAAGTAAAGGGCCGGCTGGCTTGACTGTTAAAGGGTGCTGTAACCCCCAAAGTGCACTCCAAACAAAATAAAAAATTATTTTCTGTGTTTGTGAATTGTGTGCACTGTGGCTGCACGTGCATCAACAAAGGAGCAGCGCCAAGCATGCGCCTGTGTCCCATAAGTAAAGGGCCGGCTGGCTTGTCTGTTAAAGGGTGCTGTAACCCCCAAAGTGCACTCCAAACAAAATCAAAAAATATTTTCTGTATTTGTGAATTGTGTGCACTGTGGCTGCACGTACATCAACAAAGGAGCAGTGTCAAGCGTGCGCCTGTGTCCAATAAGCCTGTTAAAGGGTAGTGTAACCCCCAAAGTGCACTCCACAAAAAATAATTCTTTTTTTTCTGTGTTTGTGTGCGAAATGCACAGTAGCCGCACGTGCATCAACACAGTAGCAGCGCCAAGCATGCGCCTGTGTCATAAGTCAAGGGCCGGATTGGACATCTGGTCTGAACTGAAGGATGTGCCAGCCATGTCAATTTCTGACATGTCTACTCTCACTCGCATATGATACTGTCACCACTGACAAAATGGTGGAGGAATTATTTTCTGTGTTTGTGAACTGTGTGCACTGTGGCTGCACGTGCATCAACAAAGGAGCAGCGCCAAAAGTACGCCTGTATCATAAGTAAAGGGCCGGCTGGCTTGTCCGTTAAAGGGTGCTGTAACCCCCAAAGTGCACTCCATAAAAAATACAAAATTTCTTCTTTTTTTTCTGTCTTTGTGAATTGTGTGGGCTGTAGCCGCACCTGCATCCTCAAAGCAGCAGCGACAAGCGTGCGTCTGTCTGTTAAAGGGTGGTGTAACCCCCAAAGTGTGCTCCAACCAAAATAAAACATTTTCTTCTTTGTTTGTGAATTGTGTGCACTGTACGTGCATCCTCAAAGCAGCAGCGCCAAGCGTGCATCTGTCTGTTAAAGGGTGGTGTAACCCTCAAAGTGCACTCCACAAAAAATAAAAAAATCTTTTTTTTCTGTCTTTGTGAATTGTGTGCACTGTAGCTGCACGTGCATCAACAAAGGAGCAGCACCAAGTGTGCGCCTGTGTCCCATAAGTAAAGAGCCGGCTGGCTCATTTCTTAAAGGGTGGTGTAACCCACAAAGTGTCTCCAACAAAAATAAAATAAAAATTTCTGTGTTTGTGTGTGCCTTAGCCGCACGTATATATCAATATAACATAAATGGAGGACCAAACTCTCTCCGATAAAAATAAAATAGGGGAAGATCAAGAACCACTTCCTCCTAGTGCTGAAGCTGCTGCCACTAGTTATTACATAGATGATAACATGCCATCAACATCGTCTGCCAAGGCCGATGCCGAATGTCATAGTAGAGGGCATATACAATCCCAAATGACAAAGTTCAGGAAAATTACCTTTAAAAAAAACCATTTAAATCATCTGAGGAGAAACGTAAACTTGCCAATATGCCATTTACGACACGGAGTGGCAAGGAACGGCTAAGGTCTTTCCCTATGTTCATGACTAGTGGTTCAGCTTCACATGATGGTGGAAGTCTTCCTCCCGCTACAAAAATCAAATGAGTTAAGCTGGCAAAAGCACAGCGAAGAACTGTGTGTTCTAAGAAGATATCACAAATCCCCAAGGAGAGTCCAAGTGTTGTGGAGGTGGTTGCGATGCCTGACCTTCCTAGCACTGGATGGTAAGAGGTGGCACTTTCCACCACTTGCACGCCCTCTGCAAGTGCTGAAAGGAGCACCCACAGTCCACTTGCTGATATGCAAATTGAAGATGTCACTGTTGAAGTACAACAGAATGAGGATACTGGTGTTGCTGGCGCTGAGGAGGAAGTTGGCGAGGAGGATTCTGATGGTGATGTTGTTTGTTTAAATCAGGCTCCGGGGAAGACAGTTTTGTCCGTGGGATGAAAAAGCCCATCACGGTCATGCCTGGGCAGAAGACCAAACATTCCACCTCTTTTGTCTGGCAATATTTGCATCCAAATCCGGACAACAACTGTCTTGCCATTTGTACCATATGTAAAGGTGAAATAAGTAGGGGTAGGGATGTTAACCACCTAGGAACATCCTCCCTTATACGTCACCTGGAGCTGTCAAGTTCAGAAACTTTAGCTAAGATCGTAAGCAGTCCAGGGACACCTAAATCCCTTTGTCCTGTTGTATCCAAGCGCCTGCAAACCACACCATCAACTCCCTCCTCGTCAATTTCCTCCTTAGTCAGGATCGGAAGTAGTCCTGCAGGCCATGTCACTGGCATGACTGACTCTCCTATCCGGGATTCCTCCAGAGGATCTGGCATTGCTACGCCTACTGTTGCCACTGCTGCTGTTGCTGCTGGGAGTTGTTCATCATCCCAGAGAGGAAGTAGGAACACCACTACTTTTACTAAACAATTGACCCTCCAACAGTCCTTAGCGAGGAGGATGAAGTATGACAGCAGTCATCCTGAAGCAAAACGTATAACTGAGGCCTTGACTGCGATGTTGGTGTTAGACGTGTGTCCGGTATCCGCAATTAGTGCAGTGGGAGTTAGACAATTGATGGAGGTAGTGTGTCCCCAGTTCCAAATTCCATCTAGATTCCACTTCACTAGGCAGGCGATACTGAGACTGTACAGAAACATCAGAAAAAGTGTCCTCAGTGTCCTGAAAAATGCGGTTGTACCCAATGTCCACTTAACCACGGACATGTGGACTAGTGGAACAGTGCAGACTAAGGACTATATGACTGTGACAGCCCACTGGGTAGATGTATCACCTTACGCAGCAACAACAGCAGCGTCACCAGTAGCAGCATCTCAGAAACGCCAGCTCGGTCCAAGGCATCGCCCAGTGGCTTACCCCACTTAGACTCTCCTGGGGATTTGTGATATCTGACAACGCCACCAATATTGTGCGAGCATTACATCTGGGCAAATTCCAGCATGTCCCATGTTTTGATCACACAATAAATTTAGTGGTGCAGAATTTTCTGAAAAGTGACAGGCTTCGTGCAGGAGATGCTTTGGGTGGCCCAAACAATTTCTGGCCACTTTCGCCATTCAGCGACTGTGTGCCGAAGACTGGAGTGCCAGCAAACACTCTTGAACCTGCCCCACCATCACCTTAAGCAAGAGGTTGTGACGCAGTGGAACTCAACCCTCTATATGCTTCAGAGGATGGAATAGCAGCAAAAGGCCATTCAAGCCTATACATCCACCTATGACATAGGCAAAGGAGGGGGTATGCACCTGACTCAAGCGCAGTGGAGAATGATTTCCGTGTTGTGCAAGGTTCTCCAGCCCTTCGAACTTGCCACACGTGAAGTCAGTTCAAACACTGCCAGCTTGAGTCAGGTCATTCCAGGGTGATCAATCTGTTGAAATCAGACCACTACATTTTGGCCACCGTGCTCATTCCTAGGTTTAAAGCCTATGTGGTGTCTCTCTTTCCAGCCGACACAAGCCTGCAGAGGTGCAAAGACCTGCTGTGAAAACACTGTCAGCTGAAGCGGAACGTGACACGTCAGCAGCTCCTTCTTCATTTTCTCCCGCAACTGGGGCTGCCAGGAAACAACTGAGGTATCCTAAGCAACCCGCTGGCGGTGATGCAGGGCAGGCAGGACCAAGTTTGGACATCTGGTCCGGACTGAAGGACCTGGCAACAATTGCTGACATGTCTACTGTCACTGCATATGATATCTGTTACCATTGACAGAAATTGTGTAGGATTACATCGGTGAGAGCATTCAAGTAGGCATGTCAGACAGTCCGTACCTGTACTGGCAGGAAAAAGAGGCAATTTGGAGGCCCCTGTACAAACTGGCTCTATTTTACTTGAGTTGCCCCCTCCCTCCAGTGTGTACTCCGAAAGAGTGTTTAGTGCAGCCGGGAACCTTGTCAGCGAAAGGCGTAGGAGGTTGCTTCCACAAAATGTGGAGAAGATGATGTTCATAAAAATGAATTATGACCTCTTCCTGGGAGAACTGCCTCCAGAATGTACAGAGGGACCTGTGGTGGTGGATTCCAGCGGGGATGAATTAATACTGATGATGATGATGTACACAACACAGAAGAGGGTGAAGAATCGGTGAATGAGGAGGATGAGGACGACATCTTGCCTCTGTAGAGCCAGTTTGTGCAGGGACAGATTAATTGCCAGCTTGTTTTGTGGGGGCCCAAACTAACCAATCATTTCAGCCACAGTCATGTGGCAGACCCTGGCACTGAAATAATTGGTTTGTTAAAGTGTGAATGTTCTGTTTATACAACATAAGGGTGGGTGGGAGGGCCCAAGGACAATTCCATCTTGCACCTCTTTTTTTTCTTTGAATTATGTACTGTTTGGGGCCTAGTTTTTCAAACTGCCATCCAGTCTGCCACTGCAGTGTCACTCCTAGCTGGGCCACGTGTTTGGCCGCCCACTCTTGTCGCTTAGCATAGTCATCCAGCTACCTTGGTGCAACCTTTTGGACATACAAACACTATTGTGAGGTGTGAGGTGTTCAGAGTAGACTGGAAATTAGTGGAAATTAAGATTATTGAGTTTAATAATAGCATAGGAGCAGAAAAACCCACAAATTCTGTGATTTTAGCTGTTTTAAAAAAAAATACAGATCCAAAACACAAAACCCAGAACCCAAAACACGGAAGGGTGGTTTTGGCAAAACCAATCCAGATCCAAAACACGAAGAAAGATCCAGATCCAAAACCAAAACAGAAAACATGAAAAGTGGCCGGTGCACACCCCTATATTTTACAGATAATTGTTTTAAAGGGACAATGGAAGGAGGGAGAGAAGAAGGAGAGTGAGCAGAAGGGACCAATTAAGACCACGGATGACTACCTGTTGTTCCATGCAGACTGCAATTAGCAATGGCCCCAATTTAGATCAGTTTTGCTCCTTGCCTCCCACATAATCACTGTCTCAAATGTCTGTGGTGTGTCATCACACTAATGACAGAGCTGCTTGGAATATCTACTGATATAACATACCATCTCAATTCAGTGGCTAAACCCAAAGATTTGCACTTTTATTATTATTTCTCCCTTGGTGATCTCTGTGGCTTCCTTGGTGGTAGCAGCTGACACCACAAGTTTAAAAAAAATGGAGAACAAGTTCCCTAGCTCTGTACAGCAGAGTCTTTTCAGGACCAGAAGGCCCAATTGTAAATAATGACTGTCCCAAAATTTCTACAGTGACTAGATATGCTTTCATATCTCCAACTTCCACTGGCTCTCCGCATTCCAACCATATCCCACCACTGCTGCAAAGAGATATAATTCTCCCATGGCAGCCTTGATATTGGTGACTGATAATGCTGCTGCCATACAGAAGCCACACACAGCTTATATAGGCACCTTTTGCTTCATGTTGTATGTTATTATTTGAGCTATGATCCCACTCAATGCGGAGAGCTATATAATATGCTGACATTTATATATAAAGGATATAAATAAAAATAATAATACTGTGTGTAAACAAGCTCTGTCTCTCAGATTTGACAAGATGTATTTTGGGAACCTGTTTCTGCGCAATAAACATACAGCAGAACAATTTGTAGCCCACCTTCACAACAAAAGAAGAATCACCTTACTTCAATATAACAAATGGCAGCAGATGGGTTGTGCTGAAAGGAATGGAGCTTTGTTCCACTAAATAGGCTTCCCTTAATTTCTATATTTATAAGGTATCAGGCAGGATGTACTAAACATCGCATCCCCAATGCTGTACATTCCGCCACTTACACACTGGTGATCATATCGCTGGAAGGCACCAAGAAAATCGCAAAGGACAACTCACCCGTTAAGAGCAGTCGTTTGAGATAGAGGGACTTCTGGGTTTATGACACAGAAGTCTTTCTGGCGTACTTCTGTGCATGCGCAGAATGACGCGTGCACTGCCGAGCACACTGGGAGGGATCTGATTGGATCCCTCTCAGTGCAGGACACGGAAAGAAGCCCATAGGCTTCTATTATTGGGTAATGCTATGTAAAGATGGCGTTACCCACAGGTAAGAAATGCTGTTAAACCCAAAAAAACGACATTTAGTACATCCCGCATAAAATGTTCTAATACATGGAAAAACATAAAATGGTAAAAACATAGTGTATTATTGCTACAATTAACACGTTTTGTGAAAAAAATCCACATTGATACTGCAGAGTGATGAATCAAGGTCCCTTTAATCCAAGGTAGGAAATCCAACACCAGCAATTAAAAAGATTGACAGAAGTATCTTCAGTGGAACAAAGGGAGCAGAGTGCGAGCCAACCAGGAGTGTGTGATAATGCTGGGAGTGCAGACAAGGTGGAGCCAGCCCACTGGCTGATCCAGGGGGGAAGGGGTGATCAGGGCGATTGCCCCCCGTAACACACTACTGGCAGCCTCCTACAGCTATGGATTGAGTGACAGGAAAGCTCACCTAAATGCACACAGATCGGAGTCCACTGCCCTGGGACATGCTGCATCACGTTGAAAAGAGGCTTTTTTTGTCTAAGGGGGCGTGGTCACACCTCCCACGCAATTAGGTCACGCCCCCTTCTCCTTGTCTCGAGCCTGCTTGCCACGGCCCTGGTATCAGGAACAAGTAAATAAGTTGCTGAGGTGTGTGTGTGAGAATGGGCTGAGAGAGATTTAGATGGCCCAAGTGTGCATATATGATATATATATATATACAGTATATATATATATATATATATATATACACCGCCTCCCCTAAAGCAAGAGTCTAGATCCACCCCTGAGCCAGCCTGGGTAGCAGAGAAAAGCAGGAAGAGAATGCCTCCTCTCTGCTTTTCTCACATTTCAGGAGGTAAGAAGACACATCTAGAAATGGCGTTATGTTTCTCAAAAAGGATGAGAGAAGCTTTCCTGTACCACCCCCATTATATCCAATAAGGGCTGCAGGATAAGAGAAGAGAAATGAAAAGGTGGAGAAAACAGTGATTTCTCATCACTTTTCATGTAACATGTAAAACAAAATTATACCATCCAGCTAAAATGCTGGAGAAAAGCCATATTATTTTTATTAATGTGGTGCCTTAGTATTAATATAAAAAATAAAATGTAATGAAATAATAAAATATGAAAATATAAATAATTAAATATTGCCTCCTTTTAAATAAAAAGAATAGTGCCACCTTATTCTTGTAATAATAAATGAGTGCAACTATCACTTTCAATAATAATAATAATAATAATAATAATAATAATAATAATAATAATAATAAAAAAAACGTACATAACTTTTACACTTTTACATACCTTCCTGGCTTGATCCAGCACAGAGCCCAAGCACAGTTTGTACTGAAAAGGCTTGGCCATGTAATAAGTTAAAATTATGCAACCATTTGGCTTTGTCTGAACTTCTAGATAAGGCACAGTCAATCAGGAGCAACAAGCTCCATTACATTTCTCATTGGACTCCATTTTGAGGATAATTTAATTGCAGGCTCTGCCCCCCCCTTAAAGCTGGACTGCTGAACACTCGACTCAGTTGTCCCTTGTGTTCTATTTTCTGTTTTCTGTTTGACCTATATTCATTGTTAGAGTTAAGAACCTTGTCTTAACTATAAAGTTCTGCTTGGACCTTCATAGTCTTCCGGAATACGGTTTGGGAGAAATCTAACAGATGTCGATTTTGTTGAGAAGTTAATCTCTACTGAGCAAAATAACTTTTTCTCCCATTTGAATAGGTAATGCATTTCAGTGGGAACAGAGGTTCACTGGCCATACAAATAAATGGGATAAATGCAGCCAATCACAAATCAACCATTGATTTATCTCCTGTTTTGTGACAAATTAATCCTTCCAACTTGATCCATTTACTATATAAACATATAGTATTCACTTTAAAGTCCAGAATTGAAGCTTCACGTGTGCCAAATTTCATGGCTAACTTTTCTACTAGTCACCCTGCTGATATTTATGAATGTCAGTTTTAATGCAGATTGATATACTATTAGATAGTTATTATCTCAGCTAAACCTTAACTACTACTGCTCTCAGTATAATGCAAACGCACACCTACCAATTACCAGCAAATCATACAATAAAATCTATGAGATTGCACCTAACATGAACTATTCTATCAGTCAGGCTTTATAATAAAAAAGGGACATGGCTGGTAAAGTATTTTGTCTGTGTTACTCTTTGTAAGCTATATTGCTTCAATAGTGGTGTTGAAATAACTTTGTCATGTGGTTAAAGATAAATGGTATTAGTGCGTGTGTCTGGAATCTGCATGGCTATCATGATATATTTTTTTGTGAATGGATGTGGATCCTTAAATTTGGTTTTGAGATCCAGTGAAGTTCTGTCTTTTAAGTCATTACGTGTGTTTTACTAGGATTGGTGCACTTTATTGTCTCACAGTTTGGAGGTTAAAGACAAAGAGGAAGACATCTTCAGTGTTATATTGGGGTAACAGGGTCCCCAATAGCACAGGGGCAGATTGTGGTGTCAAAGGCATCTCTACATCAAATGACCTTCATACATCCATTCAGTATTCAGAGGACTTCTTTTCAGCCATTTACTGACTGTTATTAGTTATTTTGCTGTTTTTTATATATAAACAAACAATATAGCATTCACCATTTTAGAGCAAAAATTATGTATAACCTTTTGGCATTTACAGCCACAAAATGTATATTCTTCAGTTAATTCACATTATGCAGCACTTATAAACTTGCTTAATGAGGCACCTAACTTAGGCTGCCTTGTGTTACCCATCCCTTTTATTTTACTATATATCAGTATTAATTTAGAGGCAATTAATGTGTTTCTGCAATATTCTATAAAAAGCTTTGGGTGATATTCATGGACTCAGCAATGACATCCTCTTCAAAATGTATTACTGTTGCCTGTTACCAGTATGTTACTTGATTACAAATATGTTTTTTTTTCATTTTCATAAATGTATGCTTACATACAACTCATAAATGTTTCTTAAAGCAGCCATGCACTGCAATGATCACCCCGATCAGCAAACTAGCATATGATCGGGGCAACAATGGCACAGTGCATGGCTACAACCGATCATCAATTATCAGTCTGTTGACCATGAAAAATCTTCCAGCATGCCAGACAGATGCGATAACTTATGCTTGAATTTCTCACCATCAGACAGACCAATTAAAAACAAAAAAAAAATGACTTACCCCTTCTGTGATCCCGCACTGTCTCTCTACATGCTTCCATACAGTGAATGGCTGTCAGCACTCTGATTGGTGGGCAGCTCCAGCCATTCACTGTGACTGCAGGCTGGAAGGCAGGTGACCACTTGCTCCATGCATGGGGCTGCTAGCTGAGAAGCAGGTAGAGAAAGATGCTCCCCGGCTGCTCTGATTATGGATGCAGCATTCTCTAGCTGCCTCCAAAGAAGCTCCAGAGGCACCTGCCCCTGCTCAAAGGCCCCTAGAATCGTAGGGCCCTGGGCAGCTGCCCATTGAGCCAATACATTAAAATTGCACTGACAGGCAGAATTTGATTGAACTGTGTTGTTGTCATCAAACCAGGACTATGTACTGTATCATTGCAACCAGGTTTTTCTAAAAAATATGACAGATGACCCTGTACAACTGAGTCTGTGCTTCATCTGAATTAATATATATTACAGATTTTTATCCACATGATATGCACTAAATATTTTATTACATATTTAAATTTTCCTACTGTAAGTTTATATTATTATGAAGACTAATTTGCAGGGAGGCAGGGAAGGTAGAGCCTCCCCTGTCAAAATGGTTAAAATAATACAAAGAAGATATTTATAACACAGATTCTGTGTCATAAATATCTGCTTTGTATAATTATATAGTAAAAATCAGCCGGGAGGCAACGAGAGTGCTGTCTCCCACTGACAATAGAAAAGCAGGGGAAGCGGGGGGCGGGGTCATTCCATGAGCTCTATTTACAGTGTAAAAGCCCATTGAAAATATAGGTGAAAGCGGCACATATACAAATGCCTCATTGATAGAGACTTGCTTTGAGCCCACATAAAAGCACGCTGCTGTCAGTCAGGCAGATGTGATTAGACAGCGGATCCAGTGATGGAGCCCCTTTCATCACTGGGTGGGCATTAGCAGCGGTGGGACCCAGCGGAGGTGCGGGTATTAGCAGTGGCGGGACCCAGTGGAGATAGCTGGCATGGCAGCAGGAGTGTATTCGAGAGGATCCAGTCCCAGCCAGCCATTCTGTGGAGTTTGGCAGCAGTGGCAATTTAAAATATGGCGCCTCAGCATCATTTTTGAAATTTAGATGGCTACTGTGACATCATTGCCCTGCACCCTCAGCTGGCTTATATAAGCAAAGACAGTTGACTGCGGAAGCCCTGGGGAGGCGGCGGCCATGCAAAAGAGTTTAAAGGCCGCCGCCCCTTAGGTGAAAATACCAAAAGCCTTGGGGAGCCAGCGGCCCCCAGGTGAAGATGCCAGAAGCCCTGGTGAGGCAGCGGCTATACAAAAGAGCTGAAAGGCCGCTGCCCCCAGGTGAAGATGCTAGAAACTCTGGAGAGGTGGTGGCCCCCAGGAGAAGACACCGGAAGCCTTGGGGAGGCGGGCCATCAGCGCCCTCCCAGGTGAAGATGCCTAAAGCACTGGGGAGGCGGTGGCCATTCAAAAGAGCTGAAAGTCTGCCGCCACCAGGTGAAGATACTGTATACTGTATAATAAACTTTTATTAAAATATTAAAGTGTATTGTGTTTATTTTAATATTTTCTTTACAGACGGATTAAAGGTGCCAGCGGGCCCTTAATGTCTGGGCATGTAGGCACTTGTGGTTCTTCAAATGCCCGCATGGTGGGGCAGGCTTGCTGAGACCTGTAGGCCACCTGTAAAGAACAATGTCATACCATGAACCCAACACCATCAGGGGTGTGGAGCATACGCCTTGCTCGGGAGGGGGGACCCCATTTAATTTTTTTGGGATCCTATGCTTTTTTTTAAGGGGGGGGTGTTAATCAGCCAGTGCCTCCCCAGCTTCTAACCTCACTGCACGTCACTGCTATTTGCTAGTGATGATAATAGAATTGTCAGAAGTCAAGGATACCCTGTGTCAATTGTGCCATGCATGTTTCGAGATAGAGGCATTTGTCACACTGCACAATATATTTTTTGCGTTTCAGCTTATCTTTACTCAATATTTTCAATATTTTAAAGGCTTGAAAACTTTCTTCAAATGAACATATTAAAAATGCAACCTTATCCAAATAAGTGTTGATCATTTTCTGAAAGGAAACTCAAAGCAACAGTTGGATTTTAAGTGTTACTTTTATTAAAGTAAATTCAATAAATATGAATAAGTTTTCCCATTAATGTCATTGGGATTGAATTTTAAATATTATGTCTTGACAGCAGTGCATCTCTGTTAACATGTGCCCATAACAGAGAATGGACTATAGGGGTGATTTATCTACCTCAGCGTACTGTGGTGTCTGCTGAGTGCATATTACCAGTTGATTTGTAAATCCCTAATACATCACTTCACTATATTAATCTCATTCATCATCAACTAATCTGCTTGGAAATAAAGATAGTACCAATTATTAATCAAGGCCACTGGCACCCGCTTCTATACAGGACAACATGTTTCAACTGTCAGGTGTCATCCATCCTGGATTCTCTTTCCCAGAAATAAAGAAAATGAAATTGGACTAATAGGAACCTCATTTCTGCCTTGATTAAAGGCCTACATTTTCTCTAGGCATTGCCTGTTCCAGTCCTGACTTGTGAGATATTCAGTGTTCTCGTAATGTCATTCGGACAGAGTGCGGCTGTCTCCCTAGGTCATTCTTCTTCAGATTCACTTGTTTTACATGGAGTATAGGCTAGAAAATCCAGACTTCCTTTGGGGTGTTAATTAAGAGGAGCATCCAAAATTAATCAGCAAATTCACCAGGGCGAAGGGGAGCTGTCTAATGGCCTCCATATAAAAATGTGCTCCAAGTGCGGAGAAATAAGCCTTCGGCTATGGTAAGACAAAACAAGTGCACAGACGGCAGCATGACACAAAAATTCATATACATATACATTTTTACATTCATTTTTTTTGTCAGCCTGTCACCTTTAATTATGAAGGATGATTTGCTATTTGGCAGATTTGAAAATTGTAAACGCCTGGCTATTTGAAATTCATCATATGCTCAGTGTCTCCGGAAAAGAATGACACAGTGTAGAGGAGGAGAAACAATAATCTTGTACTGAGTTACATTGGAGTCACTTATTGATTAGGCTACATCAGTGTAATCATCATAACGTATTGGCTATTAGAATGTGTTCAGAATTTTTGTCCGACATACTGTATTAGATTATACTACATTTAAAATATCGACTTCAAACATTCCCACTAGTTAGTAATTATTTTGTAAGTTGCAACAGTTTCTTTATGTGAGTTTTGCTTTTTTCCCCGTTTTTTATTATTTGAGTTTATGCTGCAGTGTGTAGTGTTAATCATTTGCATATACCTTCAGGCTAATAATGACCTTTATGTGGCAAAAGCAACCATTGTTTTTTCGCCTACTTAAACAAATACATTCAGTTCCTTCCATTCCCTCACCTGCACATGGACTAATTCTGGTTAGTGATATTACTTACATATGTTGCTTAGGTTTGTTTCAAAGTTTCAACATTGACTTGTTGTAGAAATAAATCTAAGGGTATATACAATAAATATGCTGGGCCACGGTTTCTTTCAAGTAGCTGTTTTTACTTATTATGCTTTGAAAACATGCTCTGCATCATGGGTTGGCTTTTTTGCTTCATGTGAAGTTTGGAGAGTTTGAGGGTACCCTGTTTGTGGTTGAATTTTTAAAAAGCAGTTTATGATGTGGTGTTAATTTATGAACAGCTGGAATCCTTTCCGTTCAAAGATTCAGAAAGTTTGTTAATTTCAAGCATCAAAGTTAACATTTTCACTAGAAAAATGGTTTAAATTCATTAATAATCAGCTCACGAGGGAAAGTGGAGCGTAGGGCCAGTTAAGAATGTATTTCCAAAAATATGGTGGAGATTGGTGTGTTTGGTACATATAACATTTTACCAAATGTGCATTTTGTGTGAAATCTTAACTTGATTTAGATTAAAAATGATCACAACGTGTTCCTAATAAAGTATGTGCAAAAACGTTGTTTAAAGCAGACACATTACTAGTGCAAGATATCTTCCCAAACAGAACATGATTAAATCTGGCAACATTTTGCTTTAGTGTAATATATAATTGCAATACATTATTAAAGTTTTAAATTATAACACAATTACATTTGATTGCTTCTATTGTTACAGTATATCAAGGTTAGTGTTATATCAGCAAAATTAATGAGCAAGGTATGTTTCCTGTATCCGTGTGCCTCTTCAGGCCTATACAGGCTGAAATATCCAATTAAACAATACATTGACTGGCTTATGGGGCATATTTAAGAAATAAGGGGCCCCTTTAATATATAGTGATGTGGCTGTGCAGAAGATAGCCAAAAATCCTTTTATCTTCTGGTAGCTGTCTGCTGCATATTTCCAAAGAGAGCACAATTAACAGTGTGCCCAGAGCTGTTAGGGCAGACCATGCTCTGAGTGCAGGGTGGACATCATGGGGTCCCCAGTGACTGGCTTTAAAGTTGCGTTTACATGGTCTGATCTGGCAACTTTGCAGAAACACTGAGCAACCGCATGTCCAACAGAGGCCCAGATGTTCGCCAATTGTGCAGAATGGTTAAATCTTATGGGTTTCAATTAGTTTAGTCAGATGAAGACTGCACACACTCAGAAAGTGGAAAGCTGTGCTGGGATCAAGTGTCTGATCCTAGCACAGCAGGCAGAGAGGTGTGCCCTGCGGGACACATTGGTGGCCGGCGCTGGGATGCTGTGTCTGCTACCAGTGCTGGGTAAGCAGATGCGGCGGGTAGCCGGTACTGGGACAGAGTATCTTGAGGTGGCGGCAGGTGTCTGGCTCTGGCCGTGAGCCAAACATGGCTCTCGGTCCAGCAGCCAATAGGAGGCTGACGCGACAAGCCAATCACGGCTCACCGTGTCATAGCCCCGCCCACTTGGGACACCTTGTAATAGGCGCCGCTAAGCGGGAAAAGTCAGTCCAGTGGTGGAGGGGGAGGAGAGAAGACCTCCTGAAGAAGAGAGGAGCGTTGCAGCAACAGTTCTGGCGACCGTGGAAGAGGCCAGAAGATGCCGCTCTCAAAAAGGAAGATAGGAGGTGCTGGCTGGAGGAAGAAAAGAAGAGGCGGTGCCACTGGCCAGGATGGGCCAGCAGCAGAAGAATGCTGCTGAGGACCAGAGAGGACTGCGGTGGTGGAAAGTAAAAGAGCTAACGAAGCTCCCCTTCACAGCCTCTTCCACCATAACAGGTAGGCCCTCTGTGAGGCTTATCATTAACCCCTCCCAGGATTGTCGGGCACTAGGCCCGTGGGGCACAGACAGGCATTAGGCCTGTGGGCATATAGGTGGGTGCTAGACCCAAGCACTGTAAGCGGGAATTAGGGCCTATAGAGATTAATTGCCCCAGTTAGGTGCAAGTGACCTGGGTATTAGACCCAGGTCACTAATCAAGAAAGTAGGTGGGTACTAGGTGCATGGCCATCAGGCAGGCCTTAGGCCTGTACAGATACAGGAGGGCACCAGGCCCAATTGATAAAGGCCGCTGTTATGCAGGCCCATAGGCCTGAGCCCTGTATAAAGTGGCCCTGGGCATTAGGCCCAAGCCACTAGCTGAACCCCTCCGTTAGGCAGGCTAGAAGCCTGAGCTGCAGGTAAGACCCTGGGCATTAGGCCCAGGGCACTGAGCCCATTGAGAGTGGCTCTGGGTACTAGGCACAGAGCACTGGTATAGTAAGTAGGCAGCCCCCCCAAAGTACCCAGTGGAGAGCTATCAGGCTCCCACCAAAATGTAATGTATTCCCAGTCAACTAGAAGAGGAGATGGCCAGCTCTAGTTAGGCAGGTAACAAACAGTTAAAGAGACAGTACTGTGTTTTGTTCTTGTGTGATTACCGTCTGTCATGGTGGTTGTTCCATGCAGGGCAAGTTAGAACTGTTCATTGTTGAATGTGCCCACTACACACACACAGTAAGTTGAGGGTAATGTTGTCAAAGTAAGTGTAGTGGCATCACACACATAAATTAGGTTTAGGCCCTGTACAGCTGTTGTTGTGTTTTGTTGTCCCCTTACAAGGATCTGTAGGCGAGTGAGCAGACGAAGAACAAGCGTGAATACGGTGAGGAAACACCTGTGTGTACTGTCTTTTACTGTCTGTTCGTCTCTTCCTGTCTTTTTACCTTCTGGGCAGACATTGGGCCTTGCACTCTGGTGCAAGGTTGAGTCTTCTCCTGGTGCATGAGTACCTATAGGTGAAACTCGGGATCTGAGGCCAAAAGTGCCAGTGATGATCTTCACTTAAAATTCGAATCTATTTGTAGTGATCCTCGGTCTGATAGGGTGTGTCGGTCAACTTAAGGAAAGACAGTTATCACATCATCTCCTTCATCCTAGGCAGTCGTGTCCGTGTCCAGTTTGGAATTCCAGGACCGTCTGATCAACATACGGCCTGAAGGTGAGAGGGTGTGACGCAAGGTAAGATAAGGAAGTACACCTGCACGGCAGCAGGCACTGCACCGCACCACCTCTTACAGATCTCTCATAATAAACTAACTTCAGAAAAGCTGACACTTTATAGATTGCTTATTTACATACCATTTTATCATTACATTTGATGAGCTGTGTTGCAGTCACTGAGCATCATGTGATATGCAGTGTAAAACATCAAGGTCATGTCTTCATAAGCTAGAACTGTAACTATGAGACTGAGCCTGAATTGGAAAGATCTCTGTGATGGGTGCAAATGGTAAGTTTTAGCATACATCACATGTACAGATGTGAATTTATGCATTTTTGCACATGTCCGTCTGACTTAAACTTGTTCCAATCCGTCTTTCTGTGAAAATGGGCATTTAGGGGCGGTAACTGGGTGTCAACAATTTGAGCGCACAGATGTGTCCTATCTTATGTGAGTGTCATGTGAGTGACATGGGCAGGGGCGGTTTAAGAGAAGAGGGGGCCCATGTGTGGCCTCCATGCGGGCCCAATCTTTCCAGCAGTATAGTATAATGTACTCTGGCTTTGTGCCAGAGTCTTCTGTGTATGTGCAGGTCTCTTGGAACATGACGCCTGTGCTATGTTCCCAGAGGCTTCTCTACTGTGCTTGTACAAATCTATGGGAAAATGGCCACTGTGTCATTTCCCAGATGATTTCTGTCTGCATTGCAGGCCAATGTGGGACTCCGGAGAGGTAAGTATAATTATATAGGTGCTCGTGTGCACCCACTATAGATCTGACAATGGATATAGGAGTGACATGGGCATGTATGTAATGCATGTGTACGGGGAAGGAAAGCCTGTTTCTGACTGATCTCTGGCACCTATCTTGCACCTAGCAAGGGGCTGGCGTAAATACAGGTACTAACAATGACAGTTTCGGCAGATGGCATAAAATTAATGGGCGGCACGGTTATCCGCTTGCAGATGCATGAACACCCTCATTCGCTCTATCGATTCTTGTATTAGCATAAGGTAGTAAATCTGGCTTCCACAGCTGCCCACAACTACAGGTACTTTGTGCCTAAATAACAAGCAAATTAGCCCTACCGGATGTAGTCAAAAGGTTGACATTGTCAGAATGTCGATATTATAGTTAGGCTGCTGAGGGATGTTAGGGCTATGCTGGAGGGAGTGGGATGGTGGTTTGATGAATGTCAACATTATGACTGTTGACATATTATACCACACCCAAGCCAAACCATCATAACCTCTAAGAACATTTATGGAGCTTTAGATAAATATAGAGAATGGGTACATTATAGAGACATGTACCTTTTCAACATGAGTAAATAGTAATGACCGTTAGCCAATGCATTACTTTGTTTTCAGTAGATATACAGAGGTATGTAAATTATTAGGGGTAAATGTACTAAAGTGAGAGTTTTTAGAAGTGGAGATGTTGCCCATAGCAACCAGTTAGGTTCTAGCTATTATCTTCTAGAAGGTGCTAGTTAAATGTTAAGTATAATCTGAATGGTTGCTATGGGCAACATCTCCACTTCTACAAACTCTCACTTTAGTAAATATACCCTTTAGACTCAAACAAGGGGCCAAATGTAATAGGGTGAGAGTTTAGAAAATGTGAGAGTTTTCTCACACTTTTTAAACCCGGCCAATGTAATAGAGTCAGAGAACAAAGCAACAGAGCAAACTTGCATGTTTTTCAGACTCAAAAAACTCTCACGATTTAAAAACACATCCAGATGTTTTCCAATTTTGAAGATAAAACTCGACCAATGTGACATTTTGCTGCTAAACTCTCACATTTTCTAAACTCTCACCCTATTACAATTGGCCCAAGGAATTTAAAACAGTCACACTTTTCTATAAAACATTTATTGACACACTGTTTACAACTATTAATACTTTGTATGATACTGTACCTCATTTTGTTATGGTTTGGCTGCTGCTCATGAGAGTGTCACAGTTTCTCTTGATGTCTTCATCCTAATGCCATATTCGGATAAGCTCTTCTATAATGCCAGTCTTGGGAGTGATCATCTTCTTCACAATAGATTCTCACTGGATTGGCATCAGGGCTGTTACCTGGCCAGAGAAGGACATGTACGTTATTTTCTGACAAGGCTGCCACCTACAAAAACTAAATTTCCCTACCAATTTTTATTTTAATAAAGGACCTAGGAGTCTATGTACTAAGCAGTGATAAGTGACAGAGTGAAAAGTGATGTCTGTGATAAGTGCCAGCCAATCCGCTCCCAACTGTAATTTTTAAAACACAGCCTGTGAGATGACAGTTGGAAGCTGATTGGCTGGCACTTATCACAGACTTATCACTTTTCACTCTGTCACTTATCACTGCTTAGTACATAGACCCCCTAGAATCTTAGGTAACACATGGAAATACCTAATTGCATTGCAAAACAGTTTTACAGTCTACAGATATGTCCTCTTGCATCTTTGCTGCGCATGTGGAAAATCACGCGCGTGGGTCCGCGGGTGGATACGTGCACTAAGTTCACACCCGTGACTCCATAGGATTGCATGGTATGATCGCAGTGTGCATCATAGCGTACCGTGGCATATGCTGCTGCGGGTAATCACATGACTCGATGCATGCACATATTTGTAGCACGATTGCCAAGTATGTAAGAGAACACATCTGTAAGTTTGTGCCAATAAGTTATGAAAACTATGAAATGTAAAAAAACTGTTGTTGAGTTTAATAATTTGCACACAATGAGTTATGCCTGTCAGGCTCAAAATAAAAAAGGAGACCCACCAAGGTGGTTTGCCAACATCAAAGGTTTCACTGACCTAAGTTTAAGTGAGATGACCATTCCCAACTAGATAAATCCTCCTATTGAATGGATGGAGGTCACTGCTATGCTGACTGGGGGAAGTAGTGGCTGCAATGAGTTTTGAACAAGTTAAGTGTCGTGAGCCACACAGGGTAGAGGATTGTAGTTCCTGTCTGTCTCAGGGCCTAGCCAAGGATCATGAGCCAACAGCATACATATGGAGAAATCAGCATGTAATCTTCAGACCCAACAAAATAAATAGAACAGCAGGTGTGTTCAGAGTAGTGAGCATCTCCTCTGGGTACATATCACATTGCCAGGACAATGCAGGAGTGTCCCTCTTAAACTTAGGCAGAGACAAGGTGACCAATTGAGGCAAAGACAACAACAGTCACCTGGGGAAGCAGTGACCAACGGACACTGCAGTTGCATGTCTGCGCATGCTATAGGGTATCCTCTGAAGCGAAAGAGCAGTTATTGGGAGCAAAGGAGAGCTGCAAGGAACTGACAGACTGCTCCTGAGGCACAGCAATGAGGTGGTCTGCAGAGTTCCTCTCTCCAGAATGGCAGTATGGCCAACTAGCAGTAAGCAATATCAGGGAGCAAAGTTTACAAATGCAGAGCTCAACACAGAGGCTCCGCTTGGAGTCAAGGATGTAAAGGAGGATTTAAAGTTAGCAGCATACTAAAGGAATCACTGGGTCAGGCCCCAATAATGGGAACTCTCTCCTGGTTGATGGGGCAATCATGGAGTGGGGGTAGTAAGTTTAGCGGGAGGCCCAGAATATCAAGTGCTTGTAAGAGGTTAAAATAGGTCTGTTCCACTAGAATCAAAAAAGAATTGCAAACTTTAGTGGCAAACAGTCATGGAACACTGAGAAAATGTGTCCGCCATGTTAGGCTAGAAATCCACGCCCCTGAGAGTATATCAAAATGCTGCATAATAAACAGTGTGATTTATGTGATACTACTCCACCTAGATGCTACGGCTCATTTACTAACCATAGCAAATGGGGCACAAAAACCTCTTTTTATTTGTCTAGCAGCTGCTGACCTAAGAATGCTCCATAAAGGCACATTCTCTATTTCTTGAAGTTCATTTAAAAACCCTGCACCAAAACACTAACTCCTGTATTTGCATTTATCTGTTGCATGTGTGCGACTAGCCTTTATTTACCAAATAATGTCCTAATCTCCTCAATATCCATCAGCTCTTTGTTAGGCTATGCAAACTTTTGCAACCCCTTCAGATGATGCTACAGGTATGCTGACATTCCATTCTGTGTACTTCCCTGTTACACTTGTCCTTGTGTGCAGTTATAGGTTCATGTTGAAGGAGTGAAAGCAACACATAACAGTTGCCGCCTCTAATGCCATCTTAAAGGACATCGATTATGCAACACAAATTCACAATGTTGGTCTGATGGTATAGCGGCCTAAGCAAATCTGTTATGGCGTGGGCTTCAAAGCAAAAATTGAGGCATTTGTGAGATTGCCAGACTTTCTGCTATTTGGGGTGGGACACTTTATCTGGCAATGTGTGTCCCACTCCATAGCACTCATATGTGTCGCTTGGATGATGCAAACACTATTGCTGTCTCTTTCTATCTCTGTAGAACACATCTGCATGGACAGAACATGGCTTTGTTAATTTTTTTCCCTGCCCTTTATTGCTGGTTGAACTACCATCCCCACATTCAAAAAGTAAACATGGACAATCTCCCAAAAAATGTACAAACTCTCAAAATAGTGGTTGGGTTATGGTGGATGCAGTTTGTGTGAAAATGATGATAATTATGGAGTATTTGATCCTCAGATAAAAGTTTATATTTTGAGGCTTTGGGGTAAATGAATCTAGCAAATGAATCCCTTAATATATGAATAGTTAATACTGTATTTACCAACAGTAGTTATCTATTATCACAAATTATCTCCTCTTTCCACACACCTTCAAAACATGAGCTGCTGAATGATGGTGATGTGTAATCCTGTCCTGAAGACTCCATAAATGGCCAGAAGTCATACAATACAGTTTATCATGAAATATATGCTAATAATGATTACAAATGTTTCAGAAGTTTTCTAAACTGCAAATATTTGAAATGAAGTAACCATGCACTGGAAATATTCTCCTACACACAGCACCTTCCCCGTAATCTCATTAAAGGACATTGTATTTGTTCTTTTATGGCACCATTAGTCACAAATGGCTGATCACAGAGAACAAAAAGCTAGCATTCAGATGCATTCTAACTATGAGTACAATGTCACCATCAGGGCTATTTTTCTAGAGAAATTGGTTCAGGATCTGTGGGTGGAGCTTCAGGGGGTGGAGCTATAGAAAAACAATTTTATATATATATATAAATATATATATATATAGTATATATATATTAACTATATTATATATACATACACACTATATATAGTATTTTGAAAAGAAGGCACTCAAAAAGGACTTTACAATTAAACTTATCTTATGGAAAATACATTTTGGCCAGGACATTATGTCATAGTTAATGAGAGGTTCAGAAAGAGTTTCTGCATGTTCCTGCTGAAAAATAGAACTGGTCATCATGAATGAATGAACACAAGTTCTATAAAGGTTCACCTAAGTATTTGTAAATGTTATCATCTCTTTTAAGTAAGGAAACATGGTAATGTCTATATCCTTCACTATCTTATTGTCATATTGTCAAATCAAAGCAGATTAGACATACATTGCCTTGTATAGTAAAGTAATTGTCTAAGGAAAGATATAAGGTATACATCATTCTAGGACTTTAACATAGTTGCAGTCACATTCTTATATAAGTTAATCAACTATTTTTTGTTTCATTGCACAACAGGCTTGCCATTAGCCATCAATAATCCCTATATGTCCCTTGCTCTCCATTTGTTAACAAATGATGCTTCAAAATTCTGCCCCTCACGTATGTATTTTGTAGAAATAATCAACTGTCAATTATACTGCATTGTGCCACATGGTTTATTTTTGTAAGTATAATGTGTTTAAAAAGGGAAGATTTTAAAAATAAATGAATTTCTCATAATGAATGTTCTTGCTTGGAACTATTGTATAGATCCTAAAATGTAGCATTTATATTTAGCCAGAGAAGCTCTGTGTTATAGTTTGAAATTTAGGCACGACATAACCATTTGTACTTCTAAAATGCTCTATGTTTATTGTAGTGGACTTTTGATCTAGCAAAAGAAAGATAAAAAAAAAACTTTTTAATCTGTCTCTACTCTTGCCAATACTGTTACTAGAAGCAAGCTGCTTAACAAAAATGGTAAAAAAAAGTTTCCATTAACACCTATAAATAGATTAACTTTCAGTTAAACCATTGTTTTTTATTTTTCATCTATTTTTTAACAGCACATAATAATAATAATAATAATAATAATAATAATAACAACTAAGATCAGAGGGAAGGTGAGGTCTCTAATTGTTTAGACATATAGAGGCATATTCAATTGAGTGCAAGGTTTAGAGAGGAAAAAACCTCGCACCCAATTTTGGATTACCGCTGGTATGCGGGCTACCCGCGGTATCCAATAAAAAAAAGTGGTTGCGGGGTTTTCAGCTCTGAAAACTCTGCGTCGTGTAAAAAAATAATTCTACACTTAATTGCCCGGAGGCCTCCGCAGCTCCCGGTGGCCTCCCCTCCATCTTCTAACTAAGGAGGGGGCTGCTGAGAGTCCCGTGGTCTGCAGGGAGGCACAAGGGCTGCTGGGAGATGTAGTTCTCCCAGCGCCCATTAAAGGGTGCACACTGACACTGGGGGGGTACACACACTGGGGGTCACACACACAACACTCAAACACATACACAACTTTCATACACGTTTACACCCACAGCTTTAGCGAGCGGCCAGGTGATGGTCGTGATGGTCCCGACCATCGCGGCCATCAGAGCTTGCGACGAGACCCTTGTGGTAGGGTCTCATCTGCCGTAATCCCCAGCAAGCGGGTCGATGGCTGGGCGTGCGCACTGTGCGAGCCCCGGAGTGAGCGAGAAATCACTCGCTCCAGTGCTCGCATCCAAAAGGGGTGGCTGTCGATGCTGATCGACAGCTCGCCCCGTTTGGTAGGCGGGTCGGGGGGGGTGGCTAGCCAAATGGAAGCGTTCCCAAAGGAACGCCTGCCATTTGGAGGCGGCCCCACTGACATCACGAGCCGGAAGCTTACTGGGGCTTGCGGCAGACGAGACTCTACCACAAGGGTCTCGTCGCAAGCTCCGATGGTCGCGATGGTCGGGGCCATCACCTGGCCGCTCGCTAAAGCTGTGGGTGGTCATCCACAGCTTAGCAAGCGGCCAGAAGGCCGGACTAAAAAAAAAACACCCTACAGACCTGCGAGCTGCCTCTGGCAGCGAGCGGATCTGAATCAGGGCCTATATAACTGAACTGCCTCCCCACACTACATCCCATCACAATATCACTGCACTACATCTCCACACTATCATTACTACACTACATCTCCACACTATATCACTGCATTACCTCCCCACACTACATCTCTGCACTACCTTTCATATACTACATCACTACGCTACCTTCTTAAACTATATCACTGCACTACATCCCTGTGCATATACTACATAACTCCGCAACCTCCCCACACTACATTTCCTCATATCACTACGTCTCCACACTATGACTACAACACTGCATCTCCACACTATATCACTGCACTACGTTCCATATACTACATCATTACACAACCTCCCCCTATTATATTACTGCACTACATCCCCGTGCTATATCACTACGTAACCTCCACAAACTACTTTCCAACTCTACATCATTATGCTACCTACCTACCCACACTACATCGCCACACTATGGGGGTCATTCAGACCCGGTCGTTAGCGCCAATGCGCTCGGACCGAGTCAATGGCCCCCCACAGAGCATGCGCACGACGGCGCCGGCGTGCGCATGTGTGAGACCCACTACGACCGACAGCGCCGGTCGTAGAGGGTCTCGATCCAAAGGGGGCGAGCTGTCAATGTTGATTGACAGCTCACCCCATTTGGAAGGCGGGCCGGGGGGGTGGCAGCCCAAACGGAGGCGTTCCCATGGGAACGCCTACCGTTTGGGGGCAGCCCCACTGACATCACAGTGGAGAGCTTCCGGCTCAGACAGAGCCGAAAGCTCTCCGGGGCTTACGACAAGGGAGACCCTACCCTAGGGTCTCGTCGTAAGCCCCGATGGTTGTGATGGTCTTGACCTTCGCGACAATCACCTTAGGCGGTCGTAAGGCTGTGGGTGGTAACCCACAGCCTTACCACCGCAAAGGAGGACGTCTTGAAAATTCAAGACGTCCTCCCCTCATTCAGACCGACCGCACGCTCTGTGCGACCGGCTCTGAATGAGGTCCAATATCCCTAAAAAAATCCTCGCCACACTAGATCACTACGCTGCTCACACTACATCCCTGCACTAAAACACTCCACTACATCTCTGCACTATATCACTATGCTACCTCCCTACACTACTGTATATCACTATGCTACCTCCTTACACTACTGTATGTCACACACTACATACCCACACTGCACTACCTCCCTACACTACATCACTATACTACTTACAACTAGGGGTGAGCGGGTTCGGATTTCTGAAATCCGAACCCCCCCGAGCCCCCCCGATCCGAGTCCGATCCGAATCAGGCTCGACTTTTCCCGCCTGACTCGGATCTGAAATCGAGGCAAAACGTCATCATCCCGCCTTCCGAGTCTCGCGGGTTTTGGATCCTATATAAGGTACCCACGTCGGCGCCATTTTCTCACTCGGCTGTGGACAGTGAAGAGGGAGGGTGGGAGTTAGGGCTGTGTAGTGTAGTGTAGTGTAGTGCTGCTGTTGTCCACTACTTCAAAGTCCATAGGGGCTGGCTGTGTTGTGCTGTGCTGCTGTTGTTAATAGGGGCTGTGTCCACTACTTCAAAGTCCATAGGGGCTGGCTGGACTGTGTTGTGCAGTCAGTTCTCCATAGGGGCTGTGTCCATTCCAAAATCCTGTGCAGTGTCCCAGTCCTAAAGGAGTGCTGCAGTGTTGTCCAGGGGGTGCTCTGTCCATCAGGGGTGCTCCCCCCAAGTGCTAAAAAAATAATATATTTTCTGTGTTTGTGAATTGTGTGCGCGGTAGCCGCACGTGCATCAACAAAGTAGTGCCAAGCGTGCGCCTGTGTCATAAGTAAATGGCCGGCTGGCTTGACCGTTAAGGGTGCTGTAACCCCCGAAAGTACACTCCAGTCCAAACCAAAAAAAAAATTATTTTCTGTTTGTGAATTGTGTGCGCAGTAGCCGCACGTGCATCAACAAAGTAGTGCCAAGCGTGCGCCTGTGTCATAAGTAAAGGGCCGGCTGGCTTGACCATTAAGGGTGCTGTAACCCCCGAAAGTACACTCCAGTCCAAACCAAAAAAAAAATTATTTTCTGTGTTTGTGAATTGTGTGCGCAGTAGCCGCACGTGCATCAACAAAGTAGTGCCAAGCGTGCGCCTGTGTCATAAGTAAAGGGCCGGCTGGCTTGACCGTTAAGGGTGCTGTAACCCCCGAAAGTACACTCCAGTCCAAACCAAAAAAAAAATTATTTTCTGTGTTTGTGAATTGTGTGCGCAGTAGCCGCACGTGCATCAACAAAGTAGTGCCAAGCGTGCGCCTGTGTCATAAGTAAAGGGCCGGCTGGCTTGACCGTTAAGGGTGCTGTAACCCCCGAAAGTACACTCCAGTCCAAACCAAAAAAAAAATTATTTTCTGTGTTTGTGAATTGTGTGCGCAGTAGCCGCACGTGCATCAACAAAGTAGTGCCAAGCGTGCGCCTGTGTCATAAGTAAAGGGCCGGCTGGCTTGACCGTTAAGGGTGCTGTAACCCCCGAAAGTACACTCCAGTCCAAACCAAAAAAAAAATTATTTTCTGTGTTTGTGAATTGTGTGCGCAGTAGCCGCACGTGCATCAACAAAGTAGTGCCAAGCGTGCGCCTGTGTCATAAGTAAAGGGCCGGCTGGCTTGACCGTTAAGGGTGCTGTAACCCCCGAAAGTACACTCCAGTCCAAACCAAAAAAAAAATTATTTTCTGTGTTTGTGAATTGTGTGCGCAGTAGCCGCACGTGCATCAACAAAGTAGTGCCAAGCGTGCGCCTGTGTCATAAGTAACGGGCCGGCTGGCTTTACCATTAAAGGGTGCTGTAAGCCCCGAAAGTACACTCCAGTCCAAACCAAAAAAAAAATTATTTTCTGTGTTTGTGAATTGTGTGCACTGTGGCTGCACGTGCATCAACAAAGGAGCAGCGCCAAGCGTGCGCCTGTGTCCCATAAGTAAAGAGCCGGCTGGCTCATTTCTTAAAGGGTGGTGTAACCCACAAAGTGCACTACACTCCAGCAAAAATAAAATAATATTTTCTGTGTTTGTGTGCGCTTTAGCCGCACGTATATATATCAATATAACATAAATGGAGGACCAAACTTTCTCCGATAAAAATAAAATAGGGAAAGATCAAGAACCACTTCCTCCTAGTGCTGTTGCTGCTGCTGGGAGTTGTTCATCATCCCAGAGAGGAAGTAGGAACATCACTACTTTTACTAAACAATTGACCCTCCAACAGTCCCTAGCGATGAGGATGAAGTACGACAGCAGTCATCCTGAAGCAAAACGTATAACTGAGGCCTTGACTGCTATGTTGGTGTTAGATGTGCGTCCGGTATCCGACATTAGTGCAGTGGGATTTAGACAATTGATGGAGGTAGTGTGTCCTCGGTTCCAAATCCCGTCTAGATTCCACCTGCATCCTCAAAGCAGCAGCGACAAGCGTGCGTCTGTCTGTTAAAGGGTGGTGACACCCTCAAAGTGTGCTACACAAACAATTCAAATATTGTTCTTTTTTTTTCTGTCTTTGTGAATTGTGTGGGCTGTAGCCGCACCTGCATCCTTAAAGCAGCAGCGACAAGCGTGCGTCTGTCTGTTAAAGGGTGGTGACACCCTCAAAGTGTGCTACACAAACAATTAAAATATTGTTCTTTTTTTTTTGGTCTTTGTGAAATGTGTGGGCTGTAGCCGCACCTGCATCCTTAAAGCAGCAGCGACAAGTGTGCGTCTGTCTGTTAAAGGGTGGTGACACCCTCAAAGTGTGCTACACAAACAATTAAAATATTGTTCTTTTTTTTTCTGTCTTTGTGAATTGTGTGAGCTGTAGCCGCACCTGCATCCTTAAAGCAGCAGCGACAAGCGTGCGTCTGTCTGTTAAAGGGTGGTGACACCCTCAAAGTGTGCTACACAAACAATTAAAATATTGTTCTTTTTTTTTCGGTCTTTGTGAAATGTGTGGGCTGTAGCCGCACCTGCATCCTTAAAGCAGCAGCGACAAGCGTGCGTCTGTCTGTTAAAGGGTGGTGACACCCTCAAAGTGTTCTACACAAACAATTAAAATATTGTTCTTTTTTTTTCGGTCTTTGTGAAATGTGTGGGCTGTAGCCGCACCTGCATCCTTAAAGCAGCAGCGACAAGCGTGCGTCTGTCTGTTAAAGGGTGGTGACACCCTCAAAGTGTTCTACACAAACAATTAAAATATTGTTCTTTTTTTTTCGGTCTTTGTGAAATGTGTGGGCTGTAGCCGCACCTGCATCCTTAAAGCAGCAGCGACAAGCGTGCGTCTGTCTGTTAAAGGGTGGTGTAACTCTCAAAGTGCTCCAAAAAATAAAAAACTATTTTTTTAATGTGTTTGTGACTTGTGTGCGATGTAGCCGCACCTGCATCCTTAAAGCAGCAGCGACAAGCGTGCGTCTGTCTGTTAAAGGGTGGTGACACCCTCAAAGTGTGCTTCACAAACAATTAAAATATTGTTCTTTTTTTTTCTGTCTATGTGAATTGTGTGGGCTGTAGCCGCACCTGCATCCTTAAAGCAGCAGCGACAAGCGTGCGTCTGTCTGTTAAAGGGTGGTGACACCTCAAAGTGTTCTACACAAACAATTAAAATATTGTTCTTTTTTTTTGGTCTTTGTGAAATGTGTGGGCTGTAGCCGCACCTGCATCCTTAAAGCAGCAGCGACAAGCGTGCGTCTGTCTGTTAAAGGGTGGTGACACCTCAAAGTGTTCTACACAAACAATTAAAATATTCTTCTTCTTTTTTCTGTCTTTGTGAATTGTGTGGGCTGTAGCCGCACTTGCATCCTCAAAGCAGCAGCGACAAGCGTGCGTCTGTCTGTTAAAGGGTGGTGTAACCCTCAAAGTGTGCTCCACAAACAATAAAAATATTCTTTTTTTTTTCTGTCTTTGTGAATTGTGTGGGCTGTAGCCGCACTTGAATCCTCAAAGCAGCAGCGACAAGCGTGCGTCTGTCTGTTAAAGGATTACATCGGTGACAGCATCCAAGTAGGCATGTCAGACAGTCCGTACCTGTACTGGCAGGAAAAAGAAGCAATTTGGAGGTCCCTGTACAAACTGGCTCTATTTTACCTGAGTTGCCCCCCCTCCAGTGTGTACTCCGAAAGAGTGTTTAGTGCAGCCGGGAACCTTGTCAGCGAAAGGCGTAGGAGGTTGCTTCCACAAAATGTGGAGAAGATGATGTTCATAAAATGAATTATCAACTCTTCCAGGGAGACCAGCCTCCAGAACGTACAGAGGGACCTGTGGTTCCAGCAGGGACGAATTAATACTCTGTGAGGATGAGGATGTACACACTGAAGAGGGTGAGGAATCGGTGGATGAGGAGGATGAGGATGACATCTTGCCTCCGTAGAGCCAGTTTGTGCAGGGACAGATAAATTGCCAGCTTGTTTTGTGGGGGCCCAAACGAACCAATCATTTCAGCCACAGTTGTGTGGCAGACCCTGGCGCTGAAATGATTGGTTTGTTAAAGTGTGCATGTCCTGTTTATACAACATAAGGGTGGGTGGGAGGGCCCAAGGACAATTCCATCTTGCACCTCTTTTTTTTCTTTGCATTATGTACAGTTTGGGGCCTAGTTTTTCAATGCCATCCTGTCTGCCACTGCAGTTTCACGCCTAGATGGGTCACGTGTTTGTGCCGCCCACTTGTGTCGCTTAGCATAGTCATCCAGCTACCTCGGTGCAACCTTTTGGACATAAAAACACTATTGTGAGGTGTGAGGTATTCAGAATAGACTGGAAATGAGTGGAAATTAAGGTTATTGAGGTTAATAATAGCATAGGAGCAGAAAAACCTACAAATTCTGTGATTTTAGCTGTTTTTATGCTTTTTTTCAAAAAAATACAGATCCAAAACACAAAACCCAGAACCCAAAACACGCAAGGGTGGTTTTGGCAAAACCAATCCAGATCCAAAACACGAAGAAAGATCCAGATCCAAAACCAAAACACAAAACACGAAAAGTGGCCGGTGCACACCCCTACTTACAACACATGCACACATTATATCGATTGTACTTCCCCACACTACATCACTATGGTACATACCCACACTACACCCTCCACTATATACCTGAACTATATCACTACACTACCTCCCCACACTACATTCCTGCATTATATCACTGCACTACATTCACACACTATTTAACTGCACTACATCACTACACTAGGACACTATATCACTGTACTACATTCCTATACTATAATATAACTACAATACATTCACACAGAACATCACTGACCGACCCACTCCCTTCACACACTACACTACCTCTCTACACAACACTACTGCACTCCCTTCCCACACTATAGGGCATATTTAATAATAATTGTTATTTTATTGTGATCTTGAAGTGAAAATTCCACCACAATTTGTAATGTGATATACTGAAAAACCATGACAATTAATTATTGTGTCAGTGCCGGGGCAGTGGCTGTCCTGTTGAATTAGTACCTGTGCTGTGAACTGCTTTTCAGCTTGTCTGGGAAGAATGCAAAAGACTTCCCCTTGTTCTTCTTACACTGCACATGCTCTCATGAAGGAACAGAGGGCCTGACTCAGAGCCAGACGCTATTTGCGGAAGGTCGTTCCAAAAAAGGGGCCGGCTATTTAAATTGAGCGCTCGCTCTTTGTGGTTTGTTGACGCCTCTATGTCTGAGCGAGTGAACTAAAAATGCGCTCGCTGTTTTGTAAAGACGCCCCTTTGCCGTTCGCATCACACGTCATCTCCGGTATTTATTAGATTAATCGGGTACATCGAAAGGCATCTGAACTGCTCGCAGTGGTTGTGGTAGGTTTTTCCTACCGCAATCACTGCGAGCAGTTCAGGCTAAAAGACAACCAAGTGACGTGGTCGATGACGCTCCTTTACTAATTATGCACTCCCATTAAATGCCCTTTTGACCGTTAGGCACGCCTGCATTCGGATCTCCACTCCCCCGTTTTCAAGGACCTTCCCCTGTTACCACCCACAAATGGTACATTCTGTCAATCAAATTAGCAGCCCCTCGCTGTTTTGCGAGCGCACGATTTCCGACCGCAATGACTGGTTTGTGCATGCGCATTACGACCCATATGCATGCGCAGTTGTGCGAACATCGCTCATAGCGAACGAGCGCCCGCTTACGAGCGGCTCTGAATCAGGCCCAGAGGCCCTAATTCAGAGCCGGACGCTCTGACAGAGCGCTCACTCTGAATCAGGGCTGTCCCTCTGTTTTTTTTTGCGGCCTCCTAGCCACTCGCATAGCTGTGGGTGACCACCCACAGCTATAGCGAGCGGCCAAAAAGATGGTCGCGATGGTCAAGACCATCGCGACCATCGGGCTTGCGACGAGACCCTTGTGGTAGGGTCTCATCTGCCGCAAGCCCTGGAGTGCTTGTCAGTGATGTCAGTGGGGTCGGCCCCAGACAGTAGGCGTTCCCATGGGAACGCATCCGTCTGGGCAGCCACGCCCCCGGCACGCCCCCCAAAGGGGGCGTGCTGTCACTCACCATCGACAGCATGCCCCCTTTGTAGCGAGACCCGGAGCGACGGCTTGGCCGTCGCTATGCGGGTCTCACGCATGCGCACAACGGACCCGGCTCCATCGTGCGCATGCACACTGGGCCAACATCGACCCGCTCAGCACTCGCGAGCGGGTCTGATTCAGAGCCGCTCATAAGCGGCCCCTCGTTCGCTCTGAGCGATGTTCGCACAACTGCGCATGCGTATGGGTCATAAAGCGCATGCACAAACCAGTCATTGCGGTCAGAAATCGTGCGCTCACAAAACAGCGAGGGGCTGCTAATTAGATTGACAGAATGTACCGTTTGTGGGTGGTAACAGTTGAAGGTGCTTGAAAACGGGGAAGTGGAATCCGAATGCAGGTGTGCCTAATGGTGTGCCTAATGGTCAAAAGGTCGTTTAATGGGAGTGCATAATTAGTAAAGGAGCGTCATCGACCTCATCACTTGGTTGTCTTTTAGCCTGAACTGCTCGCAGTGATTGCGGTAGGAAAATCCTACCACAACCACTGCGAGCAGTTCTGATGCCTTTCGATGTTCCCGATTAATCTAATAAATACCGGAGATGACGTGTGATGCGAACGGCAAAGCGGCGTCTTTACAAAATAGCGAGCACATTTTTCGTTCGCTCGCTCAGACATAGAGGCGTCAACAAACCACAAAGTGCGAGCGCTCAATTTAAATAGCCGGCTCCTTTTTTGTAACGACCGTCCACAAATAGCGTCCGGCTCTGAATCAGGCCCAGACAATCTTGAGCTTCGTGATCAGTTCTCTGGATGTTGGTGATCTTCTGCAAAAGGAAAGTATTTATTGATTTCATTTAACTTTTTAGTTATTTAATTTTAAATGTAATGAATTCTACATGCCGTGTGAGCTACCCCAAAATTAGGGGCCGGCTACCTAGTCTCAGCAGCAAGGGACTCAGGTGAGACAGTAGGGCTGCATAGAAAAAGGGGGTGGGATCTGAAAGTGTAAGCACAGGTGGCGGGAAGCCAGCGCTGTGGCGGAGTATCTGCTCCCAGCACTGGTCAAGCATCGGGTGCCGCGGGCAGTACTTGGCTCTGGGTACAGGCATACAGTAGCCCGCTGCCCGGTAGCCTTGATGCAGCTGGGGGGGTGTTTGGCTCTGACCGTGAGCCAATCACAGCTCATGGTCCAGCAGCCAATAGCAGGCGGTTGCGGCGCTCACCACGTCATAGCCCCATCCACTTGCGGCGTCTTACAATAGACGCTGCAGAGCGGGAAGAGTTAGTCCGATGGCAAAGAGGGAGGAAAGAAGACCTCCCAAAGAAGTGGCGGAAGTTCAGGTGGCAGCGGAAGAGGCCAGAAGACACCGTGATCAAGAAGATAGATAGGTGGCACCAGCTGGAGGAAGAAAAGAAGAGGCGGTGCCGCTGGCCAGGATGGGCCAGCGGCAGAAGAATGCAGCTGAGGACTGGAGAGGACTGCGGGGGTGGAAAGTAAAAGCTAATGAAGCTCCCCCGCATGCAGCCTCTTCCACCATGCAGGTAGGCCCTCCATGAGGCCTACCATTAACTCCTCCCTAGACCACTAGGCCCGTGGGATAAAGTCAGGCATTAGGCCTGTGCCATTGATAGACAGGCACTAGGCCCGGGTTACATAGGGGGCATTTGGCCCAATAAAAGGTAATTGCCCACCTCCTTTAGATGTGAGTGACCTGGGCATTAGGCCCAGGTCACTAATTGAGAAAGTAGACGGGCAGCCCGTGCCTAAAGATATGAAGTTGCCCTGGGCATTAGGCCCCAGGCCACTAGGTGAGCCCCACTGTTAGGCAGGCCCATAAGTGCCCAAGTCCTTATTGTGCCCTGCAGTAGGCAGGCTAAAAGCCTGACCCACTAGTAAGACCATGGGCATTAGGCCCAGGGCACTGAGTCCTCAAGAGTGACTGGGCAGTAGGCCCAGGTCACAATAATCATAACTAATAGGTGATTCCCTGCATAAATATATAAAACAAGTGTGAGCAGTTGTGAGACCCTCACCCTCCAAGTACCCCGTGGAGAGCTGCCAGGCTCCCACCAAAATAATGTGTAATTCCCAGTCACCGAGAAGAGGAGCTGGCCAGCTCTAGTTTGGCAAGTAGCAAACATTTAAAGGGACAGTACCGTGCTTTACTCTTGTATGATTACCGTCTGTGGTTGTTTTTCCATGCATGGTATAAGTTGAATGGATTATTGTTAAACATGACGCATTACACACAGTAGGTTGAGGGCGATGTTGTTGTAGCATGTGTAGTAGCGTGACACACTTAGGTTAGGTTTAGGCCCTGCATGCCTGTGGTGTTTGATTATTTCCTTACAGGCACTTGTAGGCGAGTGAGCAGACGAAGAACAAGAGTGGACACAGTGAGAAATATCTGTGTATATGCTGTCTCTCACTGTCTGTTTGTCTCTTTCTGTCTATCTTCCTTCTGGGTGGACAGTGGACCTTGCACCCCGGTGCAAGGTTGTGTTTTCAGCTTGTGTGCGAGTACCTATAGGTGAAACTCGGCATCTGAGGCCAAAAGTGACAGTGATGATCTTCACTTTAAACCCGAATCCATTTTGTTTGGTCCTCGGTCTGGTAGGGCATGTCGGTCAACGTTGAGGAAGGACGGTTCTCACATCATCTCCTTCCTCCTAGGTCATCGTGTCCGTATCGAGTCTGGTGTACCAGGACCATCTGTTCATCATATGGCCTGAAGGTGATAGGGTGCGATGCAAGGTAAGATACGGAAGTACACTTGCACGGCAGCAGGCACCGCACCCCTCTTACACTACATCATACACTTATTACCTCCCCACACTACATCACTATAGTATGTCCCCACACTACATCACACTACATCATACACTTACTACCTCCCCACACTCACTACCTTCCACACTACATCACTACACTACTACACTACCTCCCCACACTACATATTCACACTACCACTCCCCATACAACATAACTATACTACTTCCTTACGCTGCATCAGTATATTACATCATTACACTCATTATCTCCCCACACAGCATCACTACACTGCCTTTCACACTACATAACTTTATTACTACATTAACCCTCCCTTATTACAACATAGTGACATACCCTCCACAGGCACTGACCTTCTCTGTCTCTTTGCTCTGGTGACGATTCGAGCAGCTGCAGAGGTGGGACAGGGAGAAGAGAAGTAGAGGGGCAGTCTCAGGAGGGGGCAGCTGGGTAAAGGAGCAGGAAGGAGGCGTGCTTATTCCTGGGGATGGGAGAGACAAGGGCCATAACTAGGGTAGTCCGAGCTGTGCCATGGCACAGGGCACCACAGGGCAAGGGACTGTCAATTTTCTGTTTAATATCATTCTCACTTGTAACTTCTTCTTATTTTATCTCCAGTATCTCCTGGCCTCCCCTATCGGCCTCTCCTATCTTTTCCCTGGCCCTTCCCCATGAGGCCATGGCCGTTTTTGGGTGTGTTATTTCCCTATTTAATAAAAAGGGGGGCACCAATGCTCTTTCTGGCATCAGGGCACCAAAAAGTCTAGTTATGGCTCTGGGAGGGACCACTATGTGGACATAAGCCTGCCTACTCACTTCAGTGCAGCTGAGCACTGTGAGCATAGGAGGCTGGTCCAGGAGGAGGGACCATCCACAGCATGTCAGACTCTGTACACTGGCAGAGGCATGCAGCAGGGTGGACAGGAGGTGGGTGCACTGCCTGATACTGTCGGAGCCACCCCCCCCTTGTAAAGATCCTTGATTCTAGTCCCACTGCGCTGCATGAGTGATGAGCTGCAGATGATCCTATGGGCCTATTTTCCTCAGGGGGCTTGGAGCTGCCGCTCCATCGGCCCCATTGTTAATCCGGCCCTGATCACATGATATCGCATGTGAGGCTGTAGATATTAATGAAGGACGGAACAGTGATCGTTCCGTCATTCATTAAATCTTTCAAGT
Source organism: Taudactylus pleione (assembly GCA_031769625.1). NCBI lineage: Eukaryota > Metazoa > Chordata > Amphibia > Anura > Myobatrachidae > Taudactylus > Taudactylus pleione. The sequence goes on along the minus strand of JAUIMM010000608.1, from coordinate 11,293,593 downwards.
GTGTACTGGCAATCATGCAATGTCAAATCGCCCTGAACATCAGCTCGATTGCCAGTCGTTTAGGTGTGTACCCACCCTAAGAGGGATACAACATAGCAATTGATAGCTTCTTATGCTATCCATCTATTTATTTATTACCAGTTATTTATATATTGCAGACATATTCTGCAGCGCTTTGCAGTGAATATTTGTCCATTCACATAAGTTCCTGACCCAGTGGAGCTTACAATCTATTTCCCAACCACATGTACATGCATATACTTACATACAAGGGTTCATTTTTTGTTGGGAGCCAATTAACCTACCAGTATATTTTTGGCGTGTGGGAGTAAACCCATGCAATCACAGGGAGAATATACAAACTCTGCACAGTTAGGGCCATATATATCATCATCATCATTTTATTTAATAACCGCTTTAGAGCACATCTGTTGTAACATTTGGGAAATATGTTTTATTTTTGCAGCATAGTACAAAATGATCAATTACTGCTACAAACAGCAGTGAAGCTGCAAAGCTGAGATATATGAGAGGCATTCAGTGGCTAAGAGATACAGTAGGATACACTGTACACTATGGCAGTATTACTTTGTCAGCATCACCTTTCCTCATAATTAGGATTAATAGCAATGAAGCTCCACTCATGAAATGTGCATATCTTCAAAAAAATAAATAAATCTCAAAGTACCATTTACTATTTCCTTGGGGAATTTATTATTATTTTTTTTTTAGTTTGTTTTTTCTCTGTTCTAATATATGTTTCATCAGACCTGATCTTATGTATGAAATTTAACTTATGAAAGTAAAGGGAGTTTGGGACTGCTTTTATTCCAAGTGTGACACTTCATTTTATTTTCCATCTTCTAGAACAAACAATTTTCCACTTACAGTTGGCACCATCTTGTCACAGAGATCATTGTTTTGTTTGTAAATCCAAAAAAACAGGCATTGAGGAAAATAACCTCAATTCCAATCAGTGTTGCTGAAAGGGTGATTATAATTCATCTTACAGAATGCAAAAAAAGAAGAGAGACTCATTACAAAGTGTTACTAACGAGTTTCTAACAAGTTGCAAAGACCAGAAAACAGATCATATAGTGTGGAATCCATAATGCAATTGGCTTTAATACAAAGACAATACATATTCATTTTACATAGCTATGGATTTCAAAATACACTTCCACTTACAATATATTTCCAGTCATTGTGCTGTAAAGGGATGAAAGTATATTGATTTGTACAGACATCACACTACTGTACATACATACTGTAGTAGTTGTTTCTGTAAAAGTATGGATATGCATATAAATACAAACTGTATTAATAAATATTAAACTACTTATAATGGTTTATTTAACACTGAATGTAATGGTCTTCCATCACATTATTGGACCTACAATCTTCTTTGTAATATCAGATTTAGTGAGCCATGAGAGCAAACACGTTTCTACTGGTATTAATTAGTCTGTGTGATATTTAGTACATTTTGTAAAGTTAAGAATTCCTCTAGGTTTATGGTTAGATGTGGATCAAGGTTTGGGTTAGGATTTAAGTGTTATGTACAGTATGTCCAGATTTAGGATTTGGGCTACTATTAATGTATGTGTCAGTATATAGCATTATAAGGGCAAGGCTAAAATGTATTTATTTAACTTGAACTTTTAAACTTAGGGCCGTATTCAATTGGGTGCGAAAAGTCGAAAATGTTTTGCATGCCGGACTTTCCGCCGTTATCGCTGGTTTTACCTGTGGAAAAGTATTGTGCGCGTCCTCGCTTTTCCCCGAGGGAAGCAACCCCACACATGAATGGTCTCAGGATGCTTTACTATGGGCAGCGATCAGTCAGGGCGAATTGTAGAGGTCTTGAAAAAGAAGGGTCGACACTGCAAATATTGACTCTGCATAAACTTAATGTAATTGTCAATAAAAGCCTTTGAGACTTCTGAAATGCTTGTAATATTACTTCATTATACCATAGTAACATCTGACAAAAGGTCTAAAACCACTGAAGTGCAAACTTTGTGAAAACCAATACTAGTTTCATTCTCAAAACTTTTGGCCATGGGTGTACAATTGATAAGAGACATATTTTGTTTATGGCAAAATCAACATGATATGTGTCGAAGCCGGATAATTGGCTGAGACAGGATCGGTTTAAAATTAGATCGGGGCGACGCCATTTTGCGAATGGCAATTAGACGCCATTTTACGACTGGCCGGCCAGCGCCATTTTAGTTAAACTCGCTATTATAAGTACATACGACGATGCTATGATTTAGCGTCGTGCGATTCCCATGCAATAAAAAGAAGTTAAAGGTCCTCACCATACAAATACAGACAGTCATTAAAACATATAAAATGATTATCTCTGCAAAACACGTACCATGGTGTACTCCACAAAACACATAGTCGCACAACGCTAACTAGCATCTTTTCCCAATTCCCCAATACTTACACACTGCACTCTTACATAAAAGGTTCCCTAGCATTAAAGTGTAATATCCAAGGTTTATGCAGTAATTATTAATGTTGTGTAATAAAGGTTATTTGATATCTAAGGTTTAGTACATGGTAAGCAGACTGTGTTTGGCATTGTACTGATCCACTGTGTCTCCACAGATTTCTGGTATCATTGGTGAGAAGATCGCAACATGCGTCTGCAAACTATGGACTATAGAGTGTTAAAACATTAAAATGTACTCTGTAATGTTAGCAGCTTAGATTAGCATGCAGCAGGAAAAAGGACACAAAGGGTTGTTAGAGGCTGTTTGTGTCCAATCTAATTGACCTATGAACTATCCTGTAACAGAAGCACCTTTAAGAAGAACCAATGGAATCAAGTCAAACTTGTCTATTGTATTGCCTATCCCTGTAAGAGTATATATGTGCGCTCTCTGACCCCAGTCTTGAGTCTTCTTGCTGTGCTGTTGACAGAGGTTTCTAATGCTGATGCCGGTATCTGGGCCCAGAGTACGTGCGTATATAACAACTGTACCTTGGGTCTGTATGATTTATTTGCGCTAATTGTCTTTAGATCACAGCGTGTATCCATCTGTTTTTATATTGAATAATAACTTTTTGTGCTTTGGAACCACATTCAAAGTCTGAAAGCATTTATTTACTGTGTGACTCATTACGCTAAATAGCAGGTATAGGCAGGATTTTAAAAGGTATAAACAAGATAGCATAGAGGTTTTAATTAGGTATCCATATATGTTTTGTAATTCATAAAATATTGTAAAAACAGGTAAAACTGTGTAATTTCTATTTGTTTTTATTCCTGCATTAGTATCTATGTCATTAACATTAATTTACAGTTCATTCAATATTCTAATGGCCACATCACAACTGTCAATATTGTCCCTGTAGCGGGTAAGTTCAGACGACAAATGGGAGACTGAGATGATGCAAACAGGTAAGCTTTTTATTCCAGGTTTCAAAAGGCAAAGCAAGTGTAATAACTTCTCACATAAGGCAAACACAGTTCAGGAACAGTAATACAACTTACATGAGACAGCAGTTTAAACAAGCAGAGTATTCCCAGCACAGTCATGGTTCAGAATGTCCAGCATAGGGAGAGCTGCTAAAGGTGCAATCTCTCCCTCACATTTCCACTGGCTAACTAAACTTACCATGTTATTATACCTTAGCTGGTCTTAATTGAGGTAAGGGTGTGGTTCCTCCCTATCTACAGGGAGGTTAACCCTTTCTTCAGAATGTGGGCAGACCCACTCTGTCACTTACCTCCCCCGTTAAAGAGCGAACCTATATTGCCCGTGGCAGAAGCCTGACTCTCCAGCCCAGTCCAGGACAAAAACTTCACATGTAGACATCCTGGTCTGTGCTGGACTTCTTAAGAAAAAGCTGGAGAGCCAGGTACCACCTTGTCAGTCTTGCATTAGTATTTTTCATAGACTGTAACCATTTTAATGGTGTATGATCAGTAACCACAGTAAACTTGGTCCCAGAAAGATAATATCTCAATGACTCAAGAGCCCATTTTATAGCAAGAGATTCTTTTTCTATTACAGAAAGCCTAGTCTCTATTGGGAACAACTTTCTACTAAAATGTAGAATCAGATGTTCAATGCCATCAAACTCCTGACACAAAACTGTCCCCAAGCCCACATCTGAGGCATCTGTTTGTACAACAAAATGCTTGGTAAAATCAGGATACTTTGAAACCGGGCCTTTACACAAAAGATGTTTCATTTTGGTGAATGCAAACTGACAGTCCCTAGACCACTCAAGTTTATTTGGAGCAGAATTTTTCAAACGATCTGTTAAAGGAGCCGCTAAGGTAGAAAATTGAGGCAAAAACCTCCTGTAATAGCCTGCTAAACCCTAGAAGGACTGTAACTTTTTCTTGGTAGTTGGAACTGGGGCATCAGCTTTTGCCTGTGTCTTACTCACAAAGGGCTTCAGATACCCACTGCCCACCACATACCCATAGTACTTGGTTTCATTTTTACCTAGAACACATTTCTTCAAATTAGCAGTTGAATCTGCTTCTCTCAAAGACTGAAGAACAGCCCTAAGCCTATTAACATGGGCATTCCAATGCTGACTATATATGACAATATCATCCAAGTATGCTGCAGCATAATTCTGATGAGGATGAAGCACCCGGTACATTACCCTCTGAAAAGAGGCAGTGGCACCATACAAGCCAAAAGGCATCGTTTTCCACTGAAAGATGCCCAACAGAGTAGAAAAAGCAGTCTTCTTCCTAGCTTCCTTTCTCAGCTCAATTTGCCAATTTCCCAATATCAAGGGTAAAAATATATCTGGCCGAACCTAACCTATCAAGCAGGTCATTAACGCTAGGCATTGGGTAGGCATCAAATTTGAACACTGCATTAACTTTGCAGAAGTCTATGCAGAATCTTGTAGAGCCATCTGGTTTTGGGACCAAGACAATGGGGCTACACCAGTCGCTAGACAACTCCTCAATTACCCCTAACTTCAACATTTCTTGTATCTTGATTACCTGTGCTTGTTTTTCCCTTGGAATCCTATAGGGTCTTTGTCAAACTACTACTCCAGGTGGGGTTGCAATGTCATGTAAGACTAAATTGGTCCTCCCTGGTTTATAAGAAAAAACATCTAAGAATTAATTAACAAGGTTCCCCAAGGGAGGCTTCAGCTTGTCTGAATTCAAAGGTTTGAGGGGTGGAGAGACTCCATCGACTGAGGAATCTGTGGACCAAGGTCATTATGGCCATTACCAGGGTCTGCAAAAAACACCTCTTGATCCTTCCATGCTTTCAACAGGTTAACATTGTAAATCTGCCTACCTCTACGGGAGTCAGGTTGAGAGGCTTCATAATTAACTTCGCCAATCTTTCTAATTACTTAAAATGGCCATTGCCACTTTGCTAGTAATTTTCTTCCCTGAATAGGTAACAACAAAAGGACTTTATCCCCAGGTGAAAAAACTTGAGTTTGGGCATTACGGTTATAAAGAAGTTTTTGAGCCTCCTGTGCATTTACCAAATTTTCCTGGGCCAACTGACCTAGTAGGTCTATGCGATGACGCATCTGGATCACATATTGAAAGATGCTTTCACCCTCTATTGGTTGTTCTTCCCATGCTTCCTGCAGAAGGTCAAGAACACTCCATGGCTTCCTCCCATAAAGAATCTCAAAAGGGGCAAAGCCAGTAAAATCCTGGGGCACTTCTCTGATTGCAAATAACAAATAGGGTAGAAGCTCATCCCACATTTTTTCCATCTATATGAACTTCTTTAACATAGACTTTAGTGTACAGTTGAATCTTTCAACTAAGCCATCCATTTGTGGATGATATACTGAGCTTCTGAAAGATTTAATTTTTAATAACTTTAACACCCCCTGCATTAACTTAGACATAAAGTTTGTCCCTTGGTTGGTAAGAATTTCTTTAGGTAATCCAACCCTCGAAAACAGCTCTAATAACTTAGTCGATACCTGTTTGGCTGTAGCAACCCTTAAGGAAAATACCTCCGCATAACGGGTGGCATAGTCAACCATAAACTTAAATGAATAGCCTTTGGACAGTTGCTCAATGAGACCCACTAAATCAACCCCTATTTTTTCAAAGGGGACCCCTACAAATGGGAGATGGATCAGCTGGGCAGGAGATGGTCAGTTTACTGTTGTTTTTTGACACTCTGAACAAGCGTAACAGAACCATGAGACCTCAGCATAAACACCTATCCCATAGAACCAGGAATTTATTCTCTCCACCATCTTATCCCATCCCAAATGACCATCCCAAGGAACTGCATGGGCTAAAACCAGAACCTGCTTTCTGAAAGGACCCGGGACCACCAACTGTCATATCAAATCCCCCGTTTGTTTGTTCTTGTCTATTCAATATAAAACCTCTTTAAGCAACACAAAATGGGGATATTTTACTTCTGTTACATGTGACAAGAGAACACCATCCACTAAAAGAACCTGTTCAAAGGCCCTTTTTAAAGCACGGTCTCCCCATTGGGCCTTTCATAAATTAGGTTGAGGTGCAAGGGGAAGTGTTAAGAACTCTTTATTAATACTACTTAATCGAACCTCAGCATTATTCCCCATGCCATGAGGGTTGAGTAGACTGCTACACTCATCAGTGTTCTTAGACCTCTCAGTATTATTATGGATATCAGAATGTATAGGTACATTAGTAATGAGAGGTTCATCAGAATTATCAGATACATTGACATGAACAGGAACATCAGCATTTACTGGCACATTGTGAGCAGTAGCATTATGGGAAGAGACCTTTTTTCCCAACAAAACATCACAAGCAAGCCAGTCTCTTTGACCCCTTCTCATTTGTTTCTTAGATTTAGGAGCCTTTACCAGACACAGAAATAAATCAGAGGAGAAGGGAAATGTTTCTCCAAGGGGAGCTGCAGACACCTGTTCCTCCAGCAGAACAAGAGCCTGGAAGTAATTCCAGTCACAACCAAGGACACACACCCACACGTAGTTTGGCAGTCTTTCCCCTGGTTAACAAAGGGACCATGGCAACAGGAAAGGTCCAAACATCTCTGAACACAACAGATATGGACTAGTTCGTGCTGCAACAACAATTCAGGGGACAACAAATCCTTTGTATCAGGGTAGTAGCAGATCCAGAGTCCACCAAGCCCTTGACTAGTCTATAACCAACTTTCACACATACCTGTATTCTATGCAGAATATGGGTGGGACATGACTGTGGATTTTGATGCTGGAGGTCCCTCTGGGTCAAAGTGCACCCACCGGTAGCCCCTATATTCTATCCCAATCACCTTTCCTTTTCCGTCCCATTCATTCCATATCCCTCACTTTTCACTATTCACTGAATTTTTACTGATGATCAGCACTCACTTATTTCACCCCATATTTTTCTCACCAGAACCCTTCTGGTAACAAGTTTTCACCTTTAGATAGTTGTATGAACCTCATCCATATCTTTCTGTTTTTTTGGGGGTACATGCATTCCCTGCAGCTCATGCCGCTGCAGGAGTTTAAATTATCTCTGCCTCAGAGTGACAACCGGGGCTCTCCGATACCATACTATTTCCTGACAGTTTCTGATATTTAGCCATTGCCAATATAGATGGGGATTTTTTTCTGCAGCCTTACCCAGCTATATGAGTTTAAACTATCTCTATTGCAGGTTTTAGCGGTGGAGTTTTCTTCCTCATAACATGCGACTCTATTCAACTCTACATATTAAAGATGCACCATACCTTTAGGTTTAACAGTTGAGGCCCATAGAAGTTATTTTTAAATCAAACAACCCCTATAGGCAGACTGTACTATTCAACAATTTTTCCCCCTATTTCTTATAAATTCACCTCCAAATCACCAGACTATGGTGACTTTCTAGTATACTGAACATCAATAGATTTAGGCTAGTGGAGTATATTCAGCTTTAACTATTTATTCTTATTACTTTTATATATATATATATAAATATGCCCATAACACTTACGTTGTATATGATTTTACTGAATTTATAGGCCCAGGTAATAAACATGCTTTGCTTCTTCAAAATGCTTGCGGTTAAGATCAGTATTTGTATATCATTTAGATCATGTCTGAGATCAGGATCAGTATTTATATATGTACTGTGTTAAAAATTTTATTTTCATTACTGTAGAAATCTTTAATATTTAATATACTACTGATGTAAGGATAGAGAAATAAGTACAATTGCCAGTTCCAATTGAGTATATATACTAATATTATCTAAGTGACAAATATTAAGAGCTAAGATGGGTCACACATATATTTTTTGACCCATTCCTTAGGTGCCTTTATTGGTATATACACACTCCTATAAAAACATCATCAGAAATTAATGCACCTCCTTGGTCTATATTTGTGAGTATGAAACTGGCTGGATACATTAATATCAAGGTTTGAATACTATATTTCTGAGAAATTTTCCCTGCTGATTGTAGGCACTATTTCACTGTGATTTGGATTCCAGAGAATCCCCATTTATTTGCCTGATGAGGCACTATTTTTTATGATATGTACTTCTATTTATTTTATGTAATTACTGTATTTCTAAAATAATTTTATTTTATATGGAAACCATAGTTAATGTTCTTTGAGCTGAATGATTTCTAAAAAATTTTTTTGTGTTAATTATCTATTTGTATGAACAAAATCCACTCGCACCACCATTTTGACACCCTCATTCTATTGTTATAATGTAGTGTATGTGTTACCCCTGAAGAAGTCTGCATAGGACAAAATGCATCGGGTACCGATTTGGCACACCTGTTTGAGTTCCCACAGATGTGGAGTATAGAATTCTAAGGTGGTGAAATTCTTCTCAATATACCCCCAAACTGATTTGTGTTACGCCTTATCATATATGCCTTTATTGTTAAATATTTTTTAAAGAGATTTGTTATGTCATAATAAATATATTTATGTTTATAAGAACCTTTTATTTATTATTATTTGGGTGTCTTCACTTAGTGTGAGGGTTTATTTTTTAATAGAAGGATAAAACTCCAAAAGAAGCAACACGTTGGATAAAAAGGCTTAATCAATATCTACGAGATTTAAGAACATTTATCCACTTGGATGCTATTTCTTCAAGTGAAAGGATTTAGCATGGAACATACAGTTTGAAGGAAAATACCGAGATTTGTGGGTCATCATTGCACAATCCTCCATAAGAATTATTCTTTTCCAATATACCTAATTGAAAAAAAGTTTAATCGAAAGTGAATACAACTTAGAGACTCTAAATTAATATAAGTGCCCTCTTTCATATACTCATTGTATGATATATTATATGTTCACTTATGTCAGTTGATTATTTTTTCATTTATTTATTTTTATAACAAGTGATAATTGCTCTCTTCTCGATTTAATTGACAGTCACATCAGCTATCAGAAATCCTGATCTATATATATTTATATATCAAATCTTCTTAAATGATTATGTATCTCTTTTTCTGGCTATTTTCTTTTATTATCAAGTTTTAAAAGGGTTACTTTATTTTTGATTACAATGGTCTCCATTATTATCTGTGTTAATGTGTGTAAGAACAATTGTCCATGAGATATGCTACCCGATGACTAATATACAATCTATATCTCTACTCCTCATCTACGATAATATATTTTGTTTTAATATTTATTTCGTTAGTATTATTTTTTAAAATATCCACCATGTGTGCACTTTTAATTAATCATTATGACTATATATACTCTTTATTTCTCTCTTTATATATATATATATATATATAAAATCAATATTGACTATTTCTCTTTATAATAATCTATTTATAAAAAGCTATTCACAATGAACATCCTTTCAAACTATGTCAGTCTATGTGTGAAACTCTTGACCAGCTGCATAATCAAGTCATTTACTTCTAATTAACACAATCAACAACACCCTTTAAAAGAAGGGATATTAGGAGCCAATGTTACTCACTTACTTTTCTCCTCTGAAGAAACAACCAGCTGCTTAGGTCGAGAAATGTGTTAGGAGTAATTGTGATTCTCTCTCCTGAACCATGGTCCTATATAGTGGCACTACAACTTGTTAGTGTAAAGCAAGCCTGATCGTCTCAATGGAACATCCAGCTGGAATGCCTAAACACACTATATAATAAGCACTACAAGAACCAGATACTATCCGCCCTGAATGAAGGAGACTCAGGGGTGAGAGAGGTCTTATGCTGGACAACCTGTGACTATGGGGGAAATGTATCAAACCTTGTAAAGAGTAGAGAATTGGACAAATGCATAAGTTGCACATACTGTAAAACCAATCAGCTCTTAGCTATGATTTATTAAGTACAGTACATTCTCTAAAATGATTGGTAAGAGCTAATTGATTGCTATGGGAAATCTCCACTTTTTTTTTGTTTCCTGCTTTTGTTCCACTTTAATGAACTCACTGCAAATGACGTAACAGGGAGACAGTACCAATATTCTTAATGTCTATACCTCTATTTGCTCTAACATGACAAAGGCAACAGATGCTTTGACAAATATATTGTCTGGGTTGATTTCATAATATTAACACACAATACAGGTCGATTTTTTGGCCAGGCATTACTTTACAGTTTACAGGGGCATAAGATGATATCATTGGTGGATGCCTGATTTCAACACAATCCACATGTTCCACATGAATGTCTTCTTCAGGTGCACAACATTCATCATCATTGTCCTCATAATTGTCAGATTCGCCATTATCACCCGCATCCTGTTGCACATTAGTAACTTCCAAAGTAGCAACCTAAAGTTCTATATTTAAATCAACATAATCATTCTCATTCTCATCCTCACATTTCCAAATGGTTAAGAACTTGAGGAAGGAGACTGCTATATAATGACAGTGTCAGAATCTGAAATGTCATACTCACATATAGCACTTATGGACATCCTTAGAATTCTGTGGATGTCAAACTTTTTCTTTAGCCTCAGTATTTATTTTCAAGCATATGACTGCTTTACAGACTATACACCTAAACTCATAGAGAGGAGGGGATGTATGGGAAGTTACAGAACTTAACGGACAGTTTGGGTGATGGTGTGATAAGCTATGTGTAATGGTGCATACACACGGCCAGATTTTTCTTCTGATCTGAATGATAACAATTTAAAAAATCGTTCAATCGTTCATATCTGAAGGATAATCTGACATATCTGACATATCTGAATGATGAACGATGCGCGTTCCCGATGGTCAGATAACGATATCTGACATCTGATGTGTTTGCAGTCAGATTTGGATGATTCCATTCCTTTTAATGCAGTCAAAAATCGTTCATAGTTCAAATCGTTCAAATTGTTCAAATCGTTGGTCAAATCATTCATCAAATCACTCAGATCGTTTAGATCATTCAAATTGTCCAAACGTTCATCTGACACATCTGACAAATCTGGCCGTGTGTATGCTCCATAAGCTATATTTTTTATACTAATGTGTGTATATATATATATATATATATATATAGTCACCATAGGTCCGGCTCTCCCTGGTATCAATTTACTTGGCCCAGTGCCCACGAGGAGGAGGTAGGTATAGGCATGAAATCTCGGCACTCAGGGTACTTGAAAATGAACAAATTTAATGCGACATCACAAATGGCAACGTTTCTGTGCCAACACCGGCACTGTCCTCAGGCTAACAAACACAAGACAATGTCTTACCTTAAGTAGCACTCGTGCAGAATGCAGGTGCCCAAGCCGGAAGCAGGACCGCTCACCCGGACCGGTGGCGCTTGAGAGTGACGTAATCACTCACAACATCATGTGCTCATCACCTAAGAAACATAACAACAAAACAAAACAGAATGCTACTGGTCTGCTGTATATAGGAAAATGAATGAAATACCAAGTAACTGAAAATAATATATACACTGTAGGGTGAAACAGACTATATAACCTAAATAAGTATATCAATAAGATATGTCACTCATGACTATACAGCGCACGTTAGAAACTAGACAATCACTAAGCAGATCTTCATAAATGGGTGAAAAGCATATATGTAAAGAAGCATATAAATACATCAAATGACATAAAAAACTAAAAAGCACAATGTTAACTAAATATAAATGTCCCAATAGAAGCCAATGATCAAATAAAATATTGTAAGCCTAGATGCTCGTTAAGTCCCTTGGAAGCAAGAGTCCCTAAACAAAAAATCCAGCGACTTTCCATTTGAAGGAGTTTCAAGCCGCGATCGCCGCCCCTCAAAGATTGGGGGACATGGTCGATCATCCAGTATCACAAAAGGGAAAGTGGATGTGGTTCTTGACCAAAATGTCGTGCCACTGGCTGCTCGCTGTTGCCACTCAGGGGAGCTGCTTGAATGGCAGATTTGTGTGCAGCCATACGTTCCTTAAAGGAACATTCAGTTTTGCCAATATACGAAAGCCCGCAAGGGCAAATAATCTGGTAGATGATAAACTTAGAGTTACACGTAAGTCTAAAGTTGATAGAATATTTTTTACCAGAATGTGGATGACAAAAAGTATCACCAGGGATTAAAAAATCACAGGTGGTACACGTACATTTGATACAACCTTTCTTGCCAGTTAGACAATGACTAGGCTTTTGGGACAGTGTGTTATGTACATTAGATTTAACTAAAAAGTCTCTGAGATTGCGCCCTCTTTTATAACTAGCCATTATTCTAGTATCAGCTAGCTTAAGCTCTGCGTCAGATTGAACCATGGGCCATAGTTGTCTAGATGTTTGACTGATAAAAGGACTAGCAGTATTGAATTTGGTAACCCATGGAAAGACATTAGTATCAGACCGTTTAACACGTTTCTTCAATAAATTATCTCTATTAATCCCTAGAACTTTTGCCTTAGTCTCATATAGAAGTTTCTCATCATATCCCCTATCCAAAAATTTCTGAATCATAGATTCCATCTGTATATCAGCAAGGTTGGGGTCAGAGGTAATACGTCTAATGCGCAAAATTTGGGAAAATGGTAATCCTCTCTTGAGTGGGTAAGGATGGAAACTGGACATGTGTAGCAAATTGTTGCAATCAGTTGGTTTAGTATACAACAAAGTTACAATCCTAACCCGATCAAGAGTGATTTGTACGTCAAGGAAATTCACCGTGGTAGCACTAATGGAATACGTGAATTTTACTGGATGGTTCAGAGCATTATGCTTATCCATGAGTAATTTAAAGGCCGACTCACTGCCATGCCAGAAAATAAGCAAGTCATCGATATATCGTCTATAAAAGGTGATATTATCAGAGACATTGCTATCAGCAAAAAAGACTTGATTTTCGACATCAAACATGTATGTGTTGGCGTACGATGGGGCCACACTGGACCCCATTGCACAACCAACACATTGCAAATAAAAATTACCATCAAAGATAAAAAAATTATTGTGCAGAACCAATGAGAACAATTCAATGATCAAGTTGATGTTAGGCCCACTGTACATAGGGTTGTCCGTTAGTAAGCGCTTCATAGCCAAAAGACCCTGATCATGTGGTATCACAGTGTATAGACTGGTGACATCAACGCTGCAAAGTAGAATATCTTCAGTGAAAACTGGCAGTTCATTGAGAGAATTAAGAAGAGACATCGTATCCAAAAGATAACACTGATTTTGCTGAATACAAGGTTGGCAAAGTGTATCCAAATAGGTAGCCAATGGTTGATACAGAGATTTGGTAGCTGCAATGATAGGATGTCCGGGCGGCTTATGCAGAGTCTTATGCACTTTGGGAATAGTGTATAATACAGGTACAATCGGATATGTAGGAATCAATGCTGACATCAGCTCAGAGGATATCAATCCTTCATTCAGTGCCCTTTGTAGAATCTCGAGCAGCTGTTTCTTAAAAATACTGGTAGGATCACCTTGTAATTTTTTATAGGTAAAAGCATCACTCAGCTGTCTTTGGATTTCAATAATATAATCTGTCGTATTGAGGACTACCAAAGCGCCACCCTTCTCAGTCGGTCTGAACACCAGATCAGGGTTTTTAGAAAGTCTATTCAAGGCACGCCATTCATTACCTGTGAAATTTCTACTGGAGGATGGTTTATCAAAACACAGTGAGGTCTGTTGGTCTAGCAAACGCATGAAAGTTTTGATGGTAGGGTTATTTGATGGCGGGTCAAAATTAGACCTGGGTAGTAGTTTCAACAGGGGAAGAGGTATATCGGTATTAGAGATGGCATTAGTCGCATTTTTAGAAAAAAATTCTCTTAATTTGAGTTGCTTATTCAGGCGATATTTATCAATTTGCCACTCGAATTTGTCATGCCCGTTAGTGGGGACAAAAGATAAACCTTTGGACAATATGCAAGTCTCCAAAGGTGACAGTTCATAATATGACAAATTAATTACTAGACCTTCCGCCCCCATGGCGGCCGACCGCCTTTCACTCTTCCTCTGCCTTTTGCAGTGGTGCCCACGTCGCGTAAATCTGCGACTCCTCCACCTGTAAATTTTGCACTCGTGACCACACCTCCTGTACCTACCAAGTTTTTTGGCTGCTGGAGGGTTTCAAGGTCACTTGCTGAAGATGAAAATTCATACGAAGACTCAGGATCTCGATCTCTCTGTGGTCTTCTACGAAAGAATGGTTGCCTTATATCATGTTGGCGGGCTCTGTCCATCCATTTATACACCCGATAGTTATCATAGTCTGCATCAACCTTAAGTCTTTTGTCTCTTTTAAATTTAATCAAATCTCTCTTATAGATTTGTAGCTGATTATGCAATTTATCATACCACTTAACTGATGTATCATTATCCATAATAGGTTTATGTATTAGTTCCAAAGTATTAATTTTCTCCCTCATTGCATTCATTTCTTTAGTGCTCTGCTCAATAATGAGAAGGATTAAATCCATAGAGCATTTGTTGAGTATTCCAACCCATTTTTAAAAAAAATTTGGATCGTTGCGCCCTATCGTAGGGCAATTTCTAACTCTCAAGCCACGTGGAATTTTCTTATCTCTGTAATAGTCGCTAAGCGAAATGCAATGAAAGTGAAAATCAATTTCTTTTTTGTTTAATCTTAATAAATCATGGTATACATCTTCACAGCTAAAAGTTTCGCTTTGTTTAGCCATACTTTGCTTATGTAAAATAATGTCTGCTTCAGGTTCCGAAAAACCAAAAGAATCACCAATTTCATGCATAGTCTCAGAGAATCCACTGATCACAGGTAATTGACTAGGAATAGCCATAATAAAAAAATGTCTTTAACAACGAATAAAAAATGGCACCACAGGTCTAAAGGCGAAAAATACACACTTCTTGAGAAAACATTTTTTTTAAAATGTCAAGAACGCCAAGGATGTATCCATAGAAAAAATCAGCTTATGTAATGTATCCAGCATCAAATAAAGCAGCAAGTAACAGCAGCAATGTCCAACAAACTAAAGTGCATATAATGCATATAGTGCAAAACCGCAACTGTGATAAAAAAGACAGCTAGAGGGCAATGATAGACAGCATGGATGCTTGTATAAAGTCCAGGGAGCCTTGACACATAAAGGGTATGAAGGATGTCCTCTACATACCCCATGATACAGTCACCATAGGTCCAGCTCTCCCTGGTGTCAATTTACTTGGCCCGGTGCCCGCGAGGAGTAGGTAGGTATAGGCACGAAATCGCGGCACTCAGGGTACTTGAAAATTTAACAAATTTAATGCGACATCACAACTGGCAACATTTCTGTGCCAACACCGGCACTGTCCTCAGGCTAACAAACACCAGACAATGTCTTACCTTAAGTTGCACCCGTGCAGCATGCAGGCGCCCAAGCCAGAAGCGGGACCGCTCACCCGGACTGGCGGCACTTGAGAGTGACGTAATCACTCACAACATCATGTGCCCATCACCTAAGAAACATAACAACAAAACAAAACAAAACAGAATGCTACTGGTCTGCTGTACATAGCAAAATGAATGAAATACCAAGTAACTGAAAATAATATATACACTGTAGGGCGAAACAGACTATATAACCTAAATAAGTATATCAATAAGATATGTTGCTCATGACTATACAGCACAGGTTAGAGACTAGACAATCACTAAGCAGATCTTCATAAATGGGTGAAAAGCATATATGTAAAGAAGCATATAAATACATCAATATTCATAAGAGCAAATGACATAAAAAACTAAAAAGCGCAATGTTAACTAAATATAAATGTCCCAATAGAAGCCAATGATCAAATAAAATATTGTAAGCCTAGATGCTCGTTAAGTCCCTTGGGTGCAAGAGTCCCTAAATGAAAAATCCAGCGACTTTCCATGCTTTTCACCCATTTATGAAGATCTGCTTAGTGATTGTCTAGTCTCTAACCTGTGCTGTATAGTCATTAGCGACATATCTTATTGATATACTTATTTAGGTTATATAGTCTGTTTCGCCCTACAGTGTATATATTATTTTCAGTTACTTGGTATTTCATTCATTTTGCTATGTACAGCAGACCAGTAGCATTCTGTTTTGTTTTGTTTTGTTGTTATGTTTCTTAAGTGATGGGCACATGATGTTGTGAGTGATTACGTCACTCTCAAGCGCCACCGGTCCGGGTGAGCGGTCCCACTTCCGGCTTGGGTGCCTGCATGCTGCACGGGTGCTACTTAAGGTAAGACATTGTCTGGTGTTTGTTAGCCTGAGAAACATTGCCATTTGTGATGTCGCATTAAATGTGTTCATTTTCAAGTACCCTGAGTGCTGCGATTTCATGCCTATACCTACCTCCTCCACGCAGGCACCGGGCCAAGTAAATTGGCACCAGGGAGAGCCTATGGTGACTGTATCGTGGGGTATGTAGAAGACATCCTTCATACCCTTTATGTGTCAAAGCTCCCCGGACTTTATACAAGCATCCATGCTGTCTATCATTGCCCTCTAGCTGTCTTTTTTATCACAGTTGCGGTTTTGCACTATATGCACTATATGCACTTTAGTTTGTTGGACATTGCTGCTGTTACTTGCTGTGTTATTTCATGCTGGATACATTACATAAGCTGATTTTTTTCTATGGATACATCCTTGGCGTTCTTGAAGTTTTAAAAAATTTTTTTCTCAAGAAGTGTGTATTTTTCGTCTTTAGACCTGTGGTGCCATTTTTTATTCGTTGTTAAAGGCATTTTTTTATTATGGCTATTCCTAGTCAATTACCTGTGATCAGTGGATTCTCTGAGACTATGTATGAAATTGTTGATTCTTTTGGTTTTTCGGAACCTGAAGCAGACATTATTTTACATAAGCAAAGTATGGCTGAACAAAGCAAAACTTTTAGCTGTGAAGATGTATACCATGATTTATTAAGATTAAACAAAAAAGAAATTGATTTTCACTTTCATTGCATTTTGCTTAGCAACTATTACAGACATAAGAAAATTCCACGTGGCTGGTGAGTTAGAAATCGCCCTACGATAGGGCGCAACGATCCAAATTTTTGTAAAAAATGGGTTGGAATACTCAACAAATGCTCTATGGATTTAATCCTTCTCATTATTGAGCAGAGCACTAAAGAAATGAATACAATGAGGGAGAAAATTAATGCTTTGGAACTAATACATAAACCTATTCTCGATAATGATACATCAGTTAAGTGGTATGATAAATTGCATAATCAGCTACAAATCTATAAGAGAGATTTGATTAAATCTAAAAGAGACAAAAGACTTAAGGTTGATGCAGACTATGATAACTATCGGGTATATAAATGGACGAACAGAGCCCGCCAACACGATATAAGGCAACCATTCTTTCGTAGAAGACCACAGAGAGATCGAGATCCTGAGTCTTCGTATGAATTTTCATCTTCAGCAAGTGACCTTGAAACCCCCCAGCAGCCAAAAAACTTGGTAGGTACAGGAGGTGTGGTCACGAGGGCAAAATTTACAGGTGGAGGAGTCGCAGATTTACGTGACGTGGGCAACAGTGCAAAAGGCAGAGGAAGAGTGAAAGGCGGTCGGCTGCTGCGGGGGCGGAATGTCTAGTTATTAATTTGTCAGATTATGAACTGTCACCTTTGGAGACTTGCATATTGTCCAAAGGTTTATCTTTTGTCCCCACTAACGGGCCTGACAAATTCGAGTGGCAAATTGATAAATATCGCCTGAATAGGCAACTCAAATTAAGAGAATTTTTTTCTAAAAATGCGACTACTGCCAACTCTAATACCGATATACCTCTTCCCCTGTTGAAACTACTACCCAGGTCTAATTTTGACCTGCCATCAAATAACCCTACCATCAAAACTTTCATGCGTTTGCTAGACCAACAGACCTCACTGTGTTTTGATAAACCATCCTCCAGTAGAAATTTCACAGGTAATGAATGGCGTGCCTTGAATAGACTTTCTAAAAACCCTGATCTGGTGTTCAGACCGACTGATAAGGGTGGCGCTTTGGTAGTCCTCAATACGACAGATTATATTATTGAAATCCAAAGACAGCTGAATGATGCTTTGACATATAAAAAATTACAAGGTGATCCTACCAGTATTTTTAAGAAACAGCTGCACGAGATTCTACAAAGGGCACTGAATGAAGGATTGATATCCTCTGAGCTGATGTCAGCATTGATTCCTACATATCCGATTGTACCTGTATTCCCAAAGTGCATAAGGCTCTGCATAAGCCGCCCGAATGTCCTATCATTGCAGCTACCAAATCTCTGTATCAACCATTGGCTACCTATTTGGATACACTTTGCCAACCTTGTATTCAGCAAAATCAGTGTTATCTTTTGGATACGATGTCTCTTCTTAATTCTCTCAATGAACTGCCAGTTTTCACTGAAGATATTCTACTTTGCAGCGTTGACATCACCAGTCTATACAGTGTGATACCACATGATCAGGGTCTTTTGGCTATGAAGCACTTACTAACGGACAATCCTATGTACAGTGGGCCTAACATCAACTTGATCATTGAATTGTTCTCATTGGTTCTGCACAATAATTTTTTTATCTTTGATGGTAATTTTTATTTGCAATGTGTTGGTTGTGCGATGGGGTCCAGTGTGGCCCCATCGTACGCCAACCCATACATGTTTGATGTCGAAAATCAAGTCTTTTTTGCCGATAGCAATGTCTCTGATAATATCACCTTTTATAGACGATATATCGATGACTTGCTTATTTTCTGCAGTGGCAGTGAGTCTGCCTTTAAATTACTCATGGATAAGCATAATGCTCTGAACCATCCAGTAAAATTCACGTATTCCATTAGTGCTACCACAGTGAATTTCCTTGACGTACAAATCACTCTTGATCAGGGTAGGATTGTAACTTTTTTGTATACTAAACCAACTGATCGCAAAAATTTGCTACACATGTCCAGTTTCCATCCTTACCTGCTCAAGAGAGGATTACCATTTTCCCAACTTTTGCGCATTAGACGTATTACCTCTGACCCCAACCTTGCTGATATACAGATGGAATCTATGATTCAGAAATTTTTGGATAGGGGATATGATGAGAAACTTCTATATGAGACTAAGGCAAAAGTTCTATGGATTAATAGAGATAATTTATTGAAGAAATGTGCTAAACGGTCTGATACTAATGTCTTTCCATGGGTTACCAAATTCAATACTGCTAGTCCTTTTATCAGTCAAACATCTAGACAACTATGGCCCATGGTTCAATCTGACGCAGAGCTTAAGCTAGCTGATACTAGAATAATGGCTAGTTATAAAAGAGGGAGCAATCTCAGAGACTTTTTAGTTAAATCTAATGTACATAACACACTGTCCCAAAAGCCTAGTCATTTTCTAACTGGCAAGAATGGTTGTATCAAATGTACATGTACCACCTGTGGTTTTTTAATCCCTGGTGATACTTTTTGTCATATACATTCTGGTAAAAAATATTCTATCAACTTTAGACTTACGTGTAACTCTAAGTTTATCATCTACCAGATTATTTGCCCTTGTGGGCTTTCATATATTGGCAAAACCGAACGTTCCTTTAAGGAACGTATGGCTGCACACAGATCTGCCATTCGAGTAGCTCTCCTGAGTGACAACAGCGAGCAGCCAGTGGCACGACATTTTGGTCAAGTACCACATCCACTTTCCACTTTGCGATTCCGGATGATCGACCACATCCCCCAATCTTTGAGGGGCGGCGATTGCGGCTTGAAACTCCTTCAAATGGAAAGTCGCTGGATTTTTCATTTAGGGACTCTTGCTCCCTAGGGACTTAACGAGCATCTAGGCTTACAATATTTTATTTGATCATTGGCTTCTATTGTGACATTTATATTTAGTTAACATTGGGCTTTTTAGTTTTTCATGTCATTTACTCATATAAATATTGATGTATTTATATGCTTCTTTACATATATGCTTTTCACCCATTTATGAAGATCTGCTTAGTGATTGTCTAGTCTCTAACCTGTGCTGTATAGTCATGAGCAACATATCTTATTGATATACTTATTTAGGTTATATAGTCTGTTTTGCCCTACAGTGTATATATTATTTTCAGTTACTTGGTATTTCATTCATTTTGCTATGTACAGCAGACCAGTAGCATTCTGTTTTGTTTTGTTGTTATGTTTCTTAGGTAATGGGCACATGATGTTGTGAGTGATTACGTCACTCTCAAGCGCCGCCGGTCCGGGTGAGTGGTCCCGCTCTCGGCTTGGGTGCCTGCATGCTGCACGGGTGCTACTTAAGGTAAGACATTGTCTAGTGTTTGAAAGCCTGAGGACAGTGCCGGTGTTGGCACAGAAACGTTGCCATTTGTGATGTCGCATTAAATTTGTTCATTTTCAAGTACCCTGAGTGCCGCGATTTCATGCCTATATATATATGTATATAATATCTCAATACACCCATACCACACTTAACTTTCCATGAAAATGTAAATCAAGAGACTTCCACTCCTGGCCCCCATGGGGCAGGATGCTAGTGTCTTGCTGCTAGACTCTCTCCAATGCCAATCCCTGGCACTCAGACACTGGCCAGTGTCCTCTGCCAATCCACTGACAGCACAGAGATGACATATAAAGAGGTACTTCTTTCCTCAGAGTAAACACCACAAAGTCTACGCTGACAGGAGTCATGAGTCCAACATGACTGCCACCACCAGCTCCCAGGTAGGGGGTGCTGCTTCTTCATTGCTTATCCAGGGCCCAGTAACTAGCTCAGACTCACTCCTGGAAACCCCTCTCACCTATGTCTCAATGGCACAGGCTACAAGGGATACCATGGGCCCCCCTGCTCCGGGATCAGGCTTTCACGTTTACACAGGCAGTTAAAGAAGTGAAAACCCATGTTCTACATCTTGATAAACAGATGGATAACAAAATGGGCACTCATTTTCATTATATCTGTGAATTTAAATCACTTTGTGCCTGATTAGAGAAAACTAATAATTGGTTATGTAATAAACTTGATGACCTTGAGAATAGGTCAAGAAGGAATAACTTGAGATGTTTTCGTCTGCCTGAATACCTGAAAGATGCATTATATCACTTTCTAAAGAACACCTTTCCTAATCTTTTGGAGACACATGACCTCTGAGCTGACGTGGTTATTAAAAGAGTGCATCGCTTAGGCCCATATCATGACAATCTGACTGACAGACTGCTAGTGGTCATTTTTAAAAGCCTTAATTGCTCATAAGGATGCAATATGGTCAGCTTCTAGACTTCATCGAAACCTGGTTTGGAATGGGAGTCAACTACATATATTTCAGGATTACTCTCAGGGGTGACCCATGCTCATAAGGCTTTTTCCAATCTGTTAATGTTTTATTAATGATGGTGCAAATTGACCCTGCTGTATCCCACCAAATTATGCCTCTTCGATGGTTCATCATACCAAGATTTCTCTACAGCCGAGTATGCTCTAGCCTTCATTTCGGAAGAGATAGACCCCTAACATCAGTTGCTACTTCCCCCAGAAGTGGCACCTCCGTTTCCATGGGTTGACTTATGACTGCTTCCTCAGAGCAGTATATGGGACTCATCACCAACTTATGTTTGTGATGTCTACATGTTATTGTACGTCATGTTGGGGCTATTGATGTTTTCTATGATTTTAAGACTTAAATGCTTGCCCCACATCTTCTCTTTTCCACAATTTAAATTTAGGCCCCATGCTTCTTTTTCTTGAGATAATCTGTTCTTTGTAATTAGTTATATGTTTGAGCTTATTGCATTGTGACTGTGGTGGGCTAGGAGCTGCTTTTGTTTACTTTTATATGACTGTTTCTGCTCTTACTACGGAAGAGCCTCTTTGAATGCTCTATTGTGTTTTAATATTGTTTTTTTATTTTATTTTTATGCCTGTAACCCCTCCCCACCCCCTGTCCTTCAATCTACTGTTGCTTGCCCTGCCCTCCAGGAATATTGGCACTTTGTTTTTACCGTGCTTTCATTTTGGTTCCTACTCCTCAGATATTGTTCCATATTTAAATATACTAGTATGCACAAGGCTCTTTGTACATCCATTCCCACCCCATTATTATGGCCACCTTAAATGTGTGTACCTGGAATATTGGAGGTTTCCATTCTCCTTTAAAACAAAGGCGAGTTTTTATTTACATTAACAAACAGAGTATAAACCTGACTTTATTGCAGGAAACAGCTAAACTTAGGAGCTGATTCAGACCCGCTTGCTAGGATGCGTTCACTCGTAGCTGGCCGATATTTGCAATCTGCGCATGTGTATGCATCGCAATGCACATACGTGAACCACTGCTAAAGATCGGGAAGCATTTGCTCGACGAGCACAGACAGCCCAGCTGAATGAGTGACAGGAGAGGCCATTTGTGGGTTGTAACAGGGGCTGGCCACTAGAAACGGTGGAGTGGAGGTGCGAACGCAGGCATGCCTGAGCATCTCAACGCCATTTCAGAGGCGTGCATAATTAACAGGCAGCATCATTGTACACGTCACCTGGTTGAATTTCACACTGAAGTGATCATAGTACTAGCAGCAGGATATAGTCAACCTCAATCGCACCGATCGTATCCAATGGTGCTCGATGTACCAATGGTATCCATGCACTTCCAGGAGAGAACGTGCGCAAGTGGGTGTCTTATGAATGGCTGGTGAGTTTCTGCATACACTAAGTGATCGCACGCCAAGACATAGTGGGCGTGCTGTGCGATTGCCTGACTTGCTGGACGTGTGCAGGATTTGCATATATTGGGTGCGAGCGAACGCATCTAGCGAGCGGGTCTGAATGAGCTCCTTAGTCTCTTCCAACATAAAGTGGTTGCGTCCACTAATTACAAAACTAAAGGTCCCGGAGTTGTACTACTGAATAAGAATTTGTCTCATGTATTTCACTCCTGCATTGCAGATACTGCAGGCTGCTACATTATTGTAGATATCACTATCACTGTTACTAGATATACTGTATGCTCCAAATGTACTTTATATGATAAGGCCTTCTTCCAGAAATTACTAAAACAAGTTCTATATTCTTCATCACAATCTGCTTTAATGGTTGGAGGTGATTTTAATCTAATTTATTTAGCCGTCTTAGATAGATAGACAACCATTAAACGAAACTAAGCCCCTCCACGGATGGATGTACCCTTCTTCGCACAGCAGCTGGGCTTAACTGATATATGACTTGCATATCAACTCTTCAAAGGGGACTTACATGTTTATCTGCTCCACACAGTTCGCTTTCCCGAACAGATTACCTCCTCCTGTTGCATGGCCTATTTCCTAGCGTTACTGCGACTGCTATTAAACCCATATGCATTTCTGACCATGCCTTAGTGTTGGTCATTATTGATAGAGGCCCTTATCACCAACAGCGATAAAGGCTAACTCATTAAAATTTTGGTCTATGCTAGAATCTGCTTGGCAAGTATATTTATTATATAATTTGAACCATATGCAGCAGAATCCCTTATTGTCCTTCCAGGCATCTAAATCGGTTCTCAGGGGAGAAATTATTTCATATGTTACATGATATAATAAGATTTATTATGCATCCGATGCCTGTGCTCAAAGAGAATTAACCGAACCTTACGATATTTATAAGACCACCCCTACTGCTGCTCTTAAAGCGGCATATCTTGACAAGTAACAAGCTTTAGATACAGTTGTTTTTTCATTACTCTGACTGTTCACAATACAAAAGTAACTTTTGTTTTCTTGTTTGGTAATAAAACTAGTAACATCCTTACTAATTTTCTCCATGGAGCACAGACTCCTACTATCATTCGATCTCTACAAACACATGATGGCAAGCATGTCCACTCAGGCAAACAAATTTTGGACATTCCCAGCTCCTCTTATGCCACCCTGTATGCCAATAGCCTTATAGAGTAGATCATAAAAATCAACATTCTGGAATAGCTTGATTAGTCCTCAGCTCTCCTCTCACTACGCCTCCATCCTGACTGCTCCTATCACTAAAGAGGAAATTACCACAATGGTCAAGTCACTAAATACAGTTAAGGGTCCTGATGGATTAAAAGGAGAATATTACAAAATTCTCTTACCTAGAATTTGTGATACTTTACACTCAGCTATCAATACCATTATAAAGGAACGAGTTGTGCCACAATACTTTAACTCAGGATTCATTAACATTCTCCCTAAACCTGGGAGATACCCTGACTAGAAGATTTTAACAAAAATTCTGGCAAATAGACTTAAGATAACTCTACTATCTATAGTTCACGAAGATCAGACAGGGGGAGATTCAATTAGCTTCAATAAATTATTGGGGTGAATTTGTGAAAAGTTCATGGATTTGTGCATTAACTGGCTGTTATCACCCAATAACAGCACAGTTATCGGGGCTTTCTTTTCAGGTATCATGAGACCCGAAAAGAAATCCTTGTTAAGTGGGGCTAAAAATTAGCCCAAGACAATCAATTATCCCGTGGTAAATTACAGAGTCTAATTGAATCTCTCCCTTAGTGGTTAATCTACTCAAAGTTCTCTCTGTTATGCAGTAGCTTTAACCTTTTTGAGTCTCCATGTCAGTTCGGATTTCCATATGACTTCACATCTATTCTCCACACTATTCTTCACCAACTACACAGGTTTCTAGTAATGGGTATTTATCTATTCCTTTCCAGATTAGCAGGAGTGCGAGACAGGGATGTCCTTTATCCCCTTTGTTATATGCTTAAGCGCTTGAACCCCTCACTATAGCATTACGTAATGCAGACTCCTTATACGGTATTTGGTGGGGTCTTTGAGTTAGCTCTGTTAGCTGATAATATGCTCTTGCTGATGTCTCGTCCAGTCTTCTCTATCTCCATGGTCGATATAATCATCAAGCTTTGGTTACTTGTCTGGTTATAAATGAATTACCAGATGTCTGAGATACCTACCATAGGCACCTTCTTCCATAGTCTTCTTATGCACCCTGTCTGCTCCTGATTTGTTAGGGCTGGCTCTCATCTTAAATATCAAGGATTTCAGATTCCAGCTAATTTGACCAAACCAGACACAATCAACTTCTCTCCTTTAATTACTAAAATTACCCATTTATTAGACTGATGGTGCTCTCTCCCCTAATTGTTTATGGGTAGAGTGACCATACTTAAAAGTATAACTTTTACTAAAATTGTTTATTTAGTCCAAATGCTACCAAGTAGCTTGTCTTGTAATAACTTTGTGTACTGTTACAAGGTATTTTCAAAGTAGCTTTGACCAAACTTCAAAGGAGCAGAGAAGAGGAAGGTTTGGGTGTTCTGGATCTTCCTACTTTTTCAAATGCTGTATTTTTTGGGGAACATTACTAACTTTTTTTGGGGAAAGGAGGAGCATACCAACCCCTCTCTTGAAACTGAATTGTTTTCCCCTTACTCCCCCAGTGCTACACACGCCAAAAGCTTCTCTTCCCCCTATTGTTCTAAATAATATGAGCACCACCTTTTATTAGCACAGTCAAAAGATTGTTGCTCCAAGTTCTTTATTTTGACCGAATAGCCACCCTCCCAGATGTTGAAAGAGAAGTACTCCCATTTCAGAAAAAATGGGGTCTATACATTTTGCACCTTGATGCGTCCAACCAAATACACATTAACAAATAATTTGAATCCACAGATTGGTTTCTCTATTTTCTCTATAAACAATTGGAGATTCATCTAATTAAATTGTGGTATAATGTTGACTGTATGTATCACCCTCCTCTGAGTGCTGTCTCTCCCTCAGCATGAAGTCATCAAACTCATGTGAGAGGAATCACCTTATTGACAGGAAGGAAAAGAAGAGCGTTGCTTTTGAGACAGATATTGTTTAATGCTAAGCTAAAAGAAATGTTCTATTAAGAAACAACTCTTAAAGGGACACACCATCTTTTATACGGAGTACAAGGGATCACTGGGCCTGATCCAGTACGGATCGCAATTGCAATTCCGTACGGAATGCAGCTGCAAAAATATGCTAATGCTTGCCAAAGCTCAGCCGGCATACAGACGTCCACTTCTGCTTTCTCACAGCTATGAAACGTCACTCTTAGGAGTAAACATTTGTACCATCGACGCACATCGACCACTCATGCAGCATTTATAGCAGTTCTGACCAGCAGCAAACACTATCTCCTCGTAGTTGGCTCTCATACTGCGTATGCAATCGCAGTGGCTAATTTATGCATGTCCGGGGAATGGCGTTCAAATGGACAGACACACCTGTGTTTTTCCAGCCACCCCCCCGTCAACACCCCCAAATGCTGACATCCTGTCACTCAGTCTGCAATGGATTCCTCTGTGAGTCTGCAATAAATTCCTCTGTGCGAACACTGTGCACTGTGGAGCTTATACACATGCGTGATAGCAAACAATCGCTCAATCTGCGTCCGTAGTTGCGCTTGTGATCGGTATTGAGTCAGACCCTCTGTTTTTTCAGAGTGCTCACTTTGACTGTTCACTATATCTATCAACAGTCTTATGTGATGTAATTTATTTATTTTTATTTCATGTGTATATGACCGATTATCAGCAAGGTTACTTGTAAGCAGTAACCAATGTGGAACACCACCTTTACTTCCAAATGTATCATAAAAGGCAAGAAGAATATTGGAAATGCATGAAGTATCAACAGACCCTGAGTATAGAAATATGGGTTCTTCATGTGTCCATGCTACAGTCAATGACAAGTACACAGCCCTATCAAGAATGACAATCTTGTTTTATAGTAAAATCTGCATTGCTCTGTAAGGGAATGTGGTCAATATCCTGACTGCGGGGATTCTGGTGCACAGAATGCCGGCGCCAGAATCCAGACACTTGTCAGAATCTCAGCGCTAGCATTCTGACTGCCATAATCCTGAAGGTATGTGGCAGGGTTGGGTGGAGGGTTAGCGTTAGGGTTAGTGGTTAGGGTTAGGCGCTAGGGGGAGGGTTAGTGTTAGGCACTATGGGGAGGGTTAGGGTTAGGTACTACGGGGGAGAGTTAGGTTTAGGATGCAGGGAGGGGCAGATTAGGTTTAGGCACAAGGGAGGAGGTTAGGGTCAGGCATCGGGTAGGGTTAGGGTTAGGGTAGGGAGATGGGGAGGGTTAGAATGCTGATAGACAAGTGTTAATTTTCTAATCATGTCAGGTTGCCGGCGTTGGGATTCTGACCACCGGGATCCAGAGCGTCGGCAACCCATACCCATCCCCTCTGTAAAAATATACTGTACATCTAGGAGCCCATTACCATCAGTCATAGTTTGGTTTTAGGGTTGGGTAAAAACATTAGAGTAACCTATGCTTATAGGATATAAGATCTACATTAGGATGAAGAAAAAAAAAGATTACAACTAATAAAACATTTTTTAGCTCATGCATCAGACCAGCAGAAGCTGGATAATAAATATTCCCTATAATTTATTTATTCACTTTCATTATTTTTGGAGACATTTTACAACCCCGTGGCTCATTGTAATAACTGCTCAACAGAAAACTGAAGCACAGTTATGTAAATCTAAACATATGTATTTAATATTACAATCTCCCCATTTAGACAATTGAAGGAAGGCAGACTCATTTTCTCTTTACATTCCCTAATCATCTAATACTATAACAAGTTACAGATGATGTATTCATAGAAAGAAACAAGGAAATGTATCATTCTATGAGGATAAAATATAAATGGAAATTACAGTATGTAGTGTTTTTAGCCATATTTGCTCCTTTGTAACTGATATACAATGGTTAGTGTAGTGCAAAAGTAGAGATGGGCATGTAAAGACAGTAGGCTGAAGGGGCTTCATTTAGGAAGCAGCGGCTTCTGTAAGCCGCTGCTTCCCAACGGGTTGCAGGTGAAAATGTAAAATGGCACCGCAGTCAGTGTAAAACATGCAGCAGTATACTGTATGTTTGTGTGTGTGTGTGTATGCGTTTTAGCATACTTAGGGTCTCATTCACACCCACTTGCAAGCACTTAAATGCTTGCGGGTTGATGTTGGGCTGTGCGCAAGCGCAGCGGCCGCACAGCCGCCCCTTTTGTAGTGAGCCCCGGAGCGAGATAACTTCTCTCTCGCTCCGGGGCTCACTACAAAAGGGGCGGCTGTCGATGGTGATCTTGTAGGCATGGTGGGGGGGGTGGCTTCACAAACGGAGGCGTTCCTAAACAAATGCCTGCCGTTTGTGGGCGGCCCACTGACATCACCAGTGATGTCAGTTGGAGAGCTTCCGGCTCTATTAGAGTCGGAAGCTCTCTGGAGCTTGCGGCAGTCAAGACCCTACCACAAGGGTCTCGTCGCAAGCCCTGATGGTCGCGATGGTCTTGACCATCGCGACCATCAACCTGGCCGCTCGCTAAATCTGTGGGTGGTCACACAGCTTAGCGAGTGGCCAGGAGGCCGGCTATTTTTAGAGATGCGGCCGCCCTCATTCAGAGCGAGCGCTCGCATTTTGCAAGTGGCTCTGAATGAGGCCCTTAGACTTTATGTTTCAACAAGGCAGGGACAAATGTGAATGATTGCATATTCTCTGTACAGTGCTGTGTAATACGATCACAATAAATGTTTATTTGACTCACATTTATTAAGATGTAAAACCCCTTTCTTTGTTGTGTTTGATGTACATCAGTAGATACAGAAACATTAGTATGACAATCCTGGCATACAAATCTCTTGTGATGATATACCATGACAAATGTAACTGCACAGATTTGGGATGGCTTTTTGTGCCAGTAATGCACCCAAACAGCTTTGCAAATGAGCCACTTAATCACCTATTTTAAATATCAAAGATAAGTGAAATTTTATATTTTCTCCTCTAAAATGGCTGTTTTGTTATTAAACTATTTAAATGGTATTGCATTCTTTTGCTATTTTTTCACCTATGATATATTATTTAATTGAATTTCAGTGTAAACATTTCATGAATATTTGAGTATTTATTTAGCAGAATAGCTGTTTTGTTATTAGAGCTGAATTAGATGCATGATTTGTTTATTAGTTTTAGTGAAAGGTAGCTGACCAGTTCTATACTTTAGATATTATTTCAATATCTGTGTATCAAACAATCGGAGAGTTTAGGGATTATTTGTAGAGCCAAAAGTAAGTTGTATAAATGATAAACAAAAATAAAAAACGTGTGTGTGCACATATGCATATACAGACACAGTCATGCGGGCACATGCATGAGCACACACATTATATATATATATATATATATATATATATATATATATATAGATTGTATATACTCGGCACTCCACAGAATGATAGACAGCATTGCCAGGTGCCTTTCCCCAATGACAATAGAGTCACAAAAAGAAACAGGACGGCACTCCGGCTCTCTACATCCATACAAAAAAGCAGACACTTCAGCTGCGTGATCGGTTGTCAACGTTTCAGAGCGTTGCTCTTTTATCAAGACACATAGAGATAAAGACAGGGTACATACCTTTATAGACAAAACACCCATCGTGCAAACCTCCATCAGCGTGGCTCCCTGTAGACCCGATGACGTCATCAGCCCTCGTCCCCGGGTGGCAGCGTCTCCACAGACCCCAGGGAAGCCCTGTGTCCATGTCTATACAGCATCAGTGTACAATTTCATTGCCCAAACTATGATCATAACCTAATTACCATATATACTAGATGGTTACAGATCCATCCACATTACTGCTAGATCAAAACAAGCACTAGAGACAATTAAAAAATATATAAACTATATAAAGAAAAACAGGAAAAAGAAAAAGAAAAAGAAACAGGGAACAAAAGGAAAAGAAAAAGATGAACGCAAAAAAAGTTATATTGATAGTATAAAACCAAATTAGGCAACTGAATAACATAACTATACGCGTTATTCCTCAATGCACCCTGGGATGTATAAAAAAGAATCAGAACTGCTCCATAATGAATTCAAACAAAACAAGAAAAAGAAAGTTGCTCATTTAATCCATGTGGTTGGACTGTGTTTAATGTGTAGCTCCATCTTGTCTCCCTCTGTAATAATAGACGTCCATGGTCTCCACCTCGCTGTGCACATGAACCCATCGCACACCCGTTTTTTTGAATAAAGTATTTCCCATCAAACACAAAATAATTCCCTGTAAGTGTCAATTCTAACAAAGTCAATACAAAGTTGGTGTCCGGACCCGTGTAATGTGGATTATTAGTCAATATTCTACGAATCGCATTAAGCCCTCTCTCATGCGGGATGCTGGTGTAGAGGCTAATAACATCTACCGTGCAAAGTGCATAATTCCTAGTAAGAGGTGCAAGATCCTGGGGACAGTCGGGGACGTCATCAGCCCTCATCCCCGGCTGGCAGCGTCTCCACAGGAGTTTTCATGTTGTTACAAATAAATGTATCTATAAGACGTATTATTAATATTTTTTCTAATAGAGACTGACAGTCATTTGCCATTAGTTGCGCATGTAGCAATGTATCGTTTGTTTTTATAGTATCCTTGGTGATGGGTCACATGACCGGCCGGCTTCCCTGGGGTCTGTGGAGACACTGCCAGCCGGGGACGAGGGCTGATGACGTCATCGGGTCTACAGGGAGCCACGCCGACGGAGGTTTGCACGATGGGTGTTTTGTCTATAAAGGTATGTACGCTGTCTTTATCTCTATGTGCCTTGATAAAAGAGCAACGCTCTGAAACGTTGACAACTGATCACGCAGCTGAAGTGTCTGCTTTTTTGTATGGATGTAGAGAGCCGGAGTGCCGTCCTGTTTCTTTTTGTGTCTGTATATATATATATATATATATATATTTGTCAACAGGCAACATGCTGACATTCTCAGGATGTAAACATTAGGGTTAGACTGCAGGTAGGGAGGGTCAGGGTTATTCACAGGGGAGGAGGTTAGGGTCAGGCAGTGGAGGGAGGGTTAAGGTTAGAACCAGTGAAACACAGGTGTATTAGATGACTCTGCCAATACTGATGGTCACATAGTCGCCGGGAACCAGGGCCGGATGGAGGGCCACATGGGCCTGGAGCTGAAAATGACCAAGGGCCTATTATGAGAAGAGAGGAGATGTGGCCAGTGCTGCGTGGGTGTGGCCAGTGCCATGTGGGCATGTACACCCTTATACTCTCAGACCCAATGTCTCCCTAAATATGTAAAAGAAAAAAATGCTTAATTTTGTGAGGTAAATAGAAATAACATTTTTATACTTATGATTTATGGCCGACTGTGTGGAGAGCAGATGGCCAGTCAACATCATGTTGTCCTGACAATGGGCCTATTCTTTTGTGGAGGCCTGGAGCTGTAGCTCCATCCGCCCCATTGTTAATCTGGTCCTGCCGGGAACCAGAAGCCCTTGCAACAGACGCTGCTGCAAGTGACCACTGGGCCACCAGGGACAATATGTTGATATATATATATATATATATATATATATATATCTCTTTTGAAGTAAATGAATAGAAAAATCACCACTCAAATATAACATTTACAGTATATACATATGCATATGTTAGATAGATAGATATATAGATAGATAGATAGATAGATAGATAGATAGATAGATAGATAGATAGATAGATAGATACTGTAGATAAATAGAAGGACTTATGCTCTCCATAGTGAATAGTGAAAGTAAATACTGCATGTACTGTAAAAGGCAAATATAAGAATACATCATGTGTGCCAGGAATGCAAACATCTCAAAGCATAAGTTATGAACTAATGTTTAACCTCCATCTGTCATTTTCTTGACATTGTTAAAAATATAATGCTAGCATAAAACATAAATATATAAGACTGAAGAATTGTCACACATGATTAATGAGTTTCTTAATGTCTACTTCATGTGTGTACATTAACACATTTACAGAATATGCACTTTTAGATCATATGTAAGCGGTTGGAATGAGAATTGTTAAATTCAGTTATAGCACATGAGCAAAAAACTTTTGCCGAATGTGTACAAAATAAGAGCTAATTTCAATGTCTTAGTAATATATGTAGATATTAATACACCAGTTTAGATACTTTTGTATTTTGCATGAATATTGTTAAATTTGTGCACCGAACATTAAAAGTAAAAATTAACACGTGAAAAAGCATATGTGCCAGGTTTGCATGAGGAGCAGAAAGGTTAGAGATGTGGCTTGACAGTGGGCCTAATTCAGCAAGGATCGCAGTTTCTATTACGCGTGCAATCGGCCAATTACTGCGTTCTGCACATGTGTAAGTATCGCAGTGCGTGCGAACCGGCCATTGCGATCAGGACTGTGATTGCAGCGACTATGCAGACCCTTCACAGAGTGAGTGACAGGAAGTGCTGTTTGTGGGTGGTGACAGGGTGGTGGTTGGGGAAACGCAAATGTGCCAGTGTGTTTGAACACCGTTACGTGGGAGTGCATAACTTAGCCATTGCGATGCCCTCTGCAGTCTGAGGTCTCATAGCGTGCAAAGAAGTTAGCAATTTCTGAGTAAGGTCAGAGCTTGTGCAAGTGTGCGTGAGGCTGCGATGGTACTCGATTGTACCGATGGTTTTGCAGTCTTGCTAAACATTATGAATGTAAGGTAAAGTGGGTGTCCTATGGTCCTATGTAGTGCTGTGAGGGCAAAGCAATCAGAATGGATTAGCATTCTACTGCAGTTGAACTGCGTGTGTAATCGCAGCTGCAATCGCAATAGCGATCCGTAGTGAATCAGGCCCATTGTTAGTAAAACTGCACAAGATACATTTCCCTAGTGAAGTGTCATATACAGGGCTATTTTTCTGGAAAAATAGGTTCAGGAACTGTGGGTAGAGCTGTAGAAAATCTATTTTATATATATGTATTGAACACATCAACATTTTTCTCAGTAAATATATTTGTAATGGGGCTATTGTAAATAATTTTTCACCAAATGTCAGCAACAACCCATGCAATCCACAAATGCAAAGAAATCAACCCATAGATGTCCATAAATTCAGTTATGTGTAATAGTGTGAAATGACACAGGGAAAAAGTATTGAACACATGAAGAAAGGGAGGTGTAAAAATGCATGGAAAGACAAGACACCAGCTGAAATCTATCAGTAATTAGAAAGCAATCCTGCTCCTTGTCAGTGCAAATTAATATAAGATGGTTCAGTCCCAACTGATGGCCTATAAAACAGTGTCTCATTACCAAGGTGTCACACAAGAAACATCTCATGATGGGTAAAAGCACAGAGCTTTCTCAAGACCTTTGCAACCATTATTGTTGCAAAACATACTGATGGCATTAGTTACAGAAGGATTTCTAAACTTTTGAATGTTTCAGCGAGCACTGTTGGGGCCATAATCCAGAAGACGAAAGAACATAATTTCACCATAAACTGTCCACAACCAGGTGCTCCTCACAAGATTTCTGACACAGGTGGGAAAATAATTATCAGAAGAGTTGTCCAAGAGCTAAGGACCACTTGTGGAGAGCTTCAGAAAGACCTGTAATTAGCAGGTACAATTGTTTCAAATAAAACAATAAGTAATGCACTCAACCGCCATGGCCTGTATGCACGCTCACCACGCCAGACTCCAATCCTGAAGAAATAGCATGTTGAAGTTTGCTGCACAACATTTGGACAAGCCTGTGAAATACTGGGAGAATATAGTCCGGTCAGATGAGACCAAAATTGAACTCTTTGGATGCCATAATACACAACGTCTTTGGAGGAGAAATGGCACTGCACATCACCCCACAAACACCATATAAACAGTGAAGTTTGGAGGTGGGAACATCATGGTGTGGGGCTGTTTTTCAGCATATGGTACTGGCATACTTCATAGCATTGAAGGAAGGATGAATGGAAAAATATACAGAGACATTCTTGATAAAAATCTGCAGCCATCTACCAGGATGCTGAAGATGAAACAAGGGTGGACATTTCAGCAAGACAATGATCCCAAACACACAGCCAAGGACACTCTCAATTGGTTTCAGAGAAAGAAAATAAAGCTGCTAGAATGGCCCAGCTAATCATGTCGACATTCGTATGTAAACATAATGAATGTTGTCATCATGACTGTCGACATATCATACCACACCTGTCAAGTTACACTGTTACAATGTTTATTCCTGCGGACACTTTGTAGTGTCTTAAAATTAACAATGCATTTATGTGCAATACAAAGATGCATACAGATGTAGCCGGCTACATCGTTGCCACGATGCATGCGCATGGGCACATGCGATGCATGCGCACGGGCACATGCATCGCGGCATAGCACGGCTCTCGCCGAGCCACGACTAAGCGTGGCCGGTGTTTGCCCCTTGCAGTCTATGGAAGGCACGTGTTTACGCGC
This sequence comes from Taudactylus pleione, assembly GCA_031769625.1. Classification (NCBI taxonomy): domain Eukaryota; kingdom Metazoa; phylum Chordata; class Amphibia; order Anura; family Myobatrachidae; genus Taudactylus; species Taudactylus pleione. Next base: position 11,258,943 of record JAUIMM010000608.1, on the reverse strand, counting down.
GTGCATGCCATAGATGCAGGCACACTAGTAGCGCCATCCATGCCACGATACGTTCACATCGTGGGATGGATGAGCATGGCTACATCTGTATTTTATGCTAATGAAAAAGATGTATGTCTGACTCTACATGAGGCCCATGGTCACGTTCTATAATGTAAAGGATCACTGTCAAGTTTGGAAACATACAAATATCTCCAAAATTAATAAGATCTTGAGAACACTTTTAGAGGTCTCACTGGGCCTGTTAGTATTGTCAGAACATAAACATTTATATAAGATGATAGTGGTCATCTTCTAACTACATTTAGAAACTTGTCTCATAATAATTAGATCAATTTCAATAGAATAATTTCATGAAGTTGTGGTCAATTATTTCAATGGGTTAGTCTATAAAAGTGAGTTTCTGTTAAGATGAATTGCTTTCACAAAATCCAAATTAATCACATCAACTGCATTACCAAAATCAAAGTTTCATTCCATAGAACTTATTTTGTTTATCTTGGAATGCCTAGGCTCTTAACAAAAACATAATTTTGACTTTGTTATTAGTGTATAAACTGATTAATGGTTGAAGTTTTTCATTACCCCTTTAATAAATAATCTTATTAAATATCAAACTTATCTAAATAAATAATGACACATGACAACTGAAGTTGGCATTTCAAATTGGTTACATTTATTTTGACATTCAAGATCGAAATTTTTATTAATTGTTAGTACGGTGGTGGGTAAAAGAACAAAGACAAAACATGACAATAACATGCAAACCATAACGCAATCATTGGTTTTCAGCTGTACCCATACACGTCAACACGTCTGGATGGGTGGAGTCAAGTTTTCCCTTACAGAACGATATGTCTTAAATCTATTTAATAAGCATGAAAGTATGTGTGTGTGTGTGTTTGTTTGTCATTTATGCACAGCCAGAGTTTTGTACCTAGCTCCACCAAATTTGCAATGATGGTGTAGTTTGACCAGGATTAAGTTTTTGGCTATGTATGAAGTTTGTCAAGACCATGGAGGTCTACATGTAGCCCACCAAGTAGGCCATGGAGTCTCTGATTTGAAATTTTGGTTTAAGCGAGTTCGCTCAAGATGTCTTTTGGTGCCTAAAACTGCACTGATCTGAAGGCACAGGCTGATATGTACCAGTGGGAGGGCAGGCAGAGCTCCAGTGGAAGAGAAGTGAGTCAGAGGATTAACTGTCACACTGCACCTGTACTGATAGTTACTAATGCCATGGTCTTCAATGTTGGTCTGCAATGTAAAAAATTAAGGCCGCAGATGTACTTCAAGGTCCATTCTTCAACCCGGTCAACGCCAGTTATCCCAGGTAGTTCGTAATATATTATGAGCAGAGCGGACCCAACTAATAGAATATTGCATGTAACTATGACTGAACTGATCCACCTACCATATGTTCATCACAATTTCTTAAAAGTACAACTCTCAACTTAATATCTGGGTTTAACTTGGTCTCAGGCTTAAGGTCAGCCTTATGCTTCGCTTTTCATTAAGTATTACTGACTATTATCTCTATGAGATATTTTACTCACCACTGATGTCAACCAAGGCCGCTGAGCATTCCAGCGACTCCTAATACTGGAATATGGCCACACACAAATTTGCACTGTTCAAATCATGTAAATAATAATATAAGCACAATAACTGCTACAGGAAAGACATAGAATAGTTTCAACTAAAAAAGGGAAATAAAATGTGCAATAAATAAAAAAACACTGTAAAATCCACATTTTGCATTTACTAAATACATAATTTAATATAATCTTTTATATATATATATATATATATATATATATATATATATATGTACATATACACAGTATATACAGTGGTGGCCAAAATTGCGGAGACTTTTTGAAATTTGAATGTCTTTCAACTTCGAATGCTTATAAAAACTGTTACACTTCATGCAGTGCAATGATTTATATATCAAATGAAAGGAAATTTAATGCTGAATTCAACACAATAAACAGAGGTCAAATATTTGCATTACAAGGGAAGTTATGCAGTGAAAACAACACTTAGGGTGAAAATCCCTGTGTACTTATGATGTTACTGTCCTATCAGTATTTCGTTGGGTATCCATTATTTTTCAAGACAGCAGCACAGCGACGTGGCATTGAGCCAACCAGTGTTTGGAGCTCTTCCTTCTTTATTATGTGGTGCCATGAGACAATTATAGCCTCAATTAATTGTCTTTTATTGGATGGACGCCTCATATGTACCAGTTTTTTCAAACAGAAGCAGAAATGTTCTATGGGGTCCAGGTCTGGGCTGTTTCCTGGCCATCCCAGCACCTGTATGTCATTCTCCGTGAACCCCTTTTTGTATGTCCGTGCAGTGTGGTAGGGAGCTGAATCCTACTGGGATAAAAATGGGGCATTATCTGGAAAAAGATCCTTGATAGAAGGTAGAAGTTTTGGTTGTAGGATGGTGTCAATGTACTTTCTGCTGTTCAGTGTGCCATCTATGATATAAAGACGGCCTACAGAATCTGCTGTCATACATGACTAAATCATAACACTTGTAGGATTCTTTGTTGTCGCTTGAATGCAATCTGGATGTACCTCTTCCCTGATGTGACGTCTCACATATTTTCCCCCATCACTACCAAATATCGATATCTTAGTTTCGTCACTCCATATCACTTGTTTCCACTGACCTTCTGTCCATGCAATGTGTTCTTTTGCCCACTGTATTCATTTCTGCCACTGTTTTTTATTCAACAATGGCTTTTTTCGGGGAATCCTACCTTTTAGACCAACCTCCATTAGTCTTCTCCGTACCGTTCTTGCACTGACAAAAACACTAGTTGCACTCAGTTCACTGCTAGTGGCCGCAGATGACATCCATCTGTCCCTGACGCAAATTCATTTTATTCTCCTATCATCAACAGCTGTTGTGTACTTTTTCCGGCCTTTTCCTTCTTTGTTTTGTATCTATTGTGTTTCCAGATAGCGTAAACAAAACTTTCATACACCTGATGTTGTCACATTCCCACCAACTTCTCTTGCAATTGCTGCATACGAAAGACCATTTTCATGTAACACCACAATCCTGGATCTCTTCCTGGGTGACCAGTCATCACTTTGCCTGGACGACATTGTTGTATTTATTTTTTACACCATCAATAGCACTAAACAATACACAAACATCCAACCGTAATTGCACTTCAGTAACCAACTTTATTCTGCAAAATGAAACAGCCAAACTGACCTTTCCCACCTTTGAACATGAGCTTGCACCTGCTCATAAACGACAGCTGATTGGTCCTCAGAACAACGATTCCAATTGGCTGGTAGTAGCTGTCACTACAATCCGCTTCTTGAATCTCACGCATCTGTGCTTCTTTGTCTGACTGAAAGTAGCATAACTTCCCTTATAATGCAAATATTTGACCTCTGTTTATTGTGTTGAATTCAGCATTAAATTTCTTTTCATTTGATATATGAATCATTGCACTGTGTTAAGTGAAACAGTTTTTATAAGCATTCAAAGTTGAAAAACATTCACATTTCAAAATGTGTCCGCAATTTTGGCCACCAGTGTATACATATATATATATATATATATATATATATATGTGTGTGTGTGTGTGTGTGTGTGTGTGTGTGTGATGGGTAAGATATGAAAAACAACTGGTATGTCCAACAGTATTTAACACAATTAAACATTTTATTTAGGCAGAACATTAATTATAACAGTAATATTTCACCTATAAAAAGTGATGATAACAAGTTTGTATTCACAGTAAGGCGATAATTAATGAAAGACAAAGCATGGACAATTATTGACACTTTTTTTGCAATCATATTACATGATATATTCCTAATGATCAAGCAAAGAGAATTAAAAATATCCATGCGGAGTCAAATCATTTATTTAATTTGTCTTTTTTTCATCTCAGCAGGGTATATGTGCGGTATTTTCACTGCCACATTGTATTCTGTGCAAAGTGGATGAATTTAGAAGCTTGGTTGGGAACAGACCTTTTCACGCCTCGGTGGACACTGCTGTGAACCCACACTTGCCCTGCATTATTCTTGACCTTACAGGGCTATACCCTAATTATCTCTGAATACCATTTTTATTGAAACTTCATCACCAGTAATATGGTAAAATAGAATGTGACAGAAGATAAAAAGAGAGGATCTTTATAGAGTTTGTGGTTCGGCTTTGTTTTGTTATTAAAGCTCATTAGACGCAATTAAACGATAAAGAATGCTCACTCTCCTATTCTCAGTGTTGGTTTTCACTAGGCTATTTTTGCAATCACTACTCTATATCTACAGTAAAATACAAACAATGACTATATACATACTTTATGTCATAAAAATGGAAGTTGTTTAGGTAATTGAAGCAAGCTGCAACTATTTAATTAGCGAAAGTTATTTTTATTTTGCAAAAGAATTAAAATCATCCCCTCTTATTTATGTGTCAACCCAGATCACTTGTTATATTGTTCTGATATGACGCGTGTGCACACACTCACACTATACTGTATAAACCTAATTATATTAGCTGATGCTTGGATATAGTGCATCTCTCACTGATGTAGCACATTTAAATAAATAGTTTCAACATGTATTTTATGCAGGCCTTAGATGGGATTTTCATTCTAGATTTGTATGGTGATGATGTACTAACATCTTAATATTATATACAACCTACTAAGGAGGATTGTTATTTAAGATGAACATTGTTATTGAGCACCAGTTACAAAGGGCACTAATAGCACTGTTTGAGTGAAGTCCTGTCTGGCTACCACTAAATATAATTGAAGAGACAAGGTTATTGCATCACACTCCAGCGCACCCAGTGTGTGTGTGTATCTATCTATCTATCTATCTATCTATCTATCTATCTATCTATCTATCTATCTATCGAAGCTACAGTGTAAAATACAAACAGATTTTTTTGCACTTCCACAAATATATACGGTAGGTAATGTTAAAAAGTGGAACTTTATAAACGCCTTAAACGCTTCAACTGAGTATAAATTACTTGATATAACCATATAATTCATGCATGCAAACATTAAATTGCTGGTTTGTTTTACTTAATTGTAGCTTAATTATATAGAAAAAATAATTTTCCTATATAATTATGTTAAAATATTGTGGTTAGAAGCTCAACGTCGGCATCCTGACATGGTGGATATCGACAACTGCCAGTAAGTATCTTAACGCTACCCCTAAACCTAACCCTTCCCGTGCAGTCTAAACCTTATCTATCTATCTATCTATCTATCTATCTATTTATCTATCTATCTATCTGTAGGTTGGGTACAGAATGCCTGTGCTTGGGATCTTGGCGGTCAGAATCCTGTACACGGACCATAGTATGTGTACAGGTTAATATGGTAAGAAAGCAGGTCATTCATGCTGTAAGCTCCAGCAGGAACTTTTGGGAATGATTCAAATACTAACAATAGTAATGGTGGTAATCATTTCTACCTTGCAATCATACTATGGATCCACTTGACTTTATTTATCTATCTATCTATCTATCTATCTATCTATCTATCTATCTATCTATCTATATATATATATATATACAGTATGTATATATATATATATACACATACAGTGTATATATATATATATATATATATATTAGGGGTGAGCGGGTTCGGTTTTACTCGGATTTACTCGGTTCTTATCGCCACTTTACCGCAAATTCGGATTTATTATATTGGCTATCCAAAACACATGATAGGCGATAGCCAATAAAATGCCGTTTAAAGATCCGAGTAAATCCGAGTAAAACCGAACCCGCTCACCCCTAATATATATATACACTGACCTTGCGTGTTTTGCTTTTGGTTTTGGATCTGTATTTCTATCAAAAAATCATAAAAACAGCTAAAATCACATAATTTGGGCCTGTTTTTGTTCCTACAATATTATTATCCTCAATAACAATAATTTTCATGCATTTCCAGTCATTATTAACCATCTCACACAATATTGTTTTCAAGACTTGTTTTTACCAATGTAGGCCAAAGGCTGCAGCGAGCTGGCTGGCTAAAGTAAGTGACAGAGCAGCGGCCCCACCCACCCAATCTTATGTGGGATATTAAAAAGTACATGCACAGTTTAACAAACCAAGCACTTTAGCGAAAAGGACTGACACTTTTGTGGTGGAAGTTCTTGGTTTGTTTTGGCCCCCACAAACATTTTTTTGAAGGACTACCTACAATCATTAAGTAGGAGGTTGATGATGAGGGTGTTGGTGGTGGAGATTGCATGTGCTGGTGCAAACTGCTGGTAGCTGATACTGGACTGCTAGTTATTAATTTACACATTATTTGAATTTTGTTAAATAAATTGCATGAATTTGCTGCAAATGATGTAACAGGGAGGAGGTGCCTAAATGGTTAACGTCCCTACCTCTACTAACTTTGGCTTCACAAATGGTACAGATGCCTTCACAACTATTGTCAGAATTGTATTAAAATGATTCCACACCCAAGATGTTTCTTTTCTGGTGTTATGCCCATGCATGACAATATCTTTCTTATTATCATGAGCAAGAACTGCTACCAATGGTTGCTGATTTACACAAACAACATCCTAATCATAAACATCCTCATTAGCATTAGATAGAACAAAATATCCCCTCATCTCCCTTTTGCACTTTCTCCACACTATCATTCTCAATTTCTATTATTTCACCATCTAATACTCGCACAGCCATCATGGCATCAGTGATCGGCTGTGCAACTGGGTGATAGCTGTTATAGTTGCTTCCTCTTTCAAAGGATTGCTTAACAGTAAATTGTTTTTTTAAACTAATACTACTAGTAATCTTCTTGGTCCCTTTCTGGAATGAAGATCCACCCCCAGCAGCAGCAGCAGGCATAGCGCTCAAGGATTGTTCTGAGGAATAGTGGATAAGGGAGGAGTCACCTAGCCTTATCCTGAATGCAGACATGCCTCCAATCATTAGTGAGGATATTTATGATGAAGGTATTGGTGGTGGAGATTGCAGATGCTGCGATCTAGCTGAGGGAAGGGAGCTAATTGATGCTGGACTGTCTGTTATTTTTTTAGCACTAGGTTCTGATTTTCCTAAAAATGTTAAATGAACTCGCTGCAAATGACGTAACAAGTAGGAGGTTCCTAGATGGTTAAGGTTCCTACTTCTACTTACTCTGGCTTTTCAATGGGTACAGATGGCTTGACAACTGTTGTCTGGATTTGGGTAGAAATAATTCCACACGTATGACATGGATTTTTTTGTCTTATGCACAGGCATGACAATGTGCTTTTCCTTATCATGGACAACAACTGTATCCACTTGTGCCTGATTTACACAAACAACATCTTCATCAACAACATCCTCATCATCAACATTCTCATCATCAACATCCTTATTAGCATCAGCTACACAAATATCCTCCTCATCCTGGTGCACTTCCACAGAAGCATTCTCGATTTCTATGTCAGCATGTACACTTGTGCTGCTCATTCCCACATTTGCAGAAGATGCACAACTGGTGGAAGGAGGCTCCTCTTCAAGTACAGTATTGGAAATGTCAGGCTCACACATGGCACCCACTGAGACACTTAGACTCTCCTCAGGGATTTGTGACATTTCTGAGCACACAAAAATGGAGATATCATGCTGCGCTCTTTTTTGTGTGCTCTGGTGATGTTGTTACACCTTGAGTGAAGTAAGTGAGACTTAAATCTCCTAAATTCAACCAGCAATAGACTTTGACACTCAATAAAATGTATATAACTTTTCTAATCTTATCAGGGTAAAATACAGTTGTCATCAATCATTCACATAATCATAATCATTATCATGTTTGAATGATTACATATGAATAAAAGAATATGAGTCCAAGTCCATATGTACACAAGTCCAATGGGTTTAAAGGTACATGTCACCTTCCAAGATCTTGTGGTGATGCACTGTTCCTTGTTGAATCCAATTGTGTGGATTCATGAAGTGAAAAATAGGGGCACTGGTAAAAATTAACTTCCAGTAGGTAGAAGTCCATAAGAGATAATCCCTGGTGTAATTAGAATCTAAGCAGCGTCCGCTGATATAAAAGGGAGAGAAAAAGTCTGTGCACTTAATAGTGAGATTAGGGGCCAAATATCATGCTGGTATTGAAGCTCGTCAGCCTAAGGGTAATGCATGGGCTCTGGACTGTGCTGCCTCTCCAGATTTCAGGCAACCTCAGGTCCGCCTTTTTATAGACACCCCCCAGGGCCCAGTTATCATGCGGGTGCTGCTGCCATCTTGGGAGGGGATTTGGCCAGTTTGGACTTTTTAGAGCAGGGTGCTGGGTGTTCCCTCCGCTACAGAGACTCACCTGGTATTCCCTGCACTGTCTGTCTCTTCATTCCAGGGCCTGGTCTCACTGCCGCCCGCGTCGTTCTCCTCTGCTGCTAGTGTCTTCTGGGTTTAGCCTGTCATGTGCTGAATCAAAATGTAAAACAAGTGATTGTCACAGATCACCAAAGTAGCATGCAATAAAGAAAAATGTGCTGTATGGTGATTACAACTGTATACCCAGATTGGGAAGGTAAAGCTCTGTAGGGGGAGCATATTAATGCCCCAGTGTGCCTTTCGCAAAAGGTTTTTATTGGTATGAATACATTTGCATGTTTTACTATATCTCAAATAAATGTTGAATTTGAGATACATGTGTATAGATATATGGGAGCAATAGCAGGAAGAAGATTTCACTAACTTGTTGAAATATCATAAAATATGGTATGTGGGAATCATGTTCCAATTTATAAGTGCATTTGTGCACTTGGTGTTTGAATTGACCCTTGATGTGTTGTTCCTATTTTTACAGTGTAATTGTATTCTGAAATGTCATGGTCCTCAGTCACTTGGTGTTATTTTTTATTCTGGATTGTGGTATTCATATACATAATGTCTGCATTTTATCTTTTTTATTTCTTGCATATTATTGCTTTTATTTCATTGTCAAGATTAAGTCCAGTGGAAGGTTTTTAATTCGTACATTCCCATTTCTGAGGACACAGTTGGTTCCTGTTCCTTAACGATTTAAGTTTATTTGAAATGTCTACAGGGAGAAGGGCTTACATCATCATAAGAGGCAAAACCACCAGTCATAAATGGAATTGGTATGATTTACCGCCGGACCCCTGGCCGGCGGTTCAAATCCCAAGAGCGGCAGCCCAACAAGGATGAAAATCCCGATCGTCCCTAGGTAAGTATTCACTAACCTAATTCTACCCCCTAACCATAACACTCCCTTAGAGGTGCCTAACTCTAACCTTCCCCCCAGTGCCTAACCCTAATCCCCCCTCTAAGTGCCTAAACATAACCCCCCCTTCCCTGCCACCTAAACTAGATATAGATGCCTGTCATTTAACCCTTGCCGGGATTAAGCAGTCGGGAAGCCGGCTGTCGGGATTAGGTCCACCGGCTTCCCGACTGCATTCCATCATAAATAAAGGCCAAGGCCTTAGCCTTTCCTTGCCACTTCGTGTGGTGAAAGGCATATTGCCAATATTATGTCTTTCTGCAGCTAACTTTCCCTTTGATGTTTTTTCTTTACCACTGTAAAAGATTGCTTCTTTGATTTTAGATGCCCTATTTTAAGCCCTGTATGACCTTGGGCATTGGCTTTAGTAGATGATGTAGACAAACTAGTATCGTCATGACTGGTGGCACTGGCAGCAGCTCCAGCACTAGTATGTGGTTCCTGCTCTCCTATCAACTGATCGTTCTCAATATCAACAAACACTGAATGTGAATGTAAAGCGGGGTACAGCACACACATCAATTTGTGCCAATTTTAAATATTGTCTCTGTGGTATCAATGACCTACAGCATCACAATATTTTTAATGAATATTACACTCTGCTACCACTTGCAGGGTCTCATTCAGACCTGCTCACAAGCGCTATGTACTCGCAAGTGGGTCGATGGTTGTGCACTGTGCATGTGCGGCATGCACAATGCAGGTGCGCAAGCCCCGTAGCGATTGAGAAATTCACTCGCTCCGGGGCTAGCTACAAATGGAGCGGCTGTCGATGTTGATCGACAGCTCGCCCTGTTTTGTAGGTGGGGTGGCTGGACAAATGGAGGCATTCCTGAAGGAATGCCTGCTGTTTGTGGGCGGCCCTACTGACATCACCAGTGATGTCAGTAGTGAGCTTCCGGCTCTATTAGAGAAGCTCACTGGGGCTTGCGGCAGATGAGAACCTACCACAAGGGTCTCATCGCAAGCCTGATGGTCGCGATGGTCACGACCATTGTGACCATCACCTGGCCGCTCGCAAAAGCTGTGGGTGGTCACCCATAGCTTAGCGAGCGGCCAGGAGGTCGGCTTTTTTAAAAAAAAGTGTCCGCCCTCATTCACAGCGAGCGCTCGCTTTTTGTGAGCGGCTCTGAATGAAGTCCAGAATGTCACAATGTTTTTTATGAATAATACACTGTGGCTGCACTTACAGTGTCACAATATTTTTATGAATAATACACTGTGCTACCACCTACAGTGTCACAATATTTGTTATGAATAATACACTGCGGTTCTACTTACAGTGTCACAATACTTAAAGTGTCATAATATTTTTAATGAATATTACACTGTGGTTCCACTTACAGAGTCTTAATACGTGTATGAATATTACACTGCAGTTCCACTTACAGTGTCACAATACATGTATGAAATACTATGGATGTTGCAATGTGCTACACTTACGGTGTCACTGCAGCTCCACTTACAATATCACAATACATGTATGAATATTACACTGTAGTCAGACCGGCAGCGTCACAGTAAAACAACAATAATAATAATAATATAGTACACTGGGGTACAGCACAAAAAAAGAATATATTATATTATTAATATTATTAGCTTTTATCTTTTTACACTGGGCACCATTGGACGGACAGAGCACCCAGAGCACCCCTAGACCAACAGAGCACCCCTGAAGGACACATCAGCCCCTTTATGGATGGACAAAGCACCCCTAGACTGACAGAGAACCCCTGCAAGACACAGCAGCCCCTTGATGGATAGACACAGCACCCAGAGCACCCCTAAACCTACAGAGCACCTCTGCAAGACACAGCAGCCCTTTGATAGACACAGCACCCAGAGCACCCCTAGACTGACACAGCAGAGCCCCCCTGCAAAACACAGCAGCCCCTTGATGGATGGACACAGCACCCAATACACCCCTAGACCGATGCAGCAGAGCACCCCTGCAAGACCCAGCAGCCCCTTAATGGACAGACACAGCACCCAAAGCACCCCTAGACTGACACAGCTGAGCACCCCTGCAAGACACAGCAGCCCCTTAATGGATGGACAGAGCACAGTGACACGTCTCTACAATACACTCTCCACAGCTGTAGTGAAAATGGCGCAGATGACTGGGGACCTTTATAACTTCCAAAACCAGCGAGAATCTAGCAGGGAGGATGATGTTTTGCCTCATTTTGCGATGCGAGTCAGACGGGAAAACCCGAGCTGGACTCAGATCCCGGCCTCGATTGTGAAGTTCGGGCAGATCCAGTTCCCTAAGAAGCAGACCCGCTCATCTCTAATATATATATATATATATATATATATATATATATATATATAGAGAGAGAGAGAGAGAGAGAGAGAGAGAGAGAAAGGGAGAGAAAGAGAGAGAGAGACTTTCATATATACGCTTCCATAATATATGTTTATATATTATATATTCATTGATTCAATGCTGCAAAGCAGTAGACACGGGATTCTAGGTACAGTATGTGTTTTGCCATTCTTTTACTGTGTAATGTCACAGAGTGTACAGTACTGAGAAGTAAACAAAATACACATAGGATCACTATAATAATGCATCCAGCAGGTATTTGTTAAGTAGACTTATTAGCACCAGTGTGTTATGTTATGCTCTCTATGTATAATAATATAAGGAAGAGAATATGGATGTCAGTCCTCTTATGTCTCATTACACTTTATTACATCTCTCAATACTTTACTACTCTATTGTGTCCTTTTCTTCCCCTTTATTACAAAATAACACAATGTGGAGTTTGTTAGTTTAATGTTTGAATCTTTCTGGAAGTGATTGTAATCTCACTTACTGTAGTTACATTTCATTGCATAAAAATAGTTGAAGGTAATAACTGATGCAATTGTAAAAGAGGAAATCCACTGTCCATAATGCATTCTCATTCCATCCTATTAAAACAAACTGTATAGCACATGTGCTTGTAGGATCTTGTGTTGTGTGTACATTGCAGACTATAATGTAATCATGTTCCTGGCAAGGTTTGTGCGAATTACAAGGAAAATATTATTTCCAATATATTTGTTTATTCAGATTGCTGGATCAGGATGTCAGCTTTCTGTTTGCTAATCAAGCCACAGCTCAGTTGGCATCCTGATACCGATGTGTTTGAGGATGTAAACATATTAAACAATGTAGCTGTTTCAGCAAAGCATTCTTTAAGAAAGTCTACATGTGCTTTTAATCAATTCCATGCTGAGCAAAATACATTGGTAAACTATGCGCTAAAAGATTTACTGAAAGTTACTTTGCTATATCCACTGAATCCTAATTCACTGCTTCCCATTTGTTTCAGTCATATCATATGTAATCTTCTAGCAGCATTCATAAGAAAAGTTTGCTGTGGATTTACACTAGTGGAGCTACATTACAATTGCTAGATTTAAGGAATTATGAAATGAGTTTTTTGGATTTGCTACAGAGGTATGAAACCCCTAAGACACAGGCAAATAGGGGTTTCAACATATGGCAAGCACTCTTATTATAAAACAAAACACTGTTAAGTCAAAGTACCTGATTACTATTCGGTGAAGCTATGTGGCGCTGATAGCTTGGCTTATATTTAATACCCCCAGAAACAATATCATTTATTTTCTGCCTGCTGTTATCCCTTAGTTATTGGGTTTGTAGGCTTTAGAACCTTAAGCAAAAAGATGAATTACAAAAAAAAAATCTGAGTATAGAGAAATCAAATTATATTCCTCACCATACTTAAGATAGCCAACCTTTTTTTTTTACAACTGTCTGCACCAGTTGGTTATAGTGCAATGATGAGAAAACCTTCTTAATTATAATTAGCAATCTTCTGGGAATTGCTGAGCACCAGCAGTTGTTGCATTAAAGTAATGGTATGCATCAGTCAATTTACAGTTTAAAAAAACATTCCATAAAATATGAAATCTAAAGAGACTGACAAGTCCCAAATCATGTAGAACAATCCTTGTATGTCAAATGGTAAGTCAAAAAGTCAAAGCGATATACATATATGCATATATAAATCAACATGGCCAGCGGAACTCTCCTTGAATACAATAGTTACTGGTGCCCTCCGAATATATCAATTGCTGGAACTGGATAATGTAGAATGTGTGGACCGATGGCACTCGAACAAACAACAAGATGCAGTGGTTCATATAAACCAACATTTCAATGCAGAATATACATTTCCTCAGGGTGCTCACACACATATTAACACACAAATGCAATAAATACCTTACCCCTGGTGTACAAACGCGCGCTCCACCAGACTCTTCCGGTCAAACACGTGACTCCTGCTGAGATCTCACGGGACACAGTGCTGTAAGTATCATAGCAACTCATTATGCAGCAGTGCACAAAAAGGCAACATACAACTCAAATTGCCAACCCTCTCCCTAAATATCAAAAATAAGCATAAAACACATATTTACGTGTAATATACTTTATATACATATTTCTTTGTAAAACTAAATAAAGTGCATATAAACCTGATTGCAACCTGCCCACACAGCAATATAAAGTGCATAAAAAATAGTGTAACACAGTGCATTAGTGCAGAACATACCTGCAACCATCTTCTTATTGCCAAACTACTGTATGTAGGTATGTATGTTTATATGTGAGTTTGCCTAAAGATCTAGACCAGAATTTTGCCTTTAGTGAAAAATACACATCTATGTTATGTTGTTGTTTTTTACTGCTAACAATTATTTAGGACAGTGATATTCCAGAAATCTAATGGATCTAAATAGGGGAAAATTTAAGATTTTAAAAAAGAATATTTAGTATGATCAACGATATATTATATACTGAATTGGTGACCAATAAAATTCCCAGCCTGTATAAAGAGGCATTTAAATATTCCAATTATACCAGTGTAAATAAAAACCCTTCGAAGAATCGACTAATTAGTAGATGCACTTGATATTTAATTTTAACAAGGTGTCAAATATTGCAAAAATATATAAACAATAGTCAAAGAATGCCAACAGGTTTGATAAAAGCCTTATTTTTGTGTTTACTTGCCACATTTTTTCTATTTGTATGCTTTGCACTCACAAACTGACATTACTATGCTGCAGAAAAGAATAATGATTTTTTCCTGTTTCTTCTCCAAACATGTACAATGTTGAATGTTAGTTATATTAAAATCTTTAGTTTTTTTTTTTATTGTGTCAGAAATAATAGAGCATGTAACAACCAGTCCTTCAGTAAAACTCTACCTCATCAAACCAGCTTAATTAGCAATTCAACTCCTTATTTTTGTTTTGGATTTCCCTCTGGCTACTAATTAAAGCTTAATCGAAACTGCTGAACTGAGGTTGCAAGGAATTCATTAATATTAAAATTAGCCCCAACAATTTTTGGGCTGGTGTAATTTGTATCTGTTACTGTCAAGGGTTTAAAACTCAGTTAAATTGTTGAGAAAGCTGTTCCATAAATTTACTTTGTAATTTCTCTTAAAAACAAAGCAAACATAGTGTCATGCTTGGGACTCGCTATAGTTTTCTAAGGATTGTTATACTATGAATGCATCACATGTGCATATTTTTTCAAATAAAAGCAGACAAATCATTAGCATGCAGCATAGTCACCATCACCTACAATTAGATTCCTTTAAGTCTAATATTTAGACAAAAGAAAATGAGAGGTACTGGAAAAGAAATTGGCTTGAATTCTGTGTGTTCTTTCCCATATGCCTACATGAGGCTTAGAGATTTAAAGTACAGTATAAGCATAACATAAAGGCAACTTAGTTATTGAAAAAGTATCAAGCCAAAGTAAACTACTGTATGTTACTTACTTGTTTGTTGCTGTTTTTTTTTAATTTTGCAAATTTATGAAAATGTTCTATGTAAATGTTAATTGTTGCCTTTTCACTGAAGTACTTTTCATAATTCTGATTTTGGGTTACATTTAAATTCTTAACATTTTAATAATTGTATCAGTGCATGTATATGTATTTTACCCTACAGGAATTTAGTAAGTAGTTCTTTTAAGGAAATACACTTATTTGTAGTAAAATATACAACAACTAGTACTTGTTAGCATATTTTATGAAATAAAACACACTTTAATATATTTATGTGATGCTAAATTTTACAAAAATATACAGGAACTATTATTTATGGATCTAGGCTTCATTTAAATAACATTTCTGACAAAACAATCATGCACATACTTAAAAATGAACATGTCCATTTTTTATTCACTGACTAGATCAACAATGGCATCCGAGGCACACAATTTCAAATCTTGGTGACAATTTCTGTGAAGTTATTCAAATACAATTTGACTTCTGACAAGGGGATGTAATTTATAAAACAGAGCATGCCTATCAGTAGAGCCCGCATTTGCATAATGAGGATAGTTTCATTTCTGCAAGCACAGTCTCTGACATGCCAACCTTAAACACTGATAGAATGTAGTGAAAAGAAAAGAAAAAAATGTCAATACAAATCATCATAAAAAATGATGAGTATGATATTCATACTATTTGCCCCCTCTGAATAAACAAAATACATGTCAGTTTCACGACAGGCTTCTTGTTCAAGTTTCCAGTAAAGTATTCTCATAGGGTGTAAGGAAGTAACAACGCCCTGAGCTGTAGTCACCCTTGTGAACCAGGTTAAAAAAAAAATTAATTATTGTCAACTAATGACAAATAAGAATTATCACTAGATGGTAATTTAACTGTGTTTTGTATATTCTTCAGTGCTGAAAAAAAACATCATATACTACTGTATATGTACACAGTCCTTTAACTTAAACCTTACAAGCTGTATAGTTTAGTAATCTAGGTCAGGCTTGACACTGATATAACACTTGTAGCATCATATATGATGTTAATATTTCATTTTGTTTTCTTCATGCATATGGTATTATTACTTTTTGCTTTTTTATTGAAAATGAAGTCAGCTAGAACAAGCTAAAATACAGTAAAGTTTCTTATAGTACATTTTTTTTCTTAGTGTCAGGATTAAAAATAATTGACCACCCCCTCCCACAAAATAACAACAATATATTTTTTTTATAAGAGTGATCATTAAATATAACATTTTAAATTCAGAATGCCTAAAAATAACCTGGTAGGGATGCAAAATAATTAGCATATCATTAAAAAACATGATAGCATTTTAAGTGTATTTTTTCATTATTTGACAGTTTGATAATTTTTTCAACATTGTATAAAGCCATCTGTAGGAAGAGTGAATAAAGTAATTTATGATTCATAATCTGTCATAATGAAATAACTGTTGTGATATTTTTACAATATGTAAAACTCTTAACAAATCCATGTCAAAACTAAAATAGTATTGTTGCAGATAAATATTCCACAGAAGGAGCAAATACTTAGCAACTCAATACTCAGAAAGAAAAATATTTTTAAAAGATTTTTTCTGTATGCACTTGCAGTAGAGTTAATTTTTACTGTATGTTGTCAAATAAATCAAATATTAAAATATTATATGTACTTTTTAATGTTAATGTTCATCTTAAATCAGTAATATTTACTGTACCTTATCATTTTCCTCTGCTACAAAATTAAATATTGTCCATAATAAGAAAATAATTTATTTAAAAAAAAATAGTTTTAATGGATAATCTAAACAAATTTAAAGAAACATATTAAAAACTTACTGTAAGTAGATAAATGATTGAAAAACCTTTACATACTTCCCTACTTGTAATTTGCAACCAGATTTTCTTGCTCACATTTTTCCCTTATTTCACTAAAAGAAACATTTATAATTTATATTACATTTAAAATTAAACACAATAAAAATAATTTATGAAACACAAGTGCAAGAATGTCTAATTATTCTCTTACCACATTTCAAGGGAAACACCTGCTGTACAGTCCACAGAACTTCTGGGAAGTCGATGCCTAACTTTTTGGGTTTATGGATAAACCTGAAAATGGTCCAGAGAACTGCACTTCCACTGACATTAACTTTAGAACCATTCCTTTGAACTTTCCCATTTTTACCCTGCAACACTGTTTAAAGCTAACTAATTATTCTTAGTAGTATTGTTATTTTTCCTGCTACCCCAGTGAAAATTACAAATTAAGGGGACTTTTTTTAATCAAAGCCAAAATATGCACTAAATTCTGCAAAGATTTTTGCAGGAATTTGAGTATTTATCAAAGCCCCCTGTTGGTGAAGACTATTATCTGAAATCTATTGCAAGCAATAACTTTCATCGGGGACATTCTGCAAAGTTTCCCCAAAGCATGGGCAAGCCAATTTATCATGAACAGCAGTGAACAAGTACAGTATGGCGTTAGCCAGAGGTGCACACAGGAAAAATATGTTATGTTATTAAAATACATATTTTCATTTTATTTAAAAAGGGATGAGGGATCATTTATATTACAATCTACTATTTACTGTGTGTTTTTAAATGAATCATGAGTGTGGCGGAACATTGGGACTGTCCTCATTACAGTACATTGTTTAAGTGCACCTGCATGCATACTTTGTTAAATAAGTGCAGATGGAAACACTAGGGTGGAGATGTATCTAAGGGGTATATTTACTACGCCTTGGATGAAGATAAGGTGAACGGAAATAAAGTACCAAGCAACCAGCTCCTAACTGTCATTTTTCAAAAACAGCCTGTGACAGGGGCATTTTAAGAGAGGAGGGGATCCATGTGCAGACTCAGTGTGGGCTCCCTCCTCTCTCTAGCAGTGCCTCAGTGCAGTTGATTCTGGCTTACTACCAGAATCTACTGTGCATGCGCGGGTCTCTGGGAAAATGGCACCCACACCATTTTTCCGGGGACAGCAGTACTGCGCATTGAGACTCACTGGGAAAATGGCTGCCACCATTTTCCCATTGATTTTTGCTGCTCTGCCTTAGAGAGAGATAAACTGGATGGAGATAAAGTACCAGCCAATGAGCTCCTAACTGTAATTTTTCAAACACAGACTGTAAAGTGACAGTTAGGAGCTGATTGGTTGGTACTTTTTCTCTGTCCACTTTATCTCTCTCCTTAGTACATAGACCCCAAAGTACCAACTAATCAGCTCCTAACTGTCATTTTTCAAACACAGTATGTAAAATAACAGTTAGAAGCTGATTGGTTAGTACTTTATCTCCAAGCTTTGATACATCTCCCCTTAGGTCCCTTTGTGTGGAGCAAAATGCTCCTACAATTGTACCAGCTACACCACTTTATCTCATTTAAATAAACCCCATAAAAACAAAATCTAATTGTAAACATGGGAGTAAAACAGGAGCATTAGTGAACCTTTTACACACTCTAACCCCCTCCATCCTTCCAGCTCTTCCCATACACTTTGGCAAATCCATGCAATACTGCAGCACTGCAATTTTGGCCTAAAACACCATGGACTAAATGTAATAGAGTGCGAGTCGGCGCCGCTGTGGGAATACATGCGAGTATTCTCTGATTTTTATAGCAGAAAGCATGTTAAAAGCAAAATCAGCTTGGTACCAGTTTTGCCTTTAACATGCTTGCTGTTTTAAAAATACGGGAATACTCGCATGTATTCCCACAGCAGCGCCGGCATGCACTCTATAAAGTACATTAAGCCCCATGTGCTTCTCCTTAAAACTGGGTGTAGTCGGGCTCAAGGAGGCATGCAGCTTCACAGAAAGGTTTCTTATATAGCGCAGCATATTCCATTGTGCTATACAATTGGAAACAGCATTAATAGAACAAAACAGGGTAATAACAGACATATAGGTAGGAAAGCACTGCTTGCAAGCTTACATTCTATAGGGAAATAGACATTGATACACCAGGATAGGTGCTACATATTGCATATTGGTCCAGGCAGATTGCACATCTACTGTAATCTCTGTCACTCTTCAAGGAAGCCATACCCTCTTTCCATATAGAGGTGCAGTTAATGCACAAAATGAATGAGTCTTGTACACAATGCTTCATAGATGCCATGCCGGACTGCGTACCGTTGAATACTGTACATAAATAATGTGTCATTATAAGGTTCTGTAAGAAAACTGTGCGTGTGTATTCCTAAGGTGGGTCAGTGGGCGCCTAATTAATTATTTTTCTGCTCTACTTTCCTTTCTGCAGTACAGTACATTGAATATTTTTCATATAGCAAACTATATTTTATTAAAAAAAAATGTTTTAAACAGTTAATTTACACACCCACATTTATGGGCTTTTAAGAATGGATGCATTTAGTGTCCTCCTACCTTATCCCCTATCTTGTTTCATTATGATGGCGTCCTGTGCAAGTGCTGTATAGATCTTCTGTGCAATAACTTTAATCATCAGCATGATGACATGACGTACTGTACAGGTCTGGAGGTATGGCTTTGAAATAGGTGACCATGTTATCACCTAATAAGTTTCCTCTTTCCTTAAATTTCTAAACACCATGTTACGTGCTTTTACTGGTTATTCATTAGAAGCACACATCTTGTCCAAAACAGTGGTAAAACACTACACAGCTAGAATAATCTATAGCTTTGTATATGCTTCATACAGTTTATGGGCAATATTCTCGCTGATTGAGCGATTGTTTACCATTGCGCATGCGTATGTCACTCATCTCCAGATGAGTGACAGACTACGATTTACTTCGGTGTCACCGATGTTTATGAAGGTATGCATAGTCGCATGCAGGTGAGAAGGCAGCAGTGGACGTCTTAATGCTCAGGTGGTCTTTGCAGACATTTGCATATTTTCGCAACTGTGTTGCGTATGAATACGCAGTTGCGATCGCATTAGCGTCTGTCTCTGAATCAGGCCTTATATAAGTACATTTTCCTGCAATCACTCTGAGGAGCACTAGTAAATATCTGCATAGTGGAAGAAAAACAGGGTCATTTGGAAATGTAATTTAGTATATTTTATGTAAGGGGCTCCAAACTGAAAAAATCTCCATATCTGGAGTGCCTTAAGTGGTAAGCTTCACAATTAATAGAGCTCATACCGGTACCATACAATACATTCAATAATCATTATGGAGCGTAGTTGAGTGTGTGACCATTTATAGAGTGTACCTTGTGTAATTTATACTGTCCATGCTCCAGAAATGGGTGCACGCCAGAGTGAGTGATGTAGGGTTGTACACATTTTGATTGCATCTAGAAATGGCATTACTGGGTTGTAACGGGGCACTTTCACATAGGGAGAGATGTATCAAGCCTTGGAGAGAGATAAACTGGAGCAGTTGTCCAAAGCAACCAATCAACGTCTCCACTTTGTCTCTCTCCAAGGTTTGATACATCTCCCCCATAGGCAGTAAGACTAGTGAGAGCATGCTCAGGCTTGTTATGAAGAACTGGAAATAAGAGAAAATGCAGGCGGTGTATATTTTGCAACTATGACCTGATTAAGAGATGGATGGAATTGCCGAAAGAGCCGCACACAAGCTGCTGTGCAATTCTGTCTATCTCAAATGCAAATTCAGCAGGTGGTGTCTGTAGGAAACAGACACCTCCTAGCTGCATCTGCGATCCCAGCACTGCGACTGAGGTAACAGCCTGGGATCACCATCGCAACCATTGCGACTGGACTGATGGTCACAATGGTTGCTCCTTTGGCCAGGCTGTGGTAAGTTTCAGCTAATTAGGTGCCCACTGACCCATCGGGTCCTGGCACCTGCGAGGCCAGGAAATCTGCATCCACCAATGCAGACCCTGGCCTTGTCCCTCCCAGAAAGCAGGGCTGTCACATCCCCTTTTCTGGGAACAGTGGTCAGCCATGCCACACTCCACCCACATACGCTCCCATATGGCGCCAATAATGCTGTGGCTTGGGGGGGTCTGCAAACGAGATTGCAGGACCCGTTCTGCACATGCATAGAACAGGTCCTGCACATGTGAAGACCCTAAACCATCAGAGATGTATGCCAACCATCGAGTTAGTGTACATCTCTGAATCAGGGCAGGTTAAAGCTCACACTGATGATCATGACTAGTAGTAAGTGTTTAACCCTTTATAAAGGTGACTATATACATTTTTTCTGTGCACATATCATTTCAGCAATGTGCTCTCACTTTGCTTCCAACTCCAGTATGATGATAATGCACAATACACTATTACTGGTTACATTAGCTTGTCTGTGAAAAGGCTTTTCATGGAATCGATTTTATAACAATTTATGATGATTTCATGTAACTTAGGCTAGGTACACACCTAGCAGATATATTTGCAGATCGAGTGATCTCCAGTTGTATTTGCAGATGATGGTTATTCATAAACAATGACCAACCATCATCTTCCATCTGTCAGCGGGTCCCGCTGGCTGGGGGTCGCGCCACAACTGCCACTGCAAGTGTAAGGGTGGTTGGCTGATCGCCTGTACATGTACACACAGATCGATGGACAGGTCTATCTGCAGATACATCTGCTATTGGCTGTGCAGCACAGACGACGAGATATTGATGTGAACGATGTCGTTCACAGACATATCGCTGGTACACACTGACCAACGGGCAGACAATATATTGGCCGATCAATTGATCAGCCAATGTATCTGCCAGTGTGTACCCAGAATTAGTTTGTAATATTTTTGTTATATTTGAGTATTATTTATTAGTGTGCTGTTACAATTGCCAGGTATTATGTAAATATGGTCAAAGGAGAATAGAGAGACTGATACAGTATTCTCTTTGGACAGTACCAGGAGTAAGCAACATGTGGCTCTCCAGCTGCTGTGAATTATACTTCCCAGCATGCCCTGCCACAATTTTAACATGTCCTAGCAGCAAATCTATGACAGAGCAAGCTGGGATGTGTAGTTCCACAGCATCCGGAGTGCCACTCCATTGCCTACCCTTATTCTTTACTCTTTAATGTAAATTATTATTACAGTGAGCTCCTCATAATGGTGTGAAAGCCTTTAGCGTGATGAAATGGTAAATATCCTAATATCCTGATTATTTTACCCTTCACTACAGATGCACAATATTTGTCTATATGGCCATACTTTAAAATAAATTGTTAAATATATTCTGTAACAAACTAAAGCAAAGTGGTGCTGTTTATTGATATGATGCAATATTGTGCTGGTATTTACAGTTTTTGTTCTATACATATTTCTTCTGTACATCTGTTCTGTGCATGTTCTCTACATATTCTGTTCTGTACGTACATTCTACTCAGTACTCTGCCATTTTGAATGCAATTTAGCTACTCAGCCAGTGTGAACAACATTCCTAATCAATTGCTACTCAATGTAAATATTTAATGATATAAGACAAATATTCACCTTTAAGTAATAGCTGTATTATTATGTTTTATTTCTAAAACACCAACGAATTACACAGCACTTTGTTTTCAGGGCATCATGATGCAAACAGATGATGTACAATTATATAAAACAGGTAATAATGAGAGGTGCGGAGTACACTTAATATATAAGGTAGTGGAATAACAATTGTAGCTGTTGGTGTCAATTAATGTTCATGGACACAGGCACTGCATTAGTTCCTGACTAAAGGTAGATGATAATTACACATACAGTGCTAGTTCCTGGCTCCAAGCAGATTATAATTATACGCACAGTGCTAGTTCCTGACTCAATACAGTTGATGCTTACAGGTATAGCATATAAATGCATTAATTCAGGAAAAATCCTTCTACCATCCATTATATGAATAATATTAGAGATGAGTGAAATTGACTTTCACAACAGAATTGGTTATTTTACAGTTCTGGAAATACAGTAGAATTGCACTTTTGTTTCCCCATTGCACAGAATACTAGACCACATATACAAATTTGTATTGTGTGGTATAGGTCGAGTCTCCCTTATCTGAAATTCCGAATCCAAAGTGATCCAAAATCAGAAAGTTTTGGAGTGCTGACTAATACCCCTTTTACACCGGAGCTAAAACCCGGGTTATTGGAGGGTTAACCCGGGCAGCTCCCTGGTGTAAAAGGGGAGAGTGTTGGATCGCCGGGTCGAGTGACCCGGCAATCCAACCCAGATAAATAGCAGGGTTTAACACGGGCGTAGCCCGTGAAACCCTGCTGTGAGAACAGCGCACTCCAGGTCACGATGACCTGGAGTGCGCTGCTAGCCGGCCGATTGGTCCGGCTTCAGTGGCGCTTGGAGATGACGTCATCTCCAAGCGTCCACTTTCACGCCGGGAAAGCCGGGTCTATGCAGACCTGACTCCGGTGTGAGCGGCGCCGACGGGGGAATATCCTGAGTCGACGCCAGCTAAATTCCAGGTCTGATCCGGATAGGAATTCTGTTCCAGCTCCGGGTCAGACCCGGAATTTTGGTGGAAAAGGGTATGAGATAGTGACACCTTTGCTTTCTGAGGGTTCAATCTACACAAGCTTTGTTTTATGCACAAAATTATTATTAATATTGTAAAAAAATTATCTTCAGGCTGTGTGTATATTGTGTATATGAAACACAAATGCACCCTGAGTTTAGGCTTGGGTATCAATGCCCAAGATATCTCATTATAGTATGCAAATATTCTAATATACGGAAAAATACAATATCCAAAATACTTCTGGTCCTTAGCATTTCTGATATGGGAGACTCAATCTGTATTCATTCAGTTGGGACCATAGTACAATTATTTGAGCTCTGTGATGTGGTTAGAATACAGCAGGGAACACTTAGGGCTAAATTCTAATAATGAAGTGTGCAAACTTTTGTGGGCAAATATATAGCGAGTGGAATATACTTTTATATCACATTTGGTGTACAAATAACATATCCAATACAGGTTGAGTCTCCCATATCCAAAATGCTCGGGACCAGGGGTATTTTGGATATCGGATTATTCCGTATTTTGGAATATTTGCATACTATAATGAAATATCTTGGGTATAGGACCCACAACTAAACACAGAATGCATTTATGTTCTATATACACCTTATACACACAGCCTGCAGCTTATTTTATACAATATTTTTTATAATTTTGAGCATCAAAAAAAGTTTGTGTACAAACATGAAATTCATTTATGTTTCATATACACTTTATACACACAGCCTGAAGGTTATTCTATACTGTATTTTAATGAATTTGTGCTTTAAAACAAGTTTGTGTACATTGAACCATCAGAAAGCAAAGGTTTCGCATTCTCAGTCATACTAAAAATATTCCGTAATTCGGAATATTCCGTATTTCGGAATATTTGGATATGGGAGACTCAACCTGTAATAGTTAGCAATTCATTAATGCAAATATACATATTTAATATATATATACCATGACATGAGAGCATCCGCAATTAAATTGTGTAGCTTAATTGTATTCATTGTAGTTATGTATATCAGGTTGCTTATTTTTTTCTAATAATCTAGTACTGACACATAAACATAATATAGCCATGCTTTTATTATATATAGAATCAAGTTATGGTGGAAATAGCTATAAAAACCTGATTCAAATGTACTGTATAAAGCTTTTTTTTGTGTCTGTCTATAGATTAATGCTTAGATGTCTAACATGACATCAGGCAGTAAATCATGTTAAAATATGTGTTGAATTAGTCAATAGGCAATCTTTTTACAATGTATACAAGTCAATTTGTTTCCTTCAGATTCAGTTTAGCATTTACATGAGGAAGGATTATGTTACTCACATTACCCAAACAGCGTGTTCTAATGGATTTGTTAGCAAGTGGTGTATCAATTGCAGTTAAATATTCAATAACTAATCATTAGTTGTGATTGTAAGAAAATCAGCTAAGGCACTCAGACACTTATACTTCTGCTGGCTTTATACAAAAACAAAGCACACAGGTCTGAATGTAGCCATTATTTTCACAGATTAAACCTTTTTCTGTAGTTAAGGTCATTAGCGCTCATAAAATACTGTAAAAACGTACCAGCCATAAAAGTGTTAAAGTTATAACTCTCCGGCATATCAATGAGCTCACAGTAACATACATTGCATCCTTTAATATGGCACTGACCAGATGTCAGAAAATGTAATCTAACAATTTATCTAAAACTGGATCTTACTGCCTTGTAGAGCACCTAGCTTCATCTGTATAATAAGTAAAAGCTTTGTTTTAGCAAATGTATATACCTATAGTAACTGTGTAGACTATTTTAGCATATCTTCAGTATTAAATGGATGCTATGTGCCATGTTTATTGTTTTACACACAAAGGATTATGGGACAAACTTGAAAATTAGAATGATATGGGGATAATATGAATAAGTGCTGCAGATCCCACACAATGTCTCACTCTGTATAGTGATGCTTATTTTCATTCTTTTAGCCATCATGTCTTAATTGATTTTGTCTTGTCTCGAGCTGCAATTTGACAATTGGCCATCTACAAACACAGCTGCAGTGATAGTAGGTGTATACCACATCTGCTGAGATTACCATTGCATTTAGCCAGTTGTAAAATGGGTTGATATTATTATTATTATTATTATTACTAGTTATTTATATAGCGCACACATATTCCGCTGCGCTTTACAGAGCATATTTGGCCACTCACGTAAGTGTATAAAAAGTCTTTATATACCATTATAGCAAATACTTAAAAATGATAAAATGGTATGTGCCACATATTAATTATCA
This sequence comes from Taudactylus pleione, assembly GCA_031769625.1. Taxonomy (NCBI): domain Eukaryota; kingdom Metazoa; phylum Chordata; class Amphibia; order Anura; family Myobatrachidae; genus Taudactylus; species Taudactylus pleione. Next base: position 11,233,127 of record JAUIMM010000608.1, on the reverse strand, counting down.
TGATTTTTAATGAATACATTAAATTAATATCAGTAATTAAAGATATATGTAACATTCTACTATATTATGAAACCATAATAGATACCAACACAGATACATGCATACATTAAGGCACATGTACCTCAGTTGATGTAAGTAAATGCATACAAAAACCGTTCTAGGGGAAAAATGAGAGGGTTTATAGGGTGTGAAGTGTTTGGCAAGTTTTTTTTATTAACTTTTTTAGGCAAAACCGATGTGAATTGATTTTTACATACATTCTGCTAGTTCATATATACCCCCATTTTTCATTTTACATATTTGAAGATTTTGCCATAACTCAATACAGATTTTTAGATCTAATATAGATTTTATTGTAAATTGCTTTCCCTAGCAGTATTTATTGTACTCTATAATGTCCTTAAAGAAACATACATCTATTTATGATCAGTATTTATTTTCTCTAAAATGTTGATGAAGTGGTTAGTATTACATAGACACACAGTGCTCTGTACCGAGAAACACATTTCTCTGCATATTTGCCTGTATGACATATGTGTGTGCTGCCATAGTGATTGATTACTAGGTATGATGATGTGTCATATGTAGACTTCGATGGAACACTGCCACAAGTGGTCAAACAATCATAAAGAAAGTAATATGTATTCATGTTAATATTAGACAATAACTTTGGAACAAAGCATCATTCAGACATACAGTAACGGCACTTTTACAGTATTCTCTTGCAACAATAACGGAACTTTATATTTATGCAATTTATGCAATTTTCAGAATGATCCCATTTTGTTTATTAGGTCCTTTAAATGGATTGTATTTACTAAACAGGCTTACTTACTATTATGAGGTTCTCAACTCTGTAGGTAACAACAAAATACTACTGTATACCTGCTTAATGTTGTGTAACTCGACTTCTAACATCTGAGGGCCAAAAGTGAGGAGGGTCTCTATTTTTTACACATACCCTTTGTTTTCCATTTGTGTTATCTGAAAATCATTTTTGGAATCCTTTTTAAAAAGAGCATATTTCTTCATAATACGAACTAGAATACGTTCTGCTCTTACAGTATACAGTTTCTATTTTCTAACTGTATATGGAAAATGCGCTGAAATCGGTACATTTTAACATATTGTCATTCAATAATAAAACAACAAAAAAGAAAAGAAAGGATTACTGAATACAACATTGCTCTAAACTGTATTACAGTACATTATTTGACTCAATGCACCATCTGGTTTTTATTTTCAATTCTTGATAAATTTTGATGATCATTTTTAGTGTAACATTAATTATGTAATTCGTGCTCTGGTGGGTTGTGCCAGGACCATGTAAATGATACAGGCTTTAGATCACCAATACTTTTAAATACACAATTTGCTTAACAAAGCGAAAAGTTCACAAACGCTTACTACTATTTTGTCATACACGGGCATGAACTCCAAGTGTTTCTTAGTTTAGTTGCCACTCTGCTATATAGTATAAATAGTATAATGATAAGGGGAGCGCCAATGGTAATATAGGGAAACAAAGGGAGTATTCTTAAATATGTTTTGAGAGATAAAGTCATGGTGCTTAAAAAATAATAAAAAACACCTTATTTGGAAATTCTTAAGTCCCAAAAGTGTTTTGGATAAAAGATCCAATACCCATATAAGGAAAAAGGGATTATATGTTCTTTACATATAAACCTGTGTAGACTGTATAATGATTATAGCAATGCACATACTAAACTTGCATAGAATACATTGTTTTACTATAACAAATATATGTTGAAAGTAGATTTATTCCAGTAATGTTGAATGCTGCTGTCTACACAAATATTGCCCCAGTTTTTATCAAATATTATACACATCTTCTGAGCCTATAACAATGTGTAATTTATTTGGTTGGATCACTGCTTCACTTTTACATTTTATTAAGCAGACTGTTGGGTATTTGTGATGCAGATATCTGTATTGGATATATTTGTTTTGGATATATATATATATATATATATATATATATATATATATATATATATATATATAATGAAAGTGATATTTAGGTTACTATTTAAGAAAAAGAAAAATCATCACACAATGAATATTTTTCATTAACATGTAACTGTAAATTTATACTATATGATATGAACTGTTAAAAGACTCCTCCACCCAGGCAGATTTTTTAGAATTTAAGTTTTAACATAACCATTCATAAGGAATGCTGTTCTGGTCTACTTAGTCAGTGTTTGCTTTATCGTATGAAACTAAAATAATGAGGCACGACAATGTTACGCATCCTGTATAAATATTCTCACTTTTATCATAGGCTGTATTTTTTTTTTGTGGTCCCCCCAAACTAAGTCTTACAGGTGTTAATACCATATTGGTTTCTCTTATACCTCTAATTCAGATTGGTCATATGTACCCTCAGAGTTTTTGGACAATTAGTTAATAAAACATAATAAAAACATCTTGAAAATATAACGTGACTGAGTGAATGTTAAGTTGAAAAAATGAACATGTTAATGAATCCCTCACTAGTTAGTATTAAACAGATAAATTGGGGATGTGCTACATTTAAATCTAGAAACAGCAGTTCTACTACTAAGCTGTGTACTGCACCCTATTTTGTCTCAAGTGCAGTATCTGTTATCAGATATTCAAGAACTGTGTTTCAGTAAATAATTAAGAAATTGAAGGTTGCTCCAGTTCTGTTCTTCCTAATTACTAAATATGTTATAACTTAGCTGAACTGACAGACCGAATATATTGCAATGCACATGTGATGTAGCCAATTATTTGAGATTATCCCCCTGGTAAATATAAGACCATGGTTACCCTGTGTTTTATAGTTATTCCAGTTATGAACAATTAAAATACAGCATATCTATCTATCTATCTATCTATCTATCTATCTATCTATCTATCTATCTATCTATCATCTATATATATATATCTACTGAAGCTACAGTGTTAAGTACAAACAGATCTTTCCTTGCACTTCCACAAATATATACGGTAGGTAATGTTAAAAAAAGTGGAACTTTCTAAACGCTTAAACGCTTCAACTGAGTGTAAAGTACTTGATATATTTATATAATTCATGCATGCAAACATTAAATTGCTAGTTTGTTATTATCTATTTGTAGCTCCATTTACAGTATTTCAATTAACAATAAGGCCACAAGGTGGAGGTATAGGTTCAATAAGGAAGAAGCAATGATTAAGAGTGCAATTGGCTCAAATATATATATACAGTATACAGTACATATAGTACAGTACAACGCTTTTATGTGTCCCTCGGACTTGTTCTGCATATGTGCGACTTCACATTTGCGAAAGACGTTTACTATATGGACACCACCCGTCTGTCCAGCACACCATGACACAAACCATCACACAAAATTCTACAGTTTCAAAGTCAGTATAACAAGAGTTCTCATCTATTTTATATGAAAAAGTAATGTTATTGTGATATTGAGAGCCGGATTTAAGACAATGTCTGTCTAATTGATTAGGAGTTACAGTATGAGACTAAATTTAGTCTTAAAAGTGGTACAAGTATGAGGGACAGATTAAATTCAACAGTAAATCTGTCCCTTTGTGTGTAGATTATGCCTCATGGAGTACCCATATTTATCTGTGTGTGTGCTATGCATAGTTATGGTAATTTGGTAACAGTGTTTATATGCACATGGCTACAGAAGAGAGAAGCCATATTTTGTGGGAGATGTACCAAAGTTGGAGAGAGTTGAAGTGGAGAGAGATAAAGTACCAACCAATCAACTTCTAGCTGTCTTTTTTCAAACACACCCTGAAAAATGATAGTAAAAAGCTGATTGGTTGGTACTTTATCTCTCTCCACTTCAACTCTCTCCAAGCTTTGATACATCTCCCGCACAATCTGGCTTTTCCCTTTTTTAGCCATCTGCATGTAAACACTGTTACAAAATTACTCTCTTCACTTTGGGGTCTATTTACTAAGTAGTGTTAGGAAACAGAGTGAAAAGTGATAAAAAAGTGATAAGGTGCCAGCCAATCAGCTCCCAACTGTCATTTTTCAAACACAGCCTGTGAGATGACAGTTGGGAGCTGATTGGCTGGCACCTTATCACTTTCTTATCACTTTTCATGCTGTCTCCTAACACTGCTTAGTAAATAGACCCCTTTATCTATTTACAATGTTTGATATATCTCCCCCACCTCTCTACCTTGTTTCACAATTGGCCTTTCATACTCATTGATTTAAATGTTTCATCCCAATTAGCTGATTTTTGAACCCCACTCAGAAAAAGATATGTCTTTATTACAAGTGTCATACTTTATTATTTACAAATATAAAACAAATTGATTTAAATGCACTGAATAATTTAGATTTTACATATTGTATGATCTATGAGGAAGATATAGAGAAGGTGAAATTGGTAGAAAAGTAGAAGGCAATGTTAAATACTGTGGGCGGGATGTACTAAGCAACGCATCTGTGATGCTGTACATTCCACCACTTATCGTGTATATACCGGCGATAATATTGCCAGTAAGTATGTATCTAGAAAATCACAAAAGACAGCGCTCCCAATAAGAGCTGTCCTTTGCGATAAAGTTTATGACCCAGAAATCCCTCTGGTATCCCTCTGTGCAGAAGGACGTGCTCTGCGGCGGGTGCTGGCATGGATCCGATTGAATCCCTCTCAGGGGGAACTGTGGTAAGAAGCCCATTGGTTTCTATTGGGTAATGCCATATAAGATGGTGTAACCCACCGTGTCCAAGCTCCAGAATGTATCGCATCCCGGAGCTTGGTACATATAGGTATGCGGTCATACCCCCGAAAACAGGGGTTTTCAGAATTTTTCATCCTTTAGTACATCCTGCCCTGTGGGTTAAATGTAATAGAGTGCGAGCCGGTGCTGCTGCTGGAATAAATGAGTATGCCTGTATTTTTAAAGTAGCAAGTATGTTAAAGGCTAAACTAGCTTGGTTTAGCCTTTAAAAAAACAAAATAACCAATCACAAATATGATATTGAATCCATCATGTCACCGCATTCATTTCAGTTGCCTCATTGAGGCCATCTGGGAAGAGAGAATTATATTTCAGCATCCAAAAGATCTCTCTACAACACAATCTAGTGAATCTATCACCTCCTCTATCAGAGAATGGTATACATTCTAATCCTATAATGGACAACTGTGTAGGATCCCCACTATGTTTGTCTGCAAAATGACGTGAAACACTATGTAGTACATTCTTATTAACAATATTCCTATGGTGTTCCATAAAACGAACCCTGAGAGACCTCGTAGTTCTGCCTATATAATAAAGGCCACATATACAGAATAATACATAGATAATAAATTTGGAATCACAGTTAATGAATGATGTAATCTTGTATATATTTTTACTTATAGGTAAAGAGACTTCTTTAGTGCATCTTGGAATATGAGTGCACATTGTACAGCGTGTTTTACCACATCTGAAAAACCTATTGGTTTAGTTGTTAGCCAATCCGACCGTTTTATTTTCTTCTCTAAACGATCTTAAATGACTAAGGGGCCTATTCATCAACACTAAAATAACGTTTTTAAGGACATTTTCCTTAAATAACGTTATTTTGGTATTCATGTAGCCACTTAGCACAGGAGATATCACAGATATCTCCTTGCTAAGTTCCCCTGCGTTAATTTCCACACTCCCCATACATTAGTATGGGGTTGTGGAAATTGTGGTATTCATCAAATTCTGAAAATTATCAATTTAGCAGGTGAAACTTACCTGTATCCGCGTGTGCAGGTCCCCCGACGAGTCCCTCCGGCGCTCTGCTCCGTCCTCAGGCTCCCCAGCAGAGCACAAGAAAGTTTAGAAAAAGAAAAAAAAAATTTTTTTTCTAATCTGTCATGTGGTCTGCTGGGAAACCACATGACAGACCAGCAGGACAGAGCCGGAGGCTGCTGCGCGGACAGGTAAGTCGGGGGGGGGAAGGTGAGCGGAGGGGGGAGGGGGTGGGGTGGGGTCTGGGGGGGGTACGAAACTTAACGCATCTGTAGGCAGTGCTGCGCATGCGCTGGTTTTACAGATGTAACAGCGCATGCGCAGCACTGTTTCCAGATGCGATAAGGTAGTGTAGGCAGGGAAAAGTATCTATTTCCCGAAAAGCTGTCATCCCAAAAATGACAGCTTTTCGGAATAGATACTTATGGAGAGGTGGAATGATGAATTCCACCTATAATTAGCTAGAACTCCATGAGAGTTCTAAAGCTAATTATCTCCAGAGAATTTTTATGTTTAATGAATAGGCCCCTAGGAGCTTGTATGGTTTTCAAGGTTTTATTTTTTCTAAAAATAATTTCTAGATTGGAGGGAAGAATACCTTTTAATACGTTATCTTGTCGTAATAAACGATAATTACGCGAAATGATACTCTTGATCTCCCTAAAACTATTGTTGTATTTACATACAAAAGCTGTCTCTCTGTTTTATGTTTTTTGGGGACAACTCACTTTACCCAGTCCTTGTTTATCTAAAAGGGTGTGTCTATCCATATTGAGCACTTCTTAATATGTATCGGACAATAGACAATCTGGATAACCGTGTTCTAAAAAAGCGTCAATAATTTTTCCTGCTTGACTCTTCAAAACCTCAATACTGCTGCAATTGTGGCGAAGACGCATCAACTGCCCTTTAGGGATATTGGTCTTCCATGGAGCAAAATGTGCACTCTGATAATGTAAATAGGAATTAGTATTAACAGATTTGTTAAAATTAGAGGTGCAGATCTTACTATTCTCAATCTCCAAGGATACATCTAAAAAATCTATATGTGTAGAATTATACGTGAAAGTGAAAGTTAAATTATGTGAATTAGTGTTTAGAGTGTTAGCAATAGAAGTGGCCGTGGCAAGATCCCCATCCCAAATGAAGAATAAGTAATCAATATAGCTGCCATATAGGACCAGGTTCGCATCCCCCCACCCCCCCCACACATGCCCCATCTTCATTCACACAGGACACTGCATGTGCCCAGGGACTGTGGTATAATCCTCATCTACCATTATCCGGTAATTTGCTCTGCTACATAAGAGTTAGTTTTTAATCACACTTTGGGCCTGATTCAGCTTTGGGAATAGAGTAAGATATAGGGGGTCTATTTACTAAGCAGTGTTAGGTTACAGAGTGAAAAGTGATACGAAAGTGATAAGCTGCCAGCAAATCAGCTTCCAACTGTCATCTCACAGGCTGTGTTTGAAAAATGACAGTTGGGAGCTGATTGGCTGGCACCTTATCACTTTCTTGTCACTTTTCACTATGTCTCCTAACACTGCTTAGCAAATAGACCCCATAGCAAGTAACAAACCATGTTGCAATGCAAGGGTTGCAAATACATACATGTTATTTTGCATGTAGGGTAAATACTGGCTGCTTTTGCATGTAGCCCACAAATACTGCACAGCTTTATTTTTACACTGCAATTTAGATGTCAGTTTGGATGCACCCCTCCCAAATCTAAATCTCTCTGCACAATTAAAAATCTGCCTCATCTGCCGCGCAGCATGGTTTTGCCAAGATGATCACTTACTTGCTATATTTTACTCTATTCCCAAAGCTGAATCAGGCCCTCGCGAGCTCATTCAGACCCGCTCGCTAGATGCGTACGCTTGCTCCCAGCGTATGCAAATTCAGTTCAGTGACAACATGGCAGGCGATCACACGGCAAGGCATAAGCACACCCACTATGTCTTGGCGTGCGATCGCTTTGTGTATGTAGACGCCCACCAGCCATTCATACGATGCCCACTTGTGCACGTCATCTCCTGGAAGTGCTTGTAACCATTGGTACATCGAGCACTATATCGGATGCGATCGCAGCACTTAAGGTTGTCTTTACCCTGCCGCAAGCACAGCGATCACTTCAGAGTGAAATTCCACCAAGTGACGTGTACTATGATTCTGCCTTTTAATTATGTACGCCTCTGAAACGGTGTCAAGGCACTCAGGCATGCCTGCGTTCACACCTCCACTCCCCCATTTCCAATGGTCAGCCCCTGTCACCACCCACAAACGGCCTCTCCTGTCAAACACTTTACTGGGCAGTCTATACGCGACGAGCGAACGCATCCCGATCTCTTGCATTGTTTTACGCACGCGCATTGCGATGCGTACGCATGGGCAGTTAGCGACTATCAGTCAGCTACGAGCATTCGCATCATAGCGAATGGGTCTGAATCAGCCCCCTTATTCACTAGGATCTCGGTACAGGAAATATGCTATATTACATAACATTCCTTTTATGCCTTTTTATGGAAACCTATTACCTAAAACCAGGGGTGTCCAACTTGAGCCCTCCAGCTGCAGTGGAACTACACATCCCAGCATGCACTGCCATCGTTTTGCTTTTAGAGCATGCTAATACTGTGGCCGGACATGTCGGAATATGTAGTCCCACAACAGCTGGAGAGCCATGAGTTTGACACCCCTGATCTAAAGAGTTCAGAAATATGGTAAGAAAAATTGATAATGATACAATTTTGTCATATACACAGACATTATCATGTTCAAGTGTTCCTATTGTTACCATGATGAGCACACTGTTACTAGTATTTTGAGTGGGAGAGGCATGGCATGGTAAGGAGTGGTTTAAATCTGTTGAAAACATTATGCTGGAGTCTGATGACTGGAACAGATACAGGATGAAAACAGAACCAGGATCCAGAGTACTGATATCTAGAGAGAGAATTTATTCTGCCAACAAGTAGTCAGCAATCAAGATGGTGGCCCCCATGATGTAGAACACCAAGTACTGCATGTTTACAGATAAGTGATTGCAGTGCTGAGGGATGCCACAGATGGCCAGTGGGGACAGACATGGCAGTAAGGTGACTCTTCTGGACCCAGTAACGGTCACTTGGACCCCAATGTGTGACAGTCATTTTAAGTTTTGGAGCTCCTTTTATGTGAAACTGGGAAGGGAGGTGGGGAGACAAAGAGACCCAGGAAAAGAGGGGGAAAGACAGATAGGGGAAAAGACAAAGAGAGAGGTTAGGAGGGAAGGAGATGGAATAAGAAAGGGGGACAGGGAATGTGAGACCTGGGAGTGGGGGAGATAGAACATACTGCAGTAAAAAAAAAAGTCTGGCAACACCAGGAACAGCGGCTACATTTACCTATGCATTTACAATTACAGTACTTATGCAGTTTGCATGTACTATTACTAGCAGTTGTGCCTTGTGTTTCCTGGGTGTAATTATTTTTGTGTGTGTGATTTTTTTTTTTTTTTGGTGTGTGTTGTTTGTACTTGTATTTATGCTTTCTTTCTCTCTCCCCCTCACTCTCTTTCGTATGCGCAATGGTTTCTGGTTGTGTTGTTTGTCCCAACTAGCTCCTGTTTCTGTACTTTCCCATGCAGCTGGCCCCAGTCTCTGCAGCACGCCACCACCAGCAGTGGGAGTAAACTATTTAAAATTATTAAAGGTGCTCACATTACAACTCTTAATAATGCTATGCATAGACGTGACTGCGGAACATAAATATTAGGGGTGCTTGATCACCAACAGCACCCACAGAGTTGTCTCCTATGCCACATATTCACATCCTTCAAACTACCCATGCCCTGGTCAGAGTTGAACACTCCATACCAGCAGACAGAGCAGGACTGCTGATGGCCAGAAGGGCCGATCCAGTGTGAAACCCTGGCTGAGCAGCTCCGCCTCCCGGCACTCTGCTCAGCCGGGATACTGACAGATGGGGGCGTTCCGCAAGTCCAGGCCCCCATGACTCGTGGCATGCCCCATGAAACATGCCCCTTTTGAGGTAAGGCCACACCCTTTTGGGGGTGCGTGAGAAGGGGGACTGTCAGGGCTGCTCAGTAGCCCCAGTCCGTCCCTGCCAGCTGGACATATTGGATAACAGCTCAGTACAGTACATTAGCTACAAATGCCTCCATGATGATGCAATTTGTGTTACTGAAGACAACATTTATATAGATGTGTAATTGTGCATATATTACTATAAAAAATTTACATTTACTTATTTTGAGGAAATTATAGATATATAATTATATAGTGAATTACAATAGGTAAAATTATAATTTTTATAATTAAATTGACCTACTCTACAGTAGGGATACAGGACCTCATTCAGAGTCGGTCGAAGCGGCCGCACGGTCGTATGGAAAAAGGGGCCGGATATGCAAATGATTCCCTCGCAAGTTGCGTCCCTAAGTTCGGATCGGTAGTTGGCCGACCAAGGGGAGGAAGCGGTTGGAAGACAAAAAAATACGCCCCCTTCTCGTACGCATTGCACGTCATCTCCGGGCATATAAGGATTAATCAAGACCATCGGGAACCATCGAAACTGGTCGTAGAGCTTAAGGTTGACCATACCCTCTCTTAAGCTCTACGATCATGTCAGTGTAAAAACCTCCCAGGTCACATGTGCCATGACGCTACTTTGTTAATTATGCACTCCCATAATCCGTATGCACTCCCATAAAACGCCGTTCGCATAACTAGGCACGCCTGCGTTCGGATCTCCACTCCCCCGTTTTCAAGCACCTTCCCCTGTTACCACCCACAAACGCCTCAATCTGTCACTCAAACTACCGACCTGACTGTGTTCAAGGAGAGAGAAATTTCTGATTGTAGCGGCTAGTTTGCGCACACGCATTGCGAACTTTATGCATGCGCAGTATAGCGAACATCGACCGACTCTGAATGAGGTCCACAGTGCTTGTTATTTGTTTTTGCAAGCATACTGTATTGCTGGATTTGGGAGAAAAGTTGTTTTACATAGTACTTATTTACATGCACTAAGCACTTACAGAGCACTCCAGTCCATTACTTAAGAGTATCTTTACTGAGGTATTTACAATGTCATATAAAATCACCAATCATTTATAAAATGGTATACCATTTTGAGAAATTCATAAACAGCTTTATGTCTGTGTAAAACTTTGGAAGACGACAATTGTTGCTTATATTTACATGGTGGGTGGAATCCTACATTTATGTCATATGAGTGAATAATTATGTAAAGCATTATAAAACATCTCCAGTAAGTGATATGCCTGTCGATGCAAATGAACACCTTCATGCCTCTATGAATACCAATGAATGATATGTGTATATATTCAGTGACAAATTCTGAACAGTTAAACACATTAATTATTCTTTAGATTTCACTGTAAATATAACTAAAACTGGTTCTTTACTGCTTAACCTGGCATTGCTTAACTGCAATGTCTAGTAACTGCTTGTGACAGGAAGGTCCTAACCTGCCACTATGTCTCTCTGCCACCAGTTATATCTGCGAAAGCATAGACACGCAATGCCACTCTGTCTAGTGGAGATGATTGAGGGGTCTATTTACTAAACCTTGGATGGAGATACAGTGAACGGAGATAAGGTACCAGCCAATCAGCTCCTGTCATTTCTCAAACACAGCCTGTGACATGGCAGTTAGGAGCTGATTGGCTGGTACCTTATCTCCATTCACTTTATCTCCACCCAAGGCTTAGTAAATAGATCCCTTACAGAGTTATCTGATCATTCCTCTTGCCATCAGTGTCCTGCCGTTACTGACCACTATAACGTATGTTATTTAGCCACAGAAACTCATCAACAGGAAGTGACAATGGCACGCAAGTTGCAGGAGAGCAGTCACTGCTATTACTAGACTCATTCGCCGGCACCCAGAATGCTTTCCTCTGAGTGTATGTATCTGCAGCAACACCGCTTTGCTGGTGACTGTGGTTGATTCACCTGATCTCTTATTCAGGATTAGAACTTTAGGGTAGCAGGCAGAGTTGCTCAGGGCATTGGGCTCAACACAGGACAGCCAGGGTATGGATTGAAGTGGTACTGTAGCTCCTATCTGTAAGTCACAGGATTTCAGCAGATATATTGCTGTCTTGTAAGAAAAGAGCAAAATCTTTAAGAATGGTAGTGTTTTTTTTTGTTTAATAGTAGCTCTTAACTCATTTGCGGCTGAGGGTTTTCTTGTCCATGTGCTGAGCCTATTTTGGCACTTATTGAGCTGGTCACATTCCAACATCAATATAGGCAGAGGCAGATTTAGGCCTCATGGGGGCCTAAGCAAGATACCAATTTGGGCCCACCCTTCCTCAAACAATTCCCCCCAGTCAGTCAGCATATGCCAAATCCCCCCCACCCCACCAGTCAGTCAGAGAGTGTATGGCAAATCCCACCCCCAATGTCCCAGGACTGGAACATTTTTAGATATGTGGATATTACAGAGAAGGACTTATGTCTGCAGTAACTGATGTGCCGAGTTTAACACCCCTCGGACTGCACCCGCACCACCCCCGACCACCCCATTGTAGCAGGTGAATGTAGGTGAAAGCTGAAATCAGTAAAGGCATCTGCCAATGTGAGGAGGAGTGCTCAAAGCACCCTGATCCCCCCACAGTGGCAGTAGTCATAAACCCCGCACCTGCACTGCCTCCCCCTTTCCCCCAATAAAATCAAAAGCAGCAGGCACATCTCACCTTCTATTCTAGTATCCACATTGGGCGGTAGTGCACCTCAACCCTCAACGTCTATCTTCTCAGCTCCTCTCTCTCTGTGCTTGTAACGTGGCAAGTCACATGCAGGCAGCAAAATACAGTGGAGAGCAGCATCTGGTACAGAGCTGACAGTCTGCCGGGGCCCAGAACTTAGAATGCACATGGACATTCCATTAAACAGCCCTGTCAGCGCAGTGGCAGAACTAGTGAGTAGGCCCAGGTGCAACAATATGCTTTGGGGCCTCCACTGCATCTGCGCACCAAAGGCACACAACCAAAAAAGGGGTGTGGTCTTGTGAGGAAGCACCATATAATGCAGAGAGTGTTGCAGTGAGCGCTATATAATGCAGATAACTTCACAGTGACTGCCTAGTAATCGAGAGAGCATATACCACCCCCCTAGATGACACTGGCACTTACTTACCTGAAGATCTGTGTGGTCCCTGCTGGGCTCCATGGCACAGGAAAGGAAAGAGCTCAAGGAGAGACACAAAATGTGTGCTATATAAATAACTGGTAATAAATAAATAAATAGTAGTGAGGCCTCCTACCCAGCTCTTCTTCAGTATTAATTTCGGAATATGCTGCGCTATATAAGAAACTGTTAATAAATAAATAAATAAATAATAAATAAATAAATAAATAAATAAATAAGTATTAATTTCCTGTGTGGCTGTGGTATCTAAGTTTTTTTTGCAGCCGTGCAGTGCTGGAGGTTTTGTGTTACTTGTCTTTGACATTTTATTAGAGCTGTTACACATGACTTAGTGGTAGTGATTATACAAACAGATGGAATACACTAAATGTACACCATAGAATAGAACAGTGGTTGATCTTTGTATAGTGTCTAAAGCAGATTCCACCCATCTCATATAATCCAATAAGCACGTAAAATACTGAACCATTGTTTGTGAGCAAGGGGGACAACCTGCGAGAGGCAGTGGCGGTAGTTCACCACTGTGCACATATATAGATATTATTATTATAATACCTGAAGATGAGGATGCGTGAGATGTTAATGAAGCTAATGCAGACTTGGGTAACTTTGTTGGCTCCTCTTCTTCAGCAGCAACTGGACAATACCCCAGTAGAGAGACAAGAATTACCCAAATTGGACACAGACAGGTGTTTTGCAACAAGAATATATACACTATCTATATATATTTGTTAATAGCAAACCAGAAATGTTGGAATTGTCTGCTAAAATCAACAAGGATGCTTTAAATGATTTGTATTAAGGGTTCAATGTGGCACATAAAATTACAATAATATCAATCACAATATCAGCAAACACTTTCTATATTTTGAATAAAGGAAGATTACTGGATCAAATACTATATACAATACAATATTCCTAAACACCTATTTGATGTGTTCCATGCATTTCTACAGATCTACTCAATTTCCAGTAAGATTCTTACTGTATATAGCTTGTACAGTATTATACGCCAATGCCGGTATCCCTACAGGGTTAGGATACTGACACCTGTCAGTATGTACCCTAACCCTACCCCTAAATCTAACCCTCCACCCCCGCAGCCTAAACCTAACCCTCCACCCATAGTTTAAACCTAACTAGCCCCCCATAGCCTAACCCTAACCCTCCCCCCTCAGCCTAACCCTAACCCTCCCCTAGTGCCTAACCCATAACCCTCACCCTAACCCCAATACTTACCATTGGGATGCTGGCAGTCAGGATGCTGGTGCAAGATTTCTGACTGGTGTAGGAATTCCTGTGCCAGCATTCTGAGTGCCGACATCCCGACAGAAAGGATTTAAACTGCATCCCCTTAAAAGGACATCTCTGTTGAAGAAAAATATATGCACTGTCCTCTTTGTAACCATATACTGGGAGCCCCTTGCATACGACCTCTTCTTTCTGCATTGAACAAGAACCCACAAAAAAAGAAGATTTGTGTAATGTGGCCACTGGTGATTACTGAAATAAAATTATATTGTGGACCAATCAACCAAGAAACTTTGTAATTTGGATCCACCATAGATGGATGATCTGTGTACAGTGTATAATGTAATAACATAAGGTGACTGACAGCACCATTTTCAAATTATTACTAGTTATCTAGCCTTCTGTATTCCTAGCTCTCTTTATGTGTGATCTACTTCAGGTGCACATATACTTCAAATAAAAATCTAAATTCTCATATGCACTTCTTCAAGGACATGCTCTGTAAAAGTCTTAATGTTATTGCTATTATTTTATGTGCAAAAGGAAACTTAAACACCTAGGAAGTGTAAAATGGGTAGGAGTGAAAGGGAGTGAAGGGAACTACAGAGTTAATTTGATAGTGTTTTGGTAGCCAACATGTGAGTTGTTATGGGGTGTGTTTTTGGGGCATGGGAGATTGATTGTTTGAACCTAGGTAGTGCTTTGCCTCTTTTTCTGTGCTCTGGTGAGCAGTGAATTACTGTACTGTTTAGTGTTCTGCATATTTTTGAATTGGAATTTGTACTTGCCATTTCTGGACAGTTTCTGCATTAATTCATTCTCCTCTCTTTCAATTATTTTTCCTTTTCCTCTTGCTACTGTATCTCATTTATTTTTTCCTTTATTCTATGTGCTTCACAACATGTCTGGTACTATCCCCCAGAGATCCACACCGCATTTGCAAGGCCCATGGCACTGGGCGCATCTGCGGCTTCCTTCAGTCATGCCTCTTCCTGTCCAGTGGTCTCTTTTAGGCCTGCCCTGGTGGGTGATGTCTGGTTCATGCAGCCGACAGGCCTGGATGTGCCATCTCTGGCTCCCTCAGTGTTTCCGGGGACTGACAGTGTGCCCGCATGACATTTCCTGACTGTGGAGGCTCCTCCAGCTCTAAATTAGACCTGATGCCACCTGAGCCCAGTTGCCTAGCTGCATATCAGTGCTAAGGTGGTCGGGAGCGTGGCCAGCATGGGCAAATGTCTAAACATACTAGGCCTTCTGGTTCTCTATTGTTGATTGGGGGCTGCAGCGCAGTAGTTTGCTGGGGGACATGGATTTGGATCCTCCCAGCCATTTCCCATTGAGGCGTAACAAGCAACACACAACCAAGCTCCAATAGTTGTTGATGCCATTGCCAATTTACTGGTCACAGCGGTGGGGCCCTTATTCCATTTTTTGCTTCTCCAGTGTTTGGGGGTGGTCCATCAGCTGGTGACCATGCCCCCTCTTCTGTTGGCAAAGATGTGTGTACTCAACTGGTGCCTCAGTGGCTCAGCTTATAGCCAATTCTGGGCTTGCTTCTGCTTCCCCTCCTTGTCCTGGACATACTGTGTCTACTCCTACTCTTCATCAGTCCTCTCTGGGTCATGCTGCTGCTGTGTTTTTCTAGTGCTTAAATATGTTAATGTATTTGTCCTTACAACCAAGGCTCATAAGGCTTTATCAGTGGTGATAAAGAAGGGTGGTGTTGTCGAGAATCGGTACTACTATTATGAACTGGTTATTACTTGGAGATGCGTCCTTTGGAGGCCATAAATGTGATAAGTTATTTGTATCTTATTGTGGCTTGTTCTGTTAATTTCAAGGTGCGGTTTGGAGGCATTACGATGTGGAGTTTCATTGTAAGCAATATGTCTTGTGTATTGTGCATCTTGGCTGTAAAGACATCAAGGTTTGACTCAAGGTGACGCAGCTGTCCTCCACTGCTGCAGAATCTTTGGGGTTATGGTGCACCTTCTTCTGGCACCACTTAGGCAAATGGGCAAAAGGGTAATTATTACACATATAACAACGGAAAATGTGCCTCTGGGGTTTGGTGTCATTTTCAACACCTTTGCTTGCATTGGAAAGCCCCTGTTCTAGTCCGGGACTGCCCAAAGCTGCCTGGATCAACCCCAGCCGCAAGACCCTTTGGCTCCAAGGCTCCTCAGTAATGCACCATCACCTGTTAATGTGGGTGTCTTGGTTAAGTAATTGGAGTGCGACCCACTTCATTAGGTGGCGCTGTTTTTGAGAGTGCATTTTTTTGAGGAGTTTAGCCATACTATTTTCAATATGGTGGTCATGGGTTCCCCTTGGAACCTTCAGTTGGTGGTTGAGTTGCCCCATGTTTTAGCTTGGAAGGTAGCCAAGGAGGTGCTTTTGGGGTGCATGGTTGGACCCTTTCTCACTTCTCCGTTGCATGACTTGGTTTTGTACCCTGTTTGAATGATGGGCAAAAATGCTCCTGGAAAGTTCTGCTTCATTCAACATCTTTCGTAACGTCATGGTGGCCATTAATGAAGCCATTTTGGAAGCCCTTTTCTTACCATTCCTTTGATGAGACTTTGGTACTTGTTAAGGTGCATTGTCCGGGCACTTTTGGGTAAGATTGACGCAGCATCTGCCATTTGCTTGCTGCCCCTGCACCCATATTCTTTCCAGTTCATGAGTTTTAGGCTGGAGAATGGATTTTATGTTGACAAATGGCTTTCCATAGTTTGTTCTATGTTGCATGTTTATTTTGAGGCCTTTAGTTCCTTCCTGCACTAGTGCATTTGCGTGGGTCCTGAGGAATTTGGGGTAGCCAATTACCCTGATGATTTCCTGTGTGTGGGTCTGGCTGTTTCCCCCTGTTGCCAGCAGCTTATGTTTTCAGAAGTGGTCACTGCAGACATACAGATCATAAATGGAGCCAGCATTCCACCATAACAACAAGACTCCTCTCCGGCTGAAGAGTAATTGCATATACAGAAGTGGCACAGCTGACAGGTAGATAAGGACTAAGGAAATCCTCACAGTTACCCCCACCAACAAGAATCATTGCCTCCTGGGGAGTAGTTTTCAAACTCAATTCTAAATTGCAGTGTAAAATTAAAGCTGTCCAGCATTTGTGGGCTACATGCAAAAAGAGACAGTATTTACCCTGCATGCAAAAACAATACATGTATTTGTAGCCTTTGCTTTGCAACATGGCTTATTCCAGTTGCAAATGTACTTGCTTTTTTAATTTGCTCCCAAGAATCAGCCCCTATGCGTTCTCAGAGGTTGTAGAGCACAACGACGGGCACAGGTGAAGGGGGAGGCATGGCTATATTCTGCGGTTGTGGCACCAACAGTTCAAAAATTAGGGAACTGTGCAGGAGTATTGCGCGCATAGGATGGGAGCACTCTTCCCCTGCATGGCATTAGCCCCTTAATCCCCTGAGCCCATGCTGGATCCCTTAGGCAAGCCTGAGCTGAGGTAATTAGTACCTATCCCCACCATTGTGTGTTCTCACATGGCAGCAATCAGGCTTCAGTGTATATCACAGGCTCTCAAACTCGATCCTCAGCACCCCAAACACAATTATCTCCACATCTTTTAAAATGTGTCAGTGAGTAATGAATATGTCAGTGTACCTGCTAGGTTATCTGGAAAAAGTGAACTGTGTGGGGTCCTGAGGACTGAGGGCCTGATTCAGAGCCGCTCGAAAGCGGCCGCTCGTTCGCTCCGAGCAATGTTCGCACATCTGCGCATGCGTATGGGTCGTAATGCGCATGCGCCAACCAGTCAGTGCGGTCGGAAATCGTGTGTTCGCAAAATTGCGAGTGCCTGCTAATTTGAGTGACAGGATGAGGCATTTGTGGGTGGTAACAGGGGAAGGTGCTTGAAACCGGGGAGTGGAGATCCGAACGCAGGCGTGCCAAACGGTCAAAACGGGCGTTTTAAGGGTGTGCATAATTAACAAAGCAGCATCATCGACCACGTCACTTGATTGTTTCTTAGCCTGAACTGTTCACATGATTGCGGTAGGAAAATCCAACCACAAGCACTGCGAGCAGTTCAGACGCCTTTCGATGTACTCGATTAATCTAATAAATAGCGGAGATGACGTATGATGTGAGCGGCCAGGGGGCGTCTTTACAAAATAGCGAGCGCATGTTTCGTTCGCTCGCTCAGACATAGAGGCATCAACAGACCGCAAAGAGCGAGCGCTCAATTTAAATAGCTGGCCCCTTTTTCTGAACGAGCGAGCGCAAATAGCGTCCGGCTCTGAATCAGGCCCTGAGTTTGAGAACCTGTGGTATAGACTGAAGCCTGATACCTTCAGTACCTTCAGTAAGATGCATTTAGCTCCTTTCAGACTTGCCTTAAGAAACAAAGGACTTGTGAATTGCACTAATGTAATGAATAAAATAATGAGCACAGTAATGCCATTCTAATGAATTTAAGATATAATTGAGGTTGAATTGACTAGTGTTATATGAAAAATAAACATGAGTTTAAATGAATGAAGTTGGTGTCTCAAAAATTTACTATTACTGTACTTTAAACTAAAGTGACATTATACTTTTTATAATCTGTGATAGGGTCTCGCTGCCGCAAGCCCTGGGTTGTTTTTTTCTCTATCAGAGCCAAAAGCACTCCCACTGACATCACTAGTGATGTCAGTGGGGCCGGACCCAGACGGTAAGCGTTCCCATGGGAACGCCTCCGTCTGGGCTGCCACGCCCCCGGCACGCCCACCAAAGGGGGAGTGCTGTCACTCACCATCGACAGCACGCCCCCTTTGGTGCGAGACCCATAGCGACAGCTTGGCTGTCGCTATGCGGGTCTCACGCATGCGCATGACGGAGCTCCCTCCGTCGTGCGCATGCACATTAGGGCACCATCGACCCGCTTGTGAGCGCTCAGCGCTCGCGAGCGGGTATGAATTAGGCCCAGAATGCACTAATAGTTGTTTCTATCTTCCACTGAACTGTGACTGGCTGCTAGAGGGCAGGTATCATCAGCAGTAGAGATTAAGCCACTTAGGTATGAGGGATTCCCTTGTGCCTACTTCCTGGTAGCATCTTTTATGTACAGTACTCTTATGTGGCCATCTCTGACCCCATTCCCATTGAATAAAGACACAACACACTAGCGGGGTGACGGTCCGAGTTTGGGCCTAGTGCCCCAGCTATGGTCAGCTTGGGAGGAGCCTTCACGGTCACCATCCAACAAAAGGGGGCCATGACACCACCAGCAGCACTGCTGCCCACATCGGCACAGTGTCATACCCTGACACAGGTGTCTTCTGCCCGTCATGAGGCAATCCATTCCAGGAAACGTGCCTAATCACTACACGGCCCCGGAGGACATATCATCCTCCCATCAAGTCATTGACAACGTACCTTGATTATCTTAAGTTTGCAATTGCGTTTCCCACCACAGCTAGGTCTCACCCCGACCTAGCCCACCACCAACTATCCTCCTACCGCCCTAAGCCCTGCAGCAAGTCTTCCACAAACCACCCCATGCCCATTTCTGACAGATGTACCCCATCTGCTCTACAGGGGTTCCTTCCTAGCTTTCCGCCGGGGGTGGATTATTACGTCGCCCTCTAGGGAGCGCATGCATCCCTTCAAGTTGTTACATTTCCTCCCTGTTCTGTTTATCGCTGCCCCTGACGCGGCATGCTAGTGTCTCCTTGGGACTATGTTTGACCAGACCAAGTGTGTATTTGGCCAAAGGGTATTTACTTTTACTAAATCTGTTTTTCTTTGTCCTGAATAGGTGCCTGAATGTTTTGCTGCCTAAGTTGTTACCTCCTAGAAGTATCCTACTAGGGTCCCTGTACCGCCTACTTGTCCTGCCTATTGCTGACATTAACTGCCCCTTTGTCCTACCCACTGTATATTCTGAATTTGTTTGCCCCTGGCCCCATTCCACTTCTTGTCCCTGATAGACTTCTCGGCCCAAAATACCAATGAATGGCCCGCGATCCACGTTTCTCCAGGCCTGCGCCATGCATCTGAAAGTAGGAGGAAAGTGTTAGCAACAAAATTATGACTTGGTAACGCATAGCGCCCCTATCCACCCTAACACTAATGCGTACTCACTTGAGGTTCGCATCCCATGAAGGGGGTTGAAAAAACCTCATGCCGAAGTGGCCAATTGATAGGGGGATCAGCAATTTTTGCGACATGAGGAAAAACCCCCCGAAGAGGTAGATCCCCTCCTCACCCAAAATCGTGATGAGTGTGACCCGCATCTGCCTATTTCCCAGGTCTAATGTAACTTATATTTGGTGGGCCCCAGGAGAAAACAACTGCAAACATACTATTCAAATTTGGTAATTGGAGTAAGGTACTTTTATTTGCTCCATCCCCAGGCAGCACTGATGTGCCCACCTGCTTCCATGGACTGGGTTCTCCAATCCTACTGATCGTGAAGCCAAGACCTGTCACTCCTCCCTCACTAGCAGGGTGACAGTCCAAGTTTGAACCTAGTGTCCCCGCAATAATCAGCTTCTGAGGAGCCTTCACGATCCAACATCTTATGAGGCCGTGACCAAACTAGCAGCACCGCTGCCCACACCTGGCATAGGTGACATACACCAACATATGTGTCTTCTGCCCGGCATGAGGCAGACCATTCCAGTAAGTGTGCCAAATCACTACACGGCCCCAAAGGATATATCCTCCTTCTATCACCTTGTTAACAGCGTAACTTAGTTATGTTTCATTTGCAATTGTGTTTCCCGGGTGCCCACCTAGCGTCTTTATGTTGCTGGTAGCCCTGATAAATAACAGCGTTAGTTTCTGCTGCCGGAATGTGAACCAAAGTTCTTAGCCTCCAATCCTAATTTGGAAATGCTTTTCCTAAACACTGAGAGGAGAAGGGCATGTTCCCTCATTGTCATGCTGCGCTAGTGTGATCAACTAACCTTTGCCCAATTGATACATTATGGATATGTGGATTATACAAGGTACTCAGACTCCCTGTTCATCACTTTATCACACCGCAAACCCCTGTTTTTTGGTGTATTGGACAAAAAGAGTCATCTCAAAGTTGTTGCTTGTGACCCTGCTGATTGCACCCTTTTTTGTGAGTGGGTGTTTTCCTCAACCCTTCAGAAACCTTGAGTTAAGAAACCCTTGTTAATATCTTTCTTACCTTCCAGGTTCATAAAGGAATTTCGTGCCAAGTCACCTGGCTTGGCTGCCCCTTTAATAATCTGAAGTTTAGGTTCCTAAATAATCTAATATAACTTGACTGATATCATCTCTAGGAAAGAAGCCATGACTTCCAGGTTATGCACGCAACACTTAGCTGTGGCTAGAGAGTTTATCAAGAGTTCTCGCTGTTGGCATGTTGATCTACCAAACTTGAGATGTACATTTTCCACCCCTGTGGACGACCATTGGTGAAATTCATTGCACTTGAACCTAGGCAAGCTGTCAGCTATGTGATCGTCTGCTCCCGGGAAGTGTTGTGTTGTGAGTGTAATATTGATTTGAATGCCAACCATTACTACTTGCCTGATGACCCCCATTGCCACAGGGGATGAGATGTGCTGTTTTTTAATTGCATGCACTACTCCAAGATCGCAATTAATAAAGTACTAGCACCAACAATTCCTGGTGAAACCTGTTGCCACTGAAGCTAAACACGGTTTTGCTATCTCCATACCCCATTGAACTCCTGTGCAAACACCTGACACATTACATTTTAAGATCCTCTCAGATCTTTTTTTTTTTTGACAGGCGTATTTGGTGATATGGAGCCTTCTCTCCCATGTGTTCTCTCCCTGGGCAGCAGCAAAACCCTGCTCATGGGTTTGACTCTGCCAACTACAATGAGCAGACCTAATAAGCTAGTTTTGTCCCTAAGCACTCTGCTAGCATGTCATGGAGCTTGTGGACTTTGTATAGTGGCAGTTTACAGCCAAGAAACAAAACCACTGCAGCCAATAGAGGGGATTAACTGCATACAGTAGCTACCTAGGCTAAGCTAGATAGGAAGTTGGAAACCCCTATATTGAGGATAACTGGTGGAGCCCTATGTGAGGGAAAATGGATCCCACTGAATAACCCTAAAGTGTGGAGGAAGGGTCACAGAGGTATGTAAACTTAGTGCTCTTACCTAAATACACTTGGCTTCATTAATTACCCCCATCACCTCTAATCTGTGCGAAAGCAAGCACCTTAGCTAGCTTGGGTGATCGGAATACCAAGTTGTGTTACTGGAGATTTTATTCTCAGACAGTACATAACAATTAATATGGCCAAACTCACCTTCCAGGCTGTGAAATGCCCGACTGTGCTGCCCCTTTTTAGGAGTGTCAATAGCCAAGTTGCCCAGGGCGCCGTCTTGAACCACACACTCCTGTATGTTCAATGAGCCATGCGGTGTAGCCACCGGGTACCTGTCGTAGAGTCTGTCAATGCTCCTGAACACCATCCTGAACAATGTCTGGGGAGTTGGAGAGAGTTAGCACCTGTAGGGTACTCGTATCTGTGCATGACCAGCACCTATATATATTTATCTAGCCCATGAAGGACTCCATTGCAAAGGATCCTCCCAGCCTTATTGCGACCTGGTATGGGCTGCATACGTATGTACACCTAATTATTTAACCCCTAACACATCCATGTGCCACTCACCTTCACATCTTTCACATATATAAAAGCAAGTACCTGTCAATACATATCCATATATATCACAATTCCAGTGCCATAGGGCCTGATTCAGAGCCGCTCGTAAGCGTCCGCTCGTTCGTTCCTACCGATGTTCGCACAACTGTGCATGCGTACGGATTTTAATACGCATGCGCGAACCAGTCAGTGTGGCCGAAAATCATGTGCTCGCTAAATAGCGAATGCCTGCTATTTTGAGTGACAGAATGAGGCGTTTGTGGGTGGCAACAGGGGAAGGTGCTTGAAAACGGGGAGTGGAGATCCGAACGCAGGCGTGCTTAAAGGTCAAAACGGGCGTTTTAAGGGTGTGCATAATTAACAAAGCAGCGTCATTGACCACGTCACTTGGTTGTTTTATAGTCAGAACTGCTCGCATTATTGTGGTAGGAAAAACCAACCACAAGAATAGCGAGCAGTTCAGACGCCTTTCGATGTACTCGATTAATCCAATAAATAGCAGACATGACGTATGATGCGAGCAGCCAGGGGGCGTTTTTTTCAAATAGCCAGCCTTTTTTTCTGAATGCTATTTGCGCTCGCTCGTTCAGAAAAAGGGGCTGGCTATTTAAATGAACCGTTCGCTCTTTGCGGTCTGTTCACGCCTCTATATCTGAACGAGCGAACAAAACATGCGAACATAATTTTTAAAAAAACGCCCCCTGGCCGCTCGCATCATACGTCATGTCCGCTATTTATTGGATTAATCGAGTACATCGAAAGGCGTCTGAACTGCTCGCTATTCTTGTGGTTGGTTTTTCCTACCACAATCATGCGAGCAGTTCTGACTATTAAACAACCAATGACGCTGCTTTGTTAATTATGCACACTCTTAAAACGCCCGTTTTGACCTTTAAGCACGCCTGCGTTCGGATCTCCACTCCCCGTTTTCAAGCACCTTCCCCTGTTACCACCCACAAACGCCTCATTCTGTCACTCAAAATAACAGGCATTCGCTATTTAGCGAGCACACGATTTTCCC
Source organism: Taudactylus pleione (assembly GCA_031769625.1). Taxonomy (NCBI): domain Eukaryota; kingdom Metazoa; phylum Chordata; class Amphibia; order Anura; family Myobatrachidae; genus Taudactylus; species Taudactylus pleione. The sequence goes on along the minus strand of JAUIMM010000608.1, from coordinate 11,209,286 downwards.
CCGCACTGACTGGTTTGTGCATGCGTATTAAAATCCGTACGCATGCGCAGTTGTGCGAACATCGGTAGGAATGAACGAGCGGCCGCTTACGAGCGGCTCTGGATCAGGCCCATAGTCCACAAAACACCCACATCCAGCTGGATATAAGTATTTTGTAGACCACAGTGCCGGAACCGCGGTGTTCATTTATTTGCATGTTGTTTATATTTGAGGGTGAAGGGCACCTCTTTTGAATACCAACTGCACCAGCTGCTTCTTTGCGCACTTGGCTTTTTCCTTCAAATATCCCTTTCTATAATCATATATATGTCTAGATGTACGCATGTATACACCTGCCAATATGAGTCATCCTACATACGAACTGGACTATAATCGTGCTAGCATATATACACATGTATATCCATATGCACATGTATAAACCTGTACACATGAATCCACATGCTCTCACACACGCCCGCACCCACGATGTACCAACATGCCTATACATATCAGCCCACATCTACCTGTACCAAGCCAAGTATATATATATATATATATATATATACATATATATACACATATACATATTATTATTATTATCCTTTATTTATATGGCGCCACAAAGGTTCCGCAGCGCCTTACACAGTACATAAATGAGCACACAAGAAAAACAGTTAATAGTAATACAAAACAATGCAGGACAAGGACAAGGTTATAAACTCAGCTGCAAAACACAAGCAGCAGGACATGAGCAACCAGGTGTTAGGTGCCATTGTGGGGAGTTAGGAGTATATATACATATATATACACATCCACATCCACATCCATCATATATATATATATATATATACATATATATATATATATATATATATATATATACACACATACACACATATAAATATATATATATATATATATACACATGAAAAAAAATAGTGTAAGTGGCGCACTAAAGCTAGAAAGTCAGATAAACGTGCAAGTAAACACAAACAGATAACTCAAAAAAAAACCCACTCCCTCGTAAGGTGGCTGCCAACCCTTCCTGGGACGTTTATCATGGAGATCACCTTGGAACTGCAAAGACTATGGACATTTGCTATGAGATTGACACACTGAAGGCGCCGTTCCTTCATCTCTATAAACAATATATATATATATATATATATATATATTAGGGGTGAGCGGGTTCGGTTTTACTCGGTTTTACCCGGATCTTTTTATTGGCTGTCGCCGAACATGTGTTTTGGATAGCGAATAAAATCGAGCCAAATTTGCGGTAAAGTGGCGATAAGAACCGAGTAAAACCGAACCCGCTCACCCCTAATATATATATATATATATATATATATAATATACACACACATACATACATATACACAGATACACATACATATACATACACATACACACATATACATATATATATATATGTATATACAATTATACATACATATACACACATATATATATATATATATATATATACACATTTTACATACACATACGTACACATATACTTGCACATACACACATATGTATCTCTGCATGTACACAGGCATACATAACATGGAATTGAAACTCCTTATATCTGCATGTTAAGGTATAAGCACACCTATCCGTGCATACCTCACATACCTGTGCATAAATAACACATGTACAAAGCACATATGCCTATGTGCATACCTCACTATACGTCCATGTACATATACATACATACATAGACATATAAGCATATCAAGATACACATATATATATCTGTACACAAGCATATACATATTCAACTACATCTTATACACGCACATACATACCTGCCCACATCCCATCACAACTATGTGTATTAAAAGTAGGGGTGTGCACCGGCCACTTTTCGTGTTTTGTGTTTTGGTTTTGGATCTGGATCTTTCTTCGTGTTTTGGATCTGGATTGGTTTTGCCAAAACCACCCTTCCGTGTTTTGGGTTCTGGGTTTTGTGTTTTGGATCTGTATTTTTTTTTAAAAAAGCATAAAAACAGCTAAAATCACAGAATTTGTAGGTTTTTCTGCTCCTATGCTATTATTAACTGTGGCTAAAATGATTGGTTCGTTTGGGCCCCCACAAAACAAGCTGGCAATTAATCTGTCCCTGCACAAACTGGCTCTACGGAGGCAAGATGTCATCCTCATCCTCCTCATCCACCGATTCCTCACCCTCTTCAGTGTGTACATCCTCATCCTCACAAAGTATTAACTCGTCCCCACTTGAATCCACCACCACAGGTCCCTCTGTACGTTCTGGAGGCTGGTCTCCCTGGAAGAGCTGATAATTCATTTTGATGAACATCATCTTCTCCACATTCTGTGGAAGCAACCTCCTACGCCTTTCGCTGACAAGGTTCCCGGCTGCACTAAACACTCTTTCGCAGTACACATTGGAGGGGGGGCAACTCAGGTAAAATAGAGCCAGTTTGTACAGGGGCCTCCAAATTGCCTCTTTTTCCTGCCAGTACAGGTATGGACTGTCTGACATGCCTACTTGGATGCTGTCACCGATGTAATCCTCCACCATTCTGTCAATGGTGACAGTATCATATGCAGTGACAGTAGACATGTCAGAAATTGTTGCCAAGTCCTTCAGTCCGGACCAGATGTCCAAACTTGGTCCTGCCTGCCCTGCATCATCGCCAGCGGGTTGCTTAGGATACCTAAGTTTTTTACTGGCAGCCCCAGTTGCGGGAGAAAATGAAGAAGGAGCTGTTGACGTGTCACGTTCCGCTTCAGCTGACAGTGTGTTCACCAGCAGGTCTTTGCACCTCTGCAGGCTTGTGTCGGCCGGAAAGAGAGACACCACATAGGCTTTAAAGCTAGGATCGAGCACGGTGGCCAAAATGTAGTGGTCTGATTTCAACAGATTGACCACCCTGGAATCCTGGCAAAGCAAATGAAGGGCTTCATCCACAAGTCCCACATGCCGAGCAGAATCGCTCCGTCTTAGCTCCTCCTTCACTTTCTCCAGCTGCTTCTGCAAAAGCCTGATGAGGGGAATGACCTGACTCAAGCTGGCAGTGTCTGAACTGACTTCACGTGTGGCAAGTTCGAAGGGCTGGAGAACCTTGCACAACACGGAAATCATTCTCCACTGCGCTTGAGTCAGTTGCATACCCCTCCTTTGCCTATGTCATAGGTGGATGTATAGGCTTGAATGGCCTTTTGCTGCTCCTCCATCCTCTGAAGCATATAGAGGGTTGAGTTCCACCGCGTCACAACCTCTTGCTTCAGGTGATGGCGGGGCAGGTTCAAGAGTGTTTGCAGGCGCTCCAGTCTTCGGCACGCAGTCGCTGAATGGCGAAAGTGGCCAGAAATTTTTCGGGCCACCCAAAGCTTCTCCTGCACGCCCCTGTCGCTTTTCAGAAAATTCTGCACCACCAAGTTTATTGTGTGAGCAAAACATGGGACGTGCTGGAATTTGCCCAGATGTAATGCCCGCACAATATTGGTGGCATTGTCAGATATCACAAATCCCCAGGAGAGTCTAAGTAGGGTAAGCCACTGGGCGATGATTTCCCTCAGTTTCTCTAAGAGGTTGTCGGCGGTGTGCCTCTTACTGAAACCGGTGATACACAGCGTAGCCTGCCTTGGAACGAGCTGGCGTTTCTGAGATGCTGCGACTGGTGACGCTGCTGCTGTTGCTGCGTAAGGTGATACATCTACCCAGTGGGCTGTCACAGTCATATAGTCCTTAGTCTGCCCTGTTCCACTTGTCCACATGTCCGTGGTTAAGTGGACATTGGGTACAACGGCATTTTTCAGGACACCGAGGACACTTTTTCTGACGTTTCTGTACAGTCTCGGTATCGCCTGCCTAGTGAAGTGGAATCTAGACGGGATTTGGAACCGGGGACACACTACCTCCATCAATTGTCTAAATCCCACTGCACTTATGGCGGATACCGGACGCACGTCTAACACCAACATAGCAGTCAAGGCCTCAGTTATACGTTTTGCTTCAGGATGACTGCTGTTGTACTTCATCCTCCTCGCTAAGGACTGTTGGAGGGTCAATTGTTTATTAAAAGTAGTGGTGTTCCTACTTCCTCTCTGGGATGATGAACGACTCCCAGCAGCAGCAACAGCAGCAGCAACAGCAGCAGCGGCAGCAGGAGGCGTAGCAATGCAGGATCCTCCGGAGGAATACGGGATAGGAGAGTCAGTCATGCCAGTGACATGGCCTGCAGGACTACTTCCGATCCTGACTAAGGAGGAAATTGACGAGGAGGGAGTTGACGGTGTGGTTTGCAGGCGCTTGGATACAACAGGACAACGGGATTTAGGTGTCCCTGGACTGCTTACGGTCTTAGCCCAAGTTTCTGAACTTGACAGTAACTTATTATGAACGCGCTGCAGGTGCCGTATAAGGGAGGATGTTCCTAGGTGGTTAACGTCCCTACCCCTACTTATTCCACCTTTACATAAGGTACATATGGCAAGACAGTTGTTGTCCGGATTTGGATAGAAATATTGCCAGACTAAAGAGGTGGAATGTTTGGTCTTCTGCCCAGGCATGACCGTGATGGGCTTTTTCATCCCACGGACAACAACTGTCTCCCCCGGAGCCTGATTTAAACAAACCACATCACCATCAGAATCCTCCTCGCTAACTTCCTCCTAAGCGCCAGCTACACCAGTATCCTCATCCTGTTGTACTTCAACAGTGACATCTTCAATTTGCATATCAGCAAGTGGACTGTGGGTGCTCCTTTCAGCACTTGCAGGGGGCGTGCAAATGGTGGAAAGAGCCACCTCTTCCCGTCCAGTGCTGGGAAGGTCAGGCATCGCAACCACCACCACACTTGGACTCTCCTTGGGGATTTGTGATATCTTCTTAGAAAGCACAGTTCTTCGCTGTGCTTTTGCCAGCTTAACTCTTTTGATTTTTTTAGTGAGAGGAGGGCTTCCATCGTCATGTGAAGCTGAACCACTAGTCATGAACATACTAGGGATCGACCTTAGCCGTTCCTTGCCACTCCGTGTCGTAAATGGCATATTGGCAAGTTTACGTTTCTCTTCAGCTGATTTAAATGTTTTTTTCAAGGTCATTTTCCTGATCTTTGTCATTTGGGATTGTATGTGCTCTCTATTATGACATTGGGCATCGGCCTTGGCAGACGACGTTGATGGCATGTTATCGTCTATGTCATGACTAGTGGCAGCAGCTTCAGCACTAGGAGGAAGTGGTTCTTGATCTTTCTCTATTTTATTTTTATCGGAGAAAGTTTGGTCCTCCATTTATGTTATATCGATTTGATATATACGTGCGGCTAAACACAGAAAATATTTTTTTATTTTTGCTGGAGAGTAGTGCACTTTGTGGGTTACACCAGCCTTTAAGAAATTTGCCAGCCGGCTCTTTACTTATGGGACACAGGCGCACGCTTGGCGCTGCTCCTTTGTTGATGCACGTGCGGCTACTGCGCACACAATTCATAAACACTGAAAATAATTTTCTTTTTGGTTTGGACTGGAGTGTACTTTGGGGGTTACAGCACCCTTTAATGGTCAAGCCAGCCGGCCCGTTACTTATGACACAGGCGCACGCTTGGCACTACTTTGTTGATGCACGTGCGGCTACTGCGCACACAATTCACAAACACACAAAAAATATTATTTTTTTGGTTTGAACTGGAGTGTACTTTGGGGGTTACAGCACCCTTTAACGGTCAAGCAAGCCGGCCCTTTACTTATGACACAGGTGCACGCTTGGCACTACTTTGTTGATGCACGTGCGGCTACTGCGCACACAATTCACAAACACAGAAAATATTTTTTTTTGGTTTGGACTGGAGTGTACTTTCGGGGGTTACAGCACCCTATAATGGTCAAGCTAGCCGGCCCTTTACTTATGACACAGGCGCACGCTTGGCACTACTTTGTTGATGCACGTGCGGCTACTGCGCACACAATTCACAAACACAGAAAATATTTTTTTTTTGGTTTAGAGTGTACTTTGGGGGTTATAGCACCCTTTAACGGTCAAGCCAGCTGGCCCTTTACTTATGACACAGGCGCACGCTTGGCACTACTTTGTTGATGCACGTGCGGCTACTGCGCACACAATTCACAAACACACAAAAAATATTATTTTTTTGGTTTGAACTGGAGTGTACTTTGGGGGTTACAGCACCCTTTAATGGTCAAGCCAGCCGGCCCTTTACTTATGACACAGGCGCACGCTTGGCACTACTTTGTTGATGCACGTGCGGCTACTGTGCACACAATTCACAAACACAGAAAATAATTTTTTTTTTGGTTTGGACTTGAGTGTACTTTGGGGGTTACAGCACCCTTTAACGGTCAAGCCAGCCGGCCCTTTACTTTTGACACAGGCGCACGCTTGGCACTACTTTGTTGATGCACGTGCGGCTACTGCGCACACAATTCACAAACACACAAAAAATATTATTTTTTTGGTTTGAACTGGAGTGTACTTTGGGGGTTACAGCACCCTTTAATGGTCAAGCCAGCCAGCCCTTTACTTATGACACAGGCGCACGCTTGGCACTACTTTGTTGATGCACGTGCGGCTACTGCGCACACAATTCACAAACACAGAAAATAATTTTTTTTTTGGTTTGGACTGGAGTGTACTTTGGGGGTTACAGCACCCTTTAACGGTCAAGCCAGCCGGCCCTTTACTTATGACACAGGCGCACGCTTGGCACTACTTTGTTGATGCACGTGCGGCTACTGCGCACACAATTCACAAACACAAAAAATATTATTTTTTTAGCACTTGGGGGGAGCACCCCTAATGGACAGAGCACCCCCTGGACAACACTACAGCACCCCTTTAGTACTGGGACACTGCACAGGACTTTGGAGTGTACACAGCCCCTATGGAGAACTGACTGCACAACACAGTCCAGCCAGCCCCTATGGACTTTGAAGTAGTTGACACAGCCCCTATTAACAACAGCAGCACAGCACAACACAGCCAGCCCCTATGGACTTTGAAGTAGTGGGAAACAGCAGCACAGCGCAGCACAGCACAGCACAACACTACTCTGCACTACCCTACACTACACAGCCCAGCCAGCCCTAACTCCCACCCTCCCTCTTCACTGTCCACAGCCGAGTGAGAAAATGGCGCCGACGCGGGTACCTTATATAGGTTCCAAAACCCGTGAGACTCGGAAGGCGGGATGATGACGTTTTGCCTCAATTTCAGATCCGAGTCAGGCGGGAAAAGTCGAGCCTGACTCGGATCTGCCTCAGATCGGGGGGGCTCGGGGGGGTTCGGATTTCAGAAATCTGAACCCGCTCACCCCTAATTAAAAGATGCGCTAACGTACCTGCATCTACACGTATATGCATGACCACCAGGGGTTGGGTGTTGGTGAGGAAGTGGGTTAGGAGAGAACTGTTTAAGCAAGGGGAGGGTGGTGGAATTCCTTTGTTCACTGAAACATGGGTGATGAAAGTTAGAGAGCCTGCAATGGCCTCACTATCGATGATGGTCATTGATCAGAACCATCATTAGAACCATCGATGGTGAGTGCTTTGCTCCTTCACTGTCTGCAGTTGCTCGCATGTGCATGCAAAATGCATTTGTTTCCACCTTTGTCCGCCTCTATTGATATTATACTATCAGTTGTTTGCTATGATGATCAAATAATTAACGAATTGCCTGTTCATCGATGTTTAAAAACATCGCTTGTCGATGATCAACACTGATATGTGCATCATTGCCACACCTAGGACCTCATTCAGAGTCGGTCGTTGCGGCCGCACGGTCGTACGCCACCGATGTTCGCTAAACTGCACATGCGTAAAGTTCGCAATGCGCGTGCACAAACTAGCTGCTACGATCAGAAATTTCTCTCTCCTTGAACACAGCCAGGTCGGTAGTTTGAGTGACAGAATGAGGCGTTTGTGGATGGTAAAAGTGGAAGGATGTTGAAAACGGGGGAGTGGAGATCCGAACGCAGGCGTGCCTAATTATGCGAACGGCGTTTTATGGGAGTGCATAATTAACAAAGTAGTGTCATGGCACACGTGACATGGGTGGTTTGTACACTGACCTGATCGTAGTGCTTAAGAGAGGGTATGGTCAACCTTAAGCTCTACGACCAGTTCCGATGGTTACCGATGGCCTCGATTAATCCTTATATGACCGGAGATGACGTGTAATGTGTACGAGAAGGGGGCGTATTTTTTGTCTTACGACTGCATCCTCCCCTTGGTCGCCAGCTAACGATCCGATTTTAAGGACGCAACTTGCGAGTGCATCATTTGCATATCCGGACCCTTTTCCCTTACGACCATGCGGCCGCAACGACCGACTCTGAATGAGGTCCCTAGTCCTTGGAAACCTTTCCCCTGAAATGGTGATATTAGGTTTATGGGGGATTATTCCTGAGGAGGGGGGAGGCGCACAGAGGAGAGAACAGAGGAGGCTTAAAGTTGCTTGGAGTTGGGGAATGGGGTCCGTATTAGAATGAAGTGCTGTGGTAGGAAAACTGAGTATGCCTTTAGATTAAATATTTAAACTACCATCACAGCAGTTTTAAAACAGAAATGCAGTGATTGCTGCTTGCAGATGAAAACTTCAGTTTCAATTTAAGCGGTTTTAAACCGTGCTTGCAATGCCGTTTTAACATGCAAACTCTAGCTTAATATTTAAAACTATGTTACGGCATATATAAACAACCACAATTTTATAATACAAAAGATTTGATATAGGTTAAAATGCAAGACCTTTGCTAATATCTTAATTATGCAGATACTGGCAATCATAAACAACAGCGATTTTGGTTGTTTGCAGGGGATGGGGCCTTTGTTAGAAGGAGATGGAATGAGAGCTAGGTGTGCCCTTTAGATAAACAATTTTACTACACTCACAGCAGTTATAAAGACAGAGATGCAGCGTTTGTTTGAAACTACGATACCACAAACTGTAAACAACTACAATTGTACAATGGAAAGACGTGATATATGTAAATGCAACTCTTAGATACTATTTAAACAGTGCTACTGATAATTAAAGATAAAGCAATGGATGATATAAAACGTGATCTAATTTTTGTTAAAGCAACCTCAGCTTAATTTTTTTTTTTTTGAAAGAAGGAAAGGACTGACCAGATTCAGCACAGGTTAGAAATAAAGGAATTTAGAGGGGGGGTGGTGTGGGGAAAGCTTGGGAAAGAGGATTTAGATAGGTTACAGATTGATATAAATGCAGATGTGCAAAGGCATGTGCTCCTGGAGCAAGCAATAGGCCTAGAGGGGAATATTCAGACAATCAACCCCAACAAAACCCCAGTGATTGGTACTTATCTGTTCCACGTGGTCCTGTTTCCGGAAAAATTTCTTAGAAGGAGAGAGCATCTTCCTGTGTCATTTCCTTTTGTTGATCTTGATTCCTCCCACTTCTCCTCCTCCCATACTGGACCTCCTATCTCTTGTGATTTATTCCAACCCTGTATGGTCGGGGCCATGTCCCAGCCACCTCTGCTCTAGCATCTGGTACATTTGCCTGCAACAAAGGCTATTCATCTAACTAGCCCCAATTTATATCCCCAATACCACATCACTTATCTACATCGCGTCCAGAATGCGGACGCTGCTTCCGTAAAACCAACTTTCCAAACAATTCCATAAATCTTTTGTCACATCATCCTTATGATTGTTATATTGAACTCGTACCTGGAAGACGGTTTTCCAAAAGACGATTATTTAACCTCACGGTCCAAGAGAGGAAATCAGTTGATTGAAGATCTTTGTAGCTAAGAAGGATAGAGGCCTTTGGCCTTGCATAGATTACAGAGTACTCAATAATTTCACAGTTAAAATTAAATATCCTTTACCTTTGATTCAAGAATTATTTGATTCACTCAAGGGGGAAGCTGTATCCACAAAGATTGACCTAAGAGTTGCTTGCAATTTGATCTGCATTAAAGATGGGGATGATTGCAAAATTGCTTTATGATGCATGCCAGTCATTCTGAATGCCTTGTCAAGCCCTTTGGGTTAAGCGACACACCCACGGTTTTCCAAGATGTAATCAATTACGGTCTTCGAGACTTCCGAGGAAAATTTGTGATAGTTTATTTGGATGACATCTTAATTTATTTCAGGACTGAGAAGGAACATCAACTCCAAGTAAGACAAGTGTTGCAGAAGCTCAGAGAATATCAGTTACATGTCAAGTTGGAAAAATGTGCATTCAGGAAGTCCCAGGTCACGTTCTTGGGATATATTAAATCCTCACGAGGATTCACCATTTATCCAACTACAGTATAAAAAATTACTGCATGGGCCAAGCCTACTAACTTGAAAGCGTTTCAAATGTTTTTTAGGTTTTGCAAACTACTACAGGCATTTCAGCAACTTTTTCTCAGTCATAGTGGCACCTGTTATCAAAATGACTAAAAAAATACTCAGACCCTTCAAGGTCTGCAGAAGCAGGGAATGCTTTTGAGTTATTAAAATCATAGTAAATTCTCATTAGCAAAAGTTAATTATGATGTTTGTAAGAGAGATTTGTTGGTCAACCAGTGGGCCCTGGAAGAATGGAGACATTGGTTAGAATGCACAACGTACAAAATTTCCCTTTATACTGACCATAAAAAATGATTGTACATTGAAGGTGCAAAGAGGAAGAATGCCAGACAAGCCAGACGGGCATTATTCTTTTCACATTTCAATGTGAATTCTTTCAGGATCAAGAAATTAGAAAATTGATGCTCTTTCCAGGAGTTTTCTTCCTCAACATGCTAAGTTACCTGTGGAGGTACCCATTATACCTTTTAACAAAATTATTGTAGGTCTGGCCAAGGATTTATCCTTGCAACTACCCTCTTTGCAAACTCAGGCTCCCACAGCATTTCCAACAGGACTATTGTATGTCCCTGATTCATTCCAGCAAGCTGTTTTTACATGAGATTCATGAAAACAAGGTTTCCAGTCATCAGGGTATTGCAAAGAATATCAAAATATGACATAATTTTGTATGGTGGCCAGCTTTCAGAAAATATGTTTGCAAGTACTTTAACGCCTGTCCCAACTGTGCATGCAACAAAACCCTGAAAGAACGACCGATTGGTCCTCTGGAATCCTTATCCATTCCTAGTATCCCAAGGATGCACCTTTCTATAGATTTATTGTTGAGCTTCCTGAATCCAATGATTTTACCACCATATGGGTTGTGGTGACCAGTTTCTCAAAAATGTCTCACTTCACTCCATTGGTAGGATTCGCTACTGACAAAGATTTAGCCAAGCTCTTTCTGCAAAATATTGTCCATTATGGATCTCATCCTTAGTTGTTTTCTTTTCAGGTGCTTCAGGAAAATGCTGCTCCTGAGGTTCAAGGACTGCAGTCATGTCCAGTGTTGGACTGGGACATGAAGGGGCCACCAAGTAATTCAGTGGTAGGGGCCCAAGCTTAAAGGGTGTAGCCAGTCACCACAGAGGGACTTTTGGCACATTTAAGCCCTATTATGGTGGTGCTGGTCATTGTAGCCTTTTTCATCAGGCCACAACAAACATGTGCAATATGACCTACAAGAACATTATCTAATAACAAACTGTCTAAACTGTAGAGGAAAATACTTGTGTGCAGAGAGGCTGAAAGAATGCAAAGTATGAATGTGGTTAATGAGCAAATTCAATGGCTTTCATACCCAAAACCACTGTTCCTTCTACAAATATTTATCCGATTCACATATTAATCAAATATTTTTGCACATAATGCACATGACAAAAAGCAAAAAATGGTTAATTGAAAAAGCAAAGAAAATAATAAAAAGAAGCAGAGAGAGCCTCTGTACTGTTCTATGTTGTATTGCCCTCCTCTTCAGCCTTTTGTCAGTTGTGGTACTGGGGTCTTGTCTGCTTTGGATGTTTGAGTGACATCTGCTCTGCCAAGGGGAAGGAGCTGGCAGTCATCGCCAGCATTGTCACGTTCATTTGCACACTTTATGAAACAGCAGTGTGGCTACTGATACAAAAAAAGGAATGTTATAAGCAGCATGACATCTCTTGGAATGGAATATTTGTCTTTACAAATGATTGCACTGCTGCCAGTACTTGACATGGTGCTCGCAAACATGTGTAATTGTTGGAAATATAATGATAATTATTTGCATATTTAATGCTCAAACATTACTTGAGAAGGATGTTAGATGAAACATTTTTTTTAACGGATTTAATATGTTCAACATTATTTCAACAATTTGGACTTTCCTATTATAATTTGATTGGAATCTTTTGCTCAGTGAGTATGTAAAGCATGCACAGTATCTGTCTTTTTTATGTTTTTTTTTTTTATTAAGAAAATAGTTTTATGGCAGGGTTCCAGAAATGATCAGCGTTTTAAATCTAAAATAACGGATCTGATTATTCTCCAGTCTCATCTATTTAAACAGATCAGTGAATTTTATGGTTTTACAGCTAACCTTTTAATTGTATGAGAGTTTATTTCTGAAAAAAAAAACAGTTGATGAGTAGTACAGTATCTTTTTATTTTTATACTAACGATTATGGAAAGTGTTGTGCTATATAATCATCCCTATGATAATTGTTAGAGATTAGTGAAAGTATTCATCATGGTTGAGAATTTGCCCTATTTTGGCCTCTAAATCAATTTGCAAACTGAATAAGCCCCTTACAAGACTCCTCAAGCACAAACGGCCTGCATGTCTGTATGCTATCATTGTAACTTAGCTGTCAATTCTAATAGATGTTTTTAGATTTTATGTTAGTGCTTTCTTTGTTATCCCTGAATAGTCTATGTATATTGTTCACTTAATGACTTGTTTGCACTCTGACTCAGGGACTGATTCATATTAGGGGTGTGCACCGGCCACTTTTCGTGTTTTGTGCTTTGGTTTTGGATCTGGATCTTTCTTCGTGTTTTGGATCTGGATTGGTTTTGCCAAAACCACCCTTCCGTGTTTTGGGTTCTGGGTTTTGTGTTTTGGATCTGTATTTTTTTGAAAAAAAGCATAAAAACAGCTAAAATCACAGAATTTGTAGGTTTTTCTGCTCCTATGCTATTATTAACCTCAATAACCTTAATTTCCACTCATTTCCAGTCTATTCTGAATACCTCACACCTCACAATAGTGTTTTTATGTCCAAAAGGTTGCACCGAGGTAGCTGGATGACTATGCTAAGCGACACGAGTGGGCGGCACAAACACGTGACCCATCTAGGCGTGAAACTGCAGTGGCAGACAGGATGGCATTGAAAAACTAGGCCCCAAACTGTACATAATGCAAAGAAAAAAAAGAGGTGCAAGATGGAATTGTCCTTGGGCCCTCCCACCCACCCTTATGTTGTATAAACAGGACATGCACACTTTAACAAACCAATCATTTCAGCGCCAGGGTCTGCCACACAACTGTGGCTGAAATGATTGGTTCGTTTGGGCCCCCACAAAACAAGCTGGCAATTAATCTGTCCCTGCACAAACTGGCTCTACGGAGGCAAGATGTCATCCTCATCCTCCTCATCCACCGATTCCTCACCCTCTTCAGTGTGTACATCCTCATCCTCACAGAGTATTAATTCGTCCCTGCTGGAACCACAGGTCCCTCTGTACGTTCTGGAGGCTGGTCTCCCTGGAAGAGTTGATAATTAATTTTATGAACATCATCTTCTCCACATTTTGTGGAAGCAACCTCCTACGCCTTTCGCTGACAAGGTTCCCGGCTGCACTAAACACTCTTTCGGAGTACACACTGGAGGGGGGGAAACTCAGGTAAAATAGAGCCAGTTTGTACAGGGACCTCCAAATTGCTTCTTTTTCCTGCCAGTACAGGTACGGACTGTCTGACATGCCTACTTGGATGCTGTCACCGATGTAATCCTTTAACAGACAGACGCACGCTTGTCGCTGCTGCTTTGAGGATTCAAGTGCGGCTACAGCCCACACAATTCACAAAGACAGAAAAAAAAAAGAATATTTTTATTGTTTGTGGAGCACACTTTGAGGGTTACACCACCCTTTAACAGACAGACGCATGCTTGTCGCTGCTGCTTTGAGGATGCAAGTGCGGCTACAGCCCACACAATTCACAAAGACAGAAAAAAGAAGAAGAATATTTTTATTGTTTGTGTAGCACACTTTGAGGGTGTCACCACCCTTTAACAGACAGACGCACGCTTGTCGTTGCTGCTTTAAGGATGCAGGTGCGGCTACAGCCCACACATTTCACAAAGACCGAAAAAAAGAACAATATTTTAATTGTTTGTGTAGCACACTTTGAGGGTGTCACCACCCTTTAACAGACAGATGCACGCTTGTCGCTGCTGCTTTAAGGATGCAGGTGAGGCTACAGCCCACACAATTCACAAAGACAGAAAAAAGAAGAATATTTTTATTGTTTGTGTAGCACACTTTGAGGGTGTCACCACCCTTTAACAGACAGACGCACGCTTGTCGCTGCTGCTTTGAGGATGCAAGTGCGGCTACATCGCACACAAGTCACAAACACATTAAAAAAATAGTTTTTTATTTTTTGGAGCACTTTGAGAGTTACACCACCCTTTAACAGACAGACGCACGCTTGTCGCTGCTGCTTTAAGGATGCAGGTGCGGCTACAGCCCACACATTTCACAAAGACCGAAAAAAAAAGAACAATATTATAATTGTTTGTGTAGAACACTTTGAGGGTGTCACCACCCTTTAACAGACAGACGCACGCTTGTCGCTGCTGCTTTAAGGATGCAGGTGCGGCTACAGCCCACACAATTCACAAAGACAGAAAAAAGAAGAAGAATATTTTTATTGTTTGTGTAGCACACTTTGAGGGTGTCACCACCCTTTAACAGACAGATGCATGCTTGTCGCTGCTGCTTTGAGGATGCAAGTGTGGCTACATCGCACACAAGTCACAAACACATTAAAAAATTTTTTTTGATTTTTTGGAGCACTTTGAGAGTTACAACACCCTTTAACAGACAGATGCACGCTTGTCGCTGCTGCTTTGAGGATGCAGGTGGAATCTACACGGGATTTGGAACCGAGGACACACTACCTCCATCAATTGTCTAAATCCCACTGCACTAATGTCGGATACCGGACGCACGTCTAACACCAACATAGCAGTCAAGGCCTCAGTTATACGTTTTGCTTCAGGATGACTGCTCTCGTACTTCATCCTCATCGCTAGGGACTGTTGGAGGGTCAATTGTTTAGTAAAAGTAGTGATGTTCCTACTTCCTCTCTGGGATGATGAACAACTCCCAGCAGCAACAACAGCACTAGGAGGAAGTGGTTCTTGATCTTTCCCTATTTTATTTTTATCGGAGAAAGTTTGGTCCTCCATTTATGTTATATTGATATATAATATACGTGCGGCAAAAGCGCACACAAACACAGAAAATATTTTTTTATTTTTGCTGGAGAGTAGTGCACTTTGTGGGTTACACCACCCTTTAAGAAATGAGCCAGCCGGCTCTTTACTTATGGGACACAGGCGCACGCTTGGCGCTGCTCCTTTGTTGATGCACGTGCAGCCACAGTGCACACAAGTCACAAACACAGAAAATATATATTTTTTTGGTTTGGAGTGTACTTTGGGGGTTACAGAACCCTTTAACGGTCAAGCCAGCCGGCCCTTTACTTATGACACAGGCGCACACTTCGCACTACTTTGTTGATGCACGTGTGGCTACTGCGCACACAATTCACAAACACAGAAAATAATTTTTTTTTTGGTTTGGACTGGAGTGTACTTTGGGGGTTACAGCACCCTTTAACGGTCAAGCCAGCCGGCCCTTTACTTATGACACAGGCGCACGCTTGGCACTACTTTGTTGATGCACGTGCGGCTACTGCGCACACAATTCACAAACACAGAAAATAATTTTTTTTTTGGTTTGGACTGGACTGTACTTTAGGGGGTTACGTCACCCTTTAACGGTCAAGCCAGCCGGCCCTTTACTTATGACACAGGCGCATGCTTGGCACTACTTTGTTGATGCACGTGCGGCTACTGCGCACACAATTCACAAACACAGAAAATAATTTTTTTTTTGGTTTGGACTGGAGTGTACTTTGGGGGTTGCAGCACCCTTTAACGGTCAAGCCAGCCGGCCCGTTACTTATGACACAGGCGCACGCTTGGCACTACTTTGTTGATGGACGTGCGGCTACTGCGCACACAATTCACAAACACAGAAAATAATTTTTTTTTGTTTGGACTGGAGTGTACTTTCGGGGGTTACAGCACCCTTTAATGGCCAAGCCAGCCAGCCCTTTATTTATGACACAGGCGCACGCTTGGCACTACTTTGTTGATGCACGTGCGGCTACTGCGCACACAATTCACAAACACAGAAAATAATTTTTTTTTTGGTTTGGACTGGAGTGTACTTTGGGGCTTACAGCACCCTTTAATGGTCAAGCCAGCCGGTCCTTTACTTATGACACAGGCGCACGCTTGGCACTACTTTGTTGATGCACGTGCGGCTACTGCGCACACAATTCATAAACACAGAAATTTTTTTTTTTTTTGGTTTGGACAGGAGTGTACTTTCGGGGGTTACAGCACCCTTTAATGGTCAAGCCAGCCGGCCCTTTACTTATGACACAGGCGCACGCTTGGCACTACTTTGTTGATGCACGTGCGGCTACTGCGCACACAATTCACAAACACAGAAAATAATTTTTTTTTGGTTTGGACTGGAGTGTACTTTGGGGGTTACAGCACCCTTTAACGGTCAAGCCAGCCGGCCCTTTACTTATGACACAGGCGCATGCTTGGCACTACTTTGTTGATGCACGTGCGGCTACTGCGCACACAATTCACAAACACAGAAAATAATTTTTTTTTTGGTTTGGACTGGAGTGTACTTTCGGGGGTTACAGCACCCTTTAACGGTCAAGCCAGCCGGCCCTTTACTTATGACACAGGCGCACGCTTGGCACTACTTTGTTGATGCACGTGCGGCTACTGCGCACACAATTCACAAACACAGAAAATATATATTTTTTTGGTTTGGACTGGAGTGTACTTTCGGGGGTTACAGCACCCTTTAATGGTCAAGCCAGCCGGCCCTTTACTTATGACACAGGCGCACGCTTGGCACTACTTTGTTGATGCACGTGCGGCTACTGCGCACACAATTCACAAACACAGAAAATAATTTTTTTTTGGTTTGGACTGGAGTGTACTTTGGGGGTTACAGCACCCTTTAATGGTCAAGCCAGCCGGCCCTTTACTTATGACACAGGCGCACGCTTGGCACTACTTTGTTGATGCACGTGCGGCTACTGCGCACACAATTCACAAACACAGAAAATAATTTTTTTTTTGGTTTGGACTGGAGTGTACTTTCGGGGGTTACAGCACCCTTAATGGTCAAGCCAGCCGGCCCTTTACTTATGACACAGGCGCACGCTTGGCACTACTTTGTTGATGCACGTGCGGCTACTGCGCACACAATTCACAAACACAGAAAATAATTTTTTTTTGGTTTGGATTGGAGTGTACTTTCGGGGGTTACAGCACCCTTTAACGGTCAAGCCAGCCGGCCCTTTACTTATGACACAGGCACACGCTTGGCACTACTTTGTTGATGCACGTGCGGCTACTGCGCTCACAATTCACAAACACAGAAAATATATTATTTTTTTAGCACTTGGGGGGAGCACCCCTGATGGACAGAGCACCCCCTGGACAACACTACAGCACCCCTTTAGGACTGGGACACTGCACAGGACTTTGGAGTGGACACAGCCCCTATGGAGAACTGACTGCACAACACAGTCCAGCCAGCCCCTATGGACTTTGAAGTAGTGGACACAGCCCCTATTAACTACAGCAGCACAGCACAACACAGGCAGCCCCTAT
The DNA here is from genome assembly GCA_031769625.1 of Taudactylus pleione. NCBI lineage: Eukaryota > Metazoa > Chordata > Amphibia > Anura > Myobatrachidae > Taudactylus > Taudactylus pleione. Next base: position 11,191,467 of record JAUIMM010000608.1, on the reverse strand, counting down.
GGACTTTGAAGTAGTGGACAACAGCAGCACTACACTACACTACACTACACAGCCCTAACTCCCACCCTCCCTCTTCACTGTCCACAGCCGAGTGAGAAAATGGCGCCGACACGGGTACCTTATATAGGATCCAAAACCCGCGAGACTCGGAAGGCGGGATGATGATGTTTTGCCTCGATTTCAGATCCGAGTCAGGCGGGAAAAGTCGAGCCTGATTCGGATCGGACTCGGATCGGGGGGGTTCGGGGGGGTTCGGATTTCAGAAATCCGAACCCGCTCACCCCTAATTCATATATGACCGGATTTACAGGGCCGCACATAAGCAACTGTGCAATTCCGCCCATCTAAAGTACAAATGCAGCAGAAGGTGTCTGTAGGAAATAGACACCTCCTTGCTGCTTCTGCAATCCCAGCGCTGCGACCAAGGTGTGCGCTAACCATTGGGTTACCATACATCTCTGAATCAAGCCCTCAGTCCCTATAACTGGGAGACAAGTTTGGATTGTGTTTTAAACATCAATTAAATGTAATAAAAAAACACTTTAACCACTTAACTGGCTAATATATTTTTTTTAAAAACACTCAAAAAATGACAGTTTTTATTATGATTGAATTAGGTAAAAAAACCCATCTATTTATAACTTGTCCAACATGATTTTATAAAAAAAAAAATTGTTTTTGAAACACATAACTTTAATATTGATTTTCACACTGATCAATTACATATTGGCCTATTGATGATAATGATATTGTGACTTTGCTTTGTATACACTGGGTGAGGTCTGCAATTACATTTCCCCGGCGGCTGCAGAGAGGATGGAGGTGCTGCCGGGTTACTCGATCAGCAGGTTCAGCTGTATGGTAGACACTGGGGGTGTGTGAAAGAATGCAAAGGGGCCGGGAGGTCCCTATGTGATTGGCAGCTGTTGGCAGATTAACTTCCGGTAGCCGCCCAATGGGTGTTTCTGACTGGTTGCATTGTTTGTAACTATGTCAGGGAATGCACAGCTTGGCATGCTTGCAAATGATGCAAAGCACACCACAATGATGGCAAATCTTCTATCATTGTATTTACCAATAAAATATCGCCAGGACAGCTGAGCGATGTTCAATTCCCTGATGGTACTGGTTGGCATTGGTATGAGGAGACAATGTATACGGCAGCGGTAAGAGTTCTTTTCCACATTCATGACCAGGTCATGCCAGTTCGTACATGGACACTGCATTAGAAGCAGAGTCTCCCATTTGCAGATTTTCTAAATTATAGAAAAAGAGAAAATATTGGTAAGACAATTCAAAAGAAAATTGTAATATATTTTTCTGTAATTTAACCCTGCGTTGGGCGCAGTTGGCCTGACAGATGCCACAAAGCTGTTCTCGCTCACCTCTCCACCCCAAGGGGGTGCAGGGGCCTACCCCTCCTAGTACCTTCCTATCTCTAGGTGCTGTTTGAAACCCCCCTAGTCAGTTTTCCCGCCGCCTGCGTGAGGTGCAGTAGTGACCTTCATGGCCTCTCAGGCTCATTGCACCAGAACTCAGCCGACTTTTGAAGGTACATATTTCTTTTTATTTTCTCACAATTTTGTGTATTTTGCTCATTTTCTGAATGAAAATTACAAAGGTTGTGGGTATTTTACGGAAATATGTAGGTTTGTCCAGGGGACCTCTTAGGCATACTGCGCGCAAACTTGTACTCATGTTGGTGTTTTCTCTTTTTTGCTTCAGAATTTCTGCTGAAATGGCCCGGAAAACCTACGATTTTCTCTTTGTACATCCTAATGAAGGTCACTGATCACTTTAAGAGCGTTAGAATTGAGTGAATTAGGTGCTAATGACTATTTTATAACAGGCGCCTATTAGGTGCCTGCGCCCAAACCTGGGAGTCCCAGAGGTGCGCCTGACACAGAGTTAATAATAATGCTTGTACAATATCTCTTAGTGTAGATGATGATTAGATTGTGCATATTTGTAACTGTGATACTACAAGAGAAATGTGGTATGTGCCGCGCATAGTGCATGAGAGAGCTAATTTAAGCAATAAGCTGTATTTAATAAGAAAGTTGTACTAGACTAAACTGCTTAAAGGCCAGCACATACAGGATTACATAAAATGTATGCTCAAAATGGTAGAACATTTGCTCTGCATAGGAGAAAAGGGAAGGACTTATAACAGCCTTGCTTCTCAGTGGTCTAACAGACAGCTATGAGACACTAGTAACAGCACTTGATACCAGACCAGGTGATGAACTGACAGAGGGCCTGATTCAGACACGGTCGCAAGCGCTGAGCGCTCGCAACCAGGTCAATGGTGGACCACAGGGCATGCGCAGGATGGAGCCGGCTCCGTCGACTCTGCTAGCGACGGGCAATCCATCGCTCTGGGTCTTGCACCAAATGGGGCGAGCTGTCGATGTTGATTGACAGCTCGCCCCCTTTGGTGGGCGGGCCGGGGGGTGGCTGCCCAAATGGAGGCGTTTCCATGAGAACACCTGCCGTTTGGGGGCGGCCCCACTGACATCACAAGTGATGTCAGTGGAGAGCTTCCGGCTCTGTTAGAGCCGAAAGCTCTCTGGGTCTTGCGATGAATGAGACCCTACCACAAAGAGTCTTGTCGCAAGCCCGATGGTCACGATGGTCTTGACCATCGCGACCATCATCATGGTTGCTCGCTATAGCTGTGGGTGGTCACCCACAGCTATGCGAGCGGCCAAGCGGCCGCTCCAAGAAAAAAAAAAAGCCCGGCCCTGATTCAGAGCGAGCGCTCTGTCAGAGTGAGCGGCTCTGAATCAGGCCCAGAGTATGTTAAAGGTAAACTTGTGGATGAATTAAATTGCAAAATAGAAAATGCAAATAAGCATGATACAGAAGAGAGTTTAGGACGTTATTAATAAAATCACTAGTCAGAGACTAGTAAATGTTTTGTGTGAACAAAACCTGGTAAATTAAAGGCAGATTGCAGAGTCTGAAAAGTTAGAATTAATCAGCTACAGAAGCAAAATGCAAAGAATACCATAAACGAGCTGGAAAATATTTCTAATGCTGAATGTGCTTTCAATACAAACACGTGCACAGTGATAAAGGGATGCAGTCAGGATACCGGCGGGTGCTATCCCGCCTGCCGATAACTCGACACTGACAGCCCGACATGGGACTAAAGATAGGCGTCGAAATCCTGACGCCTATCATTAGCCCCACTACAAAATACTGACACCCAGCATACCGGACGAAGGTAAGACGGGTATCTTAACTTCTAGGCGTGGAGAGGGGAGTGTTAGAATTAGGGACCCCCAGGGGGCTTAGCGTTAGGCACCCCCTGGGAGGGTTAGGGCAGGGAATACGGGGGTTAGGGTTAGGCACCACTAGGGGGGTTAGGCATCCCCCCGTGAGGGTTAGGATTAGGGTGCTGGGAGGGGGGGTTAGGTTTAGGCACTAACGGGAGGGGGGTTAAGGTTAGGCGCTAGGGGGGAAGGTTAGAGCTAGGCACCACTATGGGTGAAGGGAGGGTTAGGTTACTTACCAGCCCCAGTCGGGAATTAGGTCTATTGGGGTTCCGCTGTCGGTATTTAATACGGTGGCTATTCAGCCGTTGGCATTAAATACCGATTCCGTGATAAATGCTTGGTGTATTGACTCAGGAGCTACAAGTAATATGACAAATGATATGATAATACTTTCTTTGCTTCATTAGACATAAGTCTTTCAACCAGAATACCACAGCTATGGTCTCAGAAGGCATAGCAGGTTATATTTACATGTCACTGTCTCTAATATTTACCAGAAAAATGTTTCTGAAGAATGTCTTACTGTATATGTCCCTAATCATGACAACAATCTTTTGCCTGTGAAAAAGCTTACACAGCAAGGACATGTGGTTACATTTGAAGGTTATAAATGTGGTAAAGATACATATTTATAATGAAGCTGCTAGTACCTCTGTCACACTCCGGACTATTAAAACCACTTTCTTACAGCTCCGATGCCTGTCCAGGCTAGCACTGAGGTCAGCTCACACTGTGCATCACTCCAAAATAGCACAGAGGTCTGCTCATGCTACACATTACTCCCAGCTGGTGCTGAGGTCTGTCTGTGCTGCTCCTGCCCCGTCTGCTCAGTGTCCTGTTACAGAGCATAGAGATGACTCTCCACAACCCCTTGCTCACAGCATGTCTTTCTAGCATGATGGCACACTGGCTACACAACAGAGTTTCTCCTAAACAACTGTATGGCCATGTTGGACTCCTGACGCTCTTCCTTCACTCAGAGTGCTGCTCCCAGAGCAGCTGATTGCAGCATCCAATCCCTGGGGATCCTCCCCTATAAATTCCATTTCCAGACTGGTCTCTGTTGCCAGTACAACATCGCATCTTGCTGAAGTTACAGTTCAGTGCTGAGCTCCCAGGTACTCCGTATCTGAACGGTCCCAGTCCATTATATCCAGTTCCTAGATCGGGTAAACAAGTCACACCAGTCTGGTTTTTACCACTGAGACTTGTCCTTACAGCCACCATTGGTTTCAGCTGATAACTCCAACCATCGTTCTCATCCGATGCTTTCAACATTGGACTCATATTAATTGAGTTCTTCAATTCATCAACATCGGTCCCAACCGATAAAGTTCATCAATTCATCAACATCAGACTCATATCAATTAAGTTCTTCAATTCATCAACATTGGTCCCAACCGATCCAGTTATCAAATCATTAATATCGGACTCATATCAATTAAGTTCTTCAAATCATCAGCATTGGTCTCAAACCGATCCAGCTCTCAATACAGTATCATTGGTCCCGATCCAATTCTGCTCATTCATTGGAATCACATCAGCAGCATCCTGGCAGAGGAGGAAATCCTGATCGTCCCCAGGTAAGTATATACTTACCTATTTCTACCCCATAACCCTAACCCTCCCTTACGGGTGCCTAACTCTAACCTTCTCCTCTAGTGCCTAACCCTAATCCCCCCTCTAAGTGCCTAAACCTAACCCCCCCTTCCCCGCCGCCTTAACCTAAGTCCCCAGGGGGGTGCCTAACCCTAACCCCCCCAGGGGTGCCTAACCCTAATCCCCCCTTCCCCTAGCCTAAACCTAACCTCCCAGGGGGGTGCCTAACCCTAAGTATCCCCCCCGGGGACCCTAAAACTAACCCTCCCCCCTGCGGCTAAGCGCGCTCGGCGCCCCTTTGATCGGGATGCCGGGTGTCTGGCTCCCGGCATATGTCTAATGACAGGCGTCGGCATATCGATGCCTGTCTTTAGACCCTTGCTGGGATATGACAGTCGGGAAGCCGGCTGTCAGGATTAGGTCCGCCGGCTTCCCGACTGAATACCTTTTCAATAAAGACATTTTATTCCTGTTATCGCCATCAGGCCATCATCCACTGCCGTATCTCTACATCCTCACATCTATACACAAGGAGGTCTTGGCTCAGACCACCTAAATTCATCCACATCTCCCAAATTTCCTCTTCAGCCTTCTAGAACCTGTTCCGACACAAACCCCTCAGGCGTGACAAGCTCTAAGCAGGAGCACATTTGTAATGGTACCACTGTTTAGGGCACAGAAATCCAGAAGCCATAAGAATACTAGCCCAAGACAAACATAAAAATGGTATAAAGAAAAAGTTTTCCAAAAACCAGCAACAGCAGAGCTGCATAAAGAAAACAATCAGGTGGCAGTAAGCAGAAGTGTTGTTATTGATCAAGATTCAGTATATCAATAATTTCATAAAACTACAAAAGCAGAACAGCATTAGGAATATGGTCAAAGTACAACACCAGAGGAAGAGGAACATGAAATGAAAGTTACTATCGATGATACAGTTATTGCTGAAGATGGAAGATCACCTAGTAGACTTACAAGTAGAACAAGAGTATACCACCAAAGCAGTTATCTTATCATGCTCGTACAGCACCACAACCTGAGCCAGAATCCAGGAGAGAAATACAAAAATTGCCTACCTATGAAAAGGAAAAACGAATTAAAGATGCTGATGAAAAGATGGAATAATATTAAAATTGTGGGATTTTACACCTTGCTAAATTAAATTTCAAAGTAGCCAATAAATATAATTTTACAATTTTTACACTGTATATAGTCCATATAAAAAATGTCATTCTTTTTTCTTATAATAATGGGTTCACAATTGGACTACATGAATATGTTCACAGAATTCCTCAATTCACTAATCATCATATATTTTTCTTCTGGGAAAAATGATATACTTATATAAGCTAATATATCTCAGTAAGTGATGCCAATATGTCACATATTACACCACAGGTAAAATGTTTACTTTCTGGTACTGTACTGCCACTGTGCACACCTCTCACATTGGAAAGTGCCCCCCCCACTTCTTACAATGTGAAAAGCATAGTTGGGGACAGCGCAGTATCTGGACGGCAGTGCGCCCTGTGCAGCCCTGTGCAGCACTCTTGCTTCCCCCCACCCCCTTCCTCCCCCTGAGCACTTACCTTTCCTTCCATGGGAGGGAATGGCGGGTGGAGACCTTCGCCGGCGTTCTTTGTGTGCCGCGCACCACTGCAGGAGGTCTCTACCTGTAGACCTCCGGAGCTGGGAAGTGTGGCCGGTGACCCTGGAGGATTCTGCCCTGTGCAGAGGCACCGGCAGCACCACCCTCCCTATGGCCCTGGTTGGGGAGGAATCTTCTTCCTCTTGGGCATGTGGCGTTGCCCTCCCTCCTGTCTTTCTCTATCCATATTTTGTAGTGTGCAAGTTGGTCAGTAGATGGAGACAAACTGCTTGAAGTGTGTTGCCCTTTACCTTAGATTGATTATTAAAACATTGGTTCCGATGTATATAAACACTCACTGCAGTTTTATCCAAAGCTTTTGCATTGGTTCACACACATTGATTTTAGCCTGAAGTTCCCGTTTCATTAAATTTTGTTCACATATGATCCTGCATCTGATGAAGTGGTCTTCATTATTATTTACCTTACTAAGCCAGAGATTCCCAAACCCGGTCCTCAAGGCTCCCCAACAGTTCAGGTTTTAGAGATATCCATGGTTGAGCATGGGTGGTTAAATCAAATTGACTGAGGTACTAATTAAGCCACCTGTGGTCAAGCATGGATATTCATTAAACCTGGACTGTTAGGATGCTTTGAGGATCGAGCTTGGCAACCTCTGTACTATGCAATACTTATTAAACATTACCTGTCTGCAATATTGTTATGTGTATTTGGGAACCAAATGCATTTTTTGCTTTTCAAAGAATTAAAAAAGTGGTGTCATACGAGAGCTTTTTCTGCTGCAGTATTTCCTCCAGCATTTGTCTTTCTAATGATGTTGTAGTATTGAAATAAATGGGTTTTGCCTAGATGCTGTCACACAAACCAAATTTTACTGCTCAAACAGCTGTTATCAAGCTGCAAGCAGTATTTAGTCACAACAGTAAGGCAGCTAAAGGGAATAAGTATTAGGAACGCTATGATACCTCATCTGCTAATAGTTACTGAAAACTGCTTAGATACTATGTAGAACTTTTCAGGCAGTGTTTTTTCAATTAGTAGGAAATATACTCTGTAATGTTAAATTCTTTCCCTAGCTTTATCTCTGTTGAGTGAAAACTACCCTGAGGCAGTACCCTAACCTTTGTTGAGTACAGTCATGCAGAATTGGGGAAGTGTATAAATGCTTGGCACCACTGACTTCATTTTGTGACCACAAACATATGTAATAAGTATAAAAGCCATGAGTTAATTTATGCTGTGCCATCTATTCTCTTATTTTTTGCAGTTAGGCTTTTTTCAGATGTCTACAGAGGTAGATGGTAAGATGGTATTCATAGGCAAACGCAGGGGGGGGTTCCGTCTGCCTGGAAACCCCCCTCCTCAGCACACACCATGACCACAATAGAAATAGTAATATAATAGAATGTTACTAGCACTGCATGTTCTTCTCAGTATCACAAATGAAATGATTACCACCAACTGTGGATATTTTAAAATGTGTCAGCTAGTAATAAATATACCTGTGCACCAACTAGGAGATGTGGAAAATATGCACTGTTACGGGTGCACTGCTATAGGCCATCAATAGGGTTAATTATCAATACTGTATAATAATACACTATCCAGTACATAAGGAGCCCAATATGTACATATGTCCAGGGCAGTGCTAGGTTCTTCTGCCGCTCCCCCAGACTCCCAGACTTGCTCCAATGCTCTCGAATGACACCCACATCTGACATAAAAACATTCAGCTCAGGCAGGATGGCCCTACTGCCACATCTAATGGCTCACTGTGATCGCTGTTCCTGTATATGCTGTAATTATGCAACACAATATACTTTGTATATAACATATTAAAGCTGGATAAGTACTAATTCTGCCCTCTTCATGGACTGGCCACACTCGCTCTAAAATCAAGCATTTTGAAATCCTTTTTTTGCCACTGGTATTGATTGTATCTGCAGCAAGATTTTGCTCATGAAGAGCAATGTTGAGGAAACATGTATAGTATTATGGTCTCTTTCTGGGAAACATATTTTTTCCTGCCATATGTATAATATGTAACTCATGGGATGCTCACCTTTTGTGCCCGACTAAGGAGTCTCTTGCAGTTATTGGCCTTTCATGTGTGGTACCATCTGGGTCATGTGGGATGAGGCGTCTGGAAGAGAGAATGATCGGGTCATTACAGTCCCTCTATGGCAGTGGTTGGCATGAAACCCAACAGCAAGAAAAAAAATATCCTCACTGGGTAAAGTGGAATGTCGTCACTGACACTTTTGGCCTCAGACCTCAGTTTTCAGCTATAGATGTTCACTCACCAGGTGGAAAGTGGAATTTTGCACAGGGAAGCACAAGGGGCCTGATTCAGAGATGTACGTTAGTGCAATTGCAGCTGCGATTTTGCACAGAACGCTGTTGTGAAAATATGCTGTTTCCAAAGCTTACCCGAGCAAAGGGACGCCCACAGCTGCCTTCTTATATCTGTCCGAAGACATACAACAGCGTAAACATGCCGGTTGTTGGGATCCCGGCGTCAGCATCTCCCCTCTTGTCGGGATTCTGGCACCGGTGTCTTGTCCCCAGTTCTGGATTCCGGTGCTGGGATTTCATCACCCGGCATGCCGATGTTTGGTATTTTAACTATATCTCTTAAAAAAGTTATATTTTGTTTTCTATGTGTCCAACCTTGTTTAATACCTACAGTGCCCTGCAATGGAATATTTGTCAAGAAAAGCGGAATTTGTAGACATACTCAGAAAGAAAAAATACTAAAATAAACCTGATAATTGTATTTGCAAGTAATACAAAAGATGAGGAAATTCTATGAAAGAGAAAGGCAGGAAAGGGAAGTGATTTTTTCATTATGAACTATTATAAACACCCAGATTGACACTCAAGTACAAAAAGGGGTATATTTACTAACAATCGTGTTTGCTCTGCGTTTGTCTGAGTTTAAGCATGGGTAGGAACGTGCAGGGGTAATAGTGATAGTGATAATGATAAATGTATACTATTGTTTTTTACAGTGGGACTACAGGTGCCAGCATGCCTGCCACTTGTGGAACTACAAGTGCCAGCAGGTGGCAGATATCGGCCATAAAAATTACAAACCGATTATCCCTGACCAGTTCGGACATTGAAAAGATGTATGTGTTTCTAATATCATGTAATATTTTTGCGTGGTTTTTGCAGTGTGCTGAAGGAATACTTTTTTTCTGTAGTCCAGAGTTATCCCCTCCCTTTACAAGCACCTGTGAAAAACCATTAGATTGATATGAGCAACCCCTATTTTGTGTTTCTGTTCTGAGAGGCATCTGTGGAACCAGAATTTTAAGGTTGTGCTGGTTCCTGTAGTGCTATTTGGAGGTTTCTGGGGTACCTCCTAGGTGAGTTGGCTCTCAACTTAAATATATTTATGTATGTGCTGTTATCACGTGGCACAACAGTATGCAATTATGACCCAGAGTGGGTGCTATCATTATGTGGCATTAGGGACAGCCTTGACGCTGCCCGACACTTAACCATGTATTTGCAAATATATGCAACAAAGACCTCTGTTTTCTATTAGTATTCAAGTCTTTTTGTGGGTTTTTTGCAGTGTGCTGGAGGGAAACTTTTTTCTTGTTTTCTGTAGTCCAGAGTAATCCCCTCCCTTTACAAGCATCTGTGAAAAAGTATTAGGTTAATATGAGCAACCACTATTTTGTATTGTGGGTCTATTATTTGGTCAGGTTAACCATTGTTTTTTGGTCAGTTTTCAGTCGTTTTACAAACCGACTGTTAGTAAATCTCTAGTTTCTGTAGTCATCTATGTAAAAACATCGATTGTTGGTATGATGTTCTAAAGTGTTCTAAACTTAAAGTCAGACTTTTGGTCATTTTGTCATTGGTTTTGACTTTACTAAATCTCCAAATTGGGAAACTGAGGGGATATCAGTCAAAACTCAATATAAAAAATGGAAGTTACTTTTGTTTGTGCAATAAACACAAACTGTGCAGCCTCGCAAATACTAAGGGAACCAACACCTACTTCCCCACAGCTATCAGAAAAAACAATGCAGTGTATTTGTGTTTGGCGCTCGGTATCATGAAGATGGGCCTACACAACCTTCCATCATTTAACTGTACAATAAGTGAGTATATTGCACAATGGAGATAGCACACAAGATTTAATTCACATAAAATATAAATAAAATCACTCCAAACCATTACATGAACAGACCATAGGATATATGCAGCACATTTCTGTATATTGTCCTTATTAATCTCACCCTGTTTTGGTGCAGCGGTGGTCTAGCCTGTTTTTAAAAGCAGAAAGGTCTCGGGCAGAGCATGCCTCTACAATATCGGGTCATTTATAAATGCCCCTTTCTTCTTTGGATCTCCACGCTACTCTGCCTTACTTCTGGGTATTGGTTGCCGTAAGTGATGCTTGCGATCCAACATCAACTTGTGGCTGTGTTCCACATGGTGGCCATCTTTACATTTGAAATATCGGTGAACTGCGCGTTTCACTTTTTGCTAAGCTTGATTTTCAACCCGAGGCCATCTTGGATAATTATTACAAGGCTATTACCTTATAGCCGCAATTAAAATAGCGATTCATACTGAAGATACGTAGGTATTTTGTGGATTTTTCACTGGTTAAGTGATATTCTACCTCCTTCCACCCTATAAATCTATTTCTGTACTTTGTATTCCAGCATAGTCCTATCCTATACCAGAAGGTGGAGATTTTCACATAACTAGACTTTGATGTACTGTAAGTCGATAATTTATTTGGTAGTCAGGGGTAGTAGCATGTAGAAATAAACATAAAAACATGTCAAAAAACAAAATAAAAGTCAGTATTAAAATTATAGACAAAATAAAAAGATCATAGACAAGATAAAAAGGAATGTCAGAAGACTAGGTAACCTAAAAACATTTTAAATTGAAGTCTACATTATGATCATGGGGACTGAGCGTATCTAAATTGAAGATCCATCTCGCTTTGTGCGAGTTTCTTCTCTATGTCCTAATTTTTCCAATTTCCTTTTACATGCTGGATTCCCAGGAATCTTTTAATCTTTCACATTTATCATGTTTCACAGTAAAATGTTCAGATAAAGGGTGGGTTGCGAGACCTTTCTTAATATTATATATATATATATATATATATATATATATATGTTCTATGGCTCTGATTTTTAAATTCCTTGCGGTCTTGTATATACAGTATATCAATCCGGATGAACATTCTAATAAATGTATGATGTTGCCAGAAACATGGATTTTATAATTCTTCACTAAAAATCTACGATTTTCCTCTTACAATCCTCTTTAGTTGTGGTCCTGCACATAAGGCAGGCCACACCAATGGAATCCTGTTTCTATTACTCATTATTTTCTTTTCTGGTAGAGCACTTTTTACAAGCTTAATCTTCATAGAGGTAGCCTATTTGAAAATAAAGACTGGTTTTCTTGGTATGACACTACCCAGAATGGGATCATCCTATAGTATTCTTCAATTCTTTCGAAAAATGTGTTCTATTTTCCAGTGATGGTCACCATATTGTGTCAGAAATGCCCATTCATGAGAAGCATCCGTATTTACTTATCTGGATCCTTCTATTAGAAGTTCATTTCTTTCAATTTCCCTCACCTTTTGTTTAGCATTATCTAGTAGCAAATTAGAATAACCATTTCTTCAAATCTCTTGGTCATTTCTTCAATCTGTGCTTCTAAGGTACTTTTATCGATACAATTTTGTTTGAGTCTTTTAAACTTACCCAGAGGGACATTCTCCAGCCGCCAGGACTTAATACCCATTCTGTCATAAGTGTCATTACCTATCTAGGTGTAGACATACAGGCAAGTCATTGGAATATTAACTAGAGATGTGCGCTGAGTTACCCCCATGTTTTGGTTTTGGATCTGGATTCATCTTTGTGTTTTGTTTATGGCAAAACCACCCTCAAGTGTTTTGCTTTTGGTTTTAGATCTGGGTATTTAAAAAAAAAAAAATTGATAAAAAGTTTTTTAAAACAGCTAAAATCATGTAATTTTTGCAATCAATCCAAAACAGGAAATTTGGATTTAATATCCAATTTCGAAACCGCGGGAAGATCAGAACCGCAACTCGGATCTGTCTGGATCTCCTCAGGAGATCAGAACCGTGACTAGGATCTGTCCAGGTTCACAAAATTTGGGTGGATTTGGATTTCTGGAGAACCGCACAGCTCTAATTATATTTGATAAATTGTTTCAAACTGAATTGTTTTTGCTACATTAGAAAGGGAGAAAATGCTTGCACATTGCCTAGAAACCCTTATTACTCTCTTCTGCTATTGTCATCCTGATATAGCGATAGTGATATGAGGTCTGCAGCGCTCCATGCTAAATAAGCTTTGCATGGGGACGCTTTGCCAGAAGTAACTGACACCCAGCGGTGGTCGTCTGTCTATAATAAATGAGAGGGACAGAGAGAGAGAGCGAGAACGAACAATCTGGGAACATGCAATATATAAGTGTAAATGTTTGATCCCTGTAATCCCACTTACTGTACTCACTTTCCTTTTACTGTCACTATTGAAAATATACTTTATACAGGTAATGGACACTATAGACATATGACCATGGCATAGTGATGGAGAATAACTTTGTAGAAAGAGGGTGTAAGAAAGAGAAACCAGTGTTACTGAAATAACTGAGGCCATATAAAAGAAACACTCAGCTAACAAAACACTGGGCCACAGATGAAGCTTCATCTGCTCTGGCCAAATCCTTCTATTCTTTCCCTCCTTTCTATTCTAATAACAGCTGCCCTCTCATTCCTGTTTCTCTGCAGTGAGGAACAAAACATTGCTCTGACTATCTGTTTTTCTATTCTTCCCCAGAGTAGGTCTCATTACTGGTGATTAGCAGATGATTAAAAGCAATTCAACTTCCCCCAGTAGATATTTTCTCCCTGTTTGTGACTAACGCGTCAGTCTTCAATGAACGTGCTCCTAAGCTTATTAACAGGCTCAGAGGATTAGCTGCCACAGAGTTTCATGGCTTTGGGATTGTGATGCAGCAAGTGACATGGAACCAGTTACTGAGCTAGGATGGCACCACTGGGAATACAGATACAAATCATAATATTATTTATTGTACTGCTTTGTCCAATTACTGTATAGAAATAGTAATATAAATACATGCTACATGAAGTTTTAGTACTTACACAAATATATTTTCTGTTGAATGTTAATAAAAAACACACGTGCCCTTATACTATATATTATAGAATAGATCCAGTTATATTATACTGTACTGTACTTTTATGTGGGTTTTTGCTGAGAAACATTAAAGAAATAAATGTACTGTATATGTTAGAATAGAAATAGGAAAAGGGACAAATATGGACATTTCTTACAGTTCAGAATGGCATGCAATTTGGTGACATCATGTGACACAAATAGGTGTGCCAAATTCTCCTTGCTTTGATGAAAGGAAATGGGGTTTTCCTTGTTTATTTTGGACAATGTACATTAATGTGGCCAGTTATGCGCTGGCATGCAATCACATGTCTTCATTTTCTAGGACTTCATTTTTAAATGTATTAAAGATAGAGAAGCCATGTTTATGGGGACTGTTTTTTCCTGGGCTTGGAGGTGGTGGAAACTATGCAGTTGCCTACACAGGTCTCCAAGGAAATGGAGTTGCAGCCATTTTCCCAGTGATTTTTCTCTACTGCAAAACACAGGGCCACTGCACCATTTTCCTGGTGATTTCTGCAGCAATGTCACTGCCAATACAGGACTCCAGGAGAGGTGAGTATTAAAGAAATGGATGCAGGGTATACTGTGTGGGCCCCCTGAACCCAGGGGTCCATGTGCACAGCACACCCTGCACCCATTATAAATAGGCCACTGATTTTATGTAAACAACAAATATATTGTATATTCAATTCTCAAATCTTTATTTGTTATCACTTCCGTATTACATAAAATGTATCAGTGAAATTACAATGCAAACTCACAACCCAAACAATTACTAAAATAACAGGCTTAAAGATTTAAGGTTACAATCACAGATGGAAAAAAAAAAAACTATTCTGTAATCTGCTAGTACGGCACCCAAGACATCTATAACGTTTCTTTGATGGCATCAAAGAGAAGAGAGAGTGACATTGATGGGAAGAATCAGTGATAATCCTACTTGATTTTGATAAACACCTTCTACCAAAAATATCCTTCAGCTTTGGCAGAGATTGTCTGATAATACTCTCAGCTGCTTCAACCACTCTAGCTAAGGATCTACAGTATGAACATTTAGAATCCCATACCACACAGTTCTGGAGTAAGTGAGGAGAGATTCAATAATGCAACTGTAAAAATTTACAGGAAAAGACCTAGGTAATCCTGTTGCCCGAAATCTTCTTAGGTAAAAAAGACGTTGCTGAGTCTTTCCCACCACAGCTGAGATATGCAAACACAACAATAGATCTTCAGTAAAATTAATACCTAAAAACTTAAAACCACTAACTATTTCAACCTCTGATCCATTTAAAAATTATGGCTGATGCACAGATTTTCTAGACCTCCTAAAATCTATCACAACCTCCTTAGCTTACTTGCTATTTAAAAGCAAATTATTTTCTTAACGTACTTAACAAGCTGCTCCACCTCTTCTTTATAACTTTCCTCATCCCCATCACTAATCAGACCCACAATAGTAGAGTCATCTGCAAATTTAATAATAAAATTAGACTCTGTGCTTGCGTTACAATCAAATGTATAAAAAGAATACAAAAAGGACTTAATACTTACCCTTGGGGAACTCCTACGTTTAAAACAAGTGCAGACGAAAGTGAGTCACCTATCCATACCTACTGAAGATGGTCAGACAAACAATCCAGCAACCAGTTACATATTGGCACATCATTACCAGAATCTTGGAGCTTGGCAATAAACACAGCCGGTATAACAATGTTGAAGGCAGAGCTATAGTCCACAAATAATAGTCTTGCTTATAAATCTTTATTCTCTAAATGACAGAGAACCTTAAGGAGAACCGTAACAGCAGCATCCTTGATGGACCTATTTGCCCTATAAGCAAATTGATGGTAGTCAAAAACTACCGGGATGCCAGATTAAGGTGTCCCAAAACCGATCTCTCAAAATAGTTCATGATTAAAGATGTAAGTGCAATGGAATGATAATCATTTATCCCAGACACAGATTATAATTTTGGAACCAAGATAATAGTAGTGGTTTTAAAACATCTAGGAACAACACACTGTTCTAAATCTTAGTAAAGTGCCTGCTAAATAATCAGAACATTTTTGCTAAATCCTACCTGGGATGCCATCTGGCCCTGGTGCTTTCCTAGCATTTGTTTTGCATAAGGAAAACCTAATATCAGACTCCTATAAAATCAAAGAGCTTCCTAATGGAGGGTCGCATAATATTACTGCAGGGATCATATTAGCCTCCTAAAATCTTGCATAGAATTTGTTTAATTCATTCCTAGAGGGACCTAGTTAGGTTATACAACTTTTAGAATCTTTAAAATCAGTTAAATCCTTAATTCCCTGCCAATTGCCCTTGAATCATTGGATTCCCTGAAGTGAATCTCATTTTACATACTGATACATAGTGATGCACACTTAAATATTTTTGTTGTTAATGTTATTGCATTTGTACTGTATAGAATACAGGGGTACCATCTCCATAGTGCTTGTGTATTATGTATCTTTATTGTACTCTTTCTCAATGGCAGATGTACCTTAATTTCCAGTAGCTTTGAAGAGTGAACCTTTAGTTTATCTCACTTTACTATTTACATTCATATATTTTATATTCATCTTTTTTGAGCAAAAAGTGACACGTGGAATAAAAATGTTTCAATGTCGGCTTACTTTTATGCTCACTGTAAAACCTGAATAAGGCTCTTATTAGCCATCAGACCACTCCACATGCCATTTTTATGCTGTCAGACCCCTCTACATGCCTCTAATGAGACATCAGACCCCCTTCAAATGTTACTTACATTCCTCTGCTTGTTTTTCTGTACCTTGGTCTGTCTTATGTGTGAGTTTTCTACTGACAAAGGCTCACATCTGGGTTAATGTAAGTATCTTTCTGGGGTAATAGTAGGTTGCAACTGGGGGACACTGAGTAACATGACCACTAAATACTGTGAGGCTATGTCACTAACATTCACAGCACTGCTTGTCAGGCTGCCAGTACAGACACATCACTGAAGATGCAGCTGCACATGCTGTAGGTGGTCATATCACATCATTTTCTGATAAGGTTTGGGCCTAAAGGGCCTCCATAGCCTTGTAGGAAATATAAACTCACTTCATGACATGGCCGCAAATGCCAATAGGTGGCTCATTCAATGGACAACCAGGGCAGGTACTTGTCAGGAGGTGGTCCAAGAAAGGTGGTGGTGAAACAGACCAGGAGGCCCATGTCCCTTCCCCTGCCATCTGGCTCACACAGCCCCTGAGCTGAGATTTGTAAATGGCTGTGATCCCAGTTTAATGTAGCATTTTATACTCATTTTAGAGTTTACTTTAAGCAACTTGAAAAAAGTACAGATTCCACCATGGTAGTCAAACACAAATTGAACTGACCTAATAATCATGATAATACTACAAACAAGTTTGAGGCCAAATTTAATCAAACTTTGAACTACTTTGAATCTTTCAAGACACATAAAAGGCATCATTATATCACATGACTTTAGTTTGGCGTTCTTGGTAGCTATATTAGCGAGAGTTCCTTTACTAACAGCATGGGCCATAGCAACAGTCTCATGACTCACTGCTGTCATTAATCTTGATTTCGTTCACACTTGTCACTGCTAGATCTTGCAAAGTCTCTTTGCCTATATTGGATTTCCACTCACACCAATCTTGACTTTTGCTTCTGGATATCCTGAGTCTCACTGAATGCAATATTCGCAAATTCCTCATCATACCTCTTAGGTGGTCTGCTGATATTTGATCTTGCAGAAGATCTTTTCTCTTGTTGACCTTCCATGCTAGTAGCTTCTGGTTCAGATACATCTTCAGCTGCTGGTATGTCCAATGATACATGCATGTCAGCTTCCAGCTCTTCTACAACTTGTGTTGTGTCCTTGAATATAACATCTCTGAATTTGAAAAGCTTGTTGGTACTTGGTTTCCATAATCTGTAGCCTTTGCTTTTATGGAAATTGCCAAGCATGATGCACTTTACTTAGTTTGAATCCAGCTTGCATCTTCTTTCCTTTGGCACTGTTTGTGTATGTAAGCAGTACTTACAAAAATTCTGAGATGTCTTAAGCTTGCTATTCTCTTTGACCATGCTTCAGTAGGTGTTATATCCTTTAAAGTATCTGTAAGAGGAAATTTTTTTGGTTCAACTGCTGTGGACACAACTTCCTCCCAAATCTGTTTTTCTAGGCCTACATCCTTCATCAAACATTTGCTTTCTCCACCAATGTAAGCTTTGCTTGTTCACTTACACCATTTTCCTCAGGAGTATAGGCAATGGTTAGCTGATGCTCTATTCCATATTTTCTCATGAAAGATTTCACCTTTTTGTTTAAGTATTATCCATCATTATCAGATCTCAGTGTCTTGAGTCTGTAACTGGTTTGAATATCTTTTGTCGCAGCCACTACTGTGTCTTTATGCTAATGCCATGGCCAATGGGCATCTTATTAAGATGCCCACCAAACATGCACTGTCGATGCACCATAGTCCACACCATCAGACTTTGTACTTGCCCATGGCAAGTGCAGAATGTCTGCATGACAATGGCTGCAGGTGTCAGTCATGTCACTGACAGCAACATGCCTGAGACTGTTAGCCATCCCCCAGTTACCACCCAGAAACGCCCATCACAATTGCATGGATCCCTATGCAATTTCAATCTGTGTCTCCCGGCAGTAAACATTGGGACACGTACACAGAAGAAAAACATCAGGCACTTGCACCCCAATGCTTTAGCTTCGTCCATTTCTGAATCACCGCTTCTGTTACATGATACTGTATTTTTGCCCCTATCAAGTCTTTTTTATTTGGATATTTTTAATGAAGTGTTGTAGCTGTGCATATCATTCTAAAATATGACAACAGTCCTAAATATAAATTATTTAAAGATAATTACAATAAATTAGAATTTGTGTTTTTTCCTTTAAATTAATTGATTTACATGATTAAATAAACATTAACAATACTATAAAGTACTGGTGTGAATATTATGTAATAGTATAGTAAAAAACATAAAATGACTGGGTTAGGTGCTGTGGGATTATGTTGAAGTGAAATAGATGACTTGTACAAAGAGATACACTTTCTGCTTGGCTTCATTTCAGTGTTTAGTGAAGAATACTCACTCATCAGAATGCTGGGAAAGCTGCAGACCTATCAATGGATATACCTTGATCTGCCAATTTAGAAACACTATTCAGTCTCCTTTTAGATCTGAGTTTAAAGGCATTTTAGTCATAAGCAAAAATCCATATTTTAAAGATTCTGGGCAAATAGTTCTTTGAATACATTACCGCAGTCCTGAACACATACAATATATTTTTGTCAGATTGAGCAGATTCAGCAAAATAAAATGAATAAAACAACAACAACAAAACCATCTAACCAATATGATTGAAAATACTGAATATGATATATGAGTTCTCGATGAAATGTAATATGGTGCTGGTTTCAGTGAACAAAAGATGTTGATAATCCTATTGCTTTAGTGACATTTGTCAAGTTATTCTCTATATTTCTAGTGCATGCAGTAACTGTTGGTACCAACCTGTAGTGTCTGCATGTTACAGGTCAGACTGGCACCCAACAAAATGTATATCTTGTTTGTAAAGCTCCTTAAATTCTCTAAGCTGTGTATAATATACATAGAGAAGCACATTTTGTTTCATTTTTATGCTTTGCTTATACTGTTATAATAAGTTATAACTGGAAAACAAAATAACTTTCTTGAGCAAACTCTGCTGCACTTCTACTGTACATAATAAATTGTAATGCAAACGTCATGCTTTTATGAAATGGGAATACTGGCTTTACATTACTCAAATTGTTTCCTTTGACATGAATGATCATTTTCTACTGTATGCAAAATGGACATCAGTAGGTTGTGTGAAAAGTTCACATTTATATATCACACCATCTGAACAGCACAAAAAGTGTATGGTTTTTGAGTTGCCTTGATGCCACAATATGGGTTAGGGACAGTGAGCCTGATTCAGAGTTGGGAATAGAGTAAGAAATAGCAAGTAACTGTGTACCTGGACAAACCATGTTACAATGCAAGGGGTGCAAATATATACATTTATTTTGCATGTGGGATAATTAGTGACTGGCTGCTTTTACATGTAGCCCACAAATGCTTGGCAGCTTTCTTTTTACACTGCAATTTAGATGTCAGTTTGGACACCTCTCTCCCAAATCTAAATCTCTCTGCACATTTTACTTCTGCCCCACCTGCAGTGCAGCAAGGTTTCATCAAGGTGCACAGTTACTTGCTCTATCTTACCCTATTCCCAACTCGGAATGGGTTGGGTACGGGATGCCGATGCTCGGGATCCCAGTAGTCAGAATCCCGATGCCGGCATCATATTAGGGTTAGGATACTAACACCTGTCGGTCGGTATCCTAACCCTCCCCTTCTTCCTACCCTTAACGCTCCCTACCCAGTGCCTGAACCTAACCTCCCCCCATAGTGCCTAAACCTAACCTCCCCACCCTGCACCCTAAACCTAACCCTCCCCGTTTAGTGCCTAACCCTCCCCCTAGCCCTGCTACTTACCTTCGGGATGCCAGTGCCAGCATTCTGACAGGTGTCGGGATTCTGGCGCCAGCATTTTGAGCTCCAGAATCCCAACGGTCGGTATTATGACCACATCCCCTCTGAATCTGACCCAGTGACTATAATGTTATTGTACCTACATCTTCTGAAGAAAACTTTGATAGTAATCTTTTTGAGAAGTGAGCACTATTATTTTACTACACAATAAAAAGTAAACACAATAAACAGGGTTCAAAGACATGGTCAATTAAAAAAAAAACACTTTATAGCTATTGCAGAATGTACAGTAGCTCTTGTGTACTGAGCAGTTTTCTATCCAGAAGGTTAGGTACTGATGTTCTTTTTCAAAGAAAATATGTTGAATGGTAAATAATTTTTTTAAAATATTGTCAAAACTGAAAATTAAAACCAAGTAACAAAACCAATAAAATAACATGGGAAGGAGTTTAATACAAATCACCTGAAATTAGATTTGACAGTAAACATGGCTCCGGTGTCTCTGTACATCCGGTCATTCTGTGCAACCATAGGATTACTCAAGACGCAGATTATCAAAGCATCTGTGACCAATGCTGTGTCTTTGTACGCAGATGTTTGGATTTGTGAATCCTCAGGTGGTCGGCTCACTAGATTCCTGTGACATTTGCATATTTTTGCAAATTCACTGTGTACACAGACACAGCAGAATCGGCGGCTGCATTAGCATTCAGCTCGGAATCAGGCCCTTGCTCAACTGCTCCACAGAGTAGGGGCCTTGAATTAGGGAATAGGAGGATAGCCCTACTGCAGCAACTAATGGCTTACTGTCATAGCTGACCCAGTATATGGCTGTAATATTACATACACTGCACCTTGTAAGGGGCAGGCTATAGCTTGTTACATGTTATTTATGCTCTCTTCATGGACTGGCTATACTCACTCAGTCAAGCAGTAGGTAAGCCCACCAATGGAAATCCAGTGTTTACCCCTAGCAATTGATTTTAATGAATAAAAAAAAATCACTAAACATAATATGTAAATTATAAACTATGTAGAGTTATTTTATTCTAAAGTAAAATGATAAAATATATATATTATGTACATGCAGAATCGTATAAGAGTATTTTGTGAGAATCATTGCTCATTTTCTTTCTCAGTTCATCAACCAAACCTAGAGATGCAGAAAGAAATTAAAGGAAACTTGGGCGCTCTGGTCACAAATGTATATGTGGTTATGATAAACATTGACCAGCAGTTAGCATGCAGGTTATAACAATCCCTAAAGGTACACAGAAGTAACAGAAAGATGCAGCACTAGCAGGGGCGTAGCGAGGGTGGCTCCAGTGAGACACCTGCTCCAGGCGTCTGATCCGGCCAGGGCCATGGAGATCAGCCATCTAAAGGGCAGAGCACCTGCTGAGTTGAGCGTGACACACATAAAAAGATCAGTGTCTCCAGACAGGGAGCATGATGTGGATGGAGCGGCCCTTTGTAGCTCCGCTCACACCACTCCCCAAGAATGAACGCATTGATCTCTTTATGTGCCTCAGGCTCAGATCATCAGAAGGTGATTTCCTCCACTAGTCGAATGGCTGATGTCCGGCACCCAGCAACAATAAGGATGGGGGGGGGGGAAGATCTGATTAATGGGAAATATCTGTGTGTGTGAAGGGAGGGGAGCTGTGTGTGTACGAGTGATGCGGGGGTTGGTCTGTCTAACGAGGTGAAATCTTTGTGAGGGGGAGAACTATGTGTATGTGTGAAAGGGGGGATGTGATTGAGGGGAGGCTGAGTGAAGGGGGAGAGCTGTGGAGCCCTGAGGCAGTATTTTGCATAGGGCTCTGTGGGTCATAATCTGGCTCTGGGACTGAACAGGAGGGAGGAAGGGTGGAGCCATGGGTAATAACAAAGAGGGAGGAGGAGGTGGTCCCCTCCCATCATCACCCCGCCTTCTCCTCTTTTCCACCTCTGATGTGGGTTCCACCTACTACCCTGGCCCTGACGTCAGCCGGCCTGGTTTGCACAGAGGACAGAACATGGTGGCTGTGTCCCTGCTGCTGAGAGTGGCCTGAGCTGGGTGCTGCTGCTGAGAGCCTGGGTCATGGCACCTGTGACTGGGAGAAGCCTTAGAGGTGAGTCTGGTGAGGCCATTCCTGACTGCTCTGACACCAAATGCTAATAAGGGGCACTAATATGGCATGTGTATAGGGGCACTACTGTGGCATAATGTGTAAAAGGGACACTACTGTGGCATAAGTTAAATAAAGGGCACTATTGTTAGGCATAATGTGAATAAGGGGCACTACTGTGGCATAATGTGAACTATGGACATTACTGTGGCATAATATGAACTTTGGGGACTACTGTGTAGCATAATGTGCAAAAATTGCCAAAACTGTGGCATAACGTGAATTAATGGGCACTAATGTGTGGCATAACATGCATTGTGGCCATTATTTTGCAATATAGTGTGAAGAAGGGGCACTACAGTGGCGTAACATGAATAAAAGGTACTACTGTGTGGCGTAATGTGAATAAGGGGCACTACTTTGTGGCATGACGTGAATTGTGGGCATTACTGTGTAGTTTATTTTCAATTGGTGGAATTACTTTAGAGGGTTGGAATATATCTAGCCCTCTATGTCCCACTTTGATACTGCCCCATATGTTTATTTTTATTTCCCTTTAATTTGCCCCTACATGCTGGACACGCCCCCTACCTAGCACACTTGGGGGGTGGGGGCGCGGTAGCACACACATGCTCTGGGCACCATGGCTACACGCTACACCTCCGAGCACTAGGAGTAACTGATAGATAGTAATTACATTTTAAATGTCAATAAAATATGTACATAAATAATTATGTAAATACAAGAGTGGAGTTACTAAATAAAAGACAAATATAACATTAGTCTACGTATGGAATGTATTACAGTGTCAAACACAATACAAATCATATATACAGTACATTTAATATTCAAACTATTAAATAGTGAAAATACCACTGATGCGCAATAATAAAACAATGTGCCTGATTCAGAGCAGTCCGATGGGACACAAATGCAGGCCTATGGAATTTTGTATGTGTTTTTGTGGTATTTGATTGTTTTATATATATATATATATATATATATATATATATATATATATATAATATATATACATAAAACATTTATTAAGTTTTCACAGCATACAAAACACAGCAAAAAAAAAATAAAGACATTGGTATTCTCAGTCCGCAGTAATTAAACTTGGCATGGTCCTACACAGACAATATAATCCATCCAGGGGGTGAGAGAGGGCATGGCAAATGCAAGCATACAAATAACAACACTTATCTATATATAACAGGTGTGAACCAGAATACAGTTAGAAGCATATGGTCTAAACTGGTCTAAACTGCTATCACCGAATGTCAAATAAAAATATTGGAATACCTTTATTGGTTTGGCAAAACTTGAGGAATAACCAATAAAAAAAAACAATAATACAATTTGAAGTAAAATAAATAAAATGATTCTGTAAAATACTGGAGGGAGGAGAATGAGAATTCAAAAACAAACCAAGAGGAAAATGGAGAAGGGGTGTAGGAGGGGGGAAACAGCGGAGTGATATTTAATCGATAAGCAAATTAGTATAAGATATGTACAATAAAGAAGCAGTAAGTACTTAGCAACCGAGGACATATTCCTAGGAAGAGGATGTTAGCATGGGGTAACTACCATAGGTGCTAGGAGTGCAGCTGCTATGGGGCCCTGACTTGAAGGGGGCCCATCTTCCTTGTCAAAGTTAAATGTGCTATATACATTTTTTTACCATTGGGTGGTACATAGGGGCCCTTACATACATTTGCTATGGGGCCTTATAATACCTAGTTACACCCATGTTAGTCTGTAGAATTAAATAATTTGAATATACTGTATGTGTTTGAGTGGCAGCATCTGAGGTATAAATATATATCAAGCCCATTTGGGATCGAATTGAACACATCTGGCTGGGTGGATTGTTTGCCATAAAGTAGCAATCTTAGCAACATATAAGTGACTTCAGACAAGGAATGGGAAGAATGAAATGACTAGTGGTGTAAAATGATTTTTTTAGCCACTATCACTGTAAGAATAGGGCTGAATTAGCTGCTCTCAGAGCCGAGGTCCCAAGCAGTGAAATTTGCACATAAGAGAGCAATAGGGTCTAGTGTTACACGTAATGTAAATGTAGTATTGAGAAACATAATCATTTTATTCCAAAATTTTTAATAGTACTGTCCCACAAATTATGAGTGAACATAACTGAAGAGCAGTGACATTTTAAACAAAACTCCATCTCCTCAGGTACCATAAATTTACATTGAGATTGTGAGATATATGCTCTATTAGGGGCCTATTAATCAACAATTACATTTGCAATGCTATCTGGGTGCATTGCAGGATGTGATCTTAGCACTGGCATGTATCAAAGAGCCCCAGTAGGGACAGGGGCTCAGAAAGGCGCCCATCCCTGTGAGGTGATCAGAGTAAAGAGACCATCTCTTCACTACTCTGCCATGCATCGAGGTACCCATAGTGAACCCCCATGTCAGAGCATCTTTAGGGAGGTGTCAGACTGATTTCCCCAAAAACTACAGGACTTTTTGCCGATTTTATTTTCGCCGGGTCCCGTTTTCGCCAATATGGAATTGAATATGGGGATACATGGGGGCGCGCAATAAGTTTTCGCCAGCAGAACCTCTGATGATGGCGAAAAGTCCAGCAACAGACTTTTCACTCTAAATTTAATATCACTGCAACACTGCACTAGACCAACTTACATCCAACCAGCCAACTAGTTGATTGGTTGGAATGAAAATCTGGTAAGGTATGAAAGCAAATGACAAACAGCAATTTGCTCCCAAACGCCGGAAAATGGACAAAAACTGTTGTTTGAACAAATTGTTTAGATCAAACATTTAACAAACTTGTCTGACGACCATTTTCATCTGTTTTCTGGCATTTAGGAGCAAATTGCTGATCATCATTTACTCCCATACGTTACCAGATTTTCATTCCAACCAATCAACTAGTTGGCTGATTGGACAGATAATCTTTAGATGTGTGGCCAGCTTAACTGTCTAGCTGACCAGGTGAGCACACAGGTACATCAGTTAATCACAGGGAGGCATCCCTGGGATGCCTTGGAAACTGAAATTAACGAATGGCTTATAGGGGAATTCAATATGGAGCGAAAACTCCGTTTTTGCGTTAATATCGCACCTATGACGTCATTATCGTAGGTTTTAGTTTTACACTGTATTCAATTTCAAAGGTTCGAAAAGTCTTTGAAAAAAAAAGGGATAACTTTTCACCACTGAATAGGTGGCGAAAAAAAGTGCAGAATTGGGGTTTAGGGGTGCAGGCTTAAAAAAAATAGCCTGCAACCCTGGGAATGACATTTTAAAAAGAACTGTGTCAAAAAATAAATAAAATAGGGACACCCCAAAAAATTAATTTAAAAATTGGGGTGAAAAAAAAAATGGGAAAAAAGTGTTTAAAAATAGTGAAATAGGTTCAGGGCTATTCTGCAAGTATGCAGCAGGTGTATTCTAGAATAGGCTATTAGCGGCAGATGCATAGTTGCAGATTTTTTAAAAACTTATTTTAGGGACATAAAAATATGCTAGTACCCATTTTCATGTACCCCAAATTTGATGGGACCATTTAAACAAACGAAAAAAATAACCTAAGTGCTCTTCTGCAACACTTCTTCAATGTTGGGAAAAAACACCTGCTGCGGCTATTTAAATCCCCGACTTTAATTTGCAGGCTAAAACGGGGGTACCCATAGTGATCCCCCATGTTTTTATAACTTTAGGGGAGTTCTACAATTTTTTCAAGGAAAATTTCGTAGTTTTATCGCAAATCCCACTTCACCAGGTCCCGTTTTCATAGATTTTATATTGAATACAGGGATAAAGCGGGCGCGCGCCCGATACTTTGTCCCTGAAAAATCTCCGATGTGGAGCGAAAAGTCCAGCACGGACTTTTCGCTCCCATATTGAATACCCCTCTAAGTCTGAAAGAGCTGCTAAGACCCCAATTCATGACAGTGAAGAACTTCTGCACCACTATGATTCGATCTCTGTGTCTCAACAACTGGACAAGTTCAGGGTGGCATAAGGTACATTAAATCTTGCAGCACTGGACTCTCTTTTTGCACTTGACTCCATTCAAATTAATGAAAAGCTTGCCTATTTTGTTTCCAAATATGTGAAAATGGTAATGTTTTTGGTAAGGGTAGCAATCATTCATTTTAATAAATAAACTATCAAATTGGGACTTTGACAACAAATACTTTTCTTTATTAGTGTGAGAAGAGGAGGATTTATATACTTGATAAGTCTCAGTTAGTTGGGATTGTGCTGCAAGATAATCAGCCAGCATCAGTTTCCGCTTAGCGGAAGTATAAGAGTTAATGTTGGCCTTGACCAGCGTCTTAGAGGAGTGCCAAAACAACATTGTGTCAGCTTCCTCATGAGTTAAGTTATTTAATTGGTATTCTTCTAAAGCTGCTTCTACTTTGTTATGAAGTTTCAAAGACTGGGACAAGTGTGATGGAAACCGCCAAAGCCTGCACTTTCCCCAATCCAAATCAACATGTACATCAATTCACACAAAAACAAGGGCAGACATACATATTGGTTCAATTTTCACACTGTGAACTCTAGGTAACAGTGATAAAGAAGGTAACACTAACAAGTATTCTATTCTGGATAGAGTTCAATGGGCGGCAGACAAAGGAGTGTATTCTTTATCTAGTGGGTGAAGGGCTCTACATGTACAGTATCTATTAGTTGTAATCTATTTGCTAAAAGTAGTACAGTAGGAGATCAGCCTCCACCTTTGGGAGAGTGTGATCTGTCTAGATGCATAGATGATATTATATTGAAGTCCCCAAATACCAACAAAGAAGCATGTCGATGCGGACTAAACAATACCAGTAATTTTAGCAAAAAGACCTTTGAATATACAGTATATCGGTTGCATATACATTACATAAAATAAACCATCAGGATCAAACTTAGTAGCATGAACCTGGATGTACATGAATATCAATAGTGTTACTGGCACTGGCTGGCGCCCACAAGCATGAAACAATTATGTTATTGTCAAGTGGGAAAAAATGACAACAAAGAATTAAAAAGAAAGAAGATGGTATTAGTACATCTAAATTTTCAAAAGGACATTACAGATAAATAACCATGTTAAAATGCACTAGGCAGCCAAAAAAAACACAGTGAATAGAAAAATGATTCCCAGCAGAATGTATGTAAAACCACCAATCCATAAAGGGGTTACTTACATTATCACATTCTCAATGAGACATGAATAAAAAAAAAATACAACATAGTGTCATATTGTTTATTCATATAAAGGACATGTAATAGTGCACTCAAACTTTTCGGGGCTATAGACAGCCTTGTATAATAGTGATGGTGTCAGTGTTTTCCAGACTTTTCCTCAATATGGTACTCCATTTACAGGACACATGTTAGAAGGAAGAAATCACCTGGTATGCCATCTTTATTAAAAGATAATTTATTCTATGAAGCAATATAAAATGTATCCCACAGGAGAAAGGATGATTGCCTAATACACCAAACAACTGGTCTCCAAGACCAAACATTAGATAAAAATTGTAATTCACCATCAGTTTAGATGTTGTAGAGCTTTTGTGAGATGTTTTTGAGTTGGACAATATCTCCTGATGTAATCTACCAATGCGTTTCAAGTATCTCTCAAGGTGTGTCAAGTGTGGGCATCAATCTCACTTATATACAGTACTACTTTAACCGGGTTGACATACAAAGCTGAATATCTCATTAATTATATCATGTTAAAACATAACCTAACTCTTAATAGGTAGCACAGAGATCATACTTCATAAACATCTGTAATGAAAAGGTATGGGGTGTTTACTAGATAAAATAGCATAATGAGCACTTGTGAGTTCCACCGTGGAACGCACAACATATCCGTCAGATGTATAAAGAATTGATCCAATCACATAAAGGAATGATAAAGAATGGTGGGCATAACTTTAACTCTCACGTTTAACAGAGAGAGTCCTGGAAAAAGATGGGCGTGCGTTCCACCTGTGAAAGTAGAAAAAATGGCTGTGTGTTTCATCCACTAGGATGGAAATATTATAAATAAAAGAGAGTTGTTAAAAACAAAAAAAGTGCTCATACTAAAGCTCCATGGGTGTGGTACAAAAGACAATGTAAAGGTTGACAGTCAATGGGTTGACAATCAATAGGTCAACAGGGACAAAAAGTTGACAGGTAAAAAGAGTGGGCTGACAAAAGGTCGACAGTGCAGAAGAATAGCAGGGAGAAAACCCTAACCTAACCCTTCTCCTAATGCCTAACCCTAACTGTAGCCTCTGGCAGCCTAACTCTTCCCAAGGGCCTAACCCTAACCCTCACCTTAAAAATGTTGAAAAACTGTTAAAAAAATCTGTCAACCACTTTTGTGTGGTTCATATGTTTGTCTACCATTTCAATCTGTTGAAGTTTTACCTGTTGACCTATTGCATATCGTCCATCTGGTGTTGACCTATTGATTGTTGACCTTTACATTGTCAATCTGCTATCCGGATACCAATCTCCATACCTTTTTGCAAATGTCCATACTAATATATACTGTAACTACTGTAGAAATTAAATATATAAAATCCTCTATAAACATATATTACTACTGTGTATGTACAAACTAAAAATCTAAAAAATAATAAGACTAATGGGGAAGTTTATGGGGCATATTCAATTGGGCACGAGGTTTAGCGAGGTAAAAAACCTTGCGCCCAATTCAGGAATACCGCGGATATGCGCGCTCCCGATACTCGTGGTATCCAATAAAAAAAAGTTCACCTCTGAAAACCCTGTGCAGCATAGAAAAAAAATAAAGAAGAATTCGGCACTTACAGTACCTGCCCGGGGGTCTCCGATGGTCTCCACGGCTCCCGTTGGCCTCCCTTCTGTCTTCTCACTGGAGAGGGGGCTGCTGGGAGGCTCCAGGTGCTGGTGGGAGGGACAAGGGCTGCTGGGCAATGTAGTTCTCGCAGTGCCCATTCCAGGGGAGACACACAGACACTCATACACACTTAGAAACACTAACAAACACTCACACGCAATTACATACTCACCCTGCTGCAGAAGACCCGGCTTCTGACGCTGGATGAAGAAGACACCGCAGGTGCGGGTTTTTTGTTATTCTCACACCCACCTGAATATGTCCCTTTGTATACTATATCAGAATCCATTTAATCTCCAACTCTAAATTAAGTCCCTTAGGTCTAAGGGTTTCTAAATTAAAAATGGTGCACATTTCCATATTTGCTAATCTTTCTTCTTCATCATTCTTTCTCCAGTTGTGCTGAACCATCTGAATTCTGCAAAAAGTTATGAGATAGGAAAGGAATGCGATTATGTGTTGCACTAAAATGTGCTGATAAACTATGTGACGGAAAACCTTTTTTAATGTTTTGTTGATGTTCTGACATCCTTTCTTTAAGTTTCCATGAAGTTCTTCTTACATATTTTGTAGTCACAGGTACACTGTAATAAATATACAACATTTTTGCTATGGCTTGCTATAAACTGTTTTATTTCGTACTTTTTATTGGTATTTATCAAAGTGTATACCATCATTTTAGATTCTTTACATTTACAGTTTTTGCGCATGGCACAACTCCCACCTCTATAAAAGCCTTTTGAATAAATTTTCCCATATACTTTTTGTATGGGTATAATACTTTTAACAATGTTATTCCTTTTATTATCAGCTTTACGATTCACAAATTTAGGTTTATTGTGTATAAATTCCCTAATCTTTGGTTATTTTCTCAGTATTCCCCATTGTTTACTAATATTTTTTTTCTATCTGTTTATATTGGCTCTGAAATGTAGTGACAAAAGGTATACCAAAATTGCTATCCTTATTCTATTTCTCCTCACTCAAAGATTCTGGATTTAGAATTTTTGACCTATCATATGTGGAATATTTATAGAAGGATTGCTCTACTAATTCAGGATGGTAACCTTTCTTTGTAAATTGTTACTTTAACTTAGAACCGTGAGAATGATAATCCTCAAGTGTTTAACAATTTCTATATTTATAGAATCCTGCCACAGTCTTTGTTGCTTAGTGGGCACGGGAGGCATTACAAACCTCTCCATACAGAGGCCCTGATTCAGAGCACTCACTCTGAATCAAGGCGTTTTTTTTTTGTGCAGCCTCCTGGCCGCTCGCACAGCTGTGACCACCCACATCTATAGTGAGCAGCCAGGTTGATGGTTGCAATGGTCAAGACCATCGCGACCATCAGGCTTGCGATGAGACCCTTGTGGTAGGGTCTTGTGGCCGCAAGCCCCAGAGAGATTTCGGCTCTAACAGAGCTGGAATCTCTCCACTGACATCACTCGTGATGTCAGTGGGGCCACCCCCAAACGACAGGCGTTCACATGGGAACGCCTCCGTTTGGGCATCCACCCCCCCGGCCCGCCCACCAAAGTGGGCGAGCTGTCACTCAACATCGACAGCTCGCCCCTTTTGGTGCGAGACCCGGAGCGATGGGTTGCCCGTCGCTAGCCGGGTCTCGTCGTGCGCATTCGCTGTGGGCCACCATCAACCCAGTTGCGAGCGCTCAGCGCTTGCGACCGGGTCTGAATCAGGCCCAGAGTAAGGTAGCGTCAAGTGTTAGAGCACTGCCAAGCTGCACTGTCTGGAGGCCAATCAGCAGCCGAAATCAGCTTGGAGAGCTAGGTGGTTGCTTCTCCTGCCTGTGTCCTCACATAGGGCCTGATTCAGCAAGGATCGCAACTGCGATTACGCACAAAGTCGGCCATTCTGCGTATTCGTATGCATCGCAGTGCACATGCGCTAACCAGC
This sequence comes from Taudactylus pleione, assembly GCA_031769625.1. Classification (NCBI taxonomy): domain Eukaryota; kingdom Metazoa; phylum Chordata; class Amphibia; order Anura; family Myobatrachidae; genus Taudactylus; species Taudactylus pleione. The sequence goes on along the minus strand of JAUIMM010000608.1, from coordinate 11,160,302 downwards.
CAGAGCGGGACTGTGATTGCAGTGATTATGCAGACACATCACAGATTAATTGACAGGAAGTACCGTATGGGGGAGGTGATGGGGGGGTGAGTCGGGGAAACACAGGCGTGCCAGGGCATTTGAACGCTGTTACAGGGGCATGCATAAATCAGACACTGCTATGCCATACTCAGTTTGAGTACTCACTGCGTGCAATGAGGTTAGCAATTTCTGAGTAATGTCTGACCTTGTGCAAGTGTGCGTGAGACTTCGATTGTACTCGATGTTACAGATGGTTTCACAGTCTTGCTAAGTATTACAGATGTGTGTAAGGTAAGGTGGGCATTGTTATGTTGTGCTAAGACGGCATAGCGATTGCAATGGATTAGCATATCATCGCAGTGAGACTGCGTGCGTAATCGCAAGCCATGATCGCAGTTGCAAACCTTACTGAATTAGGCCCATAGTGAGGGAACCGGAAGTTCTATAGTATTATATTTAATACACTTTGTCTTAATTATGACAATATTTTAGAGTATGGTTATTATTTTATATTTTCAAGTTGACACAGCGCAGGTTGTTATATCTTTTCTGTTTTAGTTTTAAGTAAATTTCCTCTTTTATTCAAATACTGTACCTGCTTTTATTTATGCCCACCTGGTTCTGTCTTTCTCCTCCAGGGCTGCCAAGAGAAATTCTGGGCCCGGGTACTGCAACATCCTGTGGGACCACAGCATATTGGCATGGCTGCACCCATTTGTGGGTGGGTCTAGCATATGAGATACACCCACTCACAGGGGCATGGCATGGCACCCAGCGGCTGGGATTAAAATAGTCACTACTGTATCAGGATGGCTGGACAGTCCCATAATATATCCATTTTTTATCAGGATGTATTTAGAAGCTAAAATGTAACACACAATAATTAAAGTTCTACAACTTATTTTGTACATCTCTCATGTAAACAATACATAATCAAAATCTATTTTCTGTCATAGTGATAGATGAATGAAGGACTTAATTTTGACATAACATCAGGTCATCTTAAACACACACATTCCGCAGCACATATCCTAACCCACTGCTCCATGCTCCTTCCTCACTATCTCCCCCATCTGTGTCAACCCTGTCTGTTTGCCCCTCCCCTTTAGAATGTAAGCTCTCACGAGCAGGGCGTCCCTTGTGGCGGATCCAGGGGGGGGGGCGATTGGAGCGATCAGCCTCCCTAGCACAGTCCGTCTTTTTCATCTCTCTCCTTTGCATCACTGTGTGTCCTTCCCCTGCTCTTATCCTTGTTCACTAATGCCCTGTGCTATGATGGGAGCCGATGTGCAAGCGCACCGCGTTACCGACTGGGTGGTGTATCATCACAGGCTGTCGCCGGCTAGCTGGGGAGGGAGAGATCACAACCGGCTCCCTGCACACCATGCTGCCACTGCTGGACTGACAGTAGACTCATCCATTGCATGTTAAACCCGCCCAACACCATCCTCAGCACAGGTAGGCAATTGGCTGCCGTGGTTCGGTAGGGGAACCACTGCTGTGTGTGTGACTGGGAGGAAGCAGGAGCTCAGGTGGTGACTCGCTGTGAGGGGCTGGTCCCAGATGAGTACCTGTTTTCAGACAAGTACATTACCTGGAGATACAATGGTCAGAACGGGAACTTTGATCTGAGTACTCATCGCGTCTTTGGAAAGGAGCTAGGGAGGAATAATAAGGGAGGGCTGCTGCTGCTGTAATAAAGCTGTCAGGGATCAAAGGCTATCTCTTCCCTGACTTGAGCAATCCTGGCATTAGCCCTGTTTTTCAAGCTAGTTAAAAAAATGCTTGTCAGACAATGCAGCGTATACCCACTGCTTCAGAGCTAGCTGCAGTGCACTGCTTGTTGCAGTATGCTGTAGTAGACTGTCCCATTGCTGCTGTTGATCTTTCTTTTTTACATGTGCCCTGTGTTACAGTAAATGTTTACCAACTTAGGCAGCTCAATGCCCAGGCTGACAGGCTTGCCCAGAGTGCCATTGCCTGAAGGGTATAGCCCTGCCTCAGCCACCAGCTGAACCTTGTTAGAGGCGCACACTGCATAGACGATCCAGAGCAGCTCAACATGAAGGTGCAACCTCTGACATGCGCGGCTCTCCGACATGCCTTTCCTCTCCAGAAGCTATTGGACATGCTCGAGTATCCTGTATAACATGAGGCCACATGGAGACCCAAATCACACCATTGCTACTATTATTATACATAATCCTGCTGCCATCACAGAGCATAAGTGGCTGTACAATGTGTGTACTACCCGGCACACCACAATGCCCAGCATAACCCTAAAGCTCCTGACTACAACTAGGATCCTTACAACTAGAGATGAGCGGGTTTGGATTTCAGAGATCAGAACCCACCCGAATTTAGCAGATCCGAGTTGGATCCAAGCAGGCTCGATTTTTCCCGCCTGACTCAGATCTGAAACCGAGGCAAAAGTATAGAGTCTGAAATCTCGTGGTTTGCGAGCTATCATCTCTATGATCAATGTAGTATGTAAGGGACCACGCGACAGACGCCATTTCACTCTGGCTGTGGAGACTGAATAGGGAGGGTGGGTAGTGTAGGGCTGGGAGAGGTGCTGTCTGCTGTGTCCTGGGCTGGTGCTGATCCATTCTGGGCTGGTGCTGTCACTGTGCTGTCTGCTGTGTCCATCTGGGCTGTTGCTGATCCATCTGGGCTGTCTGTGCTGTCTGCTGTGTCCTGGGCTGGTGCTGCTAATCCATTCTGGGCTGGTGCTTTGCTGTCTGCTGTGTCCATCTTGGCTGGTGCAGAATGCAGATACATCTGGGCTGGTGCTGTGTCCATCTGGGCCCAAGTTCTGGACTAAAAAAAATATATATACAGTATAGTCAAAAAATAAAATCAATCAAAGTGTCTTTTATATTTTTCTGTGTGTGTGTGTGCATGCGTGTTAGGCTTAACCGCAGTACCACATAAGATCCAGCCAGCAACGCAAGTTGCAACCTAGTGCTGTCTGACTCCAGTTGTGCTAAAAAAAAATCAATAAAAGTGTCTTTTATATTTTTGTGTGTGTGTGTGTGCATGTTAGGCTTAACTGCAGTACTGTACAAGATCCAGCCAGCAACGCAAGTTGCAACCTAGTGCTGCCCGACTCCAGTTGAGATTAATCTGTGCTCTGGGTCCAAGTTCTGGAGCTGAAAAAAATAAAAATACATTGTCTTTTTTTGTCACAATTTTTTTGTGTGCGTGTCAGCCACACCTGGCTGTCACTGTCATCGGCGTAGGTGCGTAGGGGTGCTGTGCTCCTGTCTGTCGAGGGGCTGCTGCCCAAAATAATTAATAAACTATTTTTATTGTGTGCATGTCAGCCACACCTGGCTGTCACTGTCATTGGAGTAGGTGCGCAGGGGTGCTGTGCTGCTGTCTGTCAAGGGGCTGCATGAATATTGCAATGAAATTTTTTATTTTAAGTTATTGGGTTACAAAAGTTTTTTTTTTTTAATCTTAAACATAGCAGAAATGTTATCATAACAGCTTATAAAGTTATATGCTCTAAAAACTAAAGCCTATATTTATTTACAAACCTATATAGAGTAGACATCCTAAATTCTAAAACTGTTCTATTCAAAAATGTAAACAAAAGTCAGGAGAGGCCTCAGAGAACATGAAAAAAGATGCTCTAGGTGCTGAACTTGAAGGGATTATGCCATCATGTTCTGCAGTGTGGAAAGGTTTCATTCACATGTTTTCTTTAACCACTTAACTGACTAATTTTTTTTCCAAAAATCGCTCCGAAATTGTCGTTTTTTTTAATGATTGAATTAGGTCAAAAACAACTTTTTAAAACTATTCCAACTATTCCAATTTTTTTATTTTAAACACCATATACCATAAAAATAGCAATTTTTATGGTATACTGTAATGATGGCCATTGACAGCTGCTGACGCCACTGGACCCTCCCACACCCCTGCCGACCCCCCTTGTACCCCGTCACGAACACCGCTGGATCCCCGCACCCTTCCATGGATGCCGCTGAACCCCCACACTCTGTCAAGGACGCAGCTGAACCCCCACAACGCAAGCTGGACACCGGAAACCCACCTACGCCGCCGTACTCCGAGGTATTCTAAATGCTGAAAACATTCCATATCGGACATGCTCCTGGTTCTGAGCATGTAGGATATGGGAAATTTTCTACCTGTATGTGTAATGTATATATACATATATACATATATATATATACATATATATATATATATATTTATACATATATATATATATATATATATATATATATATAGTGTGATTTTCTTTTTTTATACAAAATACAATGTCCGATCACTGTGATCAGGACATGGGGGACGGGCAGGGGCGGAGTTGTAGCCGGAAGGAGGGGCCGGGGACAGAACACTGGCAGCCACGCAGGGGAACAAGTGTCCATGGCCGCTCTCTCACCGCTTCTAACCCGGAGCATCTGCTGCTCTAAGTCCCCGGTGCTCCCACCGGCCACCCCTTACATGCTGGAGTGGCTGTTGCTCTAAGTCCCTGGCCGCTCCCACCCCTTACATGCCAGAGCAGCTGCTGCGCTGTGTTCCCGGCACTCCTACCCCTTACATGCCGGAGCGGCTGCTGCGCTGTGTTCCCGGCACTCCTACCCCTTACATGCCAGAGCGGCTGCTGCGCTGTGTTCCCGGCGCTCCCACCTCTTACATGCCAGAACGGCTGCTGCGCTGTGTTCCCGGCACTCTCCCACCCCTTACATGCCGGAGCGGATGCTGCGCTATGTTCCTGGTGCTCCCACCCTTTACATCCCAGCATGGCATACAAGTACTATAGAGAAGCAGCAGCCGTGTTCTGTCCCTGGCCGCTCCCAACCCGGTGTAGCTGCTGTTTCTCTACAGTACTTGTATGCCGCGCCGGGAAGGAAAGGGTGGGAGCGGCCGGGGACATAGCACAGCAGCCACCCCATGATGTAAGGGGTGGGTGCGGCTGTCAGGTAGGGAAGCTTAGCCCTGAGGGGGTTCACGCCGGCAGCAGCTGTGGCTATCAGGAGCCGCAGCTGCAGTTTTGTTCTATTCAAGACAGGCTGCCAGGAGGGGGGTCCCGCTGGGTGCCCGATCACTGTGGACGGCAGTGATCGGGACACACTGGCGGGGAATCTGAGGGAGCAGAGGGACCAGCAGGTCCCTCTGACATAGGTGGCTATGGGAAGATTAGCTTCCCGCAGCCGCCTAGTGGGCACTTCTAACTGGTCGTATCAGAAAGGATTCATCTGTCCAGAATCTGTCTGGGAATTCATGGATCGTATTTGGCCTGAATGCACTGACATCCAGTTATTCTGTCACTGTGTCTGTAGCCGACTTTATTCCTACCTGAATCGCAAACCGATTTATGGAATTGTGATCATCCCCATCTGTTGCTAGGCCTTCTTTTTCCAAACCATCCATCCTGGACTTCCTGTGGGTGAGCAGGGGCTCCCACATATTTGGCTTCCCTCCAGAGAACAGAGCTCTGTCCCTCAGGAAGTCTCTATGCCTGAGCTGATAGGTAGGTAGTCTCTGGGCCTCATTCAGACCTGGTTGCCAGCGCTGAGCGCTCACAACCGGGTCTATGTTTGCCCACTGGGCATGCGCATGTTGGAGCCGGCTCCGAAGTGCGCATGCACGAGACCCGGCTAGCGATGGTCGCTCCGTCGCTCCGGGTCTCACACCAAAGGGGGTGAGCTGTTGATGTTGATTGACGGCTCCCCCCATTTGGAAGGCGGGCTGGGGGGTGGCCGGCCAAATGGAGACATTCCCGATGGAACGCTTGCCATTTGGGGGTGGCCCCACTGACATCAGCAATGATGTCAGTGGGGAGCTTCCTGCTCGATCAGAGCAGGAAGCTCCCTGGGGCTTGCGAGTGCCAAGACCCAACCTTAGGGTCTCGTCGCAAGCCCCAATGGTCAGGACCATCGCGACCATCTCCCTGGTCGGTTGCTAAGCTGTGGGTGGTAACCCACAGCTTAGCCAGCGACCAGGAGGCCGCACTTCAAGATGCAAGTGGCCGTCCTCAATCAGAGTGACCACTTGCATCTAATGACCAGGTCTGAATGAGACCCTCTGTCTGTTGGTAAACACCCTTCAGGAGATGGTACCCCAAAATAACAACAACTATAATAATGTGTCGACTGATAACCAGCCTGATCCCTTAACAGCAACATACCCAATATGGCCAACTCATAACATGACACCCAGTTTGCAGCCTCCTCTTCCTTATGACACTAATCCAGTCACCATGGTTGATAAATCAGCCATGTGTGGTCCACCCAATATTTGGCCTTCTACATTCTAACATATTCACATATCTAAGAAGTGGATAGTGGGAACAATGGCAATTTGAAGGCCACTAGCTAACTCTGTTTTTTTTAATGTCCCTGTACAGGTTGGGAAATTACGTTACAGAACAGAAGGTTTGCAAAGGATTATTTAAGTCAATTGTATATTTATTTTTGGGATGCATGTTTCCTGGTCCCCTTCTGGGATGAAAAAAATCCACTCCCAGCAAGCAGGCATGGCACTCAAGAAAGAATTCCCAAGAAAGACACAACGTAATACTTAAACCTTATATCTGATATGTTGCATTTGCCGCTCTGTTCCACTTGTTCACATATCTCATATGGTTAAGTGGACAGTGGGAACAACGGCAGTTTGAAGGCCACTAACTAACTATGTTTTTTTTATGTCCCTGTACAGGTTGGGAAAATCAACTCCCAGAAGCAGCAGCCATGATCAAGGATTCTTCTGTGGCAGGGACTGATGTAAATGTACTGTATCACATTTTATTGAAAATGCCTCCTCCCCTCCCCTTCTCCCTCATAAATTTTCTTTTGAATCAAAAAATGAAATTAAATTTGCTACCAATCAACCCTTCCTGTCCCTGCCCTACCTTCAACTACATACATACTCCAACTCCCTCAGGCCTCTCTTGAATAATAAAATTGTTTCCTGATGTGCCATGTTTGAAGTTGAACTGCCATGTGTTTGTGCCGCCCACTGCTGCAGCTTAGCTTAGTCAGCCAGCTATCTTGGTGCAAATTTTGGGCCTAAACAAGATGAACAAATCAATATTGTGAGCTGTGAGGTGGTCAAAATTGACTCGAAACGAGTTGAAATAAATATTATTGAGGTTAATAATACTGTAGGAACAAAAAAGGCTCATGTTATGTGATTTTAGATGCTTTTTTGATTTTTTTAAGAATAAATCCAGATCCAAAACCAAAACACGAAAACAAAACACGGATGTAAGGTTTTGGCAAAACCAATGCAGATCCAAAACCAGGGGAGATCCAGATCCAAAACCAAAACCAAAACACGGGGGTCGGCGCACATCTCTAAATACAACCTGTACCTACCGTTAACCCTGTGTAACCTGTTCCTGTTTTCTACCTGGTTAATAAACCACCCTCTGGTTAAACCCATCTGCTGTGCACTCTGCTACCACCTACCAGCAATGTGTCTGGCAATACCTATAGCCCAGGCCACCATCTATGCTGTTTTGAGATTGCACTGCAGCCCACCTCTTCCATCTCTGCATTGCAGCACAAAACACCATGAGAAGGACACGTCTATGCCAGAGTAGATGTGTACTAGGAAGACATAGTGTGTCTTGGGGGGATGATTTCTACTTCCCTCGGACAGAGGGAGGGGGGAGCAGGGAAATGGCTGCTTCTGCCCCAGTACAGAGGGGAGGGGGGTGGATGACTTCTGCAGCCCAAGCACAGAGGGGGAGCACGTAGATGGTTGCTGGTGCTAAACCTGTATATTCATACATAGTGAATACATAAACATATATAAACTGTAACAATCAATCTGGCCACAATAAATATACCCTGTTAAGGGAGGAGTTGGGACCAGAAAGGGGGAGGTGCCCATACAGGAAAGAGGAAGAGTCAGAATTAATCATTAAATCGCCCCCCCTAAAAGAAGAGTCTAGATCCGCCCCTGCTCGTCCCTCATGTGCTTCTCCTCCCCCTACTTATAGTATAATTTAATCCTAACTCCCCACAATGGCACCTTTCACCTGGTTGCTCATGTCCTGCTGCTTGTGTTATGCAGCTATGTTTATAAACCATATCCTTGTCCTACATTGTTTTGTATTACTATTAACTGTTTTTCTTGTGTGCTTATTTATGTACTGTGTAAGGTGCTGCGGAACCTTTGTGGCGCCATATAAATAAAGGATAATAATAATAATAATTCATAGTGTGGACACAGGAGTATTTTGTTGTTTCTCTATTAAAGGTGAATGCATGACCACTGGTGGTCCCACCAAGGAGTCTGTCTGGAGGAACAGTAGGGGGAGGAGTTGCCTGGTCCTTTTGGTGAGTTGCTTCTGGTTCTGATGTTGAATGGTGCTAGAGCATGTTGTCCACAGATTCCACTAGCAACTACAAAGCACTTCTTATGCTCTCTGAATCCAGTGCTTGCCACCTCAGCATCTACTGCAAATGCTCATCATCATGGGGTTTGGCGTCCTTTAGTAACATGGACATAGTGCATTGTTCGAACACAGTCGAGCATAAGGGTCTTAGGCCTATAATTAGGGAGAGTATTTGGACAGGTCACTATGTGGACTTTTTTCTTTTAACAAATAAGATGAAGAAGGCCCTGTCCGTGGTTAACAAGTAGGATGGTGCATGAAAGGTGGTGTATAAACCCTACCAAAATTGACTTGGTAGGATATATGTTTTTATGGCTTGTTAATTAGGTACACATCCTGCCAAAAACATTTACAGTACATGACTTGCTATCTTCTCTTGATACATAATCTGTTACTTTTGGTGGGCTTATGACAAGAAGTTCCATTGGAAGCAGCACAGCTATGCCGTTATGGACCTCGGATGTAAAGATTTCGAGGTCAGCCTAGATGTTAAGCAGCCACAAAAGTTGACTGCAGAGCCTGAAAGGTAGGGGATTCTAGAAATTTGCAGCTTATCTTAATGGGAGCTGGTGTGTGGCTCCTTGGCCAGAGGAATGGAGCAATAGATTTTTGACTATGAGTCATCTCCAATGAAAACTTTTTCCCCATCCTGGTTGCTCTCAAGCTATGGGATGAGCTTTTATGGAATATCAGTGTGGTATTACACTGTCTCTTATGTAATATTTGTTTCTGGCCTAGACAATTGTAGGTGTGGAAATTAACATTGTGAATGCATTGTTAGGATTTGATTGGTGTGAAACAGGCTGTGAAACAGTCTGCCCCTTCTTTGCCTTTTCATCATATTTTTGTTAACAAGATTTCCCTTATATGAGGTATACAGTATTCCAAGATAGATAAATTGGGAAAAGGTTGGTGGGTGACCCTGTCCATATGTCCATATGTCCATTTTCACTTACAAAATTGTAACTAGACCACAGGCTCAGGATTAACAGTTTGTGGTTAATCCAACAAGACAGTTCAGCAGTTTGGTTTAGTCTAAAAACACTGTTTTCTGTCTCTTGATTTGCCACCTGTTGAGTTCTGTACCCAATCATTTTGAATTGGTGTAGTTACTTTGGCCATGGCAGCAGGTTTTTCCATTTCTGAGAACCAATCTCAGCTTCTGGAAATCTAATGCGAACAAGTATTACATTAGATTTTGTTAGTTTATTTCATGTCCTAACTTCAGGATTATCTACTATACCACTTTCAGACATATGACCCGGGAATTTCCCTGCTCAGATCCAGGATTTTCTCATCTGCAAAATCCCGGGTTTTTGGTCGAGACCACCTTTCACACTAAACCTGGGAAATTCCCAGGTCGGCCTCTTTCAGACATAAGCCGGGTTTTTCGGGGTGTTTTACACAGTTTTTTACAGTTTTGTCATTTAAAGTGGATGCTTTGCTGGCACACAATAATGAGGTCATGCAAAGGTGGGGGCTTGCTATAAAGGGACTGGATGGGGCACCCATAATGCATTGCTGTATTCATAGCTGACAAGCATCTGTGTAGCATGGAGAGCTTGTTTTGTCTATTGGATTTTCTGTACTTCACAGCAACTGATGCATGGCTGAAGCTGCTCACGCTGTTCTTAATAGTACAGTGCAGTGTGAGATCCAGAGGAGAAGAGAGTATTTTGTGGTGGAGATGGAGTCAAAATGCCAACATTATGTATGCCAGAGGATAGCCTTGGTCATGTCCAGCATCTTGCCCATATTGAGGATAACCGGAGGGTCATCTCGCACAATATGGGCTCAAGATCTGCAACATGGAGAGGTTTTCTGGGCAACGGTGGAGGCGTTTACAGAGAACCAATGGATGGCACATTTTAGGATGTCAAAAGGCACCTTTAATTTTAATTGGAACTCCTCACCCCGGCACTTACCAAGCACACTACTCAATGGAGACAGCCCATTGCCCCGAGCAGAAGACTTGCGATCGACTTGTGGTGGTATGCCACCCCTGGCAAGTACCACACAATCTCCTGCTTGTTTGGTGTCGCATCTCCACGGAGAGTGTTTTGGTGCATGAAGTGACCAAGGCAATCCTGGATACCTTGTATCACGGTTTATTGCCCTACCCCAGGGACAGCGTCTGGATGAGACAGTGTCCAGTTTCCTGCACCGCAGTTACCCACGGTGTGCTGGGGCGAATGATGGCACCCACATCCCCATAATTTCATAATTTCTCCAACAGGCAGCCCAGCTAACTACTACAGCAGAATTGGATGGCAAGCCATCATTCTACAAGCCGTCATTGACCATCATTATTGGTAAGCCATTTTTATTATTTTTATTTTGATTTATAATGTGACTTGCATGCAATAGAAAGGATCTCACTCTCTATAGGATTATGTTACACACTACTATGTGTTTACTTTTAACAAGATATTATCTTTCTTTCACAGCTTCACTGATGTTTTCATTGGCTGGCCCGGTCATGCTCATGATGCTCATGTGCTGGCCAATTCTGATCTTTATAAGATTGCAGAGGAGAGACAACATAGTTGGCTGTTTCCTCATGAGGTAAACATACATACTATTTTGACATGTTTATAGCTGCTACCTACTGTAGATATGTATTTTGTACAATACCTAATCATGTGTTTTTTGTTTTATTATTATTTGGATGTCATCAACAATTTGCCCAGATATACATTCAATGTAATGCTTATCATGTCTGGCACATACCTTCTGCCCAATAGTAACAGATGTGTATACTTACAAATAGAGTAGCAAATAGTTTTTAGGGTGTAGTGTAGGCAAGGCCATCCTGTATATCTCCAAGTTCCTGAATGCTCGACAACAGTTTTGATAATAGCAAATGCGGCAACTGTGGCAGGGAATGCTGTAATGTGTAGTTTGACAACAGGGGGAAAGACACAGATTGGCCATGCCTAGTTTAATGCTTTTTTAATGTAAAAAGCTATAATATGTCATAGAAGGAAGTAGATATACCTGTAGTGTACCAAGTCTACTAGGACACAGTTACCTGTAAAGCCTTTAATATTTAATGAAATGTTTGTTTTGACTTGCAGAAGTCCAGGCTTGCGGACGGTTTTGAGGTATCAGTCCACATCATCAGGGATGCTGTGTATCCATTAAGAAGGTGGTTAATGAAAGGGTACAGCCAACTTTCCAATGAACAGATAACCTACACCCATGCCATCAGCTCAGCCCGAATGGTTGTTGAAAATGCATTTGGACAAGGGACATTGGTGTAAGCTTGTTAAAGCAGAATGATATAGACATTCACCTCATTACAGATGTTGTTGCGGCACGCTGCTTAAACATTTGTGAAATACAGCGAGAAAACTACATGCCGGAGTGGGACATCGTGGAGGAGCCTGTTGGGGGTGATCTTGCTCCCCTTTCAACCACCTCTGATGCTTCTAGTACAAGCAACGAAGCAGAACAGATTTAAAGCACATTAGTTAGAAACATACATTCAATGGGGTCATTGTAAAAAAAGCACAACATTTGTTTTTTCATATTCAAGTTTTATTTTAATAAGCCCCTTTTTTTCATTTACAAAAGATGCGTGAAAGCCTTACTTCCATATTTGTTGCATAGGAAAGAATATCACACAAAATACAACACGACCAATAGTTGTAAATAATTCACATGTATGTATATAAAATTGTCAACATATTTAGGCATGTCCTTTGTTTGCGTAGCTCATTTCATGAGCGGATACAATTAACACAAAATGTTTTTTATTATAACAAATGAGGCATTACACACCGCCTTACAATAAAAGTAATGTGCACATTTACTTCTAAGCACAATGTTCTCCATACTGTATATATGTATGGGTTGAGATTGCTCAAGCTCATATTATGAGCGTATAATGTACATGTAAACTCAATTTTTTATTTTGAATTTAAAACAATAAGGCATTACAGTCTCCGAAAAAAAAAAATAATGTTAATTACGCATATACCTCTGAGCACAATGTACTCCATCTTTAAGTTTTTTTTGTTTAGATTTTGCTCATATTACAGTATGAGCGTAAACAAAGTGAAAAAAAAGTAAAAAATTTTAGAATTTTACAAAGGAGGCATTAAACACCCCATTAAAATAAAACAGTTATGTGCACATATACTTATGTGCAAAATACTCTACATATTTATTAATAGACTTTAATATAACAAGGTGATATTAGGAGCATTTAATTCACCTATTAAGACAGCAAAACCAGAGTCTATGATATTTAAAACATCAGAAAATTAAACATGTGACATATGTTGTATGTCTATTTAACAGCTCTTTGCATACCACACTTACATATTTCTGAATACTGTAAACTCGGGATTATTGGTAGGAGTATGTTCTTGTGACGGAGTACTAGTAGACAAAGGGCCTGATTCAGAGCCGCTCGTAAGCGGCCGCTCGTTCGCTCTGAGCGATGTTCGCACATTTGCGCATGCATATGGGTTGTAATGCGCATGCGCCAACCAGTCAGTGCGATCGGAAATCGAGCACTCGCCAAATAGCGAGTGCCTGCTAGTTTGAGTGACAGGATGAGGCGTTTGTGGGTGGTAACAGGGGAAGGTGCTTGAAAACGGGGAGTGGAGATCCGAACGCAGGCGTGCCAAACGGTCAAAACGGGCGTTTTAAGGGTGTGCATAATTAACAAAGCAGCGTCATCGGCCACGTCACTTGGTTGTCTCTTAGCCTGAACTGTTCGCATGATTGCGGTAGGATAAACCTACCACAAGCACTGTGAGCAGTTCAGACGCCTTTCGATGTACTCGATTAATCAAATAAATAGCGGAGATGACGTATGATGCGAGCAGCCAGGGGGCGTTTTTACAAAATAGCGAGCGCATGTTTCGTTCGCTCGCTCAGACATAGAGGTGTCAACAGACCGCAAAGAGCGAGCGCTCAATTTAAATATCTGGCCCCTTTTTCTGAACGAGCGAGCACAAATAGCATCCGGCTCTGAATCAGGCCCAAAGTCTCTATAAATAGTTGTCCTTGGTTTACATTATCTAATGTACTATCAGAAAATGTTGATGGTGACTCAGGCTTTTGCATATGCTGGGATGTAGGCCCAAACAAGGTAGGAGACTTTGCTTGTTGTGCATACTGTGATGTAGGTAGCCCAAATGGGGTAGTAGACTTTGATTGTTGCGCATACTAGGATGTAGGCCCAAATTCTGTGGGAGACTTTGCTTGTTGCGCATACTAGGATGTAATTGCCCCAAACAAGGTGGGAGACTTTGCTTGTTGCACTTACTGGGATGTAGGTGTCCCAAATGAAGTGGGAGACTTTGCTTGTTGTGCATACTGTGATGTAGGTGGCCCAAATGACGTGGGAGACTTTGCTTGTTGCGCATACTGGGAAGTAGTTGCCCCAAATGAGGTGGGAGACTTTGCTTGTTGCACATCCTGGGATGTATTTACCCTATATGAAGTTGGAGACTTTACTTGCTGCACATACTGTGATGTATACACAAATGAGGTGGGAGACTGAACTTGAAGCGCATACTGGGATGTTGTCCCAAATGAGTTAGGACAGTGTGTTTGTTGGGTAAAATGGGTGGGGGGTGGCACATGTATTGGTGTGGAGCGTATTTCACTCGATAGTTGCGCTAAAAAAAAAATCACGGTTATCCTACATAGCTACTATTTGCGCTAGTAAATTGCTCTGCAATTCTCGCTCATTGTCCATGAATTGCTGCAGTCTGTGTCAAAGCTGAATAATTGGATGAGACAAGTTCAGCTTAAAATTTAATCGCGATGACGCCATTTTGCGACTGGCCGCAAGACGCCTTCTTGTGAATGGCAGCAAGACTCCATTTTAGAAAAGAAAGCTTACACAAGCGCCATTTTGTCAAAAATACATAGTACACAATCCACAGTGCAAAATTGCTAAAAGTAGCAATTTTGCTACTCACAACGCAAAGTTGCTAAAAAGTAGCACAAACAGCTTTTTAACAATCTTCCCCAAACACCTACCGACGGTGTTTAGCAGACATAAAATAACTTTCCAACACATTAAAATCACTACAGACTTATATTTGAGCAGGAGCAAATTAGTGGTGTTTTCCCTGCACTTCATGTTAAACATAGGACAACGCAAATAGCTATTTAGATGCACAGCCAGCTTTTTAGTGATCTTTCCCAAACCCATACTGGCATGCTCACACACATACACAGAAGCCTTTCCAACTTAGTGCTGGTCGCTAAGTGCCCCACAGACCCTCAAACGCATAACACAATTTAGTGTAATTTCTCCCCGCATACACATTTAAAAGCAATGGTCCCGCAGCGTGAAAGGAATGATTATTACTTGGTTTAATCGCAATGTCAGCATATAAAGAAATGAATGTTTTCTGTAACTATGGCTTAGTAAATGGCAATTGGACCGTGTTTGGTGCCGTACTGATCTACTCTGTTCCCACAGCGTTCCGGTGGCATCGGTGAGGAGATCAGAACATGCGGCTATGAAATATGAATGTTAGAGAGAATAACTTCTTGAAATGTTGTATGCCATAGTTAGATTAGATTTATTATGCAGCGGGAAGATGAACACAAACAGGCTGTTAGAGGCTGGGTTGAGTCTTTGCACTGACCTATGAATTGTACCGTAACGGAAGAAGCAAGAAGAGGAATCAATGAGAACCTGCCAACGTATTCTATTGTATTGCTTATCCCAGTACGGGTATATATGTGAGTGCTCTGAAACGAGATGCCAGGCTGAGGTGTTCCTGTTATGCTGTTTCGACGAAGTTCTCAATATTGATGCCGGTATCTGGTCCCAAAGCGCATGCGTATGTATTGACTGTACCTTGTGACCTAATGTTTGTACAATTTAGTTTGCACTCTTTGTTAGATCATAGCGTGATAACATCTGTACTTTTACCTGAATAATAATCTTTAGCGCGTTGGACCGCTATTCAACTGTCTTAGAGTTTTATTAATGGTATAATTAAACTAGGGATGTGCAGGCTCGGTTCTACTCGGTTCCGTTCGGTTCTTTTTACCGGATCTTATTGGGTTTCAGCTGTCACGAGTTTTGGATAGCCAATAAGATTCGGTAAAAAGAACCGAACGGAACCGAGTAGAACCGAGCCTGCACATCCCTAAATTAAACACAGCGCTAATTAGCAACACCGTATGGTTTTAGAAGGTATAGGCAGGTTTTGTCTTAGAGGTTCTAGGCAGGTGAATCTTAGAGGTTTATAGGCAGGAATGTACTAAAGGTTCATTGCACGATTCAACATAT
Source organism: Taudactylus pleione (assembly GCA_031769625.1). Lineage (NCBI taxonomy): Eukaryota > Metazoa > Chordata > Amphibia > Anura > Myobatrachidae > Taudactylus > Taudactylus pleione. The sequence continues at coordinate 11,144,628 of JAUIMM010000608.1, read as the reverse complement.
GGCATCCTCTTGAGCCTGCCATTCCGAATCCAGCTCATGTAGTTGTTCACACAGAATATAGTCATGGCTTTGGTAGCGACCTCTATTTTGGTCTTCTTCTTTTTACCTGTTGGAACTGTGAAAACTGAAAACAAAAGAGAGAAAACATTAAGCATTACAAAGATGAAAATAATGATTGAAACCCATGATTGTAAATGAGCCAAAAACAAAGAGCAGCATTATCAAAGCCTCTGTGTATGCGGTGACCATCCTCTAGCACAAGTTGAATGCTGCAACAGATACAGTTTCATTCTAGCACATTCTATAGACAACTCTTGTTAAATACGAGATCAAAGTACCATAAAACTCGCAGTTATATGTGAAGAATAGGTACAATATTTACCAATGCTTTGCTCCATGTTATAAAGAAAACCTACTATAAATTGCAAATCACATAGGTTAACGCTGCAATACATAGAGGTAATTGAGGTGAACTTACCGTTACTGCGTAGGTTGGGCTTGTCTCGCTGGGTCTATGGCTGGGACTCTGAACCTTGGCTCTGCAACGGTGCTATCACATCTGTGGCGGGGCTTGGTTCCATGATCATGGTGGTAGATGAGACGTCATCAGGTTCATCATCAAATAGGACCTGCGATGATGCCAGACTCTGCTGGCTGCACTCAGGAGTGGATGAAAGCATTGAAGGCGTACCTGTTGTTGTTGCTGACAGTGTGCCAGCATCACTTGATGAAGATAGGGCTATGGAGTTGTATAGCGCTCTATGCCCAAAGACGGAACTGTACAAAGTTGACTTGCTGCCAGGTCTTCACAATACCCCTGCTGGACAGGATCTTTGCAATGTTGCCATAGATCATGGCATCCTTAACAGTGCCTGTAATTTTGACTTTAATTTTCTCCTCTCCTCTCACATGTAAGAGCTCCCGGACCTCCTCCTCCTTCCAATGAGACATGATCTCCACTCCTCAATTACTGACAGTCTGCTGCCGAACTGCGAGCAACATCGCACAGCCGTACTGGTAATGCACAGATTCCCAAACATCAGGAATCTGCGTAAATAACTGATCTGCGTCCGCAGCTGAATAAGGCCATCAGTTCACAGTTTTGACCTGTCAAACCTTTAGGCCAAAACTGATAAGTTTGAATGACATGTTATTGTAGATTCTTTTATGTTTGGTACTTTGCCATTGTTTGTAAATGTTTTATATCTCCAGTTATTTTTTTAAAATTTTGGCAAATATTCACCTTGCAACAGACTGTTACCCTATACCTGTGACTGTCTTTGAGCTCTGTACAATTTGTATTTTGTACATGGTCTGATTAATTGAGGTTTTTTTTTACATGAAACATTTCACATTTATTGTAGAATTAAGAAGTTGCTGAATACAAAGAAACATCATTAAAAAACAATCCCCACTGTAATACAGCTTTACAGATTCTGGGCCTGATTCAGAGCCGCTCGTAAGCGGCCGCTTGTTCGCTCCAAGCGATGTTCGTATAACTGCGCATGCATATGGGTCTTAATGCGCATGCGCCAAACAGTCATTGCAGTCGGAAATCGAGCGCTCGAAAAATAGCGAGTGCCTGCTAATTTGAGTGACAGGATGAGGCGTTTGTGGGTGGTAACAGGGGAAGGTGCTTGAAAACGTGGAGTGGAGATCCGAACGCAGGCGTACCAAACGGTCAAAACGGGCGTTTTAAGGGTGTGCATAATTAACGTCATCAACTACGTCACTTGGTTGTTTCTTAGCCTGAACTGTTCGCATGATTGCGGTAGGAAATCCAACCACAAGCACTGCGAGCAGTACAGATGCCTTTCGATGTACTCAATTAATCTAATAAATAGCGGCGATGACGTAGGATGCGAGCGACCTGGGGGCATCTTTACAAAATAGCGAGCGCATGTTTCGTTCGCTCGCTCAGACATAGAGGCGTCAACAGACCACAAAGAGCGAGCGCTCAATTTAAATAGCCGGCCCCTTTTTCTGAACGAGTGAGCGCAAATAGCGTCCGGCTCTGAATCAGGCCCTCTGTTTGTAACTGGTTGTAGCAGTAGACCTCATACAGGGCCTTAGTCAGAATTAGATGCACACAGACTCACAATATGTGATTGCAAGTACATTCGCATTTATGTGCTTTATTCAGAGTCAATCGCACATTTTTCAACTCCATCCCCTTGGCTGGGACTCTCTCTCTGTCGCCCCCGGGTCTGACATGGCAGGTTTCCGTGGTGGCAATGTGCATTCGCAAATTGTGAGATATCACAATACACGATGGAAACACATTGGTCATTGGCCGGATAGAACCGATAATAAATAAACAAGTGTAAAGGTACAGTAGCATAGGCATAGAGTCAATATTTTTTAAGGTTTTCCCTTTCCCAAATGAATTAAAAAAAATATTTATTTTGTAAAACAAAAGAGATTGCCAGGCAGGTACCATATGTGGGTGGCAATGGGAAGGGGAGTTGCGACTCAAACACAGGTGTGTCGCGACCATTTTCGTGGCGTATATCAGCATGCAACTGCGTACACAGAAATAATGGCTCTGGCGACTCAGTTCCGGTGGTCAATCTCAGTAAACATAGGGATACTCAGAACTCCAATAATCGACTGTTCTGCACCGGATGCTGTGTCTTTGCACTCAATATTGTAGCATGGATTTGCAAAGCTACCGGTGGGAGTCTCAATAAAATACCGGCGGCTGCGACATTTGCCCATTTTTGCACAGCCGCTGTGTACAAATCTCAGCAGCGGTGGCATTAGCGTCCATCTCTGAATCATCTCTGAATCAGAACCGTTATCTCCTTAGTTAATGCTCATTCAAGTGTCATTTATGTACTGAAAATAGAAATCTGGACATTTTCATTTTCAAATTTTAACTTTTTTATTACTCTGGTATTTGTTTGTAGAAAATCACATTTAACCATTTAAAGTTAACCTTGCTTATGCAAAAAGTATCCTACTAAGTGCATTAAATCACTTTTAATTAGCAGAACCTCAATGGTTGCTAAGTGCACACTCTCCTACCTTGAAGCTCATTTAATATCTTGTGTAGCAATGTGGAATATTGTTTTGCACATGAGCACAGGAGAGTGCAGCACATTTGATTAAAGTGGTCTCTACAAGAGGTGTATGACTGGCACCACCTAGGGGGTTTCTAGCATCAACCAGGGGCATTTTAGCACCACCCATATGGTGTATCTAGCACTAATTTAATGTAATCAATCCCTATCATATAAACATGTCCCCCCAAATCATGCTTCACCCAATCTCCTTATATATCCCTCCCAACTCCCTCATCTAACTTAATATTATATTTTATAATAGTTTTTATAATATTTGAATCACCTTCAGGAGAGGGACACAACTGAAAATCTGTGAGATAAATAATTGTCACAGGCACCTGGAGTCACTGCAGATGAGATGTGTGCTGTGCAGCCTGTGCTTCTTCCCGGACTTGCAAACAGTGTGTGAAGTGGTGGAAAGGCATGTCATGTCACACCGGGAGGAGCTTTGGACATTAAGGGGTCTATTTACTAAGCAGTGTTAGGAGACAGAGTGAAAAGTGATAAGAAAGTGATAAGGTGCCAGCCAATCAGCTCCCAACTGTCATTTTTCAAACACAGCCTGTGAGATGACAGTTGAGAGCTGATTGGCTGGCACCCTATAACTTTCTTATCACTTTTCACTCTGTCTCCTAACACTGCTTAGTAAATAGACCCCTATGGGGTTTATTTACTAAGCTTTGTTAGGAGATAAAGTGAAATGAGATAATGTACCAGCCAATCAGCTCCTAACTGCCATTTTTCAAACACAGCCTGTGACATGGCACTTAGGAGCTGATTGGCTGCTACCTTATCACCGTTCACTTTATCTCCTAACAAAGCTTAATAAATAGACACCTAACAGACATAAGAGGGCTACCTCTACCAAGCATCTTTCCACCACTACACCGACCTTGGCCCTCACCTGCTGGGCAAGTGACCTTGTTGGACAACCTGCAATGAGGATAGGGCAGTACAAATACCAGTGCTCTATTATAACAGTATTAATAAGAATTTGCACTGCGAGGGGCAGTAAGTAGCGCCAAGCCTGCTGTTCGGTTGAGCGTGGACACACCTGGCACACCCCATGCACAAGCTTATGCATGTGAGAGCACAGTAAGGAGTATGAAGGTGGCTAGCCCACAGTTCAGCAGAAAATTCTCTGATCTTCTAATTTTTTTCTTAAGGAAATGCAAACTAAGCATCCCCACACCTTCTATATCATGAAGGTTTAATACATTAATTTTCCATACAAATGTGCAGATTTGCACGCAGGCTAATATCATCATCACATTGTGATAGGGATGCAGCCCTGCACATTGCACTTGAAATTACCCTTAATATTTAGTGTTATTGTTTTCATTTACCAATACAGTATATGCAATGTACATCTATACTTAGAGGCCTATTTATCAAGCTTTTCCAACTCTAAAATCAGACAGAAACAACAGTATGATTTTCTCAAAATAATGATTTTTTTTAAGCTGTAACATAGGCGATATCACATTTATTTCCTGTATGCATCGGAGCATACTGCCATCTCCATTCAATGTATAGGGACATTGCTATTGTACAATATAACAAGCTCCAAACAACTTAGGGGTCTATTTACTAAGCAGTGTTAGGAGACAGAGTGAAAAGTGATAAGGTGCCAGCCAATCAGCTCCCAACTGTCATTTTTCAAACACAGCCTGTGAGATGGTAGTTAGGAGCGGATTGGCTGGCACCTTATCACTTTTCACTCTGTCTCCTAACACTGCTTATAAAATAGACCCCTAAATGTTTTGGAGCTTTTCTACGACAGCTACAGTAATGCAACTTTCAGATGGCATAAGCACACACTTTATATAGAGCTATCAGAGTGTAAAAAAGGATCTCTCCATGTCTCTCTGTTGCCTCTGGCTTTTCCAGTGCGCATGCATGATGTAAGGCTCATTAACACGGTCAAGACAACACTCAGAGTTTTGTATTTGCTGGGACAGCGGCTTATCGTAGCATCACCACCATGGTAAATAACCCAAACATCCTTAAAAATCACATTGTTAGGTGCCCAAAAAAAAAGAATTCAAATTTTTGGGACTATTTTGAAATTATTATTAAATCGATTCCATTTTCTTATAGAACAAATAGTAAGGTAAATGAATTCAATATGTTTATTTTAAAACAATTCATTTTAAGTTAACAAAGAATGTCCTTGAATCTGCTGCTTTGTAATAGTTGTTTAGATCAACAAATGTGTAGATGACACAAGGTCATGAACACATTGTGCAATGAGAGGAGAAATAAAATCTGTATGTGGAATATGGATTTAATGGGTTGGAAAGTCAAGGAACTTTGACAAACAGCAACTTAACCAATCCAACTAGGAAGTCTGAGAGCCATTTGAATTCACATCACACTACACCTGGTAAGAATTAGTCTAGCACAGCATCATCAATCATAGTGTGCTTGTCAGATTTGACATCTTTTAGGTCTACATTGTATGCTTAATGACTGCATTACAGGAAATGTAAACAGACACAAAATATACAGGTATGCTTTACATTTTTTTTCTTTTACAAAAGACAAACAATTAGTTTTTAAAACAAAGAAAAAAAAAGACTACACAAACCTTAACCATAAAATATCAACATATAAAACAGGCATATTAAAAATTTCAGTGTATAAAGAAGTGAAATAATTGCTTTTAAGTCAGTGTCTCATAGGAAGTAATCCTCCTCTTGTATAACATTTTACTTTAATACTTAAAATGTATTTTTCATCTTTAGAAATTTAAAAAATATAAACATCCATTTTACTGAGTTTCCAAATGTGTGCAACATGTTTGGGAATTAAAACACTTTCATTAAATATAACGGAAAATGCAGTGAAATGTTGTGCAAAACAAGTTTTCCAGATGTACTCTCCATTTTGTGGAGGTGTGAAGTTCCAGAGATACAATACTTACTGAATGTTCGGTAAGTGGCCACTCATCATAATTTGTGCAAATTTGCATCTAAAAGAATTTATGGTCTATGTATTTATCAATGACCCTATGGTCAATTCATTTTGCTGTGTGTTGTGGCAAGAGTAGGGATGTGAATACATCATAAGGTGAATTTCCACCCGCAACACATGATAAATTTTGCAGTGGAATGCGTAATGAGTGGAAATATATAAGTGAACAGTTTAGAAAATGTTGCTGAGCTGTACTCTTACACAAGTAAGATACAAAGTGTATGTTTTGAAAGCATTAGTCCACTCTGTCGGATAGCGTGCATGTGTATGTGTGAGTGTACATGTGGTAGGGAACATAGATTGTAGCTCCACTGGGACAGGAACTCATATGAATTATTATTGTGCTGAAATATTCTCTGTGAAGCGCTGTGGAATATGTGTGCATTATATAAATATCTGTTAACTAATAAATAAATAAATAAATAAATAATGTTAATGTTTGTTATAAACCCAAAAGGTGATAATTTTAAATTGCATACAGAAAAAAGTTGCCCTGGATGCACTCCACATACAGATTAGTAATATGAATATTAGGAAAACTACTTAAGAGTTAAAATAAAATAAAATTACATTTGCCTAGCATTCTAAAACTCAAAACAATATTTTTTCAGTCCCTATAAACACATGATATCTTACACAATATTACAAACAAAATATAGTACAAGCTATTTTCAAATAAATGTTGTCTTATGCAAGCACTAATAAACATCACAATAAATTGTATTCTCTATAATAAACATTTGAAACCCCAAACATATGCACTATCCATATTATTAATGTTATGAACTACAGCTGAAGTTGTATTTTAGGAAAACAGAATAAATATTATAATTATAGTACAGATTATTTTCAACTCGTCTTTATTAAGTAATACTCTATAATAATAATAATAATAATAATAATAATAATGTTTGTCAATATTATTGATAATGTATATTGTTTTGAACAAAATATTTTTGGTTTAATTTTAGTTACAATGATAAGCTAAACTTTCTTTGTGCTATCACTATACTAGGACTTTTTTCTTTACATAACGCTGAGCACATTTGTATATGTGAAAGTAGAGATAGTGTTAATGATAACTACTACTGTATGAATTCAGTATTACAAATGTGCAATGCAAGATATCAACATACCCTGATATAAGGTTATAAAATTGATCATAAACAGTATTTTTATAGTAAGGAAAAGTAAAAAAAATTTCAGTTATAGTATTCGCATATGTTGGTAATTCTCTAGATCACATCATGTACTCATTGTGCAGTAACGAGAATGTTTTCTGTAAATAGTGTCATATTGAAATCATTTATAATGTATTTTTTATATGATAAAGGAGTCAAAGAAACACAAATTCTAAGTAGCTCAAATTTCATAAACGTTTACATGTTTTTAGAACTCAACATACATTGCTACATATTATATTACTCGCTAATGTTGTTATAACATATTATGAAACTAGCATTATTTTACTCCAACTGCTATTGTGTAAAAGTTTTAACTCTTTCAAACTACTGTAACAGTAAAATCATCTGCCACCAAGTAATTGACAGCAAAACTTCACTGAATTTCTTTATGATGGTCTCTATTTGTTTAATAGCTTAAATAATAAAACAGGATGTCATTTTTTATAATTTATTTAACTAACCATTGTTAAAAATGAAAATGATAGAAAAGACGCAGAATTTTTTTTATCTGATTTTATTTTTTATTTTTATTTTTTTAGGTAATTGAACCATATAACATTATTATAGATATTCCCAGCATTTTATTGATATACTTTTAGAAAGTCTCAAGATAACAGATGAGATGGACATAGAAAACAAGAACACTATTGGGTGTTCACGTAGAAACGTAGTTAATAAATTCTAGTCATACAAAACATGTACTGTATGTATTATGTACATTGGCAGATTTCCATTCAGGACAAAAATATTCTTTTTTTTTATAAAAAGAAGCATACTTTCTCCCACATAATATCCAAGTAATAATTATGCAGTCATTATGGCTCTGCAGTATTCACATATTAAAAAAAAAGTTCCCAATTAAAGGCACAGTTAAGCTGTAGCACAGATATTGTCTTTTATATATCTATTGTTTTTTTAGTTTTTTTTTTAGCATTTATTGTGAAGCTCTTCAGCTGACTGATGCCCAAAGGGGAACTAACAAATCACTCAGCTGGTGGCTGACACTGGTCTTGAAAAAAGCTAGTAAGGAACACTTTCCGTCTTTCAGAGCCTCCACACCAGCTGTCACCCTGCTATGGGTGCTGAAAAGCTCCTGTCACTTCATCCAAAGGGATTTACTTGGTCAGAAGGAAAATTTAAATACAAAGCATGCAGCTAAGAACCTAGTGAAAAGGATTATGAGTGCACAAGAGCACATGTGTATAAGACACTAATACATCTTTAGGAAATTTCAGATCCCTAAAGCCAGGATTAGTGCCAGAGGCAGGGTGGTATACATATGCAGGGACCTTTACCATTCCAGTTATTATCACTCTCACTATTGAACTTTATAGATCTTTTATTAGGCTATTTTAAAACTTCTGTCATGGGAAAGAAAATTCCTGCTCTGAAATCTCGGTGTCACCTGTTTATAAAACAACTTTTGCTGGCATTTGTTTACAATCTGTTTTTATACGTTTAGCTGTGTAACTTAATAGAATATAAAGGATTTATAATATATTTATTTACAGGTGGGGCATATTGTTTTTACATTGTATGAATACAAAGTTTGCATAAGTGTGTTTCTTTGTAGACAATATTAGTAAAGTCCAGATATCTGCACTGAAATTAAATTAATAGGTTATTCAAATACTGTAGTGATCAAGCATAAGGACGAAATATGAAATATGTAAATGTGGGTAATCAGAAAGAAGTGTAGAGACATGCATGCTGCACTTAACGAATCTCATGCCATCAGCCTTTAGAGGTCACTACAACCTCACTGCACAGAATTTTTGAAGCGAATGAGAAAGTTGGAAGGTTCCATTTTTTTCTGTCCCATAGATTCGCTTTCTGAGAGCGCAGTTTAAATGTCTTCACATGGCCTATCATGTATCCAGCCCAGCAAGCTGATTAGTGAAGCAGCTTGACTCTGACATACACTTTATGCCAACCAGAAGCTGCCATGCACAGCTACCTTATTCACTGTGGAGACAGGCCCGAAGCGAAATTGTAACACAACAAAATGCAAATCAGAGGAGCCTTACCACACTTAAAATGAGATGACTGTAATATGTAACAGCTTAATTTGCCCACAGACATGACTGATGGCTTCTTCTTATCTTTAAGAGCATAATTTTAGATTTCCACTTTTTTTTTTTAAATTGTGATCGCTGCATTTCATTTTTAGTATGTTATATTTTATATGTGTTCAATATTAATCTGTGCAAACATCAAATATGTCTGTGCAGAATCTCGGTAATATGAATATTGGGGAAAATTAATTTATAATACATATTGTTTTTAAATATTTTTAGATGTCAAATATTAAAATGTAAATTATTCCAAAACAAATGTATCTACAGTTTACCAATATATACCAAGCATGAAATTAAAGAGGCTTTTCAAGAAAAATCTACTGTAGCCCCTATGCCTCCGGGGACCTCAACACAACAGGATGGGAGTTGGGTGTTACACTTCACAGCAAGACTTTTGTTACCTTTTCTGGATTTACTTCTTGACACAGGTTTCTCCAATTGAGCCAGTTTTTTCTTCAGGTTGCAGATCCTTGCAGGGTCCGCCAAAAGATGACTCAGGAAACCCCAACCTGACTCTCTAAAAACACTTGGAGGAACACACACACACTTACATGTGAAGGGACAAACACTCACATTTATTGGTATAAAGGACAGGTATCCTTGTGGCCATCTCAACAAATTGCAAATCCCCTTAGAGTAGGATGCAAATACAATAACATGCACATGCAATAATACAATGGCAATAGTAGGAATCCAATGTAATGATAACAAGATTTTTAATATGATGATAGTTCCTGTAACAACATACAGTATTGTACATTCAATGTTTGAAAACACAGTACACAATATACTGGGAATAGATGTAATGAAAAGAAGCAGAGTAATATTTTAAATTGCAACCACTACTAACTGAATGGTAAGATTAAGGGGGGTATTTATCAAAGCTGGGAGAGATAAAATTGTAAAAAATAAATTCCCAACCAATCAGCTCCTAATTTTCATTTTGAGCCCCCCCTCTTCCCCCCCAAATTTTGATCTTGGGCATCCCACCACGCAGGAATACCATCAGGGAGGCGACTGATAGGCTCCAAATTTATTCTGCAGCAAGACAACGACCCCAAATATACAGCCAATGTCATTAAGAACTATTTTCAGCATAAAGAAGAACAAGGAGTCCTAGAAGTGATGATATGGCAGCACAGATGGTGTAATGGTTAGCATTACTGCCTCACAGCACTGAGGTCATGGGTTTGATTCCCACTACGGCCCTAACTGTGTGGAGTTTGTATATTCTCCCTGTGCTTGCGTGGGTTTCCTCCGGGTACTCCGGTTTCCTCCCACACTAGGTTAATTGGCTCACCACAAAATTGACCCTAGTGTGCATGTGTGTGAGTATGTGATAGGGACTATAGAGTGTAAGCTCCACTGGGGCAGGGACTGATGTGAATGGTAAGATATTCTCTGTAAAGCGCTGCGGAATATGTGTGCGCTATATAAATAACTGGTAATAAATAAATAAATATGCCCACCACAGAGCCCTGATCTCAACATTATCGAGTCTGTCTGGGATTACATGAAGAGACAGAAGGATTTGAGCAAGCCTACATCCACAGAAGATCTGTGGTTAGTTCTCCAAGATGTTTGTAATTGGAACAACCTCCATGCCGAGTTCCTTCAAAAACTGTGTGCAAGTGTACCTATTGATGCTGTTTTGAAGGCAAAGGGTGGTCACACTAAATATTGATTTGATTTAGATTTCTCTTCTGTTCGTTGACTTTGCATTTTGTTAATTGATAAAAATTAACTATTAACACTTCTATCTTTGAAAGCATTCTTACTTTGCAGCATTTATTCCACTCCTGCAAAAAACTTTTGCACAGTACTGTATAAAGAAAAATAGATAGATAGATAAAAATCATAATCGCATTGGCATATTATAATTGGTTTAACCTCTGACCTCTCCCTCCAGTGTCAGTGATGTTTCTTCCAGAGATTTCCAGCATAAAACACATCAAAGGCTAAAAATCTTTTTTTGCCATAGTTACTCATTACATACCACCTAATGATGAAAACAAAAGCACTCCTGAAAATCATCCAATGACACCATCACAACATAATTCACAAGTAAAGAAACACTTCTTAAAGAATTAAAAGCGAGGATATTACAAAAAATACAATAGTAGAGTTGAAAATAAAATTCTAAGAATAATCTACAAAAAGAAAGAGGTGCTGATAAAATAAATAGATGAGGGGACAGAGTGGTGGAGTACTGGGGGGCAGGAGGAGTAAATGTGGGGGCAGCATTGAAGAGAGAAAAGAGAGAGAAAGAGAGAAACCCAGGTATCGCCAAGTACACCATCTGATAAGGGATGTAGTTGAGATTCTGGTAGTTGGGAATCCTGACACCTGTCAGAATCCCGGCACCAGCATCCCGACCGCCGGCATCCCGTTCGCCGGCACCCTGACAGTAAGTATTGGGGTTAGGAGGAAGGTTAGGTTTAGGGGTTAGGCACTAGGGGGAGAGTTAGGGTTAGATTGCGGGAGGAAGGGGTAGGTATAGGCTATGGGGGGATGGTTAGGGTTAGGTTGTTAGGAGGGAGGGTTAGGTTTAGGGGTTAGGGTACTAACCGCCAGGTGTCATTATCCTAACCCTGTCGGGATGCTGGTGTCTGCATTCTGACTTCCGGGATCCTGAACACCAGCATCCTGTACCCAACCCTCTAATAATCTCTTCTGAGCCACCAGGACCCCATACTGCTGATGTCACATCACAGTGTGACCTTCAACCTAGCCAGCCAATACAGTTTGTGCTACTGTACTGCGCATGCTCAGCAACTCCGTCCCCCATGTCTGTGTGAGTCCCTCTACATCTGTAAATTCCTCTCTATGTCTGCATGTTCCCCTCTATGTCTGCATGTGTCACTATATGTCTGTATGTGCCCCCAAATACTGTATGCCCTCTCTTGTGTTCTGTATTTTGTCTTTCATATGTTCTGTATTGTGCTACAGTATCTCTTGTTTTCAGAAAATGACCTTAATTGTTTTTCTGATCACCCCACGGAATGATCCTTATTGTGCTCCCTCCAGTGTCTATAGGTTCTGTGCTTCCCCCATATACTTTTTATTATGCTCCACTGTTAGTATTTTCTTTTTGTGTTCCTCATCACCCAATATCTGTAAGTTCTTAAATGTGGTCCTACATCTTTATGTAAATTCTGATTAATGACGCATTGGGGATAAATTATGGCGCTTGTAACAATGCATAACTTTTGATTATTTAGCTGTGAGATATAAAGTCGGTGCATTTGTCTTTAAAAAAATCACCAATTTAAATATAGCAGCAGTACTACCAACAAATCTGCACTTTTACAAACTTGTACTCTATTAGATTTTCATCACTGACTGTTTTAAGATGTTGGTGTAACAGCGTTAAGAAAAAGAGACTCATTTTGGGGGGCACTCAGATAAAGAAAATTATTATCACATAAATAATTACTTTTATTAGATATATATTAATAGTGAAAACCTAAGAGTTATGGTACACTTACCATTGATAACTTTTTTCTTCGAGGTCCATAGGGTCCACAGGGATACCATGGGTAATGTGGTTGGAGAGATCCAGGCACCAAACAGTTACAGCTTTCAGCTCCCAGGATGCCTCGGGCCCTCCTCCATATAAACCCCGCCCCCAGCCACAGGCCTTCAGTTTTGTAAACATGCCTCAAGGCAGGAGAACGAAAGAGGAGAAGGCAGTACAATCGTAAACCAAAAGCAGTTTCACACAAGATGAGAGAATCAATGACCAAAATAAAAATACCCAATGCAGCCAGGTGCGTCAGGGTGAGCTATTAATGTTAAGTCTACCATAACTCTTATTTTCTTATTCAGGGTCCATAGGAATCCTAAGGGATACCATGGGGATGTCCTAAAGCAGTTCCCCTAAGGGTGGGGGATGCCGCTGAGCAGAAAGGAGAACTCTTCGCCCCAAAGGAAGCATCCTGAGAGGCAAAAGTATCAAAGGCGTAGAACCTAAGAAAAGTGTGGACAGAAGACCACGTGGCTGCTAAGCACAGTTGTTCAGCAGAGGCACCATGATTAAATGCCTATGATGGCCCTACAGATTGAGTAGAATGTGCTGTCACCATGTTTGGGACAGGTAGATCAGCGTATACAGCTGAGAGATAGTCATACATAACCATTGAGCAAGGGTCTGCTTGTTAGCTGGCCATCCTCATTTGCGAAAACCATACAATACAAAAAGAGCATCTGATTTTCTAACAGAGTTCTCCACATATATACGGAGAGCATGAACTACATCCAGGTAGGCTTCACCTACAGAGAGGTCTGGAGCTTGAAAAGCTGGAACTACAAATTCTTAATTTACACAAAAATGGGACACTATCTTAGGAAGGTAACCCTCCCTTGTACAAAGAATAGCTCTATCCTGGTGAAAAATAAAAAATGGGAAGCAACAAGAGAGCGCTGCAAAATCAGAGACTCTGCATGCAGAAGAGATAGCGAGGAGAAAAAGTGTCGTTGCTGTCAAGTCTACAGAGTCCAGAGATTCAAATGGAGGAACTTGCAGCCCTTTAAGAACCAAGACAGATCCCACGGTGCTGCCAGTGGGACAAAAGGAGGCTGAACTCACAGAGCTCCCTGAAAAAATTCTAACATCTGGAAATGAAGCAATCTTTCTCTGGAACCAGACTGACAATGCAGAAACCTGCACTCTCAAAGTAGCCAGGTGGAGACCAAGGTCTAAATCAGCCTGGAGAAAAACCCAGACCCGGTAAACCCTAAACACTTTAGAATCATACTTCATGTGGGAACAACATTGAACAAAAGAACACCAAACCCTGTAATAGATGCGGGCAGAGGCAGGCTTTCATGCCCTAAACATCGTTTAAATCACAGATCTGGTGAAACCTTTGGCTCTTAAGATGGAAGATTCAAGAGCAATGCTGTCAAAACCAGATGAGGTACAGTAAGTACGGATGCTGGCAGGGACCATGTGTTAACAGATCTTGCCATAGAGGAAGAGGATACGGACTGTCTATAGATAGATGCTGTATGTCAGTGAAACAATGATGTCTGGGATAAGTTGGAGCCACTAGTATTATTGCTCCACTTTCCTGCTTGAGGATTATTGGGAGGAGGGAAATTGGAGTAAATAGATACACCAGCTTGAAGTTCCATCTTATTGCATGCACAAATGCTGCTGATGGATCTCTGGACCTGGACAAATACCTGGGGACCTTGTGGTTGTGAGGTGATGACATGAGGTCTATGTCTGGTAGATCCTATTTGTTCACCAAGAGCTGAAACACTCTTGGGTGGAGAGACCACTCTCTGGCATGTATGTCCTGATGACTTAGGAAGTCTGTTTCCCAATTAAGGACTCCCAGTATGAATATTGCTGAAATGGCCGGATGATAATGTTCTGTCCAAACCAGAACTTTTGTCTCTGGAACTGGACCAATACCTGGGGACCTTGTGGTTGTGAGGTGATGACATGAGGTCTATGTCTGGTAGATCCTATTTGTTCACCAAGAGCTGAAACACTCTTGGGTGGAGAGACCACTCTCTGGCATGTATGTCCTGATGACTTAGGAAGTCTGTTTCCCAATTAAGGACTCCCAGTATGAATATTGCTGAAATGGCCAGATGATAATGTTCTGCCCAAATCAGAACTTTTGTCATTTCCTTCATGGCTGCATGACTTTGCGTGCCTCCCTTATGATTGAGATAGGCCACTGTGGTCTCATTGTGGGACTGGATCTTGACCAGCTTGCCGTGGAGCAGATCCTGTGCCATGATAAGTGCTTTGTATACTGCTTGCAGCTCCAGAATGTTTATTGACAGATGACTTTCCTGATTTGTCCATCTTCCCTGAAAGGTGTGATGACCTGTCACTGCCCTCCATCCATGAAGATAGATGTCCGTGGTGAGAAGCACACAATTTGGAATCCAGAATGGGCGCCCTTTGTCCAGATGACACTTTTTCAGCCACCACAAGAGGGAGAGATGAACCTCTGGAGTGAGAAGCTTCATCTGGGACTGTATTAGCTGATACTGTCCGTTCCACCTGGAGAGAATCAATCTTTGCAGAGGCCTGGAATGAAACTGAGCATACCCCACCATGTTGAAGGTGGATACCATTGATCCCAGGACCTGCATCACTGATAGAATGGATACCCGTTGCTTGCATAGCAGTTTGCCTTCTCACAATGATAGGGCCGCAATTTTATCCTTTGGTAGAAACACCCTTTGTACCTGAGAATCCAGAAGTGCTCCCAGATGTACCATCTGCTGTGTTGGAGAAAGAGAGGATTTCTTCCAATTGATGATCCAGCCATGCTTTTGTAGGCAGGCTATGGTCTGTTGAAGATGGTATTGTAAACAACTGGAGTTTGTGCCAATATCAGAAGATCATCCAGATATGGTAGTATTCTGATTCCCTCTTGCCTGAGATAGGCCGTCATGACTGCCATTATCTTGGTAAATACCTGGGGACCCGATGATAGGCCAAAGGGCAGTGCATGAAATTGGTAATGTTGTTGTAGGACAGCAAACCATAGAAATTGTTGGTGGGATGGTGTAATAGGAACATGCAGATATGCATCCTGAATGTCCAGGGAAATCATAAAATCCTGAGCCTCCATTGCCAAAATAATTGCCTGGAGAGTTTCCATACGAAACTTGGGTACATGGATAAACCTGTTGAGGGTTTTAAGATTTAGAATAGGGTGATAAAACCCAATTGGTTTCTAAACCAAAAATAGATTGGAATAATAACCCCTTCATTGTTGCAACACAGGAACCGGGATTATTACCCCTGCCTGTAGCAGGGAGGGAAAGGCCTTCTGAAGGGCCAAAGCCTTGACCGCACCTGATGGAGGATCTGTGCAAAAAAACTTCTGGGGAGGATAGCTCTGGAAAGTGGAGGAGGGGAGGAGGCCTGCCCCAACAGGCCGAGGGTTTGTTGTCCGGCTTAGAAGCTGGACGTCTGGCTGGCCCAGACCTCTTAGTTTGTTTCCTGGATGTTCTGCAAAAACTAGGCGGCTTGGAGGAAGATTGTTAATCGATGAGGATGAAAGGACCAAAAAGAAAACTGCCTAGATTTTATTGTACCCACGCATAGATGGCAGACCTGCAGACTTTAAAGCAGAGTAGCTATTATCTTATCTAACTCTGCTCCAAAAAGTATACTTCCATAGAAAAGTAAGGTTTCCAGAGCCTTCTTTGATCCTGTATCAGCTTTTCAGGATCTTAACCAAAGGACCCTGCACACCACTACTAAAGCTGCTGATACTTTAGTAGCTAAAATTCCAGCATCTACTGCAGCTCCTCCCGAATAGGAGGCTGCTTCCCGAATGTGGGAGATATACATCATCTGTTCTCTGGTAACATCTGGTAGAGAGTCTTCCAATGCCTCTGTCCATTCTTTAACTGCTTTGGCTACCCATGCTCCAGCCATAGCTGGATGAGTAACAGCTCCCGATGATGAAAATATTGCCTGGAGACATGTTTCAATCTCCTATCTATAGAATCCTTAAGAGAAGATGTTGATAGAATAAGCAACATAGCATTTCTGACTAAACTCGTCATGTGAGCATCCACAGTAGGAGGTACCTTCCACTTAGTGCATTCAGAAGTTGGGAAAGGATACAGTGATGTTAATCTTTTATTCACATAAAACCATTTATCCGGTTTACCCCATGCCTCTTCCATAAGCTCAGTGAGCTGCTCAGATTTAGGAAACTCAGTTTTGGCCACCTTCTGGTGTTTAAACACTAGAGCCTTCTTACTTGGGGCTGGTTCATCATCCTGCATATCTAGGATTGATGTAACTGCCCTCACCAAAGAACAACATCCACTGTGGATGGATGGTCTTCCACTCTCGAGCTAGACCCTGGAGAAGAACCCCACACGTCATCTGATTCCTCTGATGATGCGTCTGAATCCATATGCTGAACAGACCAATAAAAAGATCATTTTCGCTTAGGCGCCTTAGTTACCACTGGTTTGCTTGCAACAGCTGACTGAGCCATACTCTGACTTGAGTGGATATAAGCATCCATGCAGTAAAGATGTATAGGAGGTGCAAACATAGCATGCTGTGGGTACCACATACAAGGAGGTAGTATGGGAGTAGCCATATGATCCACAAACTGCTTCATATCCTGAGACAAGGAGGACACCCAATAAGGCTCTTGAACAGTAACTGGTATACTGGACTGGTGAGGTGGCTCTTTATAACAGACAGCACACAAACCATCCATTATAAAGTCCTAGATGCACTGCAGATTACGTAACAGGGTAGAGGTTATTAGTTGGTTAAGGTCCCTGCCTCTACTAATTTTGGTACAGATGCCTTCACAACTGTTGTCAGGACTTGGGTTAAAATAATTCCACACCCAAGTCGTGGCTTTTCTGGTCTTATTCCCAGGTGTCACCCCAGTTTATAACCCAGTTTATATTGTTACCCCTGCCTATGACATCACCCCAGATTATACCAGCACCCAAGCCTATATCGTCATCCCATCCTGTGTTGTGTATAAATTACAGTTGCGCTCCCTGTTAGATTGGGGATTCATTGTCCACTTTAGTGGATGTGAGCTCCATTTTAGTCCATATCACCCCCTACACATCTTCTGACCTGGGCTACAGGAGGAGCAGCTGCACTCATGAATACGGTTGCATGGAGTTGCCCCTCTGACTTGCAGAGAACGCAGTTTTAGCTGATTTATTCATTTTTTAAACCATATCCTCTAATTTCACCTTTTGAAAATATGTTTATGTGAATCTCAGCTGAGGCATTTGTGATGTCATTATGTTTTATATATTATGCACGTTATTTAGCACTTTGTTGTGGTCTTGCAGTCGGCGTGTAGACTAATCATTTGTTCATGATTGAGGAAAGAAGTGAAAAGTTGCACATTTTATTGCTAACTTTGTGTTATTAAATTGTAAAATTGTGAAGTTTCCACTTACATTGTCACAAATTAATTTAATACGTGTTAAATTTTACACTGCGGTTCCACTTAGAGTGCCACAAGATTTTTTATGAATAAGAAAAGAATAACACACTGCGCTACCACTTACAGTGTCACAAGGTATTTTATGAATAAGATAAGAATAACAACAAGAATAACTACACTGGAGAAGATAACCCTGGAAGAGGCAGCAGCCCCTTGATGAACAACACAGACAGCACCACTTCTTTATGGACAACAAAGCACCCCTGCTGAGTGCAAACAGACCACCTGCAGAGCCACAAATATGTGGGAGATAAACTGTGGTCTGGCAAGCAGTGTCACCAAATGATAGTAGCGCAGCTAAGTTGCTAACTCACACATACAAAAAAAAACTGTTTTTTTTTAGTGGATTGATATTGATATTTTTAATTTAATTTCAGTTTTATTTTTTTCACACTGGGGAAGAGCACCCCTGAATGAGGCAGCAGCCACTTGATAAACAACACAGACAGCACCCCTTTTTGATGGACAACAAAGCACCCCTGCAGAGTGCAGACAGACCACTTGCAGAGTCACAAATATGTGGGCGATATTCTGCAGCAGCGTCAGTGTACACAGCTAAGTTGCTAACACACACACAAAAAAAGCACTTTGATTTTTTTTAAACTGGGAAGAGCACCCCTAATTGACAGAGCACCCCCACTGGATAACACAGCACCCCTCTATGGACTGCAGCCCTAGCCTGATGGACAAAACCACAGCAGCAGCCATAGTTAAGTGATAGGACACAGCAGCTGCAGCCATAGGCAAACGCAGGGGGGTTTCCATCTGCCTGGAAACCCCCTCCTCAGCCCACACCATGACCACAATAGAAATAGTAATGCAATAGAACAGTGGTTCTCAAACTTGGTCCTCAGGACCCCACACATTTCACTTTTTCCAGGTCACCCAGAAGGTGCACAGGTGTATTCATTACTCACTGACATGTTTTAAAAGATCAACAGGTGCAGCTAATTATTTCACTAGTAATTATGTGAGGAGACCTGCAAAACATGCACTGTTTGGGGTCCTGAGGACCGAGTTTGAGAACCTGTGCAATAGAATTTTACTAGTGCTGCATTTTCTTCACAGTATCACAAATGAAATAATTAGCACCACCTGTGGATCTTTTAACATGCATCAGTCAGTAATAAATAACCTGTGCACCAACTAGGAGATATGGAAAACATTCACTGTTAGGGATATGCTTCTATAGAGCCCAATATGTACTTATATGTCCAGGGCAGTGCTAGGTTATTCTGCAGATCCCCCAGACTTGCTCTAATACTCTGGAATGGTGCCCACATCTAAAATAAAAACATTCAGCTCAGGCAGGATGGCCCTACTTCCGCATTTAATGGCTTACTGTGATCGTTGGTCCTGTATATGCTGGAATTATGACACACAATACACTTTGTATGACGCATATTACAGCTGGTTAAGTTCTAATTCTACCGTCTTCATGGACTGGCGACACTCACTCTAAAATCAAGCATTTGGAAACCCCCCTCTAGAAATCCTGCGTTTGCCACTGGCTGCAGCACCCACTGAAGGAAGCCCCCCTTTATATACTGCAGCCTAAGCCCCTTTATGGACAATACAGCAGCAGCCTTTAGGCCAAGACCCCTATTGGACACCACACTGAGTGACTGACAGTTACTGACTACGACTGCTAGCTTCTCTCTACAGCCGGAGTGAAAATGGTGCCGATCCTGGGGACCTTTATGTAATCCAAAACCCGCGAGAATCTGACAGTGGGAGGATGACGTTTTGCCTCGTTTTGCCTCAGAAAATTATTATCACATAAAAAATAAGTGAGAGATTTTTAATTTCACACAACACAGATAAGGAGTTAAACTCAAAAAGAAGAAAGTTGGTGAAATATGTAGGTACAATGATCCTCTAATAATGATATTATAACCAGTTATCATGCATAGCAGTCACGGCGATACACAAACACCAATCCCTATTGGTACAATCAATATACTGTATGTAGTTATGCTCTAGAGATATAGTATAGTAAAAACATAAATCTCATGTCCCTGGAGGATTTTTTACATTCAATAATATGTCATCATAAACAGACAATGATTTCAAATCGTGAATCAGCGATCGCATCCAGTAAGGGATACACATTAATCAGAAATATCATTCCAAATGGTACAGTAAATACATATTGCCATTCCAGAGTGAATCCAACTGAGGAAGCATCAGTGCATACCTCCCAACATGACCCTCTCCAGGAGGGACACAATGCTCTGATCCTGGACTTCCCTGATAATTTATGATTAGTGGACGCTCCAGAGGTGGGGCTGCAGTATAGTCCAAAATTCAAATAGGGGAGTCACACCAACTGCCAGTGAGTCCCAGCCAGTGATGTTTGGCAGCGTGTGAAATGACAGTTGGTGCGGTTCCCCTATTTGAATTTTGAACTGCGCTGGAGCACCACCTCTTACCAGGGAAGTCCAGGACCAGAGCATTGTGTCCTTCCTGGAGAGGGTCATGTTGGGAGGTATGTCAGTGTGAAACACGCGTCTTGGACTGGGGGCTCCCGCTGTGCACAAGCGGGATACCCACAGCAGCATGGTGTAACACCACTCCCCTAGGCAGACATCATCACTTGTTCATTTGAACATACGGGTACCTTTTATTTTATTCTGTTTCTGTTTCCCTTCCAGTTTGTGTGTTTGATAGCGGCATATGACTCTGCAATGCCACAGGTACCAGAGCCATTGTACATCACAACTGTCACATACAGGGTTGGACTGGCCCACAGGGGTATAGGGGAATTCCCCGATGGACCCCAGTGTCTGGGGGCCCCACCCCCTCCATTAGGTGTCAGGTTCAAAACTGTGCACTCAAATTATACATTGTTACTCTATTAGAGGGTCAGTTACCTGGTGGAGCAGGACCATGGATAAATATGGGTGCTTGATGCACTTCTAAAGAAGATTTGCCTAATGGTTAGCTAAGCAGCTGTAGTGGCTGACCACACCCCCTCTGGTGGCTGACCACACCTCTGCCCCAGTCCGACACTGGTCACATATGCAGCATAATACTGTATATGGAGTTCTATTTCTCACCAACCACCAATACACTATGGCATATGATTAGCAGCAGCATAGTAGCCTGAGCATATACAGTGTTGCTTCTATTTATTCTCTTAACCCATTCTTTTCTTAATGTATTTATTCCTCCTATACACAGTCTCTGTCTGCACTCTCATTACAGATTTTCAGGAAGGTTCTTGCAATATACTTATCAGGTCCCTTTCTTCTGATACAATACAATAGCAGGCGCCCAGTGCACTCATTCTCATCCCTGAGTGTATGCATAGTACGCTCATGTATCATTCATTGCCAGACATAATGATATGCAGCAGCTGCTATCCTCACACTATTTGTAGGAAGTAGTCTATGTACCTTATCTGGTCTTTAACCTGTACTTTGGCACTTTTGTATGGTACCCCTGCATGGGAATCAGACAGAGAATAAGCTACATTTTGATTTGTATTGGGTTAGTCATGGAATCCTTCCATTAATCCCCTGTAATATTGGGATTTATCATATCTTTTCATTTGGTTATTGTTATTGTGGAACCCAGAGCAAGATTGTATGTTTGTGTCCTATTTTGGAGACCTGTTGACAAATGCTAAAATATAATTTTTTTTTGCCTCTGGAAAGTGGCAATGTGTATTTACTGTACCATTTGGAATGATGATTCTGATTAATGCATATCCCATTCTTGATGCTATCGCTGATTCACGTTTGAAGTCATTGTTTGTTTATGATGACTGGTTATTGAATGTAAAAAATCCTCCAGGGACATGAGATTTATGTTTTTACTATATCTCTGGGGCATAACTACATTTATTGATTGTACCAATAGGGATTGGTGTTTGTGTATCACCGTGACTGCTATACATAATAATAACTGGTTATTATACCATTATTAGTGGATCATTGTACCTACATATTTCACCAGCTTTCTTCTTTTTGATTTTAACTCCTTTATCGTTATACCTTGTCTATGTTGTGTGAAATTACATATTTCTCACATTTAATATATATATATATATATATCTAATAAAAGTAATTTTTTATGTGAAAATAATTTTCTTTATCTGAGCGCCCCCAAAATATTTCTTAAAGTTGTTTCCCCAGTATATACAATTACTCTCTGGGGTGCACCTCCATGTATGACACCATATTTCCCAGATTGTGGGTTTTCATTTAAGCTAATATCATGGATATATCTATTGTGTTATTTTGCTACCTAGTGCTCAAGTGTCTTCCCAGTTCCCCCTTCCTCAGCAATTTATTGTTTTAAGATGTTATTGTATAATTATATTCATCCTGCATCATTTTATCTTGCTCATTTCCATGTTTCATTCTGGCTAGTTTAAGTCCTTTAAAGCTGCACTAGCACCTACATATAACCCTTGGGTTTTCTTGGTGCAGCTGTTTTCCCAGGGTTCTTCCTGGAGTCCCATCCAAATACTGTGAATAATGTGAGCAGAAGGACCAATCACATGTTGAATTCAAGAGCTTGTCATTTAAATTAATTTAATTACATTTATGTGCATATTCTATATATTAAAGACAGACAGAGCTCTTGAAAAAAATGGCTATATTTATAAGCCTCTGGAGATACTGGTAGAGGCACCTTAATAAATTCTTTTACACATGTGTTAGTGTAGTTTTAAGACCTTGACTTGGTTATTGAACCTAAACTTGCTTTATGGTCTCCTGGTAAGATGTTACAAGTTTGTCTGTGCTCTGTTACATTCCTGCACTAGATTTATATTCCCAGATCCTAGGTGGTAGACCATTTGATAAAACTTTTTCTATCAATGACAATCAAACAGTTGACAGAAGTTGGATAATTACAATTGTATAGTATTTGGGGTGGCTTTATCTATGTGGTGTATTGTTCAAGACAAACTTCTAAGACCTACAGCAGAAATGACTTACATTTGTTTTTACTTGCCAAACTTTGTAATGCTGCTGTATGATTACATTGTCCTAAATATCATTGTACACTGTGCACTGGGGGTTAATGTGTGATTTCGGCTGGACAGTTCCCAGGGCCCTTGCTGTGTGGTCACTCCCTCTTTCTGGTATGCCGTGCTCCCTTTTCTGGGTGCGTGCGAAAATGTGACTTTCAACTTTAAAAGTAAATCACCAAGTCCATAAGTCTGGCCATCCCTGGTTTAGTAATTCTACCCCACTGGCCTGTAAAATGACAGAAGCTGATGGTTGGTACTTTATCCACTTTATCTCTCAAAGTTTTGGTACATCTCTCCCAATATGCTGAATGTGTTAAGAAGCACTAACATACAGTACATTCCACACTCTATGGCACTGACTCTGAGTCGATGGATCCTTGTGCACGGATGCAAATGGGGAGTTCTTGCATACAGAGCATGAGGAGATGCTCATTTATGCACTTTTACATATTTTTATCCTATTTTGAGTTGTACGGAACTCGGCTGGATCTGTCTTTCAGTGAAATTGGTTGTTTCAGATTGGCAATACTGTGGGGGTGCACGGAACGGAAGTGTCATAGGAGTGTGATGGGTTTGTATCAAAAGCTCCATGCCATTGTGAGTTGTGTGTACCGGAAAGGAAAGCCTGTTTCTGATAGATCTCTTGTACCTTGCATGTGGCTGATACTTATGGTGATGATTGCGACAGCTGGCGAAAAATCAATTGGTGGCACATCTTTCCGCTTGCATGCACAAAATCCTGTATTAGCCCTACAGACTTTCACATTAGCATAAGGTAGTAAATTTAGCTAACACAGCTCCCAGCAACTACAGCCTCTTTGTGAGCTACTCAGAATTGGTGCCTGTTTAAGTGTTTCTAGGCAACATGGCACCTACATACTACATTTGCTTCATGCTGTAATGTGTCATAATGAAAATATGTAACCTAGACATATCCTTCAAATGTAACCGACCCAACAATCTCTGACCTAAAAAAAGTATTGCTATAAATTATTTTTCGGGTAGTCCCCCACACCCCCAGTACAGTACACATCCTGCCCACTTAGTAGTTAAATAGGCAGGATGTGGAGATTTTACTGGGAATTTACAGGTTCATAGGGAGGTGCTAAAATGACGCAAATTGCTTTATTTAGCCCCACCCCCTCCCCACGGACCTGTGAAAATTGGACTTTTCCCTGAAAGGGGCCGGGCCTAAAGACATCTACAGTCCTGAACCTGCAATCAGTGGACAGGCTGCTTCCGGAGAGGAGTTTTCAAAAGTCTGGTTTTATATCATAATTATTACCCGTGTCACAGCTGATGTTCGACTCTGCTGTGACCTTGATGATGCATGTAAGGAAAGCTATCTGAGAATGGAAGCTGCACAACATTCTTAGAGCATTGAATACTGTAAAACACTACTTCATTTAGTGTTGCACGTTAAGTGCATTTGCATGCTGCTTTTAGAGATTGTCACACTGCTCACTTGCACAAACTGTGCGCATATTATGAACTGCACTTACAATCTTTTGCACTTTGAAAACCAGGTCAGGTACATTAATTTGCAGATGCAATACAGTAAGGGTATTCTGATACAAGTTAACAATGCCCCTTTTTAGTTGTATTTTATTATGAGTTACTGTACATGTATCTTTGGAAACACCTTTCATGAGGTGTGGTTTTTGCATGTGGAAGCTTAGAGCTGATGGTAATGACTGCTGTACATTTGCACTAGATAAAGCTATGGACTAGATTTAAAACTGCATGTATCTTAAGATACATGCAAATCAAATACTAAGGTAAAACAAAATACAATACTCATATGCAAAAGGCACTTTGTTAGGTAAACATTTAAAGTAGGCTTTGGGGAGACTGTACTAAGAATTGTGCTGGCACAATTTGATTATTTTCAGTGCTAAACCGGTGAGTTTGCAAATCAGGAATTTACTATAATTGAAAATCACAAATTTAATAAGATTTATTTTGAAAACACGAGTGAACTTGCACCCAAATCGCAATGCAATGCACTAGATGAATAGACAACCAAAT
Source organism: Taudactylus pleione (assembly GCA_031769625.1). Taxonomy (NCBI): domain Eukaryota; kingdom Metazoa; phylum Chordata; class Amphibia; order Anura; family Myobatrachidae; genus Taudactylus; species Taudactylus pleione. The sequence goes on along the minus strand of JAUIMM010000608.1, from coordinate 11,119,332 downwards.
CAGTGGTGTGTTTAGCAGAAGTATACACAGATCAGCAACCCATACCAGTTGGACATAGCAGCACTATGTGTACATACTGTACATATAGTGCTGCTCGCGAAAGTGACAACACCCACATGTGTTCCTGCACTTGGAGCCCCACAAGACAATCAATGGCTGCTACCATGGGAACAGGCTGCTGATTGGCAATGAGTGCTTTGTCTCTTAACCAATCAGTGAACTGGCTGTTGACTGGCTAAGAGACAGAAAACTCACAGCCAATCATCAACCTGTTTGCATGGTAGCAGCCCAGCAAGCGTTGTAATTCCCAATTTTAATGGTTGACAGGGCATGCTAGCACTTGGAGAACCACAAGGGTCAACATGCCCCAGCTTCCAAGGCCTGCTGGCACTTGCATTATACTGATACAAAAAAAATAAATAAACACACAGGCACACCCACCATAGAATAAAGTATTTTATTAAAATAACCCTCCAATGCTACAACCTCATTCACCAAATTATTGCTCACCTGTATTCCATAGGTCCCCTTAAGCATCCTTGTAATCTCATACATTGACTCATAAGGAATTGCGTAACAAAAGGCAGGCATAGATACTGTTATTCCTATTGAAAAGAATAGCTGCATCAGAAGAGCTGTTATGATTGGATAGTATTAACCTGCCCATGTGGGATACTAACCAATCAGAATGGTTGTTCTCACAGTCTTACCATTCAGAGAGAAGCTATCACTTTCAATGGCAATGACAGGTGCTATATATGTCATACAAGGCAGGGTCCCTCATGGGACAAGTTCAGTCTGAGCAGGAGGACCCTAGGGATTATAAACCCATGCTGACTGGTCTAGGTCTGGTTGGCACTATGGCTCGAGGACGCCGTGCTGAGTGGCTTCCCACTATAGTGGCACCAGCACATGCTTTGTACTAGTTGCAAATTTCTGAGGGACTCCACGCTTTTTGTACTCCTGATTTTGATACTACCAGTCTAGACTGTAAGCTCTAATGATGTTAACATTCGTTAACATTTTTGGGGTTAAGATCCCACACACTTTTTTTTAAACATTACTATGGGTTAACAGGTAAAACTACACAGCTGCACAGATTTCAGTGATCCAGTTTGGAGAGAAGAGAAACATTTTTGTGAGGAGGTATAAAGGATTTTGTGATTAGAAACTGGTTTACTAGGATTGCTGAAAGTTGACCAGTTTTTTTCATTTTTGATCTTGTCTATTTTTGACCCATATTGTTTTTATGTCTCTTGTGTTATTAGTGTATGAGGGAAGTATGACTGTGTTCAGTGTTTTTTGTTTTCTATTATCTGTATTGTTTGTGTGTTGAAAATGCCAGAGAAAAAGGGAAAAGCAGGATGGGGTGAAAGAATAGAGAAAGAAGGAAGGAACAGAGAAGGCATGGTCTAAGATGATACAGGGTGTCACAACCAGGGGTTCCTTACCGGTAAGTCTGCGGTCTTTGCCCATTAGGTCTCTCTGGCGTGGGCCAGCCGGTGGCGGTGCTGGAGTATGGAGACTGGCACAGGGTGCATCTGGTGGTTCCTTGTTGGTAGGCCGTGCCAGCATGGGAGTGTTTCACAGTGTTCTCAAGCTGTAGTTCTATGGGCGCCGCCATTTTGCATTGGCATGTGACCTAGGGAATGAATCCCCTAAAGGTCAGCTGTTCTGTCCGACCAATCACGGTCTGCTGTTGGGGATTTAAGGGAGTTCACAGTTCCTTTCTTTGCCAGTGCAACATGTATCAGCCGAATCTGGTCACCCTGCCGGTTTCAGGTAGCCTCAGGATTCCCAGCACCTGCCAGCAACTCCTCCTCCCGCTACCATTGTAATCCCACTCACTAGCCAGACTACCTTCTTACCACATCGACCCCTGTCTACAATTTGTTTCCCTCTGGACATACCTAAACATTATTGCTCCACTCCTGTTACCTTCATTCCGGATTTTATTATTTGCTGCTGGACTTATTATTTGACCCATCTTCACTTTTGCCCTGAACTTGGTTCTTTCATATCTACCATTCCATTCATTAAACAACCCAAGTTTTTCTATAGTTCTGATTCTGTGTCCCCTCCTGAATCCTCCCCGGGTCCACAAAAAAAAACATCCACTGATAGAGGGCAGCATCATTGCTAAAGCAAAGTCTGGTAGAACCAGTCTCTATAAGAATTGTGCTTTGGTGAGCTAAATTATTTAATGTTATGAGCTCATACTGGGCAGTCAGATGACAACATAACAGTAGCATGCAAAAAGATGTTGTAGGCAATAATATTTAACACTGTTAATGCCGTGGAGCCCAAATATCAAACATCTGAGGATCACTGCAATAAAAGATCCATAAAAATGGCAGAGGGAAGAAAGACTGCAGTGGGCATAGGGAGAGGACCCCATCTTCCTAAGAGCAGGAGGTACAGTTCGCCAGATACAGTACTGCCCCCTGAAGTCACAGAGGGAATAAATATCCATGATTTTTTGTTCTCCTTACAAAACACTATTCAACCATTGCATAGAGTTTCTGAACAATAGACATAAATAGGAACACAGTAAAATGTGTTTACAAATTTAAATGAACAGTGTTTACTTACCTGTAACACTCTTGTCAAGTACTGTAGTTGTTACCTAACCTGCACCTGTACTGTTCACTGTATACTGAAATATCTAAGAGGGCATGTTGTTGTAATACCAGATTATGCAGTAGACAGCAGCATATCACAATGTCAGACACGTTTGCTGAGTTGTAGAGGAAGACCCCAGCAAATTTCTCAAAACACCTGAACCTCGTCTTTAATAGCCAGTCGCCAAAAAAATGAAGGGCACACATAAGTTAAAGCAGGCCAGATACAGAATGGGCATGGCCAGTATCAGACTTCCTTAACCTGCTCATATAGATTAAACATATTGTTTCTTTTTAGCCTAAACATTTGTATGACAGCAGCGCCTTTGTGCGTACACTGTGTAAAGCAGGGATAGGGAACCTCAGACCCGGGAGCCGTATAAGGCCCTCGGAATCATTTGGTTTGGCCCTCTGAGCTTTTTTCTGCTAGCCTCATCTGGCTAGCAGGGTACCTAGACTGTCTCTCTGCAGTCAGAATCTGTGCAGCAGTGCTGTCTGGAGAGCCCTTAGGATGCATCAGACAGTCACACTGCTGCCCTTACAGTTCCCTGGAGCATCCTCAGGATGCTCCGGGCATTGCAGTAATGACCGGCGATTGTGGCCCCACCCGTGTGACGTCACATGGAGGGTGCATGGCCTGCATTGGGCCCAAAAATATTACCTTTACTCTCAATAATGCTTGAAATGTGTTCCATTCAAATAAGACATTTTTTAATGTGGTCTTTCATCTACTGAGAAGCATTGACTATAACTTTATTTCTGCACTCTGAATTGGTTTATGTTTTATAACTCCTGAAATTGCAATATGGTGTTTAGAAAAATATCCTAGTGTCACACAATTAATTCATAAATATCAGCATCATGGCAAGAAGGATCAAGGAACAAGTAATGTTATGGGGCCAAGGAGAGTTTTACAGTATTCAGTTCATTTAGGTTCAGGCCTCTCAAACACTGCACACAGCTGACTTACAAAACAATTCTCTATTCTCTTCTTCCCTACACATGAAACCTAATCTCATAATACAATCTGAATCGCCCTTTATGCTTTGTTCACAGTTATCTGCTGTCTTCTTCTCTCATTATCTCTTATGATATACACCTTACAAATCTGCCTCCCTATATATATATATATACATTACATGTTTTCCAAATATAATCTGAATCTCCTCTGAGGAAATAAAAGACACAAGTTAGGTTTAAAAGCCCCCTATACATGGACAGGTTAAATATGAAGGGGTTTACATATTTTTGTAGATTATTGGCCACTCGTTCTGTCTGATTTATGTGTAACAGACACAAAAAACATGTCAGTAGAAGCAGAATGAATGACAGGGTTTTGTTGTGCTGGCAAGAGAGAAAAATAGTCAGGAACTATTTTTGAATTTCAGTTTTTGCAATTGTTTTACATTTTTTTATTTTAATTATTTATATGTTTTTCCGCAAGCACTGCCCTCATAATGAATGCTTTAGTGTTCCGATTTGTTGCCTGGGAACACAACCAAATTGTTTCTGGACACAGAGTTATAACCAGAGGCTGTCAGTGACAGCCCAGTTCTAGCAACAGGAAAAGGTCAGTGAGATCACCATTACTATATTGACTGGAGGTTTATCTACATCTTTAAGGAAACAGTGATGTACTAAAGGATGTAGATATACAGTATAGTTATCTGACAGCTGGGAAATGGTGTCAGCCACATCTTATAATCTGTTTTTTTTGTCCTATATACAAAGCTAAAAGGTATCTATATTCCAAGATGATGCCTCTGTGGATACAGCATACTTACCTACCTTTAAAAAAATTTTTCAGGGAGATTTGTCTTACATCTAACTGTAAAAGAGCCCAAAAGCAGTTACATAATTTGTCACATGTAAATCATAGAAATTGTGTATGTATATATATTATATGTATATCGGGTATCAGATATATATATATCTGCTCGGGTGTTCCCGTCTGACTCGGATCCCACTTCGAGGCCGAACGTCATCCTCCCGACGTCGGATTCTCACGAGACTTGGATGAAGTCCGGTCTCTATATAAGGCGCCGCTCCGGGACTCGGCGCCATTTGTTAGTCAGCACGCATGCTGCGCCGAGCTCTGCAAAGCTGTCAAAAGACTCCAGAGGCTCCATTGGCTGTGCTGTTGAGTGACTGTAGAGTAGGGGGGAAGACTGCAAGCTGATGAATGCTGTGCTACTCTGCTTATTAAAGTGGCTGTAGTAGCCTGTGTCCAGACTCCAGACTCCATTGGCTGTGCTGATGTATGCTGCTGATTAAAATACTGCCCACCTGCCCCAGTGTAAAATAAAAATAAATTAATATAAATATAAAAAAAGGAAAAATACAATATGTAATTTTTTTTTGTGCTGTATCCCACTGTGTACTGTTACTGTATACAAGCACAGTGACTCCTTGGGCAATAGCCCTCTGTGTGTATAAGCAGTAGCATCATGACTTCTTGGGCAGTAGTACTCTGGGTGTATAAGGCGATAAGCACCATGACTCCTTAGGCAGTAGCCCTCTGTGTGTATGAGTGTATAAGCACCATGACTTCTTGGGCAATAGCCCTCTGTGTGTATAAACACTGTGACTCCTCGTGCAATAGCCCTCTGTGAGTATAAGCACCATAACTCCTTGGGCAGTAGCCCTCTGTGTGTATAAGGCTATAAGCACCGTGACTCCTTGGGCAATAGCCCTCTGTGTGTATAAGCACAGTGACTCCTTGAGCAATAGCTCTCTGTGTATATAAGCACCATAACTCCTTGGGCAGTAGCCCCCTGTGTATAAAAGCACCATGACTTCTTAGGCCTTATCCCTCTGTATATACTAGCACCGTGACTCCTTGGGCCTTATCCCTCTATGTATACAAGCACCATGACTCCTTGGACCTTAGCCCTCTGTGTAAACAAGTACTGTGACTCTGCAGGGCATAGCCCACTGTTTATACAAGCACTGTGACTCCTTGGGCCATAGCCCACTGTATAAACAAGTACTGTGACACTGTAGGGCATAGCCCACTGTGTATACAAGCACTGACTCCTTGGGCCATAGCCCACTTTGTATACAAGTACTGTGACTCTGCTGGCCGTACTCCACTGGGAGGGTGGGAGGTCCCAAGGACAATTCCATCTTGCACTACCTTTCATTTCTGTTACTGCTGTGTGGCAATGTTTCATAGATGTGCTTCAAACTGCGGTGTCTGTGTCACTGCTCTGTCGTTTACTAACCAGCCAGCTCACTGCAACCTTTGGCCAATAATGGTGAAAACAATATTGTAAGCTGTGAGGTGGTCTAAGTTGACAGTAAATTACTGTAAATTAATGTTACTGAGGTTAATAATACTCTAGGAACAAAAAAAGCCCAAATTATGTGATTTTAGCTTTTTTAGCAATTTTTGTAAAAAAATCCAAATCCAAAACCAGTCACGGTAGGTTTGGCAAATCCAAATCCAAATCTGGACAATGAATCAGAGCTGAATCCAAATCCAGCAAATATGATAAAGCACATCCCTATATAAAGTATATATATATATATATATATATATATATATACACAGTCAGGTGCATAAATATTGGGACATTGACATAATTTTCATATTTTGGCCTATATTCACCACCACAATGGCTTTGAAATGAAACAAACAAGATGTGCTTTAACTGCAGACTTTCAGATTTAATTTGAGGGTAATTACATCCAAATCAGGTGAACAATGTTGGAATTACAACAAATTCTATATGTGCCTCCCACTTTTTAAGGGGCAAAAAATAATGGGACAAACTAAACAATCCTAAATCAAACTTTCACTTTTTAATACTTTGTTGCAAATCCTTTGCAGGCATTACAGCCTGAAGTCTGGAACGCATAGACATCACCAGACGCTGGGTTTCATCCCTGGTGATGCTCTGCCAGGCCTCTACTGCAAATGTCTTCAGTTCTTGCTTGTTCTTGGGGCATTTTCCCTTCAGTTTTGTCTTAATCAAGTGAAATGCATGCTCATTCGGTTTCAGGTCAGGGGATTGACTTGGTCATTGCATAGCATTCCACTTTTTAGCCTTAAAATAATCTTTGGTTGCTTTTGCAGTATGCTTTGGGTCATTGTCCATCTGCACTGTGAAGCGCCGTCCAATGAGTTCTGAAGCATTTGACTGAATATGAGCATATAATATTGTCCGAAACACTTCAGAATTCATTCTGCTGCTTTTGTCAGCAGTCACATCATCAATAAATACAAGGGAACTAGTTCCATTGGCAGCCATACATGCCCACGCCATGACACTACCACCACCATGCTTCACTGATGAGGTGGTATGTTTTGGATCTTGAGCAGTTCCTTTCCTTCTCCATACTCTTCACTTCCCATCACTCTGGTACAAGTTGATCTTTGTCTCATCTGTCCATAAGATGTTGTTCCAGAACTGTAATGGCTTTTTTAGATGTTCTTTGGCAAACTCTAATCTGGTCTTCCTGTTTCTGAGGCTCACCAATGGTATACATCTTGTGGTGAACCCTCTATATTCACTCTTATGAAGTATTCTCTTGATTGTTGACTTTGACACATATACACCTACCTCCTGGAGAGTGTTCTTGATTTGGCCAACTGTTGTGAAGGGGTTTTTCTTCACCAGGGAAATAATTCTTCTGTCATCCACCACAGTTGTCTTTTGGTGTTGCTGAGCTCTCCGATGCATTCTTTCTTTTTAAGAATGTTCCAAACAGTTGATTTGGCCACACCTAATGTTTTTGCTATATCTCTGATGGGTTTGTTTTCATTTTTCAGCCTAATGATGGCTTGCTTCACTGATAGTGACCGCTCTTTGGATCTCATATTGAGAGTCGATAGCAACTGATTCCAAATGCAAATGTCACACCTACAATCAACTCCAGACCTTTTACCTGCTTAATTGATAAATAATGAGGGAGTAGCCCACACCTGTCCATGAAATAGCTTTTGAGTTGATAGTCCCATTACTTTTGGCCCCTTAAAAAGTGGGAGGCACATATAGAAACCGTTGTAATTCCTACACAATTCACCTGATTTGGATGTAATTACCCTCAAATTAAATCTGAAAGTCTGCAGTTAAAGCACATCTTGTTTGTTTAATTTCAAAGCCATTGTGGTGGTGAATATAGGCCAAAATATGAAAATTCTGTCAATGTCACAATATTTATGCACCTGACTGTGTATATATATATATATATATATATATATATACATATATATATATACTTTATATAGGGATGTGCTTTACTATATTTGCTGGATTTGGATTCAGCTCTGATTCATTGTCCAGATTTGGATTTGGATTTGCCAAACCTACCGTGACTGGTTTTGGATTTGGATTTTTTTACAAAAATTGCTAAAAAAGCTAAAATCACATAATTTGGGCTTTTTTTGTTCCTAGAGTATTATTAACCTCAATAACATTAATTTACAGTAATTTACAGTCAACTTAGATCACCTCACAGCTTACAATATTGTATTCACTATTATTGGCCAAAGGTTGCAGTGAGCTGGCTGGTCAGTAAATGACAGAGCAGTGACACAGACACCGCAGTATATTTATATCTCAAAACACAATAAAGAGTACACTAAAAAATGCCTAAAGTATTACTGACTGTTATTATATTTTGAAAATACAAATTGTAAACACAACAAATTTACATAAAATAGACTTTCATTAACTTTTACTTAAAATCTGCATACAAAGTCTTTTTGATTATGAAGTTTGAGAATTGGTTCCAAACCAATGTTGTACAGAGCGGAGTGTTGTTTTTTCTTTTGTGAAGATGTTTTCTGAATGGACTTCACAATTCAAAACATTGGAGGTAAAGTCAAAGGTCTCTCCTTATATAGTGGAATCCTCCCTTGGGTTCAATCTAGAATGAAACCCTCGCACCAAAAAAATCACCCAGAAAGGCCCCAACTGGCCAATATTAGTATAAAAATATTTATTGATAATGTATAAAAAATGTACATTCAATAAGAAGTGGACAATTTGGTAAACAACACTGTCCCACCTTTTAATATGCCAAATTGACAATCCCCTAATTGGGTAATTAGAAACACAATGACACCCAATGCGTTTCGTCCATAAAAGGACTTCATCAGGGGTATTTCTTAATAAAAACAAGAAAAGATGGGTGTAAGTTCATAGTGATGTGAGATCTTTAAACTTATATGTTCCACTCTACTCACATGTAAATACACACCAAAAAATAATATCTCTTAGTGTGAAAATCACAATGACTGAACCTGGGGATTCTCAAGTAGTACGTCCACAGTGATCGAATATCTGGACAAATTTATCTCCAGGAACCAAAATGACCTACATGGACCATATCAAAATAATATATTTAATTGAATATGAAAAATTTAAATTTCATGCAACCTAAATCCTATAGGATCTCTCTGCCAACCTGATTGGTCATTATTCTTAACAGAGTGACTCACCGATAACCATAAAGCTATCCTGCTTCCCATAAAGTACTGTGGTGATTAAAATGTAACAGTCATATGTCATACAATAGCTCAAAATGTACAATCAAAACAAGTCTGCATGACATAATTGTAATCTTATCATATAATAGGGTCAGCAAAAAAAGATCTATACATTCATGTATATATATATATATATATGTACATAAACATACACATATACACACACAAACAATCTATATATATGCAATAAGTATAGACATATATAAACATACATCTATATGATTCTGCATAGCATAACAATCATACCATATAATAGGGTCAGCAGAATAGATCTATACAATTGAAAACAATCTTATCAAGGGATCCTAGTTGTAGACTAAATAGGGAATTTAGCATACTACTTACAGAGATCACTCAGGACCGATCATACTGACATCACGTCTCATTGTATGTTTGTGTGTGAGTATTCTGTCCTGCTCTGCCTTTTAACCCTCCCAGGGAGTGACATCAATTCCTCTAATTGGACCTTTTAAAATGTCAAAAGACCAATTTCTATTAAAATTGCATTAGTCTACTATAACCCCCAGATGAGCTCCCATGTTCTGGATATAATGAAAGCTCTCTATAATGTGAAATAACCTAGTATTACCTAAACTGTGAAGTGAAACTACTTACTTCCGGTGAATTTAGCTTAATGGCCGTGCGTTCCACCAATAGCCTATCAGCAGCTATGTCATACCACTCCAGACACTCACATGACCCTGGGGAGGATGTGTTCCACCCAGAATCAATCACTGGGATGAATTATATTTTACCAACCTCATTTCAGTCCAAATAACTCAAGCACAAGCTAATACTAAGCCTAGACCTTTCTCGTATCCCGATCAGGACTCCACTCAAGTCTGATGGGGCGCAGCATGATCAGACTGTACTCCGTTGAAGAACAGGGATAAACTGTAAACAAATGGCAGCCATTTTCTAGAAGACTAAGCTTCTCCCTGTGACCTTAGTGTCAGTCTACTTAACGAGAGCCATATTGTTGAAGACCATAATTAGATATAAATGGCATTGAATGTCAAATGTCCCCCTTTAATGGAAGTTCATCTGACTCTCAAAATTATAAATAATGGTCAATAGACTATAATATTGGAAAATAGATATAAATAATACATGAAAAATAAATGAAAAATTAACTTATTAAATCATAAATAAAATGAAGAAAAATGAAGAAACAAAATGATGAAAAAATAAATAAAAAATAAATAAAACATGAAAAATAAGAAATAATAATAATAACAATAATAATAAAATGGAAAATAAAAAATAAAATATAAAAAATATACATAAAAAGTAAATAAAATATAAAGAGTGCTTTATAGCATATTGTAAATATCCATTGTTAATAGTTCAACATTTGGGCACAAACTAAGGACATTTGTTTGATTTTCTGTTTTCTCTGCTAGCAGCCTTTACTGCAGCCAGATAATTTGCCTGTATTTAAGGATTGAACAAAGAGATCCCAGAAAAGTAGATAAATTTTTTTGGGACGATGATCAAATATTAGAATTAGATTCGAATGTTGAGGATTATTCGAATTTTTTTCCAGTATGGAAAAATTAGCTATTATTAGCTGAAAGGCTGGTATGACATCATAACATTGGAAAAGTATCATGAGGTTGGTCATATACCGAGGGGATTAAGACTTTCAAAAGTTCCTACTTTTGGGTCTCAGGAAGAAGTGTTTTTGTCTAGTTGGCATCACATTCAAGATGAATGTTCAGCCAAATTGATAAATTTAATCATCTCTGAAAGAAAAAAAGAATTAAAAAAGAATTGAGGTATATGTGAGCAAACTTAATAAATCGGCAGTCAGTTTCGAACAAAGTGAATAATTTAAAAGAGAGGTAGATAATATCCAGGACATACTAGATAGGCTAGAGAACAATATTATATTAAAAAAATAAAGGAAATTCCTTAGGGACTAAAGGGATTATGAAAATGGAAAAGTTCATAATTGGGAACCTTCAAATTTTAGAGACAATAGCTCATAACCTACTAGATTGGTCAAGTTTGAAAATGGAGAAAGAATGTGGGAGAGCTATCCACAGCAACAATCTAGATACCATCATAGATCCGAATGGCAGCAGATTAGTAGGAAACCAAGGAGAAGCTCCTCCAATTATTCTCCATATTTTAAGTCTGACAAAGAAAAGTATCCTAGCTATAGGAATAGGTTTGAAGTTTTGAGATAGCCCTCTCCTAATGAATCACACTCACATTTTTTAGAAGGAAGGAAAGAAATCAGGTTTCCTCTTACACAATGAAAAGAAGAATTATTTACGAGAATAGATTCCCCACAGGGGATCAAGAAGGGTTTAAATATAAGAGGAGATCAAGGAGGGGAAGGGGGAAATTCTCAAAAAAATTAAAGAGCCAATTTAAATCTACAGGAGAGTACTCAACAGGGATCATTAATATATCCCAGAAGAAACTTTCCTCCCTACAGGCAACGCTATTAGAGAATGGTTTTATATTTGCTCCAGACCTACATGTAAATAAATGTAATTTATTTGTTGATTTGAATAAGTTTGTGAGAAATTTGACCGTAAAAATAAATTTTCTTAAGAACCCTGTCCCAAAATTAGACTATAGACCAAAACTAAAACCACTAGTTCAGTGTAAAGTATAGATGTGTGCGAGTAATTAATAAGTGATGAAAAAGAGATTCAAATATATGTGAAAAAATACATGAATAAAAACAAACATACAGTATAAGGTGATGTGAAAAGTAAGTATGTGTATTAAGTGGTGATGCCCTGAGGATGCCCAGCCAAAGTAGCCTCGGGGGACCTATGCCCAAATGCTCACCCCAAATGTAATATATACTAATTAAAGCCTCATAATAAAGGCACATATACAGTATATGTTTTGGCAAATGTAAAGCCTCATGATAAAGGCACATACAGTACATATTTTTTATTCATGTATTTTTTGACATATTTTAATCTCTTTTTCATCACTTACTAATTACTCACACATCTATACTTTACACTGAACTATCACTCTTTTTCCATTTTCATGTGATGCCCTGGTGAGGTCCTGGCTGGACATTTTTTGGGGTGCTCTGTGCCCCGGACGTGAACCCGTTAGTGTTAGGGACTGCTAGTGACAGAGAAGCCGTGACGAGGCCTAGCAGTTTTCCATGTATTTGCAAATGAATGCAACCAATATCTCTGAAATTATATTACCATATAGCATAGGTTCTCAAACTCTGTCCTCAGGAACCCAGACAGTGCATGTTTTCCAGGTCTCCTCACAGAATTACAAGTGAAATAATTATCTACACCTGTGAATCTTTTATAATGTGTCAGCGAGTAATGATTACACCTGTCCACCTGCTGGGTGACCTGTAAAACATGATCTGTGTGGGGTCCTGAGGACCGAGTTTGAGAACCACTGCCATATAGTGTTCATATATTATTGCTAGTATAATTCAATGTGCTGAGGAACAATAGGGGGTTAAAACCCCCTCCCTTTTCTACTTGGTATGACCCCTCCCTTTCATGCACCTGAAAAAAGTACTACCAGATTGATTGAGCAGCTGCCATTTTTTTGATTGTGGTCATGAGTTGTATGAATGAGCCAGCATTAGCAGGGCATGCTGGGTCTAGTAGTGCTAGTTGGAGTTCCCAGGGGTGACTCCCAGGTAAGCAGACTCTCAGTTTGGATGTATTTATGTACTGTATGTGCCTTTATCATGAGGCCTTACATTTGCCAAAAAATATGTGCCTTTATTATGAGGCTTTAATTGGTATATATTACATTTGGGCTGTGGAACTATAGGGGATTAAACCCCCCTCCCTTTTATACTACTAAAGGACCTTATATTAGGCCCTAGTCTTCCACCCAAACCATGACTTGTCTATAAACGAGCTAATAATATGAAGAGTATTTTAGCCCCCATTAAATTGAAAGCAGATAAAGAGGGTGAATCTACACTTCAGGTAGATAAACATTTCTTGGTTAAAATGTTTTCCCTGTAAGAAGTGCATCTGCTGTAAATTCATGGAGAAAAAAACATTTGTATGGTCAACGGAGTAAGGTAAACCTTATAACATCAGAGATATAATCACTTGCAATACAGAGTATGTAGTATGCAGGATTACTTGTGGATGTGGTAAAGGATATGTTGGCAAGACCAAAAGAAGTTACAGGAACACTTAAGAAACATTAGAAATAAAATTACTACACACAGTTTACCAAGACATTTCCAAGAAGTTCATCAGTTAGACACAAAAGGTCTGACTTGGAACACATCAAGGAAAACAAAAGGGGAGGGAATAGAGAATAACAGTTATCAAGGAGAGAATCCTATTGATTTTCACTCTTATTACCATCCATCCTAATGGTTTAAACAAAAGTATCGACATAGTGTCATTTTTATAATATTAATTAGATTATATTAATAGTTGTTTGTATAGGGATCCAATCTAATGGTCATTATTTGTAAAGTTGTAGACTATATAGGCAAATTGGTTTTATGATTTGTTCGATTATGATTTTTCTGTCATGTACAGTTTATTCATGTCACATATAAATTAGGTGATATTAGATTTATATTAAGTAGGTCACTATAATTAGTAGGACACTATTTGGGGAAGCTGAAATCAGTTGTCATAAGTAAGAGAACAATATATTTTTTTGAGTATATTATTCATCATGTGATTCATTAGGTTCATTATGAATTTTTAGTATTATCATTAATATTCATTTGATTAGGATCACTAATTTTTAGAATGTCCCTTCCGCCAGTTTAGATTCTTTGTTCATTATTGAGTTTTCACTGTTTTCATTGTCATTCATTTTTTATTTTATTTTATTCATCATTCTTTTTTTGTTTTTTTGTTATTTTTATTTTTATTTTCTATTTATTATTTTGTATTATTTATATTTTATATTTTATTTACTTTTTATATATATTTTTTATATTTTATTTTTTATTTTCCATTTCATTATTTGTGTTATTATTATTTATTTTTCATGTTTTATTTACTTTTTATTTGTTTTTTTCATTATTATGTTTCTTCATTTTTCATAATTTTATTTAACATTTAATAAGTTAATTTTTCATTTCTTTTTCATTTATTATTTATATCCATTTTCCAATATTATAGTCTATTGACTGTTATTTATAATTTTAAGAATCATCAGATACTCCATTAAAGGGGAACATTTGACATTCAATGCCATTTATATCTAATTACAGTCTTCAACAATATGGCTCTCGTTAAGTAAACTGATACTAAGTTCACAGGGAAAAGCTTAGTCTTCTAGAAAATGGCTGCCATTTGTTTACAGTTTATCCCCATTCTTCAACGGAGTACAGTCTGATCATGCTGCACCACATCAGACTTGAGTGGAGTCCTGTTCAGGAGACGAGTGAGGTCTAGGCTTAGTATTAGCATGTGCTTGAGTTATTTGGACCGATACGAGGTTAGAGAGAAATTCATTATATCCAGAAAATGGGAGCTCATCTGGGGGTTAATAGAAATTGGTCTTTTGACATTTTAAGATGTCTGATTAGAGGAAGTGATGTCACTCCCTGTGAGGGTTAAAAGGCAGAGCAGGACAGCATACTCACATACAAACATACAAGGAGAGGTGATGTCAGTATGATCGGTCCTGAGTGATCTCTGTAAGTAGTATGCTAAATTCCCTATTTAGTCTACAACTAGGATCCCTTGATAAGATTGTTTTCGATTGTATAGATCTATTCTGCTGACCCTATTATATGGTATGATTATTATGCTATGCAGAATCATATAGATGTATGTTTATATGTCTATACTTATTGCATATATATAGATTGTGTGTGTATATGATTATGTACATATATATATATATATATATATATATATGTACGTATATATATATATATATATGTACATATATATATATATATATATATATATATAAACATATATATACATGGTAGTATAGATCTTTTTTTTCTGACCCTATTATGTGATAAGATTACAATTATGTCATGCAGAATTGTTTTGATTGTACATTTTGAGCTATTGTATGACATATGACTGTTACATTAAGGCAATAAAAATTAATTTTAATCACCACAGTACATTATGGGAAGCAGGATAGCTTTATGGTTATCTGTGAGTCACTCTGTTAAGAATAATGACCAATCAGGTTGGCAGAGAGGTCCTATAGGATTTAGGTTGCATGAAATTTAAATTTTTCAGATTCAATTAAATATATTATATTCATATGGTCCATTTAGGTCATTTTGGTTCCTGGAGATAAATTTGTCCAGATATTCGATCACTGTGGATGTACTACTTGAGTATCCCCAGGTTGGGTCATTGTGAGTTTCACACTAAGAGATATTATTTTTTGGTATGTATTTACATGTAAGTAGTGTGGAACATATAAGTTTAAAGATCTCACATCACTATGAACTTACACCCATCTTTTCTTTTTTTTATTAATACCCCTGATGAAGTCATTTTAAGGATGAAACGCATTGGGTGTCATTGTGTTTCTAATTACCCAATTAGGGTATTGTCAATTTGGCATATTAAAAGGTGGGACAGTGTTGTTTATCAAATTGTCCACTTCTTATTGAATGTACATTTTTTTTATTCATTATCAATAAATATTTTTATAGTAATATTGGCCTGTTGGGGCCTTTCAGGGTGAATTTTTTGGTGCAAGGGTTTCATTCTAGATTGAAACCAAGGAGGATTCCACTATATAAGGAGAGACCTTTGACTTTACCTCCGATGTTTTGATTCGTGAAGTCCATTCAGAAAACATCTTCACACAAGGAATACCAGCAATCTGCTCTGTACAACATTGGTTTGGAACCAATTCTCAAACTTCATAATCAAAAAGACTTTGTATGCAGATTTTAAGTAAAAGTTAATGAAAGTCTATTTTATGTAATACTGGTTCAGGACTGATTCACAATTTCTTGTGTTTACAATTTGTATTTTCAAAATATAATAACAGTCGGGAATACTTGAGGAATTTTTTTCTTGTGTTTTGGAAACCATGCGTTGACCCTTCTATCAGGGGGTCTAGAAGGAAGTGCAGCTGAGTGCTTTATAGCATATTGCAAATATCCGTTGTTAATAGTTAAACATTTGGGCGCAAGCTAAGGGCATTTGTTCGATATGTGTATGTATATATATATATATATATAAAACAATTACTACTGGGGTGCTTCAATCAGACTCTATAAAATGTTAAATACAGTCTTTATGTTCCTTATTTTGTCTAATACAGATCCTTCGAGGCTTAATGGTTCCAATTCTTTTTCTTTTGGAAATGTAACTTGCTGATATTCATGCTTTTTTCAAAAGTGGTCAATAAGTTTGTATAATAGAGCTTGTTTTATCGTCCTCTTTGAGGTTCTACAAAAGATACCCTCATACCAGAAAACACCCAAAATAGGCCTAAAAATTATTAAAATAGACTTTTATTAAAATTTGTGCAATATCAGATGGACAGAAGATCTTACATGTATATGGTGATTTGTCAACATCCTCTACATAGATAAAATAGATATCTCTACACCTTCCAAATGAGGGAAATGCTTTAAGTGTAGTTTCCACCTTTCCACATAAACCCTATACATTTCATCTTTTGCCAAGACTTCTTCAGGGGTAGATCTAAAAAATACTTATACATATATATGCTGGGTGTTTCTAGTATCAAAAAAAAAAAACTAAATTTCTAAACAAACAGAGCAAAATTCCAATATTATATATCTGACATCAGAATAAATGTGCATAGATATGGACATAGTGTGACAGCGTTCTAGGCTATTCTCAGAATCGATTGATATGTGACCTATTTAAAATACATATTCCACTAATAAGTCACCAAATTACAGCTCATCTACATATTATACTCAAAGGATACATTCCAAATTCATTAATTACATACCTCACAGCTGATGTATATATTTTGATATATCTGATCTCTTAATCATCGAAAAGACTATACAAAACCTTTAAGTGTTGAAAACATAGGTTTTTAATAACGGGTCTTTATACTCAATACTCACTGTATTACTGTTCACAATACCTTCATTCTAATAAATTTATTCTTTCAATCATTTAGTTGTCATCATTTTAATGATCTAACCTACTAGCATAACATTACTTAACACCTTAAACATTTGTCCTTTCATTACAATGTAAAATTATTTTAGCCATCACAATTTTCATGACCAATATGTTATACATATATATATAATTCAATCTCCTATTAATAATAATAATAATAATAATAATATAACTTCACCTATAATAATTATCCCTTATTTGCCAGCAATAAAAAGACAATATACAACATCCATTAAAAAACATATATTTAACATTTCCAATACACAAAGTAAATGGAACATTCCTTTAGGCACTCAATTCACTACTTACTTGTTAAGTCCTTATACCTCTCTGTCCCACTGCTACAATGAGCACACATCAATAGTGCTGCCCTTTTAACCACCCAAAGCTGTGACATCACTTCCTCTTACATTTCATAGGTGATTAAATCATTTGGGAATAATATCCTTTATTTATGTTTAAATTTAACCTAAATTATATGACCTTATGTAAAAAGGGTCCTGCTAGAAAAACGCTTATATTTTTATGACAATATTGCATTCTACCAGTCAATAATTAATAATTGAAATACCCCTTCTAACAGGGGGTCTAGAAAGAGGTGCAGCTAGGTGTTTTATAGCATATTGTATATATATATATATATATATATATATATATATATATATATATGTATATATTAGAGGCAAAAACAAAACAAGGAAGAGTGCTCCATAGTCCATAAATGATTTAATACATCATAGTAAAACAGGGTGAAATTCACAGTAAAAGTTGTACTTGTACCATGTAAAAAACTCTGTGGGCTGATTATGACATGTCATAGAGAAATATGTCCCAGGCAATCACCAACCGTCAACCAGGAAACCTTCCGGGACAAACACCCCACGCTGAAAGCCGCCATCTATATATATATATATATATATATATACACAGGGCTGCAATCATATATTTTGGGGGTTGGGACTAACAAAATAGGCAGGGCCCCCCATGCCTACCCACCAACCCACTCCACATACCCCCTCATCCCCTGATGCCCCTCCTGGCTGTGTATATATATCTAAAACAGATGGCCCATCTCACTCTGTCCTCCTCAGACTCTCTTAATCTACACTCTCCCTCTCCATTCCTAGCCAGGCAGTCCACACACCCCGCATACGCTGCTGCAGTCTTACCTGAAAGAGGCTCCTTCTTCTCCCGGGCTGGGGCTGGCAGGCATGGCTCCTCGCTCTTCCAGTAGCACAGCGTGATGTCACGTGTGCTGTCTAAAAGAGGAGAACAAAAAAAAGCTTTATTGAACAAGTGGGTGGGCGGAAAGAGCGGCCTCTGTTAATCAATGAGATTCGGTGCGGTGCGCCAGTCGGAGCGGGTGCCCCTTTCGCTTAATAAGGAGTTAGTAAAAGGAGGTAGTTGTGGGCAGTAGGAGTGGGTGGGTCCCCTCCTTTCTGCCAAGTTTCCTGCCTGGGACTATAGTTTATACAGTGCATCCTGAAAGTATTCACAATGCTTCACTTTTTCCACATTTTGTTATGTTTCAGCCTTATTACAAGATAGAATTAATTCATTTTTGTCCTCAACATTCTACACACAATACCCAATAATGACAATGTGTAAAAAGTTTTTTTGAGATTTTTGCAAATTTACTATATATAAAAAAAAAAAATCACACGTACATAAGTATTCACAACCTTTGCTCAATACTTTGTTCATGCACCTTTTGATCAGCAATTACAGCCTCAAGTATTTTTGAGTATAATGCCATAAGCTTGGCACACCTATCTTTGGGCAGTTTCACCCATTCCTCTTTACAGACCCTCTAAAGCTCCATCAGGTTGGATTGGACGCGTCGGTGCACAGCCATTTTCAGATCTCTCCTGAGATTGGATTCAAGTCTGGGCTCTGGCTGGGCCACTCAAGGACATTCACAGAGTTGTCCTGAAGCCACTCCTTTGATATCTTGGCTGTGTGCTTAGGGTCATTGTCCTGCTGAAAGATGAAATTTCGCCCCAGTCTGAGGTCAAGAGCACTCTGGAGCAGGTTTTCATCCAGTATGTCTCTGTACATTGCTGCAATCATCATTCCCTCTATCCTGACTAGTCTGCCAGTTCCTGCCACTGAAAAACATCCCCACAGCATGATGCTGATACCACCATGCTTCACTGTAGGGATGGTATTGGTCTGGTGGTGAGCGGTGCCTGATTTGCTCCAAGCATAATGCCTGGCATTCATGCCAAAGAGTTCAATCTTTGTCTCATCAGACCAAAAAGTCCTTCAGGTGCATTTTGGCAAACTCCAGGTGGGCTGCCATGTACTATTTACTAAGGAGTGGCTTCCATCTGGCCACTCTACCATACATGCCTGATTGGTAGATTGCTGCAGAGATGGTTGTCCTTCTGGAAGGTTCTCCTCTCTCCACAGAGTAATGCTGTAGCTCTGACAGAGTGACCATTGGGTTCTTGGTCACCTTGGACTTCATGCTTGGTTTGTGCTCTGACCTGTACTATCAAGTGTGAGACCTTAGATAGACAGGTATATGCCTTTCACAATCATGTCCAATCCATGAATTTACGACAGGTGGACTCCAATTAAGCTGTAGGAACATCTCAAGGATGATCAGTGGAAACAGGATGCACCTGAGCTCAATTTTGAGCTTCATGGCAAACGCCATGAATACTTATGTACATGTGATTTCTTAGTGGTTTTTTTAAAATAAAATACTTATGTGCATGTGATTTCTTAGTGTTTTTTTTAAATAAAATTGCAAAAAATACTGGGTATTGTGTGTAGAATTTTGAGGTCAAAAATTAATTTATTCCATTTTGGAATAAGGCTGTAACATAACAAAATGTGGAAAAAGTGAAGCATTGTGAATACTTTCTGGATGCACTGTATGTATATATATATATATATATATATATATATATATATATATATTTATACACTCAAAAGAAGGAGGTGTCAACTGATTGGTCTGTATTACAACTGACACTAATATGGATTGTATTTACAGTGACAACTAGCAGGCTCTTGGAGTACATTTTAAAAATCCTGATTTATTATTTGGATAAAGATTTAAAAAGTAAAAAAAAAACTAAAAATAAAAACTGGAAAATTCTGCTCGAATTTAACTCTTGTGCTCAATATAGATAGATATTGCTCTAACAATTGGCATTCGATTAGCCGCTACCTGAGGGTGATTAGAAAAGATCAGGTTTTAATGATAAAAGACTCCCTAATTCAAATAACACTAGTCATGCTGTGACTCTGAGGAAAATTTTGAAAATTAAGATCAAAGAGCATTATATGAAATTAAATACAAAATCCCAGTGAGCACTGTTGGATATATTGAGAGGAAATGGAAGCTGTATCATATCACCTAAGTACTGCCTGGACAAGACCACCCCTCACAATTAAGCATTGGAGCAAGAAGACGATGGGTTGCATATGGGATCCCGACCGTCAGGATGCCTGAGGTCAGAATACCAACAACGGCATCCCAACAGTCAGAATCCTGACCCAATTAGGTAAGTGTTCTAACCCTAACCCTCCCCCTAACCCACTTTTCCTGCAGCCTAACCCTAACCCTCCCCTCCTGCAGCCTAACCCAAAACCTGCCGCTAGTGCCTAACCCTAACCCCTAACCCTTCCCCTAACCATAATATTTATCATCAGAGTGCAGGCAGTTGGGATTCTGGCAACGGAATTCCGACTGCTGTCGGGATTCCGTTGCCTGTATTCTGAGCACTGGCATCCTGACATCCCAAGGACACTTGTGAGAGAAGCCACCGAGAAGATAAGATAACCTTGAAGGTACACAAGCCAGCCATATTAAGATATCTGCATACCACTGGCCTTCATTGGAGGGTGGCTAGAAAGAAGACACACATGAAGAACCACATCTGCTAAAATTAAATTTTGTTGTCAGATGAGCCAAATATGGACCTTTTTGTCCTTTACTAAAGTGCTATGTATACTACAAATAGTTGGACACGGCGGCACTCAATGTGAAAAAACAAGGAAATGGAAAGCAGTAATACTTACCAATGTTTAAATATTATTGCAACATTTTCGCCATGGTGCACACAGAAGCAGAAAATGTACCATTTTAAATACCATCACCGGGACTGGCCATGGCACGGGGGCTCACTTCATGGTGGGGGGACCTACTGCACAAAGCCCCCCCCAATTCTTAATACTCCCCTGGAAGGGTCACTGTGTTGTGTGCAACCAAAGAGGGACTGTTATTGCTGAATCAACCTGGGGCATGATTCAGCAGTGCATGCAAATGCACTGCTGAACACAGATTCCCAATTATCGGGAATCTGTGCATGCACAGGACCCATTCTGCAAGTGTGAAGAATGGACCCTGCGTAGCCCCATGCAGAACCTTCAATGCCTCTGATTAACAGGCAGAGCCATTTAAGGGGTGGTACGGGGGCGGCTGGTGATCCTGGAAATGGGGGCAGCTGTCCCATATTCCGGGAGTGACAAGGCCAGGGACTGCGTCGGCACAGTGTCCTGGGCTCGCAAGGCAGCCAGTCTGAGTAAGCTGAAACATACTCAAATGACTGGTGGCCCGGTGCCATCCACCATCGTGACCATCAATCACTGATGGTCATGATGGTGATCCCAGCTTGCGATCTCCGTTGCAGTGCTGGGATCACAAATGCAGCAGTGGATGTCATTCACCTCCTGCTCCATTTGCATAATAGCAAGGATGTAATTGCAAAGCTGCCTGCGCACAGCTTTGCAATTGTTATCCTTGCTGAATCACCTCCCTGGTATGAGGAATCCAACCAATCAATGTAACTGTGGCACAGGCAACTGGGACACCTAGGCTATGAAAATGTGTAGAAGCTTTAGAGTGGTATGGTGACTGGGATGTCGGAGGACAATCCTGAAAGACCAGCATGTAAGAGCTGTGTGAAAGGCAAGCAAACATATTGCACCTTTCCCAAGTTCACATCCAGAGCACAAGTGCCATTGGAGTTAGGGCCTGATTCAGACCTGCTCGCAAGTGCTATGCACTCGCAAGCGGGTTGATGGTGGGGCACTGCTCATGCGCGGTGTGTGCAATGCGCGTGCACAAGCCCCGGAGCGAGTGAGAAATTCATTAGCTCTGGGGTTCACTACAAACGGGGCGGCTGTCGATGTTGATCGACAGCTCACCCCATTTTGTAGGCGGGGAGGGGGGGTGGCTGGCCAAACGGAGGCATTCCCAAAGGAACACCTGCCATTTGAGGGTAGCCCTACTGACATCACTAGTGATGTCAGAAGTGAGCTTTCGGCTCTATTAGAGCCGGGAGCTCATTGGGGCTTGCGGCAGATGAGACCCTACAACAAGGGTCACGTTGCAAGCCCGATGGTTGCGATGGTTGCGATGGTCGCGACCATCGCAACCATCACCTGGCCGCTCGCAAAACCTGTGGGTGGTCACCCACAGCATATCGAGCGGCCAGGAGGCCGTTTCTTTTTTAAAAAAGCGTCCGCCTTGCTTTTTGCGAGTGGCTCTGAATCAGGGTCTTAGTACATACTGACATATGTGGGCCACTCATTGATGATGCTACAAGAATGACCATATTTATTTCTTGAAAAAGAAAAGTGAAATAACAACTCACGTCAAAGAGTTCAAGAATCTTGTTGAAAACCAAACAAGTCAGAAGCTAAAAGTTCTAAGATCTGATAACAGTAGTGTTAGTATCCAGAAGAAGCACAGTTAAACAGCTCCTGCTGAGGTTAACTCTAGTTGCTTCATTCAGTCTCTTGGCAACCAGTCAAGTGTGCAGACCAGGAGTCATCCTGCAGGGCTGTGTTCTGAATCTTGATTGCTGTACAGCACAGAGCCTTGTTCGTTTCTGAACCTGTGATGATTGGCTGTTCAGTATTTTTATGGATTTCCCTCTTCTACTGTGTGTTGTAATCAGTCTGATCCTGCCACTACTGGAGTTTACTTGGATACCTAATCTGTGCTGCTTAGTGTACCTCATTTGTTTGTGGTATTTGGAAGATCTGCGAGCATTTCCGCACAGTGCAATTAATCTGGGTTATTCTGAAGATTTGCCCAGCATCTCTCTACAAATTAATCATCTGTGGTATTTAGGACTCTGGAACCTGCCAGTATGTCTCTACAGTGCAACTAATCTGGCCTATTCAGAATATCTGCCCAGGGCATATTTGCTGTATAAATCATCTGTGCTCTTTGCAATTTCTGACTAACATTTATCTACAGTGCTGTTATCTATGTTATGCTGAAAAACTGCTACCTGTCAGTATTTTTCTATTGTGCAAATTACTTGTGCTACTTGGAATATCTGCACAGCATTTATTTGGAGGATTTTGACAGCATTTCTTTACAGTGCAAGAATTTGTGCTGTGCAGAAAACCTGTTACTGTTAGCATTTCTCCACTGTGCAAATTACTTGTTCTATTTGAAAGATCTACTCAGTATTCTCCTGCAGTGAAATTATATGTGCTATTCAGAAAACCTGCTAGCATACTTTAGTGTAATTACTAGTGCCACCCTGAAGATTTAGTTAGCTGCTTTCTGTATACAGTATAGTTTTAGCATCTTGTTATTCTTATTTAGTTGGCATATACAGCTAGTGCATTTAGGGCTTCATTTAGACCTGCTCGCTAGATGCATTCGCATGCAGCAAAAGTATGCAAATCGGCGATCGCACGGCAAGGCATTAGCACGCCCACTATGTCTTGGCGTGCGATCGTGGTTGTATTTAGACACCCACCAGCTTGTCTTAAGATGCCCACTTTCCCACGTCATCTCCAGGAAGTGTATGCAACAATCAGTAACATTGAGTACCATCGGCAGCGAACGCAGCACTTGTGGTTGACCATACTCTACAGCAAGCACTGTGAGTGCTTCAGTGTGTAAACAACCATGTGACATGTACTATGATGCTGCATATTAATTATGCATGCTTCTGAAACGGCGTTAAGACTCTCAGGCACACCTGCGTTCACACCACCACTCCCCCGTTTCCATTGACCATCCCCTGTCACCACCCACAAACGGCTTGTCCTGTCACTCATTCTACCAAGCTGGCTATGTGCAGCAAGCGAATGCTTCCAAATCGCATAGACAAGTTCGCGCACACACACTGCGATGCATATGCATGCACAGATTGCAAACATTGGTAGGCTGTGTGCGAACCGTTCTGAATTGGGCCCTGAGTTCCTTGTGCCATCTAGTTAAATGGTACATTTAGTTAGTGCCTTAGTTTCTTATGCCATTAAGTCATTTAAGTGTGTTGTTCCCTTTAAATAGATGTGTCTTTGTTCTTGAGTTTGCACTACTCAGAGTTTAAATCCTTCTAGACAGCCGAGTACTGTGAATTATACTAGTTCTGGGAAAGAGGGTTGTTATTTGTAAAGCACTCTGCTAGTAGGTTTAGTTACTAAAGTGAGGGTTTTTAGAAGTGGAGATGTTGCCCATAGCAACCAATTAGATTCTAGCTATTTTATTCTAGAAGGCAGTAGATAAATGTTAAGTAGTATCTGATTAGTGGCTATAGGCAACATCTCAACTTCTAAAAATCCGCATTTTAGTAAATATACCCTTAAGGATCATGATAGACTCTCATAATAGGTTTAAATACAATAATTGAGGAGCTAGTCAGTATTTAAGAGAAACTGGCATTCAGCATCAGCTAAATATTGCTATGTTGGAATAGAGCCAACAGAACAATAGCTGAGAGAGCCAAAGCTATGCTGTGTGATTTAATATTGATTAGAAGTTTTGACCATAAGCAGTAATAACAGCTGTTTACCTGAAAAACCATTCACCTACTGAACAGTGTCAGTCAAGTAAATTACACCATTGGTAGTGTGGTAAGGTAAACAGGTGAATATCAGTCACCTACCCAAGAAGAGAAGACACAAATTTGACTTTAAATCTATCAAATGTATCATGCTTGGATACTGTGATCGAACTATAGGTTGCCATCTATGGGACAACAAGAAACTTATACTTTCGTAGGTGTTTCACAAGACTACTTCGATTAGAGTTAACAGGAAGGGACCTGTGTCACTGGATATGCCTGCAGGTAAAAGCTTGTCTACTAAGGGGTCAATCCTATTAGCAACGATAATCTTGCTGGTGCGAATCATCATAGCGATAGCCACACTTTACGACAGTCCGGATTCATTGAATTTTGCTCGCAGCCCCATAGGGCTCCAAGCAAAATTCAGCAAATTCGTGCTCGGAGCTGGCCGCAAAGGTTGCGTGGTGCCGGTTCGTTGCTGACATTTTACGCCGTTGCAATGGAAACCCTTCACACATAATAGGATTGACCTCTAAGAGTTAGATTACACAAGTGCTGTAATCAACCATTCAGGAAACAGGAGTTCTGAGGAGCAACATGGAGAAACCTCCTAGAATCTTTAGTTAGGAGTTTGCTGGACTTGTTCTCTGTGATTGAAATGAATGGAAGTCTACTATTAATCCCGATTTCCAAGACAAAAACCTAAAAAGCATGAAAATACAAGTCTTGTGCATCCAACTGCGAAGGAAGGAAGAGGAAGAAAACCTGAAATTGCTTCTCCGGCTTGTAAGACTAAATGTGATTCTGATATGTTTAGTTCAGAGAGTGTCATCAACATAGTTATTGAAAATCTCTTTGTCAGGGTTTTGATGAAAAATAATTTACTCAGTGAAGATTTTGCTTCCAGTGAAATGTGATTGTCTGATTTCTTATGCTCACACTATTTCCCTTTCAGGAATGTGGACTGGAACATGTTAAAATGTTGATGCTTTGTTTTGCAAAATATCTTTACTTAACCCTGATTGTCTTCCATTGCAGAAAAGAAAGGTCAGTTGTGATTTGTCCTGTGATGGATGACGGTCTTAAGCGTGGGGGTTGATGTAAGTAGTACACTCCTGCACTGCCTCCCATCAGCATCCTGTAGGTGGAACTGAGCCAGCAGTCAAGAGGGTCCAGGGCAGCACAATCAGGAGGCTACCAACCTCTTAACATGCGCTTCTGCGTATTCCCAGAATTATCACACATCTTTAATCCCCAGCATCAATGAGGATAGGAAGGACTATGGAGGCTCCCACCAGAATATATGCCACTACAGCCAGCAACAATAGCAGCAAGTACCTTATACCACCACTGATGCATAGAGGGACTTTGAGGCTGGTGCATTTGCTCAGATTACACTACAACACTCAGTTTTGCCCTAAACTTCAGGCTGCTATATACCACACTAATTGCCTACCACTGTTACTTACATCTGTGATATCCCTGTGTCTTATGTTACTTGCTCTACTTCCAAATTTCAATAAATCTAAAAACTGGTTAAGTATTCCATGTGTGGACTAACCACCAGCAACACCAACACCTGCGTTACACAAACTATGCCATCAGCATATTGGCCAAAACATTTGTTTCTGGGTTTAACTCCATATCTGGTGAACTACTGCACTAAGCACAAGCTGCTGTGCATATTTGTGATAGTACACTCTGCTATTACTATTAACGATATTGAAATTGAACCTCTATATACTCCTGCCTATACCTTCTAAAATCCTACCTATAAACCTCTAAGGATGATGCTAATTTGCGTACGCAGTCATACAGTAAATAAAAGACTCCAGTCTTGGAACGTGTGGTTCCGAAGCACAAAGTATTATTCAAGTAAAAAGTACAGTCAGTTACACGCTAATGATCCAGACACAATTAGATGCCAAGGAATTATACAGACCCCAAGTACAGTATACATATGCAGCGCTTCCGGACCAGATGATAGGCATCAGCAAGAAACCCCGTCGTCATTCAGCATTCAGCAAGAAGACTAAAAACCCAGTGTTTGAACACACATATTTATACCCCCCAAGAATAGACCGGACAATAGAGAAGTTTGTTGCTGATGTCATTGGTTCCCAGGGAGGAAGCATCTGTTACAGAGAGTTTAACAGGCTGGTTCAAATAGACTCACCCAGCCTCTAACAACAGTTATACATTTTGTTGCTTGAAGTCTCTGCGGTCCATAAGTTGAGAATGCATGATGCGATCTCCACACCGATAGTACAGGAATTCTGTTGAAAGAGTACGCATCAGTACAAAACCAAACACGGCTTTCTTAGCATGTATAAAACCCTAGTTATCAAATATCTTTATTTCACAGCATTTATACTAACTGAACCAACTTAAATCTTATACTTTAAAGCTTATTAAACCTTATGTGTGAATATGTAATGTGTGAGTATGCGGGGTTTGATATAAGGACGCTAGTTAACTTGGGGCAGATGCATGCGCATAAAGCTAATAAAACAGCGATTTCATACAAAGTCTTATGCATTCTCTAATATGCGACTAGTTAACAGCGCAATTGTGCATATTAATGTGTGTATGAGAAATGGTGAAAGATGCAATCGCATGTTGCTAATAGTAATATCGCCACATGTACTAAAGTGTAAGTTTATCTAAAATGGCGCTTAAGCGGCCATTCGCAAAATGGCATCTTGCGATCTCATTTTCTAAAATGGCGTCTTGCGGCCAGTTGCAAGATGGCGTCGCTGCGATACAATTGTAAACTGGTCTTGTCTCAGTCAATTATCCAGCTTCAACAGTCCACCCTTTGATAGCAAACAACATGCTATCACAATCTGTTATTGGAATTTTTATCTTAGGCTTACATTTACATATTATTATTTCGTGTTATTATGGGATGACACAAGGTGGTTCTTAATCCATCAATAATGTGTCTCTGGGTGAGGACATAAAACTACTATTATACGCACACCGCGGATCTTGGAAGATCATGTGAAAGGTGTGGGAATGCACCAGACTTATAAAAGCAGTCTTGAAGGGGACTTGAGACTTTACATTATCTGAGGTGTTTTAAAAATAACATTTCAATAATACATTCTATGCATGTCTAAATATAGTACATTAAATGATGGTATTTCCTAGCTCAGGGTTGTAATGCAGTTCTGTATTTACCTCGGTATTCATACTGGCCACCATCATAATTTCATTCTTTCATTTTATTCTATTCTTACATTTTCCACACTTCAACACAATAGGAACACACCGGATGCATATGCCAATTATTATGATGACAATTTGTATAAGGATCAAGAATTTGCCTATGCTGGAGATCACTTCCTGGACCCATTCCCCTAGACCTGAGAACCATTTCACTGGGTTCAGCCATGACACCCATCCTTCCATCTTTTCCCCTACTTCAGCCACTGAAGCATTATGGTTCTTATGAAATTCCCACTTTAGCTGCAGGATTTCATCCATCTTCCGGTCTATCACCTCCTTATGGTTGCTGGTATCATTGGTGATATAGGTGCAACATTTTACTCCAAATTGGGTGGCTAACATTACGCAATACCCTCCAGTAACAGCAGTTAAATAATTCAACACTAGCCTGTGTTGCACCAGTTCTTTCTTGTACGCTTGCAATTCTCTCCCTGTATACCTGAATGTGTCATCGTACATCTCAGTGATATTATCTATCAATTTAGCAAGTTCCTGAATATATCTAAAATTTAATGTTCCCCGAGCGATCCTGGTGGGATCCAGTGCCACTAAAACTTGAAAGCCAGTTGTCTCACTAATTAACTGAGCGGCTTTATGGAAATCACCAGGTATCATATTTCTCTTGCCTGTGTTCATATTGCGTGTGAAGATATGGTGATGGTGTGTTTTTATGTATACCAAGCATTTCAACATGTGTGAGGGTCATAACTTCTGGGACTACTCTTCCCAGGTAACACAAACCTTCGGAACTCGGGGAGAGCCATTTATACACTTTTCTTCCACATACAAAATATACATTATCAGGGAGAATATAAGGGATGGTATGCATCATTATCATTAAGCACATTTCTCTTGCAAACAATCCTACTTCTGGGCTTTCTATCTGGTGCATGCAAGTCTCTGGCTGTATTGTTTTAGCACAATAACCATCTGGCACCTTACCAATAATCTCCTTGGTGGAACTCAGTGTATACCGATACCTAAAATGTTTCCCACTAGATTTAATTGAGCGTAACAGATCATGGTTTATGGAGTCATTATCAGCTCTTTGTGAGAAGGTCATCGTCTGGTTATTCCCCGTCACTTCCCAACCTCCGGGTTTATTGGGGTTGGTTATGTTTAAACACAAAAGTGATCTATCTACTTGGAATTGATAGAGTTTGAAATGAGGTGGTTTGGATGAGAGAAATTTTCCATCCAAGGTTTTCCCTTTTTGCAATTCTAAAATTTCCATGGTATTCAGCGGAAATGGCACCAACCCTACATTATGCTGTCCCTGTGGCACGTGTGAACACACCCAGCAATCAGTTTGATTTAACACTTTGCCTACCATGCTATGATAATCCTCTAAAGGATACCCACCCCAGTACGGTTTATATTTAGGTTGGCACCGTTGGATACAGTTCTCATCAACTAGGGACCCACAAAGCTCACAAATACAGGAATCTTCAGATGATAAACCTCCACACCTTCCCCGAGTATCCGGAATGACAGCTCTCTTAACAATAACAGTACTAAGATTGGTCAGACACTCCCCTGATTGGCATTGCATTCCTCCTGACTCCACTCCATCAGCACTGCCATCAGCTCCCATTTCCTCAATCGGTCCCCATCACAGACACTGGATATCCCTGAACTGACCAGGATGGTGAACACTCTAAAAGAGTATATGAAAATGAACACAGCAGGCCCATCCATTGTCACAACAAGTCCTGCAAAATTTCTCCCAGTTCGGGTATCTCACTACGACCTTTTCAATCCTCCCGGAACAAGCTCGTGAGCGACAGGTCCACACTATCAGCCTTGTCTCTGACTTGTTTCTCCACTGGTTGATTGACCTTTTTGCAGTGAGTAGAATGGACCCAGGTATCTCTCTCAGCCACCTTCAAAGATGTAGTACACTTCAGCAGCACCTGGTATGGACCTTCCCACCGATCAGTCAAACAACCAGAACGCAAGAAATTTCTGATCATAACATATTCTCCTGGTTCAACATCATGACAGTTAGTTTCAGGCATATCATTAGACAACAATTTTAGTTTCTGCTGCTGTTGCTTTAACTGGTTACTCATTGATATAAGATACTTTACAGTTACTTCGTTGTTAGTCTTCAAGTCTTCCTGTGGACTTATAATCAAATGAGGTTGTCTACCGAACAATATTTCAAATGGGGACAGATTTAGAGGGGTTCTAGGAGTGGTCCTTATGCTATGTAGGACCAAAGGTAACGCTTCTGACCATCCCAGTCCAGTCTCTGCCATCATTTTGCTTAACTTATTTTTAATAGTCCCATTCATCCTCTCTACCTTGGCACTGGCTTGCTGTCGGTAGGGGGTATGAAGTAGGCTATTAATACCCATCAGCTTCCACATATTTTGAAAAACATCACCTGTGAAATGTGTACCCATGTCACACTCGATGATTTTAGGGATACCGTACCTGGACTATTTTCTTTGCAGTAAACGATGCAGTATTAGTGGCCGCTGGGTAGGCCTCAACCCAGTTAGAAAATACATTGGTGCACACTAATACATACTTAAAGTTCCTGCAGGGTGGTAATTGGATGAAATCAATTTGTATCACCTGGAAAGGTCCATCAGTCGGTGGAATGTGGGACGGTTCGGTAGGGATCGCTTTCCCTATGTTCTTCCTCAAGCAAGTCAGACTGGACATTGCTATCTTTTCTGCTTGTGAAGAAAACCCTGGTGCACACCAGTATGCCCTCACCAACTTGCACATACTTTGTTTTCCCAGATGAGTCAGACCATATGCTGCCTCAGCCAGGCTGGGGTGATATGCCTTGGGGGCTACTGGCTTACCTTGTCCGTCCCTCCAGAGCCTGGAGGACTCTTGCCCACATCCCTTGGACTTCCAAATGGATTTTTCCTGAATTGAACACAAATTTTGCATCTCAATTAATTTCAGCATATCAATTGTTTGGAAAGACATAATTTTTTCAGTCGAAGAAAACATTTTCAACCCTGCTGCCCATTTTGCAGCTTCATCGGCCCTGTTGTTGCCTAGTGACACCGGGTCATCCTCACATGTATGGGCTTTACATTTAATTACTGCCACCGCTTTGGGCAGTTGGATTGCTTCTAAAAGATGTTTTATGTGTCGGGAATGTGCAACTGGTGTGCCTGCTGCTGTCATAAAATTTCTCAGATGCCATAGAGCCCCAAAATTGTGCACCACCCCGAACACATACCTCGACTCAGTGTAAATGTTAGCAGATTTGCCTGCTGCCAGTTCACATGCTCTAGTTAGTGCTACTAACTCTGCCACCTGGGCTGAGTGAGGAGGACCAAGAGGTTTAGCTACTATGATGTCTGTGTCATTTACAACAGCATAACTGGTACATAATTCACCTGTGTCTGTTTGTCTATGACAACTCCCATCTGTATAAAAAGTCA
This sequence comes from Taudactylus pleione, assembly GCA_031769625.1. Taxonomy (NCBI): domain Eukaryota; kingdom Metazoa; phylum Chordata; class Amphibia; order Anura; family Myobatrachidae; genus Taudactylus; species Taudactylus pleione. Next base: position 11,087,709 of record JAUIMM010000608.1, on the reverse strand, counting down.
CATCCACATTCTCTAAAGGTGTGTCATTTATGTCAGGTCTAGCAGTAAAGGTCTGATTCAGATATGTCATACAATCGTGTGTATCATTATATCCACTGAACTCACCTCCCGCCAGCAACTCGTCTCCCTTCACCCTTTGTACATCATATTGTACATATGGTAAATACGTTGCTGGATTCAGCGTGCTGCAACGTTTGACAGTGATGTTTGCGGGTGCGATTAGGGCTAGTTCCCATTTGGTAAACCTAGCTGAAGAGACGTGTCTGGTTTGAGCTGAGTTCAACAGAGCAGATACAGCATGGGGAGTGTAGACAATCATATCATGGCCCAGTACTATGTCCTCACTTTTACTCACCAATAGAGCGGTAGCTGCTACACTTCTCATACAAGTGGGGAGTGATCTTGCTACCGTGTCCAATTGGGCACTGTAGTATGCTACGGGCCTACTGGCATCACCATGTTTTTGTGTAAGGACACCTGCAGCACAACCATCGGCTTCCGTACAATACAAATCAATAGGTTTTTCATAATCAGCTATTCCCAATGCAGGAGCTTTTGTCAGGCTATCCTTAAGATTAAGGAAAGCCTGCTCTGATTCCTCTTTGTGTATGATACGATCGGGATTTGAGGAAGAGACTAATTCCTGTAAAGGCAAGGCCAAAATAGAAAAACCTGGGATCTGGATCCACATTCTGCAATATCCACACATTCCCAAGAAGGTACGAATTTGCTGTTGATTCTGCGGCAGTGTCATGTTTTGTATGGCCTGGATTCTATCATTTGTAAGATGTCGCAACCCCTGGGTTAGGCAGTGTCCCAAATATTTTACTCTGGATTGGCATGGCTGTAGTTTGTCCTTAGCCACCTTGTGTCCTGTATGCGAGAGATGAAGTAACAAAAGTTTAGTATCATTCAAACATGATATAAACGAGTCAGAACATAGCAATAAATCATCCACATATTGAATTAGAACAGATCCATTGGCAGGTTGAAAAGATTGTAAACAGTCGTACAATGCCTGGAAAAAGATACTGGGGCTGTCTATGAAACCTTGGGGTAACCGTGTCCATGTATATTGCACACCTCTGTATGTAAATGCGAATAGGTACTGACAGTCAGGGTGGAGAGGCACAGAGAAGAAAGCAGAACAGAGGTCAATGACAGTGAAATGGGTTGCATTTGGTGGGATCTGCATCAGGATGACAGCTGGATTTGGCACTACAGGGAATTGGCTCTCTACTACCTTATTAACACCTCTTAGGTCCTGTACCAGCCTATAACCCCTCCCACCACTCTTCTTTACTAAAATTCCCTGTTGCAATAATCGCTCAATTATTGGAAACACACCTAATTGTACCTCCTGTTTTAGTGGTACTGGGGAATTTTTGGAGCTTGCATACCACCTTTTAAATTTACCATTACAGGGCTTACGTTTGCCATTAATCCAGTGTCCTGTCCATCCTTAGTCCAAAGGGAATCTCGAATTTGGGACAACATTTCATCTACCTGGGATGGATTTTCATTTAAACTTGTAGAGTGATACATTATCCTTTGGGGAGTGTTCAATACATCCTGCACCTCATGTGCAACTCTCTCTGGGATATCTAAAAATACACCATCAGGGGTGCAGTATATAACACATCCAATCTTACATAACAAGTCTCTACCCAGCAGGTTAGTAGGAGCCGCAGCAGCCAGAAGGAAAGAATGCCTGGTATGCAACGGTAGAATAGTAACTTCTGTGGACTTTGTTAAAGGATAATGTTCCACTTTACCTGTTACACCCATTGTTGGTACTGTCTCGTTGGTCACATGTAAATTAACGGGAGATTTCATCACTGAACTGGTCACCACTGTGTCTACAAGAAAAGGATATTCAGTACCGGCTACATCAACCATCATGACCGGTTCTTCCCTAGTACTTTCCGTTAACCTGACTATCTGTAGACTACAGGTATGACCTGACCCCTAGCATTGGCTACCATTCTCCAATAAAGCATTTACGGCCACAATTGGAGCTGGTGCCTGCTGGACATTTTGCTGGTCTCTGTGCATATCCCTTATGGGGATATCCAGGTCTTCCCTGATTTGGGGTTCCTATTCGTTTTACTGTACAATTTCTACTTAAGTGTCCTGTTTGTTTACAATTAAAACATGTCCATGGATCAGGTGAAAACATATGTTGTTGTGAGGTTTGAGCAGAGGGTAAAGGAGGTGGATATGGGTAAGGATAGGGAGGGTAAGGGTATTGTGGGGGATATGAGTATGGGACTTGTGGTTGTAATGGATTAGTGGAATAGAGCTGTGTTTGTTGTTGTGTGGGATTAGTGAGGGCAGGTGTAAGTGTGTGCAGGTGCGAGTGTGTCTGTTGGCTGTGATGTTACAGTCATTCCCTCCAGAGCTTGGATACTGACAGCCATTAGTTTTTCGCTCTGGATCTCCGTCTTTTTTTAGATGTTTTTATCATGTTCTATGGCAGACTCTATGAGGTTATCTATTGTGTGTCCCCTCCAGCCAGGCTGTGAGGCCTGAACCCGAGTCTTTAAATTCTCTTTCAGACCATCCATGAGTACCGTGACTATCATTCACCTGTGGTGAGTGCTATCTTTAATATCTTCTATCCCAGTGTACTGGGTGATAGTCTGCAGAGCCCGGTCGCAATAGTCTTCTGCATTTTCTCTCCTTTTGCTTGCTTGTGAAAATTTTGTTCCAGTTAACTACTACTGGAAAATATATACCCAAGTGACTCACAATGCGGAAAATGTTACCTTGGTTTACTTGGTCTGTTAAGGGAACGTCACCAACCAATGCACAATCCGTGATAAATTTTGTCACGTCAGTATTGCATGTCAGACAGGCCCTTAACACCACACGCCAATCTTTATTAGTTGGTTCATGAGAACTACCCAAATTTCTCAAAAATCTTTGACATTTGGCTAGTTCCTTTTTGGGATCGGGGAAATAATTTATGATGGAATTTAGTTCTGCTCTGGTCCATGGACAGTGCATTACTACTTCCCTCGTGGGCACTACACCATTCGCATCTGCAATTCTATTCGGAACAGTTATCGTCCGAATGGGATGCAGACCGGTAGCGTTGCTACCTCTGACCTGGTTACCAGGCTGGGGGTTTAATCTGCTGCTGCTACGTATGGTATGAACAACTTCCTCTACGGGTGCAGAGGGTGTTAACACTTCCCTTGCTGTTACCGATGGAGATGGCGGCACCACTCGTGATTGTGGTGATGCAGCATCTATCATTTGTACAGCATGGGAAATGTCAGACATTACAATAGACTCATCATCCACATCATAAACATTTTCTTTATGGTTTCTTAAGAGTGGGTACAAATTGCTTGTTACATTTTTATGGGTATTTTTGGTAACTGTACTTGCACCTCCATCCACATAAGGTGGGGGAGGTGAGCGTGAACTGCTGGCAATACTCTCCACAATGCTTCCTTGCCGCACGTGCATGCCAATTTGCGGCTCACCCGTATTGCAATTCAGCATTGTGGACTCATTCTCTGGCAATGCGCTAGCAACGCTAGTTTGCGTTGCTTGCACATTTTAAGCCACGCATCCCCTTCATGCTGCCACAATTTTAAACATTCACAATATTTGACCTTTATCTCTCGGGAGCGCATCAGACTGATGTGATCCCGGACATTATCTAATACATCCTTATCAAAACTACCAATTCTGGGAAACGGTCTAACACTCTTTATCGTCATTTTAAACCATACATCACAATACCTTATTGCATAAGTACCATACGTAGTATGCATAATACGACGGGCCGATCCGATTGGCGCCTCCATTAGCAGCACATCATTGTCTAACATCTCTACTGTTTGCATGGCTCCCATTCTAAGACAAAATCCTACGCTTTTCAATAAAGATTTAAACTGGTGAAAGACAATCAAGATACTTTCACTTACCTGTGGACGATTTAAGTCGGCGGCGCCCACACACCTGGATAAGTTTTGAAAAAGGCAACTTCCACACCCGGATAAGATTTAGTAAGGCAACTTCCACACCTATGGAAGTTTATATGTCGGCCACTTCCACGCACCTCTCTACAACAAAGACAACATGTACACCTTCTACTGTGTATACAGTAAAGCTACTTACCGAGCGGCTAGACTAACCCTTGCACCTAGCCCTTAAGGATCATATGATACCCTTAACTTTGTCCAACAAATATTCACTGTTACACACTTTTTTCCTGTGCAGAAAAACAAACGTTAACCCAGATATTGATAACAATTGAAAAATGTAGACCTCAACGGCTTTGTTTAAACACGTGGCAGCAGAACTGGAAGTATGTATACGCTATTGTGCGACCAGCTGCATACACAATAATGCGAGTACCACACAACCGTATAATGACTTTTAAGCTGCGTACGCTAAAGTGCGTCTTTACTGTGCGCAAAACTGCGACTCAACCGTGTACTCAATACTGCGGCACCCCTTTTAAACGTTAGGTTCTATCAACAAAGGAAAACAGACTTTTTCCTTTCTTGTCCCTGGATTCTAGTCAGCTTCCTTTGCTCACACGAAAATGGATATCGATCTTTCAGCACAAAGCGGTTACAGGAAAACCCTGCATGTGGCCACTCCACCCTTTGCTGAGATATCAATAGACATATGTGCCATGTGAGTAGGTAAGTGACCTCACTACTACGAGCCCCCAACTAACGATATTGAAATTGAACCTCTATATACCCCTGCCTATACCTTCTAAAATCCTACCTATAAACCTCTAAGGATGACGCTAATTTGCATACGCAGTCATACAGTAAATAAAAGACTCCAGTCTTGGAACGTGTGGTTCCGAAGCACGAAGTATTATTCAAGTAAAAAGTACAGTCAGTTACACACTATTGATCCAGACACAATTAGACGCAAAGGAATTATACAGACCCCAAGTACAGTGTACATACGCAGCGCTTCCGGACCAGATGATAGGCATCAGCAAGAAACCCCGTCGTCAATCAGCATTCAGCAAGAAGACTAAATACCCAGTGTTTGAGCACACATTTTTATATTCCCCCCTAGAATAGACCAGACAATAGAGAAGTTTGTTGCTGATGTCATTGGTTCCCAGGGAGGAAGCATCTGTTACAGAGAGTTTAACAGGCTGGTTCAAATAGACTCACCCAGCCTCTAACAACTGGGGGCCTCTGCTCTCCCGCCCCCATGCAAAGTCCTAACAGTTATACATTTTGTTGCTTGAAGTCTCTGCGGTCCTTAAGTTGAGAATGCATGATGCGATCTCCACACCGATAGTACCGGAATTCTGTTGAAAGAGTACGCATCAGTACGAAACCAAACACGGCTTTCTTAGCATGTATAAAACCCTAGTTATCAAATATCTTTATTTCACAGCATTTATACTAACTGAACCAACTTAAATCTTATACTTTAAAGCTTATTAAACCTTATGTGTGAATATGTAATGTGTGAGTATGCGGGGTTTGATATAAGGACGCTAGTTAACTTGGGGCAGATGCGTGCGCATAAAGCTAATAAAACGGTGATTTCATACAAAGTCTTATGCATTCTCCAATATACGTCTAGTTAACAGCGCAATTGTGCGTATTAATGTGTGTATGAGAAATGGTGAAAGATGCAATCGCATGTTGCTAATAGTAATATCACCACATGTACTAAAGTGTAAGTTTATCTAAAATGGTGCTTAGGCGGCCATTCGCAAAATGGCATCTTGCGACCTCATTTTCTAAAATGGTGTCTTGCGGCCAGTCGCAAGATGGCGTAGCTGTAATACAATTTTAAACTGGTCTCATCTCAGTCAATTATCCAGCATCGACACTATCTGCTGTCACCCTACCCTCTACTAATATTAAATAAATCATAGAATATTTTGGTTTAATAAAGCATTCATCTAAATTTTTGACTCATCATTGTAGCCAGATTATCACACTTTCTAAGACCATCGCAATTTCTCCAAGGAAACACTGACCACCCCCCTTTAATTGGTTTAAAAGACAGATACAATTCACCCCCTGAAACAATGATCATTGAGTGGACACTCTAGATCAGCCATGGCCAAACTGAGGCTCTTTGAACTTGAAATTATCACTCACAAATTCTACTGGCCCCCAACCAGCTGTTTCTATATAAATTGGGAAAAAGTTAACTTTTGTGTCCTGCTTCTCTGTGGGTGCAGTAAGCGCTGCAGAATCTGCTGGCTTAGCTGTAAAGTTTGGGGATTTGTGAGAAGGCATATCAGTGAGGTGTGATGTGCATATTAGGAGGTTTGCAGGACATTATAGGAGCAGGTGTGCAGGTCTGATATGCATGGTTCTATGCATTAGCTTTAAATATTATTTGACTCTTAGGGGTGAAGGCAAACACAGGTGTGTCAACAAAATTTGATCTGCAAAACATAGCTAAACACACAAATACAAGTAAATACACCATTAAACCAACTCACAAGTACTTTACATAGAAAATGACTACAACACAGGGATTTACCATGAATCATGTTTGTAAACACGATCATAAATAGAGCAAACTTGGGCCAAAATTGAAGTTTAAAATAGTCTACCTCATGAGCAGCATGTTTACATGTGTTTGTAGTTAAAACAAATCTGTATACAATTGTGTTGCCTATACAAAGGGATAAAGCAGGTGCATTAATCTCTCTGATTCCAGCATGGCAGAGTTTGTGACTTTATCCATGATGCAGAGTGCTGTGGTATTTCTGAGGCTCTACCACCAGGCTAAAAGGACCCAGTAGCAAGAAACAGAACACAGTCAACAGGTTATGCAGGTGCCATGGAGGCTGTGCAGGCTTAATTGTTTTGGAGAACCTGAATGATTTGGCAGATGGCGAGGTCATACAGATGTTCTGGCTCAATCGTAACTCAACTTACTCCATCTGTATGACCTTGTCAAACTGAACCTAAATCCTAAGAAAGCACACTCATGCTCTGTCTCAGGCCTGAATAAACTCCTGGCTGTGTTGCATTTGGTTGCTGGAAATTTTTAGTCTGTCACTGGTAGAGTACTTGGGCTCTCCCAGCCTATATCTTCACACTAACTCACCCAGGACATGGCAGCATTCCAGTTTATGATGGACACATAATGTATATCTGCTTCCATAGATAGGAGTCACAGTGACATTCAATCATTGTAAAAGTGTTCCTATATTTACTGTAGTTAGTCTGGATGTGTCAAAATTTGCACTAAAATGGTGTTGCTTAATATACCCAATGTAAGGTCCTTAAGGTTTGCACACATTAATGACTACAAATGTTATAATATGGTTTTTAAACTTTTTTTTCTCTGCAACACACATTCACAAAACAATATGCAAAGAACAAAATTTTAGGTAAACTCTTGTGTACAACATGAACAAAACAATGAAACAATAAACATAAATAAACTTTTGCCCAAATGTTTTTAAAAGTTTTTTTGTGGAAAATAATAATGAAGCTTTTCTTTTAAACAGCCATACACACAGCCGATGCTTAGGTGCATCTCTGTCAGACCTGGGTGCTTGGGCACCACGTCAGGTGCAGAGAGTGCATCTGGGTGTCGTGGTCACAGGTGTGGTGGTCAGGGCCATAGAGAGCTGGCTTGGGCCAAGGGGAAGGGGGGTGGACTAATTGTGGGAGGCGTGGCCACACCCCCTTAAAAAAAAAGAAAACAAATCTATTTGCAGTGTTGCAAAGCTGGAGAGGAGGGAGCTGAGAGCCCCTCAGCCTGGCAAAAATCCAGTTGGTGATGAGATCAGTGTGATCACTCCCCCCACTGGCAGAAGAGACTGCTGCTGCTGTGGCAGTGGACCTGGGCCCCGGGCCCCTCTATCAAGCCTGAGCCTGGATAATTAGTTCCAGCCACCCCCTCTCTTAGCATCCCTGGTGGTGTTGTAATATGCTGGCAAGTGATATGCTGGAGCTAGGTTGAGGTAAACGCTCCATTCATTGCCAACCCAACTTTTATATTGTTTCATAAAGGTCATGAAATAGCATACATTTGAAGGGTAATTGTGTCTGCTTCTGTTTCACTTCAGTGATGTAAAAGACAATATTTTTATTTATATCTTTTACATCATGAACTCAGCACCCACCACCAACAGGGGTGCCGAACATAGCCTCAGGCTATCAGACTGGGTCTGGGGTGTCCCTGGGAGGGAGGACCCCTTTATTGGGGAGGTTTCCACTTCCCAAGGTATCCCTGGCCTTGGCTGACAAGTAGGAGGTGCTGAATGCTTTGGCGTGGGGACCCAGTGAAGCATGTCCCCCTGCTGTGGCATTATACCCCCACTAGAAAGAGCTCAGTACTGATTGTGTAAAATACGGGGGACCCTTACATAATTATTCACCCATATCTTTACGACTAGCTCAGGATACTGGCACTAGTTGTGTAAAATACGGGCAACCCCTAATTTCACCCCCCCATATTTTCACAAACACAACCATCTCAAAAGCTTGGTGCTGGTTGTGCTTTCTTTTGGGGGGGCACCCATTTTTTTAAAATTTTTAACTCTTTGTTTACTTTTTCACACACAGAAGCACTGCACAGATCACACCGGCTTCTCCAAAAACGCTGTGAGGTGGTCAAAATTGATTGGAAATGACTAGAGATGAATGTTATTGAGGTTAATAATACTGTAGGAACAAAAACAGGACCAAAATATGAGATTTTAACTATTTATTATTTAAAAAAAAAATACAGATCCCAAACCAAAACACATGGTCAGTGCCAGATTAAGGTCCACATGGGCCTGGAGCTGAAATTTATGAAGGGCCTATTGTGTGCCACAGCAGGGGGTGTGACCAGCCCTGCATAGGTGTTACTAGTTATGTGGATACATGACCAGTGCTGTGTATTTGTGGTCTGCACAGGGGATGTGGCCAGCACCATGGAGGGCATAGCTAGATAGCTAGCACCTACCTTTAATGACCTCAATCTCCCTCCCCTCTTTGCTTATGTGAAACAAGCACTGCTTATAATTTTATTGACCATTGCATAAAAAAAAGGACAAACTATGGTTGTTCTCCCCCGCCTTATCTGCATGTTAATTCATGTGGGCTCATTCCCCACTCATTTGAATATTCACTCATGTGCTTCATCCACTCACCTGAATATCCATTTATGTTCCCCACCCGATCATATGTATGTCCAATCATGTGTTCTCAGCCCTACTCATCTTTATGTAAATTCATGTACCAGTCGTCCTGCTGCTATCCCCAATGTATTAATGCTCTCCCTGATGGAGAGGATGCACCGACACTTATGGGGCATTGAGTTTTGGGGTTCCCCTACCTGACTATCATATAGTGGAGGAGGCAGTAGATCAGATGTGTGCTGCGTTAGCTGAGTTTTAAGCCAGTTACTTGTTCCCCTACTACCTTTCCCTCCTTCCAAGGGTCTTGCAAGAACAGCCCAAGCAGCACCGCAGCCACCCTACTGATGAAACAGCTGCCAGTCATTGTCTGACCAGTGTGATTCTGTGGCAGGCAGCTAATTGTGCAGACAATGAACACTGATACTGCCACTGGCCCCTGATACAGACCCTTAACTATACATTTTTATGCCCTTGACCAAAGAGAACACCAGAGACATATACACTGTCAGTGCAGGCTCAGGTGTAATTGTTGCTGCCTATACAACACTTCCTCACCCCTCACCAAATACACCAACCGAAATACCTCTAATCCATCCATCAATGCTGTATACAGTACTCCCTTCCCATTACTACTCTCAGATACCATTACTCAAATACTGAAATAGCTATCACTTCCCAAACCTACACCTGCTACAATTAAATAACCGTCCCTCATTCACAAAGACATCTAGCAGTCCTCAGCTCCAGTCCTCATGTACCACGAACAGGTCATGTTTTGTGGATTTCATTAATCATGCACAGGTGAAGTAATCGATTTTTCTGTGTATTGATCCAGCGCCAGATTGTGTGTGTGTCCTTCAGTAACTATCCCACTTTCTTCTGCATACGGAAATCCTCAAAACATGACCTGTTGGGAAAACTTGTGGGTCGAGGTTGAGAACTGCTCTAAACCATTGAAATTATCCACACTAGCACTCTACACTGAAATAACCCTTACTCGCTATCATACTGACCCCATAACTGACACACAAATACCATTTACAAAGTCTGACAGAAAAAACTTCAAAAGGTAATTGTACAACATTTTTATTTCTTAAATTGCAGTTTCCTATCTCTAAAGACCCACTGATTGGCTGTATTATTCAAAAGATTCTCCTCTTCCTGGTTGCTGTATTCCAAAACTGGCTGGGGACCGAGGTAGACCATTCTATAAAGAGGTTCACAAACAAAAAATGGTGCAAATATATATACACTCACCCACACACAGACACATACATATAATATATATTGCAATAGTAATGTTAGTATAAGGGCTATCTATCCAATTATACTGTATTAACATTAAAACTTTTTATAGAGAAGCTAAATATGGTCAAGTTATAAAAATTGTCAATTATATCTATTCTGACTACAACCCCAATTCCCCTTCTCTACAAGTTGTTTTTGATGTTAATATATTTAGATATTCTTTATACTAACATTACTACTGCAATCATAATAGATATTATATTTAGAGTATTCTTTCCATCTTACTGTTTTTTTCCCCTTTGTCGTCTTATGGCCTTAATTATATTTGCTTGCACCCCTCTATTTGTATGTTCTGTATTATTCTCACCACCCCAATACTGTATTTGTTGCACTAAGTCCTCCACCCGCCTATATCCCATCTGTATGTTCTCTATTGTGGCCCTCCTCACTGCATAACCATTACTGTACTTCTCCCTCCTTCACTGTATATAGATTATTGTGCCAGAGCCGTCTTCTCTGTATACCCTTCATTGTCCCCCTTCCTCTCCTAGTCTGTATGTACTTTATTGTGTCCCCCCTCTCCACCTAGTCTGTATATATTATTGTGCCCACCTCCCTTTCTAGCATGTATATACATTATTATGTCCCCCCTCTCCTCCTAGTATGTATATAAATTATTTTGCCCCCTCCCCTTCTAGTATGTATATGCATTATTGTGCCCCCTCCATTTCTAGTATGTACATACATTGTTGTGTCTCCCCTCTCCTCCTAGTCTGTATATACATTATTGTGCCCCCCTCCTAGTCTACATTATTGTGCAATCCCTCCTATTCTATGTATGCATTATTATGTCCCCCTCCTCTCCTAGTCTATAAATACACATTACTGTGCATCCCCCATACCCCCTTTAAATTTTGTAGTCTGCTCCCATCCCCAGTAGTAAACTTACCTGCTCTGCTTTCTTCTCTTGCTCCTCTCAGCAACTCAGCTCCTTCTCCAGTCTCACCCTCTGCAGCTGCTGGCGCCGGATCCCTCTCATGCCTCCAAACACTGACTGATAGGTAGCAGTGACTAGCCACTAGATCGCCCTGGTAGGCATACTTGCAAAGTCGCGATGTCATGACATCACATCCATGACTTTGCTGCTATTAGGTGCCATGTTTGTGAATAATAATGAGCGTCAGTGCACTGCCTCAGAGGGGTTCTAAAGGTGCTGTCTTCCGGCAGACAGGATTCAGGAACAGCTGCCACTGGGCTGCAGAGCTATAGTGTGTGGCGGGGTCTTAGGTCCCAGGTGACAGGCAGCAGACACCTTCTCCCCTGGTCTCAAATGGCAAATGGTCATAGCACTGGTCTCTGGTTATGATGACAGGATTTTTATTTCCTGTCACTGTTCCCAGTGCTTCATGCTGTTGTGGGCCTATTTTCATGGGGGTCTGGAGCTCATCAAATCCACCTTGGTCCAATGTTGAAGGTCCTAATTCTGAGTTGTACGCAAACCTGAAGGTTTGGAAGCAACACTGATGTTAGAAGATCTGCGCATGCTCTTTATCTGTACTGTACATGTGCAGATCTCTTTCTGCGAGCTCGCTCCCAGTGCTCAGATGCCAAAGCCCGACTGACTGACAGGTTTGGGCTGCTTGTGGGTGGAGCAGGCAGTAGTGTAACTATAGGGGGTGCACTTGCTCTGGGGCCTGGTGGCATTGGGGGCCTGCTGGCCCAGCAAGCAACCCCCTGCACCCTGCCAAATCCTCAGAGTCCTGGCCACTGAACATATTAATTACAAACTAAAGGAGCCGAGGTGCAGTGGATGGCTTCGATTCATAAGCCCTCCCTGCACTGCATAGTGTCTTTATCGCACAAAAACACATAGGATCCGCGAAACGCTGCAGACATATGTGTTTTCACGACAGTGATTGGGTAATAATGCTTATTGGGGATTTGGGGCTCTATTTACTACAATCCACATATTGAATGCAGATTGTAGTGTGATATTATCGACTGAATTCACATTGCGAATTCAGGCAATATCACAGGGATTTACTACAAATCCCTTGCAGGGACAGAGCTTGCGATAAAGCTCTGTCCCTGCGAAGCCCCTCTGCACACTAGTCACGGTACTTTCGCAAAAAATACCGTGACAAAGTGCCCGCGCATACTCCGACCGGCCGCCGCTGCTACCCCCCGGTGCTAAGCCCCACCCTGTGATCGAGGACCCGATGATCCGGGCCTCCAGTGATGTCTTCCATGCCTCCGATCAGGTGATCTCCCATACTGCACTGGGACCCAATCACCTGATGACCGGGCAAGAGTGATGTGACCAGCTGACAGGAGGGGAGACATCACCGGAGGCCCAATCACCGGTCCCTGGAGTCAGGTAAGTAAAATTATTTTTTGACAATTTTTTTTTTTTACATAAATCAGCGTGCGGTCTGTTTAGACCACACAGCTGATCACTGGGACCGGCTCTGGGCTCTGCTCTGCCTTTTAGAGCAGAGCAGGAGTCCGGTAACTGGGGGAGACCCTGGATAACCCCACCTCCAGGTGGCATTATTATCACAGGGCTTTCCCCAATATTTTTTTACAATTTATATTTAGTAACTTTGGCCAGATCACATTTCCCATTACAATTATGGGAAATGAGATCTGATTACTAAAAATAAGTGATACTTAGGGGTTGGAGTAGAATTTTACGAATTCTACTCCAATTGCCCTGTAATAACTATAGGTGATACTAAAATAACAGCTAGTCTGCAAATGTAACACAGTCTCAGTCCTTTAGTCCTGTCTCTCACAGGCCATGATATTGGCCTCCTGGCCTTCACAAAAAGTCTCTCTTGTGGTCCTCCCTGCCTCCTGCAGGTATGGACACTGGCTATCTTAGCCTGCAGCTTAGCTGCTTCAATGTTACATGTACACTCTGAGATTTGTGGTCCTCCCTGCCTCCTACAGATCTGGACTCAGGCCCCCTGGCCTCCAATAGCCGCCAGGCACACTGGACTCTGTAGCTGCCAGTGCTCCCCAGACTGATTCAACATGCATCCTGACTGTAAGTCTGCCTCGCTAGCCCTCACCTGAGCTCTCTCCACAAGGCAGCTATATATATATATATATATATATATATATATAAAAATGTAAAATAAATATTGTGTATAATATCAATTTGCCATTGTGTATTTATATAATATATATAATATATAATAGTGTCTCGTACAATTTACTTCATTTGTTATGTTAAAAAAGGTTTACAGTTTCAAACATTGTGTTAAAGAATGAACACACACTTCTGCAATAAGTCATAACAATTACATATAACAGACTTTAAGCTACACCACTCTGGAATCCTTGCAAATTTAGCATCATTTTCATGTTTTAATATTTACAAAATTAATATATAATATCAAATTTGCAAATAATATCAAATTACAAAACCAGAAATCCATTCTGGTAATAAAAGGGAAAATTTTCCAGTACTGAAATAGTTACCTTCAAATTGAAACACATTCAATATTATGTGTACAATACACATTTGTACATTAATAGCACAAAATCCATCAATCTACAAATTAAACAATATGTCAATGTAAAAATGTCAAAATATGTTACCTTTTTTTTTTTTTCATTTTAGATTTACCACCCAAATTTTTCTCTTTTCCAAAATCTCTTCCCTGACTTCAAAGGATACCTTTTTTGTTTTAATCTGATGCACTGAGGACTTCAGTTCAAACAGAAAATTCCTTATACCCACTTCTGGAACTTCAGCCTAAACTTATTTCCTTTACAAAAGTAGCAATTGCATCTCTGTTGCACAGTGATTGGGTTTTGGATGATCAGCTCATGCTATTAATTAATCACACAAAAGGGACTCATTTTGAGGCATTCAATTTGACAAGAGACCAAGAAACAGAGAGTTCTTTGAAAGAAGATTCAGTTAACTAGAGGAAGAGGTAAAATAGAAAAGCTCCACAACATTTGAGGTGGGATAGGGCACAGCTAATAGAGCCTGCCTTCCTCTCATTGAGTGTTTCTTAAGAAGCATACACACACAAGCTCAGGCACAAGTAAACCTAGCACAAATATCGCTACCTCGATACGTCTGCTTTCATTTTTATTCTGCTAATAAATGCACTTACTTTGTACTCCAATGAACTTCATATAGAAATTGTTCATCTTATAAGAAAAAAAAAAAGCCTGTGAAAGAATGGGATATGAAGTGACGCAAGAAAGTAGAATTGCAGACAAGAGATTAAAGCTTTTTATTGAGTATCTCTTTCGTATTTAAATTGTGCTAAGGGCTCTGTGAAAGTTAGATGCAAGCTCTTTCAGGAGAGCTTCTAAAGTGTGTACACGGATTTCATGGGAATAAAACAGAAGCCACAGACTGGATAATGAAAGGGAGATAAGATGTCTCATATAAAACAACTCAAGAGTGGTTCAATTACCTCAGCAAACCATCAAGGCAAGCTTTGAAGATGCGGGAAATACTGTAAAAAAATAAAATAAAACTATGTTTGCACATCCTGTGCCAATAATTGTTTGTACATCTCATGATTTAACAGTTATAGTTATATCCCTCATATGAATGTTTCTCTATAATAAAGCTATTTTTGCCAAATAGAATTTGCCTTTCAGTTCCTGGGAGTTTGGTTAACGGATACATTATTCCAGCCTCTTGCTGATGGCAGGTACAGTAACAATGTTATGTAAAACCCATAAAACACAGTAACTACTACATTACTAGAGGAATAAACCGTGACTGTGTCTTTCAATATTACTTCTATCCAAATGGGTGAATCCAATTGCTTGCGAAGGGTGTGAGTTGCAGTTCCCACAGCATCAAAACGCCGGCAACGGTGCGGCATCTCTCACCCCTCATGGCCTGTTATGATCCCAAATTTGCATAATTTTGCTTGGATTCCTATGGGACTGCAAGCACTTTTATGCGAGTTCATGCTGCCGTCCAGTGCTCCCATTGCAGCTATGACTCGTTCCCGCTAGTACATTGCTTGGAATTGGATTGACCCCCTTAGTGTGTTAGCAAATTTAGTGCAATATATTCTGAAGCCACACATGAAATGTATGTTGGGAGGCATCTAATACAAATCCAGTATGAAGGACTTTAGGATATTTGTAATTATAACATTTTGTTTTGTTTGGAAGTATCATTTTGAAAACATAATTGTTTTGTTAAATAATAAATATTATTGTTTTCTTGATGAATGAAAAATTAAGGAAAATTTGGGAAATTGAAAATGGAAGTGATATAAAAGCTGAGAAGACATCTGAATAAATTGCAATAAATAACTGTAAATGTCAATGGTGTATAGGGCAGAAGTGAGGTACAAAAGAATGACAGGAAGAATATGAGTGTCTGTGAGGGAGATGTATCAAATCTTTTAGAGAGATGAAGTGGAGTGAGATAAAGTACCAACCAATCAGCTCCTAACTGTCATTTTTCACACCAGTAAAATGACAGCCATGAGCTGATTGGTTGGTACTTTATCTTTCTCCAAGATTTGACAAATCTCACCCTTTAAGTGGAAGAGTATGGCTGAAAAGTTGGAAAGTCTCTCATTGCTTGTACATGTATGATTTAGCGTAAAAGGAAAATATTCCATTATACAGACATATCTATACGTGATTAGAGGCCCTGTACATACTGTAGAAGGTTTTATTCCCCTGCACCTTTCATCCTTTGTTATTCTCACAAAATAGATCAAAAACGCAGATGATGTTTTCCTATGATGAAGACAACTATAAAGTGCATATATTAATTTATTATATTTACTGTTTACTCTTTTTTATGTAAAGAAAAATCCTCTGTGCATACACATGGTCAGATATGTCAGATGAACGATTGAACGATTTCAGACAGTATTAAAATGAATGGAATTGTCCAAATCTGCAAACACATCAGATGTCAGATATCGTTATCTGACAAGAGGGAACGCACATGGTTTATCGTTGCAGGCCCACATGTCAGATTTTCTTTCAGATATGAACGATCGAATGATTTTTATGCACCATAACACTATATTCTGTTCTTTGTTTAAAAGTTTAATGGGTAAATCAATATAATATTGCTTTAAATTCCATACATGCTAGTTGACATGTATCAATCCAGTTTGGAAAGATCATGGTTTGGGTTACCATATGCCTCTACAATCTCTTTTCTCTGCAACAGAAGATAGTTGGCAGCTACACAGTATTACAGCGCTCTAATGCCGCGTACAAACTAGACAATAAAATTGAATGATATGAATGATAACAATATCGTTCAAGGATATCTAGTTCATACCATCTAGTGTGTATGGTCCAAACGACCAACAATGCGCGCTCCTGTGGGTCGTTAACGATATCCCCAGTCGGCTGTACATGCAGCTCAATCTGGGGATATAGCTAGAATTTACATCTTATTAATAGTTATTAGGGGTGTGAACCGGCCACTTTTCGTGTTTTGGGTTTTGTGTTTGGATCCGGATCTTTCTTCGTGTTTTGGATCTGGATTGGTTTTGCCAAAACCACCCTTCCGTGTTTTGGGTTCTGGGTTTTGTGTTTTGGATCTGTGTTTTTTTAAAAAAAGCATAAAAACAGCTAAAATCACAGAATTTGTGGGTTTTCTGCTCCTATGCTATTATTAACCTCAATAACCTTAATTTCCACTCATTTCCAGTCTATTCTGAACACCTCACACCTCACAATAGTGTTTTTTTGTCCAAAAGGTTGCACCGAGGTAGCTGGATGACTATGCTAAGCGACACGAGTCAAACATGTGGCCCATCTAGGAGTACCACTGCAGTGGCAGACAGGATGGCAGTTTGAAAAACTAGGCCCCAAACCGTACATAATGCAAAGAAAAAAAAGAGATGCAAGATGGAATTGTCCTTGGGCCCTCCCTCCCACCCTTATGTTGTATAAACAGGACATGCACACTTTAACAAACCAATCATTTCAGTGCCAGGGTCTGCCACACGACAGCGGCTGAAATGATTGGTTCGTTTGGGCCCCCACAAAACAAGCTGGTAATTAATCTGTCCCTGCACAAACTGGCTCTACGGAGGCAAGATGTCGTCCTCATCCTCCTCATCCACCGATTCCTCACCCTCTTCAGTGTTGTGTACATCCTCATCCTCACAGAGTATTAATTCGTCCCCTCTGGAATCCACCACCACAGGTCCCTCTGTACATTCTGGAGGCTGGTCTCCCTGGAAGAGTTGATAATTCATCTTTATGAACATCATCTTCTCCACATTTTGTGGAAGCAACCTCCTACGCCTTTCGCTGACAAGGTTCCCGGCTGCACTAAACACTCTTTCGGAGTACACACTGGAGGGGGGGCAACTCAGGTAAAATAGAGCCAGTTTGTGCAGGGGCCTCCAAATTGCCTCTTTTTCCTGCCAGTACAGGTACGGACTGTCTGACATGCCTACTTGGATGCTGTCACCGATGTAATCCTCCGCCATTCTGTCAATGGTGACAGTATCATATGCAGTGACAGTAGACTTGTCAGAAATTGTTGGCAGGTCCTACAGTCTGGACCAGATGTCCAAACTGGTCCTTGACTTATGACACAGGCGCACGCTTGGTGCTGCTGCTGTGTTGATGCACGTGCGGCTACTGCGCATACTTTTCGCACACAAACAAAGAAAAAAGGAATTGTTTATTTTTTGTGGAGTGCACTTTAGGGGTTACACCACCCTTTAACAGACTTATGGGACACAGGCGCATGCTTGGCGCTGCTCCTTTGTTGATGCACGTACAGTGCACACAATTCACAAACACAGAAGAAAATGTTTTATTTTTGTTGGAGTGCACTTTGGGGGTTACACCACCCTTTAACAGACAGACGCACGCTTGTCGCTGCTGCTTTGAGGATGCAGGTGTGGCTACAGCCCACACAATTCACAAATACAGAAAAAAAAAGATTTTTTTATTTTATGTGGAGCACACTTTGAGGGTTACACCACCCTTTAACAGACAGATGCATTCTTGTCGCTGCTGCTTTGAGGATGCAGGTGCGGTTACAGCCCACACAATTCACTAAGACATAAAAATTATTTTTTTTGGAGTGCCCTTTGGGCATTACAGCACCCTTCACGGACAAGCCATCCGGCCCTTTACTTATGAAACAGGCGCACGCTTGGCACTTCTCCTTAGTTGATGCACGTGCAGCCACAGTGCACACAGGGCCTGATTCAGAGCTGATTCAGAGCTGATTCAGAGCTGGACGCTCTTTCAGAGCACTCGCTCTGAATCAGTGCCCTCCCCCTCTTTTTTTAGAGCGGCCTCCTGGCCGCTCGCATAGCTGTGGGTGACCACCCACAGCTATAGTGAGCATCCAAAAAGATGGTCGCGATGGTCAAGACCATCACGACCTTCGGGCTTGAGACGAGACCCTTGTGGTAGGGTCTCATTGCCGCAAGCCCTGGAGTGCTTTTGGCTCTATCAGAGCCGAAGGCATTCTCCCACTGACATCACTTGTGATGTCAGTGGGGCCAGTCCCAGATGGTAGGCGTTCCCATAGGAACGCCTCTGTCTGGGCAGCCACACCCACAGCACACCCACCAAAGGGGGCGTGCTGTCACTCACCATCGACAGCACGCCCCCTTTGGTACGAGACCCATAGCGACGGCTTGGAGCCGGGTCTGTCGTGCGCATGCGCACTGGGCCAACATCGTCTGAATTAGGCCCACAATTCACAAACACAGAAAATAATTCCTCCATCATTCTGTCAGTGGTGACAGTATCATATGCAGTGACAATAGACATGTCAGAAATTTACATTGTTGGCACGTCCTTCAGTCCGGACCAGATGTCCAAACCGGCCCTTTACTTATGACACAGGCGCACGATTGGCGCTGCTGCTGTGTTGATGCACGTGCGGCTACTGTGCATACTTTTTGCACACAAAGAAAGAAAAAAAAGAATTGTTTATTTTTTGTGGAGTGTACTTTGGGGGTTACACCACCCTTTAACAGACTTATGGGACACAGGCGCACGCTTGGCGCTGCTCCTTTGTTGATGCAGTGCACACAATTCACAAACACAGAAAATATTTTTTTATTTTGTTTGGAGTGCACTTTGGGGGTTACGCCACCCTTTAACAGACGAGCCACCGGGCCCTTTACTTATGACACAGGCACACGCTTGGTGCTACTTTGTTGATGCACGTGCGGCCACAGTGCACACAATTCACAAACACAGAAAATAAATTTTTATTTTGTTTGAAGTGCACTTTGGGGGTTACAGAACCCTTTAATGGACAAGCCAGCTGGCCCTTTACTTATGGGACACAGGCGCACGCTTGGCATTACTTTGTTGATGCACGTGCGGCTACTGCGCACACAATTCACAAACACAGAAAAAGAAAAATGGTTTTTTTTGGAGTGCACTTTGGGGGAGCACCCCTGATGCACAGATCACCCCCTGGATAACATTACAGCACCCCTCTAGGACTACAGCCTTTATGGGACACTGCACAACACAGTCCAGCCAGCCCCTATAGACTTTGGAGTGGACACAGCCCCTATGGACAACTGACTGCACAACACAGCCCAGCCAGTCCCTATGACAGCAGCACAACACAGCCCAGCCAGCCCCTATGGACAACAGCAGCACAACACAGCCCAGCCAGCCCTAGCTCCCACCCTCCCTCTTCACTGTCCACAGCCGGAGTGAGAAATGACGCCGACGCGGGGACCTTTTATAGAATCCAAAACCAGCGAGATCCGGAAGGCGGGATGATGACGTTTTGCCTCGATTTTGCCTCGGGAAAAGTCAAGCCTGACTCAGATACGACTCGGATCGGGGGGGCTCAGAAATCCGAACCCGCTCATCCCTAATAGTTATTATTAACATTAATAACAGTTATTATTAACAGTTAGGAATAAATACATCTTATTTAGTACTGTATTTGGGCAAATAGAAATTAAGCTTGAGGGGTGGAATGGATTTCTTGATCTCCCAAACCCCCAAAAATCATTGCTATGAAAGTGTAGAGAACATTTTCCTCTATAGGTAGTCATAGTCAGGGCTGGATTAAAGGCCACATGGGCCTGGGGCTGAAAATGATCAATGGACTACTATGAGAAGTGCTGGAGTTGAAACCAGTGCTGTGTGGGTGTGGCCACTGTCATGTGGGTGTGTCCCCATACACTATCAGCCCCAATGGCTAGCTAAATGGGTAAAAATAGAAAATTACATGATTTTGAGGAAAATTAAAGTAACATTTAAATACTTCTGATTTATGGCCGCCCATGAAGCCAGCTGGGTGGCTGGTCATCATTATGCTGTCTTGGGAAGGATGGAGTGGATGAGAGGGAGTGGACCACGGCAGCAGCACAGAGCAGCCAGTACCTAAACCCATGGAAGCAGCATAAGTTGTATTTAAAATCTGTGTGATAGCTGGAGCCAAATGAGGCAGAGCAATGCTCATATTTTTTATTGTCAGTGTAGGGACTGACAAGAAGGGAAGACCATGACAGGGTTGGTCAGCTTGAAAAATATTTTATATATATATATGAAACACCATAGAGAATAATGTTGAGATCTGAGCACTGTCTAGTTGTAATAAACAGAGAGGCCAGGGCAGGTGCTAAATATCAACAAGTGTAGTTTAGACAGGCAGCTGCAGATGAGAACAGAGATGGCTTTAGGACTGTGGGGGCCCCTAGGCTAAACCAGGCACAATAAGCCATTAATACCACAGTCTCCATCAACAAAACTGTGCTATAACAATACAAGCATCACTATCAACCTCGCACAGTAGCAATAACATCACCATGACCACCTCCAACAACCCACACTACAGAAATACCTCCACTAACCTCTACCTACAGGAGTACCACCACAACCAACTCAACAATACCACCACCATCACCAATTCTCCACTACTGCAATACCACCACTAATCCTACACAACTGGAAAATCACCACTAACCCTGCACTACAGCAATGCCACCTCTCATTCTGCACTAGAGCAATAACACCAACATCACCAATATAGTATGGGATTAAAACCATATGCATAGTGTAATTCTGCTACTACAAAGTATCCAGGAATAAACAAGTCATGTACTATATAAAGTACTGTAGATAAAAATATGTGCTTATCTTATTTTTTTTTCTTGTAGATTTAGGAATTTTCTCTTTAACAGTTTCTAGTTACGTTCTTCAAACATCCATATTGGGATGCCTTACAGACTCTCTTCAGTGTACACGAGGTGGTCTAATACTATTTGAAACAAGAACAATGTTCAGTAATACTTGTGAAAACATTTCCATATAAATCTTAAATTATTAGGTAAACCCCTAGCTACTGTAACTTTAATTTTGTATTGCAAAATAACTTCAACAGCGTACATGAATATCTGCATACCTTCACCCAGGGTCTGCATCTGTTCCTTATTTCAAGATTTGCCTGATTTTGCCCCTAATTGGCCTTATGTATAGATGAACATAAACACACTTATGATGCATAATTGTGTACATTTTGAGCTACTGTACACATATAAATGCTAAAATGTGTTCATTTTATAGTTGAGTGTGTCTTAGGGGTAAATTTACTTAAGTGAGAGTTTTTAGAAGTGGAGATGTTGCCCATAGCAACCAATCAGATTCTATTTATTATCTTATAGAAGGTGCTAGTTAAATGTTAAGTAGCATCTGATTGGTTGCTATGGGCAACATCTTCACTTCTAAAAACTCTTACTGTAGTAAATAAAGTAGTAAATATACCCCTTTAGGTGGTTACACACCTGACAGATATATCTGCAGATGATGTACCAATATATAGATAGATCTGACGCTCACTTACCTATGATAGAGATAGGTGATGTGTGGGAGGCTGCACGTCCTGATTGCTAGATTCCCCAAGATCTAGGTATACTTTAGTAAATATGAGTAGGCATATATGTGTTGCCACATATATGTCTGGCGGACTGCGCCTCAAATGAATAATCAATGGTAATTTGGTAATGTGATCCTGCTATATAAATAGTAATGGACAATATGTATGTTAAAATATCGTATATATATTTATTAGGGATCCACTTATTGAGTATTGACTTCAATATACAGTGAGTGGTCGTGACCACAGAGGGTCTGATGTTTGAAAGAGGGGTGTTGGAGAGAGTGGGGGATTAAGCAAGGGGGAGACAGAGTCTCTTACATGCACTGTGTGCACTTCGTATCTAGGTAACCAGCCAGGGGGTGGGTGTCCCTCACCCCCCTTGTGTGTAAGTACCAGAGGTCTGGTAATTGGCAGTGGGTAGGGGATATGTATAGTCTCAGCAATGAGTCAGGCAGAAAGTCTTTGGTGAGGCCTCAACAAGTCCGTTGTCTTCTCTCTTCTTGAGTCCTGGTCCGTCTTCTTCTTTCTTCGTCCACTCCTCGCCATGCCGGTGGTCGGGGCCGGGCTCCAGTGGGCGCTTGTGCCGCTTGCATTGGCAGGTCCCCCGCAGTGACTGAGAGTCACTCCCATAGTGACTCGCGATCTCGCTGGCCGGGACAGGGAGAGGTGGGCTCTCGTGGCTGCGTGCTCAACTCTCCTAATTGAGGAGACTAGTGGCAGGTGGAGGGACAGCAGCTGGAGATGACATTCTGGATGTAAATCATGGTGTATGGAACTCCTAAGCATGTCAGCCTGAAGGCCTTCCTCAGAGAGTGATGGACGGCGCCATCTTGTTGGTGATTTCTATGCACTCAAGGGGCGGGAGAATCAGTACTTTGATCTGACGTCACTGTAGCAGTCCGGCCTGGTTACATATTACACAATGGGTATGTTAGGGATTGTAATTCAATACTCAGCTCTCTCACTTTGGGATAACTTAAGGGTGTGCTTCAGTTAATAGGATTAATAGGTTATATGGAATGATAAAATAGTGGTATCCAAGGTATGTTTTAAATTCACTTTATGGTATTCAAAATTAATGGTAGACATTACTAGTACATACATTTTTTAACCAATCCATGAATGTATCACAGTGGTTGCTATACTGGCTGATAAAACTAAGGTGTTTTGGTTTAAGTACTCGAGAAATTATTTAATCCGGCATTCATCTCCGTGCCAGATGAACAGGATATCATCTATATAACGACGCCAGAGGACTAGGTTCGCCCCAAACTCATGCCTAGACCAGATGTTAAGGTTATATTCAACGGGCTTTCATCTTAAGAGTGCGATAATTGTATGTCTGTTAAAAGGTAGGTTGACCCCTTAATCAGAATGTCAACCTGTATTTACTGCTTTTATTTCATTGTCCAGATTCAGCCCATAGGTGGCAAGAGTTTTTAATTCTATAATCCATTTTAGTTTTTTGTTATTAATTATCCTATCGTAATCACCCCCCCTCCAGTTTCTGTGGATCTGCTCGATCCCTATACAATCAAGGCCTGTGGGGTCCTGGTTATGTCTGTCCTTGAAATGTTGTGATAGGTTGTGTGTCTCAAGCCCCTTTTTGATGTTTCTAATATGCTCAGAAATTCGGACTTTTCATTTTCTGGTGGTCCTTCCCACGTATTGCTGTCCACATGGGCATGTAATAAGATACGCTACTCCCACGCTGTCACAGGAGAGGTGATCTTTAATTTTACATGTATTGTGGTTGTAGTTTGAGGCAAATGAAGGTCTGGCTTTAGTGGATTTTGGATTAAGTTTGCAGAATTGACATCTGCCACAATAGTAAAAACCTGGATTCAATTTCTGGCCTAATAGTGTCTTCTGTGTCAGTGTCTTGATTTTCAGATGTTGTGGACTAATTTTTGTTTCAGATCAGGTGCTTTCCTAAATATTAATTTAGGTTTTGTTGGAAGGAGATCGTTAAGGGTCTCATCCTCTAGTAGTATGTACCAATATTTATGGATTATTTGGTTCAGGTGTCTGTAATGCTTGTTATATTGAGTAATGAATGGTGTGTTTGGTTTACCGGCTGTAGTGGTTCAGTCTTAATAGTCCAACAGAGGGGCCCCACCTTCATCTCCTACTACCTTAAAAGCATTCTGTACCCTTCCTTGGTTGTAGCCTTTCTCTATAAATTGATTCTTGAGTGTCTGTCCCTGTGTGAGGTAGTCTGATAACTTACTGCAGTTTCTCCTTATCCTCTTGAATTGACTTAAAGGAATATTACCCAGCCAGTTTGGATGATGACCACTTTCTGACAGTATACGTCCGCAGGTTTTTGATATGTCGGTTCCTAGTTTGTCATTTTCAGTATATATAGTTATATTTAGAAAATTTACCTCGGACTTGCTATACTGGCTGATAAAACTAAGGTGTTTTGGTTTAAGTACTCGAGAAATTCTTTAATCTGGCATTCATCTCCATGCCAGATGAACAGGATATCATCTATATACCGACGCCAGAGGACTAGGTTCGCCCCAAACTCATGCCTAGACCATATGTTAAGGTCCTCCCACCTACTTAAAAATAGGTTGGTGTAGCTTGGGGCAAACCTAGTCCCCGTTGATGTTCCCTTGTCTTGTCTATAGAAGGACCCCTCGAAACAGAACTAGTTGTATTTTAAAATGAATTGGATACAATCTATAATGAATTGTATCTATTGTTTGTCCATGTCAGGGTCTTGTACTAGAAAATGTTTTATTGCTTCTATTCCCTGACTATGATCTATCACTGTGTACAAGGATGTTATGTCACTCGTGCATAGCCAGTAGTCTTCCTGCCAAGCAAAGCCTTTTAGGGTCCTCAAAATGTCTGTTGTGTCTCGTATATGTGATCTTTGGTTTTTGACATACGTCTGTAGAAAAAAATCTATATATTGTGACATATTGCTAGTTAATGAGTTTATTCCCGATATTATGGGGCGATCTGGTGGTTTAATGGGGTTCTTATGGATCTTAGGTAGGTAATATATGACTGGGATCACTGTATGGCAGTTGTTTAAATACTTATGTTCTTTTTCAGTCAGTATGTCTTTGTCTAAACCATCTTTTAATAAGCTTTGAAATTCCAGTTGGTATTGGGTGGTTGGATCTTTGGGTAGTGTGATATGTTTTTTTATCGCTCACCAACCTGGTGCACTCTTCCAAATAATCACATTTATTCATGAGAACTATTCCCCCTCCCTTATCTGCTGGTGTGATTATTAATTCATTGTTATTGCTTAGATCTTGTAGAGATTTTCTTTCTTTATTGGTTATGTTCATGTTTCTTGGCTGTGGTTTTGTAGTTATTTTTTCAATATCTTTAGTGACCAATTTTTTGAAAGTCTCTATCAGGGATCCTTTCATATGCGTTGGATAAAAGGTAGATGGTGGTCTTAGATTCGTATGTTTGAAAGTTTTTTCTGTCTTGGGTGGGTCTGTCCTCATGCATGGATTTTTACTAAAGTATTTGGCTAGTGTTAGTTTCCTAGTGAAACAATGTAGATCTAGATAGGTCTCAAACTTATTCATGCTTTTTGTCGGGGTGAATTTCAGTCCCTTATCAAGTAGGGATATGTGTTCCTTCTTTAAATGTACATCACTAAGATTGAAGATGCCCGCCCCTTTATTAGTATTTAGTGGTGTTTGTGATGTCCCTGCTGTTTTGGATGTTTTGCCTGCCCTTCTTCTGCTTCCCATTCTAGTTTTTTCTAGTTTCCTTTTTGTGTTGGGTGTTTGTGTCACATTGCAGGCTAGTAGGCCTGCTTCCAGTTATAAAAAATGTGACCCCCATGTTTTATTAGTGGTGTTATCTTGCCTGTTTTCCTCTCTTGGTGCAATACTGGGTTCAGTGATGTTGACTCTATCTTTCATTCGGATCATTACACCGAAATCTATGGATTCTCTAGCTAGTTGGTCATATTGTGTGTCTTCACAAATGCTGTATGTGGAGAAGCTCGTATTTACTGATGAATCAGCTTCTGATTCACTCTCAAATTCTATATCTTTGATTAATGCATGCTTCTTATTGTCAGCAGTATGTTTCTCAGCATGTATTTCTGTCATATTCTGCTGGTATGTCAAATGCAATTCTTTGTATATAGGAGTTGTGGTGATATTAATGCTATCCTTTATTGTTGTTTTTTTCTTCCCTGTTTTGATAGTATGTTTGTTCTTATAATTTACAGTGTGTTTCTTGCCTATTTTATCTCTGATGATTTTTGAGGTTTTGGTTAGTATAATGCTATCCTCATGCCTCTAGTCTATTGTGTGTTAGACTTTCCAACTGTATAAATTATTTGTCTTGCTTGTATCTGTCTAGTTAATTTATATATATTATTGATTTCACCTTAAAGTGTTTCATCATGATGTGTTTCTATGAGTGACATTAATCTATCTAAAAAAAAAAAAGTGTATGTATTAGTACATTAGTACGCTGCGGCGATGTGTGTGTTAACCAGCAGCCAATGAGAGTCTGACAGACTCTCATTGTCTGCTGCTGCTGCACATATCACCAAGGTGCAGCGGCGATGTGTGTGTTAACCAGCAGCCAATGAGAGTGAGACAGACTCTTATTGACTGATGCAGCACCCACTGCAGGAGCCAGGCTGGAGCCGGCTCCTGCAGTGGGAAATGGGAGAGACGTCATGACGTCTCTCCCATAATGCAGAGCGTGCCAGCCCAGGAGGACTGACATGCGGCGGTGGGAGCAGTGGCCGGAGCCGGAGCGTGGATTCAGGTAGGTGTTTTTTTTATTTTGGTGGGGGGGCACCATTACTGGGGGGGGGCACCATTACTGGGGGGGACCTTTACTGGGGGTGGGGGACTACAACTCGGGGGAGGGTCTACTACTAGGGGCACTGCATCGGGAGGTACTACTGGGGACTACTACTGGGGGGAGAAACTACAACTGGGGGCACTATATAAGGGGCTTACTACTAGGGGCACAAGGGAAACTACTACTGTGGACACTATATAAGGGGCTTACTACTAGGGGACCACTACTGGGGGCACTAAATAGGGAGGACCACTATAGGGGGCACTGTATAAGGGAACTGGATAGGCGGGATCACTACTGAGGACCTGCATAAGGGGGACTACTACTGGGGGCACTGCATGGGGGGACTACTGCTGGGGGCACTATATAAGGGGATTACTACTAGGGGCACAAGGGGCACTGCACTAGGGGGACCACTACTGGGGGCACTAAATAGGAGAACCACTACAGGGGGCACTGTATAAGGGGCACTGGATAGGGTGGATCACTGCTGGGGGCCTGCATAAGGGGGACAACTACTGGGGGCACTGCATGGGGGGGACTACTGCTGGGGGCACTATATAAAGGGCACTGCATAGGGGGTTCCACTACTGGGGGCACTGCAAATGGGGGACTACTACTGGGGGCACTATATAAAGGGCACTGCATAAGGGGGTACCACTACAGGGGGCACTATATAAGGGGCACTGCATAAGGGGGATGACTACTGGGGGCACTTCATAGGGGACCACTACATGGGGCACTGCATAAGGGAGACCACTACTGGGGGCACTGAATAAGGGGAACTAATGAGGGGCTACATAAGGGGGACCACTACTGGGGGTATTGCATACTGGGGGTACTGTATAAGGGGAACTAATGGGGGGCTGAATAAGGGGGACCACTACTGGGGGTACTGTATAAGGGGCACTACTATGGGCCTGCATAAGAGGGACCACAACTGGGGACATTGCATACTGAGGGTACTGTATAAGGTGCATATGGAAAGGAATGTTCTGAGTGATGATAAAGGGGTGTGTCATGTTGATATGCCCCATTTTTAAGAGACCACACCCATTTTTCACACATAGAGGGGGTGGGGGGCTCCGTCTTTAAATTTGCACTGGGCTCCAAATACCCTAGTTACGCCACTGCCCCTTAGATATGCTTCCATTTAGACTTACACATGTCCTTTAGATTCCACTTATAGGATGTCACTCAGAGTTCCACCTTATGCCCCTCTTTATTACCATAGCCACTCATGATTATTTACTCGCAGTGTGATTGACAAAGAGCATTTGTGGTAAATAACGAGAAGTGATGGCAAAGAATAAAGCACAGTGCGACTCGACTGTTTTTGGAGCATGTCACATCCTGCGTCTGCGATGCCATACACAACAGAAATGTCTCTGGTGTCTCAGTTCTTGCAGCCATTCTCCACCACCATATGGTTGCTCCTAGGACCGATAAGGATCTGTGACCAATGCATCTTTGTACACAGGTGGGTGTCTCAAAACAGAGAAACAGGTAACATGTTGAATTTCTCAGAATATTCACATGTGAAATTAACATTGTAATAATATCGACATTAGGATTAGGCTATAAGACAGGAAAGTTATGATTAATGGGAGATCAGGGTTAGGCTACATCAGGGGTTATGGTTAGGCACTGGTGGAGGTTAGGGTAAGGCTACAGATAGTGTTTAAGTTAGGCACTAGTGGAGGCATTGATTTTCAACCTTTTTCAACTTGAGGCACACTACACAAGATTTTAAAATTGCCACGACACACCATCAGGCGATGCGGCATGCGTGACCAAGTAAAAAACATACACATTGGATCCCACAAAAAAAATTCACACACATTGGCCTCTACAGGTATAAAACACACTACAGTACAAGAGCACTGAGCTGACCATCGCGGCACACTTGACAACCGCTCGCGGCACACTAATGTGCTACAGCATAGTGGTTGCAAAACGCTGATTAAGGGGTTAGATTTAGGTTATGGGGAAGAGGTTAGGGTTAGGCACTATAGGGAGTGGTAGGGATTAGGGATAGGGGAAGGGATAAGGGAGAGGGGAAGAATACTTACCGGAATTCTGGAGCATCGGGTGACTCAACAGGAACTGACGGCCGAGATCCAGAAGCCAATACATGAGAGGGCACTGCCACCGGGAGCAGGTAAGGTAAGACGATATGTCAACATTCTAACATGATGACATTTTATCAGTGTTCTTCAGTGTGAACATGGTCAATGTTAACATTATGATCATGTTGACATTCTCATGTCAACCTTATGATACACCCTTATTGAAATTGCAGGAGTTTTTTGAGATATAAAGCCAAGCTTCTAGATAAATAATGTCAGAGATATTTCCACTATTAGAGGAGCAAAAGCAAAGAAAAAGGAGCAACTTTACATTTGGACGAAGCATGATGCAAAGCAGCTGGCAACTTTGAAATGTAATCCACAAATACTGAACGGCTAAGACATACCCCACCTAACTGCACACCTCTACACTATGAAAAGAGGGATTCCATACAGTACATACAAAATTGAAAAGTGTCAAGATCCTGACTATTTCATTCATTTGTTTGTCTTATTACTTACCCCTGCCACCTAACCTGTGGATCTGGATAGTTTAATTGCCTATGAGATCTGCTCAAATATGCAGACAGCAACACTTCCAGTGTGTGCATTTAGTCTGTGCTATTCCTTCCAAGCTGATTAGTCACCTGAGTCTCCTTCTGTTTGTGAACTTAGATTGCTCCTTGGAACAGTTTGCAGCGCTGGCTCTTGGGGTTTTCGACCAGTGCGGTCCAACAGGGGTGCCACCCCATAGAGGGCGCACCCCTTAACATCCCGATTTCAGCAGGACAGTAGTGTCCCACTGTTCCACCCGTGGGCTGAAGTGGCCCGTGGGTTGTCAAATTGGGAGGTTGGGGACCCCCTCTGCCGCAGCTGTGCGGCGGTGCTGGACCCCAGAGTAGCTGAATGGATGCTGCGTGCATGCATGCAGCATCCATTCAGTGCTGGGAGAGGGCTAGGGAAAGCCCAGCTAGTGAGGAAGTGCTGGGCTTACCCCCAGCCAGACTCTATTTGGTGGTGTGCCATGAGGGCACACCTCCAAATAGCGTCTCTTAAGGAACATGGCCTTTGGTAATTAGGCCATGCCCTAATTTTCAGTTGTGCACAAGTATTGGGCCCTATTCACTGAGCCGGCACAGGGTGCTCTGACCCCTGGAGCCGGCCCTGACAGTGGGTGTAGTCGAAATGGTAATGCTGGTCTTCAACCACAGAGATTGAAGATACAGTTGCTCTCTGTGCATGTTGTTCACTCTACACTTCCACAGCATGCTAGTACTTAGACTGCATGCCAGACGTCCCTCCTGAGTTCCTTCGTAAACTCAGTATGGGCGCACCCATGTTGGATTCAGTCATCTGACCACTCTAAATGCTGTTCCTAGACCACCTGAATACATCAGACAATCCCTGGGTGACCCAGGGTATAAGTATCTTGCACTCAGCATGCAGTGCCTGAACATCATTACTGCTAGATGCCCTAGGCTCCAGGTTCCTGACTAGCCATCTATGGTTTACTATCAGATCCTGCTGTGGTCTCAGCCACTACCTGTACCATCGGTCTCAGACAATATCTATTACCATTGGTCTTAGTCAATATTCATTACCACTGGTTCTTACCAATACATGTTACCATCCATTCTAGCTGATATCCATTACCATTAGTCCCAGCTGATATCCATTACCACCATTTCTAACCCATACCTGTTACCATCACTTCCAGCTGATATTTACTACCATCGGTTCCAGACGATATCTGTTATCACCGGTTCTCGATCTTCTGAGTATATACTATCCTGCTGTGTACCATATTCCAAACCTCCCAAACCACCAGCGAGCTGGTATCCAGCTCTAATCTGGGTAATTCGGAGTCCCCAGCCCTGACAGTAAGTTCATATCAAATGTACCTGGAAGAGAATCATGGTACCAATGCTCTTCAGGCTTTGGTTTCATGATTGGCAAATCAAGAGTCAGTACAGCATCAAGTTGCACAGTCCATGCAAGATCTGACTAGTCAGCTAGATGACATCCAAGCTACGGTTGAACCCCATACTCAACTATCTAGTCCTGCTAAAGGAGTTTTTCCTGAGTGCAAAAGTCACCCTCTTAATTGTTCTTGGACTCCAAAGTTCCATATTGCCTTTAAAATTAAACAACTATCTACTTTCCATTGTCTGTTGGAAGTTGCAAGGCCTCTCACCAAAATTGTTCAGATTATTCCCGAGTTTCTTGGTGACATATCTGACTCAATAAAGACTTCTACTCTATGTCTTGTGTCTGAAGAGATTTATGTTCTGGACCTCTCTAGAACTAAGGTCCCTTCCATGCAAAGTAAAGTGAGACACCTGAGTTATCTGCTTCCCAAGCTCTCCATTGCTGAACACCAGCAGCACATGGAATTACTTCTCTGTTTTTATTGTGGGATTCAGATCATTTAATTAGTGACTGTTCTCTTTGCAAGTCAAGCAATGGTGACAAGTGTCAGCGTCACTGTGTCCGTGTCTTCAATTCTTCCCATGTGCCATCTGCAGTTCCAATTTCCTCAACCCTGGGAAAGGGAGTTATGTCTGCCACTCCAGAGAAGTTTCAAATTTATGATCAGTGTCCCATAACAAGCAGGTCCTACTTTAAATTTGGGAAACAAAAGAGAATGTCTGAGTCTCTCATAATCAGATAAACATCAGATTTGCCAGTCTCAGGAGAAGCATATGGTTTGATAGCCTAAGGATAAGCATCCAATGTTTCAGCCCCTGGAGGGGTGTCTGATTCTGTAGCCCCAGGAGGGCTTCACCAATACCAGGTGGGTAATCCAATATTCTCACTCCAGAAGTGGCATCCAAGCCTTTAGTGCCAGGAGCAAAAAGATCCTGCCATCTCTAGTAGGGGTATCTGAGTTGCCAACCCTAGTTGTTCCCACGTGGGATTCATAGTGCCATGGAGGCAGTCATGGACTCCTGTCAGCCACTTCCAGAGAGTGCAATTGACATATTGACCATCATGGTTCAGGTCCTAGATGAGCCAGCTGAACACCTGGGCTCTGCCTGTTCTGGTTCTAAACAGATTCTGCTTCCTTCAGTTACATCTGATTCAAGTTCCTCTGGACTCTATCTGGTTCCATTCATCTGTCCAAGAACTCCTCCAGTTCCAGCCGGTTCAAGAAAATCTGCTTCCAATTTGGTTCAGTCTTCTTCAGTTCCAACTTATTCAAGTCACTCCATACCCAAATCAGATCCAACCAGTTCAAGGAACTATGATTCCAATTGGGTGCTGTCCAATTTGATTCCTACTAATTCATATGTTTCCTTATCCAACCCAGTTCCATACTTTGCTCCGAGTAACCTAGGAGGGACATCTGAGTCTTTAACTCTAGGAGAAATATCTAATCTGCTAACACCAGAGGGGGTCTCTAGAGCCTCATTCACAGAAATGGCCTTTAGTACCACAGATTTGGGTATTTTTCTCCTGTCAGTCATCGCCTGAGAATATCACCATGTTTGACAACAGTCTGTGTACCATTTTTTTGACTCAATCAAGAATATTGGGGTTCTGCCCATTCGAGTTCCAGCCAACTTCTGCCTCTTTCAGTTCCAACTGGTTCCAGTGTCCTTATTATTATTATCATTTATTTATATGACAGCATAAGTGTTTTGCAGAGCCTTACATTGTACATAAACAAATGGGTTGACCAGTGATTTACAGTACAAGACAATACAGGACATGGATAATATACATTGCTACATTCGCGACCATAACACCCAGATAAGCTACAGAGCAAAGCAACCAAGTGTTAGGTGCCCTAGTGGGGAGTAAGAAGTAGATGAGAGTAGAGAACAGAGAAGCACAAGAGGGTAGAACGACCCAATCTAGCTCCACCAGTCTGTTCAAGGGTTTCTTCAGTAATAGCTGACTTTATTTCCTCTGAATCCTATCCAGTCCCATCTGTTGGTTCAAGGAAAGGACTCCAGTCAGTCTCAGACATGGCATGCTCTCACCAGTCTGAACTTCAGCAAACTAATTCTATTTTTGTTCTTGAGTGTGCTTCACAAACTTCATCTTTCTAGAACTCGTCTGGTGCACCAGTGCCCATTTACTTAGACAGAGATGTTACTCAGTACCATGCTTTGGCACAACAATGCCTCACTGGTATTGAGTCAGGATTATCAATGAGTATTACTCCCACCAACATTGTTAAATATTTGTTCCTATCCTTTAGAGGTAGAGCCTTGAAATAGGCTAACCCACTCATTAAATCTAAAGATCTGATACTTAAAGATCTCACCGCTTTCACTAAAGCCGTTCAAAAATAATTCACTTCCAAACCAGTTCATTTAAGTCCATCCATGTATCCTTCCCAGTCTGCAAGCGATCTGGCTTTACATGACCAGTGTGTCTAAAATCCCCAAGACATCAAGAGACAAAATATTCCAAAGTCTATACAAAGTCCTCAGACAATGGACTTGAGACTTGCATAAGAACAAAGGTAGATACCGCGCACTGATCCATATATATGGTGATTGTCCGTGCTTCTAATAAGGCTATAAGGGATGTTCTTGTAACTCTTTTATTGGTTAATCACAATGTTAACCTCAGAATTTTAACACATGTGGATAAAAATCGGTGACTTAATCAAACATATATACAACTGGCAGAATAATATATATATAATATTATATATTATAATAATATTACACACTTGACAGAATATAATATATGATAGGTACAGTAGATTTAACAACCAGTATAAATCATAATACATTTAGAATGTACACTAGAATAGATGATAATGCATGATATGCTTGGCAGTATGAAACAGTCATAAAGCATAAATGATGTAACTTTTGGCTATTAGCCTTGAGGATCCTTGAACCGGTACCACCCTTAAATTGGGTGTGTTACAGGTAGTAAGGATATGGGACGGCGGCGTCCTGCTTAATAAGTTGAATAACGTTCCATAGGTGTTGGGTGAATATGGGGGGTTGTCCTGTGAGGTGAAAAAATAGTCCCGTCCTGGGGTGGAGGGGGGGGGGGTTGTTGGAGATGACAAAACTTGTCACCTTCAGACTTCAGCTTTGTGAGTTGATGGTGGGGTCTTGGTGTGATCGGGATATGCTGGCCTCCCTGGCTTGAAATGCAACCAAAAAGCTTCGCTTGGTGGGGCTGGGCTGTTTGTGCAGAATTGAACTCTTGCCAGAGTGCCTGCTGGTTGGATTGGAGTAGTCACGGTGTTGCCTTGTGTGGGCTGCATCGCGGTTACTCTTCTCCTTCCTTCCCACTGACGTACTGTGTCAATAGCGTGGGACCGCTGCCTGCAGTGCAGCGGTCTGGCTCTCACTTCTGGGGGGACGCCGGATGGCTGCGGCCATGTGACTCAGGTGGATGGGGTCACGTGACACGGATTGTGGTCATTAGTAAGTGATGTCATCTAGATCTGTATAATTGTCAGTGTCCCAATGCGTTTCGACCTTGGCGGCCTTCCTCTGGGGTAGTGTATAGCTGGTGGGGTTATTGGGCTGGGTTTAAATGCCCCTGATGGATGCCTCCTCCATAATTGATTGGAGGTTCCTGGATTGGTTGGTTTGATTGTCTATCGTCCAAGTGTCAAAAAGGATAATGGACGTACTATTGAATGCCTCTGGTTGTGTACTCCGGCATCCATTTTGTTGAAGCTCTGTTCAATGTTGTGTGGGTGATATCTAATATCACACCACAAGGGGTTAATTGGCCATATTTGGAGGTTTTGCTTTGCATGCTTGTGCAGCATTGGATGACAGTTTATGACACCAGACACTTCTGAATGCAGCAGTTGTAATTACAGGAAAACATACTAGAAAAACATATTGGATATTATATAAGAGACATGTTTTAAAACATTTAGGGACTATAGTATAAAGACTTTAATAATTAAAGGTGAGTTATCAAAATTACTGTTAATAGGGTATTATAAAGAACATATGAAATATTATAATGAAAACATAAGACAGTAAGGACTTAATACATGGACTATGATACATTCAAAGGTGGGTTATCATTAGTATGATGATCCCTATGTAGCTATGGTGTCAGAAGTCGTGTAAGGATTATTTACAGATGATGGATCTAATGTCATTGTCCATGTTCAGACCTTTTGGGGATAATGTATCCAGTTGTATAATGCTTCTTAGCTCTTCTTTATTATTGTGATTGATATAATCACCCTCCCTCCATCTCTGTATCACTTCTTTTAGTCCGAATAATTGCAATAGTTTGGGGTTGCAGCTGTGGTGTGTCTTAAAATGTAATGAGAGTGGATGGTCTTCTGTTCCCTTCTGTATGTTGCGTATATGCTCACATATTCGTGTCTTGAGTGGCCTGATTGTCCTGCCCACATATAATTTTGGGCAGGGGCATTGTAGTATGTACACCACCCCTTTTATGTGGCATGTTATTTTATCTTTTATTTTTAAGGTGATTGTGTTCACAGGGGAGGTGATTGAATGTGTAGGCCTGGTGCTTCTTTGGTCTGTGGTTACACTTGAGAATTGCATACACTTCCTTGTCTCCTTCCTACAGCAGTTCCCCTCTGAGTACTAATCTTCTGGATTCATCGTCTACTCAGCCCTTTGTATAGCCATCACTTTCCGAGCAAGATCACTAGATCTGGAATTTTAGGAATCACAAGAATAGAAATACTCCAAAAACAGTTCAATAACAACAGCCTGTTGACTTGAGTATGGGCTATGCTTTCCTCAGTTCATCCTCTGATTCATTTGGGTATTCCAGTCATATGGATGCATCATCTGATTCAAACTCTGCTGTTTCCAGAAAAAAATAATCCAATGCTCACTTTGGATATGGACTCTGATTCCAAAAGTGAGTTTATAGATGACACAAGTTACATTAGGGAGGATCCTACCTTTCCTAGTCATGTATTTTTCCAGTAGAATTGTTTTTTTACAGTGATTATGGATGGTCCACTTGTTCCGACGACAAAAGTCTTACTTTTGAAGATTAACATTTTGAAGACTTCTGAGAACTTCAATTTTTGAGTGTTCAGGGGTTTTTCTGGATTCTACTCTAGTTAATGGTTAGCCGATACCTATTACCATTAGTCTTAGCCGATAACTATCAGCATCGGTCTCAGTCAATACCTATTACCATCGGTCTTAGCAAATATCCATTACCACCAGTTTGTAACCAATACTTGTTACCATCCATTGTTTTCAGCTGATATCCATTACCACCAGTTCTAACCAATACCTGTTACTATCGTTTCCAGCTGATATCCATTACCATAGATTCCAGCTGATATCCATTATCATTGGTTCTAGCTAATACCTGTTACCACCACTTCCAGCTGATGTCAAGTACCATCAGTTCCAGCCATTAACTTATCACAGGTTCCAGCTGATAACTCTCATCATCAGTCTAAATCCAACTGTACTCCAGTCCGGTCCCAATCCGGTTTCAGTTTGTACTCCAGTCCGGTCCCAATATGTTTCCAGTTTGTACTCCAGTCTGGTCCCAATCCTGTTCCAGTTTGTACTCTAGTCCATACCCATTCCAGCTCTGGTTTATGTTCCAAGTCCAGCTCCATTCCGGCCTCATTACAAACTCCAAGTTCACTCATAGGGGCATATTCAATTGGGTGCGTGAATTGCAAAAATCCTGAACTTGCAAGGTTTTTCCTGTAGTTGCGGGTCTTTTGCAATTCAATTAGGTGCAGGGTTTTTTCTTTTTTGACTGTCGGGAGGTTTTTTTTCACACAACCCCAGAGCAAGTGTGATTTTTCCTAAAATTGTTATATTTAGGAAAAATCAATGGGACTTGCTCTGGGACCCCGGCGGCACCCCCCCTTAGGACTAATTAAGCAATTGGAAGTTTCCAATTAACTTAATTAGTCCTTAATTACTTACCTTCTGCAGTGCTGTCTTCTGCATCTTCTTCTGTACCCAGCGTCGGAAGCCGAGTCCTCTGCTGCAGGGAGAGTATGTCAGCGCGTGTGTGTGAGTGTTTGTAAGTGTGTGTGTGTATGAGTCTTTTATGTGTGTGCTCCCCCCAGAATGGGCGCTGGGAGAACTACATCTCCCAGCAGCCCTTGCCTTTCCCACCAGCCCCTGGGGACTCCCAGCAGCCCCCTCTGCAGTAAGAAGATAGACGGGAGGCCACCAGGAACTGCAGATACCACAGGGCAGGTAAGTGCTATTTTTTTATTTACTCAGTGCGGGTTTTTCAGAGTTGAAAACCCCGCGATTACTATTTTTTTAAATGGATCCCATGGGTATCAGGAGCGCGCATACCCATGGTATTCCAAAATTGGGCGTGAGGAGCACTCTGTTTTTTCCCTGCTAAACCTCGTGCCCAAGTGAATATGCCCCAGAGGCTGGGTCATCTGAGTATATATCCTGGAATTTATAGAATGGGAAGAGGCTGTGCTGTAACTTAATCAAAATACACGAAGAGAAGGGGCTGCTAAATAAAGTGCAGGCCACCCCACCTGCTTGGTTAGGTTGTAGAGACAAAGATAAATTTATTCAACATGTCACACTTGAGTGAGCACTGAATAAATTTATCTTTGAGTATATATCCTGCTGTGGACCATGGGCCTGATTCAGCTTGGATCGCAGTTGCTAATATGCACACAATCGTGTGATTGTTGCATCCTGCACAAGCATATGCATCGCAGTGCGCAAACTATCTATTGCGATCAGGACTATGATCGCAGAGGCTACACAGACCCCTCGCAGATTGATTGACAGGAAGCACCATTTGTGAGTGGTGATGGGGGTGGTGGTTGGGGAAACACAGGTGTGCCAGTGCATTCGCACACCATTGTAGGAGCATTCATAAATTAGCCACTGCGATGCCATGCACAGTGCAAGGTCTCATAGCGTGCATGGTTGTTAGCAATTTCTGAGTAAGGTCAGGGCTTGTGCAAGTGTGCATGAGGCTGCGATGATACTTGATTGTACCAATGGTATCGCTATTCTGCTAAGCATTACGGATGTGTGTAAGGTAAAGTGGGCGTCCTTATGTTGTCCTGAGTTTGCATTGTGATCCCATTGGAATAGAATGCTAATCTCAGTTGC
This sequence comes from Taudactylus pleione, assembly GCA_031769625.1. NCBI lineage: Eukaryota > Metazoa > Chordata > Amphibia > Anura > Myobatrachidae > Taudactylus > Taudactylus pleione. The sequence continues at coordinate 11,049,573 of JAUIMM010000608.1, read as the reverse complement.
ACTGCATGCATATGCAATACTGTGATCGGTCATGAGTCAGGTCCCATATTCCAAACCCCCAAACCACCAGCGAGCTGGTTTCCAACTCTCCTCCATGCAATCCAGAATCCCCAGCCCTGACAAAAAGAAGGTGCTAAAACTCCTTATTTATTTGGTTAACGAAGGCTCTTTAGTGTCATTCTTATTTTCATTTTACCTGTGTGTCTTGGCAACAATAGTGCACAGTGTAAGTTATATTATATTTTATCATGCCCAATTTGTCCTGTCCAATCTTCCATTTATCTACTAAAGTATATACAATATACTGTCTGTATATGTGTAGATAGAAGAGAAGGGAAGACTTTGACACATTTGGACAGCTTAAGCAATGTGTGGAACTGACATTCCATGATTTTAAAATTATTGCAGTTCGTTACCCACCGGCCAGTTGTGCGGAGGATAATCCTGGGGTGTCAAGAAGAGGGGGAACCCCTTTATTAGGGATCCCCACCTCCCCTGGGATCCCCGGTCCAGACTTTCTAGTGTTAGTTGACAATGCTTTAGCCGAGGAATCCTGTGAAGTGAGTCTCTTAGCTGCAGTATTACATCCCAGCTAGTGGAACCCGGTGCTGGATGTAAATATATGGGGGACCACACACCATATTTTTCCTGCATTTTTACAACCAGCGCCAGGGCCAAGAGCCTGGTGCTGGTTCATTAAATCTGGGGGACCCCAATGTTTTAGTCCCTCCATATTTTTTGAACCAGCACCGGCTCAAAGAAACAGGTGCTTGTTATGCTGAGAGGGTGCCATTCTTTTCAATAATTTTAACCATTTATTTGCCTAAAAACAGGCAGAAACATACATGGATTACACTGATCTGTGTATGTTTCTGCAGAACATGCTGCTCTGTGTTGTATTCCTGTCTATGGAAAGTACTTGCGAGTTTTGTCCGGTGGTGTATTTATTTGTATATGTTATTTCACCCTTATTTTGCAGAGAGAATAATGATTTTAAATCCGTGTTTGCCTTTAGTAACATTCAGAGTTTTAAAAAATGGCCAAACACACCTGTGAATGCTTTCTCGGACCAGCACGATTCTTAATGAATTTACTCCCTGGAGTCTGGAAATTTCCTCATAGGAATAAAAGGAGATTACTGCAGTTTGTTTGCCACTATGTTGTTTAACTCAACTGTTGCATATTGTTACAGTATGTATTGTATAAACAAGATTTATAAAGAGGTATATATGTATTACAATAGTAGAGCATGAAAACCTGTTTTCTATTTGCTTGCACTAAATTTTAATTAACATATTTTGGCAGTTCCATCAATGCCAGCAATATTCATAATTTCCAGTAATTAATTTGCAACCAATACCATAGTACAATGTTATTATTCATCTCTATAAACAATTTTATACTTATATTTAATAAACATATATGAAATGTACTTTAGTATTTTGTTTAGGAAATAATCATTTAAAATGGATTAGTACTAAAACGTAAAACAAATGGTTTTTACAGTATATGTACTTGCATATAGCAAAGAAATTAGATGTTCAACACAATATTTTGTAACACCTGCTAATTAGTTGCAGAAAATTATGAAAAAGACTAGTTTCAAACTGCTGCAATTTTAGCAAATTGAAGTCTTCAAGTTATTTTCTTGTATATTAAATAATATGCAGAGCAATATAAAATTGTAAATTTCATATTTGTTTACTACAGTCAGTATTGCTTCTGGATTTGTTGCCATTTTAATTGTGTAACTGAATATATATGCTTTTTCTGATTGCATGATCAAATCAAATCCTGCCCATTGGCCAGATCACTAAATTACTAAGAGTGTACCAATTTAAACATGCACATGGTAGGCAGACTTGTACAGAAGCACTTGTTCTGCATTATGGGCAAATAGCCACAACATACAGTACTGTATGTGAACAAAGTTATGTGTTAAGATGATAACAGCACAACACATTGAGGTCACTGGCTGACTAGATTTTCCATCAGGCTCAAAAATAATGTTTGACTGAATTTGTTGCATTGTCAGGTTAATATATGATTGTTTTGGACCAATAGGAAAAGACAACTGGTTTAATTGTGCTCATCAATTAAGATATAATGATATAGCAGAAACATTTTGGACAAATAACATTTAAATAACAAATATAATTTATAATATAGATAAACACTTGAATACATATAAGAAAAATAAATAAATATATAAATCAATATACAAAACTGACTGAATATATATTACTAATGAATAACCCTCCTTGAGCAGACAATAGTGTAATAACCACTATTTAAAAAGCTGTAATAAGAACTAGGATTTGACAGACTAATCTCGACAGTGGTGAACCACAAGTCCCAGAAACTGTGAATGGTCTAATGTGCATCTCCTCTAATATGCTGCAGCTAGTGCGCTGTGCATAAGTAAAGATTTAGATCCCAAGTGTAACAGTATATGATAAAAAATGTTCACAGACTTACAGATACAGTAGATAGGATCCAATTACCAGTTTTATCTTGCTGTATGCATATGAGCCCCATGTTTAGTCCAAATGTACAGTGGCCACTTAACAGAGGCAATATATAGCAGCAGACTATGTCCCGATCTCAGCGCTGCAGGCAGCTGTACAATGATAGATGCTGAGCCTGATGGGATGGTCCTGGTAATTTAGCAATCCCAGCAGCAATGGCTTGTATACTGTATATGGAGTATAAAACTCAAGGTGCAAACTCCCAATAAGCTGACCGGTGAGAAAGAGATGTCCCAATTTAAAAGATCTTGAAAAATGGTAAGATGGATTAAGCCACTGACGCGTTTTGCTCCTTATTTTAAGGCTTTATAAAAGAATGCCTGGGGGTAGACAATTTGCTCCATCTGTGATGACTAGAAAATTCATATTCACAAAGCAGAAAAAAGAAGATTTTCAGCTAACATACTGTATATATATTTTTAGAAATCTCTTTAGTTTTCAATATCAAATTTAACCACCGTTAAAACACAAAACAGTTTGTTTAATGAAAGTACTGCCACCAAATTTACCACTATTTATATTTTTTGTATAAGATGGTTAAAAAAAATTTTGAAATCATGTTTTTCTGATTACATTTTTTTTAGAAATTTATGTTTAGAGGATAGCTAGACTAAAATATATAGATATTCCTCAAAATTAAATAAAGATTGATTCAGTCCAGTAACACCAACAATCAGATTTCATCACAGAAAGAAAAATTATTTTAAGAATTTGGTCTTAAGCATTTTACTATTTTTTTATCAGATGCTAAAAATGTGTGTTTAGTACACATCCAAAAATAACCAGACACTTTATCTAGACCCCTGAAATATAACAGACACATGCCATTTAGTTAATGACTTGTAAAAGGAGTATAATAGTGATCAATAAACATTATGTTTTCTGTTATAGTAAGTAGACAACACAGTAATATGGTGGAATAAAAGTAAATAGGCAATTAAACTTACAATCCATGCTGCATCTGAAGCAGCAGTCTGCTGTGCTTCTTACCTAAACATGGACAGTTGAGTTTATCATGAATTGTAAAGAAATGTTAATGTATAATGCTTACATCTGAAAGCTTGTGGGATTTAATTACATTAGGAATATCTATACATTTACAGTAGATTTCACTGTTGCTTTTAGTAAGTGCCTTTAATAAATTTTCCAGATTCATCTAATTATGATTGCAGTATCTAAATATAATTTTAATCATCTTGGTGCAATTTTTCTCACGCTTCAGTGGCCATAGGCAAAGGATTAAAAAATCTTGTTGGAAGATTGTTTGTATAATTTATTTTCAGTGTAGATTTAATAGTTAAATAATGCCCGGGGCTTATGCAGGATCTGCCAAAAAGCACAAAACAATAAGAAATCTACAAACATAAAAATGATTGTTCTGCGTTCTTGGCTATATTAAGAAATTCATTTTTAGGAAGAATCAAATTAATTAGCTGAAGTTTAAATTCATATGATTTTCGAAAAAAAATAACAACCAGAGTAAATTCACAAATCATTTGTGAATCAAATATTTTATGGTGAATAAAAACAAATATTGTAGTACCAGACCAAGCCAATTAAAACTTGTAAAATTGCTGTATGTCCAGTTTGCTACCTGTTTCTGTTAGAAAACAAATATCGTTCAGTGAATGTTTATGTAATTTTTACAAAAATAGTAAAAATTTGGCATTCAAAAAATATTGATTTTTAACAATAAAACAGTAAAGAGATGGCTCAAAGTAGTGAAATTACCTTTATTGCAATTAATATATATATATTGTTATAAATACATTTTTGTTTCACTGAAATAATTTGACATGCCTTGTGTCAAAGATTATTGTCTAAAAATATTAGCTTGTGATCTTTAGCTGCTGCAGGGATGTAAATCTCCCTGTTTTTAAAGTGGCAATCATTTTAAAGACTAGACCAGCTTGGGTTAGCCTTTAAAATGATAGGCGCTTTAAAAAATATGGGGAGACTCGCATCAACCTCCTCAGCGGCTGAAGATTGCAAGCTATTACATTTAGCCTCATAATGTAAATCTAGTATAAACAATCCAAATTCCTGCTGTGTTTTTTTAGATTTTTACAGAACCATAAATATAACCTTGAAACTATCCAGCTTTCCCTAATTCTTTTTATTTTCCTTTATAACTAATGCAACTCATCATTTACTCTTAGGTCCAGTTAATAATAAATAATGCATGCTCTTAAAATAATTCAAACAATGTAAATTGTTTGCTTCCATTAATTGACTAAACATACCTACTATCTACTTACCAACATTGGTTATAATACCAAATGTTATTATAGTGTATCAAATATCGATATCAAGTATCAAGTGATCCAAAAAAATGTTGCTGCTTGAAAGGCCTCCTATAAGGTCCCTGTCTATATCAATTGAGTGATCATTATGGTTTCTGAAAAATCTGGGTATATTTTTTTTAACACTTTATTAAAATCTTTCCAATAGAATGTTATAAAAATGCATATACAGTAGGCTCAGATTCAAAGTTGCACACAAGTCAGACACAATTCCACTCACATTGCATACAAAAAGCTAAATGCAGATATTCTGCCATATTCTGAGTTGTGCACATCTCTGCTATTGCACTGCCTCTGTGCATATGCTTGATTTCATAGTAATCCTCATTAATAGGGTGCACATTCATGGCTCTATCCTTTGTGCAAGAGATCCATCTGTCAGCATAGTCTACAATTCGATCTACAAAGAAAAAACTTATGTTCAGCTGCCTTGTTACCACCCAGTTACTACCATTTATCTGCAAGTGGAGAAGTAACTGAGTTGTGTGCGACTATTATGGAGCGTACACACGGTCAGATTTGTCAGACTTGTCAGATTTGTCAGATGAACGATTGAACGATTAAACGATCTGAACGATTTGAACGATTTTACCAAAGTTTTGAACGATTTTTGACTGCATAAAAATGAATGGAATCGTCCAAGTCTGACTGCAAACCCATCAGATGTCAGATATCGTTATCTGACAAACGGGAACGCGCATCGTTGATCGTCCATCGTTCAGGCATGTCAGATATGAACGATTTTCCTTCAGATATGAACGACTGAACGATTTTTAAATCGTTATCGTTCATATCTGAAGGAAAAATCTGATCGTGTGTATGCACCATTAGTCTACCATAGATGTGTGCACGCATACACTGCTAAAAATGACAATGTCTGCAAAACATACTTGCATGGAACTCTGGATCAGCCCCATAGTTTTAATGAAAATGTTTTTAAGTCAAACAAAACAATTATAACTACGGTATAATACTTTAAAAAGAGACTAACAGTGTACATGTGACTGCTAAGATGATATGCCGATGATTTTATTTTGGTATTAAGTGACAGTAGGAATGGAAAAGTGAAAAACTATTTGGGAAGAAGCAGCAGATCTATTTCAGAAATTGAGATAAATATATTAAATGCAGTACAGAAACCTTTCAATTTAGGGCACTTACACTAAATTTGTAAGTAGGAACCCACATGTCAATAGAATCTTCAACATGTGTTGGGTGTTGTGGAATACATTTTATGTAACTGCAACCTGTTTGGGTTACAAATTTAAAAATAATTCCTAGTCAATTTATTTGATTTTAGCATAAATCATACTAGATGCCAAATTGTTCTAGATCTCTGACCCCCTAACAATTTTAAGCAAGAGTAGTTTCCAAATTAATTTCATGTGGAATATTGGATGACATGATGGAGAGAACAGGTCTACATACTGTTAGACACATTTGACTCTAAAATTCAGTGCTAAGTGGCACGTGCCTCTCTATGGGAGCTGCTGCCACCTATCTGAAATTCACTGATGCTGCGGGAAGCCAGATCACCTCAGAGGGTGATGAGGATCTCCCGCCCACTGCCCAATCCTAGGAGCAGGGAACCAGCATTGCCAGACCAGGTAAGTGAGCGCTGGGGTTCAGCGCATTGTGACAGTCTATCAACATATTCTACAGAGCAAACAAAGATAATGAAGATGATATGCTAATGAAGCGACTAACATCACAATTGCAAAATGAGTTCCTGGGAAACTGTGAACTGGAATATATTTAAAGCTAGCTGAAATATCTGATGTTACCTGAGTTTAAATCTTCAACTTATTAAGTTAGGAATCCCAGACCAATTGCCACCCCTCTGTGAAGTTTTCATCCAAATCCATCCAGTGGAAGGCCCAGAACAGGCTCCCCAGGTAAAATTTCTGCCCAACATACACCAATGGGAGGTCCAACTGGCACCCTACTCCCCTAAAACCAGGCCAGGATCCAACTGGACCACCTCGCACTGGTTTCATCCCAATCAGTGTCCGAGTGCCTAACTGGACAGACAAACAAACAGACCAAGGAATTTTATGTATAAGATGTTGATATATTTCCCTGTTTGTTGTTTTTAGCATAATCCCAAATGTCTTTGACAACAGGTGGTCTTTGCTGGCAAATGCTTGAGTAAAGTATAATATTTGTATGTGACCAGAGATCAGCCCTGAGTGAGGGGGGATGTTGGAGAGAAGTGCGATACTATGCTGCCTCCTCCTGTACAGTCACGCGCCAATGGGATAATGTCAATGCCTTGCTAGTAAGCATGCACAAACTCTGTTCATGCCACTGTATAGAGTGCAGCAGTTAGCTCCTCTATAGAGATCTGCTGTTGTTACCACTGCTACAGCAGTTACAGCTACTATATACGTGCTCCCCAGAATACATAAGGATCCCCTCCACCCACCCGGTAGATCAATAATTTATGGGTGCAACAGTCTCACCAGTAATCATTCAGCTATGGTAGATTTTAATTTACAGCCATTAGTTAAAAATACAAAGGCATACCTCAAAGATACAGGAGATGTCCTTAGAAAATTAAATGATTATACATGGGTAGAAAGAGAATTTTGTAGTGCAGACGTAAGTACTCTGTATATCATTACTGAGTTAGAGAAGGACATCATAGCTGTATCTTACATATTAGAGTTGAGTGATCTGAATTATGATCTAAAGGCTTTTATTCTTGAAAGTATTAAATTCATTTTATTGAATAACTACTTTTATTTTGATGGAGCTTTTTATATTCAGTGGGTTGGCACTTCTATTGGCACCAGGTTTGCCCCCAGTTACACAAATCTTTTTATGGCGTACAGGGAGGATCACCCCATTTGGTTTAGTGGTGGATTGGTGATGAGCCTGGTGTCCTGGCAACATTTCATAATGACGTATTTTTCATCTGGATGGGCTTTGAAGACTCCCTGATAGCCTTCTGTAATGACCTAAATAACAATGCTCTTTCTATTAAATTTACTTTTTCCTATAATGAAAGGGAAGTTTCTTTTTTAGACCTTAGTATTTATGTTAAAGATGGTAGGGTCAATACAAAAACCTTTGGAAAAGTGACTGATTTCAATAGTTTTATAGAAAAAAACAGTCAACACCATTTGAATTGGATTGACGGAATCCCTTTTAGTCAGTTCTCTTTAGTGAAGAGAAACTGTACAGGGACAGAGGTGTGTAAAAGGCAGTTACTGTAAATGAGATCTCCGATCGTTTTAGGGCTAAAGGTTACTCCAATGCTATTCTTGGAAAAGCTAAAGAGAAAGTTGATTCTATCGATAGGGCCAAGTTATTGAAAATTAAAGCTGCTAAAATAGATAAAGATAAAAATTGTAAATTCCAGTGGGCTTTTATTAGCCAATACAGTACATCTTTTAAGGACACTGAAAAGGTTTTCCATAGAAATTGGAAGCTATAAAAACAAGATCCTGTGATAGGATCAATTATTCCTGAAAAACCAACTTTTATCTATAGGAAAGCACCTGCTCTGAAGAATCTTTTAGTGAAAAGTAGTATTGATACGGAGATTAGAGAAAACATGAGAACTAAAGGGATTCACTGTTGTGGTGAAAGTTTAATGTGTAGAACCTGTAAATCTAACACTTGAAAATTAATAGATTTTATGGTTAATGGTAAAACCTATATAATTAGGGATTTTGTCACATGCCATTCAAATAATGTAATTTATGTTCTTGAGTGTGCCTGTGGCCTAAGTTATATAGGGAAACAAGTAGTAATTTAAAAGTGAGACTTGCGGAACACATCTACAATATCCACAAAGGTCTAAAGACACATATGGTCTCTGCCTATTTTAAAATACGTCATGATTCTAAGGAGTGCTTCATGAAGACATTTTGGGGTATCCAGTTGATTACCCCAAAATGGCGCAAAAGGGATATTGAGAGGAGACTCTCTCAAGCTGAGATAAAATGGATTCATTGTTTGGGGACCATTGTTCCCAGGCGACTAAATGGGGATTTTGAATTGAAACAATTACTGTCTGAAATGTGTTTAGCGTGGCTCTTACTTTGTGTTTGGATTCCCGATTTGTCTCAGTTGCTGTGCTGTGGAGGATCACCTGGGACTTGACTGAAATATCCAAAGCTCTGATCAGGTCGTGTCCTTTATAACATCTAGGATTACCGGGACTCCTATCCAGGCTGCTGCTTTTGCCATTTTGGGTCTCATGATATGCCTGTATTTCAACTGTTAAGTAAGTGCAACTTGTAAATTAAACCTGTGTTTCCTAAAGATTTTTGCACTATGTTTTGTGTTCTATTATGCCTTCCTGAACCTGTGTGTTTTGATTAAGCACTGTGGAATGGGAGACATGAAGAAATCCAACCTGTACTATGACTGGCTATACAGAGTAATAAAATCTTTATTTCAAAACAACTACTTCCCAAAGATACAGTTCATTATATGGGTGATTATCATCATTATTTTTAGTGGTGATATTTGCACTTTTTGGAACCTGGCAATTTGTATATTTTTAACAGATATTTACTAGTTCCTTTAAAGCCACTTACGTGCAGTGACAAATGGAAGCTTATCAGTCTTAGACAAGACATATTTCTTGAAGTCTATGGTTATTTACCTTTGTATGTTCTTTTCTGTAAGTAATGTTAATCCTCTAGGCCTAACACATCAAATAACAGGCAGAAATTATGATACAGTTAGTGCCATGTTTTATTTGCTGCAATCATGTGATAGCTGTATTGGACATCAATCATTGGTTCAATACCACAGTCATTCTATGTCTACTATAGTTCATTGCAGGTGATCATGTGACTGCAGCAATTAATTGTTCATTTTACCTAATAATGGTGTTTGTTAAGAGTTTTATTTTAGATTTTTGATTAGAGTCTGTCTTCTTATATCTGTTTAGTATATGTATTTACTAATGGTTTTTATATCTGTAAGTAGATACATACTGTACAATTTCTTATAAATCTATAAATATAGACAATAACAAAAACTACTGCACCGGTTGGTCTCGATATACCCCTTCTAATATATATTTAAATTTTTATAAGGGGTGTGCTACCTTCTGCCAATAAACAGAACTATATTAAAGAGGGAATTATACTGCCTTTCCTTTCCCTCTTTAACATAAATCTATAAATATGTCATAGGGCCTGATTCAGAGTTGAACGCTATTGCACAGCCACAGGGTAGCGACTGTACAATACCTTACAACTCATATGCAAATGCAGCAGGAGGCATTTGGTGTAAATAGACACCTCCAGACTGCATCATAGATCCAAGTGCTGCATCCTAAATTACATCATCAGATCTTCTGTTATACCATCTGCAATCTGAGTAACCCTGAGGTTACTCAGATTACCCCTCGTAGCTAAGTTGCCGAGTCCAGAATGTCTAGGTTGGAAGATGCATACCCTGGCCTCTGCACTTCCAGAAACAGGAGTGACACGCCCCTATTTCTGGGAATGGTGACTGGCACCGCCCACTCATCACTCCTAAATGGCTGCAGGATGTCAAACAGGATGCGGCTTGAGGGAACTGCAAGATATTCTGCACATGTGCATGTCTATCAACATCGGAGTAGTTCGTAAACAATTGGGTTGGCGTACTACTTGGAATCGGCCCCATACTGTAGATTCAAGTCATATAATTGCTATACATACTTCTTGTAAGATACCTTATACGTAAGTTATTTCTCAAAAGAAATAGTCTACTACAAAGAAACACATAAGGAACACTGCTAAATATTGAATCTCTCAGCACTGTTTTATTATTCAAACATCAAATAACAATAGCTGCTTGAACTGAAATCAATCAAGTTGTTGCAAGATGTTTGGGAGCTCTCAAGTGGAAATTCATTACATTGTATCTGACACCAGATAGACCAATACCTCTTTCACATCGCAATTGGCAGGTCGTACCCGGGATTTGTACAACTGTCGATCCTGGGTGCGACCCGTCTGAGACCCCTTTCAGACTGGCGGCCCGACTCAACAATAATGCTGGTTTGATGATGTCACCGCCATCGCTGCTGAGGCAGCACTTGGAAATGATCTAATCTCCAAGAGCTGGCTCTCCCTATGCAGTGAACGGGACCCAGTGCGCCTCGACACAGGTTACCCGTTCACACTGCACCACGAGCAGGGTTGAACTTGTGTTCAACCCTGCTCATTACCCAGTTTGAAATGCCATGTTGCTCAACCCGTTATTTCAACTGGGCCCATTCACAATGCACAGTAACCTGAGTTGCTGTGCATTCATGTGCAGTAACCCGGGTTATTTTATGGCAGTGTGAAAGGGGTATTACAGTATGCTGGACTTTAACTGAAGACGTAGGAATTAGGGATGTGCGCTGGACCATTTTTGCCGGATTTGGATTTGGTTCTAATTCGTCGTCCGGCTTTGGATTTGGATTTGGATTTGCCAAACTGTGGTGACTGGCTTTGGATTTGGATTTGGATTTTTTTACAAAAATTTACAAAAAAAGGTAAAATCACATAAATTGGTCTTTTTTTTCTCCCTAGAGTATTATTAACCTCAATAACATTAATTTCCAGTCAATTTAGACCACCTCACAGCTTATAATATTGTTTTCAATATTATTGGCCAAAGGTTGCAGTGAGCTGACTGGTTACTAAGCGACAAAGCAGCGGCACAACGACACAGACACCACAGTATGAAGCACATCTATGACACATTGCCTCACAGCAGTGGCAGAGATGAAAAGTAGTGCACCCACCCAGTGGGGTACGGCCAGCAGAGTCACAGTACTTGTTTACATAGTGGGCTACGGCCCAAGGAGTCACAGTGCACAATCTTATTCACATTACACCGCACATAGGGCCTGATTCACATTACACCATAAAGTAGTGTCTCTTATTTATGTTACGACACACAGTAGTGCCCCTTTTACACAATGCCCACAGTAGTGCCCCTTTTACACAATGCCCACAGTAGTGACCCTTTTACAAAATGCCCACAGTAGTGCCCCTTTTACACAATGCCCACAGTAGCGGTGTCCCTTACACAATGCCCCCAGCAGTGGTGCCCCCTATGCAGTCCCCTTAGCAGTAGGGTCCCCTATGCAGTGCCCCCAGTAGAATGCCCCCCAGTAGTATGCCCCCCATTAGCAGGCCCCCCCAGTAGTATGCCCCCCATTAGCATGCCACCCAGTATTATGCCCCCCATTAGCAGCCCCCCCAGTAGTATGCCCCCCATTAGCAGCCCCCCCAGTAGTATGGCCCCCCCAGTAGTATGCCCCCCCAGTAGTAGGCTGCCCCAGTAGCAGGCCCCCCCAGTAGTAGGCTGCCCCAGTATCAGCCCCCCTGTAGTATGGCCCCCCTGTAGTATGGCCCCCCAGTAGTAGTAAGCCCCCCCAGTAGTATGCCCCCCCAGTAGTATGGCCCCCCAGTAGCAGGCCCCTCAGTAGCAGACCCCTCAGTAGTATGGCCCCCCCAGTAGCAGACCCCCCAGTAGTATAGCCCCCCCAGTAGCAGGCCCCTCAGTAGTATGGACCCCCAGTAGCAGACCCCCCCCAGTAGCAGACCCCCCAGTAGTATAGCCCCCCAGTAGTATAGCCCCCCCAGTAGCAGGCCACCCCAGTAGTATTGCCCCCCCGCACCCCCAGTAGCAGACCCCCCCAGTAGCAGACCCCCCCAGTAGCGCCCCCGGCCTTTGCACAAGTACAAAAAAACCCCAAAAAACTTACCTGTATCCCCGCTCCCGCACCGTCCGCTCTGCTGTCACACGCTGAGGAGGGAGCCGGAAGACGGAGCTCATGTGTGAGCTCCAGCCGGCTCCCTCCATGCAGCAGCCAATGAGAGTCTGTGTGACTCTCATTGGCTGCTGTAACAAACACACATCTGCCGCTGGCGGCTGTGTGTTTGCGTCTGTGTAGGGCAGAGCGCTATCACAGCGCTCTGCCCTACACAATAGGAGCCCCGATGTTGGATTCTCTAGCGAGAATCCGACATCAGGCGGCCACCGTTCGGCCCTGAACGGGGATCCGAGTCAGGCGGTGAAGACCCGAACAGGGTTCGGGTGGACTCGGATCCCCGATGTTCGGAGCGGTTCGGATTCCACAGAATCCGAACCGCTCATCTCTAGTAGGAATACATCAACAGTATAAGTTTTCTTGGTAATCTATGAGTTTCTATGTTGATTATCAATACTCCCCTTCATTTTCTTGTTTGCAATATGCTGTCTGTGAGGAATATGTCTCCCATGATTGTTAAAGTGCTTTCTCTACATTTAACCAGCGTGATTGCTGTATATCCAGCTTTTCACTGTCAGTACTGATAAATGTGCTGCATGCTATTTTTTTTTTTAGCTGTGTAAGCATATATATGTTATTCGGTCCATTTATGCAATAAGCATTATTGGTGAATACACAGTGATTGAGCATTTCAACATATTTTTATATGTGAATAAAGCAGTTTAAAGTATTCTTACATTCACGTACACAGTGTTTATTTTTTATAACTTGATTTTTTTTTACATACTAATTTTGTTTCTATGTCATATTGTTCAATGCTGTATTATTTTTTCTTTTCTTTTTTTTGTATTTACATTTTAGTAAGATAACAAACTAACATGAGAGAAAGTGGTTCAGCTTTGCAAACTAATTAATTCAAATGGGAACATATGTAGGAAAAAGGGGGTGAAAGTTGTGATTTTGTTGTTGACCAGTTGATTGTACCTTTTATCGAGGGAGTGATAAGTCACTGATTGGAAGAAGCAGAAGGAGCCTCTGGGGTATATTTACTATATAAGGTTGGATTGTTGTTTTTGGGCCTTTTTGCATCGGTTTTGCAATCTGCTCATTTACTTAAGTACAAATAGAACTACAACCGATCACAATAGAACATTGGTTTTACTATGGAATACTTAAACTAGACAGGTAGAGAAGCCACAGATTTACTAAGCATCAGTTTGTAGAACAACAGAAATCAACAAAAAAAATGATAATAGACTAGCAACTGAGAAAGCTTCTTCATTATGCCTGTATTTATTTGTATTTAGGACTTGTAGTGGAGCCTGGTCCAGTATGTGGTGTTTCCCAGATTGTATTGTAGAGCCAGCAATAGTAAAATGATTACAATTTGAGTGAGATGCAAGTTCAAATAGATCAACAGCCTAACATGTTTCTTTGTGTTCCACAGCTTCCTCAGAATCACTGTCTCTACAGTACAATCTGAGAAACACCGCCTACTGTACCAGACTACAAGACCTAAATACAAGTCGAGTACCATCTACTGAAGGAGTTATAACCAGCTCATAAGAGACTGCCCAAAGCTGCAGGAAATTTCTACATCCCGTTGGTGTTTCTCCATTTTCATCAAAATGACATCCTGTGTGGTACTGGTAATTAAATCTTCTATTTCTCAGAAAGGAACTTTAAAGAATATTCAGTGATTAACTATTTTACACCAATTTTCAAGCTCTGTTTGTGGACTCTAGAACAAGTCTTCTATACATATGTGGCACATATTGCTAAAAATTAATTGCCTATATATTCTACTGTGTATACAAATGTTTTATTATTGCTTTTTAAGTATATGTCTTAGACCTTTATTGAATATACACCGTACAGATGTTCTGCTTCAACTGTAACAACTTAATGAACCTGTATGACCTCATCAACGATCAGCTTATGCCAGCCATTGTTTGGTCTGTTCAACATCAAGCTTTGCACAAGTTGCTGTGTGCTCTGTATTTTTTTGACACTGGTTCATTCCAGTCAGTCACCTCTACTGTGATGGGCATACCACAGCCAACTTTCAGCCAACATCTCACCCAGCTCATGGCAGTCATGAAGACTCTATCCTATAACTACATCTTCTTACCCAGCCAAGATTCACAGTGACATGAACTAAGGGTAGCTTTCTATAGACTTGCAGACATGCCTAATGTCCAGGAGCTGCATTTATTCTCAGATACTCATCCCTCTATGCAAAGTTTGAGGCAGAATAAATGTCCAAGGGATGGCTGCTGAGTATGAAACCTATTCTGTTAATGTTAAATTTAAAGGTATAAACAATATATGATTCATTTTTTAACACATTTTTTCCCAGGGGAATATGACTATAGCTGTTGTTCCTGGCTTCTGACTCCATTGTCGCTTCTGCAGACTCCTGTGATCATAGGTATAATGAGACAGAATATAACCTGCGTGATTATAGATCCTGCTGCCAAAAGTCCACCTCAGGATCACCATACCTTTAACACTTTTAAACAAACACAATGAGATGGCCAAAAGGCGCCGGATATGCGTCTCTATATTTTCTTCCAAAAAAGAAATAGAGACATAGAGAAAATGGTGTTATACACAATTCCACTACAAAGTTTGTTTGTGGGCTGTCCTTGATGTTTCCTCACCTGAATAAGGTGAGAAGTGTGCACATAAAGGTATCTTTACTTTTTCGTCCAGTTCTTTTTCTCATGCCCGATGGATCCTCTCCATATATAATCGAAGAAAACTGATCATGGTGTTTAAAAGTTTTAACATTTATTAACAAACAACAGGTCATAAAAAATTACTTTGTACCATAAATGGCCTTTCCAGAAAGGCACGGTATAAGATGTAATGCCACAAGTAGAGAATGATACCCGGGTAAAACACTTCACTTCTCCCATCCTCCTCCCTGGAAATGGTAACAGAAATTTCAACAGCACTCCTCCCTCACCAACATGTTTTGGACACACTCTGTCCTTTTTCAAGGTGTATAAGGAATGCTGCCACTACTTCCTTTTTAAACCATCCACCTTAACTTAATTGATCATGTGATCACCAACTTTTAATTGCACAAATTCCATAAATACATTAAAACCCTAAAAAATAATAACCCTTTGACTTTATTTAATAAAGGGCATTTTCCTAGGTATCATACTCCTTAAAAATACAGTAAAAAACTCCAAATTCATCAATAAACACTTAAACATAAAATGTCCATAAAATCGTCTTTTTGTCTTAAAAAAACCCGGGATGGAATCCTCCCAGTATACAAATGTCCTTATATGGTTGATATGCTCCGTCCGTTTGTGTCGGTCCTGGGTATGGATAAACGATCCTCTAATCAACCACCTGTTTTTCCATGAGCTCCGGGGAGTGGGTGTGTTATCATCCACCATCCTCTGTACCTTCGCAACGTACTTCCGGTGAATGACCCGCAAAAAGAAAGTCCACATTAAATGTGGACTTTGAAACTAAATGGTTTCTATAATAGGTCCATATTAGCATAGAGCCACCAGTTGGATCCTAATATGTGTTTTTCTTTTTGTTATAACCATGTATATGTTTTTAGAGATGTTTTCATTTATATGATGATTTTAACATTTCCTCTTATCCCACTCTTATTTCTGAGCATGGATGAGGAGTATATATGGAACTGATACAACCAGTAACATGTTCTGGGAGGACTGTTGTATAGTATGACCAGAGACATCAGTTCAGTTTGAAGACTTCCAGTTTGCAGGTCATTCACCGGATGTTCATCGCGAGGAGATACTTCCGGTTTGTGGGTTATCCACCGGAAGTACATCGCAAAGGTACACAGGATGGTGGATGATAACACACCCACTCCCCGGAGCTCATGGAGAAACAGGTGGTTGATTAGAGGATCGTTTATCCATACCCAGGACCGGCACAAATGGACGGAGCATATCAACCATATAAGGACATTTGTATACTGGGAGGATTCCATGCCGGGTTTTTGTAAGACAAAAAGCCAATTTTATGGACAATTATGTTTAAGTATTTATTGATGAATTTGGAGTTTTTTTATTGTATTTTTAAGGAGTATGATACCTAGGAAAATGCCCTTTATTAAATAAAGTCAAAGGGTTATTATTTTTTAGGTTTTTAATGTATTTATGGAATTTGTGCAATTAAAAGTTGGTGACCACATGATCAATTAAGTTAAGGTGGAGGGTTTAAAATGGAAGTAGTGGCAGCATTCCTTACACCAAAAATATATATTGATATAACAATGCGCTTCAATATCGGATGCACCTCGAACAATAAATATAGGTCACAAACTCTATATTCATAGAAATAAAAACATAAACAATAAAGTCCCCAGTGCTTCCTCCTAGGCCAGCATGAAAAATATAATTCCCTTTTGCAGGTTCTTTAGAATGAAAGTCCCTTTATAAGTAGTTCTTCATTCTTTTTCCACATTGATTGCCACCAGGCACATATTTCAAATGTTTATGAAAGAGAAAAAGATTGCCAAATATAGTGAAGAACAATCTTTTAATTCGAAAAACAATTTAAAACATATTATCCACCAGCACTTAGGGGTTTAGGTAACGTACCAGATGGAGAGGTGTATCTGTACACCGGCAAACACATGTGATAACAGGAAGCAGTCCCGGAAAAAGCACCTGTCTTCACATTCACTGATGTACCCAAACAGATCCTCACGTCTGTGTCTGTACCTTCCCCTTAGACACCAATGCATTTCAACAATTGAAGTCTTTGTACTTGAAAAAGGACAGAGGGCCTGATTCAGACCCACTCGCGAGCGGCTGTCCGCTCGCAAGTGGGTCGATGTTATGCACTGAGCATGCGCACGACGGAGGGAGCTCCGTCGTGCGCATGCGCCAGACGCGACGAGCGAAGGAAAGTCCTTCGCTCGTTGTGTCCGATCAAAGGGGGCGTGCTGTCAATGTTGATTGACAGCACGCCCCCTTTGGTGGGCGTGCCGGGGGCGTGCCTCCCTGACGGGGGCGTTCGAACGGGAACGCCTCCCGTCAGAAGCCGGCCCACTGACATCACTAGTGATGTCAGTGGGAGTGATTTTGGCTCTGATAGAGCCAAAATCACTCCGGAGCTTGCGGTTGAAAACCTCAACCGCAGGCTCCGGCTCGCAATTTCGATGGTCGCGATGGTCTCGACCATCGCGGCCATCAAAATGCACGCTCGTATAGCCTGTGGGTGGTGACCCACAGCTATACGAGCGTCCAGGAGGACGCTCCATGAAAATGGAGCCCGGCCCTCATTCAGAGCGTGCGCTCTGCTCAGAGCGTACGGCTCTGAATGAGGGCCAGAGTGTGTCCGAAACATGTTGGTGAGGGAGGAGTGCTGTTGAAATTTCTGTGACCATTTCCAGGGAGGAGGACGGGAGAAGTGAGGTGATTTACCCGGGTATCATTCTCTACTTGTGGCATTACATCTTATACCGTGCCTTTCTGGAAAGGCCATTTATGGTACAAAGTAATTTTTTATGACCTGTTGTTTGTTAATAAATGTTAAAACTTTTAAACACCATGATCAGTTTTCTTCGATTATATATGTAGAGGATCCATCAGGCATGAGAAAAAGAACTGGACGAAAAAGTAAAGATACCTTTATGTGCACACTTCTCACCTTATTCAGGTGAGGAAACATCAAGGACAGCCAACAAACAAACTTTGTAGTGGAATTGTGTATAACACCATTTTGTCTATGTCTCTATTTCTTTTTTGGAAGAAAATATAGAGACGCATATCCGGCACCTTTTGGCCATCTCATTGTGTTTTTTTAATAATGAGACACATAATGCCACTAGATCAGTGATAGAAATTGAATGAACTTTTGGTCTATTAAAATCTAGGTTCAGGTGTCTTGATAAATCTGGTGAAATTTTGTTATATCATTAGAACAAAGTGTCTGATATTGTGCTCTGTTGCTGTCTATTGCATAATATGGCATTACATCAACCTCCCTCCTTAGATCATGCAATAGATAGTGAGCAGGTAGGGGCTTGTTACCATCAAGCAACTCTGTGAGCACAGACAGTGGAAGGCAGGTTAGGTAGATACTTATTAATAACTTTTTTACATGTAAGTTTAATTGAACTTTGTGCTTTGTTAGTGCATAACTAAAAATTCTGTAATGTAATATCTTATAGAAAAGGGATTTCATGGATTTCTGCACCGACAATTGTTTAGCAAAATAATAACAATATAGATGTTTAAAAGAAAAAGGCTTTACTCTGCCTGCTTAAACAAATTGTGGAAAACCTTTCACATAACCATTATACCACATTTGGTGCGGGTATTACAAAATAATTTGTTTTTCATAAAAACATTTGTTCACAGGTACAATAGAGAAAACAAGACACATTTTACAGTGCAGACAAAAACTAATGGTTGGTAATAATGTTATCTGTTTACCTTTAGGAAGTGATGCTGGGGCTATGCCATCAGGGTTTCTGCATGTGGGGCTACCACACATAGGGAGGCCATGCCTGGGTAGAGTTAGTGGTGCTAAGCTGTGTGGTGGGGTGCTGCTCACTGAAGTGGAAGTGTGCTTTCTGGTAAGCAAACAACAATTTGTGCACCAAGGGATGCCATAGTATTACTTAGCTCACATATAGCATTAGTAGGGTATGTACCTCATGCATAGTGTATGTAGCATTTCATCAGGCTTCTTGCATTCTAATAACTGCAGAGGTTTTTGATTCTTGTAACCAAATAATGGCAGTAATTATTGCCTCTATGGTTGTTGACAACCTCTGGCAATGGGAATTTATAATGGCAAATGTAGGATTATATTGCCTTAAATGACTGTTCATTTGGGTGTTTTGCTGCAATTGTATGGCCATGAATTCCACCTGTGTACGTTCAAATGTTGCTATGCCCTCAAGAACCTCAGCTGCAACCTCTCTTCCAGGTGTCAGTGGTGACGTAGGAGTAGCATATGCACATAGGCATCAATTGGGGAGACACTATTTCTTCCTTTTCTTCAGCCTCATACAGTATATCTGTTTCTGAGGAATGAATGCATAGGTATTAATGTA
Organism: Taudactylus pleione; assembly: GCA_031769625.1. NCBI lineage: Eukaryota > Metazoa > Chordata > Amphibia > Anura > Myobatrachidae > Taudactylus > Taudactylus pleione. Next base: position 11,029,953 of record JAUIMM010000608.1, on the reverse strand, counting down.
TATAATAGCAATGTTTATTGAATACTGATAAATGAACATTACAGTAAAATTACTATTTTTTAAGGTACATCTTGGGCCAGAAACAGTTGTTATTGTTCTTCAAAGTTCATCAGAATAAACATACAATGGATCCTACTTGTTACTGAAAATTTGTATTGGATTGTTTAGGAAAGAAGTCTATTAAATCAGAAACATTCATTCAATTTGTTTTTTACCTTGATAGCTGAAAAGGAGTAAAATATGATGCTGGATCTAGAGCTAGAGGCACAATATCCTAAGCTGCAGCTGCAGTGGGCCTAGAGGCCTGATGGACATTGACCCCAAACATTGATTTTAATTCAGTATAAAGATGTGTTTGAAATGTTGTACAAACATTAAAGTAAACAATATCTGCACCTTCTCCATCCTCAACTAATGTGACCATGGCTCGACATCTCGACATCTTCTCCTAGTTTGAGCTGTAAGCAATCAGGAAATGAGCATTAGCTTGATAGGCAGGCACAAAACATCATGCCTGCCTACCTTCAGTGTGAAAATTACCAATACACATGAACTAAGAGCCTGATTCAGACCCGATCGCAAGGCTGCGTTCGCACATAGCCTGCCGATGTTTGCAATCTGCGCATGCATACAAGAAGCAGTGCGCGTGCACATACCAGTCCATACGATCGGGAAGCTATCGCACCCTGTAAACAGACGCTCAGCAAGCATGAGTGAAGGGACGAGCCATTTGTGGGTGGTGACAGGGGGTGGTCGATAGTAACGGGGGTGTGGTGGTGCAAATGCAGGCGTGTCTGTGCATTGGAACACCGTTTCAGGGGCATGCATAATTAAGACGCAGCGTCAGCATACACGTCACATGGCTGAATTAAACACAGGGATTTACTACAAATCCCTTGCAGGGACAGAGCTTGCGATAAAGCTCTGTCCCTGCGAATCCCATCCGCACACTAGTCACGGCATTTTCGGAAAAAATACGGTGACAAAGTGTCCGCGCATGCGCCGACCGGCCATCACTGCTACACCCCCTCGGTGGTAAGCCCCGCCCCTGCGATTGCGGACCCCTGTGACCCCCCCTCCCTTAATTACACTTACCTGCATGATCCGGGCCTCTGGTGATGTCCTCCATGTCCTCCAGTCAGGTGATATCCCATACTGCACTGGGACACGATCACCTGATGACCGGGCCGCAGTGCACTATGGGAGACCAGCTGACCGGAGGGAGGACATCACTCGGAGCCACGATCACCGGTCCCTGGAGTCAGGTTAGTTAATTTTTTTTTTTTTACAGTAATCAGCTTGCGGTCTGTTTAGACCACACAGCTTATTACTGGGGCCGACTCCCGGCTCTGCTCTCCCCGTTAGAGCAGAGTAGGAGGCAGGTAACTGGGGGAGACCCTGGATAACGCCACCTCCAGGTGGCGTTATTATCACAGGGCCTCCATAGGTATTTTTTTCATATTTTATTTTTAGTAACTGCTCGGATCACATTTCCCATTACAATTATGGGAAATGCGATCCGCTTACTAAAAATAAGTGATACTTAGAGGTTGGAGTAGAATTTTACGAATTCTACTCCAATTGCCCTGTAATAACTATAGGTAATACTAAAATAATGTGAAAAGGGTGTGAAAACACAATTTTTCACTTTATTTTAGTCAAAATAATGTTAATAAATAGAGCCCCAAATACCTACAAACTAATACATCCAATCTCCAACTATCTCCAACTCCTCAAAGTGATCTGTTCAGGCTACCAATATACTTGACTATATGCTTATAATGTATTCTATTTGTTAGGTAAGGAGGGTTGCTCTGTCAACTTCTAATGAGATGCTCCATGACACTTTCTTGCACATCGGGGAGCAGATGCAGAGTTGAATGCAAGTCAGCCGCTATTGTGCTCACATTACGTATACCAAAATAAATATATATTTTTTCCTGTATGCATCTATGTGAACATACCACCCTTATGGGTATGCTTGGTGTTATCATTATCAGGGCATACTTACATCAGCCCTCTCCTTGGTGCAACAGATGTGCCTGAAAACAGACATATTTATGCATACACACAACTCTGCATATCCCACATTTTGAAATGACCTAGGCACACCCTCACTAAATATAGCCTACATGCAGAGGCTGACTGGCACATATTAGCCTGGGGGGCAAGCATAAATCAATGCTCATGAGCAGCAGACCACCCTGAAATGGTGGTTTTAGGTAAAGAATATGTGACTGATTATAAGAGAAATGTTGTGTTTTGACCAGCAAAAATGCTTGTTACCAGTGTGCCTTATACATTAATAGGGTTACTGCTGGAAATTACTGGGAAGCCTGTTTGTTACAATTTGAAGCATCACTTTATGCTTTGGTAAAACAATCTTCATTTAGCTTTTCCAGTACACATGGATTTAAAATATACATTTTCGGAATAAAGAAGTTTATTTAATTCATTACTGTTTAATTTATTTTACTTTAGAAAAGATAAGTACTTGTTAAATATACTGGTGCCTATGTTACTCACTAGCATTGTTCTTTCCCCTATAACCACTCCAATAATCTGCAACAGTATCTGGCTTAATTCAGTGAATAAGTCATCACAGCAGCCAGGCAATGGAAGACTGTGGTCAGCTTGGCAAGAATACAGGGTGGCTTTTGACAGACTTGCAGAAGTTACTTCTTACCACACACTCTAGTAAATACCCAGCGGATTAATCTCCATTAGAATATATTACACCTGTCACAAATGCTCTCTGCCACCAACAATAACTCTGCATAAAGGACTGTCTACTGGCTGATAAGATGTTATATAAAACTCTGGTCCTACTAAGCACTCTATTAATTAACATTTTCTAAGTCTTATCTCTGGTGAAAATAACTGCTGCTTCCTACTTACTCTACTTATTAATAGAGATGAGCTGTTTTGGTGAATACTGAACACACCCGAGTCAAACTGAGTCCCGGCTTGGGTTCTCTCAAGAGTTCGAAACCCAGATCTAAAGAATAGAACTTGCGTATTTTGGATTGCATTTAATTCCCTCCCTCATGATTTCAGGTGTTTGGAAATTAATGTTGTTGATGTTAATACTATAGGAACAAAAACAGGTCAAAATTTTAGATGTTTTTATACATTTTTTTAAAAATGTTAAACCGAAACCGAATCAAAATACTTGAGAGTGGTTTTACCAAAACTAAAACATTTGAGGGAGATTTTGCCAAAACCAAAACATGTTTTGGCTTTGCAAAACCACCCTCAAGTGTTTTGATTTTGGATCTGGATTTAAAAAAAATAAATTCTAAAAAGTTTTTAAAACAGCTAAAACCATGTGTTTTTTGCAATCAAAACCCAAACTTCAGATTTAAAATCCAAACCACTGGAAGATCAGAACTGCGACTTGGATTTATCCGAATCTCCTCAGGAGATTAGAGCCGCTACTTGGATCTGTCATGATTCATGAAATTTAAGTGGATTCAGATTTCTGGAGAAATGAACCTCACATTTCTACTTTTGTGCAAGTAATAGTTTTATAGTTATGTTCCAATGTTGAAATATGCCAATTACATATTGAAGATCCTCCACTTTCTGTCAAAAGCCACGGCCACGTTTCATAGCACTCTGCTCAAGCCGGTGTCTTCTTCTTCCAGGCTTGGATCCAGATGGCCAGTTAGACCTTCACCTGTCCTCATTCGGGGGCATGAATAGTTTTTTGTTGAAAAGATCCTGGATTCCAGATTTTCATGTGGGGGTCTTCAGTTCCTGGTTCAGTTCCTGGGCCAGAGGATTGTTCCTGGGTTTCTGATAGAGCTTTACATGCTCCTGGTTTGATAAGAGGATTTTTTCAGAACTTTCCCGATAAACCTGTATCTAGAGGTTCCTCAACCCCTCATCAAGGGGGGGTATACTGTCACAAGCCGTGGTCGCTTCTTGTTGAACAACGGTGCTCCTGGCAATTTTCCTAGATCTGTTGCTGGGAGATGGAGACACCACGCTGTCAACTCATGAAGTCCTCCCATTCAGCTTACGTCATCTCTGCTGGGACTGGATTGGTTCTTCCTCCTTTTTCTTTCCTGCTGATGCATTGCTCGGGTGCCGGTGATAGTGTCTTACACGTGTTTCCAGTTCCATAGAGTTGGTATCTCTCTTTGTGATTGTCAGTGTCTCCAGTTCTGCGTCTGTCGAGTCTCCTGTTGAACAACATCTCAGTGGCATTAACCACACTGCAGCGTCTGAGGTTCCAGCATAACATCACAGCTATCTCCACTGCAGAGTGCTTCCAGGCTTCCAAGCACCATGTCATATTCCGGCGGCACAGTGCGCACCGCTAAGTCCAAGGGTCTCTAGCCATACACCGCAACAACCTGGGCAGTGTGTGTACACCTGATCTCCATACTGCTGCACCATCCTGGTCATCACAATTTCCGCACCATCCCGGTGGCATTAACCACAGTGCAGCGTCTTGAGTCATCACATTGCTGCCTAATCCTGGTGGCATTAACCGTAGTGCAGCATCTGAGTGGACTATATTATATATATCAAGGTTATCTCTGCTGCTCTGCCTCTTGGGATAGCTCCTCCAGCCCTCAAGGCTGCTCAGTGACATCACATCACCATCCTGCCAAGCACCTCCAGCCCTCAAGGCTGCTCCTTGACTTTCAGGTCACCATCTTGCCAAGTAACTCCAAGCACTCAAGGCTGTTCCGTGACCATCAGGTCACCATCTTGCCATGCACCTCCAGCCCTAAAGGCTTCTACGTGACAGCTGGATCGCCACCTTTGTCTAGCATCTATGACCCTGGGTTACAACTGCACTATCCTTCTGAAGAGAATCTTCCTGGGATTCATTACACTTTCTGAAATACTTTATAATCCTCTCTGCCATATTTCCAAGTACGTGGCCAGTTTAGTGAAGGACAGCAAGTCACAGTATCACAGCTTCCAGCAGAGTGCAGAATGCATGCAATGTAAATGTGGTCCTACAGTATGTTCCTTTGCTCTTTTCTGTTCTTCTTCCCCCTTCTATTCCCACTCACCATATAATACCTATGCTGCTGTCATACCAGTATACATGAAAGTTACAACACAACTAAACAGTTGAGACTAAATTGGCAGATTTGCAGTCAATTGCAAACTGATTTACATTGATGGCAGTTTAATGTCTAAATATTCAGTAATTACTATACATCGGTTTAGAGTGTCAATTGAATCCTGCTATCAATGTCCATCATTTTGGAAGTCTAAAAGCCTCATTGGTTTTCTATTTAACAATAGAATTAACCATCAAATGCACAGTAAACTCTATGAAAATTGTGCAAAAGCCAATGAAAACTGACCAAAAAATGAAGAACACTTCCTGGTGCTTTTATATAGTTTTTAACATACAATATGTTATTTTTACAACATAAACAACTTAGAAATCACTCCAAACCACCTAATTACTTTGAAAGGTTGTAGTAAGGTGGCTGGAGATTGTTGAAGTGTGGAGTTCAGTATTTAGAGGAGTTTATGCTGAGTTCCTTGTGATTGCTGACTGGTTCTGAAACTTGTCTTGTGTTCCATTGTATTAAATTGTTTATTTTTTTTGGTCTGTTTTATTTTCTGTTTGTTTTGTTTAACGTCTAGTCTGGGTTTATTTGTGTGTGGTTGTGTGGAGTGTTAGCCCCCATGTCCATAATATTAGGTTCTCTTACTGAATGATGAGAGTGTGACCCTAGTCTCTTCTATAATGCCTAACTATGACATTAAATAAAATCTGTAATCTCTCCCACTACTGGTATCTTTCCATCACTTTTCAAGCACGCGTTGATTACTACCATTATGAAAAAATAAATTCTGACCCTAACTCTCTCTCAAATTACTGTCCCATCTCCCAGCTCCTATGCCCCTCAAAGCTACCTGAGATACTTGTCTACACTCACCTCGCACATTTTCTTACCTCACACAACTTATTGTACCCACTTCAGTAAGACTTTTGTTCCCAACACTCCATAGAGACACCACTGACTAAGGTAGTGAATGATCTGGTCACTGCCAAGTCTAATGAACATTACTTAAGTGGAATCTGGTTCTTTGGCCCTCACCAGGCAAAAAGAGAGCTCTGTATATGTGTCAGGAATCAGTAGCATTACAATCAGATTAGAGAGAATAAAAACAAGGCAAAGGGTGGGTTAAGATATTTTCTGCAGTGTATTTGTTCAGTTACATTTTATAGCACTTTGGTAAATGTTGGTAACAGACTCTAAACCCCCACCCACTAGATATTCTGCCTAGCAATAAGATAAGAAGCTGAAGGCTACATCTACAAATTGTTATTGGGGGATGCACAGCCTGGCATTGGAATGCTCATGCAGTCCTATCCTTAAGATTGCTTCTCAGAAACAGCTAGCTAAGAGGAGAGTCTCTAATCTAAGCATTTCTAAACATGTATTGTCTCTTGCAAGTCATATAGCTGACAGTGAAATTAGTTTATGAATAACATTTAGTACAAAAGTACAAAATAGTTTTACTTATACATAACGCTATTACCCAAACCACACCAATATACATCTCTTCAATTATCTCAAAATATATCCAAAATGAACCTCTCCTCTCTGCAAGATCTGCGTCTTTTATCCGCACGCATTACTTGCTCCCATTCATGATTACAAGACTTTTTTCATCTGCATCCACTCTGTGGATTGCCCTCCCATGCACAATAATACTTTCCTCTAGTCTCCAAACCTTCAATTGTTCCCTAAAAACTCACCTCTTCAGACAAGCTTATCAGATTCCAGATAACCTTCATAGCTTCCCTATCTAATTACACCCCTTCTTACAGTCCAAACATAACCTCACATTTTCTTTCTTCACTTTGACATCCTCCTGACCTTTGGCCAACATTCCTCTGTGACTGGATCATACAGCCCATCAAGAACCTTTGCAATCTGGCTGGACCAATATGCAATATGTAGCACCTTTTTTTGTGTATCAATGCCTATTTCTCTATAGATTGTAAGCTTGTGAACAGGGCCTTCCTACTTCTATGTTTGTCTGTTATTACCCAATTTTGTTCTATTAATGTTTCAAATTGTAAAGCACAATTGAATATGTTGTGCTATTTAAGAAACTGTAGTCAAACAGCTAAGACCACTGTTTGGAGAAAGCGGAAGATCTGTTCTTTAGTGGTGCAGGTTTTCTGACATTAAAAGAAAGTTAAGGATATGATGGCCAAGGAGTGCATGCAGCAGTCAAGACAAGTGGTGGGCTCCCCCTGTCCATGGAGTACCTGGACCACAAAGAGCAGGTGCAGAACATACTTCCAACTGCACTCATTCATTGCATCAATGCGACCTGTTGCATAATTCCTACTGTATGCAGCAAATCCAATCCTGGTAACCGGACCAGTGCCTAAATTCACTGGGATATTCGGTATTTAATTTTGTGCAGTAAGGGTCACTGAGAGAGCCACTCACAATGACTGTCTACAGTCTCAGTAACCACATCTGCTGCCCTGCTGCCACTGTCAGTCATTGAATGGGGAGGGGACAGACTTCAGCCAGTGGGATAGGAGAGACTTACACGCTTAGTAGTATTTAAAGCACGCCACTTTCTCCTACTGTGTCATCTTAACTGGCGAGCTACAACAGACACTCAAGTCTGCAGTACACAGTAGTACAGTAGTAGGGAGAGGAAAGACACTGAGAGAGAGTCAGAGTGAAAGTGGAGTGGGAGTGTGGGGTCCTTGTATTTGTACTTCTTGCTGTTTCAGGCTTGCAGCAGCACTTTCAGCAGAAGGAGTCATCAGGACAGGAGTCCAGGAGTCGACTGGAGTTGTAAAAATAAAAAAAATACACTGACATTGCCAAAAACTAAGGCAGAATTTGCATTGCCATGCCCTTGTATTAAAACAAAAAAGAAAACCCAGAATTGTCTTAAATGTGTGGTTCACTGCCTGAGTGACACATAAATTTGTCACTCATCCTTCCCAATAATAGAAGTAGACGGCACTCTACCGTACTTGTTCACAATAAACAGTGAATCTTTATTTCAGCTGATGATTCAAAGCCTCAATGGCCTTGTCGTCAGGGTGTGAAAGATCTATATATATATATATATATATATATATATATATAAAATAAGAGATTATATTATAATATTAAATCTATGAACCTACAGTCTCTATAATATAATAAATTTAATGGTATGTTTAAAAAGTGCGCCAGTAGTATCACTATGAAATTTTAATGTGGACTTGGGGCCTGATTCAGAGCCGGATGCCCTACTACCTAAAATTGGAGCGGCCTCCTGGCCACTCGCATAGCTGTGGGTGACCACCCACGGTTTATGCGAGCGGCCAAAAATATGGTCGCGATGGTCAAGACCATCGCGACCATCGGGCTTGCGATGAGACCCTGCGGTATGGTCTCACTGCCCCAAGCCCAGGAGTGCTTTTGGCTCTATCAGAGCCAAAAGCACTCCCACTGACATCACTAGAGATGTCAGTGGGGCCGGCCCCCGACGGTAGGTGTTCCCATGGGAATGCCTCCGTCTGGACAGCAACTCCCCCAGCACACCCACCAAAGGGGGCGTGCTGTCACTCACCATCGACAGCATGCCCCCTTTGGTGCGAGACCCATAGTGACAGCTTGGCTGTCGCTATGCGGGTCTCGCCCATGCACACGACGGAGCTCCCTCCATCGTGCGCATGCGCACTAGGGCACCATCGACCCGCTTGCGAGCGCTTAGGGCTCGTAACCGGGTCTGAATCAGGCCCTTGGTGCACTGTTGTCTAATGGTGCTTAATAGTAGCATATTGATGTAAAAATGAAGACAGTATTAAACTGGTGGTGGGGGGATTTTCTGCTGCATTTGATGAATGAACCTCTACTAAACCGCTAATAAAATATATCTGAATACTATCTTACATGGCCAAGCAAATTTTGGAGTTTGGGTCTGGTCAGAGTTCACTGATCGATAACTGCAGGAAAATGTCTTGAAATTTTGAAAACATGTTTAAATGAGTTTTATGTCATGCTTGAAAATGATATTGTCGCTATTATCACATGTAAGCCGGAGGCTGACAATTAGCATGAGGGACATTAAACCGCAAGTGTTTTGAGTTTTGCCAGTTTAATACGGTGTTGGCTATTGCCCCTTCAAGTTTAGCTGGTCTTAGGCTGCCAATGAATGTTCATGGGGGATGGTCTAGGGGTATTTAAGGGAGAGTTGCATGTAAATCTGTCTCTTTGTTCCAGTTTTTTTTGTCCAGTGAAGAGAAGTACTTTTTGTCAGTTGTCATTCTCCTTGATAAAACTTTCTTTGTGCTTTCATACTCCTTCTCTTTCTCTCCTCCTGTTCTTTATTGTTTTTTTTCCCTTTCATTCACTTCCTCCCTGTTTTTTCCATTCCCTTTCATTGTCTGGCTTCCATTATTGTGCTCTCCCTCTCCTGTTTTATCCACCTAGATCATGTCCTGCCCATGCCACTCCTCTGGTCGGGGGGACTGCCTGTTTGCCTACCTCCTAACGGAGAGAACTGCGGCTGCAGGCTCTCCTGCTACACCTATTCCTGGCCGTCGCACCCAGCGCGTTCTCAAACAGTGGCTGATTGGCTCCCTTTGCACAGGGCTGTGGCTGTGGCCGTCAGCCCTAACTTTGCAGCAATGGGGGGGAGGCAGATGGCATTTTCCGCCGCTCTTGCCTCCCTGTCAATCACGTAACATGCCCGGCATGCACCAGTCTTAGCTAGGCCCGGGACTGTGGGCCTGATTCAGAGCCGCACGCTCTGAAACAGGGCCGGTCTTTTTTTTTTTTTTAGAACAGCCTCCTGGCCGTTCGCATAGCTGTGGGTGACCACCCACAGCTATAGCGAGCGGCCATGATGATGGTCGCGATGGTCAAATCCATCGCGACCATCGGGCTTGCGACGAGACCCTTGTGGTAGGGTCACGTTGGCACAAGCCCCAGAGAGATTTCGGCTCTAACAGAGCCGGCTCCATCGTGCGCATGTGCTCTGGGCCACCATTGACCCGGTTGCGAGTCCTCAGCACTTGCAAAAGGGTCTGAATCAGGCCCAGTGTCCACAGCACTGGAGTTAGGTCGGAGCCACGGCTCAGCATATTGCATGCCTGGGCTTCAGGCCCACGGGGGCGTGGCTTTGCCGTGAGTCATGGCCGTCATATACATGGAGGGGGGGGGCTGCAGCTGCACGCTCCAGATGCAGTGGGCAGCCCTCCTAAGTGACCCCTGCTGCCCCGTCTGTGGCTGTATCTGGGGTCACTGGGGGATTACTGCATGCTCAGTCTTCAGCTGTCACCCATGAGAGTCAGGCTGTCTTGCTGCCTGTTGCCATGGGTGATGTGACCCCTGCAGCTGTAGCTGACCCCCTGGTTTTAGCTGGAGCTACCATGGGTGTGCACACTGGCGGCGGTGTTCGGTTCTCTCTTCCTCAGCATGTTACTGCACTGTCCGTAGGTGGGGGGGATGGGTCCATTTGTGGCTGTGTCGGTAGTTGTCCTTTCCCCTTTGAGTAGAGCACCTCAGTCATGTTTGCATCGGGCTTGGTTGCTTCCTAGGCAGCTTTCCAACATTTCCGCCTCAGTCCCACCTGTGTCGCCATTAGCGCCTGCGCTGGTGGCGTATTCTCAGGATTCTAGTGAGGCGTTGACAGTGCTACATACAGTATACTGGCTTCTCTGGCTGGCGTGTTGGCCCCTTTGTTGTTAGCAGTGATGGTCTCTCCTAGTGAACCTGCACCGTAGTCGTCAACTCTACCTGTATCACATTTACTGTATGCACTAATCATTTACTCACAATCAAAATGTATAGGGCTTTTAATGGAATGCATCTGTAATGTAAAATAGAACTAAAGAAACTAAACTCTTCACTAACAGTACAAGACAGGTGTGTGGTATTGGAGCTGTCCCCTCTGAAACATATACTACCGACAGACCTTTTCCTTACTTTGTCTGATTGAGCTGATATTTGATAAATATTCAGCTTTCCGCCTATTATTGGCTTTTCTACGTCTTCAATACAGTAAGCAGAACTAACAATTATGATAGCACTTTTTATGCAGCTACCCTGTTTTGAATTTTATTACGTTTCAATGATGTTTTAAAGGTTTGGATAGAATATATAAATAAAGCTATAAACATGATAGAAGATAAATCAGAGAAACAATTTAGCAATTTCTTCAGATATAAAAAATGTTTATGATCACCAACTCATTTGTGGGAAAATTAGTTTTTCTGAGTTTAGGTAAAGGGATCAAACCTCTTTTTTTTGTGGATGAATACAACGTAGACTGAAAAGAAACCTACTCCTTTTTCCAATTGTAAAATTAGAAGAATGGATTCTATGGCCAGAAGCTGAGAGACTGTAGAAAGGATTGCTCTCTTTTTGTGTGGTTTCCTGATTAACATCTGCTTGATTGAACCATTATGAACTGGGAACTGACTCAATTTTTACTGAGCAGTCTCACTGTTTGGTTTTTAAAAAGGTGGTGACAATAAAGTTAATCTGCCTTCTCAAATCCTGAACTCAAGGGAGTAATGTAATTCTGTTTCTATAATTTGCTTGAGGTTGGATATGGCAAAGAAGAGTACAGAATGAGAAGTACAGGAACAGGTAAATAAGAAAAGCAAAAGCAGAACAATTAATAAGTCACAGGTTAGGTATCAGTATCAATTCTCCTATCATTTGTGTTGATGTTGCCATTAAAATTAGAAATACAAGTCAGGTGTGTTATATAACATAAGTTTATTGCACTGGACTAAAGTAATTTTTGATGTACAGTACATTATATGAAATAACTTCATATTTTATGATCTAATACATATCTGCTATATTCTGTATAGAAGGCATAAACTGATGGACCTATTAATTATTATATGATAATGTATAAAATCTAGACAAGGCAGCTGAGTCATAAGTTAACCACCTTGGGTTACTGGCTCAGAACCGTAAAACTGCAGACACACACAACTATTTAGTAAATGAACGTTTTAGTAAACGAAAATCGTTTACTAAAATCGTTCATTTACTAAATGTAATGAACGATTTTTTTGAACTGCAAACGATTTTTGCATATTCCCTTAATGAAAATCGTTCAGTTGGTCAGTCTGACTGAACTACATACTACAAACGTGAACGTGCATGAACGATAATTGTTCATCGTTTTAACTCAGAGAGTGAACGATTTTTTTCAATGATTGAACAATAAACGATATCGTTAACGATAATCGTTGAAAAAATCGTTGTGTGTGTATGCACCTTAAGTCCTAACTTATCGATTTATATGGTCACACTCAGAACACATGTGCTTTTGCAACCCGACTTGCTGGTTCACACACGTGCAGTGGAACTGAAAGCTTAGACCTGTGATGATGATGATGATAGAAGGATTCTTGTTAAATTTGATCCTTGTTAAATAGGCTTCTTTATGCTTTGCATGGAGAATGTGATGTATATGGGTATGAATAAACATGCTGACCATTTGAGTATGTGAGGAACAGCAGTTGCTAAACAGTTTACTTTAGAACACATGGGCATAACAGACCGTTGGAGATGACTGGTACCGTAGACCAGGGGGTAAATTTACTAAGCGTCAGTTTTGATGTCAATTCAAAACTGTCAGGCATTGACAGCACTTTTGTTTCTAAAGTAATAGTATTCACTAAGCATTGGTTTTGACTAATATTCTAAATCCACCAAATTCAGTGATTCCGGCCCACCACAGCATGTTTCAAAAAAGGTACTGTGAGCCAAGTTTGACGTAATACAATGTAAATCCAAGATAGTCATGGCAAACCAATCATTGCTCGCACTGTTCACAAAATCATCACTCCGCTCCCTGCCGCTAATTATTTTAGCCGACACAAGGTGGAGTAATGCAGTCTGATGGTGGAGAAAAGAGGAGCAGTGTCACGGACCTGGAAAAAGAAGATGGAAGAGAAGATCCGGAAGAATTTAAAGACACCACTAGGAGAAGAGTCAGTGAAGATGCGAGAATATAGTAGGTAGTGCCCATGCCAAAAAAGCTTAAAACAGGCTACTGTCCTCCAGGTGAAGATGGGGACTGAATACTCTGGAAGTTGTGAGTACATGTCCTCCTCAGGTGAACACCATCTGGAGTTCCCCTGCAGTAGAGGGACCTTGGGTGGAACCAGGACAGGTTCAGCTGAAGAACCAAAATAGGAGGGGCTCCAGTGGGGACTAGGCCATGGGGTTCAATAGGTACTAGTCCCTTAAATATTCAGGTACTAGACCCTTGGGTGCAATGGGCACTAGGCTCTACAATATGTGGGCACTAGGCCCTCAAAATAACAGGCCATGAGTCCTGGTGCTGCAGTGGACATTAGGCCCTGAAATATCTGGGCGCTGGGCCACAGACACTAAAGGGCATTAAGTCCATAAATAAAATAAGTACACAAAAGGGAGGCCAATCCCACAATCTTATAGTCATTTGGCCAAAGCATCAATGGGCTTCAGGCCCATAACTATTCTGTAGGTTACCTCAAGGAGGTTGCAGCAGGACAGCGTACATGTGCAGGGATTATCTGGCTCCCACACTACCTACTGTATGTCATTTGTAGGTGTATAGGAGTTTTCAGGCTCCCACACCCCAGCTTGCACTTGAATGAGTGTGACATTGCAATTTGTTGAAAAGAAGTGGAGTTGTAGTTATCTGAATCTGAAAGAAGGTTGAAAGAAGGTTAAAGCACACTGGCCAGCATAGGCAGGAAATTCACTGCATTGTGTTGTGACAATTATCTTTTTAAATGTATATGCTTAAAGAATTGCTGTATAAAACCTTTTGTAGAAGTCTTTAAGGGTAGTACACCACATTCCTCACATTCTACAGCTAGAGATGTTGTTAAGGTGTGTTCATTAGGCCAGTATTAGTTAAGGTCTGTGTTTGTAGTTAGGCATCTACTGTAGTTGTTTCTTAGTGGGGTGGCACACTTAGGGCCTGATTCAGAGTTGGGAATAGAGAGAGAGATAGCAAGATAGCACTTAACTGTGTACCTGGGCAAACCATGTTGCAATGCAAGGGGTGTAAATCATACTTGCCTAACCTCCCGATTTGGTCGGGAGCCTCCCAAAAATAGGGTGCCGGACCCGACATCCCGGGAAGCCGGACAAGCCTCCCGGGCACCAGCGACCCATCCGCCCCCCCTGCACTTACTATAAAAATCCCAGCAGTGGAGGGGCCAGTGACGCAATTCACGCTGAATCGCATCATCACGGCCCCGCCCCCTGCCTCACAATCCCTTTAAAAACGGCATTGTGAAGAGGGGGCGGAGACGTGATGACACGATCATGATGCCATGCCCCCATGCTCCACCCCAAAATGCTTGTCACCGCCGGGCCATGCCCCCTTTTCACCGCGAGCTGCCCCCCGCCGAGAAAACCGGACAGCTCACTCCCAGAAGGAGGGAGTGAAATGTCGGCATGTACGGTGTAAATACATACTTTCTTTGCATGTAGGGTAAATACTGGCTGCTTTTGCGTGTAGCTCACAAATACTGCACAGCTTTATTATTACACTGCACTTTAGATGTCAGTTTGGACACATCCCTCCCAAAACTAAATCTGTCTGCACATTTTAAATCTGCCCCACCTGCAGTGCAGCATGGTTTCACCAAGATGATCAGTTGAAAGAGAGATCTCTCTCTATTCCCAACTCTGAATCAGGCCCTTAGTCCTAAGTTTAGGAAGCAAAGTGGGAAGTGTGTACTTGCAGGCACACCTAAATTTGAAGACCAACCAGCAAGCTGACAAGTGTTATCACGTTGAGTGCAGATCTGTGTTTGTCTTGTTTGTCCCATCCTTTTTCTCCTGTTCTCTAGCAATACAAGTGGTGAGATAGGATGACTAAGGCCACAGGGCCAGCGATGATAATTCAGCCACATAGTGTAGATCACTCTCACCCCTCTTTGGGAGAATTATTCCTAGTGTGAAAATAGCGTACCTACAGTATATTGTTGAAACAAAATGGCCACTTGACTGCTGTTCTTTCCCTGTCAAATATAAGATTGAAAGATTAACATTCCTGCACTAGTAGCTCTATCTGTCCTAGGTGTTTAAGGTCTGCTCATTTAGGGGCTGATTCTGGATTGGGAGCAAAGCAAAAATAGCAAGTAACTTTGTATCTGGAACAAAGCATGGGCCTGATTCAGAGGTGCACACTATGACAATGTTTGTACAGTTGAGTGATGCTTTGCTACTGTGCAAAGTCTAGAAAAACCCTTACTGTGTATATCTGAACCAATGTATGCGATGGCGTACACATTTGCGTATGACATCGCTATGACTTGAGATGGTGTCTGCGATCTATGGTTGTTCCAGGATGGAGACTGGGAGGTGACCTAAAGTCATCGCAAAAAGAGGAGGGGGCATGGGAATGTTAAGGGATTGTCAAAGTTGTGTTTTGGCCTGTAGCTACATTCTCTATTGCAGCGCTGCAGTCACAGTGGCCATATTTTCAGAGAGTTACAAGGGAGGCTGTGCGCCAGGCAGGGGATGCTTGGGGAGTCAATGTTGCAACTGATGGAGCATCAATGGTGGAGAGATTGGATCTACCTGCATAGTTGAGCATTGCTCACATATGTAAAACGTGCTCCGCAGAGTTAGCTCAGGGCCTGATTCAGCATGGATCACTATTCTGCTTATACGCACACACCGCAGTTGGTAAAATCAGCGGTGATATGTAAATGTTTGCATTCTCATTGTGATCACAGCCTAACATAAGGACGCCCACTTCCCCTTACTCACATCTGTATACTTGACCAACATAGAGAAATAATCGGTAACATCGAGTAACATCGGACCCATACGCACAATTAATGCAGGTCAGACCTCTCTCAGGAATTGCTTACTTCAGCGCATGCTATGAGGCCTCAGTCGGCATCTGGTATCGCAGTGGCTAATTTATGCATGCCCATGCAACAACGTTGAAATGCACTGGCATTCCTGCGTTCACCCAACCACCCCCCCATCACCACCCACATATGGCACTTCCTGTCAATCACTCTGCCATGGGTCTGCATAGCCTCTGCGATCACAATCCAGAATGCAGTGTCTGGTTTGTGCACTGCGATGCATACGCATGCACAGTGTGAATTAATCGACCGATTGTGTGCGTATAAGCAACTGCATTCCTTACTGAATAAGGCCCTCAGTCCGTCACATGGAAGTGACAATAGTAATGCTCAAGCTGATATTTGCATATTTTAGCCCTTGCAAATCTGCAAGAAATTGCAGTTCTGCATGTACAGTACTGCATACACCTCTGAATTGGGGTGCAAATATATTGTGTGGGGTGGCAATCTAAATCTCTCTGCACCTTTTAAATCCACCTGCAGTACAACATGGTTTTGCTAAGGTGCAAAGTTACTTGCTCTTTTCTGCATTGCTCTAAACTCATAATCAGCCCTTAAGTGCTTTCTGACATTATAATTCACTGAGGGTGTGACCACACGATTGCATCATTGTAGCCCTGCCCCCTCTTTACATTGTCAAGATTAACTGCATTGTGAAGCAGGGGGTGGTGCCACGAGGACGCAAATCAGTGTGAATCGAGTCATTGGCCCCTCCCGCTTTGGGGGGCATGTATGGAGATGCTAGGGAATCTGCAGCGATTCAGGGGGACTCAAGGGGGTGACGGGAGGCTTGGAGCACCACCCAATTTTCGGGAGGTTCCCGGTCAAATTGGAAGAGTGTGTAAGTATGTCCCAGACATATGCCAACCACCCGGCTGATTGGCATGCACCAGACTCAGGGATGTCTTCAGCAGCCCGTGGGAGTACCCAAGGCCAGCAAGTGGCAGTGCTGCAACAGGAAACAGGGCTTGGAAGCCCACTGTGTGACAAGTATACTTTAAGAATCAAATGTGTACACTGGCAGTTATAATATAGGCACTTGGCATTTTGCTATATACTGTATACTAAAAAAATCCTCTTTTTCACAATTACATATATGTAATTATGCATGCAATATGTATATCTCAAACATAAATTGAGGAAAACATATATCATTGACTTTCACCTAACCAGGCTTATACACAACAATTTCCCATCCTTATCATTTGGCTGGCTAAATCACATTCTTATGAGTTATGCTGAACCTCCTGCAGTCTGTATAGCCGAAAATTTGTGTAATAGTCATCGGGAATAATTTTTTAGTAAAATACATTTTGCCTTTCAGTGCTCCTTCATAACACATTTAAATGTTTTTGTTCATATGCATTTCCCAGAATAGTCCTTATGAATTATTGTTTTTAATAGTAGTAATATTAAAGAAAACCACAGCAAGGTCAACAGAACTAATAATAATAAATTAACCCAAGAGGTTCTCTAATCAGGATCCCTATGCAGAAATTCGCTTGCCAACTGTCGTTTTTCTTCTCCCATTGGTTTAGTTAAGGGTTGAAGTTCTTCTTGAAGTTTCCTTTTTAATCATTATATCCCGACCTTACAGTATTCTCTGACTACTTTCCTTCAGGC
Organism: Taudactylus pleione; assembly: GCA_031769625.1. Lineage (NCBI taxonomy): Eukaryota > Metazoa > Chordata > Amphibia > Anura > Myobatrachidae > Taudactylus > Taudactylus pleione. Next base: position 11,012,468 of record JAUIMM010000608.1, on the reverse strand, counting down.
TGTCTTTGCTCCTGTCAATTTAGGATTTCTAGGGAATTATTCTCCTTTGAAATGCATATTCCAGGCTTGAAATGCTGGCATATGTACACTGTAGAGTAATTGTGGAGGCCAAATGTTTAATTACTCATGACAGCTGGAGCTGCAGGAGTCTGAAGCTTGCTTGAAAAAGAAGAAAAGATTATACACACAGAATGCGTGTGTGCGATAGATAGATAGATAGATAGATAGATAGATAGATAGATAGATAGATAGATAGATACTGTAGATAGCGTAGGGTATGAGTACGATTCAATTTTATAATTCGGTATAATGGTATTATGTACATACATATAATGATGAATCCAGAAGTTCATAAGGAGTAAGTAGAGCGATAAAGTGGGGCTTCCAATGACCTAGATATTGGAGCACCATTTTAACAACAAATATCCTTTCCCATTCACTGATACTATTACATATTGTTCCCATTCTTGCCCAGAGAGAAGTAATTGCTAGGCACAAAGTAAGTGATCTCTGCAGGGTAACAAGGAGGACACAAGAAGTCTTCATCCGTCTAGACCAGCTTCAACAGGTAAAACTCACCAATAGATTTGTGATCTGTAGGATAATCACACGCACACACAGAGAGCCTTCGTGGGAAAAAAGAGGCCTTATCAATTATTGTTTTTAATGTCAGCTTGGTGAAGCCCTTATAAACTATAGTGCAGCTGTAGTAAACCATGTACACACCCTCACCCAATAATATAACACACAATGACATTAATTAGAAAAACAAATAACCACAGATACGGTGGTGATTATTAGAGATGTGCGCGGACTCTCGTGTTTTGGTTTTGGATCTGGACCTCCCCTGGTTTTGGATCTGCATCTGGTTTCGGATTTTTTTCCTTGGTGTTTTGTTTACGTGCTTTAGTTTTGGATCTGGATTTTTTTCTTAAAAAATAAAAAAAACAGCTAACCACATAAAATGTGCATTTTTTTGTTCCTACAGTATTAATAATCTCAATAACATTTATTTCCACTCGTTTCCAGTCAATTTTGGTTACCTCACAGCTCACAATATTGATTTTTTTCATCTAGTTGCATCCAGCTTGCTGGCTCAAAAATAATTGATATAATTATTAATAGAGTTGAGGACTGTGCAAAGATGATGATTGGGATACCCTTGAGGATTGAAGGTATGGGCCTTCATAGAGGACAATGAATCTGATGGCCTTGCATTATCATGATGACTGCTGGCGGCAGCTACAACATGTGGTTCTTGGCCTTGCTCTCCTGTCACGTGACAGCCCCATATTTACTGCAGTCTTGAAGCAGTGTCACAAGCACCAATAGTGAAGCCAAGGTGCAGTTACAAAATTCACACACGTGCAGTCGTGCGCACATAGAAAAAAAATATACAAAAGACACAATTTTTTTTTTCGGGTCCAGAACTAAGGCCCAGAGCACAGATTGGTGATGACTGGAGTCGGGCAGCACTAGGTTGCGTTGCTGTATCTTGTGTGGCTAAGCCTAACACGCACGCACACACACACACAGAAAATAAATAGACAAAAGACACTATTTTTTTTGGGGGGGGGGGTTCGGGTCCAGAACTTGGGCCCAAAGCACAGATTGATGACAACTGGAGTCAGGCAGCACTAGGATGCGTTGCTGGCTTGCTAGATCTTGTACAGCTAAGCTTACCATGCACAGACACACAGACTATTATTAGAAAAAAACAATTGGGCCCAGAGCACAGATTGATCATGACTGGAGTCGGGCAGCACTAGGTTGCAACTTGTGTTGCTGGCTGGATCTTGTGTGGTACTGCGGTTAAGCCTAACATGCACGCACACACACACACAGAAAAATATAAAAGACACTTTGATTAATTTTTCTTTGGACAATATATATATATATTTTTTTTGAGTCCAGAACTTGGGCCCAGATGGACACAGCACCAGCCCAGATGTATCTGCAGTTCTGCACCAGCCCAGATGGACACAGCAGACAGTAAAGCACCAGCCCAGAATGGATCAGCAGCACCAGCCCAGGACACAGCAGACAGCCCAGATGGATCAGCAACAGCCCAGATGGACACAGCAGACAGCACAGTGACAGCACCAGCCCAGAATGGATCAGCAGTCACCAGCCCAGGACACAGCAGACAGCACCAGCACATGTCCCAGCCCTACACTTCCCACCCTCCCTGTTCAGTCTCCACAGCCGGAATGAAATGGCATCCGTTGCGTGGTCCCTTATATACTACATTGATCATAGAGATGAAAGGTCGCAAACCGCGAAATTTCATCTCTATGGTTTTGTCTCGATTTGAGAGATCCGAGTAAGGCGGGAACCTTTGAGCCGGCTTGGATCCGACTCAGATCTGCTAAATTCGGGTGGGCTCAGATCTCTTAAATCAGAACCCGCTCATCTCTAGTGATTATATTAAAAAATTAAAAAGAATAGAACTTTCAATTGAGAAACAAGGCAAATACTGTTAATTATCAAGTTTAACACTGAAATCTACTTTAGGAAGTGACATATCTCCACTTTATAAATATCTCTCAAATATACTAAGACTAGAGATGTGCGGGTCCGGTTCTCAGAGAACCAACAACAACCGAATGTAGGGGTTCCAAGTCGGATTTAAAAACCATACTCAGGTTTTGGATTGCATGCAAACAGGTCACAATGACGGGCCAAATGTAATAGGGAGAGAGTTAAGAAAATGTGAGATTTTAGCAGTAAACTCTCACATTGGTCAAATATTATCTTCATAATGGGAAAACATTTCAATAAGATGTTGAATCGGGAGAGTTTTTTTAGTCTGAACAACATGCGAGTTTGCTCTGTTGCTTTGTTCTCAGACTCTATTACATTGGCTGAATTTAAAACGTGTGAGACAAACTCGCATTCTCTAAATTTTCACCCTATTACATTTGGCCCAATGTGTTTTTTTTTTCTATTTAAATACAGATCGAAAACCAAAACACGTAACAGTGGTTATGCAAACCCAAAACACAAAGATGAATCTGGATTTAAAACTAAAACCAAAACATGGGGTTTAGCACACATCTCTGCCTAACCCTAAGTGCCTAACCCTAAGTCCCCCCCCGGGAGCCCCTAATCTAACCCTCCCCTCCCCCCCGTGGCTGTCCACACCCGGCGCCTGGCATCACTTCGATCGGGATGCCGGGTGCCGGTCTCCCAGCATCGGTAAAATGACAGGCGTCTAGATTTAGACGCCTGTCATTTAACCCTCGCCGGGATTAAGTAGTTGGGAAGCTGGCTGTCGACATTGCAACAGCCGGTTTTCTGAACATATACCGGTCTTTGTCTGTCAGACACTAGTTGCACCTGCAATCCAGTAATAACAAGCTCTTGTGTATGTTAGAAGTGAATTTTAAGTGAGCTGCACTATTGTTTTTCACAAGGATATCTATATACACTGCGGTATACATTTAGACAGTGTGATTTCAAGCTCAGCTGTCCAAAAAAACATTGCTGTGTCTGAGTGAGCTGCACACCCAAAGAAGACACATTTCCTTGTTTAACAAAACAGAAACTCAAGTTGATCATAATTAAATTTAAATAATATTTCAACAGAAGATTGTGTGTTTTTGAAAGGCAGTGTATATTACTGTACTTACTGGGTGTGGTGACCTCATTAGCTGTACCACAGAAGTGGAAAAATACTTTTTTTCTAGTGTAAAAACAAAACCTCAAGTCTTTTATTAAACCTGCATGGTAAAGGCAACAGTCCCTCATTTCACTATGTTCACTTGGAGTGGTAGCAGTTAAATCAACTATAGTAGCTTTACTCCTGTCCTGGTGTAAATCAATTATGGTTCAGTCTATAGAAGAACAGAAGCATCCCAGTATTAGTGACGGCAGTCATGGTATTTTTCAACATTCACTTTTAAAGAAGGTCAAGGGGTAAGAAGAAGAGAGAAGAGAACTCCAAATCTACACAATGTTTGACAATCTTTAAGAAAAAAAGTCACCTCTGTCTATAAAGGGAAAAGTTACTGGTGAAAACCATAAAATTGCCAACATGCCATACACCACACGCAGTGGTAAGGCAAAGCTCTGACTATGGCCTTTCTTTGTGAGTTGTGGTACTAATACTGTTTTTTTATGTTCTAGAATGCCTATTTCAAAAGCCAGGGTCAAACACAGTCATGCATCTTCTGTAACTTTGTATGCACCACCTTTTCACTGTGAGTTTAGATGTGTTACCTCTAAAACAAGCAAACTGGTGCACACAAATGAATACGAAGGCTGACTAACAAACTGTGTGTTTATAAATTTTACAGATTCTTAAGGAAAATGTAAAGGTGTCCACATGTGCTATGTGTGAGTCTGACATTTCTGATTCTGACACTGTAATCCTAGAGAAGCCTCCTTCTACCATTTCTGAAATGAGTAATAGTAAAAGAAATTATGATGGTTTAGACATAGAAATTGAAGATGCTACTTTGAAAGTGCAACAGAATGAATGAGATAATTATGTATCTGACACTTATGAGCATGTTGATGATGAATGTGTTGGACAAGAACAAGTTGATAAAATTCAGGTGGAGGATGTTGTTTCTGTCAAAGTAAGTCAGCCACCAGTGGCAGCAGTTCTTGCCAGTGATAAGAAACGCATTGTAATGCCTGTGCAAAAGACCGAAAAATACACCTTTTCCATGTGAATTATTTTACCCAAATTCTGACAACATTTGTCTAGGCATTTGTAACATGTATGAGGCTAAAGTAAGTACAGTGAGGGATGTTAACTATCTAGGCACCTCCTCTCTGTTACATCATTTGTAGCAAGTTCATTCAAGTTATTTATCAAAATCAGAAAAATCATATAAAATAATAAGTCCAGCATCAGCTACCAGCAGCATGGATAGATCCCAGCACATGCAATCTCCACAGCCAACACCTTCATCATGAACCTCCTCATTTATGATTGGAGGTAGTCCTGCATCCAATTTGCAAGGCTAAGTAACTCCTCTGCTATCCAGGAGTCTCAAGAGGAATCCTTGCACACTAGGGCTGCTGGTGGTGGTGGTGAATCTTTTTCACAGAACGGTACCAAGAAGACTAGTTGTTTCAAACAACAATTGATTGTTAACAATCATTGCAAGAGGACCTAAGTATAACTGCTGCAATCATGTTGCACAGTAGATCACTGAAACCACAGTGGTTATGTAAGCATTAGATCTGCATCCAATATTCACCATCAAAGTATTTGGGTTTTAGACAATTTAGTTGAGGTGATGTGTCCAAATTACCAAATTCCATCTCAATTCTATTTTTAACAGAACAGGAATTCCTCACCTGTACCAGGACATTAAATAAAAAGTTATTCTTTGCCTAAAAAATACCATTGTAGAGATTATCCATTTAGCTACAGATATGCGGATAAGCGGTACTGGTCAAAATAAATATTACATGATTGTGACAGTCCACTGGGTGGGTGCATTGTCTTCAGCAGCAGAATCGAACACACAATACCAGCTCTGCACATGCAGGCACTCTGTATCAATGGCTTCACAAAGAAACATACTGTCAATCTGTTGGAAAAACTCAGGGATGTGATAATAAAATGGCTTACCCCGCTAAGATTGTCTTCAGGATTTCTCATTTACAGTAATACAAGTAACATTGTATGAGCATTACAACTGTATGAATTTGAACACGTACCATGTTTTGCACACACAATAAACTTTGGGGTTCAAAATTTCTTAATAAATGACAGGTGCATGCAGGAGATGCTGGCTGTGGCCCATAAAAGTTCTGGGCATTTTCATAATTTTCAACCACATGTAGAAGATTGCAGCAGCTGCAAGAACATTTTAATTTGTCATGCCACCAATGAAAGCAAGAGGCAGTAACGAGGTAGAATTTCACTTTTTATATGCTCAAGAAATAGGGAGAGTGAGGGACATGTTACTGCAGCACACTGGAAAATACTCTCGGTTTTATGCAAGCTGCTGTAAGTCTAAGTCAGGTCATACACTTAATTAAACAACTGTAAAATCAGCTAGAGAAGCTGAAGAAGGAGATTAAACTAAGCAATTCTGCTATCTTGTAGATCAAGGGCCTGATTCATTACAGATTGCAACTGCAATTGCAATAGCGAATAGGCATGCGGTCTCACTGTGAATATATGCTAATCCACTGCAATCACTAAGCCATCGCAGCACAACATAAGGATGCCCACTGTACCTTACACACATCCGTAATGCTTAGCAAGACTGCAAAACCATCGATAACATCAAGTACCATCGCAGCCTCACGCACACTTGCACAAGCTCTGACCTTGCTCAGACATTGCTAATCTTGTAGCGCACAGTGAATACACAAGCTGCATATGGCATCGCAGTGGCTAATTTCTGCCTGCCCATGCAATGGTGTACAAACACACTGACACTCCTGTGTTTCGCCGACCACCCCCTGTCACAACCCCCAAATGGTACTTCCTGTCAATCACTCTGTGATGGGTCTGCGTAATCATTGTAATCACAATCCTGATCGCAGTGAAGTATTCGCGCAGAAGCAGAATTCAAAAATGGGTCAATTGCGTGCATAATTGTAGTAATCCTTGCTGAATCAGGCAACATCTTGCAATTGGATCACTAAATTTTGGCAAGCATGTATGATCCTAGGTTTAAGTCCTATGTAATGTCCTTCTTTACAACTTATGAGATGCAAAGAGCTACTTGCGAGCAAATTGCCAGCTCAAGTGGCACATGCTACAACTTCTCATGTTTCAGTTTCTCCTGAAAATGCTGTTGCAATGAAAAAACTGACCTTTTCCAAGAGACCTACTTGTGATAATAATAACTTTAAGTCAATTCAGCACTCCAGATTGAAATATTATGACATCTGGTCAGACTTGAAAAAATAAGTGCTCACATATATTGATACCTCTACCATAACTCCAGGGGTGGATTGGGATAGAAAACCAGCCCGTGAAGTTTATGGAAGCAGCCCTAATGAAGGCAGGGTCTTTTAAGTTGGAAGGGATCATGATTCTGAGTTTGATGCAGTTGTGGCCTTCCTTGCTTCTTTTGCCTTGTGTGAATGCTGCTACAATGCCCTTCCCTGCTGTACATCCATGCGTTCAAGTATGCAAGGATTGAGACTCCCACTGTTGTTACTGCTTTGTGCATCTTTAAACACCACCATCGGTTGCACCATTGAAACTTTCACAAGCACTATGCTAGGTGCAAATCATCTCTATGGCCTCCAATGTGAACAATTCTGCATCTCTGTATGCAACCACTTTCAGCAAAATGCCAAGTCACTCCAATAGCACGGCCATACTATGTTACATATGCATCTAATTAGCCAACAAATGCCCAACACATATTTCAAATACACTACACTACTTGGTTCATGCATCTGACTCTGTACTGGAACTATGTACAAACACCATCAGGACGCATGTAAGGTGCAACTCATGGATGCAGCCAAAAAACATTGCACAAGAAAAAGAAGAAACTTTGGTCTTCACAGGAAAAGCAAACAAACACATTGTAGCTGATGGTTAGCGACCACGCATGCGCATGTTTCGTTCTGCGCGTGCACGAATTACTCGGAGCAATCGAAATTCACTCACTCACCAAGCAAAGATAGCCCAGTGTAATGAGTCACAGGAGAAGCCATTTGTGGGTGGTAACAGGGGCAGGACACTAATAACAGGGGAGTGGAGGTGTGAACGCAGGCGTGCCTGAGTGTAGCAATGCCGTTTCAGAGGCATGCATAATTATCAGCCAGTGTCATAGTACATGTCACCTGCCTGTTTTTTACACTGAAATCCTTGCAGTGTTTGTGGTAAGGTAAGGCAACCACAAGTGCTGCGGGCCCTTGCGATGGTCCTTGATGTACCAATGTTTTAATTAACTTCCTGGAGATGACGTGTTCTAGTGGGCGTCTCTACATACGCTAATGGGCATCTATAGACATAAAGTGATCGCTCGCCAACAAAAAGTGGGAGTGCTTATGCCTTTCCGAATGAGCTCCTTCCATGCTGTCACTTTGCCGAATTTGCTTACGCTTGGTGCGAGCGATTGCATCTAGTGAGCGGCTCTGAATGAGCTCCATTGTTCCCTAAAGGAAAAAATAAAACACATTGGCCCCCAACAGGAAAAGAAATTGGAACCCATGGGAAAAAAAAACACACAATTGCCCCCACAGGGAAAAAACACACACATTGGCCTACAGTACAGAAGAAAAAAAAAAAGCATTGGAGGAATTCAATTCAGTGCGCTGTTGATAGTGTAGGGCAGAGTTCCCGAAGCTATTCAATTCAGCACGCTGTTTAGTCTGACAGAAGTTAAGTTGGAGAATGCCGGTTCTTGCAACTGAACCTGGGTATTTGGTAGTGAGAACCACCATTCTCCAATTGAAGTGCTGGCTGCAAAGCTGTTAGCACCATGCTAAACCAGAAAAAAGCCTTCCAGCCAGCACTTTAGTCGGATTTCTACTCGCACCCTTTAGTTGCTCTAACAGTGCACTTAATTGAATTACCCCCATTGATTCAATGATTGCCCCCACAGGAAAAAAATAAATAACACAAACATTGCTTCCCCTCAGGCCCTCAGCACCTCATCACTGCCCTCAGCCCTTGTCACCTTATCACCATCCTCTGCCACTCATCACCATCCTCAGCCCCTTAACACCATTCTTCAGCCCCTGTCTCTCAGCCTCACCATTCCCCAGACCCTGTCTATCAGCCTCACCATTCCCCAGCCCCTGTCTCTCTGCCTCATCATTCCCCAGTCCCTGTCTCTCAGCCTCACCACTCACCAACCCCTGTCTCTCATCCTCACCATTCCGCAGCCCCTGTCTCTCAACCTCATCATCTTGCAGGTCCTGTCTCTCAGCCTCATCATTCCCCAGCCCCTGTCTCTCGGTCTCACCTTCTTGCAGGCCCTGTCTCTCAGCCTCATCATTTCCCAGTCCCTGTCTTTCGACCTCACCATTCCCCAGTCCATCTCTCAGCCTCAACATTCCCTAGCCCCTGACTCTAAGCCTCACCACTCCCCAGACCCTGTCTCTTGCCCTCTTCATTCCCCATCTGTTGTCTCTCGGCCTCACCATTCCCCAGCCACTGTCTCTTGCCCTCATCATTCCCCAGCCCCTGTCTCTCGGCCTCACCATTCCCCAGCCCCTGTCTCTCAGCCTCACCATTCCCCATCCCTGTCTCTCAGCCTCACTAATCCCCAGATTCCCCATATTTTCATATATATGGAAAAAGAAAAACATAGCATAATACAGATGGTGGATGTAAGTAAACCTTGTGGTGCACAGGGAACAATCCGGATTCGTCCTCAGTGTCTAACAAGCAATTCCAGTACCAGGTATGGGTATCTTCTAGTGTTGGTATCCTGCAGTCCTTAACGTGTTTCGAGCCTACAGTATGTGGCTCTTCCTCAGAAGTTCATCAAGGATTGTTCCAGATTGTTCCCAGTGCACCACAAGGTTGACTTATATCCACCATCTGTATTATGCTGTTTTTCTTTTTTCTTTTTCCATATACCTGTATATGAAAATATTATTGAAATTAAGAACTATGAGATAACTTCTTTTTATCTTTTATTATCATGGTCTAGCGCCATTGGGTGTTGCACATTACTATTCATATTGCATGTATTTTCTGGGATTTAAGGTGACCCAAGTGCTCTACCTAGGCTGCTTCTACAGGAGCGCTAGGGTGTTTGTATTGAACATACCTGTCAAGCTACAGTACCAATAGGCTTAAGGCTAACCAAACCATTTTGAATAATGAAAATATTCTATAGGGTTGTATACTTAATTAGACTGCCATAGTTTCTGTCACTGCTGTGCCACTATGTTTAATAGATGTGCTATATTCTTTTAAACTGCCATGTGTTTGTGCCGCTGTTCTGTCACTTAGGCCCTCATTCAGAGCCGTACGCTCTGAGCAGAGCGCACGCTCTGAATGAGGGCCGTCCTCCATAACTATGGAGCGTCCTCCTGGACGCTCGTATAGCTGTGGGTCACCACCCACAGCCTATACGAGCGTGCAGTTTGATGGCCACAATGGTCTTGACCATCGCGACCATCGAAACTGCGAGCCGGAGCCTGCGGTTGAGGTTTTCAACCACAAGGCCCGGAGTGATTTTGGCTCTATCAGAGCCAAAATCACTCCCACTGACATCACTAGTGATGTCAGTGGGCCGGCTTCTGACGGTAGGCGTTCCCTTGGGAATGCCCCCGTCAGGGAGGCACGCCCCCGGCACGCCCACCAAAGGGGGCGTGCTGTCAATCAACATCGACAGCATGCCCCCTTTGATCAGACACAACGAGCGAAGGAAAGTCGCGTCTGGCGCATGCGCACGACGGAGCTCCCTCCGTCGTGCGCATGCTCAGTGCAGAACATCGACCCACTTGCGAGCGGACAGCCGCTCACGAGTGGGTCTGAATCAGGGCCTTAGTTTAGACATCCAGTTTGCTTCAGCCTTGACTAATGTTGATACAAACTATATTGTGAGCTGTGTGAGGTGGTCAAAATTGACTGGAAGTGACTGGAAATTAATTTTATTAATGTTAATAATACTGTAGCACAACGCTTAAAGTGTTCCGCACCCCTCCCCCATCCTCGGCAACCTCCTGCAGACTATAAATATACAAATGTGAGCCCTCCCTTTTTTCAATAAAAGGACAATGCGCGCCATAAAAAGGGGTGTGGGTTCAAAAGAAAGGGGAATCGTCACAGAATAGTATCCCCAATTCAAATTACACCACACAGTAGCACAATCTTATTCACATTACTCTGCACATAGGACCTTATTCAGAACTGCTTGCTAGGATGTGATCGCTAGTAGCTGGCCGATATTTGCATTCTGCTCATGTGTATGCATCACAATGCGTGTGCGCGAACTACTGCGACAGATCAGGAAGCATAGCATAGACAGCCCAGTTGAATGAGTGACAGGAGAGGCCATTTGTGCGTGGTAACAGGAGCAGGCCACTAGAAATGGGTGAGTGGAGGTACGAACGCAGGCGTGCCTGTGCATTTCAACACCGTCATTGTACACATCACCTGGTTGTATTTCACACTGAAGTGACCGCAGTGCTTGCGGCCAGGTATAGTCAATCTCAAGCGCTGCGAGCACATCCGATGGTGCTCGATGTACCAATGTTTTCATGCTCTTCCAGGAAATGACGTGCGCAAGTGGGCATCTTATGAATGGCTGGTGGGCGTTTGCATACACAAAGTGATCACTTGCCAAGACATAGTGGGCATGCTAATGCCTTGCCGTGCAATCGCCTGCCTTGCTGGGCGTGAGCTGGATTTGCATAAGCTGGGAGCAAGCAATCGCATCTAGCAAGCGGTTCTGTATCAGGCCCATAGTGCCCCTGATTCACATATCACCACATAGTAGTGTCCCTTATTCATGTTATGACACACAGTAGTGCCCCTTTTACACAATGCCCACATTAGTGCCTCTTATACACAATGCCCACAGTATTAGTGCCCATAATATACATAATGTCCACAGTAGTGTCCATACTTGCCTACCATAGGCTTGTCTCCCCGGGAGAAGCCTGGGGAGGACAAGCAGGTGGGCTGTGATGGGGACAGGGCCTGACGGGTCTCGTCATTAAGCCCCGCCCCTTTGTGACAAATTGCCACAATTGGCTTAAATTTAAATATGGGGTGGGGCTAAATGATGAAATTCATGTAGAATCGCGTAATTAAGCCCTGCCCCCTACACGGAGATCCAACTCAGGTAGTTTGCAGGGTTGGCCATGGGTCGTTCCCATGTCACCGTGCAGTGTAAACACAGCAATCTGGGTCACGATGACCCGGATCATTCCGCATGCCACCCAATGTGCCTGCGTCAGTGGTGCTTGGAGATTACATCATCTCCAAGCATCCACTGCAACACTGGAAAACTCAAGTCACTGCAGACCCGACTCAGGTGTGAATGGCGCCGACTAGGGAATATCCTGGGTTGGCGCCACAATATGAAAGGGTTCTGTGCTGGGTCTGATCTGGGTTGAAACAGTCATCCTGATTCAGACCCATTTGATTGGCTGCGTTCGCACGCAGCCGTCAGCAGCCAAAGTATGCAAATCCTGCGATCGCTAACAAGACATTAGCATGCCCACTATGTCTTGCGTGCAATCGTGGTATGTTTTAAACACCCACCAGCCTGACACAAGATGCCCACTTTCCCTTAGTAACATACGTCATCTCCAGGAAGTGTATTAAACAATTGTTAACATCGAGTAACATTGGACCCATACGTAGCACTTGTGGATGACCATACCCTACTGCAAGCACCGCAAGCGCTGCAGTGTGTAATTCAGCCATGTGACGTGTATGCTGATGATGCGTCTTAATTATGCACGCTCCTGAAACGGCGCTCAGACACACAGACACTCCTGCGTTCACACCACCACACCCTCATTTCCATCGACCACCCCCTGTCACCACCCACAAACGGCAGTCCTGTCACTCATGCTAGCAGAGCGTCTGTGTACAGTGTGTGAATGCTTCCCGATCGCATGGACTAGTTCGTGCACGCGCACTGTGTCTTGTACGCATGTGGAGGTTGCAAACATCGGCATGCTACATGCGAACGCAGCCTAGCAAACGGGTCTGAATCAGGCCCAGTATTCCAACTCCCGGATCAGACTAGGAACTTTGGCGTAAAAGTGGTATTAGTGGTATTAGGGCCTAATTGAGACCCGGTCGCTAAGCTGCACTCGCTTGCTGCCAAAAGGGGCCGGGTTTGCAAATCCCATGATCGCACTGTCTGGCTTAAAGATGCCCTCTATGTCTTAGAGGGCGATGGCAGTGAGTGTACGCAGGAGTGTAAAGCTGCCCACCTCTCTCTCTTAGCACACGTCATCTCCAGGAAGTGTGTGATTAATCAGGAACATCGAGACCCATCGGAGCTGCATGCAGCACTTGAGGTAGCCCCTACCCCACCGCAAGCACTGCGACCAGTTGAGGAAAAAAAACAACCAAGTGACGTGTTCAATGACGCTACTTTGCTAATTATGCACACCCATTAAACTCCGTTTTGACGCTCAGACACACCTGCGTTCGCACATCCACTCCCCTGTTCACAAGAACCAGCCCCTGTTACCACCCACAAATGGTGCGATCTGTCACTCAAAGTAGCGCTCCGTCTGTGTATTATGAGCGCACGATTCCCGTCCGCAATGACTGGTTTGTGCATGCGTACTTTGATGCATACGCATACGCAGATGTGTGTTAATCGACCCTAGCAAGGGAGTGCAGCTTTGCGACCGGGTCTGAATCAGGCCCTTAAGGTGCATACACATGTAACGATTTTTTGAACGATTTGTCGATAACGACGTCGTTATTGTTAAATCGTTCCAAAAAATCGTTCAGTTTATGAGTTATAACGATGAATGATAATCACAAATGCACACTCCCATTTGTAGTTTGTAGTTATCGTTCATCGTCCATTTCAGATTGTCCAACATGACGATTTTCATTAAGGGAAGGAACATTATTTGTTCATTGTTCAAAAAATCGTTCACTTTTTTCAAGGGAAAATCTGAAAGAAAATCTGACAGAAAATCGTTGGTTACAAAATCGTTACGTGTGTATACACCTTTAGTCGTAATGCGATGCAACAAAACCACTTCACAAGACTGCATTGATTAATTTGATATGAAACACTTGTGTATCTGTCCAAATGTGTATACGAAGTGCCACAATGCACCAGACACAGCTTTTTTCACGCCAAGTTCCATTGTGCTTCATCTGTGACTTTGTACATATTTGAATCTAATTTATTAGTGGTTAAGGTTGCAGCCCAGGTCTGGGATATGAATTTTGTGCATGCATGGTTTAAATTGCAAGTTTATATATAAACAGTACAAAACACATAGTTTAACCATATAAACTAATTAATGGTTAATGTATAGTGTTTTTCATTATTAGTTTAATGCTGGCCTAGGAAGAGATGCTGTGACCTGTGATCTCTGCAAATGTTTAAGAAACCACACAGGAAGTAGTAGTAAAAAAGGAAACTAGAGCACCTGTACAGGTCATCATGCTTAACTCATTTTAGTGACCTTTACCATTGATTCCCACAGTATGGAGAGGATATACATGTTACATCAGATAAATGCTACACCTGCATTCAATGAATGAAAGCAGGTTTAACTCAGTTATCTGATTAATTAAGTCTATTCACAATTGCTTTATTATTGTATTGACAATTAATTCTGTTAACAGCCTTTCCAAACAAAATCAATAAAAATGCTTGAAAATCTCAAATATCATTACTATCTGCAGCTTTGAATGAAAAGTGATTCTATTTTCTGTAATAGTTTGAGTTTTGATTTATTAAACAAATGTTGTTTGTATTGACCAGTCATACACACAATCATTAATAAACTATGCAGTGGATACTATAGGTTGTCTTTGTGAAGGTATAGATAATTTCTTCTGTACTGTATGTCAGAATGACATGTATTGTAATATTTTTGACATACGTCGTTTGATTTATTTTATAGATACAGTGATCAACAATGTGTGAGCTTTGTTTGACACGTACTTATAATGGGGCCCATCCATCAGCGATAGATTGCTGCGATCCCGGGTTGTTGGATTTTCCCGATTTGACGATCGTGATCAAAAAATCATCGCGATCGTCAAATCGGGGACATTTAACATGTAATATTTCAGTGATCCAACATCGATGTTGGTCGGCCGGCGTTTCCACCTGGCATTACCGATCGCGTTGCAAGATCGCGGAAATACTGGTCAGATGTATGGGCACCTTAATCCCAACCCTGCTTTCCATGATTAGTAATTATTTTGGATTGGATTTTTTAGATTTAGGTTAGGCTCAGGCACCATCAAAGCTGCAAAATGTTGCACCCTCACAGGAATATATCAGTATAATAGTGCAAAAATAGGAGAATAATTCCAAACATCATGGGTATGAATCTTAATCGGATACACTCGTATCAATGCCTGCATCTATTGCCGAAGTCATGTCTGTGACGTTATGCTACTGTTGCTAAAATACCCTTCGCTGGTGTACAGCCATGCATCTGAATGTGCAAGGATTGAGACACCCACTTTAGCATTCTTAGGGCCTGATTCAGACCCACTCGTGAGCGGCTGTCCGCTTGCAAGTGGGTCGATGGTCTGCACTGAGCATGCGCACGACGGAGGGAGCTCCGTCGTGCGCATGCGCCAGACGCGACGAGCGAAGGACTTTCCTTCGCTCATTGTGTCTGATCAAAGGGGGCGTGCTGTCGATGTTGATTGACAGCACGCCCCCTTTGGTGGGCGTGCCGGGGGCGTGCCTCCCTGACGGGGGCATTCCCAAGGGAACGCCTACCGTCAGAAGCCGGCCCACTGACATCACTAGTGATGTCAGTGGGAGTGATTTTGGCTCTGATAGAGCCAAAATCACTCCGGGCCTTGCGGTTGAAAACCTCAACCGCAAGCTCCGGCTCGCAGTGGCGATGGTCGCGATGGTCACGACCATCACGGCCATCAAACTGCACGCTCGTATAGGCTGTGGGTGGTGACCCACAGCTATACGAGCGTCCAGGCGGACGCTCCATAATTATGGAGGGCAGCCCTCATTCAGAGCGTGCGCTCTGCTCAGAGCGTACGGCTCTGAATGAGGGCCTTAGATGCTTAAATACCACTTGGTACATCTTTAGACACACCATCGGTTGCACCATTAAAACTTGCACCAGCCTGTCAGGTTGCGGCCTAGGATCGTCCATTACTCACCTCAGTGCTGGCTTCCCCTGTTCTTGTAACAGACAGCGCTGCAAATTAGTAGGATTAACCACACATTTAATTCAAATATTTTAAAAAATATATATATTTAATAATAAAAAATAAAAATAATAATAATAATAATAATAATAATAATAATAATAAAAATGGCCATGAAATATTCAAAAAGACAATATTGGGACATATCCCTAAAAGTTCTAAATATAGCAAACATACATACAATAATTAGCTTAATCCAATTGGTAATACATTTGAACTGCTCTTTGCTTTCAAAGTCACCAGTACTATGGTAACATCAATTATTATCTGATAGCTGCATACATAAAAACAAAACAATAAAATACAAGCATATACTGTAGGTTTAAGTTGCCAACATAGTGCTTTTTGCGGGGCTGCTAGAAATTTTAAGGATTTTGTAGTGATAATATTCCTTCTCCCCTATAGTCCACTTATTCAGTGGAGGACCACATATAATATTATTTCCTCAGTGTTTTCACTGTCAATTTTTTATGATGGAATATGGATTATTTCCCTTGTAAAGGTAGCCGATAGTCCGCTCCTTATCGTTTTTGATGGTATATACACCAATGTTGTACTTCCAACACTCAGGTGGTCAGCACACTATGGTGAAAATAATAATAGCTCAGTCCTCTTAGTGGCCTTTAAATCACACTATCCATGTGGTAATACTCACTAGGAGCTTTAAGGAGGAGATTACAGTGATCCTACTTCCCAGCCTCAGTGCACTTTAAGCTGAATGTTCCTTGCTGCATGCAGCATGAAGCACAGACACTTGTGGTTATTGAGCAACGCGTTTCCCCGCCTCTCTTTGAGTCTCAGCGGCTTCCTCAGACTCAAAATCTCAATTATTGCTCTGTTTGGGTACCTAAAGCTGCAAGGAAACACAATTCTTCTCGCAGCTTCCCGACGTGTCAGAAGAAATATGTGCAAAGTCCATTTTCTTGGATGCCCCAACGGTGGTTTGGGCACCCAAATGGATGTTTATGTGCCCTAACCACTTCTTTAGAGAGGTTTGCATAGCTAAACAAAATGCTTTTAGCCACGTTAAATGAATACTAATGGGCGCCCACTATTGAATTGCTCCGGCAGGCGTCTATTTGTATAGACGCCAAGCAGAGGGCGCACAAAACATTTGAATCGACCACTATGTGTTTGATTAGCCACCACATTGTTACCTCCCAGTCACCGCCCAGGAATGCCCTATACATTTCCAATACACCTCCGTGCATCCAAATCTGTACTGTGACTACAAAATAGGGATGAAAGTAAGATCTCGCGATACTATGCTAATGTCTGCCACCGCTCAGCCAGCATAGAGACGCCCATTACTGCTTTCTCACATCCGTAATACCTCGCAGTCCTGCATATACATTGGTAACATTGGAGAACATCGGGCCCTCGCACACAATTACAGCAGGTCTGACCTGTCTCAGAATTTGCACACAGTGAGTACTCATGCTGCATTGGCAATCGTAGTGTCTAATTTATGTACGCCCATGCAACGGCGTTCAAATGGACTGGTACGCCTGTGTTTTTCCAACTACTCCCCCGCCACCACCCCCAAAACGCTCATGGCCTGTCACTCACTCTGTGATGGATTCCTGTCTGCATCCGTAATCGCAATGTTACTGCCGCACACGTGCAGTGTTGTGCCTACACATGTGCACAAACGCCCGTTCTGCATAAGCAATTGCGATCCATGCTGAATCAGGCCCTGAGGTCTTTATACAGCCACATATACGTTAGATAATATTTAATAAGACTAAAAGGTAGTGACATGCATTTTTAGTTCCATATGTTTAATACCCAATTCTACCACAAACTTCAAAACACAAACCATTTCAATTAAATAAATACATAGGCACAACATACAGTATACAACAATCAAGTCAAATATGAGTCCCAGCTGTAAATTATCATTTTCAATTAAGATTTTTGTTGCTTTCAAAGAGACCGAAGATATAATGTGATTGATGCAAACACTTACCCATCCACACACTCATTTCCTAATTCCTCCAGCATCTAATGAGAAACAATGCATACGGAATGCTAATGCAACTACAGTATATTTACAATCGTACGCCTCTGAGATATTGCAACGCCCCTCTTATTCCCTTCAGCAACTGTCATCATTTTCATCAGCACTTACACCTATCCCATGCTAGATACAGAAAATACATCTGAACTTGGCATCCTCTTTGCATATGCACAACTATTACAAATGACAATAGTAATTAACTCTAACATCACCGCTCCCTTGTGTGCGTTCACATTGTTGCCACCCAATTTCTACCCAGAAAGGGCCATTTAGTGACCGCAGATAAAAGAGTGAGATGCATAATATCCCGAATCTATTGTAAGTTCCCAAAAATACATACAGTATGTTGGCTACAACACATGCACAGTTTGCTAAAAATCATTAGATGCATACTTACCGACTTTGACTTTTTTCTCCCCGGGAGATGCCTGGAGAGCAGACACAGTTGGCCACTTTGTGGGTGGGATCAGGTTAGCTGGAGAGGGCAGAACTAAATGATGCATTTTTGCATTTTTTTACGACATTTATGCCGTGATTCCCAGCAAATATCTCCCCATCCTGCCCAAGTGGGTGGGATGTGGGAGATACGGATACTCTTCCTAGGGTGCCAGGGGATCCCTAAAAATTTGTGAGCCTCCCGCAAGTTCCAGGAGAGTAAGTAAGTATGCTTAGATGTTGCTGCATTCGATCTTACATGCAACTCAGAATTAGGCAAGTTGTATCTACCCAGCTCCCTGCTCCAAGCTGCATGACAATGGGCTTGTTGGTTCTGGTGATCTGCATTTCCAAGTAGGGTTTTCTGCTTCTTTGATACATAGTGATGTGCTGTCTAAGATATAATGAAGCTGCGCTTTCTAATGCATATATAAAGCATAGTGTAGTATAATTGCAGTCTTGCATGAAATCATAGTCCCACAGACCTGATGAATCCCGGAGGTTGGAGCGAACTTAATATTTTACACTTCTTGATCAGTGTTTTATTAGGAAAAAAAATTTACTTAGAAAACAATATTGTAATATATAGCAAAGTCTGTGTATTACTGTACTGAACTAAATAGTAAGCATAAATATATCCTCCATGTATTATTTCACCTCATCCAAACAGGTTGTCTTTTATGGGGAAGATGTGTCTCTGTATGAGCCCGACTGAAGAAAGCCAGTAACAGATTTGCAGACATTGGGCCTGATTCTGCAAGGATGGTAATTACAAGGCTGCATGCAGGCAGTTTTGCAATTGAGATCCTTGCAGATATGGTAATGCAGCAGGAGGCATCACGCATTACTTAACTTACTTCACGCTTTACTTAACCGAGCTGCATTGTCCAACACAGTATTGGTTAATCTGAGTACCATCTGCCGGATGTGGTGACCCATGGGGTCCCGCAGCAAGCCGCTGCAGTTTACAGGAAGAGGCCAGGAAATCTCCATCACCCAACTGAGATCCTGGCTACTTCCCTCAACGGCAACGGCGGTGAAACACCTCTGTTTCGGGAAACGGAGGGAATCACCGCCCCCTTCCCTCTCTCTCACCGCCCCCTTCCCAATTACTGACAGTCTGCTGCCAGTTTGCGTGCGGCCTCGCAGAACCCGTGCTGCACATGCGCAGAACAGTTCTGGTGCCTGTGCAGATTCCCAAACAACGTGCACTGCTGAATCAGGCCCATGCTGTGCAGAAATCCATGTGTGGTTTGACTGACTTATTGATTCGTACAAAAGTCCATGCCTAGTTATGTCACATAAGTTTAACTGACTGAATTATCACTTTTTTTATCTGTATCAGATTCCCTGAGAGATTTAAAATATCTGTTACCATTATACGATTACAAATTGCAAATATGAGAGGGTGTAATATATTTCTATATTTTGCAAATGTACCTAATTGCTCGCTTGACCATAACAAGGAGAATGATAAATAAGGAGACTTATACCCGTTTAACACCAGAGCAAAACCTGGGTTTTTGTTGGGTCTACCCAGTCCGCAGCTCAGTGTAAAAGGGTCCCTGAAAAGTAACTCGGGTCAGGTGACCCGGCAATCCGACATTGTAAGCTACCAGGGTCGGACCCAGGATGGACCTGGGTAATGGTGCAGTGTAAACAGCGTTATCCGGGTTATCCGACCTGGGTCATGCCTAAAATGAGCTGATTTGTGGTTGTGGAGCAGTCACCTCCCTCTTTTTATGATGTCACAAGTGTAGCAGGGCAGACCCAGGGTCAGTGTGAACAGGTCTGACCTGAGAATAACCCAGATCGATGGTGCTGTGTAAATTGTGTGACCTGGGTTGGAACCATGTCTGAAAACAGGTTGAACCCGGGTTTTTGGTGGAAAAGAGGTATAACTAAGCACTAGCTGGTGGTGAATTCTCTGGCTGCGGATCTAATATAAGAGAAATATTAGTCTGATTCACCACGGATCGCTATTGCAATCACAGCTGCCATTACACATGCAGATCTGCTGCGAGAATATGCTAATGAATGCAGTCACTTTACCGCCTAATGCGCCCATTACCGCTATCTCCCATCAGTAATGTTAACACATATGTAGATTAATATTCACCAAAAAAAGTATGCCAAAAGTTTGATAATATAAAACAAATAAATAGGAATTGCAGTCATAAGCGGTGTTTAAAGTAGGGGTGTGCACTGGCCCCTTTTCGTGTTTTGTGTTTTGGTTTTGGATCTGGATCTTTCTTCGTGTTTTGGATCTGGATTGGTTTTGCCAAAACCACCCTTCCATGTTTTGGGTTCTGGGTTTTGTGTTTTGGATCTGTATTTTTTTTTAAAAAAGCATACAAACAGCTAAAATCACAGAATGTGTTGGTTTTTCTGCTCCTATGCTATTATTATCTACAATAACCTTAATTTCCTCTAATTTCCAGTCTATTCTGAACACCTCACACCTCACAATAGTGTTTTTATGTCCAAAAGGTTGCACCGAGGTAGCTGGATGACTATGCTAAGCGACACGAGTGGGCGGCACAAACACATGACCCATCTAGGAGTGACACTGCAGTGGCAGACAGGATGGCAGTTTGAAAAACTAGGCCCCAAACTGTACATAATGCAAAGAAAAAAAAGAGGTGCAAGATGGAATTGTCCTTGGGCCCTCCCACCCACCCTTATGTTGTATAAACAGGACATGCACACTTTAACAAAGCAATCATTTCAGTGCCAGGGTCTGCCACACGACTGTGGCTGAAATGATTGGTTCGCTTGGGCCCCCACAAAACAAGCTGGCAATTAATCTGTCCCTGCACAAACTGGCTCTACGGAGGCAAGATGTCGTCCTCATCCTCCTCATCCACCGATTCCTTACCCTCTTCAGTGTTGTGTACATCCTCATCCTCACAGAGTATTAACTCGTCCCCACTGGAATCCACCACCACAGGTCCCTCTGTACGTTCTGGAGGCTGGTCTCCCTGGAAGAGTTGATAATTCATTTTGATGAACATCATCTTCTCCACATTTTGTGGAAGCAACCTCCTACGCCTTTCGCTGACAAGGTTCCCGGCTGCACTAAACACTATTTCGGAGTACACACTGGAGGGGGGGCAACTCAGGTAAAATAGAGCCAGTTTGTACAGGGGCCTCCAAATTGCCTCTTTTTCCAGCCAGTACAGGTATGGACTGTCTGACATGCCTACTTGGATGCTGTCACCGATGTAATCCTCCACCATTCTGTCAATGGTGACAGTATCATATGTAGTGACAGTAGACATGTCAGAAATTGTTGCCAGGTCCTTCAGTCCGGACCAGATGTCCAAACTTGGTCCTGCCTGCCCTGCATCACCGCCAGCGGGTTGCTTAGGATAGCTAAGTTTTTTCCTGGCAGCCCCAGTTGCGGGAGAAAATGAAGAAGGAGCTGTTGACGTGTCACGTTCCGCTTCAGCTGACAGTGTGTTCACTAGCAGGTCTTTGCACCTCTGTAGGCTTGTGTCGGCCGGAAAGAGAGACACCACATATGATTTAAACCTAGGATCGAGCACGGTGGCCAAAATGTAGTGGTCTGATTTCAACAGATTGACCACCCTGGAATCCTGGCAAAGCGAATGAAGGGCTTCATCCACAAGTCCCACATGCCGAGCGGAATTGCTCCGTCTTAGCTTCTCCTTCACTTTCTCCAGCTGCTTTTGCAAAAACCTGATGAGGGGAATGACCTGACTCAAGCTGGCAGTGTTTGAACTGACTTCACGTGTGGCAAGTTCGAAGGGCTGGAGAACCTTGCACAACACGGAAATCATTCTCCACTGCGCTTGAGTCAGGTGCATACCCCCTCCTTTGCCTATGTCATAGGTGGATGTATAGGCTTGTATGGCCTTTTGCTGCTCCTCCATCCTCTGAAGCATATAGAGGGTTGAGTTCCACCGCGTCACAACCTCTTGCTTCAGGTGATGGTGGGGCAGGTTCAAGAGTGTTTGCTGGCGCTCCAGTCTTCGGTACGCAGTCGCCGAATGGCGAAAGTGGCCAGAAATTTTTCCGGCCTCCCAAAGCGTCTCCTGCACGCCCAAGTAATTTTTCTGAAAATTCTGGCACCACCAAGTTTATTGTGTGAGCAAAACATGGGACGTGCTGGAATTTGCCCAGATGTAATGCCCACACAATATTGGTGGCGTTGTCAGATATCACAAATCCCCAGGAGAGTCTAAGTGGGGTAAGCCACTGGGTGATGATTTCCCTCAGTTTCTCTAAGAAGTTGTCGGCGGTGTGCCTCTTACTGAAACCGGTGATACACAGTGTAGCCTGCCTTGGAACGAGCTGGCGTTTCTGAGATGCTGCTACTGGTGACGCTGCTGCTGTTGCTGCGTAAGGTGATACATCTACCCAGTGGGCTGTCACAGTCATATAGTCCTTAGTCTGCCCTGTTCTACTTGTCCACATGTCCGTGGTTAAGTGGACATTGGGTACAATGGCATTTTTTAGGACACTGAGGACACTTTTTCTGATGTTACTGTACAGTGTCGTTATCGCCTGCCTAGTGAAGAATAATCTAGACGGGATTTGGAACCGGAGACACACTACCTCCATCAATTGTCTAAATCCCACTGCACTAATGGCAGATACCAGACGCACGTCTAACACCAACATAGCAGTCAAGGCCTCAGTTATACATTTTGCTTCAGGATGACTGCTGTCGTACTTCATCCTCCTCGCTAAGGACTGTTGGAGGGTCAATTGTTTAGTAAAAGTAGTGGTGTTCCTACTTCCTCTCTGGGATGATGAACGACTCCCAGCAGCAGCAACAGCAGCAGCGGCAGCAGGAGGCGTAGCAATGCAGGATCCTCCGGAGGAATCCCGGATAGGAGAGTCAGTCACGCCAGTGACATGGCCTGCAGGACTACTTCTGAACCTGACTAAGGAGGAAATTGACGAGGAGTGAGCTGACGGTGTGGTTTGCAGGTGCTTGGATACAACAGGACAACGGGATTTAGGTGTCCCTGGACTGCTTACGGTCTTAGCCAAAGTTTCTGAACTTGACAGTAACTTTTTATGAACGCGCTGCAGGTGCCGTATAAGGGAGGATGTTCCTAGGTGGTAACATCCCTACCCCTACTTATTTCACCGTTACATATGGTACATATGGCAAGACAGTTGTTGTCCGGATTTGGATAGAAATATTGACAGACCAAAGAGGTGGAATGTTTGGTCTTCTGCCCAGGCATGACCGTGATGGGCTTTTTCATCCCACGGACAACAACTGTCTCCCCCTGAGCCTGATTTAAACAAACCACATCACCATCAGAATCCTCCACGCCAACTTCCTCCTCAGCGCCAGCTACACCAGTATCCTCATTCTGTTGTACTTCAACAGTGACATCTTCAATTTGCATATCAGCAAGTGGACTGTGGGTGCTCCTTTCAGCACTTGCAGGGGGCATGCAAATGGTGGAAAGAGCCACCTCTTCCCGTCCAGTGCTGGGAAGGTCAGGCATCGCAACCACCACCACACTTGGACTCTCCTTGGGGATTTGTGATATCTTCTTAGAACGCACAGTTCTTCGCTGTGATTTTACCAGCTTAACTCTTTTGATTTTTTTAGTGGGAGGAGGGCTTCCATCAACATGTGAAGCTGAACCACTAGTCATGAACATAGGGAAAGACCTTAGCCATTCCTTGCCACTCAGTGTCGTAAATGGCATATTGGCAAGTTTACGTTTCTCTTCAGATGATTTAAGTGTTTTTTTCAAGGTCATTTTCCTGAACTTTGCCATTTGGGATTGCATGTGCCCTCTACTATGACATTGGGCATCGGCCTTGGCAGACAACATTGATGGCATGTTATCGCCTATGTCATGACTAGTGGCAGCAGCTTCAGCACTAGGAGGAAGTGGTTCTTGATCTTTCTCTATTTAATTTTTATCGGAGAAAGTTTGGTCCTCCATTTATGTTATATCGATTTGATATATACGTGCGGCTAAGGCGCACACAAACACAGAAAATATTTTTTAATTTTTGCTGGAGAGTTGTGCACTTTGTGGGTTACACCACCCTTTAACGGTCAAGCCAGCTGGCTCTTTACTTATGGGACACAGGCGCACGCTTGGCGCTGCTCCTTTGTTGATGCACGTGTGGCTACTGCGCACACAATTCACAAACACAGAAAAATTTTTTTTATTTGGTTTGGAGTGTACTTTGGGGGTTACAGCACCCTTTAACGGTCAAGCCAGCCGGCCCTTTACTTATAACACAGGCGCACGCTTGGCACTACTTTGTTGATGCACGTGCGGCTACTGCGCACACAATTCACAAACACAGAAAATATTTTTTTATTTGGTTTGGAGTGTACTTTGGGGGTTACAGCACCCTTTAACGGTCAAGCCAGCTGGTCCTTTACTTATGACACAGGCACACGCTTGGCACTACTTTGTTGATGCCCGTGCGGCTACTGCGCACACAATTCACAAACACAGAAAATATTTTTTTATTTGGTTTGGACTGGAGTGTACTTTGGGGGTTACAGCACCCTTTAATGGTCAAACCAGCCGGCCCTTTACTTATGACACAGGCACATGCTTGGCACTACTTTGTTGATGCACGAGCGGCTACTGCGCACACAATTCACAAACACAGAAAATATTTTTTTATTTGGTTTGGAGTGTACTTTGGGGGTTACAGCACCCTTTAATGGTCAAGCCAGCCGGCCCTTTACTTATGACACAGGCGCACGCTTGGCACTACTTTGTTGATGCTTGTGTTGCTACTACGCACACAATTCACAAACACAGAAAATATTTTTTTATTTGGTTTGGAGTGTACTTTGGGGGTTACAGCACCCTTTAACGGTCAAGCCAGCCAGCCCTTTACTTATGACACAGGCACACGCTTGGCACTACTTTGTTGATGCCCGTGCGGCTACTGCGCACACAATTCACAAACACAGAAAATATTTTTTTATTTGGTTTGGAGTGTACTTTGGGGGTTACAGCACCCTTTAATGGTCAAGCCAGCCGGCCCTTTACTTATGACACAGGCGCACACTTGGCACTACTTTGTTGATGCTTGTGTTGCTACTACGCACACAATTCACAAACACAGAAAATATTTTTTTATTTGGTTTGGAGTGTACTTTGGGGGTTACAGCACCCTTTAACGGTCAAGCCAGCCAGCCCTTTACTTATGACACAGGCACACGCTTGGCACTACTTTGTTGATGCCCGTGCGGCTACTGCGCACACAATTCACAAACACAGAAAATATTTTTTTATTTGGTTTGGACTGGAGTGTACTTTGGGGGTTACAGCACCCTTTAATGGTCAAACCAGCCGGCCCTTTACTTATGACACAGGCACATGCTTGGCACTACTTTGTTGATGCACGAGCGGCTACTGCGCACACAATTCACAAACACAGAAAATATTTTTTTATTTGGTTTGGAGTGTACTTTGGGGGTTACAGCACCCTTTAATGGTCAAGCCAGCCGGCCCTTTACTTATGACACAGGCGCACGCTTGGCACTACTTTGTTGATGCTTGTGTTGCTACTACGCACACAATTCACAAACACAGAAAATATTTTTTTATTTGGTTTGGAGTGTACTTTGGGGGTTACAGCACCCTTTAACGGTCAAGCCAGCCAGCCCTTTACTTATAACACAGGCACACGCTTGGCACTACTTTGTTGATGCACGTGTGGCTACTGTGCACACAATTCACAAACACAGAAAATATTTTTTTATTTGGTTTGGAGTGTACTTTGGGGATTACAGCACCCTTTAATGGTCAAGCCAGCTGGCCCTTTACTTATGACACAGGCGCACGCTTGACACTACTTTGTTGATGTATGTACGGCTACTGCGCACACAATTCACAAACACAGAAAAACATTTTTTATTTGGTTTGGAGTATACTTTGGGGGTTACTGCACCCTTTAACGTTCAAGCCAGCCGGCCCTTTACTTATGACACAGGTGCAAGCTTGGCACTACTTTGTTGATGCACGTGCGGCTACTGCGCACACAATTCACAAACACAGAAAATATTTTTTTATTTGGTTTGGAGTGTACTTGGGGGTTACAGCACCCTTTAACAGTCAAGCCAGCCGGCCCTTTACTTATGACACAGGCGCACGCTTGGCACTACTTTGTTGATGCACGTGCGGCTACTGCGCACACAATTCACAAACACAGAAAATATTTTTTTATTTGGTTTGGAGTGTACTTTGGGGGTTACAGCACCCTTTAATGGTCAAGCCAGCCAGCCCTTTACTTATGACACAGGCGCACGCTTGGCACTACTTTGTTGATGCACGTGCAGCTACAGCGCACACAATTCTCAAACACAGAAATTTTTATTTATTTGGTTTGGAGTGTACTTTGGGGGTTACAGCACCCTTTAACGGTCAAGCCAGCTGGCCCTTTACTTATGACACAGGCGCACGCTTGGCACTACTTTGTTGATGCACGTGCGGCTACTGCGCACACAATTCACAAACACAGAAAAAATATTTTTTTTTTAGCACTTGGGGGGAGTACCCCTCATGGACAGTGCACCCCCTGGACAACACTACAGCACCACTTTAGGACTGGGACACTGCACAGGACTTTGGAGTGGACACAGCCCCTATGGACAACTGACTGCACAACACAGTCCAGTCAGCCCTTATGGACTTTGAAGTAGTGGACACAGCCCCTATTAACAACAGCAGCACAGCACAACACAGCCAGCCCCTATGGACATTGAAGTAGTGGACACAGCCCCTATGGACAACAGCAGCACAGCGCAGCGCAGCACAGCACAGCACAACACTATTCTGCACTACACTACACTACACAGCCCAGCCAGCCCTAACTCCCACCCTCCCTCTTCACTGTCCACAGCCGAGTGAGAAAATGGCGCTGACGCGGGTACCTTATATAGGATCCAAAACCCGCGAGACCCGGAAGGCGGGATGATGACGTTTTGCCTCGATTTCAGATCCTAGTCAGGTGGGAAAAGTCGAGCCTGACTCGGATCGGCCTCAGATCGGGGGGGGCTCAGGGGGGTTCGGATTTAAGAAATCCGAACCTGCTCACCCCTAGTTTAAAGTGAGCTACTATTGTATAGGGATGATGCAGGATGTAGAAAGTCTAGGTGTCATAAGAGGCTGGTATCCTGTGCCTTCGTAGAGCACCTTCTTACCCTCTTTTGTCAGGTAATGTCCACTCTTAACCGCAGAAAGGCTATTAGGTCCCCAGGTCCCTGGGGATGTTTGCTGTTGATGTTCATCTGTAGTTGGGGTTTTCCAGTCCTTAATGTTTTTGATAGGTCCGGTGTCCTTATTCCACTGTACGCTGGGTACACTGGTATGATTCCGCAGTGCTGGCCAGGTGTCCACGAGACTTCTAGGTGCTGCGGTATCACGAGACCTCACGGACCCGGGGTCTCAGCTTACCTTGGGGTTCTGCATGCTCTACTCTATTCCTGTGTAGAGGAGAGGAGACTTAGGGGTCAATCCAATTAGGTGCAAATTGCAAGTAGCAAGCATGAATGCGCACTCCCAAGAACTCTCCAATCCAATTAAAAATGGCTATTTGCGGTACTCGCAGCAGAGGTTTGCGAATTGTCTGCCAAATGAGATGTGAGGGAAGTGCATGAAAAAATTGTATTGACCATCCTGGACCCCCAAAATTGATAATTTAATTAGCACGACTATATAGAAGGCTGTTTGTGGGCATTAGGAAGGTACTTTAGGTTTTTATATGGTGTCAAATAGCTGATTTGTACTTTTTTAAAATGCAAAAAAATTATAAAAAGCTGACTTTTTTCGCTTAATCTCAAATGAATTAAACAAAAAATGCAAAAAAGTAGGAAAAAGATGATTTTGGGGTACTTTGAGGGCACATTGAAAAATTATAAATAAAATTATTAATAAAAACAATTATGTTTCAAATAAAAATATATTGTAAATTAAATTTGGGGTTACCATACAAAATGACATGTAATTATTGGAATAATTAAGCTAATTGGAAACTTCCATTTGCCTAATTAGTCATTGGGGAGGGGGTTTACAAAGGGTTCAGCACAGTATCCCAACATTTTAACCTTAAAATAAAGAATTTCCTTTCCATCTCTGTGAATAGAAAATTGCAAATTCAGTCTCACTGGTTCAGTGCAAATTGCTAATTGGATTGCAAAATGAATTCGCTGTGCGAATTCAAAGAGAAGATAGCAACTCGCAATTTGCACTTAAATGGATTGACCCCTTAGATGGTCTTTGCTAGGTACGGTGCCCTTATTTCAGTGTACATGGGTTGTGTACACTCGAGTGGTACCGCGGTGACTGCTAGGTGCCCGCAAGACTTCCAGATGCCGCTATATCACGAGATCTTGCAGTCCCTGTGTTTCAGTTTACCTCTGGGTTCTGTGCACCCTACTCTTTTCTTGTACAAAGCAGAGACTTGGAGGGTATATGGTCAATGTAATCTTCCATGGAGTGTTGTCTATTATATCCTACTCTAATGCATATCAACCAATCTGGGTCTTCTTCAGGGAGTTTTATATTGAAGATTACATTGATCATATACCATCCAAGTGTATAGACCCCAAACACCCCGGGGCCCCTTACACATGTACCCTCTGAACTTCTAATGACAGCCCTGACCACACATCTTGTTTGCTTGCATTAACATGTGAGGATATTTAAACATGGAAATTCCAATTTATATATGTATATATCTAAAAAGGTCATATTTGGACAATTCCGATGGACTTGTAATATTTATGCATGTATATATTATTTAGTGTTTGGCTGTCACACATCAGGGTCTTACTGTAGCCCCATTTACCTGTTCCAGTGGCGTCACTTCACCTCCATCCCTGTCCCTCCTGGTAACCTGTGGCACTACTGTCCTGTGTCACTAGCTGTATATAAACAAGTGTTCTGCTTCATGGGCACGTCAATCTTGGATTGCATCACATGATCGATTCTGACAAACCAGGCTCCAGAAACTCCAGTCACATGATTCAGCCAGCCTATCAGTGCACCTGGTGCCCTACTTAAGCAAAGAACAGCTGATTGCAGCTTGCCAGAGCAAATCTCTTCCTATTAGGAATGGTCTCCTGGTTCAGATCCTGTCTGCAATATTTCCAGTCAGCATTGCAAAGTGCCCCAGATCTAGTCACACTCTACTATGGGTCCTGGCTCCAGAGTCCATCATCTGATGTATCACGCTGTGATTTCACCACCAGCGGCAGTGTGGTGGTTTACAGTTCTATGTGTTCTGCAGCTGGTGTTTGTTCTGAGTCTCCTGTGGCTCATTCCAGCTCTTAGTTCTCTGTAGTGGGTTCCAGTTCTGTACACCTGTTCTCAGGTCTCAGTTCTGCAACCGGCTCTAGTCTTGAGTTCGCTGCTGCAGATTACAGTGCTGAGTTCTCTGATTCAGACTCCAGTTATGAGTTTCATGTCTCTGGCCTTCAGCATCCTCAAAAGCCATGCCATACTCTTGCGTAAGGCCCAGATGAGCAGGAACTTCCTCAAGGCCCCTAGCTTCAGCTAAGTCAAAGGGTCCCGATCCAGATCTACAAAACCCAGCAGTTGTTACATTGGCAATAGGACAGTGTTTATTCCCCTTTTATTGTTTGTCATGTAAAAAAAAATAACATATGTAGGAGGAAAAATACTTTCTTCCCACTGACCAAGGAATACCCCTCTAAATGCTTCAATCTACAGTCAATTCAACTTTAAACGCGTGCATAAGTAAGCATATACTTGAGCTTTACTGCAGTTAGCAAGGAACACCACTGATTTATCAAACTCCTCCCATCAGAAGATGACAAAAGATCAAATCCCAGCAAATGCTTTTCCAGAAATACTATATAGAAGAAAATCACATTAGAGGTGATTATTTTGCACTTCAAAAGTAAACTTGAATGTTAGTCTTTCTGTGTCATTATTGTTTCAGTGTGTCTCAGTGAATGTCAGTCCACATGATGTGCGTGTGTATATATACTTTCTCACCTTCGTGGTCATTTTTTTACAGTTGCACTAGTTACATTCCAACATCAAAATCAATGATTGTGTAAGCGGTGCCCATGCAAATTATACCTTGTTCTTTTCAGAAGAATTTGTATTTTCGGAAATACCATTATTTTTTTAAATCATTCTAAAACATAAAAAAGTTATACAAATGGCCAACATGTGCTTTTATTGAAATTTCAAGAAGGAAAGTAAAAGTAAACATGATTTTTTTTTTCTGTTTTATCCTTCTACTTTTAAAAAATAGCAAAAAGCAGGACTCTGCGTATAGGTTTTGACAAAAAATACTGCACTTGAAATAAAAATGCAGTTTTTCAAATTTTCGCTGTCTCAATTTACACTTCCTATTTGTAGGAAGGCAGGGCCGAAACTAGGATTTTTGTCACCCGGGGCAAGACAGTAATTTGCCACCCCCCTGGTAATTCCACCATATTAATACCACCTGCAGCAGTGCCCTTTTAGTAATGCCCCTTCAAGCAGTGCACCTATAGTAATGCACCCTGAGGTAATGCCCCTGTAGTAGTGCCCATATAGTAATGACCTCATAGTAATGCCCATATAGTAATGCCCCTGTAGTAGTGCCCATATGGTAATGCCCCTATAGTAATGCCCCTCTAGTAGTGCCCATATAATAATGCCCCCATAGTAATGCCCCTGTAGTAGTGACCATATAGTAATGCCCCCATAGTAATACCCCTGTAGTAGTGCCCATGTGGTAATGCCCCCATAGTAATGATCCTATAGTGCCGCTTACACAAAAAAAACCAATACTTACCTTAAACCCTGCTCCTGCGTCCACTGCCGTCCGGTCTGCCTGGCTGCTCCTCGGAACTATGGGGAAGAAGTCACCGCAGCGCTGCAGGGAAGGAGCCGGGCGCCCGCTGGTAATAAAATCTCAGCGGGCGTCTGACTTGGACGACTTGGAATTGTCTCTCTCTCTCTGTTTCCCCCTGTCTGTGTCCTCTTGCACTCTCTTTTTTTCTCTCCCCCTCTTTCTTCTTTTACCCTCTCTATCCTGTCTATCTCTCTTTTTATGGATGATTGTATTTTATTTCTGTTGGTTTAACATAAAATATATATTGGACCAATAAACAGGTTATAATCAGGTTGGCAACAGCGGGCCTGATTCAGACCCACTCGCAAGTGCTATGCACTCACGAGTGGGTCGATGTTTGGCCACTGCGCATGCGTACGCCGTAGCTGGCTCCGACGTGCGCATGCGTGAGACCAAGATAGCGACGGGTGCTCCGTCGCTACGGGTCTCGCACCAAAGCGGGACAGCTGTCGATTTTGATTGACAGCTTGCCCCGTTTTGGAGGCGGGCAGGGGGGGTGGCTGGCCAAATGGAGGCATTCCCGAAGGAACGCCTGCCATTTGAGGGCGGCCCCACTGACATCACAAGTGATGTCAGTGTTTGAGCTTCCGGCTCTAATAGAGCCGAAAGCTCACTGGGGCTTGTGGGAATGAGACCCTACCACAAGAGTCTCGTCGCAAGCCCCGATGGTCGCGATGGTTGAGACCATCACGACCATGAAATGGCAGCTCACAATAGCTGTGGGTGGTCACCCACAGCTATGTGAGCGGTCAGGAGGAAAAAATGCCCTGATTCAGAGCGTCCGACTCTGAATCAGGCCCAGTGTTAATAAACTACTGTGTTTATTTGTATGCTGGGGGTTACCCTTGTGGAGGATCATGTACCACTGGGCAGGCGCTGGGAGTCACACCATGGGACAAGAAAATAACACAGAGATTGGCCAGCTCCTGACTGTGGTGTCTGTCATTGCACATGTCAGGGTAGACAGCCTATAAATGATACATACAGTCAGGTCCATAAATATTGGGACATTGACAGAATTTTCATATTTTGGCCTCTATTCACCACCACAATGGCTTTGAAATGAAACAAACAAGATGTGCTTTAACTGCAGACTTTCAGATTTAATTTGAGGGTAATTACATCCAAATCAGGTGAACGGTGTAGGAATTACAACAGTTTCTATATGTGCCTCCCACTTTTTAAGGGGCCAAAAGTAATGGGACAAACTAAACAATCCTAAATTTAACTTTCACTTTTTAATACATTGTTGCAAATCCTTTGCAGGCAATTACAGCCTGAAGTCTGGAATGCATAGACATCACCAGACACTGGGTTTCATCCCTGGTGATGCTCTGCCAGGCCTCTACTGCAAATGTCTTCAGTTCCTGCTTGTTCTTGGGACATTTTCCCTTCAGTTTTGTCTTCATCAAGTGAAATGCATGCTCAATCGGAATCAGGTCAGGGGATTGACTTGGCCATTGCATAACATTCCACTTTTTAGCCTTAAAAAACTCTTTGGTTGCTTTAGCAGTATGCTTCGGGTCATTGTCCATCTGCACTGTGAAGCGCCGTCCAATGAGTTCTGAAGCATTTGACTGAATATGAGCATATAATATTGCCCGAAACACTTCAGAATTAATTCTGCTGTTTTTGTCAGCAGTCACATCATCAATAAATTCAAGGGAACCAGTTCCATTGGCAGCCATACATGCCCACGCCATGACACTACCACCACCATGCTTCACTGATGAGGTGGTATGTTTTGGATCATGAGCAGTTCCTTTCCTTCTCCATACTCTTCTCTTCCCATCACTCTGGTACAAGTTGATTTTTGTCTCATCTGTCAATAGGATGTTGTTCCAGAACTGTAATGGCTTTTTTAGATGTGGTTTGGCAAACTCTAATCTGGTCTTCCTGTTTTTGTGGCTCACCAATGGTTTACATCTTGTGGTGAACCCTCTATATTCACTCTTGTGAAGTCTTCTCTTGATTGTTGACTTTGACACATATACACCTACCTCCTGGAGAGTGTTCTTGATTTGGCCAACTGTTGTGAAGGGGTTTTTCTTCACCAGGGAAATAATTCTTCTGTCATCCACCACAGTTGTTTTCGGTGGTCTTCCAGGTCTTTTGGTGTTGCTGAGCTTTCCGGTGCGTTCTTTCTTTTTAAGAATGTTCCAAACAGTTGATTTGGCCACACCTAATGTTTTTGCTATCTCTCTGATGGGTTTGTTTTGATTTTTCAGCCTAATAATGGCTTGCTTCACTGATAGCTCTTTGGATCTCATATTGAGCGTCGACAGCAACTGATGCCAAATGCAAATGTCACACCTAGAATCAACTCCAGACCTTTTACCTGCTTAATTGATAATGAAATAACGAGGGAATAGCCCTCACCTGTCCATGAAATAGCTTTTGAGTTGATAGTCCCATTACTTTTGGCCCCTTAAAAAGTGGGAGGCACATATAGAAACCATTGTAATTCCTACACCGTTCACCCGATTTGGATGTAATTACCCTCAAATTAAATCTGAAAGTCTGCAGTTAAAGCACATCTTGTTTGTTTAATTTCAAAGTCATTGTGGTGGTGAATAGAGGCCAAAATATGAAAATTCTGTCAATGTCCCAATATTTATGCACCTGACTGTATATGATGACAAATCTTCTAGGAATTCTGCAACCTTGTGATTAATATAAAAGTGTTTGATGAGAGGTTTTATGTTACTGAAGAAGTGCTCATGAATTTCAGATTTTCATGGGGCTCTGCATGCTGGGAAGTGTGATAGCACCATTCAAACTTATGCCTTTGGGCCATTGGCACATTTATTCATTAGTATATATGTTCTATATTCTACTTTTTATGGTATATGGCATCAGAGCCGTAACTAGACTTTTTGGTGCCCTGTGCCAGAAAGGGCATTGGTGCCCCCATTTTTCAAATAGGGACATACACACCCAAAAAAGGGCCACGGCCTCATGGGGAAGGGCCAGGGAAGAGATAGCAGAGGCCAGGAGATGCTGGGGATGAAATAAGAGGAAGCTTCAAGTGAGAATGATAATACACAGAAAATTGACAGGCCTGAACAGCACCCCTTGTCCTGCGGTGCCCTGTGCGATGGCACCGGCCGCATTACCCTAGCTACGGCCCTGTATGGCATGTTATAGAGTTGAACATAAGGATGTCCTGTATAAACATAAACAAAGATATGAGCAGATGTGACATGCTTGGTTGGAGTAATAGTTAGCAATAGTTATCATTACTGCCTCAGAGCACTGAAGTCCTGGGTTTGATACCCACCACTTGTGTGGAGTTTGTATGTTCTCCCTGTAATTGCTTAGGTTACCTCAGGGTACATTTATATCCTCCCACAATCCAAAAACATACTGGTAGGCTAATTGGATTTTGCAAAAATAATTAACCCTAGTGTAAATGTGTGTACATGTCGTAGGGGATATAGGTCCTGATTCAGAGGCGCTTGCTATTTGCGAGCACTCGCTCTGAATCAGGGTGGATTTAAAAAAAAAAAATCTGCCTCCAGGCCGCTCGCATAGCAGTGGGTGACCTCCCACAGCCTGTGCGGGCGGCCTAGCATGGTCGCGATTATCGCAACCATCGGGCTTGCGATGAGACCCTTGTGGTAGGGTCTCGTCCACCACAAGCCCCAGTGAACTTCATGCTCTAATAGAGCAGGAAGTTCACTACTGGCATCAAGTGTGATGTCAGTAGGGCCGCCCACAAACGGCACCCGTTTGTGCAGCCACCCCCCGACCCACCTACAAAGCGGGATGAGCTGTCGATCAACATCGACAGCCACCCCGTTTTGCTGTGAGCCCCGAGCCCCCGTGGATTCAGGTAAGTGTATTTTTCTTCATTTATGTACTGTGTGTGTTTTATTTACAGTGTGTATTTGTCGGGGGGAGGTGGACTACTACTGGGGGCACCGCATTGGGGGGAGGTGGACTACTACTGCGGGCACCACTGGGGGGCCTACTACTGGGGAGCACTGCATCGCAGGGGGGTGGACTATTACTGGGGGTACTACTGGGGGGGACCTCTACTGGGGGCATTACTGGGGGTACCTGTGCTGGGGGCACTACATTGGGGTAACCTCAACTGGGGGCACCACTGGGGGGGACCTCTACTGCATAGGGGGGGCTCCTACTGGAGGCACTATATAAAGGTCACTGCATGGGGGAGACTACTACTGGGGGCACCATATAAAGGGTACTGCATAGGGGGGGCCACTACGGTGGGCACTGCATATAGGGACTGCATAGGGGGGCATGATATAAGGGGCACTGCATAGGGGAACAACTACTGGGGCAATGCATAGGTGGGGTCTACTACTGAGGGAACTATGTAAGGGGCTTAGTACTGGGGGCACAAGGGACACTTCACTGGGGGGACCACTACTGGGGGCACTGAATAGGGGGGACTGCTACTGGGGGCACTATATAATGGACACTGCATAGGGGGACCACTACTGGTGCACTGCATAGGGGGTCTACTACTGAGGGAACTATGTAAGGGGATTAGTACTGGGGGCACAAGGAACACTGCACTGGGGGGACCACTACAGGGGGCACTGGATAGGGGGAACCAATACTTGGGCCCTGCATAAGGGGGATCACTACTGGGGGCACTGCATAGGGGGGACCACTACATGGGACACTGCATAAGGGGGAGCACTACTGGGGGCACTGTATAAGGGGCACTACTGGGGGCCTGCATAAGAGGGACCACTACCGGGGACATTGCATACTGGGGGTACTGTATAAGGGGCACTACAGGGGGCCTGCATAAGAGGGGGCACTGCTGGGGGCCTGCATAAGGGGGACCACTACTGGGGCACTGCATAGGGCGGACTGTATAAGGAGGACTGCATTAAGGTGCATATGGAATGGAAAGGAATGTTCAGAGTGACGAGAAAGGGGTGTGTCTCATGTTGAGGCCCCATTTTAAGTGACCATGCCCCTTTGTGACCACGCCCGTATTGATGCAATATGTGCACCAATTTTCTACAAGTGCATCTTTTCCAACCGCAAATGCACTTAAGTGCAATTTTAATTTTGGCACATAATGTTACACAAGACATCATTTTGACACACTTTGCAGTAAAACATTTCACAAATTAACACTGTGAACTAAAACTTAATTTGTCATTGTTCTAAATGTTTCATGCACTGTCTTACAGACCAACAATTTGGTAAATGGCTTGAGTAGCCAGAATAATTAAAACTATGGTGTTATGCACGTACGCGCCCCGTGTACCACTGCATGTACCGTGCACATTAGGTGTGACATGCATGAGAGCACCACATTGACGAGAGAGAAGAGGAAAATGGGTGGTAAATATAACGGGTAGGAGATGGAAAGGAAAGGAGGGAGCAACTAAAGGAGCAGTACAGCTGAGGTGACATACTACTACTACTATTGCTACATCTACTACTACTACTACTAATTCTAATGAAAATAATAATATTAAGATAGCAAATGATTATAAAATTCAGTCATCAATTTTAAGATTTCAAATGTTAATGTTTAATAAAAATAAATAAATAAAATATGCAATGCAATATGAAAATATGCTGGTAGACAGTTATACATCACCCTCACTTTGTACTAACAATGACCCTGACATTGGTACCTGCTGCAATGTTTCATGAAAATAAAACTTGTGTTAATATATTTGTAATGTTAGCACTTAGCATTAGTACATTAATGACATCGATTGAATCATATAAAAGTGAAAGTCGCTGTAAGAAAATGAAATAAAAGTTAAATCACCACGACTTTCACATGAGCCTTTGTCAGGCACCTGGCCAGACCCATCACATTATCTGTTTGACTTACTGAGTCACTCTAGCTAATAGAATTTTGCCCCATGTTTGTTGTTGCTATGGCAATACAGTATTATCAGGCATGTCATGTTCACAGATCAGTAGCAGCAGCACTGCTGCAGACATACAACAGCTCAGCCTTTGACCGCAAACAGGCGTTCTCTCCACAGTCAATCTGCTAGGAGGAAATTCAAAGATTCAGAAATGTGCGTAATTGTTTTGTTACTTTCTATTTTTGTTTTAATTTCTCAAAGTTTTTAATGAATGAATCTCATGTAGTAAAAGTAGTCCATCTTTATTGTATACATATGGTAAATGTATACAGGGGTTTGAAAACATTTTTAGGGGGTAGGACCAAGATATAATTTCCTTTTTTGGTGCCCCTAAATCGCTGAATGTTGCCCCCTCAGGGGCAGCTGGAGTAACCTGCCACACTACCTACCTGATGACTGAGATCTGTATGCGTATATCACTGCTCTCAACTATGGATGTGCGCCGACTGGTGTTGGTTTTGGATCTGTATCTCCTTCGTGTTTTGGATCTGGATTTGGTTTTGCCAAAACCACCCTTGCGTGTTTTGGTTTTGGTTTTAGATCTATATTTTTTCTAAAAAAATCATAAAAACAGCTAAAATCACATAATTTGGGCCGGTTTTTATTCCTACAGTATTATTAACCTAAATGACATTTATTTCCAGTTATTTACTGTCACTTTTGACTACGTCACAGCTCACAATATTGATTTCATTCAATTTAGGCCAAAAGGTGGCATCCAGCTAGCTGGTTGACTAAGTTAAGCGACAGCAGTGGGTGGCACTAACATGTGGCAGTTTAGCTTCCAACATGGCACAGAGTGGCACTATAGTGGTAGACAGGATGGCAGTTTAATAAACTATACGAGCCTATAGTTTAAAAACCAAGAATGTTTTCACTTTTTATTAATTAAGAACAAGGTCAGAGGCTCGAAGGAGTTGGAATATGTTTATTGATGAAGACAGGGAACGGACGGAAGCATTGATTAGTTTGTAAATTTAAATATTTTAATATTTTGATTCTGAAGAACATTTATGAGGGACGATCAATGTAGATCAAGTTCTTCAGTTCCTGAAAGACATTTTTGAACTGGAGGAGGTTTTCTTTATACAGTATATCTAGTGGAAATGCGGTGGCCTTGCTTGTGGAGGTGCTGCTAAAAAGTACACACTGTAAACAGATGTTTACTTTGTGCTCAGGGAGGTTGTTAGGAATAATGGGACCAAGACTTGCTGTTTGCATCAGAGGAAAGCAGTCTGTAGCTCTCTGGCTGAACTACAACTCCCAGCATTCATGCTGTTTGCCGGGCCTACTGGAAGTTGTTTGTCAACAATAGATGGTATGCCTCAGGTTACCTCAGCATACTTTACACACTGTATGTAACATGTAAATATGTATGTAATGTTACCAATATATACAACAAATTTTCATATTAATGGTATTTTCACTTTATTGCACACATCCTGGCAGGAAGATGCTCTGTGCAGCTGCTCTTATTTCTGGTTCCTCTCATGACACCCACCATCTACATTATACAGTTATTCCACTTACAGTCACCTATAAACAAAGGAGGCAGGTATTTAATGAGCTGAACCGTTATTTATAACAGCCTATAAATTCACCAGGATCCTGGGGCAACCAGATGGGGTTGGAAGCAATGGAAAAAACTGGGCAAATTTGAAATCTACCATGTTTTGCACACCCAATCAACTTGGTGGTTCAAAAAAATTAAAGGGACATACAGGGGATGCTGAATGTGGCCATGAAAATTTCTGGACATTTTTGGCATTCAGCAACCACTTGTAGAAGATTTCAGCTTCTGTGGCAGTTACACTTCCAACATGGCACATCAAGAAACAAATATTTTTTTATTAATCAAGACTGAGGCCTGAGGAAGTTGGAGTATGTATGTAGTTGAAGGCAGGAAAAGGTAGGATTGATTTGTAGTAAATGTAATTTACATTTTGGATTCCGAAGCAAATTTATGAGGGAGGAAAAGGGGAGTCATATATAAAGAAATTTCACTCATACACATCAGTCCTTGCCCCAGTTGAGCTCTTTGGCGGTTCTGCATTTTTTTTTAAAAACTGGAAAGGACATGCGAGAAATGCTTTATTTGGCCATAAAAATTTCTGTACATTTTCAACAATCAGCAACCGCTTGTAGAGTATTTCAGTGGCTGTGGCAGTTCAATTACCAACATGGCACATTTAGGAAAGAGAATGGCACAGCAGTGGCAAACAGGATGCAGTTAAAGAAGCTATAACAATAATGTTTGTCATCTACACAAAAAGACAATCCGCAATGCCCCAAAACAGAAAATAATGCAAAGAAAAGAGGTGCATGATGAAATTGTACTTGTCCTTATATTGTATATATTAAACAGGACATGCACAGTTTAACAAACCAATAATTGCAGCAACAGGGACTGCCAATTGTGGCTGAAGTGATTGGTCTGTTTGGGCCCCTACAAAACAACCAATGGGCAATGATTTCTCTGTGAACAAACTGGCTTTACAGAGGCAAGATGTTGTCGCCATCATCATCCGATTCCTCACCCTCATCTGTGTGTACATCATCTTCACACAACATTAATTTGTCCCTGCTGGAATCCACCATTACAGCTTTAGGTGCCTCTGTAATTTTTAGATATAATTTTTGATAAAGGTCTTCCTCATGGAATTTGTAGTTAGTTTTGTAGTTTTGATGAACATTATCTTTTCCACATTTTGAGGAAGTCGCCTATGCCGATCACTGACAAGGTTCCTGGCTGTGCTGAAAACTCTTTCTGAGTATTCACTGGAGGGTGTGCAGCTCAAGTAAAGCAAAGCCAGTTCATGCAAGGGCCTCCAAATTGACTTTTTTTCCTGCAAGTAGTAAAACGGACTGTCTGACATGCCTATTTGGATGCTATCATTAAAAGTCCTTAACCATTCTTTGAATGGTGACCATATCAGATGGAGTAATGGTAGAGGTCTCATTATTTGTAGCCAATTCTTTTAGACCCATCCAAATGTCAAACTTGGTTATGTTGACTCATCTGCATCACCAGTGTGTCTTTTTTTGGGAGAGTTTTGTTTTTTCTTTGCAGCCGCACTTGCTTGAGAAACTGAAGGAGGAACCATCGCTGCATCACGTTCCACTTGAGCAGATAATTTGCTTACCAACAGCTTTATGTGTCTCTTCAGATCTGTGTCCATTGGGAAGAAAGAATTGACATATGACTTAAACCTAGGATCGAGTATGGTTGCCAAAATGTACTGATCCAATTGGAAGATCCTGACAACCCTTGGATCCTGGCAAAGTGAATAAAGGACTTGATCTACAAATCTGACATACTTAGAGGAATCACTTTGTTTCAGCTCCTCCTTCAGTTTCTGAAGCTGCTTTTCCAAAAGTCTAATTAGGGGAATTACCTGACTCAAGCTGGCAGTGTCTAAACTCACTTCATAGGTGACTACTTCGAAGGGTTTCAGCACTTTGCACTACACAGAAAGTATTTTCCACTGAGCTTAAGTAAGGCACATTCCCCCTCCTCTTCCTATGTCATACTTCGTTGTGTAGCTTTCGATGGCTTTTTGCTGCTCTTTATCCGCTTAAACATAAAAAGGGTAGAGTTCCACCTTGTAACTACCTTTGCTTCAGCTGGTGCCAGTGCAAGTTCAACATTTCTTGCAGGTGCTGCATTCTTCTACATGCATCTGCAGAATGGCAAAAAATGTGCAGAAAGTTTGCAGGCCACAAAGAGCATCTCCTGCACGGCCTTGTCATTTTAAAAAAAATGTTGCACCACCAAGTTGATTGTGTGAGCAAAACATGGGACGTGTTGGAATTCAACCAGCTGTAATGCACTCACAATATTGGTGGCATTGTCAGAAATCACAAATCCTGAGGCGAGTCCAAGCGGGGTAAGCCATTTTGCAATGACTTCCCTGAGTTTTTCTGAGAGTTGTCAACAGTATGCCTTTTAGTAAAACTGGTGAGTAGAGACACAGAGTAGCATGCCTCTCAATAAGCAGCTGTTTCTTAGATGCTGCTGCTGCTGCTGTTGGTGCCGCTGAAGGCAATAATCCCACCCAGTGGACTGTTACAGTCATGTAATCTTACATTTTCCCTGTTCAGCTTGTTCACATATCTGTGGTTAAGTGGACAGTGGATACAATGGCATTTTGGAGGACACAAAGTTTTTTTTAACATCCCTAAACAAGCTGGGAATTGCATTTCTAGTGAAGTGGAATTGATGGGATTTGGTAGCGAGACACAGGACCTAATTTAACTGTCTAAAACCCACTGCATTAATGGCAGATATCGGACACACATCTAATACCAGCATAGTTGTTATGACATCAGTGATCCACTGTGCAACAAGTTGACTGCGGTCATACTTGCTCCCCCTTGCAAAGGATTGTTTAACAGTCAATTGTTTTTTTGAACTACTACTAGCAGTCT
Source organism: Taudactylus pleione (assembly GCA_031769625.1). NCBI lineage: Eukaryota > Metazoa > Chordata > Amphibia > Anura > Myobatrachidae > Taudactylus > Taudactylus pleione. The sequence goes on along the minus strand of JAUIMM010000608.1, from coordinate 10,971,061 downwards.
TCCTGGTCACTTTCTGGGATAAAGTTGCACTCCCAGCAGCAGGAAGGATTCTGAGGAATCCAGGAAAGGTGAGTACTGAGTTTACCTTATCAAATTGGATGCAGGACTACTTGGGATCATGATTGAGGATATTGTTGATGAAGGTGTTTTTCAGATGGAAAGTGCTTGGATCTAGCAAAAAGACAGGACCTAGCTAACGCTGGACTGACTGCTTGTTACTTTTTAAGCCAGAGTTTCAAAATTTTGCAAACACTTTGATGGATGCATTGTAGATGACATAATAGGCAGGAGGTTCCTAGATGGCTAAGGTCCCTACCTCTACTTATTCTGGCAATGGGTACAGATGTATTGACAATTGTTGTCTGGATTTGTGTAGAAATGATTCCACACATAAGAAGTGTTTTTTTTAGTCTTATGCCCAGGCAAGACAATCGTATTTTCTTTATCATGGGCCACAACTGTTTCCACTGGTGCGTGATTAACACAAACAACATCCTCAACAACAACCTCCCCATAATCAACATCCTTATTAGAGTCAGCTACACAAATATCCTCTTCATCCTGGTGCACTTCCATAGAAGCATCCTTGGTTTCTATGTCAGCATGTGCACTTGTGCTGCTTATCCCCACATTTGCAGAGGACGCACAAGTGCTGGAAGGAGGCTCCTCTTTGAGGACAGTATTGGAAAGGTCAGGCTCACACATGGCAACCACTGACATACTTAGACTCTCCTCAGGGATTTGTGACATTTCTGAGCACACAGTTGGTTCCTGTGCCTTAATGTTTGCAATTTTTTTGAAACATCTACAGGGAGAAGGGCTTACATTATCATAAGAGGCAGAACCCTCTCTCATAAATAAAGGTCAAGGCCTTAGCCTTTCCTTGCCACTTCGTGTGGTGAAAGGCATATTGCCAATTTTATGTCTTTCTGCAGCTAACATTCCCTTTGATTTTTTTTATTTACCAATGTAAAAGATTGCTTCTTTGAATTTAGATGCCCTGACTTAAGCCCTGTATGCTCTTGGGCATCAACTTTAGTAGATTATGTAGACCACAGGTTCTCAAACTCGGTCCCCAGGACCCCCCAAACAGTGCATGTTTTCCATGTCTCCACACTGAATCAAGTGAAATAATTAGCTCCACCTGTGGACCTTTAAAAAGTGTCATTGAGTAATGATTACACCTGTGCACCTGCTGGGTGACCTGCAAAATGTGAACTGTGTGGGGTCCTGGGGACCAAGTATGAGAACCACTGATGTAGACGGACTAGTATTGTCATGACTGGTGGCACTGGCAGCAGCTCCAGCACTAGTATGTGGTTCCTGCTCTCCTCCCTACTGATCATTCTCCATATCAACAAACATGAATGAAGTGGGGTACAGCACACATTTATTTGTACCAATTTTAAATATTACACTGCAGTATCAATGGCCTACAGCATCACAATATTATTATTAATATTAGACCGCAGTATTACTGACCAATAATACTTGTATGAATAATATTACACTGCGGTTCCACCTACAGTGTCACCATACATGTATGGATATTGCACTGCACTACAATTTACAGTGTCACAATACTGATATGAAAATTGGGGTACCACTTACTGTGCCACAATACATGTATGAATATTACACTGCACTACCACTTACAGTGCCACAATAATATGAAATTTGGGTACCACTTACAGTGTCACAACATGTGTATGAATATTACACTATGGTTCCATCTACAGTGTTACAATATGTGTATGTATATTACCCTACAGTTCCACTAACAGTGTCATAATACTTGAATGAAATTGGGGTACTACTTACAGTGTCTCAATACATGTATGAATATTACACTGCAGTTCCAACTACAGTGTCACAATACTTGTATGAATATTACACTGTGGTTCCACTTACAGTGTCACAAATCTTGAATTAAATTGGGGTAACACTTATATTGTCACAATACTTGTATGAATATTACACTGCAGTTCCACCTACAGTGTCACAATATGTGTATGAATATTACACAGCGGTTCCAAATACAGTGTCACAAAATGTGTTTGAATATTACACAGTAGTTCCACTTACAGTGTCACAATACTTGGATTAAATTGGGGTACCAGTCACAGTACAACAAAACTTGTATGAATATTACACTGTGGTTCCACCTACAGTATCATAATACATGTGTGAATATTACACTGCAGTTCCACTAACAGTATCACAATACATGAATGAAATTGGGGTACCAGGTACAGTGTCACAATACTTGGATGAATATTACACTGCAGTTCCAACTACAGTGTCACAATACGTGTATGAATATTACACTGCGGTTCCACTTACAGTGTCATAATTCTTGGATGAAATTGGGGTACCACTTATAGTGTCACAATACATGTATGAATTTTACACTGTGCTACCACTTATAGTGTCACAATTCTTGGATGAAATTGGGGTATCACTTACACTGTCATAATACTTGGATGAAATAGGCGTTACACTTACAGTGTCACAATACGCGTATGAAAATTACACTGCAGTTCCACCTACAGTGTCATAATATGTGTAATAATATTACACTGCACTACAACTTACAGTGTGACAATACTTGGATGAAATTGGGGTACCAATTACAGTGTCACAATACATGAATGAAATTGGGATACCACTTACAGTGTTACAATACGTGTATGAATATTACACTGCGCTACCACTTATAGTGTCACAATACTTGGATGAAATAGAGGTTCCACTTACAGTGTCACAATACATGTATAAATATGACACTGCAGTTCCACCTAAAGTGTCACAACACATGTATTAATATTACACTGCACCGCCACTTAAAGTGTCACAGTACTTGGATGAAATTGGGGAACCACTTGCAGTGTCACAATACTAGAGATGAGCGGGTTCTCAGAGAACCGAACCCACCCGAATTTGACGTTCCGAGTCGAGATCCAAGTCGGCTTGAGTTTTCCCGCCTGACTCGGATCTCAAAACGAGGCAAAACGTCATCATCCCCGTGTTGGATTCTCATGGGTTTTGAATTATATTAAAGGTCCCACGATCACCCCCATTTTCATTCTGGCTGTGGTGAGTGAAGAGGAACAATGGGGCTGTGATCACTATGCTGTGCTGTTGCTGTGTGTGCATAGGGACTGGCTACTGTTGTCACTTGTCAGTGGCTGGCTGCTTAATGTCCATACTGCATAGGGGCTGGCTGGCTGCTATTACTTGTCATAGGGGCTGGCTGGCTGTTGTCCACTCCATACTAGGGCTGGCTGCAGTGCTGGGCTGTGCTGTGCCTGTTGTCCATAAGGGCTGTGTTACTCTACAGCAGGGGTGGCCAAACTCGGTCCTTGAGATCTACCAACAGTGCACGTTTTCCAGGTCTCCTCACAGAACCGCAAGTGAAATAATTAGCTCCACCTGTAGATCTTTCAAAATGTGTCAGTGAGTAGTGAATACACCTGTGCACCTGCTGGGTGACATGGAAAACATGAACTGTTGGTAGATCTCAAGGACCAAGTTTGGCCACCATGCTCTACAGTAGACTAGGAGCTGTGCTGCAGAAAGAAGAGGGGGGCTTCAGTGGCTCCTGTGTCACTGCAGCTCATAAGGGGTGCTGCTTTGGTGTCCAGGGGGTGCTCTGTCCATCAGGGGTGCTCTTCACCCCCAGTGTGAAAAAAATAAAGAAATTGATTTTTTTCTGTTTGTGCGCATGTTACCCACACTTATTAGCAACATAGCTGCACAGGTGTGCTGCCTGTGTCATTTATCAAGAGGATGCTGCCTCGTTCAGGGGTGCTCTCCCCCCAAGTGCCAAAAAAAAAAAAATCCAATCAATCAATGTGTTTTTCTGTCTGCGCATTAGCCACACTTATCACCTGCAATGTAGCTGCGTAGGGGTGTTTCCTGTGTCGTTTATCAAGAGGCTGCTGCCTCGCTCAGGCATGCTCTCCCCCCAAGTGCCAAAAAAATGAATCCAATTAATCAATGTGTTTTTTTTTCTGTGTGTGTGTGCATTAGCCACACTTATCACCAGCAACCAGCAAAGGATGGGATGACGATATAGGCTTGGGTGACGGTATAATATGGGGTGATGTATCTTCTTCATACAATATTAATTTGTCCCTGCTGGAATCCACCATTACACGTGCCTCTGTAATTTTTGCACATATTTGACGGTAAAGGTCTCTCTCATAGAATTTGTAAATCATTTTGATGAACATCATCTTTTCCACATTTTGGGGAAGTAGTCTCAAGCTGATCACTGACAAGGTTCCTGGCTGTGCTGAAAACTCTTTCTGAGTACACACTGGAAGGAGGGCAGCTCAAGTAAAGCAAAGGCAGTTTGTGTAAGGGCCTACAAATTGCCTCTATCTCCTGGCAGTATTTCTTTACATCTCTTCAGATCTGTGTCCGTTAGGAAGATGAAACAATGTCTTCATCCCTTCTGGGATGAAAATCCACTGCCAGCAGCAGGCCTGGTGCTCAAAAATTCTCATGAAAAATACAACATAAGACTTAAACCTTACATCTGAAATGTTACATTTGCTTCTCTGTTCCGCTTGTCCACATATCTGCTCTGGTTAAGTGGACAGTGGGTACAACGGCAGTTTGATGGCCACTAACTAACTGGGCAGCACAGACAATGTAATGGATAGCATTCATGCCACACAGCACTGAGGTTGTGGGTTCGATTCCCACTATGGCCCTAACTGTGTGGAGTTTGTATATTCTCCCTGTGTTTGCGTGGGTTTCCTCTGGGTGCTCCAGTTTCCTCTCACACTCCAAAAAAATACTGGTAGGTTAATTGGGTCCCAACAAAAATTAACCCTAGTGTGTGTGTGTTTATGTGAGCATGTGGTGGGGAATATAGATTGTAAGCTCCACTGGGCATGGACTGATGTGAATGGACAAATATTCTCTGTAAAGCACTGCGGAATATGCGTGCGCTATATAAATAATTGGTAATAAATAATAAATAAATAACTATGTTTTTTTTAATGTCCCTGTACAGTTTGGGAAATGCTTTTCATGTGGAAGTGTTGCAAAGGATTATTTAACAGTCAATTGTTTTGGAAAGCAGTAGCACTCTTCCTGGTCCCCTTCTGGGATGAAAATCCACTCATAGCAGCAGAAGCAGGCACAGGATTCTCAAAAAGACACAAAGTAAGACCTTAAACCATAAATCTTAAATCTACTTCAATATGCATGCAAAGTTGTTCAAAATGTTTTTGTAACTAGTATTTGTGAACTGTAATTGTTTTGACAGTTAAGCTATAGTCTGCATACAGAGGACCTGATTCAGAGATGGACAGAATTGCACAGCCATATACAAGCACACACCTTCTTGGAGCATCTGTGAGGTTGAGGCATGTGATCATCATCAGAACAATCGCGACCATCGGTTGCGAATGTTGTTCCTTTGGCCAGGCTATGGTAATTAAAACTTACCGCAGCCTGACCGGGTCATGATGGCCTGCGAGCTGGGAGGAGGAGCTGGCCAGATCTTTTACTCAGGCACAGGGACTGGGGAGATACTGCTTGTTCGCATGAATTTTCCACCTGGTTCACGGAATGCTAAGGAATTGTGCATTTGACCAAAACTGACTACCCTGATTAGTTGATTAAAGCTGATTGGGGGGTTGCTGTGTAAGGTATCCAATCATCTATAAGCACCACCTTGGTCTAAGTTCCTGACCCAATTGAAATTCTCTAGGCTGTTACATGGATGATAAATCTAGAAAGGCATTTACTGGAGATAGTTTCTAAAATGAGACACACACAATCATAAATAAATAAACCAGGAACAAATATATAGTGCTATGGGTTGTTTGGGGAAGGGGGGGGGGCAAATTGGTGTCTTGCTTAGGGCCCCATGAGGTCTAAATCCACCTCTGATCCTAACCCACTGCTCCATGCTCTTTCCTCACTATCTACCCCATATGTGTCACCTCTGTCCCCACGACAGCACCTAACATTTGGTTGCTGATGCCCTGCTGCTTATTTAAGTATTATGCAGCAATGTTTATAATAAACCATGTCCTTGTTCTGCATTGTTTTGTACTGCTGATAAACAAATGATCACATAAGAAAAAGAACAGATAAGCATTTTGTAAGGTGTTTAATGACCCTTGCATAATAATAATAATAATAATAATAATAATAATAATAATAATAATAATAAATAAGCATATTTGACACACTTATCTTTTTTTATTTTAGTTGTTTATAACAGTAATCTATGTTACAGTACAGTATATACATTTATACTAGGGGTGTGCACCGGCCACTTTTCGTGTTTTGTGTTTTGGTTTTGGATCTGGATCTTTCTTCGTGTTTTGGATCTGGATTGGTTTTGCCAAAACCACCCTTCCGTGTTTTGGGTTCTGGGTTTTGTGTTTTGGATCTGGATTTTTTCTTAAAAAATAAAAAAAAAACGCTAAAATCACATAAAATGGGCCTTTTTTTGTTCCTACGCTAATTAATAACCCCAATAACATTAATTTTCACTCATTTCCACTCTATTCTGAACACCTCACAACTCACAATATTGTTTTTAGGCCAAAAGGTTGCACCGAGGTAGCTGGATGACTATGCTAAGCGACACAAGTGGGCGGCACAAACACGTGGCCCATCTAGGAGTGGCACTGCAGTGGCAGACAGGAAGCCAATCAGCGTTATGGTGCCCATTTGCATGTAGCATGAACCCGGGAGATCCGCGCTACATGCATCTGTGTGATTGGCACAGAGCAATGACAGGTCCGTGAGACCCGTCTGTGCTGCTGTGGTAAAAAAAAAAAAAAAAAAACCTGTGTAAAAAAAGAAAAAAATGGCGTGCACCCCCCCAAAAAAGAGCAACCAGCCCCGGGCATTAGTAACCCAGTTCTGGGTGTGCTTAAATACAGGGGACAAACGACGTAGGGGTCCCCTGTACTTAAGCACAACCAGCACCGGGCTAGTCAGAACCAGCGCTGGTTGCCAAAATACGGGGGACAAACGACGTAGGGGTCCCCCATATTCTGCGCAACCAGCTCTGGGCTCTGATCCGGTCCTGGTTCTGGAAATACAGGGGAAAAAAATTAGTAGGGTTCCCCTGTATGTTCCAGAAACAGCACTGGACTTTTTCTAGCGGGGGGCTGATGCCACAGCCAGGGGAGCCCTTTTACCAGGCCCCCCAGCCGCAGCATCAGCCCTGACCGCTAGTCAGCCCAGGCCGGGGATCCCTGGAGAGCTGGGGACCCCACCAATAAAGGGGTCACCCTCTCCAGGGCACCCCAGGCCCAGGCTGATAGCCCGGGGCTATCCCCGCCACCCCTGGTGGCGGTGGGTGGCGGGTTGATTGTGTGGTGTGGTGTAAATAAAGAATATCAAACATTGTCTTTACAAGTAGAACTGCAAGTCCCAGCTAGCCTGCCCCGCATGCTGGTACTTGGAGAACCACAAGTACCAGCATGCAGGGCATTAAGGGCCCACTAGTACCTGTAGTTCACCTGTAAAAAAAATGTTTAAAAAAACACAGGACACACACACCGTGACAGTATAAGTTTATTAAACATACATACACACACACACACATGTACACATACTCACCTATGTAACCTGTAGCATCGGTCCACTTGTCCGGTAAAGTATCCATAGGGGACCTGTGAAAAAAAACATACTCACCATCTCCTATACGAGGTTCTGTCCTCTTCGTTCCAAAGTAGGCATCCCCGGACTTGGCAAAAAAAAAAACGAAAACGCGATCCACGAACTTAGTACCGTTCTATAGAACGGTACTTCCCGAATGAGAGCTTAGCGGCGGGGTATCACCATGGAAACCCCGCTGCTAAGCGTTCATTGGCTGAGAGAGGTCATCTCCCGTCTCTCAGCCAATGAACGGCTCCCTCCATTGTAGTCAATGGTGGGAGCCGCAGGGTAAACTTTAATAACCTTGCGGCTCCCACCATTGACTACAATGGAGGGAGCCGTTCATTGGCTGAGAGACGGGAGATGACCTCTCTCAGCCAATGAATGCTTAGCAGCGGGGTTTCCATGGTGATACCCCGCCGCTAAGCTCTCATTCGGGAAGTACCGTTCTATAGAACGGTACTAAGTTCGTGGATCACGTTTTCGTTTTTTTTTTTTGCCAAGTCCGGGGATGCCTACTTTGGAACGAAGAGGACAGAACCTCGCATAGGAGATGGTGAGTATGTTTTTTTTCACAGGTCCCCTATGGATACTTTACCGGACAAGTGGACCGATGCTACAGGTTACATAGGTGAGTATGTGTACATGTGTGTGTGTGTGTATGTATGTTTAATAAACTTATACTGTCACGGTGTGTGTGTCCTGTGTTTTTTTTAAACATTTTTTTACAGGTGAACTACAGGTACTAGTGGGCCCTTAATGCCCTGCATGCTGGTACTTGTGGTTCTCCAAGTACCAGCATGCGGGGCAGGCTTGCTGGGACTTGCAGTTCTACTTGTAAAGACAATGTTTGATATTCATTATTTACACCACACCACACAATCAACCCGCCACCCACCGCCACCAGGGGTGGCGGGGATAGCCCCGGGCTATCAGCCTGGGCCTGGGGTGCCCTGGAGAGGGTGACCCCTTTATTGGGGGGGTCCCCAGCTCTCCAGGGATCCCCGGCCTAGGCTGACTAGCGGTCAGGGCTGATGCTGCGGCTGGGGGGCCCGGTGAAAGTGCTCCCCTGGCTGTGGCATCAGCCCCCCGCTAGAAAAAGTCCAGTGCTGGTTCTGGAACATACAGGGGAACCCTACTAATTTTTTTCCCCTGTATTCCAGAACCAGGACTGGATCAGAGCCCAGAGCTGGTTGCGCAGAATACGGGGGACCCCTACGTCGTTTGTCCCCCGTATTTTGGCAACCAGCGCTGGTTCTGACTAGCCCGGTGCTGGTTGTGCTTAAGTACAGGGGACCCCTACGTCGTTTGTCCCCTGTATTTAAGCACACCCAGCACTGGGTCACTAATGCCCGGGGCTGGTTGCTCTTTTTTGGGGGGGGGGGGGGGGCACGCCATTTTTTTCTTTTTTTACACAGGTTTTTTTTTTTTTTTTTTACCACAACAGCACAGACGGGTCTCACGGACCCGTCAGTGCTCTGTGTCAATGACACAGGTGCAAGTAGCACGGATCTCCTGGTCCGTGCGTGCATCTGTGTCATTGAAATACACAGCAGCACAGACGGGTCTCACTGACCCATCTGTGCTCTGTGTCACTGTCAGTCACACAGATGCATGTAGCACGGATCTCACGAGTCCGTGCTACATGCAAATGAGCACCATAATGCTGATTGGCTGAGAGCCGTGACAGACGGCTCTGTCAGCCAATCAGCACTTTGCCCATTAAAGGCAAAGGCATTTTTTTAAAAATGGCCGCTCGAGGCAAAACCTCGAGATCCGACAGCAGATCTCGAGGTTTTGCCTCGGGAGAGGGATCCGGGGCAGACAGGGAGATCCGAGCTTGGGCTCGGATCGCCCCGGATCCCCGAAGTTCGGGTGGGTTCGGTTCTCAGGGAACCGAACCCGCTCATCCCTAATTTATACATTATTGTATGTAAGAATATGTACATTATATTATTGGTATCAACTTGGTTTACTACAAACAAAAGTGTATCTGACAGAGAAAAATACAAATGTGGTTTCCCTCAGAAAAAGAAAAAAAAATTGTATCTACTGTAGTTTTCTGGTAAGAATTTTACTACATATCGAGAAAAATTAGAATTAAAATAGGACTTTGATAAACTATGTTTAGGTCAGTTACAAGGTAAGTTAAGCTGTTCTACATTAATCAAATGCAAAAAAAAAAGTTTTAGTTTGATTATTTTTTATCCTTTTACTAAAGGTCACATAATAATAAATGAGAGACAAGAGTTAGTACAGAAATCTATGTTCAAATATTATGCAGAGGACAAAAGCAAGTATATAAAAGGAACTTGCAATTTTTAGGGTAAACAGATTCATTTGAATTAAAAAAGGGGGCACAAAATTAACTGAAATTAATATGTTTCAAGTAAACCTCCTGGTTCCACTTCATCTTTGCAAATTATATGTTACAATTAAATTGTGATCTTAAACTGTTGATTGCCATCATGACTCTAACCAAAATTTTGAATTACAAGAAAAATAAACCTGTTTCTATTTTGTTCTAAATACTTCAGCATGTATAGAAGTTCCTTACATTTCCTGTTATATATTGCATGTTAATGGTTTTATAATGATAAACTCCTGTAAATGACATTTCTACTGTATAATCAGATGTTATTAACATTATCAGATACAAAACAATGCAAATGTATCACTTTAAGCAAGTCAATTTTAATACAACTCTTTTAAAGCCATATACCATGGTTCTTTGTGTATGGGATAATGTATCTCTTACTGTAAAGTACTAGGATATTAGAAGTAACTATGGCGTTCCTTGACCAGTATACAGTTTTCTCTGCCTGGCTGAGAAGTAGGTGTGAGAAATAAAGTAAAGAAGCAGTAATTAATATATAAACTCAGTAAGATAATAAAGGTATATTCAAAAATACAAGACTGTGCCCATAGAACTGTTGTGTGGAATCATACACTCATTTCTTTTTAAGTGAAGCACATGTATGCAAAGGTCAACATGTAATCTTCTGAACTGGGAACTGAGGGGTCGATTCAGACCTGGGCGCTAAGCCGCGATCGCTCGCATCCAAAAGAGGGCGGTTATGCAAATTCCGTGATCGCACTGTCTGGTGTAAGGACGCCCTCTCTTAGAGAGCGGCGGCAGAGTGAGCGCACGCTGGTATAAAGACACCCACTTTTTTTTCTTAGCACACATCATCTCCAGGAAGTGTATGATTAATCAGAACCATCGAGAGCCATCGGAGCTGCACACAGCACTTGAGGTAGACCCTACTCCACCGCAAGCACTGCGATCACTGCAGGCTGAAATACAACCAAGTGACGTGTACAATGGCGCCTCCATGCTAATTATGCACACCCATAAAACACCTTTTAAATGCCCAGACACGTCTGCGTTCACAGAACCACTCCTCCGTTTACAAGCACCTTCCCCTTTTACCACCCACAAACGGCACAATCTGTCACTCAAAGTAGCACAGTGAGTGACTCGTGCATGCGCACATTGACGCATACGCATGTTTAGATGGACGACTATCGACCATAGCGTGCGTCCATGGCTTAGTGTCCGGGTCTGAATCGGGCCCTGAGCGTGTTTGCAAATTCCTAGCTAAATACATTCTGAGCACACACATGTTCTTGTATTGTTCCCAAGCTTTTGTTTTGTAGTTTGAAATATTTAAATGAGATTTAAGACATAGTGGGTGTCCTGTGGGGTGTGGTATATTATGTCAACATTAGATTGACATAAGAATATCGACATGGTTGTAATGTTGACATTGAACATGTCAACATTTTATAATGTAGACATTAGCCGAGTTGACATTCAGCATTTCAACGATGTATTTTTTGTGTAATTCTATCAATAACCTTAATGACAACCATGACTCTATCCCTAACAGTAACTCTAATCCTAACCGTAAGCCTAATTGAAACATTGACATTATGATAATGTCGACATCTCCTATGTTGTTATTCTATCAGTTGACAATTTGCAGGTGTTGACATTAATGAGGTCAACATTTTAACCATGTCGACATAAATAATTACGACTTTATGGTGTCGACATTATGAATGTCAACATTTTCATTGAAGACATAGTAACTGCATATGGGGCCTGATTCAGATGTGGACGCTAATGCCATCGCAGCTCCGATCTCTCATGGATTCACAATAGTGAAAATATGCTAATGAGCCCCTCGCCATCCAGGGCTCTCCTGCTATGATCAAGAATGAAGTGGCTAATTTATGAACACCCAGAAAACAGTGTTTAAATGGTCTGACACATCTGCATTTTTCTAATCACCCACCGTTACCTCCTCTAAACACTGACTACTTGTCACTCACTTTGTGAGTGACTCCTCTGTGAGAGCGTAATCGTAATTCAATCACTGTGTCTGCACAGTGCAGCTTACACGCATGTGCAATGGCTAACAATCACTCAATCTACGTAGATATCGGCAATGTGTCCACATCTCAATTAGGCCCACTATCCAGAGAAATGTCCAGAAAGATTATTTTTCCATAAAGGAACTGGTTTTAGTGGGGTTTCAAGAGATGCAGATAAAAGTCAAGGCAACATTTGGGAGAGAAAGTTATGATTGAACTAATCACAAACTGGTAAGATATACAAATGCGAATCAACATATCAACTGTATAAAGTTCATCTGAGACCAGAGCAGTAGTCCTAAGATATAACATTGCTTATACAAAAATGATCTGCATGGAACAGTTGTCATTACAAAAATTAAATAATGGAAAAGTCAAACTATTTTCAGATGGATGGTAGAATGGATTTAAGTAAATATCAATAAATGAAGATGAAATTTAAACTAAAAAGATATTTCTGCAAGGCAACAATCCAAAACATGTCTTTGCTGGAGCAAAGTAGGGTCAGAGTTGCTGGACTTAAATGTTCTAAAACAAGCAGAGCATGCACAGGGAGAGAAAGGGTGTTTCTGATCTTTAAGCGTACTACAGGACAGAGTTGAAAAAAAACACCCATACTGTAGATTAACTATAAGCTGCCTACATTGAAATACATGGAAGCTATGGTTTCTGTACTGACTCACAAGATGCCCAGACATTTGCACACGCTACAATCAGGGCTTCTTTACACCTTCCCACTGTGATTTTGCAGTACAAAATATTTAATTCAACTTGATTTAACTTAATTGCCTATGACTTGTCTTAAACTGCATTTTAATGCAGTAGTAAGAAGGCTGAATTTTATTTGCATCATTGCACTCAACGTTTCGGCTGGCAAAATCAGCACTATAATTCAGAAAACATTCAAAGTTACTGTATGTGGTCCCAATAAAAAACAAATTCATATTGACTGACAACAAGTGACACCTGATATTTTACTTATAATTTTCTTTTATTTTGTAAGCAGTTGCAGAAACAAGTCAGTATTACTCATGTTTATATTGGGAATTATGATTTCATTTCTAAAGTAACTTGTGTTTGACTAGATAGAGAGATAGAAGTCCTCGGCCTCACCAAGAAGGAAATGGGCTAGAGCCATGAAACATGCAGACTATTCCACATATTCACCCAGAAGTTCTGGAGTTTCTTTAACATTTCCACAAAAAAAATTCTGGAGTTTCATCACTCAAATACTGCTGTTGATATTACCTCCAAATCATTAAAAAAAATGCATTCCTTTCAAAGTTTTTTTAAGGTTTGGGAACAAGAAATTGTTAGATGGAGCAAAGTTGGTGAGTAGGGTGGATGGTCTATGCATTCAAACCCCAAATCATTTGAAACACCCATTGTCTTGCCAGCCTTGTGAGCACACACATTGTACTGCAAAAAGAGAACAACTTTCCTCAGTTTCCCTCGCCTATTTTCCTTCAACGCATGCTTTAATATGCACGGCAAGTAGGAATAATATTCAGCATTTATTGTTTGGCCCTTTGGGAGATAGTCAGTCAGTAAAATGACTTTTGAGTCCCAAAAAAAAGTGTTGCTATCACCTTTCTGGCAAACCTTTGAATCTTCAATTGCTTAAGCTGTGGAGAACTCAAGTGCCACTGTAGCATGGACTGTTTCATCTCTGGATCATAGTAATGTAACCATGTTTCATCAATAGTGACAAGCGAAAAAATCATCACCAGATTGATCAAAATGCTGCAAAACCAACTTGGAAGTGTCCACTTGTCTTTGTTTCTCATCAGCGTTCAAACATTTGGGCACCCACTTAGCTAGCATATCCAAGAGCTCATGAATTATGAACCCAAAACATTCCCTAGATATCTCCAGCATCTCAGCTATTGTTTTAGAAAAAGATTCGCTAATCTGTCAAAATCTAGTCATGAACTCGATCAACAATTTTGGGTGTGGTCACATTGAAGGCCTCCCAGATCTTGCTTTACCTTCAGTTTTGAAATCTCCTTGCTGAAAGTTGGCACTTCATTTCTTCACAGTGGAAGAAACAGGGCACTTGTCACTTAATGTTTTCATCATACACTCTTGGATTTCCTTTGCAGTTTTCTTCTGTAGGAACAGAAACTTCATGACAGCCTGGAGTTCTACATTTGAAAAATCAACACTTTCTATTGACAAGGTACATTTAGGATGTCAACCACCTGCAAAAAAAGTTCTGTTACTGCAGTGACAAAATAATGCTACGATTACAGGAAGTGGGTTAGGCCAAGGATTTATCAGAGGCCTCCTCGTAGATAGATAGATAGATAGATAGATAAAGATAAAGTAAGGGTACACACACAACTTGACCATAATTACAGTTTCCATATTAAAATCTCTATGTATCTCTAATAAGCAAAATGCCACCATACTGTATGTAGTTAGTATACTATTCACTGCATTGGGAGAAGGAGTCTGCGAAAAAATTAGCTTAAAAATCTGCCTATACTGGAAAATAAGGAGCTGTACGTGAAAATGTACCATTATCATCAAACATCATGAGTGAACTGAGAGTAAATTTGGAGCTGTAAGAGGAATACCTCTGCAATGTTAGTTAGTGAAAATTTGAAATGTAATTTTAGGGTTCTATTACTAATTAATTTGGTGGTACCTTTTCTTTAAGTTCACCTTGTTTGGTGCCATTTTTTCTGCTATCAGTAGATTTTGGAAATAATTATATTTCATGGAACCCTTTTCCCTATTCCTTGAATAATATACTGTACTTACAGTAGAAAGTATGGTTGCAATTCGCCTATTAGTTAGAACTCTGCAGACAACTCTGAAAAAATATATATTTATGTCGGTATATATATATATATATATATATATCTTGATCCAGAAGAGGAAAGATCAGCACACCATATAAATGCAAAAAAATGTACAGTAGTTTATGTAAAGTGCATGTAAGCCAAAAAAACGACATCCAGAAACAATATTCAGTCACATACTATAAAGTGCATTGTGCAAAAATCATACTCATCGAGTATTCATAGAGCGCTCACTGGAGCCAGTTATAGCAGCAAACCACCTTAGTGCATGGACAGCCCGACGGCCGTTTCAGTGCTCAGAATCACCGTGATGAAGGTGCTTCTGAGCACCAAAATGGCCATCGTGCTGTCTATGCACTTAGGTGGTTTACTGCTATAATAACTCGATGAGTATGATTTTTGCACTATGCATTTTATAGTATGTGACTGAATATTGTTTCTGGATGTCAGTTTTTTGGCTTACATGCAATTTACATAAACTAAATATTTGCATTTATATGGTGTGCTGATCTTTCCTCTTCTGGATCAAGCTATGCATTCTTTACGATTAAGCACCCATCATTTAAACTTGAATATTGAGTGTGCAATGCTTCTTTCTCTCTCTCTCTCTCTCTCTCTCTCTCTCTCTCTCTCTCTCTCTCTCTCTCTCTCTCTAAACCCCAATACGTAAAACAGAGTAAAAACAAATAGCTTTATAGTATTGCTGGCTAATAACTTATCTGTTCTCATTAAGAGATTAAGTTGTTGTGATAACCAACCACTTCTCTCATTTTGCTCTCCAGGTGGTCTGTGCAGCTTCCCAAGTCTTACATGCTTTGGTTGCAGGTCTGCAGGGTTGCTTTAGTTTCTGACTTGAAGGCAGTCAGGAGTTGTTTCATTTTTATGACTAGGAACAATACTTTCTCCTCCTAAGGATCAGACACAGGAAGTGGTGGAGTGGATGAAGCAGCTTGTGCAGTATCAGAAAATGTAATTACGCACTCCTTCTGTTGGTTGCCTGGGGAACCAGATTTTGATGACTCTGAGACTTGAGGAGAAGGCTTAGAAAAATTAACAGGAGGCACAGATTTGAAAGACTATGTCTTCTTGGGACCCATTATGTGCTATTAACAGAAAGCAGGACACAGGTCAAAGAGCAGAATAGCAAAGCAGTCATTAATATCAACAGCATCTCTAAATGGTGTACAGACTTAAACTACTGACTTATCAAGATGCAATAGACAATTCATGTGATTAGATTCATCCAAGTCCCTTATTGATCATCCATATTACCATCTATATCTGTATGTACACTTGAACATGTTTGGTCGGATTTGAAAAAAAGTGTATTTAGGCAATATGTTGGTGTTGTTGCTAAATGTACAGAAGAAACAGAGGTTGAATAATTATCTTAAGAATTTTGTGGCAAAGGTGCAGGTGTGGACCTATTTTACTTGCTCCTGAATGCAATACTATTTGTTGTGCATAAACAACAGTTCCATGGCCACTTTTTGACCTAGGGGCAAGATTAACAGGTAACCATCCTGAACAGAAACCACTCTTGGTAACTTTTTATATCAGAGTTTGTTCACTGGTGTGTGTGCAATGAATGAGTGTTTGGAGGCAGCATAATGCTTGAAAAGTGCTAGGTACAGCCCCATTGTGGCACGGCCGTGCCCACATCATGACATGTCTATGCCATTTGTCCAAACAATCTGAGATGTTGGGAGGTATGCTGCCCTATCAAAGATGACATTGAAATCTTTATTTATAACTTCACAATCCTTTTAGTCATAAAAAAATAATGCAAAGATAAATCAGACCCCAAGAAAAGCAACAAATAACCTGGATGTACTCAGAATAACAGAAATAGATAATAATAGATTTCACTCACCTCTTTTGTTAGAACGTGTGCTTTTAGTTGTATATGATGTCATTCTTAAATCTGTAATATTTTTTTCTAATCAATATCATAGTTGTAATTTTATTTTCATAAATATTTCTCAAAGGTCTATATTAACGGCTTAATAAATTATATAAAGCTCTTACATAAAATGTTATATTGGTACTAAAAAAAAACACAGCTACTGTATATAGAAGCATTATATCTCGTTTTAAAGTTATTGATCTATGTGTAGTAATATAAAATTGATTTCAATAAAATACACAATTTCATTATTTTTCAACAATTATAAATAAAACATTGCTGTCATTGTGGTCAATTTATCAGGTCCTGAAATCATTAATAATAAAAAAACACTAAAGCTAGCAATTTTATTTTCCTGTTCATATTTCTTTGTTCTTCTATGTGTTTAATATATATATATATATATATATATATATATATATTATTTTTTATTACTAAAGTTAATTGATTTTGTCACATAAGTAAATCACAGTGTAAAATTAGATTTGTTTTCTTGTCTCTATTTTAAGAAAATATACATCTTTTTGCATAAAAGATAATAATTACCCAAAGGGCTTTATACATCTGGATCACCTCTATTTGTTGTCCCATCTACTGTATTATTATTATTATTATTGTTATTATTATTTTTATTATTATGGGTTCTGCAGCACCCTACAGATGAACAAAACAAGAAAAAGTGACGGACAGTACAAAACAATGTAGGACAAGGACATGGTTTGTAAACATTGCTGCATCCATGAGCGTAACACTCATATAAGCAGCAGGGCAGTGGCAACAAAAGCTGTGGTGCTATTGTATGGAGTATAAGATAGTGTAAGTAAGGGAAAGGAGAATGAGGGAAGAGGGCATCCACAACTTAAGGTAAAAAGTACCCAAAAATACTTTAATTCTCTGGATCCATGTTTTATAAGACGTGTCTTCTGAGCTGTGATTAGTTTGCTTGTTCATAGAGGGGTCTATTCATCATCACTTAATTTATACAAAAGTATATGAAAATTAACACTTTCACATATATTTGAACAAATTAAGTGTCAGGGCTATTCATCAAGTTCTGAAAAAACAGCCCTCGATAATCTTCACACCTCCTCCTACTCCTACCTGTCACATTCTTCCTCCCGTCCAGGCACCATGGTGCCACTACTTATAGGAAGAAACAGGTGAGAGGGATCTAAAGGGAGTGGGGGCACAGTTGTTGGCAGTGTTGGGTTAAAGGCTGCAACTGTGTGGGGGACACAGACACCAGTGGCGGTGGGAAAATTGATAGGGACATTTCAGGTGTAGGGGAAAAAGTATCACTTTTCAGAAAAGCTGACGCCATAAAAAGAGAAACTTTTAGGATGTGATAATTTTGTTAATGAGGCATGATGAATCCTCCAATAGTTTTCTAAACTCGCAGTGAGTTTAAAACATAATTATTACCAGTGATATTTATGTAATGATGAATAGACCCCTCAGTCAGATAGTTGAATGAACATTATTCCCACACTTCTTATGTGATTTATTTTTTAAAGCTATTAGCATTTTTATTTGTTTGTTTCAAAGATTCCTGTAATTGCATACTGTACTTTTTCCTGACTATTGAGTCTTATTCAAATCACAGCCATACCCATATTAGCTTATAGTGTCTCAAAGGAATTGGTGTAAAGTACCAGATTAAGTGAAACAATGCATTGTGCGAGGCACTCATATAGGACCTCTGTATTTTGTTTTTTTGCGCAAATTAGCCAATAATTTGCACACAGTAGCTACATGAAATTCCCGTGTCAGTATTCAGGGTACCTGTCCTTTGTACTTTTGTTGCCTTAAGGTGCCCACACACATACCGATCTGCACATGATCCCATGATGTGTGCGATTTCCCCTGAACTCTCCCGCGGCAGCTCCTACACACGACTTGGAGTAAAAAGCATCCAATCTGACTTAAGATCTATATTGCATCTTAACTTTTTTTTTTCCCAGTGCATTGTGTCCCAGATTACCAGATCTGCCCTACAGCATGGCAGATCTGAAGATGTGATGTGCAACCAGCCGGGACGCGCATTGCATCGTGATCGTGAGTGGGGACTCATGATTTTCTCACGATTTGGCCATATTTTACACGATCTGTCATTTCAATGCGTTGGAATCGGCCAGATCGTGTAAAATATCGCTATGTGTGTGGGCACCTTTAGAAATAATATTTTGTGGCAGGATTGCATTGCATGGCTAAATTGCAAAGTCCATTGCACGCCAAATGGGGCTTTTTGGTGAAATTTGTGGATAGCTGTATGTGGACACATCTGTTGGAGATCTGGGGGAGAGGGTACAGAATTAAGGCAATGTAACATAGTTGGTAAGGAGGGGATTTTGGATATCTAAATATTTAAAGAGGTGGATTGCCAAGCATAGTGGTCTTTAGCTTTGAGAGAGTCTAAAAGGTGTTGAGGGAAGATGAAGCTTATGACCTCCAGAAATGTTTAATTTAGATACTGTGTAATGCATGAGAGGGCCTCACTTCAGTTCCACAGGTCAAATGGATTTAGGATTGTCCCAGATTATAATATTTGCAAAGCCCATATTCAAAGGGCCTAATTCAGAAAGAATACAACACCAAAAAGCATAACTTTTTGAGCATGCCATGAAAAATGTGCTTATGGAAATGTGCATCATTCTGGCCCATACACCAACCCGAGAGGAGTGATGGTCACCAAAGGGGCATTAAAATGCAGCATGCACAGATGTTTCCTCATACGACACCTAGCTTCAATACGCCATGTAGTGCAAGAAGCCTGGCGCGATGAGCCGTCTTATTCACACAACAGATGTAGCAGAACACCACTCAATCTGTACCAGAGATGCTGGGCTGCAACTTTAACCATGCAGGAATTGGGGTATAGATGTATCAAAGCTTAGAGGATGAAAATGGAGAGAGATAAACTACCAACTAATCAGCTCTTGTCATTTTTCAAATAGAGCCTGTATGGCAGTTAGAAGCTGGTTGGTTGGTACTTTATCTCACTCCACTTTATCTCTCTCCAAGCTTTGATACATCTCCCTTTTGTTTTAAATATGTAGAAAGTCACAGATGAAGCATAATGGAACTTGGTTTGAAAAAAAGGTTGAGTTGTGGCCTATGCTTCGTAGCACTTCATATACAGATTCAAACTCAGTCACACACAGATATGTCACATCTCAAATTAATCAGTGCAGTCTAGTTGTGAAAAAGACACTCAATGCAAGCTGTGTCGCACAGGACCTGGAGCACTGAAAAGGATTGTTTAGGATGACTGCGGCAATAGTGTATGAAGACACAGCTGTAATTTGGATCTGTTTTTGTTCTTACAGTATTATTAACATCAATAATCTTAATTTCTAGGAATTTCCAGTCAATTTTGATGACATCACAGCTCACAGTATTGTTTTCACCAATACTGGCCAAAGGCTGCAGCAAGCTGGCTGGCTAAACTAAGTGACAGAGCAGTGGCACAAATATATGGCAGTTTAAAAAAATATAGAACATCTATTAAACATAGTGGCACATGAGCGGCAGATAGAATGTCATTTTAAAAAACTATATGACCTTATATAATATTTTCCTTAATCAACTAATAGCCTTAAAGTAAAAGCCTAGTAGAAAATATAATATATTACCAACAAACTTCTCCAAACAGCAAATCACAGGCCTGAGACCTGTACAAGCGATTGGAAGTAGAGTATTTAATGGAAGAAAAAGGATTTATTTTATAATTTTATACTATAAGGAAAAGGAAATTTGGAACAAACTATTAAAAAATCAAGCTTCTAAATTGAGTTTTTAAAAGCACACTGAATTCAAACTGCAAATCAAATGCCTCAGGCCAGTAGAGGTGATTGGTGCAAGAAAAAAGTCTAGTAGAAAACTAGATCTCCATCAAATGTTCTTCAAACAGCAAATCACAGGCCTGAGGCCAGTAAAGGTGGTTAGAGGTGGAGTATTTAGTGTAAGCTAAAACATTGAATATTTACTATAAGGAAAAGTAAATCAGTAATTTGTGGGGGCTAATGTGTTTATTACAGTTTGGGCTGCAATCAGTGTTACTTACTCTGTATCTGTGGAGAAACTGCAGGTAACCAGGCCTATACAATTGGGTAAGAAGCTGGTGATGGATGGTCTTGCAAGATACAGAACATCAATGCCTATAACAAGTAGCTGTCTAGAATGAGATGTATGCTTTTTGCATCTCTGTGTCAGTTGGAAAGAATGAATGAGCTGATGTTGCATGTTAGATGTTGCATGTTAGATGCTGCTGCTCGTATTTTACAGTTTAGCCCAGTGGGCTAAACTGTAAAATATGAGCGCTTAAAATATTGGTGTATTTGTGTTTAAAATTATGTAGTGAATGCTAAAAATAAAAGTATATATAGTGTGAGTATTAATATATTTAAACTGTGTTTGATGCAAACTATGAACTTAAAGCATATAAGGCAAAAACAGAAAGCAAACAACATAAAACATATAAAATATAAACATATATATAGAAATATATAGCACTGTATGGCATAAGTGTTAAAATGCTAAGTAATGCCTATAGCTTTCCTTTTCATCAATTTGCAGTCTGGTGCAGTGACAGTTATTGTAAGTACCACAATAGGGCCTGTTGTTCCCTAGCTTTCCCTATCTTACCTCCTGGCATCCAGAGCAAGGCAGCAGGTCTTCTTCTTCCCTTGCTGCTGCCGTAGTTGTGTGTGCCGGGTTTGGCTAAATATTGCCGGCCGGGAGATGATGTCACTGGCTTTTCAGACCATGGCTCTCCTGTGTAGCGGTGTTCTCTTTCCAACGTGTTTCGTACCCTACTGCATACTTTTTCAAGGATGCAGTTTATTTGCCGAGAGCTTGTTTTTATATAAAATTCATTAAAAAAAACTTTGTTTGCTTAAAAACTGTCATATTAACCCTGAAATTGATTTAAAAAGAGTGGTTAGCACATGTTCTTGTAAGGACTGTTTACAAGGTGTTTTTAAAGTGCATAAAGGTTCACTTTTAAAATTTAATAAATGTGTTGAAAAATAATAAAAAAATATAAAAAAAGAATAAAAACTTTTAAATTCAATTAGACCATTATAAAACTTATTAAAAGACTGATTCTAAGACCAATTTATCAAACTACTGTAGTTAAATAACTAATTTATAGAAATGCCTCTGGTAGACCAATAAAACTTTATAAAATACTATGGAAAAAATATCGAGTAGATAAAACGGAGGATATTTAAAATGGAGGCGATAAAACTGGAAGTAAAATGGAGGATTTTAGGACCTTAAAGTCCTTGTCACTATTCTAGAAACACATTCAATTCTATTGCAATATTCAATCCTCTTGGGGCAAGTGTTCCCAATGTTTGAATCCATTTTGTTTCTTTTTTTAATACAGAAACAATGTATCCTCCTCTCCAATGTATTTTGACTTTTTGAGTTCCTAAAAACTTTGTTATGTTTATCCAGAAAATGCAGAGAGACACTAGGGGCCCAATTTACTACAATCCGTTGTAATGTTATATTTTTGCCTAAATTTGCATAGGAAATATCACAAATCTCCTACAAAGTCTTCTCACTGTATTGTTCACAAAAAATACAGTGAGATAGTGCGTCAGCATGTGCTGACTGTCTCACCATACCCCCCCTGTGACCCCCCACAACTGCTTTCCCCCATGACCAACCTTCCTTACTTAAACTTACCTTGGTTATCGGTACTCCTTTGATGTCCTCTGGGGCTCCAGTTGGCTTTTATAGTTTTTTTTTTTTAATAGTTTTTTAACTGTTTATTTTTTCCAGTGATCAGCTTGTGGTCTATTTAGACCACAAAGCTGACCAAAGGGGGCCGGCTCCCAGCTCTGCCTGTCACTTTTGTTTTTAATTTTCTCTTTGTTTGTCCAATATATTGTTCACCAATGGGTCATTCTAATAGATAAATGACTCCTTCTGTCTCACATGTGATCTGTTATTTGATTTAATGTCTTTTCAGATTTTGGTTTAATATAAATTCTTCAGTGCCTTTTGCTGAGTTATATCTGTGATTCTTAAAGACTTTACATTTAAGGCAATGAAAAAACCTTTGTTTGTGGTGTTTTTTCATACTTCTGTCGATACGTAGCTGTTAATTCATGTTTGAGGAATCTTACTACCTTTTAGGTCTTTGTCCAGCTGTAATATGTGCCAGTGTTTTTGGTATATGTTTTCAATAAGTTTTGTAATTTTCATTAAAACGGGTAATCATCATTACTTCTGGGGTATCTGTTTTATTTTGCTTGTATTGTATTAGTTATTTTCTATCAATGCTGGCCACATTTGTTATTTGATTTTTGAATTTCTGTTCTTTGTAGCCTTTTTCAGAAATTTATTTTTAAGTTCTTCACTCTGTGTAAAAAAAAAATCTTCCTTGCCCATACAGCTTCTACGTATTCTCTTGATTTTTCCTCCTGGAATGTTCTGGATCCATTTGTTATGGTGATTACTTGATGTGCTAAATATATTGTTTCCATCCACTTCCTTTAAATGTTTTTGTTTTTAATTTGGCATCTTTAACAAATATTTCCAGGTCAAGGAATATGACCTCATCTTTACTGCTGTGGGTGGTGAATTCAAGACCTATTTGGTTGTTGTTGATGTATTTGTTAAACACCATAAGTGCATCTTCTTGTCCATTACAGTTAAAAGGTACATCATCTGTGTATAATTTCCAGCATACTAAGTATTTTAGATATTCATTGTTTTTCCAAATGTAGTCATCTTTATATTTTGAAACTAACAGATTTGTATAGCTGGGTGTGAATGTTTTGCCAATAGCTGTGCCCTTTATTTGTTGGTAGTAGTCATCATTGTACCAAAAATAATTATGCTCCAATATGTTTGATGTTGCTCATAATGAAGTTTACTTGACTCGTATGGATGTTTGTATCTGTTGTGAGATAATGTCTTGTGTGGTTGTATCCAATTTTGTGGTTGAAATAAGTGTACAGTGATTTGACAGCACTAGTACACAGGATTTAATTATCATGCCATTTAAGGTTTTCCAAAAATTGCAATACCTGTATGGTGTCTTTAAGGCAGCTTCTTTGTTTACTGACTATTCCTTGCAGGAATAAATGAGATGTATTGTGACAATTTTAAAGTAAATGAGCCAATTCCAGACACTATTGGTGTTCCTTGTTGGTTTACCTTGTCTTTATGTAGTTTAGGAAGATGGTAGAAGACTGAAATTTTTGGTACTTTTATATTCTGGTAGTTAAATTATTTTTGTTAATATACCAAGATTCATGCCTTCCTCTAAATGTAATATGAATTGTTTCTGGTATTTTTCTGTTGGCTTCCCAACCAATTTCTTATACATGGTTGAATTTTCTAACAGTCTTTTTAGTTCTTGTAGATATTTAACTTTTTCCATTATCACCAGTCCTCCTCCCTTATCCACTGTTTTTATTATTATAGAGTTGTCTTCTACTATTTATTTTAATTCTTTCATTTCGGCCAATGTCAGTTTGGTTTAATTTTTTGGGTAGGTTTTCAATTTCTTTCTCTACCAATTTCTGAAAAGTGTCCATATGTGGCAATTTTATAAGTGACGGGTAAAAGTTTTAGATTGTTTTATATGAAGTATGTGAATAGTAGGACTGCAGTCCTATTGCATTCCTTGTTATAGGATCTCTTTAGAAATACTGTTTGAGGCATAACATTCTAATAAACTTCCGAGCATTCACATATAGGTTCAATTTGTTGACTCTTTAGTGGGGGAGCAAACTTAAGTCCTTTTTTCAATAGGCTTATATGATCTTGTTTCAGTGTTTATTTACGCAAATTGAATATGCATAGCTTCTCTGATGTGACACCTTCTAATCTTGTCCCATTTTATTTAATTCTCATTCCTCCTTGTGTTCCTCTCTTTCTTTGCTGTTGATTGTTCGCTACCTTTTTGGTGTGTATTCTAGAGGTTTGTCTGCTCCCCAAATTAATTTAAAAAATCTTCTCCGTCATCTTCCTCTGTTTGTGTTTGTTCTTTTATGTGTCTTTTTCTTACTGTTGGTTATTGTGAGAGTATGGTTTCAACTTTTTCCATTAGTGTTCAATAGTTTTCCCTTCTACTTTTTCAGCTGTTTTTTTCCCAGTTGGAAAGTTTATTTTATTTTAATACAATCTCTCAGCAAATAAACTGCATCCTTGAAAAAGTACCCAGTAGGGTATGAAATGCATTTGAGAGAGAACACCATATACACCACTACACAGGAGAGCCACTGTCTGAGCAGCCAGTAATGTAATCTCCCGGCTGGCAATCTTCAGCCAAACCCGTCGCTCACAACTACGGCAGCAGCAAGGAACAAAGAAGACCTGCCACTTTGCTCTGGATGCCTGGAGGTAAAAAAGGGAAAGCTAGAACCTCCAACAACAGGCTCCATTGCAGTACTTACATGCTGCTGTTTGAGACTGCAAAGGATCTCAAATAATACAAAGGAGAGCTATAAGCATTATTTAGTGGATTGCGGCTTATGTCATACAGTTTTATATATTTCTATATATTTTTATTTTTTTATGTTGAATGCTTTCTATTTTTGCCTTCTTGTTATGAAACTCCTGCACTATTACATAAGATGCCTAGAGTCCCACTATGGAGGGTCTTCTGCCTATAACAACCACCCACTGTTCCCTTAGTTTTAGATGCACACAGCAGTACTTATGTGGCCGCCAGGTCTTATACTGTACCTCCAAACAGTAAGGGCTTATGCAACAGACAGGAGATCACTAGGTAATAACTGGAGTAGTAGTGTATAAGTAACAGTAATGTGGCAAGGAGACAGTTAACTACAGTACTGACACTAGTTTTGTCCAGTACACTGGAGCAGGTAGCAGCAAGGGTATAATATGCAGACAGAGGATATGAACATCATGTAGAGTAATGCAATCCTTGAAGTGCAGAACAGTATTTAACCACAGAGGAATGCAAGTAATGGACATAGGATAAAACAATCCTCGTGAAGTGCAGCACAGTATTTCACCACCGGTGAAATGCTAGTAATAGAACACTCAGATCTGCAGCAAAGTCTTCAATGCAGTAAAAACACACAGTCACTTTTATTGCAGCAGCAGTAGCATAACACAGCAATCCCACTATAGAAAGGCAGTGGTATTTTAAAAGGTGATTCCAGCAAGGCACAGGTGGATTGCTCAGCAGATAATGCATGCACAGGTCACACAGCAGTATTCTAATGCTGGACATACACTATACAATTATCTGCCAGATATCTGTCCAAGCTGGCTGGTTGGAATTAAAACCTGGGAGCAAATGACAATCAATCATATGGTTTTAAACACTGAAAACAAGACAAAAAAAACAATTGTTCAAATTGGTTAAATTCGTGTGTTTTAACTAGGGGTGAGCGGGTTCGGTTCTACTCGGTTCCGTTCGGTTCTTTTTACCGAATCTTATTGGGTTTCAGGTGTCACGAGTTTTGGATAGCCAATAAGATTCGGTAAAAAGAACTGAACGGAACCGAGTAGAACCGAGCCTGCACATCCCTAGTTTTAACCAATTTGTCTGAATGACCATATTTGTCTGTTTTCCAGTGTTTGTGAGCAAATGGTTGATTGTCATTTGCTCCCATACTGTACATTACCAGATTTTCATTTCAAACTGCCAGATTGGACAGATATCTGACAGATAATTGTATAGTGTATGCCCAGCATAAGGAGTGTATATCAGCAGGGTAAATGCACAGTAGTGATACACTTGGCTGAGTACTTTCTTCAGGAAGACAGCTAGGGACTCAGGAACAGCAAAACATGAACAGGGACTGAATGACAAGGCTCCAAGAAGACTATCAGCGGCAGGAAGTGTAGGGCTGGCTGTAATCTATCAGAAGCAGGGACCAATGAGAGCAATCCCTGCAGAGAGCCTCCCTTAATCACAAAATGGTCTTCTGCTGAGCTGCACACAGACTGACAGACAGGAATGCAGCAATGAGCTGCAAAGACACACTGAGCTGCTTCTCATAACAAGAATATTTACCCATTTCTTGAAACCACCCAGTGGGCTGTCACAGTAATATTTTGTTTGACAAGTGTAACTTGTCCAGATATCTGTAGTTAAGTGATAGCCAGTACAAAGGCATTTTCTAGGAAAGAATAACTTTTTATTTAACGGCCCGGTACATGTAAGGAATTTCTGTTCTGGCAATATAGAATTGAGGTGGAAATTGGTAGCGTGGACACATGACCTCAACTAATCATCTAAAACTAGATACATTGATGGCAGATATTGGATGCAGATTTAAAGTTAACAGAGACATCATAGCTTCATTTATCTGCTGTGCAAAAGGATAGTGGCTGTCATACTTGGTTCCTCTTGCAAATGTTTATTTCATATACGATTGTGTGAAACATGTAGACATATTCTTGGTCCATTTGTGTGATGAAGATTCCACCCCCAGCAGCAGCAGCAGCTCTAGCGCGCAAGAATTCTACTTAATAATTGTAGATTGGTGAGTCAGTTTGCCTTTGCAAATTGGATGCAGGACTACGTCCATACATTAATGATGAGATTTAAAATGAAGATAGTGGCAATGGAGATTGCATGTTCTGGTATCTATACATTCAGCTGGTAGCTGATGTGGGACTGCTTCTTATTATCTTATGTGATTTTCCAGATTTTGATAAATAATTTTAATTAATTCACTGCAAATGAGATAACATGGAGGATGAGCCTAGATGGTTAACGTCCCTACCTGGAACAGATGCCTTGACAAATTTTGGCAGGATTTGGGTAAAAATGATTCCACATAGAAGAGGTGGCTATTTTGGTCTTTTGCCCAGACATGATGCCTTATCAATGACAAGAACTGCTGCTACTGGTGGCTGACTTACTTTGGCTCAAACAACATCTTCCTCATGAATTTTATCAACATGCTCTTGGCCAACACATTCATCAACATCCTCATTAGTGTCAGATACACAATTATCATTCTCATCCTATTGCTATTCCAAAGTAGCATCCTCAATCTCTATGTATAAAGTTTAAACCATCATCATCATCATTACTACTTCTCATCCTCACACTTGCAGGTGTTCCAGAAATGGAGGAATAAGGCCTTTGTAGGATTACACTGTCAAAATCAGAAATATCAGACTCACACATAGCACTCGTGGACACCCTTAGACTCTCCTTGGGGATCTGTGAAGGTTGTTAACACACAGTTATTCTTCAGCCTTATTGTTCTTTTTGTACACTGATTTGCCTGTTTTAGAGGCGACATATCCAGGCTCAGAGCAAAAAGGTGGTGCACGCAAGGTTACAGAAGATGACTGACTGTGTTTGGTCCTGGCTTTTGCATGATTAGAAGGCCAGCACCTTGTCACCACCAATTTTGCAAATTGTCCCTTGCAACCCATAGCGTTGCACAAGAAAATTACCTATTTCAGGTATCATAAGTCTCAGTAATTTGTGCCATCCACTATATTTGCCTAAGACTGATGTTTGTTTACAGATAGGTCTGAAAATATATTTTACTTTAGGTGCCAGTTATTGTATACGTTGACTTCAATAAGGGTGTGTACACATTTAATTTTTACAGGGTCATAACTTGGGGTGTGCAACCATTGCTGCTGCACAATCCCTGCCCTTTGGCACTTACTTCTGCGTAGCAGGGTGCCAGAACTGCACAGAGCATCTTCTAGGTGCTCCGTGCACTGCAATGCTTCAGGGTGCTGGCTGGTCCCACCCTATATGTGGAAAGGGAGCCGGACCATCTCAGGGTGCATTGAAGTACTGTTATGGCAGTGCCTGTTTCTGATTTGCTGAATTTTATGGACCATTCCAGCTAATAGCACTTCATATATTATGTCATGCAGAGCTTCCTGATGAGATTATTAATTTGTAATGAAATAATAATTTGTTATTTCCACGTGGATTACTGCAGGAAATAACATTTTGATTGGATTGTAAAATGATAGATGTAGAATAATTTTTGATTCATTACATTTTATATGGAAAATGAAACTTACACATTTATTGACAGCATTGTCATGACAGTATTCTCTCTTCCTTACGTTATATTTTATACTGATAGGGTAATGCAACATTTACTACTAACACTGCCAAGATGTCTTTATCCTATCGTTGGGTGTAAGTCTACACATTTGATGTTCACCTGTTGCAGAAATAATGCTTTGTTTTTAACTGGTTGTAACTTTAAATTTATATAACTAAACATAAAACATAAGTGCGCTTTTCTGTGACATCATTTTTAATGCATATATTTGAAGCAAAATGTGTGATACAACAAATAATGCTTTTGTCCTTTATAAAATTAATAAAAAAAAATTCAAAATTTGTTTCTAAAAATTATATTTTTTTTAGGCAAAAAAAGCCATTTTAAATTATTTACAACTTAAGCATGCTAAATATAGGCAAATACTGTGTACTTTATACATATTTTTTTATGAATAATTACATACAGTAGTTGATAATGAACAAGCATCTATAACATATTTCAAGTATGTGAATTATTTTATGATAAATATAATCGGAGGAAAACTGAAATAATGTTATTTATACTGTACATAAAAATGCAGTGTTCTAAAATATGTTTTGTGTTTTACTTTTTAAAGATCTACAGAGGGAAGTGCTATCACAACTACATATGATAATTCTATTATATTTAACTCATGGGAAGTACTACTAATAACACTTACATATTGACAGATGGAGGCCCAGAAGGTAACTCAAAGTTGAAACACAGTACAAAACATTGAAATGCTGCTGATTTAATTTATGAAATTAAATTATGTTTATTGAAAATGTCATTCTGGCACACAATTCTCCTTCCATTCTCTCCAAGAGAAAATGGTTTATTTGCAACTCCATAACCAGTTAGTTAACCTTTGTCCTATGATTGTGCATTGAGTTGTTATGAGGCTGACAGCTTCTGAATCCAAAGCACTAGCAGCTCTTTGTCACACTGAGGCAAAGAATGATCCTCAGGCCAACAACGTTTAAAGAAGAGGCAAAATGACTAAAGGATGTAATTACAACTAACCTTGAACCCTTGAATAGTACACAGTCAATTTTAACAAAGAGGCTGTAAACAGAGGTAGTCAACACACACTGCAATGGGATTTTAGTACATAAAGACATTAACAGTTGTTTTATATTGCACAGAAAGCATCATATTGACTCCTGCATGGACACAATGGATATTTTTCAAGCTTATTATGTCTTGATCAATGCATTGGGATTTGTTTAGTCTGGGCTAATAAAGTTATTAACAAATGACATGAACTTATATAGTATATTTTGACAAGTATTTGCAACACTATATTCATTTCTCAGTAATAAAGTACTGTTAACATTCTATAGAAAATAATAGTATACTGTATGTACTATTGCTTAATTGCAATATATTTACTTTTTACATGTTCTTTTTTATTTGGGATATAATATCATTTCAAATCACAAAACTGCACTTTTGATGTATTGGTACTAGAGCTGAGCGGTTCAGTTTTACTCCGTTATGATCGGCATCATATTCGCTATCTGATAAGATAAATCTGAACTAATGCAAACTTGCACTAATTTGGTGAAAACAATCGAGTCAAAACCGAAACGCTCATCTCTAATTCGTACAGTAATAAAAGGTTCAAAGCTATATGTGAAGTATTAAAGTTTACTCCTTACCTACAGTATTGAAGGCAGCTATTTTGTGGGCTATACCAGCATAAATTAAAATGGAGGAATTGAATTCACTGATACATGAAACTGGGCAAGTTTACGTTAATGGTCATCAGACTTATAGGAAGGAGTTCAGAAAATCCATTAGGCACAGCTTCATCTGTTCCTAGATTTAGCTGTATCTGCATGCCTATTTTAGTTTACTGTTTGGCTGGGACACGTCCTGTTTTTTTACACAAAAGCTGGCCAGCTTAAGACCCATCCATCCTGTCAGCTAGAGTGAGTATGGGATGTGGGAAGTCAAAACAGCAACAGCGGTGTCACTATCGCCTTCATCACACCCATAAAGGCATTAATTAGTGTTTCTTTTATTTGCATCGTTAGACAGTGAATTCGATGTTTCTGTGACTTTTAATAGAATTTTTACTTCTCGGATGTGTTTCAAAACTAAACTAATGAATCCAAAAAGTGACGTACTGCATCACAACATATTTCTGCAATAATCAAAGCCACATTGTTATCTTTGTTGACTACGTTGTTCCAAGATGAGCGTCCGTTCTTTTTGCTGTAGTCATAATGTTAAAAGATATCAACAGCATAAGACCTGGAGGCTGTAACATTGATGGTGTTTGAAGTGGCAGTAACTCAAGCATCAGCAAGAACAGCCTCTGTTGAGACAGCTCTCCCACACTATACAGCAAGACCAACCTGTTCCTCCCACTGTATATTGGCAAAGTCTACATCTTTGTTGATGAATGAGGTGAAACGTCTGCAGTTGGCATTATGTTATTCACTGTTCCTTTATATGATTAAAATAATAATAAAAAATACTAATTGTGATTAAAATTCAGATTCAAAGCCAATGTCTGTAAAACTCTTCTCATATATGTCAGGAATACTGCCAGTGTTTTTTTTTTCATTACTTACACTGTCATGACAGCAAATGGTGATTGTGTAGTACTATCAAAATTTCATACTAATAACAGGGGTTTAGATATATTTTTCCTTACAGAAGATATATGTTTTGTCACAGTAATATCACCATAAATCCTTCAGGCATAGGCATCTAATCTACGCTATATACTGTAATATATACAGAATCATTTAGTGGATTCTCTTACAAATGATAAAATGTTCCACTATTGGCACTTGGTAGTTATAAAGCAAAAATGAGACATTATAATGTCTATTTAAGTGGCAATGTAAGCCTTCACAACACTGCTGCAATCCCAAGGTTTACCCTGCAAAGTAGTGTGAAGTAAGGATGTATTGTCAGTCAAGTTCTGTGTCTTAAACCTGGATTACCTGTGCATTGGAGTACAATCTGCCCACTTCCTGGGCTGTCCCAAAGTTAAACCTGGAGTAATGTGTGGCCAAGGTAGTGAATGTCCACTCTTTATGGTACAAAGGTCTCTAAGTATATTCACTATATCTGCTCACTTTGGGTATCCAAATGCAAATGCATCCCACGATTATCAGCAGACTATGAGTCTGTACATGTGCTGCACCATGCATATGCAACATGATTGAGATTTCAAGAGTGGACGGTTTGCTCTTGGTATGGTTGCTTCACTGCAGTTGTAAAATTCTAGGTGGCAACTCTGTGGTTATAATAGATCCGTCTCATAGGAGTGTTGTGGGCATATAGCCTGACTGCACTTTTTAAGGCCTGTGGACAGATATAGGAACCCTGTTTCAGATGGATCTCATGACGACGGATGCGGACAGTAAAACAGCAGGAGGCATGACCATAATTGCACGGATGACTGTATACCCTCATTAGCATAAGGTAGTAATTCTAGGTGGCCGTTTTGAATCCGACTCAGAATCAGGCCCTAGGTGTGAATAGATAAGCTATGTGTATATATAACCCAAAGCATTTATTATTCCTTTATGCCTCTGTAATTTTCAGTGACAAAATAAAAACAAATAAATGTTTATTCCCTAGGATCAGAGACCACTACTCCCACATACATAAGCACTTACATTAGATTTATAAGAATCAAAACATGAAGCACTTCACAACCTTCAGCATAAATAGAGACATTCAAATAACAAGCAATGCTCTTAGTGAAATGATTGTGATGAGTATGTCCTTAAACCATAATGGATATTCTTCCTGCTGTTTCTCTATGTTCTCCAGTGTGCAAACAAAGATAAATAACACATGGGTCAAATTGACTCCATGTATTATTCCAGGGTTAAAATATAAAAGAGTGACCCATATAAGCAGTGGCGTAAGTGCATCCCAGATGCCCGGATGCAAGTTATAATTTGGTGCCCCCCCATCACAGCCGCTGACACTGTAATGTAGCAATTCACATGCAGACAGGCTATAGATATACGAAGGCAGCAGCTGATGGTCTGACATAGAGCTCTCCACTAGTGGAGAGCTTCTGAGGTGCCGGAAGGAGTGCCATGTATTGGGCGGCCATGACAGTACACTCCGGGTACATAACTACAGCCCTAAGTGGGGTGAATATGTTGTGGACAATGGAGGAGGTGCTCCTTCAGAGCTGGAGTGCGGGGGCAGGCGCCTCCATTGTCTCCCATAGTTCTGCCTCTGAATATAAGAATGTCACATTAAAAACAAATTTACTGTTCCTACCTTGTAGTTAATTTCCATATCCCCCTATGTTCTTCATATCTCCTTACTGCTCTCAACATACATATAGAATCACCCACACATAGCTACAATAGAAATTGCTAATTTCTCTTCTCAATTACTAATATGGTTTCAATATATATATAGTATCCCTCACCAGCACAAATTTTAGAAAACTAGCTGATGTACCCAGCATTGCCCAGGTTGAAATTGTCAAGTTATTAAGTTTTATTATGTTATATCATCCAAATCCATCCAGTGAAAGGCCCAGAACAGGCTCCTTGGGTCAAGTTCTGCCCAGCACACTGGCCAATGAGCACTGACTGGGACCGAAACCACTCCATTAGGCACCCCAGACCAATTGCCAACCATCTGTGAAGTTTTCATCCAAATCCATCCAGTGGAAGTCCCAGAACAGGCTCCCAAGGTCAAAGTTCTGCCCAGCATACACCAACTGGGGATCCAACCAGGACATCAACCAACTAGTATGTCTTCTGGGATCCAATGTTACCACTCTGTGAAGTTTTTGTCCAAATCTGGGACCCCAATCACTCCATTAGGCATCCCAGACCAATTGCCACCCCTCTCTGAAGTTTTCATCCAAATCCATCAAGTAGAAGGCCCAGAACAGGCTTCCCAATCAAAGTTCTGCCCAGTGTACACCAACGGGAGGTCTGACTGGGACCCTAACCACCCTAAAACCTGGCCAGGATCCAACTGGACCACCTCGCTTTTTCATCCCAATTGGTGCAGGGGCGTCTGAATACATAACCAGACAAGCAAACAAACAAACAAACAGACCAATTAATTTTATATTTAAGATGTACTGCATTGTGGTCACTATTTTAATTACTCTATTTTCAGTCTTTAAGTGTCTGTACAACTGCAGACTACCTGTTGTAAGTTTGTAACCTGCATTAATAATTTAACACATAAGCCAACTCCCTTCTTCCCTACACACAAAGCCTGCTCAGGTTTTCAGTGATCAATAGTCGGCTGCCAACACAGTGAGCATTGGATCACTTTGGTGATTTGATCGGTGGCAGTGGTGGGATGCCTTGGTCTCCTCCCATTTCCAGTTTGGACTGGTGTGCCCCTTGGTAGCTGCCTAGGCTGCATATGGCTTGGACTACCTTTCCACATGTGTAGCCAATGAAATCAGTGACAACCACCTCAAAATAAATTGTACTTACAATAAATACATGTATTGCATGCTCTAAATAGTAACGTGTACTATAAATTTACTTTTTGCCTTTTCAATCTTGCATGATCACTCATTGATCCCCTGTTATAGGCATATTAGTGATTGGAGGGGTCTGTGTATGATTTTTTTAGAATGATGGTGTATACACTGATGATCACAAAGGCTCTGCACAATGTCAAAGCCTTTGCAATCTCCTGCGCCAATGTCATCTTTCCAAATTTATCATCTGAAAGATGGCCACTAGCAGCTGGTATAGTGGTGTCCTGCTACTCGGCACATAGTGGAGCCTGTTATGGTTGTAGGGTGACACTGCACACCCTTCAACAACTGAAACCTAGATAGATTAGTTACTAACTATATACTTTCATATTAAAAACACTCCCACATTTAGTGATGTTTGAAACATACTGTATGTTTCTACAAAATCAAAATGGTAATTAAAACGTCTCTGTACATATGAAAATAAATTTGTTTGGAGTGTACTTCCACATTTTGGTTCAGACCTCATTGCCTCTTTCTGTTCTCACAATGATATACTTTCTTATTTGTGATTAGAGCTTTGTTCTCATGCACATCAGTGACCCTGAACCTCCTGAAGTATGAACACAATAAAAAAAACTCTACATCATTTAATTCCAGCATTCTAATTTCACCTGTTAAAGCAATGTGTGAGTGCTGTGAAATACAGACATCCATATCAGTCCCCAAAGTATAATATTTCTAGATTGAGAGAAGAAGCGTGGGAGGAATCATGGAGGTAGGGGTGAGAAAAGGTTATAAGAGGGGAGGAGAGATGATGGTCAGAGGTGGGGTGTAGTGATCGAGCTGGGGTATATCCCATCATGAAGTCAGAAAAGTACAGTAAGGAAGGGAAGCACTGCAGAGGTTTTATTCTAGTTCAACTTAATTCAAATTTTCCAAGTATTTTAGGGTCATCTTGTAGTATTTACATTCAATGCTTTACAGTGTTTCTCCATAGAATTATGTATATGGGACTTAAAATATAATTGTTTTTATTTATTTATTTATTTTGTTTCTACCATTTAAGAAAAAAAAAATCTCAATTTCAGTATGACCATGAATGGTTTACAAAGTTTGTACTCACCACAGCACTTTGACGGCATAGTACAGCTGTGTTGAATGCTTATGATTGGCAGTAGTGAACATACAACTAAATTTGCAGCCAGACACTGTAACCTATTTTATTTAACCAGCATTTCAGTATTACACTACATGAAAAGATTGCTTGTTCTTAAAACTAGTTTAATATTGTGGTATTGTGAATGTAAATATACCATATAGGTGAAATAATGCAAAGTAAAACATAATAATAATAAAATATAATAATAATAATAAGAATAATAATAAGAATAAGAATATAATAATAATAATAATAATAAAAATTATTCGCTATATTCTTTATAAAAAAAAAATCCAGTCTCTAATACCTATATAATATCATGCAAATGTCAAAATCTGAATGTCACCTTCAAAGACACTTTCAAGTTAGGCATTCCCTTTCTAAGGAAAAAATAAACAATTTTATGTATGCGTGATTGATGCCAGTCCAATTAATAAAATCCTTCTTTTCTTTTTTCCCCTATGCTTTGCTCTATGGAAGTTTCCCTTTTGAAAATGAAAATCAGAGACTGAATGAGATAAAAGGTCTATATTGTTTCCTTGCAAATTTTACAGTTTCATTTTTAATTTGTGTTTGGATGTGAGGATCTGGGTGCAGATGGTGTGATAGTCCACAGTATGTTCTGAGAACCTGAAATGATAACAAAGATATGCAAATGAAGAACATTATTTGGATGGAAGCCAAGATATCCAATTTTACAATAGCTAGAAAACATATTCATGTGCCCAGCAAATTGCTCTGAGAACCACCAGGAAATGTAACATTGCCAAAGCAAATTATATTAATAACCTAAATGCTTCCTATTAATCTATTAGCTAGTTGTATTCCTACTCATTTGAATCTGGCATTCACATGCTACTCATTGGTGGAGAAACATAACTGTACATATGCATTCATGGCTCATCTAGCTCATGTTTTATGAATTAAGAAGACAAACTATATGCCTGTATAATGTATTAACATCCAATCACAAAAGAACATTCAGA
Source organism: Taudactylus pleione (assembly GCA_031769625.1). NCBI lineage: Eukaryota > Metazoa > Chordata > Amphibia > Anura > Myobatrachidae > Taudactylus > Taudactylus pleione. The sequence continues at coordinate 10,934,722 of JAUIMM010000608.1, read as the reverse complement.
AAATATTGCATTTAAATGTTTTTTTTTGCCCCAGGGCTTTTAAATATATTAGATATCAATTATGGAAATATTCTTGAGTACAGAACAATTAGTTATTATGGAAATTCAAAACATCATTTGTTTCAATACATGTACAGTAGTTAGCACTGCTACCTATCTTGGTGTACAAATACACAGGCAATCATTGCCCTCTTAATCGGTGTATTTGTATTTTTATTTATAACATATTGGTGCAAAACATAATATGCTTAGATACTTGTCATTATTGTCATTACTCATATGTACAAATACAAATATATTGTGCAATATCAACTGGTGCATTGGTAAAAATGCAGTGACTGTTGCAAAGCTCAAGTATTGTTTGGTATTTGTCATTAGTCACAATACCTACAGTATATACATTACATGTAAAAATGCAAATATACATTGTAATTTCTATTTGTGTATTTGTTTAAATACAATGACTAGTACAAAGCACATCACCTACAGATGCAGTTCATTGAGATCTCAACCAGTGTATCTTTTTTACAATACACTGACCTATGCAGAACTTCATTTTCTGGTACTTATTATTGGCACCATTACTACAGAGACTACAGTATAATGCCTTTTCATACACTGGATTAGGGCTGACATTCTAAGCTTTGTTCCCTGGAAACCTCAATTAAACCATTGTGCACATACTACACACTTGACAATTGCCATTTTGTTTATGTCACTCTGAAAAAAATTCCAAACCAACTATTTGTGGCATGCAATGATGACTGAAGTTTAACATAATATATGTCTTTTATTGATTGAATTGGGAACTGAATTAAGAACTTTCTTAGTGCCCCTAATAGTAGCATGCACCTTTTTTGTACATTATACTTAGCAATTTTCAGTTGGCTGAGAACATAACTAGGTAGTACATTTTCGACCTCATCTGATCATCTTTGGGCATTTGATGAGAATAAATGTTCATCCTTAGCATCTCTCTGAGGATGACTATCACATCACAATACTACAGTCTCAGCTTTTTAGTATCACAAGTTCCAGATAATGGTGGCTGTAACATCCCTGTAGTTATAGAATTCCCATAAGTATATCATATACAGATAGTTGCCTAGCCAGGTGAGGTTGTAATCTCACCGCCAAGCAAAAAACTAAATACTGGTGAAAAGTCCAGGTTTTTTAAGGAAGGTAATTGAATTAAATAGCTGAGGAACAAGCTGTGAAGCAGCAACCACCATGCTTCATAGATCCAGAAAGAAAAACAGGGAGACAGGGAAGTAAAATACCTACCAAGCCCACAAAGTTATTGGACGGGTGCTAGACTCTCTCAAATTATTGGGAAAGTTTTGATTAAATTCAAGGCAAATATGTTTCTGTAACTCAACAGATCAGCTAGGAAAAGTGGCAAAAGAGTTCTGAAGAAATACAGTAGTACAAGAATGACCATCATAACACAATGTTTCTGCCAATCCATGAACTCTACCAAACCATTAAATTGTTACTTTGCTCCAACTTTTAAGGTCATATAGTAGGTGATTATTTAGAGAGGTTTATTTCCAAGTGTACTGTATAATGTGTCCATGGAGGCCATGTTTTAGAAGAACTAGTACTATCTGTGTACAAAGTGAATGTTCTTCATTCTGGGTTGGTTCGCAATTTACAGTAGAATACTCAAAGAATTGATTGCAAACTGAGTGTAAAGAGCTAGTACGCAAGAACAGCATGTGATCCACAAGTAAAATAATCCCTTTTAATTCATGTTAACAATCTTGATATGTAGAATATTTTAGATAGCTGACACCGTTGGGCCAATTGCCAAAAGAGGAGGGTCAGATACAGAGGACAATTATGATGATTTAATTTCTTTATGCTAAAAATGGAGATTGTTCTCGGCTATTGGAGATTTGAAATATGTCTTTAAGACATAAATGAGCAGGTCCAGCTAAGGCCTCTCCCTCTTTAGTGCTGATATGCACGTGGGGGTCCCATATAAATTGGTGTTTAATATCAAATTTAGAATGCAATTGCTGTTATCGCAGACTAAACAGCCATGGATAAATCCAAACTTGTCTTTATGAACTTCTGTTATAATGGATCATTGAAGTATGCTGATTAGCTAAGTTGGAGGCCAGTATTTATATGTCAAGGTTAATAAGAATATAGCTGTCACCTTTTGATGATTTTTTAAGATCTGTTCAATGTATTTGTATAACTATTAAGTTAAATATGATATTTTCTGAGGGGAAGATGTACTGTCTAAGGACCTGATTCAGAGCCGGACGCTCTGACCAGAGCGCTCACTCTGAATCAGGGCCCTCCTTCATGAAAATGGAGCGGCCTCCTGGCTGCTCGTATAGCTGTGGGTAACCACCCACAGCATATGCGAGTGGCCAAAAAGATGGTCGCGATGGTCTTGACCATTGCGACCATCGGACTTGCGACAGAGACCCTGCGGTAGGGTCTCCCTGCCACAAGCCCTGGAGTGATTTTGGCTCTATCAGAGCCAAAATCATTCCCACTGACATCACTAGTGATGTCAGTGGGGCCGGCTTCAGACGGTAGGCGTTCCCATGGGAACGCCTCCGTCTGGCAGGCACGCCCCCTGGCACGCCCACCAAAGGGGGCGTGCTGTCAATCAACATCGACAGCACGCCCCCTTTGGTGCGAGACCCAAAGCGATGGAAAGCCCGTCGCTCCCCGGGTCTCGCGCATGCACACGACGGAGCTCTCTCCGTCGCGTGCGCATGCGCAGTGGGGAACATCGACCCACTTGCGCGCGTACTGCCGCTCGCGAGTGGGTCTGAATGACCCCCTTAGTGCAATATATTCTGGTTACAAAGTATCTTCAATTTGGGACCATCTTTTGCATAAATCTGGGAGAACTCAAGATCCAATAGCTTCTGCAAAGTAAGAATGACCAGATTCATGTTTATCTAGAAGCGGCTACACAGTACAATCAAACCAATTTATATTCACCATACACTTTACAGAGCACTCCCAAACATTTGGGTAATTACACTTGTATTTGTAGCTTCAAATAATAAGAAAACTTCTCTATTATCAGTATAAATTCCTCACTACATAGCTATTATAGAAGTTTCAAACAAGGATCGAAAATTAATTTAATAATCTTCAACTTTTGAGGCTTATTCGCTGTTTTCTACACAATAGATAATATATCTAATTAAGCACAATCATCTCATTTTATAGAAACAAGTACCCATGTTATCATCACCCTTAAATATTCCATTTATGAATACAGGTCTGACTAATAAGGACTACTCCCACATTCCTATATTTTGAGCCTTTCATGACTTATCTTCATAATTTTTGTTAATACATAAAGACCACTTACAAATTTCTCATTTTGATTTTATATATTCTTTATGTAAAATTATATATTTTCAACTTTGTTTAAAATTAATTGGTACATAATCTTACATAATTTTATTATATGTATGAGTTAGACTGTTTTTGATAAACATGATAAATACCTGAGAAAACAATAACAAATATCAATATACTGTATCATAAAGTGTCTTCCTAGAGCTCAAACCAACCAAAAGCCATGATATATCTTGATGCAGTATTTCTAGTTAAGTTCAGTATAGTCAATCATCTGGTGTGAGTTATAAGGAATATATACACAGCATTTCCATCTAATTCCATGCCAGCATAAACTCCAACATCAGATGCATTCTGTTCTAATGAAAGACGCTTCCATAGTTACATTTTTTTTTGCTTTATTGCTAATAAGGTAGTAAAGTAATACTTTTCGGAAGAAAAATAATGTACCTAATTGCTGGAAATATATTAACTAAATGGCAGCATCTTGACCAACCTATTCATAACAATAGCTGCCACTTTATAAATAAATACTACTAATAATAGTTAAGCTTGCTTTTGATCTAAAAATAAAGTAGTATTCATATTAAGTACAGAACTTATCTCTTGTACTAATTCATAATATCCTATATACAGGGTGTTTCTCCAAACTGTGTGGTACTGTATACTGCGCAAAACAATATCTTACCCTCTTTATTACCATTCTTTAAAAGAAAGTATATTTCTGTTAAATTGAAAGAGGAACTTTAGCATTTGGAGGAATTAATCAAATGATAAGTATTAAAAATTGTGGCTTTTTGCATGATCTTTAGCATTTTTGCAGTCGTTGTGAGCAACCCATTGCAAGTCACCATTCTGTAATTTTCTTTAAAGAAATATTGAAATGGCAATTGACCTGCCAAAGAAAAAACACCCCTTCCTGCAGTGGCTGTGCTATTTAGCATACGTCCTGAGTCTCTAGGAGTGGTTGAAAATAAGTAAAGGCGCTTGTACCTATTAATTCCTGGGCAAATGCTAAAATAATCCCAGCATTGATGATTTCTTGGTAGCATTAGTTGGGGGGTACCAGGTTGTTGTGATTATGTCCTGTATCACAAGATATTGGGCAACATGGAACCCTGTGTGTGTGTTACCAGTAAAATACTTTGTGTTTTTTGATTACCAGCATGGTGATCTGCGAATGAACCTTTATGTGTATGTATAGCTGCAAGATGCCATGTGAGGGGGAGGCCGGCAGATTTATGTATAGTCCATTTAGACTGCCAGCAAATGATCCAAAAGACAGAAATGTTAAAATGATCCAGGCTTACCTTTGTCACCAAAATGATACTAACCTAGAGAGTGTCATACATCCCCACCTTAGTGACACCCACCTCTTTGGGAATGTTTGTGTTTGCAGACTAACTTTCATAGACACAAGAACTGGCCCTTGACCACAAGCCAGATGCAGCCACCTGACACCCAGAAAGAGAGGGAATTTCTCCATCTTCTTGCTCCTCCCAGTGAACAGGAGACAGTTCTGTTTTTTTTGTCTTTTTGTTTATAGGAAATTCATCTGCCTAATACTATCTTTGAATTTCCATTTAATTAATTGTTTTGTATATTGTTTAAGCATTGTGAGTATATTTTCCATATTAAACTTCATTTAATAAGCTTAGTCTTAGGGCCTGATTTAGACCCGGTTGCAAGTGCTGAGCGCTCGCAACCGGGTCGATGGTGGCCCACAGCGCATGTGCACGATGGAGCTGGCTCTGTCATGCGCATGCGCGAGACTTGGCTAGCGACGGCAATCCGTCGCTCCGGGTCTCGCACCAAAGGGGGCGAGCTGTCGATGTTGAGTGACAGCTCGCCCCCTTTGGTGGGTGGGCCGGGGGGGTGGCTGCCAAAATGGAGGCATTCCCATCAGAATGCCTGCCATTAGGGGGCGGCCCCACTGACATCACAAGTGATGTCAGTGGAGAGCTTCCGGCTCTGTTTGAGCCAAAAGCTTTATGGGGCTTGCGATGAACGAGACCCTACCACAAGGGTCTCGTTGCAAGCCCGATGGTCGAGATGGTCTTGACCATCGCGACCATCATCATGGCCGCTCGCTATAGCTGTGGGTGGTCACCCACAGCTATGCGAGCGGCCAAGAGGCCACTCCAAATAAAAGCCCGGCTCTGAATCAGGCCCTTAGTGATTCTTATTGGATCCATTTTGCCTGTGGATTATGTTATTATTTGCATAATGATAACTGGGACAGACATAAGGTCCAAATATAGTTGTTTGTAAAGAATTTAAGGATTCCTATTTGAACTGAGGGCCTGACTTGGGAATATAGTGAGATATCTCTCTCAACTGTGAACCTGAACAAACCATATTGCAATACAAGGGGTGTAAATACATAATTTTTTTTACATGTGGGGTAAATACTGGCTGCTTTTGCATGTTGCCCACAAATACTGCACAGCTTTATTATTACTCTACAAATTAGATGTCAGTTTGGAAACATTCCTCCCAAATCGAAATCTCTCTGCACATTTTTAATCTGCCCCTTCTGCAGTGCAGCATGGTTTCACCAAGAGGATCAGTTGAGAGAGATATCTCACTCTATTCCCAAAGCTGAATCAGGCCCAGAGTCACTTAGTGTTGGCAGAGCCTTAGAATTAATAATAAGTGTGTGAGATAAATGGGCAGAATAATAATTTTTAGACAGACTAGGTGTTTTATTATTAACTCTGTGTCACACTAACATCACACAAGTTGATGTGAGTGTTGATCGTGACAAGTTATTGACAGTGGTTAGAGATAACGATCTCTTAGAACCAGGTCCATGACACAGGGTAAAAAAAAAGTGTGCCTCCTTAATAAATAAAAGTAATATGTATGTTCCCTTAATAAATAAAAGTAAAATCTGTGCCCTCTTTATAAACAAAATAAATATATGTTCACTCTTATATGTTAAAATAAATATATGTGCCCCTTTAGAGCTTCCCGATGCAAATGCGTTAAGATTTGGCAAGCCCATTTATTTTATAGATGGTCACCCAATCAGAAGTGATCTTACAATATTCACTGCAGTTTTTCAAGATTCCATTCTTTTTTCTGCCTAAGCTGATGACTGTATATAATAAGGATAATACCATTACTTTTTTATTCCTAACCCTTACAAATGTATTTTGTTATATTAATATTAATTGTATTATCATTTAGCTATACTTATAATGTATTTATATAGCACCAACACATTATGCACACCTTATAGAGAGACAATTTGTGATTCACATCAATCAATGGGGTAGATGTATTATAGCAGCACTTAACGTGTCGCTATAACGCTTCCCGCTTCGCCTCTTTACCGAGGTGAAGCAGGAAGCACTACCGATGAGATGTATAAACATCTCATTGGCCGGAGAGGGGGAGCGTTAACTTCCCCCTCCGGCGCTACCCGTTAGAGACAGCAGCGCATCAGCCTAGTGCTGATGCGCTGTCTCTTCCCGGCCAGCTCCACTGAGCATGCGCGGGATCTCGCAAGTATCGCAAGATCCCCACGTGGTGCCCTGGAGCTGGTAGCCGCCGCAGCAGGGACAGCGCTGTCCCTGCTGTGGAGATAGGGCAGCGCCAGGCTGTAGCTGTCGATAACGACAGCTACAGCTGGCCGTACGGTCAGACGATCTGACCATTCGTACATATCCCAGGCTACCAGCGCTGCTATCTTGTAGATAGCAGCGCCGATAATGACAGGGGCGCATAGCGCCCCTGTCATTTACCACCCAGACCCCCGATCATACATCGGGGAGAAGCGGTATCAGCGCACATATCATGCACCGATACCGTTTCTGGGCTTCATACATCTACCCCAATGGCTTATAGGAGCTTACAGTCTAAATTCTACAGGGAGCATCTATGGGTTTAAAGTTGAAGCTCTACCACTCTGTCCACAACAACAAACAGATAAAAAATATTTACTTTAACCTTCAGTCTATGCAAAATATACATTGTATAACAATGTTTAAACATGAATATACATTATACACTCTTGATGACAGTGTCCCATTAACATTTGTTGATGACACATTAAATTGCCTACAGCTTTTATCCAAGATTCAACAGAAAAAGCTGTTTCTAAATTGTTTTCAAAACATATTTAGAAAGTAAAGTTGGATATTATTGATTTGGTGAAAATTGATTTCCATTTTTTGAAAGTAATTCAATATAAAAAAAAACATTTTAATAAACATACTTTTGACAATTCTTCTGACAATATAAGTTCATGCAATTCTATTTGTTTGTGTATGTAGGCTCTAAACAGACTAACATTCTCCAAATGTCAATCTCTGCTACATTGTTTATCTCCTTAAATGCAACTAATTGTGTGTTAGTCACAATTTATAGTTCAAATTAATTGATGAATTACTGTTTGTACTAGTGATTACTATGCTCATTATGATTCATGTCTATATTGCAAATTCAGTGTACCTAGTTGATGCAGAGGTAGATTTATCAAAGGTTGGTGAGAGATAAAGTAGAGCGAGATAAAGTATAAATCAATCAGCTTCTAACGGTCATGTTACAGGCCTTTTTGAAAAATGACAGTTAGGAGCTGATTGGTTGGTAATTGAGGGTCTTAGTGCTAAGCCTTGGAATGAGATAAAGTGAACAGAGATAAAGTGCCAACCAAGCAACTCCTAATTGTCACTTCGCAGTTAGCAGATGATTGGTTGCCATTTTATCTCCATCCACTTTATCTCTCTTCAAGGCTTAGCACATCTCACCCACAGTACATTCCAGTTAACTAAGACCTCAGTACTTATTAGATAAATGTTGATGACAACATGATTTTATGTATTGTATAATGAAATATGCACATGTTGTGGTGATTTTGTAGATACCTATTAGAAAGACATATAGTCACAGTGTTTTTTTTATGCTTGATCAATCACATTATATATTTTTCTCGTCTATCATATCTGCACTAGCAGATCAGAATTTAAACTGCCAGCAATACAGCACACTGTGATGTGAGTATGCACTTCATTGACACAGAAATGCAATGTAAAGAGCGTTTTTAAAAAAATACCTATTTTATTGTAAAATTTCTTTAAAATCTCATAATTCTACTTTATTCACTTTATTAATTAGGTTGCCCATCTTACAACCCTCTCTAGTTATCCTATGTTTTGTTATAATGTGGTGCCCAAAACTATACTTCATTTTAAAGATGTGATTTTAACGATTGATGTAAACAATGTTAATATTATGTTCATGTGCTTTTATCCCACTTTTTGTGCACCTACCCTTTAATTTTCCTTTGTTGTTCGTGCTTGACAGTCTGGGCTCATACACAACTTTCTACCAACTAGCACTGAGTGCTTTTCCAATTTTTTTTCTTACATTTGTACTACATGTAATGTGTAAGTAGCATAGTTATCACCACGGCCTAGGTGCATAAAATAAAGACATTAAATTTTATCTGTTGAGCCAAAGTTTGCCATTTTGTATTATTGTTAAAATGTTACTATTCTACTTGATGTGAATAATCTATATAGCTTAGTGTTATTGGCTCTCATATGATGTACTAAACTCTGGGAAGTGAGAAATTGTAATGTAAGAAACTACCAAACAATTAGCTCCTAACTGTCAAGTTACAGGCTGTGTTTGAAAAATGACAGGAGCTGATTGGTTAGTAGTTCATCACTCTCCAATTTATAACTTTCCAGAGCTTAGTGCATCTGGTCCCTTATGTACTAGACTGTTATGTGGAACAGTATTGAACACTTTTGCAAAATCCAGTGATATCACTTAATTTGAAGTCCAAAGATCAAGTTTGAAACATACCACCTAATAAATACACATCATATTTGTTTGGCATGACCTCTTTCTTGAAAGCATAATGACACTATATTAAAATCACATCCCTAAGGATTATTTTTTTTTTTTACCCATGGCAGACTCACAGATGTATGTATAATTCCCTAGTTCAGATTTTTCTTTTTTAACCTTTATAAAGATTGTTATCACATCTGCTTTCAAGCAATCTTCTGGCACTGACCTGGCTATGAGAGAATATATAAGTATAACAAACCCTAGATTATCCGTTATAGAACCAAATTCATAGAAACAGAGAATTTGGCTGTAGAAAATTATTAGTCTGATAACCTCAGTCCTTCTTTGATACCTAGGTGTTTTGATTCAGGATAGTTCTATTCAAATCCCATGTATGTTTACATTTCCCTCCGGTATCTAAAGATACCTGCAATTTTAAACATATGGCAGTATCAAGATATAATAAGAGTAAGACAACAAGTCTTGCTCTCTGCAGAGCACAACCACCAGTAGATGAAAAGCCAATCCGAGTGGTTTGGCAAGCTGCATGGCTTGATAATTGTGTACTGAACATTGATTCATTTACATTGTGGCTCCTAATGAATGAGAAAGTCACATTGTTGCCTTATATTTTTTAGTTGAAATCTGTCACAACTTCAGAACAGAAGAAAAATTATTATGGATTTAGGAGACTTAGGGGTCTATTTACTAAGCAGTGTTAGGAGAAGTGAAAAGTGAAGAGTGAAAAGTGATAAGGTGCCAGCCAATCAGCTCCCAACTGTCATTTTTCAAACACAGCCTGTGGGATGGCAGTTGGTAGCTGATTGGCTGGCACCTTATCACTTTTCACTCTTCACTTTTCACGTCTCCTAACACTGCTTAGTAAATAGACCCCTAATAAATAGATAACGCTGTAGTGCTACCTCTGCTCACAATGATGTTGTGTGTCAGAGGTGTGTTGTGCACAGATGTGTAAGAAACAATCAGAGCCCATATGTGGAGACCAAATATTAGAGCTAAATTACTTTCTAGACCATTTTTTTTTTTTTTAAAGTTGTATGTGCTGGTTACAACATCTATATCAATTATAGGGCTTAAGGGCCTGATTCATCATGGATAGCAATTACAACTGCGTACGCAGATTGGTAATTGGTGCAAACTGCGCATGCGTATGCTACGAAGTGCGCGTGCATTAGTTAGCAATTTCTGAGTAAGGTCAGACCTGTTGTAATTGTGTGTGAGGGGCCGATGTTTCTCGACGTTCCCAATGTATTCTCAGGACTGCAAGGTATTACAGATGTGCAAAAGCGGTAGTGGGTGTCTCCATGCTGGCTTTGGGTGTCTCTATACTAGCTTTGCTATTGCAGTAATTAGCATATTGTTGCAGCAGACCTGTGTGTGTAATCGCAGCTGAGATCGCAATAGCGATCTGTAGTGAATCGGGCCCTAAGTCAGGGATGGAAGCAAACCTGATGTCCGATGTTTGTCGATCTGCACATGTGCAGGATCTGTACTGAGCATGTGCAGATCTCTGACAGTGACAATGGATGCAGTGCCCCCTAAACTGCAGCATGATTAACATGTGACTATTTGGGGTCGGGGAAGGGGAGTCAATGGCTACTGTTACAGCACAGGGCCCCAGAGACCCCACTCTGCAGGCGCCCCTGAGATTGCCACTATAAGTTGCTAAGATTTAATACCTAAATGAAAACTGAAATGACCAGTTCTGTCTGGTGGGTGCGGGTGGTTCAAGACAACACCTAAAGGTCTTCAATTCCAGCACAAACAAGCACTTGGGGGAGGAAAGGGCTTTTAGTTGCTCAGAAACTCCTCCACAGACTGCTGGTACCACACCGTTTTCTTGAACTACATATTCCAGCAGGCCCTGGTTGCCAGGACATGCATGCACTTTTAGATCCACAAGCTGAAACTTGTTCTAGCATCCATGTGCAATGCATGCTGGTGCTTGCTACTTCACAAGCAAGGAGTCAATGAATACTTGTTTGGAGTTTTAGTGTCTCAGCAATGCTAAATGTTTTTATTTTTACCATACAGTGATGTGGGCTGGTTTTGTAGAACATCTCCTTCTCACATTGGGCCTGATTCAGATGTCGATGGTATTGCACAGCCGCAAGGATACAGCTGTGCAATACCATCCAGAAAATATATAAATGCTTCAGGAGGTGTTTATAGGGAGCTGGCAGCTTGTGAGGCCAGGAAATCTGTTTCTACCTATGCAGACCCTGTCATTAGAACTCTCAGATAATGAGGGCAACATACCCCTGTTTCTGTGAATGCAGCCCATGCACGCCCCAAAAGCCACAACATGTCAATCATGCTGTGGCTTGGGGGATCTGCGAGCGAAAAATGCAGGACTCATTCTGCACATGTGAAGACCCCAAACAATCAAATTAGTACGTAAACTAGGGGTGGGCAAATTAACGCCTCCCCAGCTTTTATAGAACTACACATCCCAGCATGCTCTGCCATAGTTTTGCTATTTGGCCATGCTAAAACTGTTGGAAGGCATGCTGGGATGTGTAGTTCAACAACAACTGGAGACAGAGCCAGCCGTAAGCATAGGTAAACTAAGCAAATACCTAGGGGCATCCAAGCTCATCTAGGGCCGGCAGTCATCAGAAGTTTGGGGCATGCACTGAGGCATTGGGCACCTGCTGCCAACTGGGGTAGCTGCTACTGCTGCTGTGCAGCATTCATTGTTTGCTGCTGCTGGGCCCGATCAAAACTTTCAGCTGGGCCCGGCAGCAGCAAACAGTGAGCGTGCAGGCAGTATCAGAATAGCCGGAGGCTGTTGCGGGGGTGGGGCGCTTGGTAAGGTAGCAGCTGCAGCAGGCAGCTCACAGCCAGCAACAGCGGCCTGTAGCTGCAGGAGTAAACAGATCCAGGGAGGCTGTAGCAGAATAGCAGATGCTGGTCTATGGAGGACAGCTGCTGCTCATGCCAAGCCGCAGTAGCTCCTCCTCCCATGGGCCTTTGTGGAGTCCAGCATGCTGAGCCTGCACCGACTCCCTGCTGCCTGCCAGCACCACCTCCACAAAGCTACACCCACAAAGTTCAGTGAGGATAATTTAGCAGGAACTTCAAAACAGCAGGGGCAGATGCACAGGCAGCCAGACAGTTTTGAAAAGTAAGTCACTGTGTTATAAAAATGTTTAGCTCAGCACGTAGTGAGGGGTGCTAGCCGGGTGATTGGTGATTGATGTTGGGTGTGGCTGAGATCTGTGCTGCTGGTGAGTAGTACTGAGCTAGCAGAGGGCAGAGGGGTTCTGTATGAGGGCTACTGTGCTGGGTGAGGGGTGCTGGATGAGGATTGTGGTGTGGGAGAGGGGTGATGGGTGTTGTTGGCTGCCTCAGTGATCTGTGCTGCTGGATGAGGGGTGCTGTGTTGGGAGAGGGCAGAGGGGTTCTTTGTGAGGGGTGCTGGATGAGGATTGCTGTGTGGAAGAGGGCTGCTGGGTAAGAGGCGGAACTAGTGGCAGTGCAGTCTGCACATTGCTCCGACCTGGGCTCATTGCAATGAAGAGGCCCGCACCACGCAGCAGTCTGACTGACTCAGTTTACGCCGCTCATCTCTGCGCCATGGGCCGTAACAAAGAAGGATGCCTGGGTAGCTGTATATTTTGTACATTTAGCACATGTTTCTTTAACAATAACCAATAACCATAAACCAATGTGTTATTTTTAGTGTCAATGTATAAACACTAAGGGGGGATTATCTACTAGGGGGCACCAACAAAAATCTTGCCTATGACATCAAATTGTTTAGGGACGGCTCTGGCTGGAGGACCCACCCCTGACATAAACCATCGGGTTTATCTAATAAATCTGAATCAGGCACATAGTAAAATATAAATCTGGATAGTAAAATATATTTCAATGCTACAGTATATTGAAATGTTGACATGTATGTAATCAGATAACTAAAGTAATACATATAGGGCCTAATTCAGTAGTGCACGCAATCGCACTGCTGAAGCAGATTCACGATTATCAGGAATCTGAGCATGCGCAGAACCTATTCTGAGTGATCTCACACATGCACCCTGTATGCCTCTGCCTGACTAACAGAAACGGGGCACTTCGCAATCATTTTCCAGGAGTGGCAAGGCCAGGATCTGTGTCCATGGATGCAGACTCTTGGCCTTGCATGCAGTCCAGCTGGCTGGTTGCAGTGCTGGGATCGCAGATGCAGCAGGAGATGTTAGACCAGGGGTGGCCAACTCGTGGCTCTCGAGCATGAGGCTTTTTTTAGCTTCTAATGCGGCTCCCAGGTTCGCGGCTCGGCAGACCCCCATTATTACTGAGAATACTGGTCTCTGAAGCCATCAGAGACTAAATAAGCCTCTGATTGCTTCAGAGGCCAGCGTTCCAAGTAATGCAGTACGCCAGTGATGTCATGATGTCACCCACGATGTGAGGAGCCCAAGCGTCTGCTGGATCCAGTTAGATCCAGTAGGCGGCGAAAGCGGCAGCGACGGCAGGACTCGGGAGCCCTGATGGCGTGGAGGAGTGGTGTCGGCATGAAGGTAAGTTTCTTCATAGGGGTGTGGGTGGGGAGGGGGAGCTAGTGCTGGGGGCACTTCCTTAGGGGGCACAGCTACAAGGGACAATGTAGGAGGGGCACAACTGCTGGAGGCATTGCTTAATGGGTGCAGCTACAGTGGGCATTGCAGAAGGGGCACAACTACTGGGGGGCATTACATAATGGGCACAGCTCCAAGGGGGCATTGCATAAGGGCCACAACTAATGGGAGTATTGCTTATGGGCACAGCTACAGGGGGCATTGTAGAAGGGGCACAACTACAGAGGGCATTGCATAATGGGCACAGCTACAGGGGCATTGCTTAAGGGCCACAACTATTGGGGCAATTGCTTAGTAGGCACAGCTACAGGGGGCATTGCATAAGGACCACAACTAATGGGGGCATTGCTTAATGGGCACAGCTACAGGTGCACTGCATAATGGCCACAACTACTGGGGGCTTTGCCTAATGGGCACAACTACAGGAGGGCACTGCATATGGGGCACAACTACAAGGGGCACAGCATAATGGGCACTGGCATTCTCAATGTATTTTATGTGGTTCTGGATTTCAATATGTATTTTATGTGGATCTGGCTTGTTTCTGTGTATTTTATGTGAACGTGGCTATTTCAATGTTTTCTATATTGCTCTGGCTTTTTCTTTCACTTCAACAATGAAAAATGTATATTGGGAAGATTACCTAAAAAGTGTATATTCAACGTCCTGGGCTCGCCCCCAGTGTGACTAAAAACGGGGGTGTGATACAAGGTCACCCTCCTGTAAATGTCATTCAAATGCGTACTCACAAAAATGGGGCTTGGCCTAGTTACAGCTAGGCCACGCCTGCGGTGCGCGCATGTTATCGGCTTTCGCTTGACTACATATATTTTTTGGCTATTTGCCTCCGACTGGTTGGCCACCCCTGTGTTAGACAGTATGCATAATCATTAATATTCATAATACCTTCACTGGTAGTCTGCCTTGATGACTGAATTTGAGTAGCACTGTTCTAAGCTGCACTTGGGTATATGAGCACTACATTTTTGGAGTCGTTACTGGCCATAATATATTATGGGATCAATCCAATTACCTGTGAAGGGGGCGAGTTGCCATTGCAAGGGCGTACAAACACCGGCAACGATACCTGAAATTGCACTCCTCGCGTCCCCTTCTCATGCCAGACTCGTACACTTTTTGCTCACAGCCCTACAGTGCTGCGAACAAATATCTGCTAGTTAGGTGGTACCGTACACCCTCCCGCTGTGAGGTAACTTGCGGGTAATTGGATTGACCCCTATGTTACACTAGAACTTCATAAAAGTCAGCTCAGACTTCTCACTTGCAAAGTATCATGTGAATGAAGTTACTGTAAGTTGTGGCTGTCCATCGCCTGCATAGACAGGCACAGTGATACTAAGCTGGAAGCCAAACACTCTCTGTCTTCATGCATAATACATACAAAATAGGTGAAACAGTATGTAAAGTGAATTTTAATTGATTATAATTGTCATTTCATTTAGTGAACTATTGTCTAGAGACAAGGATATCAATTATCACTCTATGGATTCTGTTCTTTATAAAAATAAGCATACAGAGAGATGTGCTCCAGTTGTAGAGATATGTTAATTAACAAAACCGAACATTAAATTAAAGACTTTTAACATATTAATTAATAGCTGTACAGGGTCTGAGTATCCACTTGATAGAGGTAACATCACTGTATCTGATTGAAATGCGGAAAGAATTGTAGGTTGATATCATTTGTTATGTGCTTTGTTAATAAATGTACAGGTAAATGATAAATTAGCTCTGACACTGTTTAAGCACTGTTATCACAGACACAAGAAGGCCCATTCTTTGTGTATGTGAGCCTGCCTCCTGCTCAGCATGCCTGAGAGCAGAGGCTTAGTACCACCTTCTTCTTCCTTTCCTCTTTCCCCAGCTTCCACTTTTGCTTTGATTGACAGGTACTAATAACCTCCGTGCTATAAAGTGCCATGGAGACACTTTATTAGGACAAACAGCCAAGGAAATCTAGGAATGGAGCCAAGTCTGCAGTGAGTTATTATCGGACCTGTATTTATCTCAGCTTTGTAATATTTTTCAGTGATATGCAAATGATGAAATAGATCTTGTTCTGTTGAAGGACAGGTCCCTCTGTTAATTGATCCACTGAGATTTAGTCCAACCTCTTTTTGCTATCAGTAAGTGAAACATGTTACATGAAAGTAACTCTGAGCTGTGTAAGCTTTTTATAAATTTGCACTGCGTTTTCTCCAAGTGTGTTAATAGTATACATTTTTTTTTCTTTTTAACATTTTATGCGAATTTCTTCATTGGAAACAGCTGTTCGCATTATTATTTTTACACTACATATAGGAAGAAAATGTAAAATCATGAAGAAGCTGGTGTTGCATATAAACCCCCATGCAACCAAGCCTGCATTTTGTGCAGATTTTCAGTGGGTATGTAAGACTGGAAAAAACATTATAGCTATGGAATTTGAAGATAACTAAAAGTCCCCTAATTTTATCCTTTGTTGAAAGTCAATAAGATTTCTGCAAGTACAGAGTCGGAACATTTATTTTTAATGCAATTTCACTTGAAGATCACAGAATCTCATTTTATACACTGCATAGTTCAATGTCACTAATATCTATTAAATTGGCCTGATCCATAGCTCTGCGATATCCCAAATGCAGATGGATCTGGAGATTTATTTTTAGCAAGTTGCATATGTGGTGCACCCTGCAAACATAATCATAAGCGTAATAATAAGCATGATCTAATTAAGGTAATGCAATTTTCATGGTGATATAATGAAATATCTTCATTAGTTGATGTTATATTGGTGATTTGATTGCACAATTTTATCTTTCGTAGTGACTAGTTACAGTACTTTCCAAATTCCACTGTAATTTTCTGTGTAATTTCTTTACTTTGTTATGTTCATGGACTTCCCATGCTTTTGTCTTAAATTCATAAATGTTTATAAATGTATAGTCTGCAATCTGATAATGTGACCAGTACTGGATGATGTTGGCCAGCATTCTAGCACAAAGCCTTTGCTGCCCTAAACCCTGTTGAGGTCACTAGTGTCATCTCATACAGCACAGGGGCAGCACAGATGGTGTAAAGGTTAGCATTACTGCCTCACAGCACTGAGGTCATGGGTGCGATTCCCTCCACGGCTCTAACTGTGTGGAGTTTGTATGTCTCCCTGTGCTTGCATAGGTTTCCTCTGGGTACTCCGGTTTCCTCCCACACTCCAAAAATATATTGGTAGGTTAATTGGCTCCTAACACAAATTAACCCTAGTGTGTAAGAGTGTGACATGTGATAGGGAATATAGAGTGTAAGCTCCACTGGGGCAGGACCTGATGTGAATGACCAAATATTCTCTGTAAAGGGCTGTGGAATATGTGTGTGCTATATAAATAACTGGTAATAAATAAATAAATAAAATACACAGAGTCTTACACAGGCTTTTTGATAATGTCATGGAAAGGACTGTAGCAATACTACCATACAATATTAAGGTTAAATTGTGTTTTTGGGCTTCACTTTCTTCAACCCAGTTATTTTAAAATTTCTCTATCCTTGATAAATTCACTTTTAAGATAATAATTGAAGAGGCGAATGGCTGAAGGTGTTATGTTACATTTAGAAGAATCTGAAATATTCACAGTTAAATATACATTTGACATGTATTAGACATAGCAATTTTATCCACAAAATGTATCAGTAAATAAACTACCAGCATTTAAAACAACATTGTTACTGTGATCCCTAGGTCATAACACCTTCATCCATTAAAAAAGTCATTTTTTGGAAAACAATCATAGGAACAAGAACATCAATAACATTAACTTTCAGTCAATTTTCACAACCTCGCAATATTGTTTCAGCATTATTGACCAAAGGCTGCAGCAAGCTTGCTGGTTACACTAAGCGGCAGATCAGCAGCACAAACACATGGCAGTTTAAAAGAACATAGCACATCTATGAAACAAAGTGACACTGCAGTGGCAGATAGGTTGGCAGTTTAATAAACTATACGACCCTAAAGATTTTTTCATTAATCAAGAACTAATAGACTAAAAGTAAAAGCCTAGTAGAAAAAAATATAAGATTTTATCAACACAATTCTCCAAACAGCAACCATGGACCTCAGGCCAGAGCAGGTGACTGCTGCCGGAGAAACGTCTAATAGAAAACTAGATCACCATCAAACGTACACCAAACAACAAATCACAGGCCCGAGGTGCAGGTAATTGGAGTTACTGTAGACTACTCTTTAGTCAAAGATAAAGCATTGATTGATAATGATTATTAGTTGTAACTATAAAGAAAAGTACATTGGAGATATGGAAAAACCTATTAAAAACAAGCATCAAAATGTGAGTTTACAAACACATTAATCCAACCAGCATATCACAGGCCTTAGGATAATAGAAATTGATCATTTTAGTAAGGAATCTACAGAGTACTTGTTTGTATGTAAAGTTTTGATCACTTTAAAACTTCTATAAGATAAGAGTAATATTTAGCACTGCAAAAGTTTGTTAGACGTATTAAAATTCTATAAAGCTGCATTGTCTGCTTCTGCTAGTAGTAAATTACCAGCCAATCTGCAGTAAAAGGTAACTAAAATTAGGCTGAACTGATGTAATTGATGATTTGGTGTTTGCCAATACTAACTGTTACTTTTAAAATTGAGTGACCTGAATTTTATCAATGCTAATGTAATTTATATGAAGTAACTTGCAAATTGTTAACACATTGATTATTATACCTTTAATTCATTGGACCATCCAGTTCCTAACTCTGAGAGTCCTGTAAAATTGGTCATTTTTGACCTCTTGCATCTACCTTTGGGAAGAGGACAGCTGCGGAGCTGAATTTACACTTCATGGGGCCCTCTGGGCCCCCCAACCCATCCCTACAAGAAAAAATAAATAGAAATTTTACATAAAATAAAAATATTCTGCAAGAAATAAAGCATTTTTTAAATTATTTTAATCTGCTGAAGGAACAGGTATTGTGGTGATACCACCATATTACTTGTGCTGTTATTAAAGGGAAGCATTACTGGCAAAAACTGGCATATTATACTCCCATCAGGATTCTTGCCAGTGACAGCAGCAATATAGAGACAGAGAAAAAAATAATTTAAAACAAAAAATTGTCCTTACATGTCATCCTCAGGTTTCTCCACGCCACTTCTGATCGTCGAGCAGCAGCACTCCATTGTCATCAGTAGAAAAGGAGGCAGAAGGTAAGCAGAAAAGAAGGGACAAGTCAAAGGAAAGAAGGAAGGAGGAGCAGGATAAGAGGAACAGTGGTTTGTGAGGGGCACAATGGAAAGGTGAGTGGTGGGGGATAAAAATCAGAATTAGGTGGGGGGACAGACATAAAAGGTGTAATGGAAGACACAGGCAAAAGAAAGAGGAAAACAAAGGCCAGACACACACAAAGATGAAACAGGGACACACTTGGGCCTGGCAAGATATGGAGACATTCACACTTGTGACTGGGGGGGGAGGGGACATGAAAAATAAACACTGGTGACTGGGGGAGCATGGAGACTTACACACTGGTGACTGGGGGGAGGGGAGACATGGAGAAGAACACACTGGTGACTGGGGTGGGGAAACAGGGACATGGAGACATACACACTTGCTTGTGGAGAGAGGGGGACATAGAGACATACACACTGCTGACAGGGGGAGCACATGGAGACATACACACTGCTGGTAGGGGGAGGGGGACATGGTGACATACACACTTGCTAGTGGAAAGAGGGGGTTATGGGGACATACACACTGCTGACTGGGGGAAGCACATGTAGACATATACACTGATAGTGGGGGGGAGGGGGATATCAAGTCATACACACTGCTGGTGGGGGGAGGGGGACATGGACACATACACATTTGCTAGTGGGGGAGTCGGAGATGGAGACAGTCACACTGCTAGTGGGGGAGAGGGAGCACATGGAGACATACAGTATACACTGCTGGTGGGAAGATGGGGACAAGGAGACATACCTACTGCTCGTTGGGGCGAGGGGGACATGGAGACATATACAATGCTGGTGGGTGAGAGTGGGACAAGGAGTCATACACACTGCTAATGGGGAGAGTGGGACATGGAGACATACACATTGCAGGTGGGGGAGAGGGGGACATGGAGACATACACATTGCAGGTGGGGGAGAAGGGGACATGGAGACATACACATTGCAGGTGGGGGAGAGGGGGACATGGAGACATACACATTGCAGGTGGGGGAGAGGGGGACATGGAGACATACACATCGCAGGTAGGGGAGAGGGGGACATGGAGACATACACATTGCAGGTGGGGGAGAGGGGGACATGGATACATACGCATTGCAGGTGGAGAGGGGGACATGGAGACATACACATTGCAGGTGGGGGAGAGGGGGACATGGAGACATACCTACTGCTAATGGGGAGAGTGGGACATGGAGACATACACATTGCAGGTGGGGAGAGGGGGACATGGAGACATACACATTGCAGGTGGGGGAGAGAGGGACATGGAGACACACTCATTGCAGGTGTGGGAGATGGGGACAAGGAGACATACCTACTGCTAATGGGGAGAGTGGGACATGGAGACCTACACATTGCAGGTGGGGGAGAGGGGAGACATGGAGAAGAACACACTGGTGACTGGGGTGGGGAAACAGGGACATGGAGACATACACACTTGCTTGTGGAGAGAGGGGGACATAGAGACATACACACTGCTGACAGGGGGAGCACATGGAGACATACACACTGCTGGTAGGGGGAGGGGGACATGGTGACATACACACTTGCTAGTGGAAAGAGGGGGTTATGGGGACATACACACTGCTGACTGGGGGAAGCACATGTAGACATATACACTGATAGTGGGGGGGAGGGGGATATCAAGTCATACACACTGCTGGTGGGGGGAGGGGGACATGGACACATACACATTTGCTAGTGGGGGAGTCGGAGATGGAGACAGTCACACTGCTAGTGGGGGAGAGGGAGCACATGGAGACATACAGTATACACTGCTGGTGGGAAGATGGGGACAAGGAGACATACCTACTGCTCGTTGGGGCGAGGGGGACATGGAGACATATACAATGCTGGTGGGTGAGAGTGGGACAAGGAGTCATACACACTGCTAATGGGGAGAGTGGGACATGGAGACATACACATTGCAGGTGGGGGAGAGGGGGACATGGAGACATACACATTGCAGGTGGGGGAGAAGGGGACATGGAGACATACACATTGCAGGTGGGGGAGAGGGGGACATGGAGACATACACATTGCAGGTGGGGGAGAGGGGGACATGGAGACATACACATCGCAGGTAGGGGAGAGGGGGACATGGAGACATACACATTGCAGGTGGAGAGGGGGACATGGAGACATACACATTGCAGGTGGGGGAGAGGGGGACATGGAGACATACCTACTGCTAATGGGGAGAGTGGGACATGGAGACATACACATTGCAGGTGGGGAGAGGGGGGCATGGAGACATACACATTGCAGGTGGGGGAGAGAGGGACATGGAGACACACTCATTGCAGGTGTGGGAGATGGGGACAAGGAGACATACCTACTGCTAATGGGGAGAGTGGGACATGGAGACCTACACATTGCAGGTGGGGGAGAGGGGGACATGGAGACATACACATTGTAGGTGGGGGATAGAGGGACATGGAGACATACACATTGCAGATGGGGGAGAGAGGGACATGGAGACATACACACTACTGGTGGGGGGAGAGGGAGCACATGGAGACATACACAGTGGTCGCAGGGTAGGTGGACATGCAAACATACTGCTGGTGGTGGAGATGGGGACATGGAGACATACGCACTGCTGGTGGGGGAGAGGGGGACATGGACACATACACATTTGCTAGTGGGGGAGTCGGAGATGGAGACACTCACACTGCTAGTGGGGGAGAGGGAGCACATGGAGACATACACATTGCAGGTGGGGGAGAGGGGGACATGGAGATATACACATTGCAGGTGGGGGAGAGGGGGGACATGGAGACATACACATTGCAGGTGGGGGAGAGGGGGACATGGAGACATACACATTGCAGGTGGGGGAGAGGGGGACAAGGAGACATACACATTGCAGGTGGGGGAGAGGGGGACATGGTGACATACACATTGTAGGTGGGGGAGAGGGGGACATGGAGACATACACATTGCAGGTGGGGGAGAGGGGGACATGGAGACATACACATTGCAGTTGGGGGAAAGGGGGACATGGATACATAAACATTGCAGGTGGGGGAGATGGGGACAAGGAGACATACCTACTGCTAATGGGGAGAGTGGGACATGGAGACATACACATTGCAGGTGGGGGAGAGGGGGACATGGAGACATACACATTGCAGGTGGGGGAGAGGGGGACATGGAGACACACTCATTGCAGGTGTGGGAGATGGGGACAAGGAGACATACCTACTGCTAATGGAGAGAGTGGGACATGGAGACTTACACATTGCAGGTGGGGGTGAGGGGGACATGGAGACATACACATTGCAGGTGGGGGAGAGAGGGACATGGAGACATACACATTGCAGGTGGGGAGAGAGGGACATGGAGACATACACACTACTGGTAGGGGGAGAGGGAGCACATGGAGACATACACAGTGGTCGCAGGGTAGGTGGACATTGAAACATACTGCTGGTGGTGGAGAGGGGGACATGGAGACATACCCACTGCTGGTGGGGGAATGGGGGACATGGAGACATACACATTGCAGGTGGGGGAGAGGGGGACATGGAGACATACGCATTGCAGGTGGGGGAGAGAGGGACATGGAGACATACACATTGCAGCTGGGGGAGAGAGGGACATGGAGACATACACACTACTGGTGGGGGGAGAGTAAGCACATGGAGACATACACACTGGTCGCAGGGTAGGTGAACATGGAAACATACTGCTGGTGGTGGAGAGGGGGACATGGAGACATACGCACTGGTGGTGGGGGAGTGGGGGACATGGAGACATACATGCTGCTGGTGGGGGAGAGGGGCACAGAGATATTACACACTGCTGGTGGGAGGGTGGGAAACATGGAGACATACAAGCTGCTGGTGTGGAGAGGGGGACATGGAGACATACACACTACTGGTGGGGGGAAGGGGACACGGAGACATACACACTACTGGTGGGGGGAAGGGGACACGGAGACATACACACTACTGGTGGGGGGAAGGGGACACAGAGACATACACACTGCTGGTGGGGGGAAGGGGACACGGAGACATACACACTACTGGTGGGGGGAAGGGGACACGGAGACATACACACTACTGGTGGGGGGAAGGGGACACGGAGACATACACACTGCTGTTGAGCATCCTCAATTTCTATATCTAAACTATCATTATTAGTTTTATTTCTGCTAATCCTCAAATTTGCAGATGATTCAGAAATGGTGTAAGGAGGGATCTTTGGGATTACAGTGTCAGATATGTGAGACTCATACATAGCACTCATTGACACCCTTAGACCCACCTCAGGAATCTGTGGTTAATTGAACACATTGTTTGTTCCTCAGCCTTATTATTCTTTTTGTGCACTGATTTGCCTGTGTTGGTTGTGACACATCTAGAATCCAGTGAGAAGGTAGTGCATGCAAGATTACAAAAGATGTCTGATTGTGTTTGGCCCTGGCTTTCACAATAGGCAGTCTAGTGCATGTAGGAGCAGTAGCAGGACCACCACTCACAAAGAAATTCCATGGTCTGAGCCATTCCTTACCACTGCATATGGTGTATGGCATGTTACCAATTTTTCGGTTTTACCTTTTCCTTTGTAGTCCATGTTTTCTTTAAGATTGTGAAATACTTTTTAGTTTTTAGGAGTCCTTTTTTACATTACCACTTGACCTTCTTTAAAGGTATATGTTGAAGTACTCTGACTGTCAGAACTAGTACTGGGTTGCTCTTCATCTATCAATTGATTCATGATTGATTTTATTTTTTACACCAGGACAGGAGCCACCACACCAAATGTATGTATGCTAATATAGGAAAATGAGGGACTGTTAACTTTACCATGCAGTTTTATTAAAAGACTGCAAATTTTTTTGACACCAGTTAAAAAAAATGTTTCTTCCCACTTTAATTATTGTTATTTGGGTGCAGCTAATGGGGACACAACAACGACTAGTGTAAGTACAGTAATATACACTGCCTTTTCAAGACACATTTTCTTGAAATACTATTTAAAATGAATTATAAAAGACTGTAGATTTTTTTTGACACCAGCTAAAAAAAAATATTTTTTCCACTTCAAATATTTTTTTCTGGTGCAGCTAATGGGTGTACAACAACACCCAGAGTAAGTAAGGTAGTGTTTGCTGCCTTTCCAATACACACACTCTTGAAATACTATTTAAATTGAATTATAAAAGACTGTATAATTTTTTTTGACACCAGAACTGCTCATCTCTAGTCATGATGATGATAAAGTTGTTTAGAAAAATCCATAGCAAAAAGAACAACAAAAGATGATAGCAAAAATAAAAACATACATTAGATACTGCCCAGAGATTACACCCACCCATATGTCAGATATGGAGAAGTAGATAAATGCTCTCTGCATTGTTTCTCCCTCTATTACCGGGTCCAGGATTCTGTACCTAGACAGAGGTATGCTAACGCCACAGTACAACCTCCAACCCAAGTGCACTACTGCACATGTACAGTCTATCTATGCAACTTCTCTATGTTTCTTCCCTTGAGACAGGCTGTGCCTCCCAGCACTGAATGCAACAATGATCAGTACTCATACTGTGTGTTGCGTTCAGATGATCAACAGGACAGGAATATAATTAGTTGGATCCTGCCCAATCACTAGATCCTTAGCCTTTCACTAATAACCTTGGTCCATTAATGGACCAATTGCCATATTTTTACACTGGATCGGAGTCATAATACACTGCTGAAGGTCATAAACTGGTTAATATTCTGGATAGATTTTTCTTAAGTGACCATTTACATCTACAATGATAACACATATTTAATCTTCTTTCACATGATTGTGTAAATTGTGCTTTATTTGCATTAGCATCCATAATTACTTAATGACAAATCAGATATGGTTCATTGACAGTACGTGTAAAAACATGCTGTATGAAACAGTCTGAATAATTAGAGTACGCCTAAAACCATGTCCCTGATGGCCATAACATGCAATCATTGTTCTTTGAATTCAACTGTGAAATTTATATTTGCACAGCAAAATACTAATTTTGAATAGTGCAACAGTATTATGTAGGAAAAATATGCATCCATTTTTAATTGAATATATATATATATATATATATCTGCACTTGCAGATAACTCACTAGTAAATTAAGTAGGGATTACTTTCAGAGTTGTATATAACACAATCCCTGTATGGGGCTTCTCCCCTGCTGAAAATGTCTGAAAAATTGTGCCCAGTGGCCTCAGTATACTATCCAGAACAGGGCTGTAACTATTTATGGGTGACTGGTGCCATCGCACAGAGGCTTTGCTGTTGGCACTGTTGCCACCCCACAGACCTTGCTCCTGGCTAGCTGGGTGGAATGGCACCCTGCAGCCGGGATTGCTGCTGTAGAATCTGTGTAGTGTCCTGTGCATGCTCTAGATGGTCAGCCTGCACAGTGTATGCAGCCGATCCAGCATGCCCCCTCTGTGCGACGTCATGACATCACATGCTGAGAGGGCTGGGTCGGCACAGGGGACTATTGTGTCCTGTTACAGCTCTGATCCAGAACTCTGCTTTATTATGTATTTTATCCAGATATGAGACCACCAGTGGTGACATAATAAAGGAAAAATAGACAGCAGCTACACTGTTAGTAGCCACAAATCTGATGTTCTTAACAAGGGCTGGCATTTCTGACCATTGAATCAGCAGAGGAAGAGTAGGAGACTGTTGAGAGTGCACTCTCTCACTTTTCCTTCAGTACCACAGCACAGTATACAGTGCAGATGATGTAGGCTGCAGCAGTAATATGGCCAATTAGAGGGGGAAACATACTGGGTCAGGTATCACAATGTTTGTGGCTTTGCAATGAAGAAATAAAATGCTGTGGTTAGGTAGAGATGGGACTTGGGATGCTTATTTCCCCAACTTGACTCCACCTCTTGTCAAAAGCTGGCTTTGCCATTGGCTTAAGCATATTATAATACAGTATCTCCCTTTTGCAGTATCGTGTTAGAAAGGGTTCAATAAACTACCTGGCCATACCATTGTATATATGTAACTTGGCAAAAAGGAAAGGTCTCACCTAGTGCTTGTTGCACTGTATGTCCTTCTTTGAAGTAGCATAATCCCATCTTATTCCTGTAGGCCAGGGGTCTTCAACCTTGGCCCTCCAGCTGCTGTGGAACTACACATCCCAGCGTGCACTGAAACCTTTTTGATATAATAGCATGCTAAAACTATGGCAGTGCATGGTGGGATGTGTAGTTCCACAGCAGCTGGAGGGCCAAGGTTGAAGACCCCTGCTGTAGGCCTTAAATGCAACCGTGTAGTGTTGAGGGAATTGCAAAGATTACCAGCATTATGATGGGGGAATTATGTGTCACCTCTAATACTAGGTTGGGGAGAAGTTATGCAAAATAGTGGTGACATTCAAAGCCACTCTTAGGATTCTTCCAATTTCCTTTGTGATTGGGATATGGTTAGGCTTAGGCTACAATTTTCTATAAAATTGTTGTGGACCTACAAATACCAGCAAGGGAATCAGTATAAAGTACCAACAGTCGGGATCCTGGTGGTCAGAATCCCGGCACCGGGATCCCGACAGGGTTGACATACCAACACTTGTTGGTCAGTATGCTAACCCTCCCCCTCTCCCTACCCTAACCCTCCCTCTTTGGTGCCTAACCCTAACCTCTCCCCTTAGTGCATAAACCAAACCTCCCCCTCCCTGCACCCTAAACCTAACCCTCCCCCCTTAGTGCCTAACCCTTACCCCTCTAGTGCCTAACCCTAACCCTCCCCCCAACCCCGTTACTTACCTTTGGCATCCCAGCAGTCGGGATGCCGACCCGGGATTCTGAGTGGAGTCGGTATTATGGTGCCGGTAATGTGAGAGTCAGCATCCGACCGCCGAGATGCTGATCGCATGTCACCAGAATGACTTAAAATTAGGGGTGAGCGGGTTCGGTTTTACTGGGTTTTACTCGGTTCTTATCGCCACTTTACCACAAATTTGGCTTGATTTTATTCGCTATCCAAAACACATGTTCGGCGATAGCCAATAAAAAGATCCGGGTAAAACCGAGTAAAACCGAACCCGCTCACCCCTACTTAAAATACTGTAAGAACTGGTTGCCAAAACAGAAAAAATAACAACTGAATTAAATATGTAAGAAAAAAACCTTTCCACTATGCATAGTCTTCACCAGATAAGTCCAAACAATAAGTTTAAATGGAATAGAAGATCTCCAGTTTGTTTATTGCCTGAACATTGTCAATATTTTTAAAACAAACAAACAGGTCACCGCTATACTGAGTGCTTGCTTGTCAGTTACTTAGAGAGAAGGACAAATTCAAATCAGAATAAATAATCCTTTAGCATCGCTGGTTTGATATTACAGTTTACTGTATGTAAGGTGGTTTAAAGCAGATGCAAGAGCAAGTGTTTGCTTCTCCAATATTTTAATACTGGAGTAAATATAATTGAGCCATATATGAGAAACGCTAGTTTACAGAAATGATCTGCAAATTTTCTATGTTGTAGGGAATAGAATTGCCAGCTAACAACACCTAGTGGGTGGTAAGCATGCCTCCTAATTACCGCTGGGTCAGGGTAGTGTGAAACAATTTCCCTTACCTTGTTCCTACATTGGAGAATGGGCTCTATAATTTTACAGTCATGTGACTGCTTCAGCCTGCCCATAAAGCAGATTTTGCAGACACCTACTGATGGCAATCCCAAGCCTAGATGTGGGGTATGAAGTAATGCACATTACTTTAAACACAAGGAAAAGAAGACAATAACGTGAATATTTCCAAGAAATTATAGTGGATCAAACCCGCATCAGTATCTAGAGAACCTATAATATCACTTATTAAATAACTATTGGTTCTGTATCTCGCTACTCTCTATCATATGTTTAAATATTTCTGTATTTGTTGCCAGACATTTCGCCCTGATGAGACATGGCATTGCGACAGTTCAATATAAAATAATTGATCAGGTGCCAATTTCATTGAGGGGAGGCAATAGAGCCAAAAGACTTTTGCAACTTGAATCTTCCTGGATCCACAGGTTGGACACATTGGCACCACGTGGGCTCAACGAGTCAATGGGACTAAATTGTTTCTTGTAGTCACAGATGGTTCTATAGTTTCTATTGCGGTTTTTACTACTGTGATATTCATTATTATCTCTTATTTCTAGTTATATAATATATTGTGACATTAGTTTGTCAACATAATGGGATTTTTTTGAGAGGTGAGGTCTGCAGCTAAAAGAGCATAATATGTTTCTATGAAGGGGACTTTATAGATTACTCTTATTACATAGTTCTGAGTCTTATATCTTATGTGGTCTTAGAATGTTCTGTAATTAGATATTTATTTTTCTTTGTCTATATCTGGTTCACACTAATTATATTTTATTAATAGTTGCAGTAATATAGGTCATGTTTTTTCCTGACAGTATTGAGGTTCATTGATGCACATATTTAGGATTTAAGAATTAATAATATGATGTCAGTAGCACGCTCACTGATTTTTGATTTTTGTATTTCACATATTTGTATGATATATTGTATCACATTTGAGCACATGTATCAGTACACTATCCATTTATTAAGCAACAGTTTTTTTAACACACCCACTGTTTGTTATGGATATGATCACAGTTTAAAGTTTTTCGTATAATTAAGCCAGTATTATGTCTTGCACATTCTGTATTATTGTTTGTTTTCATCAATTGTTCTTTTATGTATTTTGTTTATTTCATCACCATGGCAACCGTTGGGCTGCTTGTTACCTCCGTCAGCCGTAGCGCCGGTGGTGACCACGTGGGTACGTGACACGCAGGATGTTTCCGGCGAGTCTTGCTGACCTAGTTCCGGTCTGAGCCCCGGTGAGCAAATGGAGCAATGCGCGTCCAGAACGGTAAGCTATTTAATCTTGTTGTTTGTTTGTATATGTTATTCTGTCTTTTGCATCCTGAGGAATGGACGTATTGTACCGAAACGTCGATGTATCTGCAATAAAATTATTTGCTATATTTCCTAAAAGACTCTTGAGTGCCACCTCTGTGTACTGTGTCTTTGTATGCAAGCATAAATTTGTTGTCATATACCAATAGTTTCAAAGAAGAAGAGAAAAAAAAAGCATCTTAGAGAGTGCACTCTGAACCAAACAATACCTTAAAACTTATTATTTTATTAATGTATGTCTAAAATAATATTTAATTTCAAATTAATAGTGAAATATTAAAATGTATAGTGTGCAAAAAATTAAGAAACAGTGTATTAAAAGGAATATAAAAACTCTTCCGTCTACTGGGCCTGATGCAGAGCGGTCACTAGATGCAATCGCTTGTACGATGTGTATGCAAATTGTGTAGGCAGTGCTACCTCACAGCAATGCATTAGCACACCAAGTACTTCTTTGGCTGGTGGGTGTCTGCATAAACTATGTGATCACTCTCTGTTTTAAGATGCCCACTTCTGCATGTCACGTCCAGGAAGTGTATGCAACCATCGGTACATCGGATGTAATCGCAGTGCTTGAGGTTGGCCATACCCTGCCACAAGCACTGCGAGCACTTTAGTGTAAATAATTATGCACACCTCTAAAATGCCGTTGAGATGCTCAGGCACGCATGCGTTTGCACCTCCACTCCCCCATTATTAATGGCCAGCCTGTTACCACCTACAAACGGCTGCCCCTGTCACTCACTCTGCTGGGCTGTCTATGTGCAGCGATCGAATGCATTGTGAACTTTCGCTAAGGTATGCACATGCGCACTGCGATGCATACACACAATGCATACACACTGCATAACAATGGCAGCAGCGAGAGTATGCATGCTAGCGAGTAGGTCTGAATCAGGCCCACTGTATTTACATTATGACTCTATTCACTTTCTTCAATGAAAAGCTATATGCTTTTGTTTTATTTGATGCTGTGCTAATTATAGTTACTTTGTATCTTTGTTCAGTGAAATTCAACTAGCTGATAGTTTTGTTTTTTATAGCATGTTGTATTGTAACAAAAAAGAGTATCCAACCTAGTCTTATGTAGTATGGAACCTCTTGCCCCTGTGCTTTAAACTTCAACTGGAAATATGTACACTTCTTATATAATATCATTATTTATTGTGTCCATATGGTTTCATTATTTTTAATTCAAGTGTTAAAAGCCAGGTTTATTAAAGACCAACTTTATTTCCACAGTATGACCGTTGTGTGGATTTGATGCTGTAATCAATAATCAAACTCTGCGTATAATATTCAATGCACCGACACTTATGTTTATACTTTCATTTATCTTATCTAAGGAAGTGTGAATCTTCACTTGTCCCTATATCAGGGGGAAAAATCTCTTCCTAACGCAGACATATGTAAAGAATGTCCCCAGGCCACGGCAGCTATTGTTGCCTATAATAATAGCTGGAGGATCGCAGTTTTACAGCCAATCCTTGATGGCAGACAGTACCTGCCTAGCGCGGATGCACTGAGCAGTCTTTCCCATCGGCGGTGGGAAACCTCGGCCAATCACCTCACTTTGATGGTACTTGCTGCCCATGACTATAGCGGCCAGATTAAAGGTAATTTATATTATGTCGGGCAGTATTCACCTATTTGCAACAGTGCACATGGGGCACAATGTAACAAAGTTATTTGAACACAGATAGGGTTCATAATCTGAGCAGCAGCTGTATAGAAGCCGATGGCCATTTCATCATGGGCTTTCTCAAGGCTTGAGAAGTTTGGGGCATTTGGGTCCCTCGCTGCACAGGGCGCGGCTCCTGCTGGAGCCGGCCCTGAATAGTTCATAATATAAAGACAGTAGATGGAAGAGTTTTTATATTCTTTTTAATACACTGTTTCTTCATAATTTGCACACTATACATTTTAATATTTCACCAATACTTTGAAATTAAATATTGTTTTAGACAGACATTAATAAAAGTATCTTATAATGTATTGTTTGGTTCAGAGGAGTACACTCTCTAAGATGCTTTCTTTTTCTCTTCTTTTTTGAAACTATTGGTCTATGAATATTTCCAAGTTCAACTGTTTGCTAAAGTGTTAACAATAACATAGTTTGGAACAATGAAATTAGGTTATTTAATTTATTTATTTTCTAACATTTACGTTTATATCACCAGGAAATTCCAAAACATTTTTGGAACAAATTAGAAATAAAAAAAGACTTGGTAATAACAGGCAGACAAAGAGGAAAAATAAATTAGAAAAACACAAAAGTCTGAAAAGCTTTCTGCAAACCAGGAACAACTACTGATCCCCACAGTATTAATATGATAGAAAATATTTTGACTTGACCATGTTAGTACTTTGCCTTGTACACCATGTATTGTGCAGTTCTGTGGTTCACCATCAGGGGCTACTGTCCAGACACCACTCTGCCAGGAATTATCAAATTGACCTATAGATGTTAATGCTGCCCGATTATAACTGCACTTGTGGTGCAGGTATTTAACTCCTCTCTCTGACACAGTTGCTGGTCATTGATGTTTCTGCACCTGTACCTGTCGGTCTTGGATTCTCTGTGTTTGGACTCCTTGTACTAAACCTCCATGTCACATACTTCAAGTCTGTTACCAGTGCTATCCTGGACTTTTTCTCAGCTCCGTTACATTCACCATACACGCACATTTCAAGGGTATTTGCAAAGTGTTTTCTTCAGGCCTGCATTTTCCTAATGACTGTGAACTCCCAGTGAGTATACTATTATTTTGCTGTGTAGTTTTGTGTCTGATGTGCCTGTGTCTGCTAGTGCTCTCTTAGGGCCTGATTCAGACCCACTCGCAAGCGGCTGTCCACTCGCAAGTGGGTCGATGTTGTGGTCTGCGCATGCGCACGTCGGCGGGAGCTCCGTCGTGCGCATGCGCCAGACGCGACGAGCAAAGGACTTTCCTTCACTTGTTGTGTCTGATCAAAGGGGGCGTGCTGTCAATGTTGATTGACAGCACGCCCCCTTTGGTGGGTGTGCCGGGGGCGTGCCTCCCTGACGGGGGCGTTCCTATGGGAACGCCTCCCGTCAGAAGCCAGCCCACTGACATCACTAGTGATGTCAGTGGGAGTGATTTTGGCTCTGATAGAGCCAAAATCACTCCGGGCCTTGCGGTTGAAAACCTCAACCGCAGGCTCCGGCTCGCAGTTTCGATGGTCGCGATGGTCAAGACCATCGCGGCCATCAAACTGCACGCTCGTATAGGCTGTGGGTGGTGACCCACAGCTATACGAGCGTCCAGGAGGATGCTCCATTTTTATGGAGGGCGGCCCTCATTCAGAGCGTGCGCTCTGCTCAGAGCGTACGGCTCTGAATGAGGGCCATACTTAGCTCTGAAACCCATTTGTCTGCAGCCTGGCCATGAAGTATACTGTAAATTGGGACTTTTTCTTTTCTGCTTACCCACTGCTGAGTCACGTCAGTATACAGTTTCTGGATTTCTCTGACTACATGTCATTGACTGTGTTTTGTATTATACTGTATATGTACTCTCCAGTCTTCAAGGGCTCTGCATACCCAGCAGTCACATGTGCTCTGTCTAGTAAACCTTTTATGCATTTTCATCTGCTCCTGGAATACGTATTTGAGTTTGCACATGCTGAGATTATAAATGACCACGGTGGACAGTAAGACGGTAAGACAGAGAAAATCCTTTTGATTCATATGAGTTCTTCTGCTCCCTTGGAAATCCTAGGTCAAAAGAATAAAGACTTAAGCAACTCTGGACAGAGAAACTACCAGACGTAGCAATATATAGGATGTGTAAGGTGGGTGCATTAACAGATCATAAATTCCTCAAAATGAAAGTTTGTTCATTGGGCAGAGAGTGGGTAGACTACCACAAAACTGCTGGTTACTCAGAGGAAGACTCCAATAATGCTTGGGAAATGTATGCTCAGAAGCTCAATGAGTGGGGTGCATTATGGATTCTATGTACATACCTTTTGCTGGCATGCTAGTGGTGGCAGCACCTTTGGAGAGAATGTACCTAAAATTTCAAAATGTCAATACCAGAGCTCTTTATAGCCACAACTATCTACCATTTAATACTACAGGTTCTGGGAGGCTAGAAGGGTCTATGGCAAATAATAAAAAAATATGAGGAATGACCTGAGGGGAGCAGTATACAGTAAGAATCAGGTAATGCAGGTAAGCCAACAGAGATTTGGATCTGTCTCATCTCTAATTACATCAAACTTAACCAGAGGATTTGTGGTAACCCAAATAGGTCTTAGTTAGCATGGATCAGTGATATGAATTAGAGTTAATTTTTCAACTGTAGCCACAAATGCTAAGGGTAGTAAAGTTGATAATTTCCTTGTTAAAAAGGTATTTTTTTGAATAATCAGCAGGAAAAAAATAAAAAAATCCATGTTGTATTAAAGAACTTGAGTGCATACAATGCCTGATCATGCCAATATCTGGTGAGTACTATACCTAAACGGAGGGGCGTTTCAAAAGAGGAGGGGGCCCTTGTGCAGTCTCCAACATGGACTCCCTCCTCTCTGTCCGGTGGCCGGCAGAGCACTGAGCTGTGCGCGGCCAGCACCGGAGTTATAGACTCTGGGCACTAGAGTGCGCCCAGAATCTATAGAGGATGCCCTGGTCACTGGGAAAATGGTTGCGGTGGCCATTTTCCCTGTACTGCGCATGTGCAAATGACGGGAAAATGGTTGCAGCGCCCATTTTCCAGTCATTTTTACAGCGCCGGACCCCCGCGCCGGCGTGGGACTCCGGAGAGGTAAGTAATTCTATGGGTGCAGGGTGTGTGGTGCGGGCCCCCCCTTGACCCAGGGGCCCATGTTCCCTGCACACCCTGCACCCATTATAGATACACCTCTGCCTAAATGGATGTTCATAATGTACAATATACTTTAAAATAAAAAAAGGGAAAAAAATTAGGAGAAAAAAAAAAAAGAAAATATCTTCCAAGCTTTTATTGGACTCTTGTTTGTTGCATCAGATAGCGCCATATTTATACTGTATACTTTTTCTTGTATTGGCTTTAGATTGGGAAACTTGGGATTCTCATACAGTAAAGATAGGCAGCTGTCATTTAAGAGTGCCCCAACACATACTGTGCATGTTTAAATGTAATATTTGAATTTGTGTCTATGGAAGCCTAGAATTATAGAAAGTGTTCTATGATCCACATGCTTGAATAGCATAGTTGAATAGATATAGAGAGGAAAATTCCTCTGAGCAACCAATGGTAAAGCTATTTTCAGTTAGCCTTTGTACCAACAAGACAATAATTAAACCATAGTGTATAACCTAATGTTGGCTGATGCTGAGGCTGCTTCAAATTTGGCAATAAGAACATGCAATGACAGATGAAGGACAAACAATCATCTAGATATACTGTATGAACTGTAGCATCCCATACATTAAATTCTGATCATGGAGGAATATCTGGTTCTTGTCTGTGGTCTTAGGGAGACATAAATGATAACTACAGTAGAAGAATCTATCAGTAGCCCAGCAATGTCTATATCCACATGTTCTATGTTAAGTTGTTCAGAAAATGAGGAGTTGCCTTAAACATGCCTTGTATAGCCCCAGAGACATTTTGAGCCCTTTGCACAACTCGGTGATTTTTGAGATTTATAGGTTGAGTTTAATTGGTCTTGATTGATTAAAAATGAATGAAAATCGATCTGGGACTAAATCGCACATTTTTCTTAATAATTGAAAAAAAACAAAAAAAACATTTTCTGTTAGTTAAGGTGTGATTTAGCCCCATAAACACACCATCAATGTTGATCCAGACAAAGACACTTTGAAATAACCTTCTGGATTTCATTTTTAGGATAACCTCTAGCAACAAATTTGTTATCCATATTTTGGTTGGCTTGTGGCAATTCTATAGGGTCAGATATTATTCGTACCACTCACAACAATTGTGAGAAAGACAAACCACATTTCTATGGTTGGGGATGAAAGCTATTCACCAAAAGAAGTACAGGTTGAGTCTCCCATATTCAAAATGCTTGGGACCAGGGGTATTTTGGATATCGGAATATTCCGTATTTTAGAATAATTGCATACCATAATGAAATATCTTGGGAATGGGACCCAAATCTAAACACAGAATGCATTTATGTTTTATATACACCTTATACACACAGCCTGCAGGTAGTTTTATGCAATATTTTCAATACTTTTGTGGCTCAAACAAAGTTTGTGTGCATTGAACCATCAAAAAGCAAAGGATTCACTGTCTCAGTCATGCAAAAAAAATTCTGTATTTTGGAATATATGGATATGGGAGACTCAACCTGTACATACGTACAAAAGAGAATCTGGCACTCCACTCTTCCAACCATACTACTTGTCCTGGTGCCCTCTTAGATGCAAGTATCAATCAGTAACAGTGGTGAAAATGCAGCACTCAAGGTCTTGTCCTAATGTTTCAGTCTTATCTGGAATTTATATCAAGTTAGGACTGAAATGTTGACCACACACATACACAATTTTTGGTGATTTCCATATCAATTTACTAAATTAATCTTTTATTGGTTCCTCCTGTTCTATAGGGGAAACAAATGGTGATTACAGTGATTGCAATGATTGCCATTTCTTAGGGGGATAGGTTTAAAAAAATTGTTGATTTATAAATTGTTTTGCATTTAATAGATTCAGTGCCAGAAAATCAACCTGGAAAACGCTAACACGGTTCTTCACTGAAATTGTTTTATTTGGTTGGCTGAATGATAAGAAATCTGTTGAATACTAGATTTTATTAATGTAGACATGAAAATAAAGAAAAAATCACAGTCCAGAAGCATAAACAAGATGTATAAAGAAACTAATTTTTTTAATTTTTCCATTGCCATATAGCAAAAAAAGTATAAATAATAATAATAATAATAATAATAATAATAATTACAATACAATAAGTATTATTATTATTATTATTATTATTATTATTATATTCTAGTTTAATAATTTTCTTACTTTATGCAAAGCATAAATAAACAAGCCATCATTTCCCCTCCTCCTCCTTAGAGCTGTATAACCCTACAACTTCTGAATAGGGCATTTTATGATGGAATCGAGCAACACACAAACATCATCTCATAGTTCTTTATCAATGCTTTAACATTTTACAGTTCCATTTGATAAGACCATGTTAGAAGTCAATATATGTCGATGTAGATATTGTTAAATAACCATTGACAGCCTAAGGTAAAGCTGCAAATGAGGGTTAAAGTGTGTCAATAGTGTTTCACAAGAACAATTTCAGGCAAGGCTTGTACCTGTTGGAACATTTTGACATGTATTTAGTGATGAAATGTAGTTCGTTTTCAGACCACTGCTAAACCTGCTGCTAGCTGTGTTGTTTTATTGATTTTCCTGTTAAATTGCACAAGCCCAATAGGGACATCATTGAGATTCAGGCAACAGAGGAGAAAGAACTGACGGTACATGATGGTTTCTAAGAGTAATTAGTTGTGATTCTAGCACTTGAACTAAGTATAAGGCAGTTATTATTTCACATATGAATGGAGAACACTTAATATTTGTAATTCCTTATGGAATTCAGACTTTTCTCCATGATATGATGTAGTCATTTAAAGTCCATTTACTTTCACACTATCCAGCTGTTAACTTATTGCACTGATATGTTCAAAGTTAGTAGCAAT
Source organism: Taudactylus pleione (assembly GCA_031769625.1). NCBI lineage: Eukaryota > Metazoa > Chordata > Amphibia > Anura > Myobatrachidae > Taudactylus > Taudactylus pleione. The sequence continues at coordinate 10,898,105 of JAUIMM010000608.1, read as the reverse complement.
CATGTGTAATTACATGCATGTAACATTGATCTGGGAAGCATAAGACATGTATATTTTATGAAATTTACTACTCTACAATTTATGCTTGTCAAATTACTGATTATAAATAGTACTCATATTCTACTCCTATATTGTAGTGCTTAACAGTAGGTGATCATACTGTGTGGCTTTTGTATGATAAATTGGCGTGAATTACTGTATAAAAAGTGCATGTGAAAAAAGTGTATTTCTGACCATATGCAAAGCTAGAGATGCGTTTCAGTAGCATATACATGTGGTTTAGGCTTGGTACACATCTCAGAAACTTACTTCCCACTTGCACCCATGCTGTAAACTATATATTTGATGTGCAACAAATGGATTTGCTATTGAGCAACAAGTACACAAAAAAACCTTTCTAGTACAGCAGAAATAATTCCACATGTTACATATGCAAAATAAATAAAGAGGATCTAAATAACCAAGGTCATGAAATTATAATCTAGGCCTGAGCGATGTAGAAAGCACCAGTGTCAGTGTCAACAGAGCAATCATAAACAAACAATAACAAGCAGTTTGGCTGTCATTATGGAATACACTTACATCTGACCTCCTTCAAATCATGTGGACTTTCCAATGGGGTTGCCACTTCATACCTTTAAGAAGGGACACATATATATTACACAGGTTCTGTTGCTGGCTGATTTCAAGTATCTATTTCACCTGGGTTTAAAATTTGTGTAATTCATATGTGTCCGTTAATAAAGGGATGATCTGGCAACCCTACTTTCCAAGCAAATATGCATCTGTGCACCGGTCTTTATGTGAATACAATTACTATACTTTTTCTGTGCACCTTTCATTACCATTAGGGTGTGCAGTCTAGAGCCACTCCCCATACTCTATGTTATGTGTATCTATACACACATCTGAAGTCTGAGATTACATCAGTCTAGATTGGCACCCCTCCCCCACCTCCCTCTATATGTTTTTAAGCAGCGAAACTAGCATCTGACTGCATTTTGAAACAGGTATAATTCAAAGTAAGTCCTATTTATATGTATGTAGAGTCAGTTTATTTGGGATGAGCGTTTGGGCATGGGCCCCTTGAGCTGCTCTAGCTGGGCCTCTTCAGGGCATCACCACTTAATACACAGTCACTTTTTATATCACTTTTTTATGTGTTTATTATTCATGTATTATTTCACATATTATTTACCTTTTGCAACTATTTTAACACTCATTAGCTACCTTCACACACCTGATACTTTGTAACACTTCACTGTCACTTTTCTTTAGTGTGATTCCCTGGGCGGGTCCTTGGCTGGGCTGCTTTTGGGGTGCCCTGTACCCCAGACGTGAACCTCAGAGTGTTAGAGACCTGCTCAACAAGGTGACCTGGATGCAGGTGAGCAGGCCTGTATCATTGGCCACTGATATGCTAACTACTGAAATAATATTTAATTACAATATATATTTAAATTTGAACAGTAATGATTGCATAGTGCATCAGCAATTTCTTTTTCTGTGCATAGTATTTCATAATCTCAGCTTGATAGCACCTGTTATTACTATTAGGGTGTGCAGTCTAGAGCCACTACCCATACTGAGTAGAAGAGGTGTCAAAAAAATGAAAACTAGAAAATCAGTGCTGAAAAAACCCACTAAGCCAGTAGAACAAACTGTTTGTCCAGAAACGTCACAAATCCCTATGTGTGTTTGTGAGTGCTATTTGTGAGCCTGACCTTTCTGTACTCATAGAGAAGCCTCCTTCCTCCATTTCTGCACACTCTACCAATGTGAGGATGAGCAGCACAAGACAAGAATTTGTTGACCTAGATATTGAGGATGCTATGGTAGAAGTACAACAGGATGAGGGGGGTATTTGTGTAGCTGATGCCGGTGCTAATGAGGATGTTGATGATGAGGATGTTCTTTGTGTAAGTGAAGCACCAGTGGAAGAAGTTCTTTCCCTTGATAAGAAGAAGATCATTGTTATGCCTGGGCATAAGACAAAAAATCCACCTCTTACAGTATATGTGGAATTATTTTTAGCCAAATCAAGACAACAATTGTCTTGTCATCTGTAGCATTTGTAAAGCCACAGTAAATAGAGGTAGGGACTTAAGCCATCTTGGAATCTAATCCTTGTTTTCATTTGCAGCGCATGCATGAAAAGGTTTTGTCAAAATTAGAGACTTATGCTAAAAAAGTAACAATAGGCAGTCCAGTGTCAGCTAGCTCCCTTCTCTCTGCTAGAACCAAGTAATCATGCATCCAATTTGATAAGGCTAACTGAGTTATCCCCTATCCAGGATTCCTCAGGAGAATCCTTGAGCACTAGGCCTGTTGCTGATGCTGCTGGGGGTGAATCTTCATCTGAGATGGGGACCAAGAAGACTACTACTAATAGTAGTTAAAAAAAACACAATTGACTGTAAAACAACCATTTGATAGAAGAAGCAAATATGACAGCTTTCACCCATTTGCACAGTGGGTCACTGATTCCATAACAGCTATGCTGGTATTAGCTCTGCATACAATATCCACCATTAATGCAGTGTGTTTAGACAGTTAATTGAGGGCCAGTGTCCTCACTAACAAATCCCATCTTAAATCCACTTCACTAGAAAAGCAATTCCCCACCTGTCTATGGACAATAAAAAAACTTTATTAGCGGCCTCCAAAATGCAATTAATTTTACCCACTATCCACTTAACCACAGATATGTGGACAAGTGGAACAGGGCAGACTAAAGATTACATGACAGTGACAGCCCACTGGGTGGGTGTATTGACTTCAGCAGCACCAACCGCAGCAGCATCTAACAAACTCCAATTCATTAAGAGGCAGGTTGCTCTCTGTATCACTGGCTTCACTATGAGGCATACCAGTGTCAACCTCTTATAAGAACTCAGGGAAGTCATTGCAAAATGGCTTACCCGCTTGGATTCTACTCAGGATTGTTATTTCTGACAACTCCACAAATATTGCAAGAGCATTACAGCTGGGTGATTTCAAACATGTCCCATGTTTTGCTCACACAATCAGTTTGGTGGTGTAGACTTTTTCAAAAATGACCCAGCCATGCAGGAGATGCTGTATGTGGGCCAAAACATTTTGGGACATTTTCGGCATACAGCAGCATAAAGACGATTGCAGCACCTGCAAGAACAGTTTCATTTGCCCTGCCACCAGCTGAAGCAAGAGGCAGCAACAAGCTGGAATTCCACTCTCAGTGGATGGAAGAAGAACAGCAAAAAGCCATGCAAAGCTGCACAACAAACCATGACCTAGGGAGAATGTACCTCACTCCAGCACATTGGATAATACTTTCTGTTTTGTGCAAGGTGCTGAAACCCTTCAATGTTGTTACTTTTGAAATGAGTTCAGACATTGCCAGCTTGAGTCATATCAGTTCAGACATTGCCAGCCCCTAATTAGACTGTTCAAAAGCAGCTTGAAAAACAGAAGGAGGAGATGAAGTGAAGTAATTCCGCTAAGTATTTCAGACATGTAGATCAAGTGCTTTATTCACTATTCAGGATCCAAGGTTTTGCATAATCTTTAAATTGGATCAATACATTTTGATGATCGTGCTTGATCCTAGGTTTAAGTCATATGTTATGTCTTTCTTTCTAATGGACACAGATCTAAAGAGATGCAAAGAGCTCTTGGTGAGCAAGTTGTCAGTTCAAGCACCACATGACCTTGGCAATGTCTCCTTCTTTAGTTTCTCCTGCAATTGCGGCAGCCAGGATAAATCTCAGCTTCCTAAGAGACCCACTGGTAATGCAGATGAGTCAACACAACATTTTGACATCTGGTCGGGTCTAAAAGAATAGCCTAAAATTAGTGACACATCTACCATGAGACCATATGATATGGTCACCATTCAAAGAATAGTTGAGGATTATTTTAATGCTAGTGTCAAAATAAACATGTCAGACAGTCCCTTTGACTACTGACAGGAAAAAAAGGCAATTTGCAGGCCCTTGTACAAACTGGCTTTGCTTTACTTAAGCTGCCCACCCTCCAGCTTGTATTCAGAAAGAGTTATCAGCACAGCTGGGAACCATATTAGCAATTGGCATAGAAGGTTACTTCCTCAAAATGTGGAATAGATGATGTTCATCAAAATGAACTACAAATTTCATGAGGAAGACCTTTACTGGCAATTACGTCAAAGTCCAGAGGCACTTTTTAATGGTGTATTCCATCATAGAAAAATTAATATTGAGTGAAGAATATGTACACACTGATGAGGTTGAGGATGAGGATTATAATGGCTATAACATCTTTCCTCTGTAGAGCAGTGCATGTTGCTGAACTGATTGGTTTGTTAGACTGTGCATGCCCTGTTTAACATAAGGGTGGTGGGAGGGCCCAAGGACATTTCCATCTTGCACCTCTTCTTTGCATTTGCGCTGTTTGGAGCATTGCTGACTGTCTTTTTGCATAGATGACAAACATTTTTATAGTTTATTAAACTGCCATCTTTTCTGCCACTGCAGTGCAAATTTATAATTTTCCTATCCCTGCCTTTAACTACATACATGGTCACTACATACATCTCCCTCGGGCCTATGACGTAGTTCTTGATTAATGTAAACATTCTTGGTTTCTAATATGGGGTCGTATAGTTTATTAAGCTGCCATCCTGTCTGCCACTGTAGTGCCATTTTCATTCCTAGATGTGCCATGTTGAAAGTTGAACTGACATGTGTTTGTGCCGCCCACTGCTGTTGCTTAGCATAGTCAGTAAGCTTGCTAGGTGCAACCTTTTGGCTTAAACTGGATGAAAACAATATTGTGAGGTGGTCATAATTGACTGGAAATGACTGGAAATTGATGTTATTGAGGTTACTAATACAGTAGGAACAAAAACAGGCCCAAATTATGTGATATTAGCAGTTTTTATTATTTAAAAAAAATTATACAGATCCAAAACCAAAACTCGTGAGGGCGGTTTTGGCGAAACCAAAAAACATAGTTAATACTGTTCTAAAACCAAAACACAGGCGTCGGTGCACATCTCTATCTGGCAGGCATGATACTGTAGCTCAAACAGCATGGTAATATATGGCAGGTCACCTAGGTATGACCACAGGAGCAGTCATGGCTCTGCCCTCTCATTAAGTATGAATATGTGGTGTGCTCTACAGTGAAGTGACAGCCCGGTATACAGAGACTGTGACTCAGGTAATCTGTACCCTTCAGTGCTCTCAGCACCCCTGAATATATACTGTATATGTGAATTTCTGTAAATAATTTCTGTATAAGCATCATTTTCTGGTGTCACCTCTTATAACCCTTATGACCCAGAAATTCTAATGCCATCACTTCAGTGTTCATCATTAAAATGAGGGTATTCTAAAGAGTACACACATTACTTTAAATTATTGTGGATCTTTGAAGTAACCTTTGGCTTTCTATGACTTCTGTAAACATTTGGTATTTGTACAGTGAGAACATTATTCCATTTACTATATTTTATTTATGCTACTGTATATTAAAAAAGTAAAACCTTTATAGTGCCCCTCAAAATCCACTGTTTCCTCTTCTACATTTGGAATGTACCATGCAGAAGCCCTGCCCTTACCATCTTCTCTATGGATGTTTGCTGATTTCTTTGATTTTGTGAGTTTAAAATGTATTTTACTATTTAATACTCAGTGATGCATACCATCGTATGGATTTTGCGGCATGTCTCCATTTATTCCTATTTCAGATATATAACCTATTTCACAAATACACAGGGCACTGCAATAATCACCACAGCAAGAGTATTTAAATCTATCTAGTTTTTTATTTACTTTTTTTGTAATGCTGTTTCATTTGCTCTCTTTGAAGCAGTTTTAATTTCTTGCAAGGGTAAATCAATATCAAAGCTCCGAAAAGGTAACATTTTTGATTTGTTAAAAAATATATTTAAAAAAAAACAAACAATTGATAAATCAAAACTGCATCATGTTCAGACAAATCTCAAGTACTGTAAGAAAGTGAATTATTCAAATATTTACGATAGAGAAATGCCAATCATTAAATTTTCTAGGTGCAGTACATCTCAGGAAAGTCAAGCTGTAAATAGCCAAAGGCAGTTAACAAACCAAGGTCAAATATATAGGATTGAGCTACTTTAAAAATATTTTCTGCTAGAATTTCATAGACAAACTAGAAGCCTTGAAATGGAGTAGCTATACACTAGAGTATGACATGAATCATTATTTACCATGATCAGTGACAGCATTCCCAATATTAGAATTGACTGAAATCTACCATAGATGTTTAACAAATCTCAAAGCAACAGACTGCAATCGCAACTAGCTAAAGGAATGTTTCAGATTATAAGTTCACGTGATGCTGGCAGAGAACATTTCCTGCCTAATTAAGATGCTTTGCTTTAGGCACTATGTTTGTATTTTGTACCTTCCTCTTTTATCTGTACATCAGAATGTTTGTAGGTCATTTTCTATAGGGTGCATATGGTATAAACTGAAGGCAGAAAATGGAAATGTTTCCAGATTTTCAAATTTGACATTTCATATATTTTCATTTTGGCTAAGGTAAATTTTATCAAAATTTATACTGTAATTCAAAGTCTATTTTGATTATGTTTAATAAAGAAAAACACAAATAAACTCAAATAATAATTACAGCAGTTAAGGTTTTTCTTTTGCTGTATTTATATTGGAGGTTGTACACTAAAGGATATGGTTACCTTTGAATATCTACCTCAAGGTAAGACCCTCTGCAAAGGTTAATTAACTTCTGCAATGGAGGTATTAATTTGTTTAACACCTCAAATAAGGGTTCAGTATGAAGGTTTGACAATAAAGATTGTAACACTCAGAACTGGGACAGGGTAAGTTTGAAGCCGTAATGGTCATCATAAATAAAGTTGTAAAGCTGATACTGTTCCCCAACACATGTATAAAGGATTCCTTCTTAAATAATTAACAATAAATTACGTTTAAGGTGAGGTATAAATATTGTAGACAAAACGGGTAAATGTATGCCCAAAAATCCTGAATTTCAAAGACACTATGAAGATGTTGCAACTGAACTTTATCAAATGCCTTTTCAGAGTCTAGACTAAGAATGCCATTTTGAATATGGGTTTGAACATGGAGGCCTGAACTGCGGCCAGCGCTGTACTAACTCCCGGACCGAATGTCTGTCATAAGTAAAACCCAGTTGATGGGTCAAAAGTATAGAGACACAAGTGTTTGCAACCTAGTGGCCATCTACTTAGTGACTAGTTTGAAACTATGATTAAGAAGGGATATACTGTAGGTCTTTAAGAGGTTACTAATTCAGGTTTCCTATCTGACTTAGGTAATAGAATAGTAAAGCCAGATAAGGAGGGTTATCTCTATGCAATATTTGGAATAAATGTGTTAAAGTAGGAACCATATCTACCCTAAGAAGCTTATAGTAGTCCCCTTAAGGCCATCCGGGCCTGAAGACTTGTAGGGAAAGGATGGTTTGTAAGCCCTATTCTTCAGTCACTTTAGCATCTGAAATGTCCTTCTAAGAGGCAGTGAGTTTGAGAAGGTTAGCTTCAGAAAAACAGACTTCAAGATATAGGGCCTGATTGAGAGATGGACAGTAATACAGCTACAACTGCATCTTTTACACAGTGTCTTTATGCTAACGCCGCAGCCGATAGGATTCATACAGAAATGCCCACCAGCTGCAACTCAAATCCTCCACTTTACATAATAGGTCACACCATCAGCACTATCGGGCGCACATCAGTCTCACCATCGGACATTAGAACATCTTCTGGTTGCTCAGAATGTCCGTCAGAACATGGCCTCCAGTGCCAGTGCAACTGTGAAAAAAAATGCAGTTGCTGGCTGCGACAGGCCAGCAACACTCGCACTTCTAGCTAGCCACCCTCCTGGTTACCACCCAGGATTGCCCACTGAAATTGTCATGCTCTTAGTCCAAATTAATTCTGCAACCCCTGGTGGTAACAATTGGGATGCATGCACTGTTCAACTCAGATGCATGTGCAGACTGAACACATCAGCCGCTTGCGCGAGAAATCGACACTGCATCCACCTTTGAATCAGGCCCATAGTGTGATTGATCTACATCTGCTGAAGCATATAAAGATGTATAGTAATTATAGATTGTGCCGATATGTCTGTTTGGGTAGTATACAGTACATAGTGCACGTAGAAGGATTGGTAATGGAAGTGATATAGCATTTGTCTGGGCCTTTTTAAAAAGAAATGTCTCCAAAAAGTGGTTTATGATGGGAGTATTTATTAACATTAGTTGAGGAAGGGTCAAGGAAAAATGCATCATAAATGGACACCATTTGATCTTGTAAGGGGGAGTATCTGGAATTATAGGCATTATGTTTCTTGGCAAGGTAGGATGTTATCCAACCCCTTATAATCACTTTTGATGTATCCCAGTAAGCAATGTTTTCATCCAGGAACTCATTCCATTTTTGTTTAAGATACATTTTTAAATCATCTCTGTGAGATAAGTAGGAAGGGAAATGACAAAAGCGGATAGTGCATTTAGTTAAAATAGATATACTGTATCTATGTGTATGGGGGTATGGTCATATGCTGGCTAGTACATGCCCAATAAACCCCCCTGACATGTCTGCGTTTTGGCCAGAACTCCCAGTAACCACCCACAAAATGGTCTCTTCCTGTCATTCAATATGCGAGGGATCCTTACAGCGAGCATGATCGCCATTTAATCGCAGCACGTGCACAATGCGGCTGTGATGCATGCAAAACCACCGATAATCACTCAACTATGTGAATATCGGAATAGCGTTCAACTGTGAATCAGGCCCGTAATACGTATTTCAGGGATTATGAGTATTTTACGCTAATAGAATCCATATAGGATGTAGGGAGGAAAATAAATCTTGAATAAACTTGATAATTGATAGATGTAACATTGGGCATCACTATTCAGAGTGACATGGAATCCAAAAGTAATACACTGTAGTATAGGATATCATTAAGATAAAAAAAAAATTCCATATCAATATAAAGGACCTGTCATAGTGTAAAATTATTTTTTTTATGAATTAATTCTATAAGATCTTAAAGTATTAAGTTAATCAAGATGAAGGAAGCATTAAGAGTATTAAGGGTACAAAAGTAAAAAATAAAAATAAATCATTACATATTTCATGTTCAATGACCATATCATAAAAAATGATAAAGGGGGTTGTTCAAAATAGGTCTGATCATCTAAAAGAAGCGTACTATTTATTATCAGATGAACCTGGCATTGCCATGTTTTTCTTCTTCCCCAAACTCCCCCCCCCTTTCCCCTATCCATCTACCTCACTCCCAGTCTCTCCCTCACTTCCTCTTCTTCCCCTCATTTTTCACACCCTGTCTCTCTGCCCGCTTCTATCTCCCCATCTTCCCCACTTTTATTCCACTCTCCCTCTCTTCCTACACTTCTGTTTCCCTCCCTCTCTACCTCATCTATCTTTCTGTCCATCTCTCTTTCACACACTCACTCTATTCTCCCCATCTATCTCTAATTCTTTCATCACCCCATACCTCAATAGTGATTGGGCTGGTATAGACCTACTCTTCCAGTCCATTCACCTCAGCCTTCATGGGAGGAGTGTACTTGTGTGTGATTGGTGGAGGCTGGGGCTGTGAGGTTTTGCACTTCATGTAATTACATTCAGATCCATTGTAGCTTGCTTCAAAAACTAAAGTGGTCTGTTATTTTAAATTCTGCTTTTAATGCTGCCTGTGCTTTCACCTTGTTTGCCAGTTTTTTTTAGAGACTTGGACACTTACAATGATGAACACAAGCTTTGAACATGAGAAAATTATAAGTTTTATTGGTCAAACACTCAATGACAGCCACTTATAATTTACTGACAATTCATAGGATTCCCACCAATATACCAGGTTGTCCAACTGTATTGGGTGTGAAGTTGCTAGCTTTTAATTTATCTCAATTTATTGATTCACATTAACAGTCTTATGTTGTCTCTCTGCGGTTCCACATTCATGATACCACATCTCTTCTTACAACTATATCTTCTAATATAAGGTACTAAATATTATTGACACACATGTAACATTTAGGGCTCTATTTACTACAATCCGCATTTTGAATGCAGATTGTAGTGTGATATTACCGACTGAATTATCATTGCGAATTCAGGCAATATCACAGTGATTTAGTAAAATCCCTTGCAGGGACAGAGCTTGCGATAAATCTATGTCTGTGTGAATCCCCTCCCCATCCCTCACCGATAAGCCCTGCCCCCTTTGATCGTGCCCCCCCCGCGACCCTCCCTCTCTTAATTACACTTACCTGCAGTGATCGGTGCTCCGGTGATGTCCTCCGTGGCTCCGGTCAGCTGACATCCCATCCTGCACTGGGACTTGGTCAAGTGATGACCGGGCCCCAGTGCAACATGGGAGACCAGCTGACCAGAGGGAGGACATCACAGGAGCCCTGATCACCGGTCCCTGGATTCTGGTAATTTTTTTTTTTACTATTTTCTTTTTCTTTTTTTTTACAGTGTATCAGCGTGTGGTCTGTTTAGACCACACAGCTGATCACTGGGGCTGGCTCCGTGCTCTGCTCTGTCCATTAGAGCAGAGCAGGAGTCCGGTAACCGACGAAGACCCTGGATAACGCCACCTCCAGGTGGCGTTATTATCACAGGGCTTTCCCAGGTATTTTTTCACATTTTATTTTTAGTAACTGCCAGTTACATTTCCCATTACAATTATGGGAAATGCGATCTGATTACTAAAAATAAGTAATAAATAGGGTTTGGAGTAGAATTTAACGAATTCTACTCCAAATGCCCTTTTGTAATTGTAGGTGATACTAAAATAATGTGAAACGGGTAGGAAAACACCCTTTTTCACTTCATTTTAGTAAAAATAATGTTAATAAATAGAGCCCTTAGTTTTTAGACACATATATACAACAGGAGCAGGGAATATTAGACATAAAAACTAAATCAAGGGTGTAAGATTTTAAAGCGACCACATGATTTTTTTTTAATTTTATTAATTTTCTTTTGACATAATATTTTATAATTTGTCTCACATAATATTTTATAATTTGTCTGCAGACTGAACACATCAGCCGCTTGCGCCAGAAATCGACACTGCATCCACCTTTGAATCAGACCCATAGTGTGATTGATCTACATCTGCTGAAGCATATAAAGATGTATAGTAATTATAGATTGTGCCGATATGTCTGTTTGGGTAGTATACAGTACATAGTGCACGTAAAAAAGGATTGGTAATGGAAGTGATATAGCATTTGTCTGGGCCTTTTAAAAAGAAATGTCTCCAAACAGTGGTTTATGATGGGAGTATTTATTAACATTAGTTGAGGAAGGGTCAAGGAAAAATGCATCATAAATGGACACCATTTGATCTTGTAAGGGGGAGTATCTGGAATTATAGGCATTATGTTTCTTGGCAAGGTAGGATGTTATCCAACCCCTTATAATCACTTTTGATGTATCCCAGTAAGCAATGTTTTCATCCAGGAACTCATTCCATTTTTGTTTAAGATACATTTTTAAATCATCTCTGTGAGATAAGTAGGAAGGGAAATGACAAAAGCGGATAGTGCATTTAGTTAAAATAGATATACTGTATCTATGTGTATGGGGGTATGGTCATATGCTGGCTAGTACATGCCCAATAAACCCCCCTGACATGTCTGCATTTTGGCCAGAACTCCCAGTAACCACCCACAAAATGGTCTCTTCCTGTCATTCAATATGCGAGGGATCCTTACAGCGAGCATGATCGCCATTTAATCGCAGCACGTGCACAATGCGGCTGTGATGCATGCAAAACCACCGAAAATCACTCAACTATGTGAATATCGGAATAGCGTTCAACTGTGAATCAGGCCCGTAATACGTATTTCAGGGATTATGAGTATTTTACGCTAATAGAATCCATATAGGATGTAGGGAGGAAAATAAATCTTGAATAAACTTGATAATTGACAGATGTAACATTGGACATCACTATTCAGAGTGACATGGAATCCAAAAGTAATACACTGTAGTATAGGATATCATTAAGATAAAAAAAATTCCATATCAATATAAAGGACCTGTCATAGTGTAAAATTATTTTTTTTATGAATTAATTCTATAAGATCTTAAAGTATTAAGTTAATCAAGATGAAGGAAGCATTAAGAGTATTAAGGGTACAAAAGTAAAAAATAAAAATAAATCATTACATATTTCATGTTCAATGACCATATCATAAAAAATGATAAAGGGGGTTGTTCAAAATAGGTCTGATCATCTAAAAGAAGCGTATAATTTATTATCAGATGAACCTGGCATTGCCATGTTTTTCTTCTTCCCCAAACTCCCCCCCCCTTTCCCCTATCCATCTACCTCACTCCCTGTCTCTCCCTCACTTCCTCTTCTTCCCCTAATTTTTCACACCCTGTCTCTCTGCCCGCTTCTATCTCCCCATCTTCCCCACTTTTATTCCACTCTCCCTCTCTTCCTACACTTCTGTTTCCCTCCCTCTCTACCTCATCTATCTTTCTGTCCATCTCTCTTTCACACACTCACTCTATTCTCCCCATCTATCTCTAATTCTTTCATCACCCTATACCTCAATAGTGATTGGGCTGGTATAGTCCTACTCTTCCAGTCCATTCACCTCAGCCTTCATGGGAGGAGTGTACTTGTGTGTGATTGGTGGAGGCTGGGGCTGTGAGGTTTTGCACTTCATGTAATTACATTCAGATCCATTGTAGCTTGCTTCAAAAACTAAAGTGGTCTGTTATTTTAAATTCTGCTTTTAATGCTGCCTGTGCTTTCACCTTGTTTGCCAGTTTTTTTTAGAGACTTGGACACTTACAATGATGAACACAAGCTTTGAACATGAGAAAATTATAAGTTTTATTGGTCAAACACTCAATGACAGCCACTTATAATTTACTGACAATTCATAGGATTCCCACCAATATACCAGGTTGTCCAACTGTATTGGGTGTGAAGTTGCTAGCTTTTAATTTATCTCAATTTATTGATTCAGATTAACAGTCTTATGTTGTTTCTCTGCGGTTCCACATTCATGATACCACATCTCTTCTTACAACTATATCTTCTAATATAAGGTACTAAATATTATCGACACACATGTAACATTTAGGGCTCTATTTACTACAATCCGCATTTTGAATGCAGATTGTAGTGTGATATTACCGACTGAATTTGCATTGCGAATTCAGGCAATATCACAATGATATACTAAAATCCCTTGCAGGGACAGAGCTTGCGAAAAAGCTATGTCTGTGTGAATCCCCTCCCCATCCCTCACCGATAAGCCCTGCCCCCTTTGATCATGCCCCCCCCGTGACCCTCCCTCCCTTAATTACACTTACCTGCAGTGATCGGTGCTCCGGTGATGTCCTCTGTGGCTCCGGTCAGCTGAATCCCATCCTGCACTGGAACTTGGTCAAGTGATGACCGGGCCCCAGTGCAGCATGGGAGACCAGCTGACCAGAGGGAGGACATCACAGGAGCCCTGATCACCGGTCCCTGGATTCTGGTAATTTTTTTTTTTACTATTTTCTTTTTTCTTTTTTTTTTACAGTGTATCAGCGTGTGGTCTGTTTAGACCTCACAGCTGATCACTGGGGCTGGCTCCGTGCTCTGCTCTGTCCATTAGAGCAGAGCAGGAGTCCGGTAACCGACAAAGACCCTGGATAACGCCACCTCCAGGTGGCGTTATTATCACAGGGCTTTCCCCGGTATTTTTTCACATTTTATTTTTAGTAACTGCCAGTTACATTTCCCATTACAATTATGGGAAATGCGATCTGATTACTAAAAATAAGTAATAAATAGGGGTTGGAGTAGAATTTAACGAATTCTACTCCAAATGCCCTTTAGTAATTGTAGGTGATACTAAAATAATGTGAAACGGGTAGGAAAACACCCTTTTTCACTTCATTTTAGTAAAAATAATGTTAATAAATAGAGCCATTAGTTTTTAGACACATATATACAACAGGAGCAGGGGATATTAGACATAAAAACTAAATCAAGGGTGTAAGATTTTAAAGCGACCACATGATTTTTTTTTTATTTTATTAATTTTCTTTTGACATAATATTTTATAATTTGTCTCACAAATATAGGTTATGATCTTGGGCATCAGGGTTTCCAGAGTTATGCCAATCTCTTGAGGAGCAATATATTTTATTTGGTCCCTTCATTGCAAATTGTTTGTGCTATGTTTTCTGTGGTACATTGATAATCTTACAGCATTTTGATTTGAGTGACAACACATCTAAAAGTAACTTTATATCACACATTAACACAAACAATTTCAGTCTTTCCTTTTTTTTAAATTTTATTCACTCTTTACCATACTCTTTACCTCAGTAGGGTATCATGTCATCATGAAACATTATTGGAATAGTTTAGCACAAACTTTTTTTTAGTCAACATTATAAACTGATTCTTGGATGTAGACTTTGCTGAGCAATCATTCATTTTATATGATGCTATTCTGTTTCTTAAAGACCATAAAGAGAACTCTATTAATAGGTGAAGGGTAATGTACTTATATTTAACATTGGTTCCTCAGTTAATCATACCAAAAATATTTTAAAAATTGTATAATATATTTATAGGTAATGGCTTTGACTTTTCCACCCCAAAGTTAGAAGGGACTCTTAAGTCGACTCTGACTGGGAAAAGCAAGGGGTCCAGATGGCTTCACAATTTTGAACTACAAAAGCTTTAAGAATAAACTCCCTAAGATGCTCTGGGCCTTCAATGAGAAATCCGAGAAGTATTATTTCTCAGGTCAATCCCTGGAGGCTCACTTTACAGTTAAGCATAAGAGGGGAGGGACCAGTGCTCAGTGCCTCAGCTACCAACCCATGTCATTACTTAAGTCAGCTGTTTGCTAAACTTATTGCTAACAGACTCAAGATCCTTCTTCGGATGCTGATTCATTCAGACCTGGTAGGGTATGTGCTGGGTCAAGAGACCCGAGATAAAACCGCCAAGGTCATATATCTCATACATTTGGCTTCTAATGATTTCACCCCAGTGATTTTACTCTCCACTGATGCTGAGACGGCTTTTACAGGATTAATTGGCTTTCTATGCAGGACATGCTTTCACATCTAGGGAAGGTTCTTACCTCCCTCCATTTTTGCACTGTACCTTACCTGGGATGCAGTCAATAGATCTGCAGATGAGATGCCGCTGTTCTATATCCTGACTGCACAAGCCCAGCATGGGACCTAAGTTAGTCATCAAAATACCGACGCCTACCTTAATCCCGATGCCAGAAGTCCGACGCCGGAAGCCTGACCCCCACCATCCTGATCATCAACGGCCGGGTAAGTATACTTCTCAACCCGGGGATGAAGGGGTTAGGTTTAGGCATCCCTGGGGGGGAAATTAGGTTTAGGCACCCCCCGAGGAGGGTTAGACTATGGGAAGAGGGGGTTAGGTGCCACTGAGGGGAGGTTAGGGTTAGACACCCCCCCAGGAGGGTTAGGTTTAGGGTGCAGGAAGAGGGGGTTAGGGTTAGGCACCCCCTGGGGGACTTAGGGTTAGGCACCATCCCAGTAGTTTTAGGTTTTAGGTACCACTAAGGGAGGGTTAGGATTAGGGGGGAGGGTTAAAAATACTTACAAGCCCCATCGGGATATCCTCCGTTGGCCTTCTGCAGTCGTACAGGTTGAGTCTCCCATATCCAAATATTCCGAAATACGGAATATTCCGAAATACGGAATAATTTTGGCATGACTGAGATAATGAAACCTTTGATTTTTGATGGTTCAATGTATACAAGCTTTGTCTAAGGCACAAATTATTAAAAATATTGTATAAGGTGTATATGAAACATAAATGAATTTCATGTATGTACACAAACTTTCTTGAGCCACAAAAATATTGAAAATATTGTATAAAATGATTTAAAGGCTGTGTGTATAAGGTGTATATAACACATAAATGCATTATGTGTGTATATTTGGGTCCCATTCCCAAGATATTTCATTACAGATACAATATGCAATTATTCCAAAATACGGAATATTCCATTATCCAAAATACCCCTGGTCCCAAGGATTTTGGATATGGGAGACTCAACCTGTATTTGAAACTGAAGCTAAACAGCCGCTGGGATTTCAATACCATGCCCCTTCACCCTAGTGTGAGAATCAAAATCAGTGGTGCCCTCTCAGATCCTGCATTTATCAATAATGGTACCAGCAAGGTTGCCCCATTTCTACCATTATTTTTATGCTCTGCATAGAGGCTCTCAGCCGAACCATCTGAGCGAATTCTAACATTGAGTAATAAGGTGGGAGACTGCAAATATAAACTAGCACTTTTTCGCAGATGATTTATTAGCAATCCTGTCCAACCCTATCTATCTATACCAAACTTAGTAGCAGAGTTTCATACATTTAGTTTACTGTCAAATTTAAAGGTGAATTAATAATTAATAATCTATTGTTAATTTGACAACCTCCTTCCACCTACTGAAAGGGATGAAAAGGTCCTTTGCATTCTCTTGGCAACCAACTGGACTTAAATAATTAGGCATCATTTTAAATAGAGATCTGTCTAGACTTTTTGCTGATAATTTCACAATCTCTGGAATGAATTTAGTGATTGGTGCAAAATGTACTACCCTTGCCTTGGGAGAATGAGCATCATACCTTTTACAAACACTTCCTATCATGTCCCTAAACAATGGCTTACTGACAGCCACAGAATGCTGAGGTACTTTATGTATGTGTTTGGGGGGAGATGGAAACAGTTCAAAAACAATATATTGTTTAGACAAAAGTATTTCAGGGGCTTCGAAATCCCAAATTTCCTCACTTATTAAGATTGTAAACAGTGGGTCAAAACTGAAGACCCTTCTCTTCCAGTCTCCATTGCATTATTTCCTTGAAGTTCCAAGATACCTGACCTCTTCCATTCCACTATAGGCCCAATGATGGCCTGTTGGAACCAGTTATGAATATGGCCCTGTATTTATTCCATAGTCTCAGCTCTGACACCACTGTTTGAAAACTCCAATTTTTCCCCAGGTAATCATAACACTGCATTCCATACATGGGCACAGCTGAGTGTGATACGTGTAGGCCAGCAGGTGGGTGCTTCGGGTGAGTTCATTTTTGGGGATTTCCAAGACAAATGGGCCTTGCCTGACTCTGGAGTCTTGAAGTACTTCTTCTGGTGTTTGAGAGGCACAATGAATTTTGTGCTGTATGGGGCCCCTGGTTGGAATTCAAAAGCTCTATAAGCTATGTCATAGTGAGTCTTAGTTTCTACTCTCCTCATACTATAGTTTCAGCCCATAATTTTTTACCTGCTCCAGCACTAGCCTATTCCATCATAATCATCTGGTTTCCTAATATTTTGGTACATGGTCGGTGAGGTTTTCTCACTTTCCTTCTTTTCCCTACTCCTTTTATGTCCTTAAACCTGTTTATTATGTTTATGTCTTTTTGCAGCTATGCAATGTGCTGTAATGACAGAGTTTGTTCCTGAATTCATTATCATCGGCATAGCTATTTTTATCACATGCCATTTATACAGAACTTCTGTTTTATTGCATTATTGGTCTTTTCTGTTGCGACATGTAACTCTATACATCCTAATAAAAATATTGCATAAAAAAGAATATATTTATAAAATTGAATCTTTCCCAGTTTTGAGTTTAATGTTTTATGAATTGTAATATGTTTGTCATTTATTAATTGTAATGTGGTTGTGATCTGCAATATGTGGGCCACAGCATATGAGATTTATGGTTTTATTTTTTAGAATAATGACTGAATATAATTATACAGCAAACAAATGAAATATAGCAGAACATTTTGGGGCATATTCAATTAGCCGTAGGAGTTCACCTGCGACTAATTGCTGGCCAAAATTCCCGTGGTGCGGGGAATAGCTATTCAATTAAATAGCTTTTTCCCCGCATCAGTAAATCGGGACTCGCACGCGTACATACACTGATTCTGCAAAAACTGCGGAATCAGTGTTTTTCCCTCGCGCGCGAGGCCGAATAGACCGTTTTTACGCAGATTTTACCTCGCACCTCCATGAGGTGCATGGTACAGTCCAACTGCGGGGACTCGCACGTGGGATCTTGGGGACTCCCGTGCGAGGAATCCCCCCTAATTGAATCGGGTCAGCAGACAATAACCCATGGGGTGAACTCCTGTGGCTAATTGAATATGCCCCCATGTCTTCCATAATTTGGGAAATATGGTTTGAGAGGGAAAGAGATTCAAACATTTATGCATATGTGAAGCTTTTAGATTTTTTGATTGGGAACTATGTACCACAAGCGTTTAAACTATAAGTGGTTCAGTTTTGGCTCTTATCTTGCCAGGTTTTAAATTCAGAATGAGGCTAAATGTCATCTTTCACTGATATCAAGATGTCCGTGAAGATGACGTTTTGCCTCGATCAGAGATCTGACTTGGTGGGAAGATCCGAGACAAAACCGAACTACTCACCTCTAGTTTAAACAAAACTTTTAAAATGATGAATTTGGATTAGAAACTTCAAAATGGGTCACCAATAGGAAAGAAAGAGGGATATTGCTAGAGAGGTAGTTATCACTTCTTTTTTTTATGATTTCGCTATAAGAATTATTTGTAGTCTGTACTGAGTCATAAATTGTGACACAATTAATAGTACTACATTCTCGTATTATAGAATTTTTTTCTGTATATGTTAGTCTAATATACAGTCTTCAGATTTTAAGTTTTTTTATACTGAATTTGTATCCTACTTTAATTTAGCATTCATGAGGCTACAGTTATATCACCAGTCAAATGTTTGACCTTTAAATTACCTACAGGACATTGGTTAAGGAAGAAGAAATTTCAGTGCTGATGGCGTTAGATTTGCCTTAAGTCTCTGGGATAGCCATAATAGCATAAAAAATTAGGAATAAATTGACACTTCACACCTGCTGTATCCACAGAAAACCTGTGCAGCCTCTGATATAGACATTTTAAACAGAGAAAACAACAGCTGTTTAACACAGGTAAACCATGTTTTTACAAGCTATTGTTCAGTAAGGTGTGTGAACTGTCTACTTTGAAAATCTTACAGTCAGCAGTGCCAAAGGCGATTGCAGCAGGTACTAAGTACTCAGACCTGGGCATATCTGGGGTGCCTGGAAGGGGTCTAAACTAGCCATGGAGACAGATCAAGTACCCCCTCAAGCACAATGTTCACAGTCAATGCCATGCACACTCTCATGTACCAGGGCCCAAAAAATGTCCCGGTGGCCCTGACTACAGTTGGTGATTAAACACGCAGAGTTATTTTCTTTTTGTGGTCCTGAGTCCAATATTTAAATAGTGAATAAAATAAAGAACATGGGCAGAATCCAATTATAATGTAACATGTACTTTGTGTAACTGATAAAGAAAAACATTTCACAGCAATATATTTTGCTTAAATATGAATTGTTTTAGTACTTTTTATTAAGGGCACATACTTATTTACCCTTTGTAATTACCATTATTACCATTTAACATATTAGAGTCTAACCATGTAACATATGGCTATCTGCTGTAGTAAGTAATTAGGTTTATTAATTGCTTTGACTTGCAAACTGAATCACTATCCAATACAGGCAAATTTTATCGACAGTTTTTATGCAATTAATTACTGTAAGTGCACATACTTACACCCATCAGCCATAACATTAAAACCACTGAATAACATTGATTATCTCATTACAATGGCACCTGTCAAGGAGTGGGATAGTATTAGGCAGCAAATGAACACTCAGTTCTTGAAGATGATGAGAGCAGGAAAATGGCCAAGCGTAAGGATTACTTTGACAAGGGCCAAATTGTGATAGTTAGATGACTGAGGCAGAACATCTAAAATCTTGTGGGGTGTTCCCAGTAAGCAGTGGTTAGCACCTATCAAAAGCCGTCCAAGAAAAGACAACCAATGTACCAGTGAAAGGGTCATGGGCAGGGGCGCCAAGGGGGGGAGTGGGTACTATTTACCCGAGCCTGTTGGAGGGGCCTGGTGGGGGCCCTGGTACTGCAGACCACCACCCCCGCCCCTTCCACTTAAGTTCGGGCAGGGAAAAAGAGGACTGACTGCTGTTGCAGCAGCATCTCTCCCCAGCCCAGCACACATTCCGCTGTCACGCTGTGAGCTGGGCTAGGGAGAGAGGCTGCTGTAGCAGTCAGTTCTCTCTCCCCGTGCATTTTATGCACCCCCACTCCCATCTCCCGGACACCTGTGCCCCCCTGTGAGGCATGAGCGGCCACTTCACGGCCACGAACATGTTAATTTTTCTTTTTTTTTGTAAGGATGGGCTCTTGACCTTCCTCCCTGGTTGGCCACATCCCCTCTCTGTACCTGAGACCGGCATAGCTGTCGGCAGCTCTGGTCATGAGTGCCCAAACCAAATGGTGCAGGCTACTGTAGCACAAATTGCTGAAAAAGATAATGCTGGTTATGATGCAATGGTGCTTGCTGCATATTGGGCTGCATAGCCGCAGACCAGTCAGAGTGCTCATGCTGACCCCTATCCACTGTCGAAAGCATCTAAAATAGGCATGTGAGCATTAGAACTGGATCATGGAGCAATGGAAGAATGTGCCTGGTCTGATGAATCACATTTTATTTTACATCATGTGGATGGATGGGTGCATGTGCATTATTTATCTTTGGAAGAGGTGGCACCTGGATGCACTATGGGAAGTAGGCAGAGGCAGTGTGATGCTCTGGGCAATGTTCTACTGCAAAACCTTGGGTCCTGGAATTCATGTGGATGTTACCATGGACACATACCACCAACCTAAACATTGTTACAGACCAAGTACACCCCTTCATGGCAACAGTATTCCCTGATGACAGTTGCCTCTTTCATAGGATAATGTACCCTGCCACACTGCAAAAGTTGTTCAGGAATAGTTTTAGGAAAATGACAACGAGTTCAAGGTATTGACTTGGCCTCCAACTTCCCCAGATCTTTATCAGATTGAGCATCTGTGTGATGTGCTGGATAAACAAGTCTGGGCCATGGAGACTCCACCTCACAAGTTACAGGACTTAAAGGAACTGCTGCTAAAGTCTTGGACCTATATAATATTAGGCAGGTGGTATTACTGTTATGGCTGATCAATGTATGTTAGGTGGCATTTTTTTGCACTTAATATAGGTTAGGTGCAATAAACACTAATGAAGATGACTACTAGTAATCTACACTTATTTTACTTACAACTTTGTGTCATACCTTCTGTATGCTTTTGTTAATAGTTATTAGTATTGGCAATTTAATATAGGGTACAAAAGTCAAATGACGTTTGTCTTATATTTAAAGAAATTTTTATTTGTTACATGTTGGTTAAGATAACTACTATATTCTGTAGAGTCTTGTCAAACTACCAGATATCTATGTATTTCACAGGTTGTCGCAATGATAAATGTAATACTCTGCCAAGAATGGCACAAATAAACTTGTCACATATTAGAGCTGCCAACACATCCATTGTGGTACAGGTTAATTCACTATACAGTATCAGTAGGAGTGGGTGGAACATGAATGCCAGATGCTGTCATAGTATGGAGATGCTGTCATACAGTTGTAAGGAAGGCATGGGATTTGTCTCATACAGGAGTTTGATGCTCTAGTAATGTTTATACCATGATGATTCTTTAACATTAGAGTCACAGGATAAAGAGATATCCTCTATACTCCAATACAATTACGTACGTTACCAAACCCATTGCTCAGCAATCAAATTTGATATTCTCATGGGTATTTTTTTCATCTAAAGTGTCCACTACATCTTCTGCTGATCGGTCAAGTGAAAAATACCTTTATATCATCCTGATGCTATTCATTTTGTTTTCTATTCTTTGACTTCATTCTGTATACATTTTTTTTTACCAATCTTTGATTAGAATCTTACATATGCTCTTCCAATGTACTTAAGCTTAATTAAAAAGGCTAATTAGCCTACAATTGTCTAAGGTAATTGAGCTTTAAATACTCTCTTTAACACATCTCAATGTCAGCATGTCAGAAAAGTTCACTTCCCGAGTCATGGGGTTATCGGGATCTTCAAGCTGTCTGTATCAATTTTCCCGTTGTCTCTACAGATTCCCTGATTAACACAGCTGTCAGCAGTCAGCTCTCCCCTGTGTTTTGAATTATATTCCCTTCTCAGTAATATAGCAACCACTTATTCCTACCTTCATGGTATTGTCCTCCTTCGGTTAGCTATCACAGCCCCTCAACCTTTTTGTTGCTGTTCTTGTTTCCAGTCAAAGCAAACATTACTGCTTAAATAGTCAGGTTCCTGTAAGGATAGTGGCAGTTACTGCTATATACAAATGTTAACAGTATTTTTATTGCAAGATGGAATTTTAAATACATGTTGTTTCCACACTGTTTGTATTTAATGTCTTTTTATTATCTGTTCACTTATTTAGTGTATTTTTTTATTATTAATTACTGTATTTCTCAACTGCTTATGATCATCTCCTGTATGGCCACTTTCTTTTCTTAAACATGATAATTTCTTTTATTCTCAGAACTAACTCAGCACCAATTTGACTTAAAACTATAACACACTTGAATCTCATAATCAAATGCTAGGTGTCCTGTCTTTAATGCAAGGAATTTTTGTACACTTTTTCCTGAATTGTCTAACACTGGCAAAGTTTAAGGATAACAAAATATAAGATGTAAATGCAATAGAATATAATGTGTACTTGGTTTATATATGTATAAATATATAAAAATATATATAATATTAATGCAATGGACTTTGGGATTTAATTATTTTATGGGCAGTGATAATTAATGGGCAACCAACGGAAAAATTCAATTGATTTGGGTGCTTATTTATTATCATGCTTGTCATGCCCAAATGGACATGTAAAGTAATGCTTAGGGAATCCAAACGGCCATTTAAGTGCCCAAAAACCACACTTCTGCATACCACCTAAGGAGACTGCAAGTGGAAATGTGGGTGGTCGAGGCACTCATGTCCGATTGGAGCAACAATTGATTTGCTCCATCGGGTGCCCATTACTAATATCTACCATAAAAACAATTTCCTACTGTGAATCACAAACAACCTTTGACATAGGCTTTAGCACTGTTTAGAGCTCCTGCTGTAAATTAGAATCTGATAATTGTGCATGCTATATAATGTACAGTATAATGTAAAAAGTATGGTTGGAAAAAATTAACTTTAAAACATTAGAAAAAAATATTGTTTTCAACATAATTTTAAAAGATTTGTACAATCCAAAGGATAATAAACACAAAACTGGCAATACATAATAAAGTTCTTAATATTTAATTGCATATAGAAACAAAACAATAACGCTCTGACCCTATATCTGGAATGCAATGTGGTTTCTGATATACAGTGTGTCTGGAGTCATCAGTAGAGTAACATAAGTCTGCTAGTTATTTATTGATAATTTGATACCCCCTTTAAACTGACATAAATTGCCAGAAACTATTAAGGTGGATCTCAGTTGCATATTATCGAGATACAATGCTCAAAGAACTGAGTATACACTTTACAGTTAACCTCCTGTGGACTGGAAAGTGTACACAGTACATAGAGTTCAAATTCACAAGTATATAGATTATTTATACACATGTATATAGAGGTATAAAAAGTTCAGGTGCCCCGGGGGTGCAGCATCTGGTGCCCCCAATGTTGACCATCTTACCCTCTGGGCTCTGTCCAGCTATTGTCCTTCCTAGAGAATTAAAGTCCAAGTCCTTCCAGTGTTTATTCTTTACTTTCTTTCCTCTCCAATGACTGTGAACGCGGAGGATACCTGGGTGTCCGCGAGTTTCCTGGGTGTAGTGGTGTCTGGCCGACCCCACTGCCCCAGTGTCTAAGCTTCAGCCCGGCCTCCCCCAAGTGCTCTAGTAACATGAGGAGACTTGGTCTTTTGGGTGCTCACAGTGGCTGCTGTGTTTGCACCAGACTTCCGCGTATTGTGATTGCGTGAGATCTCGTGGTCCCGGTGTCTCAGTGTTGCCTGGCTGCCCTGCATGCTCAACTCTCTCTGGTGTGAGAAAGGAGCCTTGTGGATGTTGTTGGAAGTGATGTCAGCTTTGTGCGAGTTCATGTGGTGTCTCTAATGCATTTCAGCTGTGTAACCTACCTCTAGGAGTTATAGCATGTTTGGTGTGGTAAAGTTGGTGTCTTTAAAAACCTATTTCTCTGGGCTGTGTTTGAAATGGTTGGTTGGTGCCTTCCAAAGATCTTGATGGGTTAGTGCATTCTTGTGTTAGATTGAACTGGGGTTGTGTCTTTCCATGAGTTACTAGTAATTATCTCCAAATACACTTCCCCAATCACATACATTTCCCCAACCAATATTTTACCCCGGGTGTTAAACATAAGGTGTGCCCAGGGTGGATATCTATGGTCTATGTATTAAGCCCCTACTATTGGCTATTTGTTATCCTACATACTACAGTGTATTTTAATCCTGCAGTGCTTTCTCACTGATGTACCTGTGTGGGTCTCTCCAATGGGTTGATGGTGGTATTGGTATAAGTTATGGTGTTATTTGCATAGCACCGATTTAATGGTTAATGTTTAATCCTCTGGGCGTCTATGTGTTAAGTAGGAACATCCATTTTTGTTCTTCTTTATTATTTGTAGGTAGATTCCCCCTCTCCATTTCTGTTAAATCTCTTTAATTCCCATAAATTTTACCAGTGTTGAATCACATTTATGGAATTTCTTGAAAGGTAGTGAGAGTGGATGTTCCTTCTTCATATTTCTCATATGTTCATATATCCTTGTTTTTAGAGGCCTGATTGTTCTAACAACATACTGCATTGGACATGGGCATTCTAATAAATAGATTACACCTTTGCTGTAGCATGTTATGTTGTCCTTTATGTCATACTTGGCTCCTGAATTTGTTGAAATTATATTCTTATTTGGTTTTGTACTTCGGTACTCTGTGATTTTGCAAATTATGCAACTCCCACAATAGTGGAAGCCTCCTCCTGGTGGTTTGGACATAATGGTTGTTTGGGTTTTGGATCTCATTGGGAAGTGGTTCTTAGTTAAGTTTGACTTGTCTAGTGATTTCCTATACAATATTTTTGGTCTGTGTGGTAAATGATCAGCTAGTAGTTCATCCTGAAATAGGATGTGCCAGTGTCTGTTTAATATCCTTTTAATTTGATCAGCTTGCTTTGTGTACTGCACAATAATAAAGTAAAGTTTTTACTTTTTGTCTCCTTATATTCTAATAATGTGGATCTTTCTACCTTACTTGCTGTGGTAAAGGACTGTTCTACTGTTCTATTACTGTAGTTCTTTTCAATGAATTGTGCTGTCAAAATCTGTCCTTGTTCCTCAAAATCACTGTCGTTTGAGAAATTACTCCTAACTTGTGTAAATTGCCCTTTTGGTATACTACTCAGCCAGTTTGGGTGACGTCTGCTGGATGCCAGTATAAAACTATTCACATCTACCGCCTACCAGTATGAAATTATTTTCAATGAAAATATTCAATTCCAAAAATTCTATTTTTTCTGGACTATACTAGGTGGTAAATGTCATGTTTTTATTATTGGTGTGGATGAACTCCTCAATATATCTTCCCCTCCTTTCCATATCAGAAAAAGGTAATCTATGAATCTTCTATAGAGAACAAACTGTGCCCAGAGTGCATGCTGTGACCAGATGTTATGGTCTTTCCAATGGCTCATAAAGAGATTTGCATCATTTGGTGCAAACCTCATTCCCATCATAGTGCCTGTCGTCTGGAGGTAGCAGTGGTTATCAAACCAAACATAGTTGTGTGCTAAAATTAATCTGATGCTCTGGAGTATGAAATCCCTTTGTGCAGTTGTCATAGTTTGGTCTCTATTTAAGAAATATGAAGCACTCACTAACCCTTGTTTATGATTCCATGACACTGTATGATGATGTCAAATCGCTTGTGACCAGCCAATAATCTGTCTCCCATTTTATGTCTAGAAGTTTTTCAAAATGTCAGTAGTGTCCTTTATGTATGATTGTTGTGTTTTTGCGTAAGGTTGTAGGAAGTCAACCAGATATTCTGAGAGGTTGGATGTCAATGAATCTATACCTGAAATTATGGGTCTACCTGGTGGGGAAGAGTAACTCATTGAAAAACACAAACTTGTGATCTAATTTACTATGAGAACAAAGTAATTTAGTGGGGAATAGTAACCCATGGAAAGACACAACCCCAGTCCAATCAAACATGAGAACACTAACTAATCAAGATATTTGTAAGGCACCAACCTATCATTTCAAACACCGCCCAGAGAAATAGGTTTTTAAAGACACCAACTTTACCACACCAAACCTAACTCCCAGAGGAAAGCTACACAGCCAAAATGCATTAGAGACACCACTAAACTCACACAAAGCTGATATAATTTCAAACAACATCCACAAGTCTCCTCTCTTGCACCAGAGAGAGTCAAGCATGCAAGGCAGCCAGGCAACACTGAGACACCAGAACAGTGAGATCTCACAAGATTGATATACCCGGAAGTCTCATGCAAACACTGCAGCCACTGTGGACAACAGACCGGGACTCATGGCTATGAGCACCTAAAAGATCAAGTCTCCTCATGTGAGTAGAGCATGTGGAGGAGGCCGGGCTACAGGCGAGACACTGGGGCAGTGGGATCAGCCAGACACCACTACACCCACGAGACATGCAGACACCCTGGTATCCTCTATGCTCAGTCATTGAAGAGAAAATAAAGAAATGAATAATGGCTGGAAGGACTTGGACTTTAATTCCCTAGGAAGGACAATAGCTGGACAGACCCCACAGGGTAAGAAGGTCAACACCAGTGGCACCGGACGCTGCACCCCTGGGGCATCTGAATTTGTTATACCTCTATATACTTGTGTATAAAGAATCAGAACAACTTTTTAACCCAACAAGGAATTTGAACTCTGTGTTCTGTGTACACGTTCTCAGCCCACACAAGGTTAACTATATAGAGTATACGCTGTTGTATGAGCATTGTGTCTTGATAATATGCAACAGAGATCCACCTAAATAATTACCGGCAATTTATGTCAGTTTAAAGGGGGTATTAAATTATCAATAAATCAAATAACTAGACACCTCTGTCTCTCTAGCAGACTTATTTTACTATACTGATGACTCCAGATATGCTGTATATCAGGTACCACATTGCATTCCAGATATAGGGTCAGAGCATGATTGTGTTGTTTCTATATGTGACTTAATAGGTGGGGCATACCTACTATCAGCTTCACAACCTGCACAAAAGTTACATGTTCTCTGTGCATAGGGATTTCACTATTGTTTTCTTCAATATTTAATTGGCCAACCTTTTGTCTTGATAATTGTAGTACAGCATTTTGGAATAAAGTGTACTCTTTCTAGCTGATCTGCAATATGGAGACAATCTGATTCCATGAAACTATAGGAGATTCAATCACTTTCCTTTTGGGTGTTGGTTTGGTTTCAGAGATTTTGTTGCCAATATTATACAACAGATTGTCAGCAGGATTGAAATTTGTTGATTATCCTAGTCCTTGAATTTGATTGATAGTATGGGTCTCAAACCATTTCGCCACAATCTTTGCACAATGATATAGTGTGTTATCATTCTAAAAAATAAATTCACCTTCCAGAAACCTCTCTTTAGCTAAATTACTCAGAGAACTTCACAATATTTTAAACATTCATCATTATGTTGGCAATATGAAGTATACCATCACCAGCTGCTAACATGCAGCCCCAAATCATAATTGTCATAAGTTGTTTTACAGTATGATTGGGGCACTGCAGGCAATATTCTCCATATGGAAAACATACTTCTAAATAAACAAAAATGATTTTCATCAGAGAAAATAACTTTTCTCCATTGTTAAATAGTACAACTGATGTTTTTACGTGAGCTGATGCATTCTTTGGAATTGTGTAACTTTTTACTTGCTGTATAGTCTCTCAAAACACTGTAAATAATTGTGATTTACTAAGGACAGTTCACATTGCAGACATCAACATTTTCCTTTGTTGTCCAACATGACACATGTTCAGATAATTGGAGGTGCCAACCTGCTAGACTGATGACCAGAATAAATCAATCTTAATGTTCCATTGTCTTCCTTGGGCACCCTGATCATGGATGATCATCCATAGACAGCCTTTCTTTGTGTTTTATTTTTATAATTTCTGACACTATAGATTGATACTTCTCAGTATTCCCATAGACAAGCTTTGAAGGCGATTTTCCTTGTAAAGTTAGAGAGATGGCTTTATTGTTGAGGTGCACATGACAAAGTTACCTCCAAATGCCAAAGTACAGCACACTCAAGCTACAGTATTTTTATACAAGTTTGAATACTAATTATTGAACAGACAGTAACATCTAATTGGCCAGATAATGTCTGCTCAAGCATGCTCAAATTACATTGATATAGTGATTCTTTCAGAGGAGTTTTTGAAGTATATATTTTTAACTGTTTGCTGTTATTATAAAATGAGCACATATTTGACAACTAAACTAAAATCTGAAAAAAAATGGTATATAACATCTTATAGTAGCACAATAATGACATTAACAAAATTGAATTCAAACACATTTCCTTGAAGTGGTGCAGAACTTTTTGTCACCACTGTATCTAGTTTCAATGTCCCACTTTTACATTTCAACATATTGTTGTTACTCAATGTAAAGTCAATCTAAAGCACAATGTCTTTATGTTATTCGAGCACCCTATTAACTCAATTTGACATTGCCGTATTGCCTTACTTGCAATCTGCTCTATCAGCCTATTCAGACTTCAAATCACATTCATGCCATTATTCCAATGCCTTGCCCTCCATTTGCATCTCACTCCAATGTCTACTGTGTTTCAGCTCATTGACTAATTTTTGCCTTGATTCAAGCACCTCATGGCCATCCTTCTTTTAGGAGTATAAGCTACTGCTCTATAGTTCTAATGCCTTTTAACACTCTACTCTCTGATTTTCATTCATCTCGAGGACCAAGTTCTAGAGTTCTTCAGTCAATTAAAGATTGTTTCTGAGTATTTAATTAGTTTGCATCACACCTCTTCACTTTATTCAAATTACTTAAATCTTCATTTATCCCTTTCACTCGACTTATTCAATTTGTGTCACTACTCCAATTCTACCCATTCTTTTGATTATAATTATCAGATGACCAATCTATATCTTTGCACCCCTATTTCCTAGGCTACTAGTTAATTTATATACCATCCCAATGCCTTTTTCTTTATTCATTCTAACGTCCCACTTAATGATCCTTAATTTGAGACAAATTCTTCATTGTTCCCAAAATGTATTAAATAAATTGCTCCACAATTTTTTCAATTAGAGTATCATGTTTTATAGTCCCATCAATGAAATGCTTTTTTCTTAGTTATTTATTTATTTATTGAAGTTTATTCTTCCTTTTCTTAGTTTGAACTACCAATCTTCTTAATCTTGCATTGGATCCCACAACACTTTTATTTCCAATTTTATGTTGCCAATACAAGGCATGCTCATTCTGTTATTTCTCCATATTGTATCACTTAGTTTATCTTCTTTTTTGAACCAGAGGTTTGTGCTAGTGAACAATCTTTATTCGCTTACAAACTGGGATCACTGGTATACAATTTAAACAGATCAGCTTTTGGTTATGTTTTTCAAGATAGTCGATTACTACTGTACTTTCATTACTGCCTAGTCATCTTCAGTGGCCATCTCCTTGTACTTCCCATGTTACTTCACACATCATACAGCCACTGATATTCTCTATTATAGTGTATTCTCCTTTGTCCCATCTTATTTGTTGCTATTTAAAACCATGGTATGACAGTATGTTATGGCTGAACTTATTGGCTAATTTCTTATACCATTTCCAACCACAAAAACAGAGATAGGAGGAGATGTTGGGCTATGCACACTAAATTTAAACATAATAAGAGCTGCAACCATGCTGAAACTTGTAGTGCCATGCGGGAAACCAAAATGCAGGTGCACCACTTTATGCAAGAATACTGACAGTCTAAACATTTGTGATACACTATACAATTAACAAAGGAGGTTTTTAGCATGTTTTGACAAAAATACATGTCCATCTACCACGTCAAGTTGAACCCCATCAGATGGGTCCAAAACATCAGTAATACTAATAAATTCTATACATTTTTCCAGGACTTACCAGGTAGAAGGAGTCACTGCCTTCAAGTGTGCTTTATATACACAAATACAAAGGAAGGGGGGGGCTGGGCTGCACATTCTAATTTTAAACATAATAAGAGGTGCTACCATGCTAAGACTTGTAGAGCCATGCAGGAAAAAGAAAATGCAGGTGCACTCTCTAAGCACTAAGAAGACTGATAGTCAAAACAATTATGATAAACTGTACAATTAACAGTATAAATGAGATTCTTAGCACATTTGCCTAAAAATGCGTGTCCATCCACCACATCAAAGTGAACCCCAACATATTTTTCCCTAACATCCCTAATACTAAAACATTATACCAATGTATCCAGTACTCAACTTACAGTAATAGTGCCCATTCTTACTTCTAGACATTAATGCAAGCACTTGTACTAATTAAAATCACTAAGGGCAGATGAGAGGGGTGGTAGTACCAGGCAGAAGGAGCCTCTACCTTCAATTATTTTTAATATACACATCTTACTATGTATAAAATTAGGTTGTGCAGTCCAGGCCCCCCTTCCTCTGTATTTTTGTATATACAGTACCCTTGAATCGGTCCCCGCTGGACCCGTTATTGGTTAGAAGTTAGTAGAAGGTTTATAGTAGCTTCTACACACTGGAAAATTCTTCAAAAAGAATGAAAAAGTTTAAAAAAAGGTTACGATACTTTCTACTCCTAAGTCCATAATAAAAAAAACACTGGTTGGTTGTTGTTATTATTATTATTTTTCATTGAATAACTACGTAATTCCAGTGAATCCCAAATTAGATCAAAATGATTGCATATTTTTAAGATATACATATATATATATATATATATATATATATATATTTTTTTTTTTTGGATTATCAATTTTCATGAATAGATTTTATTTTCATAATTGCCCAGATTTGCTGCCCTTACAAACATATTTTAAACATCATCCTTATCTCTGTTCTACAGTAAATGAAGTATAAGCATACACATTACAAGCTTTGTATCTATACCTATTCACATTTTAAAGCTATTGTTAATAGTTTATTAATACAGATCAAGTGACTTTAACATAATAAAATAATTTTACAGTATAGCATTCCTGCTGATTTCTTGTTTCTCCAGATGAATTGCCAAATCATCACATGATTCAGACTGTGTTCTGTAAACATTCTTCCCACGTTTTCTAATCAACAGAGTAATGCACGGTTTATATCATGCCCTAATCTGAGCTGTTGTGTTCAATTTAAACTTTGGATTCTTGTTTCTTTCTCTTGTTAGTAATTTTTTAATAGGAAGTCATTTTTATTCATATCACACACATTTAAGAAATAATACATTTGTTATCCCACAATATAACCTTTTTTAGGGATATTAAAATAGTGTTAAAATTGCAATTATACACTTTAGAATGGATTTGATTAAAACTAAATTTTAAATAGCAAAAACAATACAATAATACACAATGTAATTGATTTTAGCAATACTAAACTAAATGCCAGGTATAAAAGAGTTAAATGCATAATATTATTAACGCAGGGTAGCAGAACTCTTATTAAAAATGGCAGTCCCATAAATGATCAAGTATTGTCAGGAATATTCTGTTGGATGACACTATACTGTGATTTGTACACACAGTGGACCATAGCTGATGGGTGAATGAAATGATCCATAACCCTCGCTGACACATTTAGAGCAGTTCAGCTGCACACAGAGAACAGTCCATCATTTGCACCCTTCTGTGAAAGCTGGCTTTACCAAGTGTTTCAATGAAATATGTGCAACTTCCCATTTAAATTAGTACCACATGAACCATGAAGAGCACCACAGGTATCTCTTGTAGTACCAGTCTAATGCAAAAGTGGCCTGAGTTGTAATGCTCTAACAGGAAAGACATACAACCACTCATCTGTAACATATTAAAACCATAAGAAATAAATTACTCTATAGATGATGAATTATTGCACAGGTAGAGAAAATATAAATGTGCACTACTTCTAAAAAGCAGTCTTAAAAAAAAGTACTGAAATAAAAATTTGGATATTTTTGCAAATGAAAGTGACATTTTATTTTCATAATAGTAAAATTGTGTTCATATTTTAAAGTGATATATATAAACTATATAAATGTAATATTTATTACCTTCTAAATGATACAAGTGATCATAGTATAGTAATACTGGACAATATTTTATTTAATCCTCTGCAAAATATTATCTAGAAAATGTATTGAGGAGGGGATGTAATTATTATGCCTACAACAGGGATGCCGGCTGTTGAAATCCTGGTGCCGGAATCTCGACGTGGGACAGAACACCGGCGCTGGAATCCCAATGCCAGTTCAGATGTTGATGCCAGAATCCCAACAGCTGGCATCCCAATGTAAGTATAGTGTGGGGGGAGTCAGGTGATAGCTGCTTATAGATATAGGCACCACGGGGGTGTTAGGGGTAGGCTATAGGGGGGAGGTTAGGGTTAGGCTATGGACTGGGACGGTTAGGGTTAGGCACCTATGGGGGGGTTACTGTTAGGCACTAAGGGGGGAGGGTTAGGTTAAGGCACCAAGAGGGGAGGGTTAGGTTTAGGCACTAACGGGAAGGGTTAGGGTTAGGATGGGGGGGAGAGTTAGGGTTAGGATGCAGGAACAGTGGGTTAGGGGGTGGAGGGAGGTTTAGCATACTCACGGAGCCCCGGTCAGGATTCTCAGCACGGGATGCCACTGCCGGTGTTTTGACAGCTGGCAACCCGACTGCCAGTATTTCATACCCAACCCATTGAAAACATAATTAAATATATACAGAATAATTTTTGAACATTTAAAAGATCTGTTTAAACACTACAATTGTTTTCTAAGTGATTAGTTTGCAAATCACTGTACATGTGAAAATTGCCAGCTCCACCATCTTGCAAATGGTTTAAAAGATTGTGGAGCTTATGTAAAAGGGTGCGACTTGAGAGTCTTCCATTATTTTTAAAGTGGCAATCATTTTAAAGGCAAAACCATCTTGATTTTGCCTTTAAAATGATTTCAGCTTTGAAAATCCGAGAAGACTTGGAGGAGTTCCCACAGCGGCTGCAACTCGTACCCTATTACATAAGCCTCCATAACTCCACAATCATTTGCAGAGTGCAGTGCTACAGTAGTTAGTATTTGTTCAGTGGCAATCCAATTTTATTGCAGTTTTGTAACATTCATTTGTTTATCCTCTATTACATATCAATGTAATAAAATGGTTTTTATTGCTTTATTGCATCATATTTTTCTTAAACTAAAATATGCTGATTGACTGCAATATTAAAGAGCTGTAATAAGGGGACTCATCACATTTCAGAGGGCAAGACGTCACTAACCCAAATCCTGAAAGTTCAAGTTTAAGCAACAGATTTGTACCAGTTTAAATTTTCTGTAATTCATTTTGCTTAAAGCAAAAAGAATCATCCAGCAGGATACAGTTAAAAAAGTGGATATAAAAGAACAGGAATGATCTAAAACATTGAACATTTAATTGTTACCGTAATGAAACTTTGACTCCATTGGTGAGATGAAAATTGTAAAAGTCATTGATGGTCTCCACTTTTCTTCCCGAAAGCTGGATCCAGGTCCAAGTGATCTAGTGATCCTCTAATGGAGTGTATTGCCCATATCATCCCACCAACTCACAAAAAAACCCCAGAGTGATATTCTCCAGACCATTGATTGGACTCACAGCCACCAGATAGCTGCAAGCTTATTGCTAACCTTAAGCTCTTAGTTAAAGTAACAGAAAAGACAGGTGCAACTCGGTGAAAGACAAGTTTTCAGGCAAATCCATGTATGACCCTTTTCACTTTGGAGAATTCACATTACTGGAACATATTTAGTGTCCATGGCAAAAAAACAAGAATGTGTGTTCCATTCCAATGCACATCTTTCCGCAACAATTGACACTGTTTACCATGCATTACATTATAGTGGCTAAAGGAGTGTTATCTAAATAGCACAATGCTCCACTAGTTTCAATACTCAATCATACATTCTTTCCAGCTGATCTATAATAGTTCTTGAATGTCAGCTAGTACAAACTGAACACTGACAAAAAAAAAATTGTCAGAGGATTTCACATCTGACAAAAAGATGGCAGCATACTGATCAAATATAGGCTTATACTTTGTTACATACAACAGAGTTAAAGAGTAATGGGCCTATTTTACCTAGAAAACTAGCATTTCTTATTCCACATCATTGCAATAAGAAATTATGGCCCTCATTCAGAGCCATACGCTCTGAGCAGAGCGCACGCTCTGAATGAGGGCCGCCCTCCATGAAAATGGAGCGTCCTCCTGGACGCTCGTATAGCTGTGGGTCACCACCCACAGCCTATACGAGTGTGCATTTTGATGGCCGTGGTGGTCTTGACCATCGCGACCATCGAAACTGCGAGCCGGAGCCTGCGGTTGAGGTTTTCAACCGCAAGCTCCGGAGTGATTTTGGCTCTATCAGAGCCAAAATCACTCCCACTGACATCACTAGTGATGTCAGTGGGCCGGCTTCTGACGGGAGGCGTTCCCATAGGAACGCCCCCGTCAGGGAGGCACTCCCCCGGCACGCCCACCAAAGGGGGCGTGCTGTCAATCAACATCGACAGCACGCCCCCTTTGATCAGACACAACGAGCGAAGGACTTTCCTTCGCTCGTCGCGTCTGGCACATGCGCACGACGGAGCACCCTCCGTTGTGCGCATGCTCAGTGCAGAACATCGACCCACTTGCGAGCGGACAGCCGCTTGCGAGTGGGTCTGAATCAGGCCCTATGTTTTTTTTTAAGAAGAATAACTTGCTGGGGCACGATAAGAGCTTGTTTGGGTAAAAAGTAAAAAGTAAAGTGATATCTAACACTATCACTTTACTTCCGATTGGGACCAGACCTGCCTAATGTGCAGGCACAGCCATCGGTCATAGACTGCTATAAAAATCTGTGACACTGTAGCCTATAGAATTCAATGGCTAACGAGTTAGCTATCAGGGCCAAGCTCCAGAAAACTAGGCTTTGTGGAGCTAGGTAAAGAGAGTGTTTTCACAATTCCCATAGAGAGCTATGGGAATTGCTTTTGCAATCAGTAATAGAGGACCGCTGCAAATATTTGTGATATCTCCCACATTATCTTCTTTTAAATGGCCCTTATACTGAAATTTTGAAGAAATCCTAAAATAACGTGGCAACAAAAAGACTTGAAAATAGAACAAAACTAAATAGATTCCAAAGATTGAAAAAACAAAAACAAGTCCATAAAAATAAAACTTTTTTTTAAATTGTAGCTGTTGGAGTTAGACTGCACAGCCCAGACTATGGGGATGATGCTAAATTAAGCATAGGCTTGTTTAGAGAGCATACAATATGTGCATGATTTGGAAAGTTTTCCACTTACCATTGTAACTGCACTGTAACAAGTCATTCAGGGTCTATTAAGAGAGGAGGGAGCCATGTGCACTCTACATCCAGGGCCTCCTCCTCTCTACCCAGTGACTGGCAGTGCAATTAGTGCAGAAGACTTAGGGCACCAGAGTAGACTCTAGTGCTATGCCAGAGTCTACTGCACATGCAGAGGTCACCAAGGAAATGGCGCAGCAGCCATTTTTCCGATGATTTCCCTACTGCACATGCACAAAACACCAGGAAAGTGGCCGCAGCACCATTTTGCCAGTGATTTGCACAGATACCGCCAAATCTGTAGATGTAAGTATTGAAAAAATGAGTGCAGGGTGTGCGATGTAGCCCCCTTGGACTCAGGGGCCCATGTGCACTGCACCCCCAGCACCAATTGATATGCCTCTGGAGCCATTGTTATGAAGGCAAACCAGTGAGGGTGTGTTAACAGAGCTGAGGGATATTGGACATAAGGGTAGATATGCCTATTTCCAGATGTATCTTTTGCAACAAGTATACGGTGGTGGTGGCCTCCTCCTCCACTGTGGTGCTGCCTCTGTCTCCACTAAGCAACAGTTAAGTTGGTAGGGGGAGAAAAATTAAATGATATCTTGCCCCCAACATGAAAACATTCTGATACCCCTGCATACACATACACACAACTTACTATATGTGCAAATATATAAATTTTTGTTACCATGCAAGCAATGAAGAAACACATGGTCTAGATTTCTGTCAATCTGATCCAGGCGCAATGCGTGTAGATTGGATGTGTTTCTTTATAGATGTTCTAGATTTCTGTACATCTGATCCAGGCCCAATGTGTCTAGATTGGATGTTTTGCTTTATGTATGTTCTAGATTTCTGTCCATTTGATCCATGCCTAATGTGTATAGCTTGGATGTGTTACTTTATGGATGTTTGCCACTTAGACACCATTTTTCAGCTTTGATACTTGTTCCATTTGGGGAATATAAATTAAGCATCTTATTCCTCCAAAGGATATAGCAACCACAATCCATATGATTATTAGTTATTCATTTAATTATTTTATTAATTATTTAGTGCTAGTTTGATAGACCCTGTATATTACATAGTTTTACAGAAAATATTGTTATTATCAGTCCCTGTCTTGCTGAGCTTTATTATTTCCTATCAATCAAAAACACTATGGGACTGATTCTGTGTCAGACTCAAATGGAAATGTGGATAGAGTTTGCAGATTTTAAGCATACTGGGCCAAAGTAAGAAATCAGAGACTTCACATGGCTAGAGATTGCTAGTGGATACAGATTGATCCATCTGATGATGGACCACACATTCCATGAAATAGCCATTTGTGGATGGTAATTCTGTGGTGGCCATGTGATCACATGGAACTGTTCCATCTTGTGGGAATGTCTTGGGAGTGTTGTGGGAATGTATGTCAGTACTCAATCATACCATACAGCCAGAAATTGGATGCCTATTTCAGGTACATCTTTTGCACTCAGTAAGGGGTGGGTGTATGTCTAGATATTAATGATGACATTTAAGCAGTGTAGGGGGTGGACTTACACTTGTAGATGCACAGACCTTTTGTATACACTGGCAGACTCTTGCATTAGCATGAGGAAATAAGTAGCCTGCTGCGGCCATATAAAAAATGTCCTATAACGCAATCCTGTAAAAATACCAAGATTTAAATCTTAAAATTTGTTGTAAATTGTTGGATGATTTTGGGATTACAATAGCCCAATATGGGAGGCAATCGGGAAGCCGATAGCCTAAATACCGGCAGCCGGCTTCCCTACTGTCTGATCCCGGCAAGGGTGAAATGCCGGGCGTCTAGATGTAGACGCCCGCATTTCCCCAACGCCGGGAGACCGGTGCCTGGCATCACGATCATGGTGATGCCGGGCGCCGCGAGCGAACAGCCGCGGGGGGAGGGTTAGGTTTAGGGCTCCCATTGGGGACTTGGGGTTAGGCACCCCCCGGGAGGGTTAGGGTTAGGCTAGGGGGAGGGAGGGTTAGGGTTAGGCACCCCCGGGGGGGACTTAGGGTTAGGCACCCCCCCGGGGGACTTAGGTTAGGCAGCGGGGAAGGGGGTGGTTAGGTTTAGGCACTTAGAGGGGGGATTAGGGTTATGCACTTGGGGGGGAAGTTAGGGTTAGGCACCCCTAAGGAGGGTTAGGGTTAGGGGGGTTAGGTTAGGTTAGTGGATACTTACCTATCCACGATCGGGATTTCCAGCACTGTCAGGTTTCCGCTGCGTCACACTCTGCTTCTGTCGGGCTGCCGCTGATGGGAATTGAACCGCCGGCCATGCGGCCGATGGTATTTCATACCAATTCCCCCGATATATAGTACATTGTGATTTGAAGGGCAACAAACCAAGCTGCTGGCAAAGTGCAGTGTATTTAAAACCCAAACATCACAGCATGGTGAGTGGAGAACATAAAAATAAACAATGTGCTCTAAAAACAACCATGCCTAATAGACCCAAGATAATCAGAGTCAGTTTGGTTCTCTAGAGAGGACTCTTATGAACATGCACACCGCCCTTGTTCAGCATTGGGCTTTTCCTAGTACCAGTAGCTCTGGGTAACAGGGTAATAACAATAAGTGTGGTAACATAATTATAGGTGAAAGCTGAATAAGCTTGAGAATAGGTAAGAATACTGTGTTTTTTGCTGATTGGCTATAATGACAGCCTTGTTGCTGGGCAGTTTATTTAGAATTTTGGGTCAGCTGCCCTGGGGAGCCAATGGTATCCTTGAGGGTGTGGTCAGGTGATTGGTATATATTGGCTGGTTTGCATGAGGGCAGCCTCTTTTTCTGGATCCTTGAAATAACAGGTGGCGTACTATTGACCTTACTTGTTTTTTCCAGTCTCTTTTGTGACTTTTCTTTCCCAGTTACCTCTTTTGTGTTTCTGCACAGCTGTCCCTTGCTCTATTTACCATGCCCCATCTCTGCCGTTCTGCCCCCCTTCCCTCCCCGGCTGGTTGAGTTTGCCCACCTGCTTCGCACTGCTCCTACACACAGGCGGACTTCCTCCCCTTCCCTCCCACTTTCTCCTAGGCTGCACGGTGTCCCTCCTGTGTCGGCCCTTGCAGTTGCGATGACCTCCGCTGTGCTAGCGCCTGCTTCCACGGCTCCCGCTGGTCACTCTGCAGTTTCTCCCATTCACACACCTGGAAGTTAGTGCTGCGGTGGGGTCCCCAGGCAGCGTGATCACTAGCCCCATGGATGTGGGTGGTCCTAGTGGCCCTGCTTTTGCAGTGGGTCCAGTGGCCATTTCATCCCCGGTGGCCATTTTGGGTAGTGCTGCTCCTGCGCTGTCTAGTCATGGTAGCCAGGCTGCCATCCCAATTTTTGCCCACACTCCCTCTGCCCCTTGGTTGCATGCCCCAATGTAAGTGTGCCTGTCACTGTAATGCCCTCTGCTGCTCTGCAGGTTCCCTGGTGTCCTGCTGCTAGCGCTCCAGCCCCTTTTATAATTCTGCCCTGGTGGTTTCTGTTGCCGGACCTCCCTGGGATCAAGCATCATGGAGCTCTGGAGTTTCCCCCCCAGTTTATCCTTCCACTTCTGTGGCCGCTTCCTCCCCCATTATTCCTCCGTTTGCCCAGTCTACTTTTGCTCTTTACTCCTACCCCTTTTTCTCACCCCCACTTCATTACCCCTACATTTCACTTTGGCAGTTTGCCCCTTTCGTCCACCACAATCCTCCAGCACCCACATCAATTTTACCTGGTGGCCTCATCACCACCTGCGGTTCCTGTCAACCCCGGGTCCATACTTTGTTCACCCACACTGTCCAGTTCTGGCCATCCACCACAGCCGCCCGTTACCCACCCTCCCGCCCCAAAAGCAAGGTCTCCTATGCTTTTTCCTCACCTGTCTCCTGTAGTTACAGGTTCTGTGGATGCGGGTGGACTTTCCAACAAAGATTCGGAGGCTTGTGCGACTGCTGATCCTGTGCGCATCGAGGCGGCCCCAGCATTTGAGCCAGCAGCTCCTCCGTGTGAAAGCATCGAAGAGGCGGTTGCAGGGCCCTCTGGTTCTGGTGAATATGGATTGTCTCATACTTCTTGCTCTGACTCTAGCTATTTCTCTCTTTCTTCCAGTTCCCCTGCGTGCCAGCGTAAGACTGCCAGGATGGTTGTGTGATGTTTAGCCAAGAAATCAGGCAATAGTGATAGGAAGACTAATGGTGCAGGTCATAGGGATCAGGATACAGGTTCTGATACTGTGCATTGTGCAAATACCACGGTAAATTTGTGGATTTTTTCTCACTCACTGATGAGATTAAAAAAGGTTTGAGTCAGGCTAAAAGAGCGGGCGGTATGGGTGGAGAAGCCTTTTGTAACTATAACACTTAGCTGAAGGGCATGCTCATCTTCTTCGCATGCTATTTGGAAATGTGGGCTGAGGAGTATGTTAATATTATTAAATATATATTTTTGGTGCATGACATATTTGTTCAGTCCAGGAGTTTATGCATGGCATTAATATGATGCGCAGTTCAGGCGGAAGCATGATGGCAGGGTGATTATGCCTTTTGGGGTTAAAGACCTTGAAGTTTTCACAACAGTGTCGCCCCCCCATGGATGCGGTGCCGCTTCACAGAGCTCCTTCTAATGGTAAGCCTGTTGCGACAGGGGTGGCGAAGGGCAAATGTTTTGCTTTTAATGACTCTCGATGCACTCGAGGTTTGGGCTGTGTTTTCACCACTCCTGTTGTCTCTGCGGAGGTGAGCACCCGGCCAAGGATTGCCGTCGTGGATTGGGGGATTCAGACCCCGACCGTGTGGAAGGCTCCAAGGGAGCTAGTTAAGGCTTGATTGCCCATTTGTTTGAGATTTCTCGATGGTTAGAGCAGTACCCTTTTTGGGAGGAGTCTATGTTTTTGTTGCAGGGTTTTACACTTGGCTTTCGTTTGCTGATATTTGGACCTTTGCTAGTCAGAGCGCCCCGTAACTTGCATTCAGCCAGAGATTATCCTGAGGTTTTGTGGACCAAGGTTGAGGCGGAGGTGCTGCTGGGGATGATGGAGGGTCCTTTCCCTCGTCCTCCCTTGCAGGATCTCTGCATCTCTCTGGTGGGTGTGATTCCCAAGAAGGTGCCGGGTAAGTTTCACTTAATACAGCATTTATCCTATCCTCAGGGGAGTTCTGTTAATGATTCCATCCCTGAAGTAGCCTGTAGAGTTGTTTATCAATCTTTTGATGAGGTTTTGGGTTTAGTGCTCAGTTTTGGTTAGGGTGCCTTGCTGGCAAAGCTTGATATTGAGTCGGCTTTTTGTTTGTTACCTGTGCACCCGGAGGCCATGTGGTACATGTGTTTTCAGTTGGATTTGGGTTACTTTGTAGATAAATGTTACTACCAACTATAATATCCCTGAAATTAGTTTTCCAAACTACAATAGGCAAGTATGCACTGTTCTTGTACAGATGCTTTCTTCAAATTAAATGAATGTAACATATAAGTCAAAAAGAGATGTGGTATGACAGTTTAGTATTTACACTTTAAAACTCACACTCCATCCATGTCTCAGAGAGAACATGAGTAGAGTTCCACTGAACCATGAGATAGACTCTAGTGGGTAAATTTATAAAGAATCAAGTTTGGTTGTGTTTGGTTGCATTTGCAAACTCATGCGAG
The DNA here is from genome assembly GCA_031769625.1 of Taudactylus pleione. Lineage (NCBI taxonomy): Eukaryota > Metazoa > Chordata > Amphibia > Anura > Myobatrachidae > Taudactylus > Taudactylus pleione. Next base: position 10,856,840 of record JAUIMM010000608.1, on the reverse strand, counting down.
TTTAGCCTTTTTTTCAAACTCGCAAATTTACTAAGACCAAACAGGTGCGAGTTTGGAAGTGAGCTTTATCTTCTCACTGTTAAAACTCATGCGAGTTTGCAAACTCAACTAAACTCACCATTGGCCAAACTAGGAAATACTTTACATGGAAAAGATGAAGCTCGCAAATTTACTAAGAATCGAGTTTACAATCTTGGGTGAGTTTTTAGCAAACTCACTGTTAAATTGAAGTTTTAAACACTCAACTCCGGAGCTGCCAGTTTGGCAGAAACTTACACAAATCAGTGTGATTTGTGTATGTTTCTGGCTGAATACCTAATATTTTTTATATAATTTGAAAAAAAATTCCGTAGGTTCCCACCTAAATCTTAACCAGCTCCAGACTTGCCAGCCTCTCCTTGTACCTAAAATTATGGGGAACAAAATAATTAGGGTCCCACCGTAAATTAGGTACCAGCACCAGGCTGCAGGGCCAGACCTGGTTTTAATTATAAGGGAGAAAAATTTGCATAGGGGTACCCCTATAATTAAAACCAACTCTGGACCCTTTCTAGCCCATTCACTGTGCCCCCAAGCCGCAGCATCAGTCCTGACTGCTAGTCAGCCCAGGGATCTCTGGGGAGTTGAGAACCCATCCAATAGAGGGGTCCCCCTCCCGAGGGCACCCCTGGCCTAGGCTGATAGCCCGGGGCTATCCCCACCATCCCTGGGCGGTGGGTGGCGGGTTGGTAGTGTAGGTATAGTGTGAAAATTAGAAAAAACAACATTGTCTTTACAGTAGAACTGCAGGTCCCAGCAAGCCTCCCCTGCATGCTGGTACTTGGAGTACCACAACTACCAGCATGCGGGGCATTAAGGAGGCTGTTACAAACTTGTTGTAGCCAAATTAAAAATTAAGAATAAACCAGAACACTTTTTGACTCAGACCAATGGCTATCATAGATGCCTAGGCTGCATCACTTGTAGATCAGTGGTGACAGGTGATAGTTTCCATTACCCATATACAAGGAAAAAATGCTTTATTAGACATACTGTCACCTGTACCACCACATTTGCGATCTAACTTCTGTCTTGCCCCTGTGGTTTACACTATGTGTGCAAGACAGATAGGCAGTTTAAGGAGCGAATGGCACTACACAGATCTGCCATTAGAGGTGCAATCAATATGGGATGAAGTGACCAGCCTGTAGCCCGACACTGCCTTGAGGCTAGACATGCAGTGTCTTATATTTGGTCAAGAATTATCAATCATATTCCAGCTAATGTACGTGGGGGCAATCGCTCTAAACAGCTACTACAATTGGAGTGTGACTGGATTGATAGACCAAACACTATGTCACCTAGGGGCCTTAATGAGATGTTAGGTCTCCAATGTTAAATATAAGTTTACAACCTAGTTCTTTAAAGTACTTCTTCAATGTCTGTAATTTCTGTTTTCATACCCGATGCGATTAGTCATGTTACAGCATAATATTTTACTTAAAACAGATTGAGTGCTTTTGATACTAATACTAGTGCGTATTATCTAATGTATGTACCACAAATTGGATAGGATGTTTTATCCTTTTTTGTCTTTTTTTCTTTTCCTTGTATTTATATACTTCATCATTAGTCTTTATTATTGTTTACACAATGGTAATCATGGCCACCGAGGGAGTGTCTAGATGGTGTACTCCCTGGACAGGGCGGCATGATGACATCACTTGGACTGCACCATGGAGAGTGCGACGCGAGCCTCGGTGTATGGTTGGGTGGCAGCGCATGTCCAGGTGAGTGCACCAGGGGGAGGTGTTTGCCTGATTACTATACCCATATATGTTTGAAAAAGTAATGTACAAATTGTTACTGATGATGAGCAGTGGCTCGAAACATTGGATGAATAAATATTAATCTTTACTATCAGTAAGTATGCCGTTCTGAGTGCTGCCATTACTGTGCTCTACTACATAGAGACGCTGTCTCAATGTGCTTTTTTTGTGGTCAGAAAAGTTATTTCTTCTATATGGTGCATTCTGACAATTTAACTGTTTGCACTGTGAACCCCTGACCCTAAAAACAGCCCTGACCACTCCTAATGGTGACGGTGATAAGGCACAGACAGGCACCAGGTAGGAAGATCATGAGAGCCAATTGATGCTTTTCAAATACAATTCCAGCAAGTTGCTGCATCAGGGACTGAGTTTTCTCTGAGGAGTCCACTGGTAGTGAACTCAAAATCTATTTGAAGCTGTTGCTATATATGTCATGTTCATTAATCTGTGCAGTTTAGCAGATTAATATACAGTCAGGTCCATAAATATTGGGACATTGACAGAATTTTCATATTTCATATATTCACCACCACAATGGTTTTGAAATGAAACAAACAAGATGTGCTTTAACTGCAGACTTTCAGATTTAATTTGAGGGTAATTACATCCAAATCAGGTGAACGGTGTAGGAATTACAACAGTTTCAATATGAGCCTCCCACTTTTTAAGGGGCCAAAAGTAATGGGACTATCAACTCAAAAGCTATTTCATGGACAGGTGTGGGCTATTCCCTCGTTATTTCATTATTAATTAAGCAGGTAAAAGGTCTGGAGTTGATTCTAGGTGTGACATTTGCATTTGGAATCAGTTGCTGTCAACTCTCAATATGAGATCCAAAAGCTGTCACTATCAGTGAAGCAAGCCATCATTAGGCTGAAAAATCAAAACAAACCCATCAGAGAGATAGCAAAAACATTAGGTGTGGCCAAATCAACTGTTTGGAACATTCTTAAAAAGAAAGAACGCACCGGAGAGCTCAGCAACACCAAAAGACCCGGAAGACCACGGAAAACAACTGTGCTGGATGACAATATAATTATTTCCCTGGTGAAGAAAAACCCCTTCACAACAGTTGGCCAAATCAAGAACACTCTCCAGGAGGTAGATGTATATGTGTCAAAGTCAACAATCAAGAGAAGACTTCACAAGAGTGAATCTAGAGGGTTCACCACAAGATGCAAACCATTGGTGAGCCACAAAAACAGGAAGACCAGATTAGAGTTTGCCAAACAACATCTAAAAAAGCCATTACAGTTCTGGAACAACATCCTATTGACAGATGAGACAAAGATCAACTTGTACCAGAGTGATGGGAAGAGAAGAGAAGGAAAGGAACTGCTTATGATCCAAAACATACCACCTCATCAGTGAAGCATGGTGGTGGTAGTATCGTGGCGTGGGCATGTATGGCTGCCAATGGAACTGGTTCCCTTGTATTTATTGATGATGTGACTGCTGACAAAAGCAGCAGAGTGAATTCTGAAGTGTTTCGGGCAATATTATATGCTCATATTCAGTCAAAAGCTTCAGAACTCATTGGACGGCACTTCACAGTGCAGACGAACAATGACCCAAGGCATACTGCAAAAGCAACCAAATAGTTTTTTAAGGCTAAAAAGTAGAATGTTATGCAATGGCTAAGTCAATCCCCTGACCTGAATCCGATTGAGCATGCATTTCACTTGATGAAGACAAAACTGAAGGGAAAATGCCCCAAGAACAAGCAGGAACTGAAGACATTTGCAGTAGAGGCCTGACAGAGCATCACCAGGGATGAAACCCAGCGTCTGGTGATGTCTATGCGTTCCAGACTTCAGGCTGTAATTGCCTGCAAAGAATTTGCAACAAAGTATTAAAAAGTGAAAGTTAGATTTAGGATTGTTTAGTTTGTCCCATTACTTTTGGCCCCTTAAAAAGTGGGAGGCACATATAGAAACCGTTGTAATTCCTACACCGTTCACCTGATTTGGATGTAATTACCCTCAAATTAAATCTGAAAGTCTGCAGTTAAATCACATCTTGTTTGTTTCATTTCAAAGCCATTGTGGTGGTGAATACAGGACAAAATATGAAAATTCTGTCAATGTCCCAATATTTATGGACCTGACTGTATATATATTAAATATAATAATACATTATTATTAGATTATTTCAAATATAATATTAATTTAGTTATAAATATTGATGTTACTACAATTTACACTGAATTTCATTATTTGTGTTTTTTGTTATTTTTGTATTTGACTTTTGTTGTTTTTTCCACTTTCAGAAAATTCTACAAATTGCTCGTCCTGAAATTTCAACCCTTCGCTTGTCTTTAGATGCAGAATCTACTGTATATAAGTATTAAAATGTAATTTATTAATACATTCATTTCACAATTCCTCATACACATAGAGGTGATAAGTAATTATAAAAATAAAAGTAAGTGAATATAGGGTTTACAGATATAAAGAGAACAAAGTGACCATGTTCAAAAAACCTATCTATCTTGTAGTCTCTAATGATACTGTATAATTCTAACTGGATTTTAATGAAATGATAATTCCTTTATGATAAAAATTGGGCAGACTTTTAATTAACAACAGAAAGGTAAAACAGATATATCAAACCTTAGAAAAAAATGTTTCAGCATTGCTTTAATCTCAGCTTTACCAAAAAGAATGGTCAGCAAAAGTATTGTCAACTTATCTGGGAACTAACCATTCCAAACTTTTGTCTAAAATGATGTTTCAGTGCAAGAGTTTCAAAATGATTTAGTGAATTTTTCACTTATTTCTGCAAACTATACAAAGGACGATGCAGATTTGCACACAAGTCGGCTTCACTAATGGATTTTAGATTTTTTCAACACTGCACACACTCCATAGCCAAGCAAACACATCTATGAGCAATTCAGAGTCCACTTGCAACTGAGTGGGCATAGCTGGATAGCAAAGGAGCACTCACCCATAGGCTATGGTGAGTGGTAGTGTGTCACCGAGACTACAGGGAATACACTTTTATGCATATAAAGTATAGGACTGGTGCAAAATATGCAGTGATGATGCTAAGAAACCTTGTGCTCGGTTATAGTCTGTGCATTGATGTGTGCAGTCCTGCATATGGATGAATATCCTCATTTCATTCAAGTAATGTGGGTTTAAATATGGTCTACAGTAGAGTGTCTGCATACATCTATGATTTGGCCCTTTAATGTATTAATATTTATATATCACTCCTAGCATATAAGTGGTTCAGTAGTGATCTTTTACAGATCAATTCTCAGGCAATGCTGAAAGCAAAAAGTCATAAAAATAGATGCTAGTTTTTTGTACTACCATTTCCAATTGAATTCAACCGCAACTTTGTATGACTATATTAGAGCAGGATTTAAAGATATGTGTTGCATTAATTGCCATAGGACATACCATGATTAACTGAGTGATGCAAAAATATGGTAAATTTGTACCAATAGAGCAATATTTGAATAAAAACAAAATGAAAAGTGGTTGCACTTCTGGAGATTTAAGATATTTTGTATATTTTTGTAAGCATCTATTGAATTTTATGTTGCTATATATATTGTTTTTAAACTTCGGATGCCCAAAATATTTTCTTGTGTACTTTAGCCCGAATGGGGTCAAAGATGACCCCAGGTTAAAATTAGTTATTCTGAATTGAAATGTATGGTGAGACTGCCTCATACCTATTATATTCAATAATATGCAACATCAATAATCTAATTAACTAAATTTTAGAAAAATTAAATACAATTCATACATTGCACAGACAATTAAATCAAAATTTACTTATAATAGTTCATAAGTGAGTGTGGTTTACAATACACTAAATTCACTTGTTGCAGTCACAACATCGCTTATGAATCTCTATTTTTATATGGTCTTTACAGACAAAAAAGTCACATTCCTCGCATCTGTTGGAAATTTTTCTGTCATTCCCCCTTGGGTACAATTTACAATGTCCTCGTTTCACATCTTGTCTAGGCTCAGATACTTTACTGACATCTTCGACATTGATGACAGTTTCTATAGCAAGTTGAATACTTTTCTGGACTCCGGTGAATCCTTTCTCTACACGTCACTGCACCAGAGGACGTATCACTTGAAGACCCAGTTCTTTCAAGAATAATTGTCTTGAGCATGTTCACTTCTGCTGATGATCGGGATTCTTCATGCAATATAAAATGTAAGCATTTATTGCTCCAGTGTCAATGCAATTCATGAAAATCACGAAAAGCCATCTTCCACATTTTCTTCTTCCTCCAACTTTTTGGGTAAAAAATGTCAACATTACTCAAGGAACTTTGATATTAATGTGTGAAATCAATGATTTGTTATACACACCACAAGTTTATGTGATGCACTGGCACGTGTCACCATTGACCATTATAATGTGGTGAAGGCTGCAAAAAAGGGAAGGAGGTAACCCCTCCTTTTACATGCTAAGCTAACTGAAAAACCTAGAGAAATAAATAATATTCACACCGATGCAAGTCATGACACAGCATCCCAAAATGGGGTCAGCTTTGAACAAACTACACAAATTAATTTTTACAATTAGTTGGGTTATAATTTTTTAGATCTAAATTCACAAAAGCACTATTAATTGACTAAAAGTAAAATACAAAAATTATCAATGATTATCTATAAATGTTATTCAGTATGTATATAAAAATTTATGTTTGGGGTAATTTTTGACCCCATTTTGAGTATCCGAAGGTTAATAAATTTATTTGAATATATTGCTTTTTGTTCTTGTACTGCTTTGATACATGTAATTGGTGGGCACACACAAGGGAAATTTTTGAGTACCCAGGAACCTTGATAAAGAGATCTAGCAACTCAAATCAAAACGTATTGGCAAAAAGAGGTACTAACCAGTGGATTTGCCAGCTGACACCCAGAAAGAAGGTATTACCATTTTTTTTAGACCTTTCTAATTACTTGAAACCAGACTTGCAATTGATAGCAGTATTATTTTATCTCATCGGGACACCTCTCTTCATGGGTATCACAACACCTATTGGGTAATACATTTTGTAACATTTATTTCTTCAAATCTTTGTATAATAAATAAACATGTTTTTAGATACACCTACCCATTCACACATACTTACCTATACCAGAAGTTTCTGTCCCCTTCTCCAGTAGATATCCATGGTACCTGGCCCTGCAAGAAAGATTTCATACTCACCTACATCCAGCGCTGGTTTCCGCAGTAATCCATCGGATTAAAAAAAAAAAAAAAAGAGTTACCTGATCCACGCTACAAGCTATCTGTATGTGTGTTGTCACACATACAGATAGCTCCCGAATGGCCGCTGCCGGGACTTCATGGGGCATTGCAGTCCCATCAGCCAATCAGTGGCAGCGCTCACTGTAGAGCGCCCGCTGATTGGCTCCGGCAACTGACAGTTCCCACGTGGGTGAATCAGCCCACGTGGGAACTGTCAGTTGCCGGAGCCAATCAGCGGGTGCTCTACAGTGAGCGCTGACGCTGATTGGCTAATGGGACTGCAATACCCTGTGAAGTCCCGGCAGCGGCCATTCGGGAGCTATCTGTATGTGTGACAACACACATACAGATAGCTTGTAGCGTGGATCGGGTAACTTGTTTTTTTTGTTTTTTAATCCCATGGATTACTGCGGAGACCAGCACTGGATGTAGGTGAGTATGAAATCTTCCTTACAGGGCCAAATTTGAAGGATCTCTACTGGACAAGGGGACAGAAACTTCTGGTATAGGTAAGTAGGTGTGAAAGGGTAGGTGTATGTAATAAACTTATACTAGTCATGGTGTGTGTGTTTTGTCTTTTTTTAACTATTTATTTTACAGTGAAATTACAGGTGCCGCATGTCTGCTGGCACTTGTAGTTCCCCAAGTGCAAAATGGCAGGCATGCTGGCACTTGTAGTTCCACTGTAAAGTACAATAGTGTTACATTATTTGGCCCCCCTATTACCCCCATACCCACCAAGCAAGGGGTATGGGGAAGAGCCCCAGGATTCAGCATAAGCCTGTGGTGCTCTGGAGAGGGGGGACCCTTTTTTGGGGGGTCCCCGACTCCCCCGAGATCACCGGCTTGCGCTGACCGACTTGGGGTGTACTGCTTTGGACCTGGAGCCCTGGTGATTGGGTCTCCGGGCTGTGGCTTACACCCCAGTCGGTTGGGTCTGGTGCTGGTCTTAAATATAGGGGGTACCCCACGCCGTTTTTGCCCACTATATTTAAAACCAGCACTAGTCCCTGCAGCCTGGTGTTGGTTTCTAAAATACGGTGGAACCCTACACATTTTGTTTCCCGTATTTTTAGAAACCACCACTGGCTGGCAAGCGTGGGGCTGGTTTGGCTTTTGGGGGGGACCTTATGTCATTTTTTTTCTAAATTTTTACACATTTTTTTTACAGGTTAACAAAAACGGGAATTTTCGGGAAATATTCTAGGGACCCCCCTAATGATGTCTAGACATGGGGGAACACTATGGGTACCCCCATGTTTAACTCATGAAGGAAGTCGGGCTTTCTAATAGCCGCTGCAAGTGCATAAATGCGACTTTGAAGAAAGTGGTGCAGAAGAGCATTTAGAATTTTTTTTGGGGAAAAATAACTTTGCCCAGCAAATTTGGGGTACTTGAAAAATAAAATGGGGGTCAGCATATTTTAAAGTTGCTAAGCAGACTTGAAAAAATCGTGAAAAACCCACTTGCGCAAGGAGCTACAATGAAAAAACACCTGGGGCATACTTGGGGACCCCCCCAGAGTCAAGTTCGCTATTTTTTTACTTTGTTCCCCAACATTTTTTTTTTGGCCCCCAAATTCAAAGCGCTTTTTTTGGGGTGTGCCGATTTTTTTTTTTTTTGACACAGATCATTTCAAGGGGTCATTTTGAAGGGTGCAGGCTATTTTTTTTAAGCCTGTACCCCTAAACTCCAATTCTGCACTTTTTTTCGATACATATTCAATGGTGAAAACTTATCCCCGTTTTTAACTTCGACTTTTCAAAACTGCGATAAGTCTTTGATATTGAATAAGGTGTAAAAGTAAAACCTCCGATAATGATGTCATAGCTCCGATATTAATGCAAAAACTGACTTATCGCTCCCATATTGAATACCCCTGTTAATCATTTAAAAAAATACAATTACAAACAAACAAATACTCATCAGTGTGCCATACATACTCACCTTGTCACTTTTTGTTGTTACCCCTATGTGGCAATAAATATTTTTGCATATATATCAGGTGTGCGGGTTGTTGAATTTGTTTTTGGCTGTGTGTATACAGCCATGTGCATAAATATTAGGTCATTGACAGAATTTTCATATTTTGGCCTCTATTCACCACCACAATGGCTTTGAAATTAAACAAACAAGATGTGCTTTAACTGCAGACTTTCAGATTTAATTTGAGGGTAATTACATCCAAATCAGGTGAACGGTGTAGGAATTACAACAGTTTCTATATGTGCCTCCCACTTTTTAAGGGGCCAAAAGTAATGGGACAAACGTAACAATCCTAAATCTAACTTTCACTTTTTAATAATTTGTTGCAAATCCTTTGCAGGCAATTACAGCCTGAAGTCTGGAACAAATATGTCCCATTATTTATGCACCTGACTGTATGTGCATCTGATTAGTTACTATAGATTTTTTTTCTGTTCACCAGTTTTCTGAATTGTTCCCAAAATAATATGGTCTTGCAAGAAAAGAAAATTAATGTTCATTATAGAAGCGTGCATTATGGTTACATTTAAATCCATGTTATTTTCAAATGTATGTAATGTCTTTTTGCAATACTGTACCTAAGATTTGTGAATCTCTAATTATACATATACTGGTACTTCTTATATTTTGTCATTGTCGTCTTTGACCTTTTTTACATTCTTCTATTTTCAGTTTGATGTAGTGAATGACTTTGGATTTTATAGGCTAATTCCTGTGGTTCCTTTTTAGAATTCTGTGTCAGTACTAATATTTGTCATGTAAAAGGCGCATTCTTCAGCTAAATTATGAAAATTAGAATTCAGTGCTCTATATATTTTATTTCTCAGTTTGTAAAGTGGGTCACATTAACCGCATTTGCTCTACTTGTACTTTTTAATTTGTCCTAGAACCTACAGTATATTTTTCATGTAATCTAAAACTTTACATTAAAATATAAAAAGAGAAATATGGCATGTTGCTTTATAAATTGGTCAATGTTTACACTAGTTTGTGTTTCCTTGCACCTGTTTTGCGCTATAAAATGGAGACCTTTTTGACCTGTGCAGAGTACAGATTGTCACTAAGCAGACAGGAACAAGCCATATGTGGTACTACAGTATGTACAGTAGGTTTAGTGTAGTTACAGTTATTCCTTTCTGGAAAGTACTGTAGCTCATCTTAAAGATTTATACAGCACAATTCTAGAGTGAATACTAATTAATAATTATACAATGATAAAGTGATTGTCAAAGTGATTAGTAGCCTATCAGTTTGCCACCATCACCATTTTCTTTTTTCGTTTATCAATATGTAACTTACCTAAAGCTGATGATCAGACATCAGTATTTGATCTAGAGATGAGCCATTTGGTTTTATTTGGTTTTACTCAGTTGTTTAGAATTCAAAAATGGGATCATATTGGCTATCCGGCTCTCACGTGTTTTGGATAGCCAATAAGATAATTACAAACTAGTCCAAACTTGCACTAATCTGGCCAAAAGAACTGAGTCAAAACTGAATAGCTCATCTCTAATTTGAACATTGTAAGAAACCATCATACATTGGTCTGAGTACAATACAATCAGTGGCATCACCATTCTTTGACATGAGGGGGAGCACACATGTAAAAATAGCCTCGCCAGGACCAGGTGTTTCCCACATGCCCCTTAAAGACCCATCAGACCCCTAACATGCCCTCACCATCTGTATGTTTAGTTTTGTGTGTCCCCCCGATCCCAATTGTATTCCCACCCATCGATATATCAAGTATTGCTCTTTACACCTCACCTGTTTGACCTGTATTATGCTCTATACCGCTGCTCTTAAAATGAAATGAACCATATGTCCTGCATTGTGCTCTTTACCTCCCTGCACCTGTATGTCCTGCATTGTATACCTTCTCATTTCTATGTTTTTGATTTGTGCCCACACACCCCCATATGTATGTTGTGTAATGTGCTGCCCCTTCATCTGCAATATTTGTATTGTCCCCTCTCCACAACCTCTATGTTTTGTACGTATGTTTTGCTCACAACTTCCCTCACTCACACACATGCACACACACACTCACGCATGCGTTAATTTACCTAGATGTATGCTTTCCTTTTGTGCATTGTACAACACATTCATGGTACTGCTGGGAATTTGAAATTCAGGCACCTCTTAGGGTAGGGACTACTGCTGCACTGCTGGGACAAGCGTAGGCAATTATTAGAATATGATTTTTAACTAGGAGAGCAGTTTCTACAGATGCACTCCCTTTGCATATAAGCTGTGCATATAGGCTACTGCATATAAGCATCATCTTTTAAAAATGTGAATGTCACCATTATTAGACCTAAAAATTAAATGGCATATTCATTGTACCTAAACAAGTGTGCAATCATTTCTTATATTGTTTAGATAATATTACTTAATGTAGAAAAATGGTTAGACTCTTGTTGTATTTGAAGGGCATTACTGTGTTCCTAAAAAATCTAGAGCTAAGGGCTCATTAGTACTCAGTCTATCACCAGGCCCCTAAGCAAAATTTGAGTAGGGCCTGCAATGTGGCTTTAGCCTCCTTGGCCTCCAATGTTCTCTCAAACAAGCAAAGCAGTACACTCTCCTGTGCAAAGCGGTTTTCTCATTGGGAAAAAGGAACTTGGAAGGGAGTTATCAGGCATTTGTTGAGCATTCCTTACCTCCAGGCCTCATAGCAAGTACACGTCCTGCTCTACCTATAAGTCGACCCCTGCCTCGGGGCCCAGGGCCACAATCAACTGTAACAAAGCCTGTTTAACCATAGGGATACTCTACAACATTAGTTGAAGGACATGTTTTTTTTAACAAAATAGGGGATCCTAGCCACTTGCCACAAGAAATAATAAAATGGAAATCCATATCCCACAATTTCCTAGATTCTCAACCAAGTGCGCCATTGATTCCCAAAAATAGTGCACAGCTTATATAACTTGGAGTAGCTGAGAAGATTTTGATTAACCTTGTGAATTTGATGATCACTGTGCTGACTGTTTAATTTTCGGTATGGTTTAGGATAGCTATATTGGTTGTGTATTTTAAGGCCATGCTGGATGCAGCAGTATGTCCAACCACTACCCACACCTTTTTGTTGAGATATCCAAAGCTTTTAATTTATTGTCCATACTGGGTGGGTAAGAGTCAGATGAAAGTGTTCCTGGGAATTATCAAAGATGGCACTTTCTGGCCACAAGGCTGGGACTCATTTGTTCCAAAAAGGAAGCTCCTAAAGAAAGGGGCAACTTGTACAAACATAATTCTTGCAGAAACAGATGAGACCTCCTGGACTAGTGAATGTGATCTTAAAGTGGGGGAATGTTGACACAGTATCAATCTTAAGTGATCAGGTAACCAGAATATATAGCATTGGAGAAAATTGCTACCTACATTCTTCCTAGGACTCAGAGCAACAACAAAAACTCACACAAAACATTTAGGTCTATTAAGGCTCTCTTCCTTTTATAATAAGCTCTAAGTGTTTAAATGACTTGTTTTAGATCCTTGCTCTAGCACATAAAACCTGGAAAATTGGCTTTAATGTGTTTTACATCAATCAGTTTAAATGCCTATACCTATAATGCATAGACCAGACAGAGAAAAATTGAATGCATAAGGAGAAAAGATTCCTTTTAAAACTGAGATTTGAAGCACTTAGCGAACTGGATCCCAATATGGAGTTAGTGACCATAATACAGAGAGCCTTTATCCAGTGACTGGATCAGCTTAAGGACCTACAGTAGTAAACATGAAGCAGTTTTTGCAAAAAACTCCAATTGACATGTGGCAGTGGCTCATGAACAGGCCAATAAATGGCTTATGAACAGGACATCTACCACTCCTGAAAAGGCCATAAAGAAAATACAGTGTACAAGATGCTCAAATGGTCCAAGCCAGCAAGATAGCCTCTCAGACCTGGGTAACAGACATACAGTATCCATATAAATTAAGTGGGACAGTTTTAATTCAGATGCCAGTAAATGGGGCACATTCAAACAGACTACCATCAGAGTAAGTGACCAATCCACAAGCCTGGATCAAACTAGATAGGGGGCAACATTAGATGCAAGTTTGAGGTGGGAGTTATGGATGATCTCCCTTTGGAAGTCATACTGGGAAATAATCTGGAACAAGGACTGGCCAGTCACTTTGTTGGAGCTGTATCACACAGCCAAGCAAAAATAGGAGTACTACATGAGGACCCTAAGGTCCTTTTGTAGTAAGGGGGAGATGGACAGGTCTTAGGTTAAACAATGCAAGTAGACAGAATAAACAAGCAGGCAACTAATGCATAGCAGATGGTCAGATAGGAGAGATAAGCAAGTTCCCCATACCAGGCTGGTGGTGTATGCTGTTTTTCTTGTGCCCTCACTGATTAAAGTTTGGGCTTACTATAGCATTTTAGCTTTACACTATGATACTAACAAAACATTGGCCCCATAATATATTGAACATGAGGTTCCATATATTTTCCGGATGTCCCCAGCACTTGGGTATCTCTAAGCACTAGGTTGTAAAATAATAATTTGTATGCCTTATTTACATATCACAGCTTAATAAAATGCTTTGCTTTGGTGGACTTCCAACTACATGATTGTCACCATTTGCCTGCACATCGTCCATGTACCACCAATGCTTACATTTTCTCCATGCTCTAGGAAATTTAGTTATTTAGTAAATTATTACTGTGATAATTACTTAAAGAAGATCATCAATAGGATGCGTAAGTGAGAAAAAGCTACCTTAGGAAACTGACGTTACAGCATCACCGTAAAACATGAAAAGTGATTATTGCTCTTTGTTTAACTTTGTGTATATCAACAGATAAAAAAATGACACACATTAGATTGAAACCACCTGCTACATTTTATTAACTAGACTGTTAAAAAATGTAATGCCATTTCCTTGTCTCAAATACATTTCCGGATTGACCATTCTAATACATGGTAACAATCTAGTTGCTGTCATTTCATTTTCATTTCATGTCATTACTTTTTTTTGTCTTTAAGCATAGGTCAATGCATTCCCAACATAATATGATTACTTTTTGTGCGTATAAGGAAATTCTGGTGTGAAAAAAATAAGAATATCTACTAAGTGCATACAATGACTTGCACCAAAGAAAAATAAAACAGGAGCATAAATTACCTTAGATAAGAGACTACAGTGTGAATTTCATTAGTTACCCAAAGATTTAATCACGTGTCTTAAAATAGCAATGAAATACTTGAAAATGTAACGAATTATCAATCAAAAATATTTGCAAATCAAGGAAAAAAAATAATTTGAAATCTATAAAAGTTTCAAATAGGAATAGTAAAATATATTATATAGAAAATGTTAAATAAACAATAGAAATAATATATATACTGTACTAATATATTGAAGTAAAGATTTATCAAATGGTAATATTGGAGACACAATAATAAATAACAACAAAATAAAAATTGTATCCAATGTGTAAGTAGAAAAATGGCATTGTTGCCTTTCCCTAGAATAACTTGCTAATAATACAGACAAAGGCAACCTTGATAGCATTCAGAGTATACTTGAAAGACAGATGAACACTTTGGATATGTTCCTTCTAGAAAAACCACATTGTTGCATAGGATTTTGTCTGCTTCTTCCAGCTAGATCTCACAAAGACAATATTATTCATAATTGTAATAAATCACAGAATGTACAACATAGATAAAGAGCTTATAGATAAACAGAATGACTGCATCTAGCTACACAACACTTCCATTCAAGGTCATTTACATTAGACATGTGTGCAAAACCCCATGTTTGGTTCTAAAACCATCACTTTTTGGTCTTGGCAAAACCACCTTGTTGTGTATTGGTTTTGGATTCATAAAAAAATGTCAATATTATATAAAATATTGAATTTGGAGCTATTTTTAATCTTTTATTAGTTTTTATGTTATTAACATCCATTTACCGTCCATTTACAGACAAATGTCTAATGACCACCTTGCAACTGTCAATATGTTCATCACTATTGACCAAAGGATGCAGCAAGCTGGCTGGCTAAATCAAGTGATTCAAATACATTTTATACAAGGTACAACACCTACAAAGCATACAGTTAGAGCACTGGCTGATAGGATGGTTGGTTTATAAGATGATACACTAAAGCTGGGTACACACTGATAGATATATTGCTCGCACATTTGAATGGGCGATATATCTATAGTGCATCACCGGGTGTGTACAGCAGATGTGTCTGAAGAACGTCGTTCACAGACATATCTGATCTGCTGTGCAGCACAGCAGATGGCCTACATATCTGAAAAATATATCGGCCATCTGCTGGTGTGTATGTGCGACCCGCCGATCTTCCGTACACATGCTGCAGCACCCGACGGTGATTGAAAGCTCAACTGGGCGGCGATTTAAATGCCCGACCATTTGAGCTGTCAAGACCGGCATATCAGGCAGACAAATTGGTAAGTGTGTATACACTTACCAATCGTCAGATAGGTCGGCAGGTGGACCCGTCGACCTAATGTGTACCCAGCTTAAGTTAGGCTACACAGAGAAGTGATTTGATAAAGACAGCGCAAGCCATTCTCATTTCAAAGATGAATAACAGTGGCAGTAATAAAATGCTAATTAATTTAATAAAAGTAGGTACACAAAGTAAAATTGCTTTTTACAATAAGAAAGAAATGCAATTTTATTTGGGGTGCGGGGAAGAGTTGCTGCACAGAATCAAACAGCCACAGTACTCTGAGTTTTCACAGTGATCTATTTAATATTTGATACTGCTCCTCTTGTAACAATACCCTTCAACCTAACCCCTTATTTTCTTTATAATTATTATTTTTTAGGAGCCTCCTGTGCAGAGAACAATGGCCACAATACCATGATTTTTTCCAGCTTCATATCTGAAATCTGATACTCATATTAATTCAGCATGTGCAACATAGAAATGTATAGCATCAGCAGTGATATAAGCTAGGTCATTTTATAATGAGGATTTGCCAAGATGGGCAACACCCACAAGTTGAATGTTTTGAGGGACTATTGGCATCTTTCATTTGACTAGGTCCTGGTCTTATTAGGTATTGATTAAACTATTTGATTAGATACTGATTAAATTATTTAGATACAGCAACATGTTTAACATGCATAGGGATAGAAGAGGTAGATTGATTATTTAAAAAAAAAATAAGTTACAGCCACCAACTTTAAATTGACCAAATCCCAGAATGGAAGACCATACATGTGGAATACGTAGAGGCTTAGCAGCAGTAATAAAAATCAGGTCATTATACAAAGTAGATCATGATGATACACAAGATGGACAAAACTGTGACGTGAAATGGTTTAACAAAGATGATTGGAGTCTTCAATTTTGAATGGATGGTGATTTGATAGATATACAGCTACATGTTTGTGACATGTATAGCAACATGTGTTGCAGAGGGATATTAGTGGCAGAGTGCTAATTTTTTATCATCATTATTTACAGCTTATTAGCAGATAACAAATAAATGTCATGATACCACACATCTCATACATTTACCTTTAGAGCACTAGTAAACCAAGATTATGAAAAAATAACAATATAGCACCTGTTATAAGTAAAAAAATACCAATAACATAGGCTTGTTGCAGGAGCAAGAAAATGTTTATCTGCCAAAAATTTCATTTTTAGTGACCAACAATGTGAAATAGGGAAGGGACAAAGGGCCTGATTCAGAGCCGCTCGTAAGTGGCCGCTCGTTCGCTCCGAGCGATGTTTGCCCAACTGCGCATGCGTACGGATCGTAATACGCATGCGCGAACCAGTCAGTGCGGCCGAAAATCGTTTGTTTGCTAAATAGCGAATGCCTGCTATTTTGAGTGACAGAATGAGGCGTATGTGGGTGGTAACAGGGGAAGGTGCTTGAAAACGGGGAGTGGAGATCCGAACGCAGGCGTGCTTAAAGTCAAAACGGCCATTTTAAGGGTGTGCATAATTAATATAGCAGCGTCATTGACCACGTCACTTGGTTATTTTATAGCCAGAACTGCTCGCAAAATTGTGGTAGCAAAAACCAACCACAAGAATAGCGAGCAGTTCATACCCTGGTCGATGTACTCGATTAATCTAATAAATAGCGGACATGACGTAGGATGCGAGCGGCCAGGGGGCGTATATTTTTAAAAAATGACCGCAAGTTTTGTTCGCTCGTTCAGACATAGAGGCGTGAACAGACCGCAAAGAGCAAACGGTTCATTTGAATAGCACCCCTATTTTCTGAACGAGTGAGCGCAAATAGTGTCCGGCTCTGAATCAGGCCCAAAGTGAGGATTGCAGGCAACACCAATCTCCAGAGAAGGATTTTTAAAATAACATACAGCAGTAAATTTGTAATCAAGAGATAGTGTATTCCGATCTTCTATGAAGAAACCCCCATGTACAGTATCATTTCAGTTATGGGCCAGTTATTTTGAGTAAACCACAGTGTGCTCATTTTAAACAATAAGATACACCAACCAGCAATGAACACCCCATAATGTAAAATAGTGCCAGATGGAATTGTACTTGTGTCCTCCAACCTAACCTTATATAGAGATGTGTGCGGACCCCCGTGTTTTGGTTTTAGTTCTAATTTATCACCATGTTTTGGTTTAGGTTAAGATTTGGCTTGAATTCAGATTCCTTAAAAATTGATGAAAATTGCTAAAAATGTAATTTGGACCTGTCTACATGTAATCCAAAATCCGAGTTTGTTTTTTCAAATCTGAGTATTATCTGCCTTGCATAAGTATATAAATGTATATATATCTATATATATATATATATATATATATATATTAGGGGTGAGCGGGTTCGGTTCTACTCGGTTCTGTTCGGATTTAAAAACCGAATCTTATTGGCTATCCAAAACTCGTAACAGCTGATAGCCAGTAAGATTCGCTTTTTAAAACCGAACTGAACTGAGTAGAACCGAACCCACTCATCCCTAATATATATATATATATATATATATATATGTTTACCACCGTTCCTGCACTCCCAACATTGGCTTTTAACGATGGTCAGTGCCCTCACAAGTATCCATACAAGCAGCCCAAGGTGCGGCACTCAAGACCTTTTTTTAAATAACTCCAACACTGGTAGCTTCAAGCAACAATGTTTCAGTATATTCCAACTGTCATCAGGATAAAAATGATATCAAACAAATACATAATTTATATCTACTCACCCCATGTGTAAAACACCGGCTCTCCAGGACGGGACTGCCCACCCACCCGTAGTCGCCACATCATGATGTCACCATGCTGTAAGTCAAGTCGCGGCCATCATGTCAGTGAAATGCCATCACCATGGTTACCAAACAAATCTCTATCCCACTAACACCCTGCAAGCATATAGAGAGACATTGCACAATATTCAATGTTTGCACTATGAACATTATTGTTATCTCCTCTAAGTGTAGTGTTAACTAGTGTGCCATAACCAGCACTATACAAAATTCAATAAAAAACAAATTTGGAGATTAGATCATATTTTTAGACACCTTTTTGACCTAATGAACTCGTAAAGATCTCCCAAAGGCATCTCACAAGAAACAACCATAGGGAATACTCTCAACAGGTTATGTTTTAATTACAACATACAATGTTTTAATCTATGCTGGAATGCATGCATGCGTTCATCCATGCATTAATGGTAGCTATTGTTTAGTTTGTGCACACCACATCTTGGTGTGATTATTTTAATGTTTTCTTTTTTTCGGCAGTAGACTCATTGCTATGACAGCGCATCCACGTGAGACAATGGTTGCTCCCTGGAGTGGCGCTGCCCAATGACATCATCACGACAGTGTTGTGATTTTTCTGGCGTGTGGAGCAGTGTCGCTGTCGGTCGGCATTACCCAGGGGAGTACAATGATTAGATCTTTAAGTGATGTGATTTATGGTATATATATGTTGTCTTTTGTGCCATATGCTTGTATTGTCTGTCCCTGAAGATGGGGGATTAACCCCCGAAACATCGTTGGATTAAAGGACTTTTACTGCTCCTAACCACCAGTCTGCAGAGTGCTGCTCATCCCTGTATTCATTTATTGGGTGTCATCACCCCAGGACGGCACCGCAGCAATATTGCATCTACCCTAGAGTGTCAGGCATTTCTAACTATATATATATATATATATATTTATATTCTGTGCTGCTGCTACACCAAGTTTTGCTGTTTGGATTATTGTTGCTGTCTGCTAAAACACTTATATGCTATCCGGACAAACTGTCCTGCAATTAACCCTGTGGATGCTGGTTCTGATTCTGCAATTACCCTTACCTTGTGAAGTATCTGTCTCTACTCCAGCCAATATTCTGAGATCACCCTTGTATTGTATAAGCTCCTACTGCCTCAGCTTAAGTCCTGGTGGCTGCCTAAGTACCGGTGAGTATATTCAACTCTATGGGAACAATGGGTGGTTGATATAGGCAGAAGATCTCAGTAGGAGGCTCTAGGGGGTCTTATACATATATAGGGGTGTTTCATAACAGCACTACTATTCGGATAGTATAATCAGGATGATGATTATACAGACCTTGCTGCTGCTGTAGACAATACCCATGTTCATGTAGTCTTCTTTTGACCAGTACCCCTTGCCCTCATTTTGTTGGAAATTAATTACTTTAACCAGTCATACAGTACATGGTTCCTGTTGCGAATGATTGTTTCAAAGATTCTTTTTTATTTAAAATTATGCTCCTTAGTCTTCATGGCCCTCTTCTGAAATAAATTTAATCCCCATCAGCAGTAGCCCTAACATGCAAGGATTTACCTTGTGAATCATGGATTGTATTAGGGAAGTCAGTTTGCATTTGTTCTTTGGTGCAGGAATACATCTGAATGAGGAGGTTAATGTTGAATGTGTTGTTTGCCTGTGGTATCTATGCTGCTGGTAGTTGATGCTGAACTATATAATCAGTTCCTGATTTTGAACCACTAAAATTAACTCCCTGAAATGAAGTAGCATGGAAGAGGATCCAAAGTACTGTAGTTAACATTCCTACCTTTACTTACTATTGAATGTTAAATGCTTTCTGGTTTGAGGTGAACATTTTTGTATATGCTAGATGTGTTAATTTGTTTCCCAGGCATGATATTGTGCTTTACATGTTTATGAGGTGGTACCATGTTTGGTGGTTAACTTACTTTGATGCAATCAAAATCATCCTCATTATCAACATCATCATCATTGTCAGATCCACCATTACCCCCCTCATCCTGTGGTACCTTAGCAATTCCAAAGTAGCATCCTCAATATCTATGTCTACATTATAATCATTACTACTCACCCTCTCATTTCCAAATAGTTGAAAAATTGTGGAAGGAGGCTGCCTTGAAATTACAGTGTCAGAATATAAAATGCCAGACTCACATATAGCGCTCATGGTCACTTTAAACTCTCTTCAGGATTCTGTGAATGTCTACTTTAATATTTTGCCTTTAGTCATTTTTGGGTCCTTATGTGACTGTTTTGGAGGTGACATTATGTACGTACATGCAACAGATGTTATAGATGCATGACCACATTAGGCACTTACTTTTTCTCTGGAAATTCTAGTACTTGTAAGAGCAGTAGCCTGACCACTAATAAAAGTGGGCAAGGTCTGAGTTTTCCCTTGACAATGTGGGTGAAGTAAGGGATGATGGCAATTTTCCTTTTTTGAAACATTGGTGCATTGCAGAATATATAGTACATGACAGTTTTGGGCACTTGCTTTTGCTCTAAACATTTAAGTACATTTAACTGGAGTAGCAGAATACTATTAGCAAACAAGTAGCCTTGGTCTGAGACATTGCTTGCCACTGTGGGTTTGTATATAATTTTAGCTTATTTTCATTTTTTATTAAAAAAAAAGAAAGAAAAACCAACACATTCATTACCAGTAACAATTTCCTTAATACTTAACACAAGAGTTGATATTTAATGTAACATTTTCAAGCATTGTGTTCAGAGTGCACTTTTTTATACTTTATTCCTACATTAAAATTTTAAGACTATTAGAAGTTGAACAAGTACCGTACTACTCATACTGCCAGTGCAGTACTAGTTCTGGGAGGCTCCTGTTGCATATACTGATCCACGTGTCACAATGACTTTAATGCTACCTGGAGTTGCTACCACACCAGGTGAATACATTAAGAGTTAGTAAAATTAAATTTTACAGCGGACACAGCTCCAATATGATAAAATACAAATAGTTTGTTTACTTACATTTTTTTGTTTGCTGCAAAGAGTCAAATTATTATTATTATTATTATTATTTTTATTATTATTATTATTATTATTATTATTATTATTATTATTATTATTATTATTATTATCCTTTATTTACATGGTGCCACAAAGGTTCTGCAGTGCCTTACACAATACATAAATGAGCACACAAGAAAAACAGTTAATTGTATTTGTAATACAAAACAATTCAGGACAAGGCCATGGTTTATAAACATAGCTGCATAACACAAGCAGCAGGGCCTCAGCAACCAAATGTTGGGTGCCAATTAGGGAGTTAGGAGTAAATTAAACTATAAGTATGGATAGGAGAAGCACATGAGGGACGAGGGCCCTGCTTGTGAGAGCTTACATTCTAAAGGGGAGGGGCAGACAGACAGGGGTGACATACATGGGGTAAAAAGTGAGGAAGGAGAATGGAGCAGTGGGTTAGGATATGTGCTACAGAAAGTGTGTGTTTAAGATGACCTGATGTTATGTCAAAATTAAGTCCTTCATTCATCTATCTCTATGACAGAAAACAGATTTTGTTTATGTGTTATATACATGAGAGATGTACAAAATAAAGCTGTAGCACTTTAATTTTTATGTGTTACATTTTTGCATCTAAATACAGCCTTCTAAAAATGCAGCTATTATAGCACTGTCCCGCCATCCTAATACAGTAGTGAATACTTTAGTCCCAGCTGCTGAGTGCTATGCCATGCTCCTGTGAGTGGATGCATCTCACATGCTAGACCCACCCACAAATGGGGGCAGCCATGCCCAACATGCTGTGGTCCCAACATGCTGTTGGCCCAGAATTTCTCTTGGTATCCCTGGAGGTGACAGGCAGAACCAGGAGGGAGTGGGGCTTAGTGGTGGGGTAGCAAGGCCATGAAGGGAGGAAGGTGACAGGCAGAACTAGGGGGGAATGGAGCTTAGTGGTGGGGTAGAAAGGCCATGGAGGGAGTGAGGTGGTTGAGAGTGGAGGAACATTAAAGGTGGGGGAGAGAAGCAGAGGGTTGGATAGCAGACTGATGAGAGAAAAAAGGGGGATCAGCAAGTGTAGAAGACAAGAGTGGGAGGATGGGGGTTGATAAAGTAGAGGATTATGTGGACATTGAATATGGGGGGTGTTTGAAGTAAGAGTGTTGTGGACGAGGTAATAAGTAAGATGAAAATTGGAGTGGAAGCTTTGTGATGTATTGACAGTGTGATGTGGAGGCTGTGTGATGTAGGGATAGTGTGATGTGGAGGCTGTGTGATGTAGGGACAGTGTGATGTGGAGGCTGTGTGATGTAGTGACAGTGTGCTGTGGAGGCTGTGTGTTGTGGAGGCTGTGTGATGTGTGTGATGTGGAGGCTGTGTGATGTAGGGACAGTGTGATGTGGAGGCTGTGTGATGTAGGGACAGTGTGATGTGAAGGCTGTGTGATGTAGGGACAGTGTGATTTGGAGGCTGTGTGATGTGGAGGCTGTGTGATGTAGGGACAGTGTGATGTGGAGATTGTGTGATGTAGGGACAGTGTGATGTGGAGGCTGTGTGATGTAGGGACAGTATGATGTGGAGGCTGTATGATGTAGGGACAGTGTGATGTGGAGGCTGTGTGATGTAGGGACAGTGTGATGTGGAGACTGTGTGATATAGAGACAGTGTGGATAAAAGTTGTTAAATGTTCAAAAATACAGGTAAAAGAACAGTGCTGCTTGTGTATGAGCGCAGCTCCGAAAGTGAAATATAAAGAGAGGTACAGTGTATGTGAGTAGTGGGAGAAGGAATTAGTTATTAAAAGAATGATTGAAGTGTATTGATATGATGCAATGGAAAAAGGCAATACAGTACAAACAAGATTTTCTGTAGTATGAAGGCAAAAATTACAATGTACAAAGACGATCCAGTCTGAGGTGTTTTGAGCAACAAAGATCATTCAACAAGGCCTGCAGCAGAAAGGGGAGTACTTGCAATGTCCAAGCAGGGAGTGCAGTAAGGAGTTTCCTGGATATGCATACAGCAGTGTTGTATCACACTTTGCTACTTGCTATCAGAGATACTGCCCCTCAGACAACAACACCCAACTGTATCAACTTGGATTTTTACAAGATTAACAATTTTTTAGGGGGAATTTTACAACTGGAAAGAAATCTTTTTGTGGGTACTGACAGGTGGGTGGGGCCATGATGACAAGTTTCACAATGAACTCTGTCATCACTGTCCCATCTTGCCAACTTCACTGAGAAAAGTGGGCAGGACCTGGGGTGCTTGTCTACTCTTCTTGGAGCATGGGACAATTTCTCCAAATTCATCATCATCACCACATGTATAAGCAGGTACAAAAATATTCTTGTGTGCATGGACTTCATTGTCACTATCAGGCACAAAGAGCAAAAAACCAAAAGCAGCTCTAGTACTAATCTCCTTTTACTCTCATGTTGAATGTTAATAATTACTCACAGAAAATGCTCTGTTGATATTTGTTTGTTTTATCCAGCTTCTTCTTTCTCATAGAATAATATAATAAACTTTTACAGTCAAATATAGCTACTACATTGTTCTAAAACTGAGAATTTTTATGTTAGTATTACTGTACTACACTTATATTTTTTAAATACTGCTAAAATATTCCTTTTTCATTTCTACAATTTTCAACTTAAAATACTCAGATACAGTACAGTATGTCTTACAGCTATTGTCACTTCTATCCCTTTGTAACATATGCTTCATAAGTGGCTAAGCAGAGAATATAATCAAGAATAATTTTGAAGGTTTTATTTTAACAATCTTATGCCATCAGTCACAAAATTTAGACAGTACTAATGGCTTTCTAATGCTTTTGGTAGATTTAAAGTCAAGTAGACAAAGAATGATTCTTCCAAAATGTATCTACATAGATTGGCCTCATCACAGGCTTAATGCCTTCGGGTTGAGCATATACTTCAACTTATCATCTTTTAAATATATTGCAAGCAATCATACTCTTGGACATAGATTCCTACACTGAACAAAGCTGTCCAATATTCCTTTAGGGAGAAATTTATCTCTTTACATGTTGGCTTGTCAGGAAATGTAACTGAAACATTTATGGACTGAAAGATAAAGATAATACTTTACAAGATTCCACCTTCTTACTCAGAGAGGTATTTACTTGTCTATTACTTACCCTCTGCCTAGCAACAAACAATTCTAGATAGAAAAATAGTCAGCCAGAGACATTATATTATTTAAGAGTTAATAAACTCTTATTTATATATTCTACATTTCTATATTTGTTATTCAATAAATATATAGCACAGTGCTGTCCAACTTTGATATAATGGGATGGGTATAATTTTATGGATCTTCACAGTGAAGGACCAGATACAGTAAACAATATATAGTTAACTTTAATAATTTGGAAACTAAATGCTGATTTAGAGTTGCACTCAAGTTTAAGATGCTGTTTGAAGAAGTGGATGAATAGGAATGGTGCAATTGCATAGATGTGTGCAACTCAGCATAGAAGATAATATTCACAGTTATTTCACGTAGAGTTGTGCGCAGACCAGCGTGTTTTAGTTTTGGTTCTAAATCTTTTGGCAAAACCACCCACAAATGTCTTGGTTTTGGTTTTCAATTTCTTTAAAACATGATAAAAACAGCTACAAAGATGTCATTTGGATCTGTTTTGTTCCTACAGTATTATTAACATCAATAACTTACATTTACAGTTAATTTTGACCATGACACAGCTCACAATATTGTTTTCACTGTTGTTGGCAAAAGGTTGCAGCGAGCTGTGTGGCCAAGGTAAGCGACAGAGCAGCAGCGCAAACATATAAATACATTATTCAATCCTATGGAATGTTTTCATGAATCAAGAACTAGCTCACAAGCCAGAGACAAGCACATGTAAATGGAGGTGGGGTATTTAGAGGAAGCCAGGTAAAAAATTGATTGGTTGAATCATTCATTCATTACTAACAGTACTAATAACTATAAAGCAAAGTAAATCAGAGAAATGGAACAAACTTAAAAAACACGCTTCTAAAATCCCAATGACATTTTTAAAATGGAAACTGATTGCAAACAGCCTTAGGACTCAAGGCAGAGTAACAGCCTAGTCCAAGTTGATAATTATTGATTATATGATTTGATTATATGATTTGATGATACTACTTTGTATTTGTGGAGGAGCTGCAGGAAACTGGGCCTATTTGCCTGGAAGAGTAGTTGGTGATGGCTTGCCGTGCAAGATACAAAAGAACATAAATGTCCCAGTAAAGTACAGTAATATATGCTGTCTGTCAAATAAAAACAATTTTGGCAAAACCCATAATGAAAAGTAGTGCACCATGGAATTATCCTTATGTTGTATATTAAAAAGGACATGCATAGTTCAACAAACCAAGCATTTCAGTATCAATGACTGCCACTTTGTTTGGGCCCTCCACAAAACAAGCTACAGTACTAATGGGCTTAAGGTGGCCAACAGTGTTGTTAATCATCTTTATGGTTGAAAAATGTCATTATCATCCTCATTATAACCCTAATCACTGTTAATATCATCATCAACTTCTCTGAGTTTTTCAACAGATTGATACTGGAATGCCTGTCTCTAAGTGAGTTGGCATTGTGTGTTAGATGCTAGATACTGTTAGTTACTGCTGTTGCTGAAGGCGATACACCTACCCAGTGGGCTGTCATAGTCATGAAATCTTAAGTTCGGCCTGTACTGCTTGTCCACTTATCTGTAGTTAAGGAGATTGTTGGTACAATGGCATTTTAAATAATTACTATTTTAATGTCCTAGTACAGGTGAAGAATTGCTGTTCTGTTAAAATGGAATTGAAATGGAATTGGGTAGCAGGGACACATGAACTCAACTAATTGTCTAAAGCCAGATACATTGACGGTGGATATTGGACTCCGATCTAAGGCTAACATAGCCATCACGAGGAGTCAGTTAGCCTTTGTAAATTGGATAAGGAGGTTGCTGATGAAGGTATTGGCAGTGGAGATTACGTGTGCTGGGATCTATCCATGCTGCTGGTAGCTGATGCTAGACTTATTTTACAGGATTTATAGGGAGGAGGTGCAGTGTAGAGATCTGAGATACTGATATACTCTTGTAAAAAAAAAGTGCAATCTCACATTAACAAAAATGCACAAAACAGCCTGTTTGCTTTGCAGCATTGGATTGCAGGTGTAACTACTGTATGTGACAAACACAGTAGTCTGCTTGTTTGCACTACAGTGCACTGGATTGCAGTTGTTGTTGCTAGCTAGTGTATCTGACACAGTGAGAAAGTTGCCTGCAGTCAGTCAGCCTTCCACCTACTCCCCATCTACCAACTACTACAACTCTGACCTTCTAATGGTGTTTTTTTTTTACACCAACTAAGCCCACACTCTCTCCCTACAGTCTTCTGTGTGAAATGGCACCTGATCACAAGGGAGGGACTTTAATATGCAATTAAAAACGAGCAAGATCCGATATTTCCGTAAAGATAATTTTTTGCCTTGTTCCTAAATCGGAGTA
This sequence comes from Taudactylus pleione, assembly GCA_031769625.1. Taxonomy (NCBI): domain Eukaryota; kingdom Metazoa; phylum Chordata; class Amphibia; order Anura; family Myobatrachidae; genus Taudactylus; species Taudactylus pleione. The sequence continues at coordinate 10,830,060 of JAUIMM010000608.1, read as the reverse complement.
TGGTGGGAAGACCCAAGCCAGGACTCAGATTCACTCGAATCTCTTATTATGAAACTCCTGCACTATTGCATAAGATGCCTAGATTCCCTCTATGGAGGGTCTTCTGCCTATAACAGCCACCCACTGTTCCCTTTGTGTTAGATGCACACACCAGTACTTAATCGGCTTCCAGGTCTTATATTGTACCTCCGAACAGTAGGGCCTTATGCAACAGACAGGAGATCACTAATGAATAATTGGAGTAGTAGTGTATAAGCAATAGTAATGTGGCAAGTACATAGTTAACTGCAGTACTGACACTAGTTTTGTCCAGTACACTGGAGCAGGTAGCAGCAAGGGTATAATATGCAGACAGAGGATATGAACATCATGTAGAGTAATGCAATCCTTGAAGTGCAGAACAGTATTTAACCACAGATGAATGCAAGTAATGGAGATAGGATAATACAATCCTCGTGAAGTTCAGCACAGTATTTAACCAGAGGTGAAATGCAAGTAATAGAGCACTCGGATCTGCACCACAGTCTACAATGCAGTAACAATGGTTAAACACAATCACTATTATTGCAGCAGTAGCATAACACAGCAATCCAACTATAGAAAGGCAGTGGTATTTAAAACAGTGATTCCAGCAAGGCATACGTGGATTGCTCAGCAGATAATGCATGCACAGGTCACACAGCGTTATACTAAGGAGTGTATATCAGCAGAGTAAATGCACAGTAGTGATACACTTAGCTGAGTAATTTCTTCAGGAAGACAGCTAGGAACTCAGGAACAGTAAAACATAAACAGGGATCGAAAGACAAGGCTTCAAGAAGACTATCAGCAGCAGGAAGTGTAGGGCTGGCTGAAATGTATCAGAAGCAGGGACCAATGAGAGCAATCCCTGTAGAGAGCCTCCCTTAATCACAAAATGGTCTTCTGCTGAGCTGCACACAGACTGACAGACAGGAATGCAGCAATGAGCTGCAAAGACACAGACAGAGGGCCTGATTCAGACCCGGTTGCTATGAGCGTACGCTCGCTCAATGCATATGCAAATATTTGAAAGTGATGCGGCGGGGAGTGATCGCTCGCCAAGGCATAAGCACACCCATCTTACCTGTATGGGCGTTCACTTTGTGTATGCAGACTCCCCGTAGCGAATGCAGAGACGCCCACTGCCCCACGTCATCTCCTTGAAGTTTGTGAAAACATTGGTACATCGACCAATATCAGATGTGAACGCAGTGCTTGTGGTAGCTTTTATCTACCGCAAGCATTGCGAGGAAACCAGAGTAAAAAAATGGCTGGTGACGTGTATTATGATGCTGTCTGTTACTTATGCATGCCTCTAAAATGGCATTGAAACACTTAGGCACGTCTGCGTTCGCACCTTCACTCCCTTGTTTTTACTGGACTGCCCCTGTTACCACCCACAAACGGCAACTCCTGTCACTCACTCTGCTGGGCTGGCTTTGCTGTGCAAGTGAGGAATCTGTGAATGCACTGTGTAGTTTGCGCACGTGCACTGCGATACATACGCATGCGCAGATTAGCAACCATCGGCAATTGCAAGTGCAATGCGGATAGCTTCCAGGTCTGACTCAGCCACAGAGTTCCAGCTGGCTGCAACAGATGGAACTGCAATCAAAGCATAATGCAGCGTCCCAGTCGCCTAATACGACTGGGACCTGCACCAAGATGATCCACTGCCGCGGATCATAACACCTCTAAATTCTGGTGCATTCAGTTTTCCGAAAAATTTAACTGCTTGTCTCTAATTTCATGCACACAGGGCCTGATTCAGAGCCGCTCGCGAGCACACAGTGATCGCAAACGGCTCGATGTTTCCCCCCTGCGCATGCGCCACGTACAGCGTGCACATGTGCGAGCCCCACCGAGCGACTGAACTTCAGTCGCTGCAGGGCTCACTACAAGATGGGGTGGCTGTCGATGGTGAGTGACAGCTCGCCCCGTTTTGTAGGCAGGTAGGGGGGGTGGCTGCACAAACGCAGGTGTTCCCTTAAGAACACCTGGTATTTGAGGGAGGCCCTACTGACATCATTACTGATGTCATTAGTGGTCTTCCTGCACTATTAGAGCAGGAAGTTCACTCGGCCTTACAGTAGCCAAGACCCTACCACAGGGTCTCGTCGCAAGGCCAATGGTCGCGATACTCGCGACTGCCTCCTGACCGCTCGCACAAACTGTGGGAAGTCTCTAACAGCTTAGTGAGCAGCCAGAGAAGAAAAAAAAAAAACCTGCACATCAGACCCTGCGAGCTGCCTTCGGCGGCAAGCGGGTCTGAATCAGGGCCACAGTGCAAGCACAATTACAGCCAACTTGCATGTACTATAACTCTGAATAGGTCCTTAAATGATGATCATTGCTCTCCAAGTTAATTATATAAAAGCAGTAAATACACAACAATTTGATTTTTGTCATAAGGAATACCCACCAAAGACAAACAGATATACAGTACACCTAATCTGGCCAAAATAAATACTATTATATTTAATTTTTCAACTTATAAAGATAATAAGGTTTACTTCAATCATTCAAGGCAATATATAGATGTGAGCAGCTAGAGCCTTGTAGAAAGTAAACGTAACCCATTACCATCTGTGAGTTTTCCCTGCTCACCCACAACTACAAAGATCAGGGCAGTATTATAATTTATTTGGCTGACTTTTAGACTAGCTTGATCCAAATGCAAATACATCAGAGACCCAAACATGCTACTCCAGAGAACCTTGACACTGTGTTGCAGGCCATGATGCCTTCTGCATTCCCTTTCACAGCAGAAGGTTGCCAGATATATCAAGACTAACAATGTTTTGCAAGTTCTTCTGGCTTTAGCATCAAAAGATTTGAGAGACAGATGATCCCTTGGAGAGTCAACGCCACCAAGTCCTCGACCACTGTGGACTAAGTCTCTGTCTACAAGCTTACCACATGTCCTTGTTACAAGTCGCCAGCACACCTTGTTACTTACTTGTAATCCGAGTGTCTCTCCTCCAGTTTGCTAAACACACTCCCGGAATCCTGCTCCTGGACAACGTACATGCCATACTGGGATGGCATCTCCAGTTGCTGGAAAATTGGAATGCCAGTCTACGACACCTGATACTGGATGACGTTTCTCCTCACCTGTAGATTCCATTAATCACCTGCCTTGTATACATTGGTTCAGCACATTTCAAAAGCCTGTCGGTTCATCAGCATTTCAGAAGTGTGCTTCCGGTTCCTGCTAGTCATGTATCTGCAAGTCTGTGCCTTCTTCTGAATGTGCTTCAGAGATTCTCAGCAATTGATGATTGCTCTCATTTCTTCATCTAGAGTTCTGTTTCTCTGGAAGTTGTTGTATTCTCTGGGTCTTTGTCATCTTATCCCACAAAGCCGCATCTCTGCATTTGACATCTCAGCTTTCCAGCCACACCATGGCTCTCAAAGCCGCACCCCGGCTCTCAAGCTGCACCTCGGCCCTCAAGGCCATATCTCTGTATTTAACATCTCAGCTTTCAAGCCGCATCCCAGCTCTCAAACCGCACCTCAGCTCTCAAAGCCACACTCCAGCTCTCAAGCCGCACCATGGCCATCAAGGTCGCATCTCTGCATTTAACATCTCGGCTTCCCAGCCACACCTTGGCTCTCAAAGCTGCATCCTGGCTCTCAAGCCAAACATTGGCTCGCAGCCACACCTCAAATTTAGTAACCACACATTGGCCCTCAAGGCCGTATCTCTGCAATTAACATCTTGGTGATCCAGTCACAACCCAGCAGTCTAGCCGCACCTCAGCTCACAAGCCACACCTTGGCTTTTGTAGTCACATCTTGGCCCTCAAGGCCACATTTCTCTGCCGGAACCTCTGCTCTCACAGTCACACCTTGGCTCTCAAAGCCACATCTGTATTCCTATCAACTCCTCCCTTGCATATCTCTTTCCCTCCTGAGGTCCTACAGTTGTATAACATCTTGTGGACCTAGGATAACCGTGTAAGCCTCTACTATCTCAGGTTAAGTCCAGGCAGCCACCTAAGTATTGGTGAATGTGTCCAGTTCTAAGGGAACAGCGGGTGGTTGTTATTGGTGAAGACCTTCTCTCAGTGATTCTAGAGGACTTACACAGTGAGACTTAGGAGACCATAACAGTCTCACCAGATACCATCAACTCTGGAGCAAGCATTTCTTACCACTGTTCCTGCTAAAGCCAAATACTATCCCCAGTATCAGAACAGGGTACACTTTTTCTACTTATCTTGCCCCTCTCCCCTTAGCTGTTCGAGCACCACAAGATCATGATTAGTCATCCCATCTGTAAAATTACAGATCAGCATCCTTATAGAAATAAATACCATACACTTGTTTACTATCAGCATCAAGGCCTCCAATACACTATGGAACAGATCATTTCATGTGCGGACCCAAGGCAACAGTCTGCTACAACACTTGGTTATGGCCTACAACAATTCTGATTGAAAAGTGTGATCTCCCAGCATATTATATACCTTTTAATGCTGTGCAAAACATCAAGCACAAAGAGGTGCCCATAGAGATATCTAGCATTCCAAGACCCCCCCCTTCAACACCCTTGGGTTACATACAAGCCCACTAATGTGATTTGTGCCCTTACACTCCAGTATACTGAAAAACTGCAATCGACAGAAAAGGACAGCTTCATACCTATTGCAAGACAACTCCCAGAAATAAATCTTGCAGCATAGATATTGTTCCTAGCCCTTGTGGCTGCCATTTCACTGGAGATCAATCAGGTTCAACAAATGCAGTCTCCACATCCTGCACAGAATATTTTTTTCATCTTTACATTTTTATTTTTCTAAAATCTGTACCAATTTTCTGAACAGCAACCAAATGACTACTGATTACTTTTCTACTTTCCTTAGGCATTCAATACTAAGCCTACTTAGTAGTGCTTTCTCTAACCCTTTGTTCTAAAACACCAGGATTAATTTACTTTATCAACTCAAATACTCTTCAATTCTGTGACCACCATAATCAATATCATTGTAATCCTAAAGCTGGGAAAGGACCCCACCTTTTACTCTTACTATATTCCCATTCCATTACTAAATTCCAAACTCAAAGTTTTTACCAAAACTCTTGTGAGTTAGTTGAATAGTCTTCTACCCTCGCTAGTTTATTCTGCTCAGTATAGGTTTGTTCTGGGTGGTCAAGCCTCAGAAAACACTAGGTAACAAACAGATTTGATTCACACAATATATTATCAAAAAGCTCCCTATTTAGTACTAATGCTAGACGTTCAATCGTATTTTTTGGACATTTTTAATTCAGGTTCTGTTCTGTATGGCCTTCAATTGTAAATTTGTGATGGATAACTTTGAATTACATACACTAATAATCCGCTTTGGCTACTGTTTGGCAAATGGGGGTCATCTCCATGCTAATTTGGTATTACAATTGAATATCAAACAGGCAAATCTAAGGATAAAATTATGTTACATGCTGACAACTGCCCAATCTCATAACTTCATGAGAGCTTTACTTGTGTAAATTGAGATCTATGACTCTTTCTCATGGTATAAAATTAATACACAAATTACAGAAGTGTTGGACTCTTATGTAGCTAATCAGTAAAGTTGCCTTGGACCATCAGTTTTCATTATAGAGGTGTTTGTAAAAAAATAAAATATGTCAGCATCCAAATAACAACACAATACTATCAACTCTATGTGGCAAACTACTTACAGTACATCTACTTTCCAAAATAAAAAATGATCTAGTTGCCTGGGATTATGGCCCTCATTCAAGGCGGTCGGAGGATGCAAGCAGTCGCTCAGAAACTGGGCGGCCCTTGCATTCTGACCGGCCGCCTCTGTTTCAGTTGTTAGGCTGTGGGTTTACACCCACAGCTCTAACGACCGCTAGGGTGATGGTCGCAATGGTCATAGACCATCACGACCATCGGGGCTTACGACGAGACCTTAGGGTAGGGTCTCACTTGTCGTAAGCCCCAGAGAGCTTCCGGCTCTGTCAGAGCTGGAAGCTCTCCGCTGACATCACTAGTGATGTCAGAGGGGCCTCCCTCAAATGGCAGGCATTCCCATGGGAATGCCTCCATTTGGGCTGCCACCACCCCGGCCCGCCTTCCAAACGAGGTGAGCTGTCAATCAACATCGACAGCTCACCCCCTTTGGAAAGAAACCCGCTACGACCGGCACTGTCGGTCATAGCGGGTCTCACGCATGCGCACGAAGGAGCCGGCTCCCTCGTGCGCATGCGCACTGGAAAAACATCGAGGCCCTATATATCTGGGGTTGGGTTTATCAATGCAATAATATATCCTGCCTTGCTTACTGTATTTATCACATACTGTCTACCTTTAAGTGCCTTCTAAAATGATTACTTTTGTTCAGCACAAAACCATTCTGTTCTTTTGGGCTAGGAAGCACTCAGCAATATGCTTGCGGTACGCATAACACTCAATGCAATGTAGCAAATTGGATATCTTGAACTTCAAAATCTATTATTATCTGACAAGGAAACTCACACAATGTGCCTAACCTATTAGCCATGATAAGCCGGCAACAAGTGGCTTATTGTTCAAAAAAATACTTATTGCGCAATGCTATTACCAATGGTTTTGGCGTGTTCAAATTCCACATAGCATAAAAGTCCTGAAAAGCTTTTACCAACTTTGAGAAGGTGAAAAGTTCTGCAAAACCCCTATTTTATGTTAAATTGTTGGGACTTTATCCAGAACCCCTTGTACATACCCCTTAATAACTAATTAGGCAAAATATTACTTTTTAATTAGCTTAATTTTCCAATAATTACACGTCATTTTGGGGTTAAAAATTAAATGCTGGAAAATGGGTTTAAAGTAGTGGGACAAGTATTTGGGATCTGTATGGATGTGCCAGGTGTTTAAAACATTGCAGGTGCAAGTGACAGGTGAATTTTGAACATTTTTTAAAAGTGCTCTAAAATGACTTAAAATATACATTGACCTTTTTTATACCCCTAATCTAACTACTGCATTTATTTTGACAAAAACATATTGCTTTCTATCATTTTTTTACTGTTAGAGAAAAAATAATTTAACAGCCATTTGACAATTTAAGAACCCCAAACCCTTTGATTATGGCCACTAACAGTCATTAATAATGTTAGCTTATATTAGTTTACCTTTTTTGGAGTACAGGCTGATTTAAGAATTTACTCCTATACTTTTCACCTGTCATCCCTGAAAGAATTATCGTGCAAATGTGTACTCGCATCTTTTGCAATAGGATTGCACGAGAAGTGGGATTGCGCATAAATATGGAAAGTGACATATTCGGGTAATTGGTGCGATACATTTCCATCTGCGAAAACTTTACATTATTGCTTTTAATAGGATATGGCCCAAGTTCAAAGGTATATGCCTCTTTCCTTGATGGCATTATTGAAGCATAAGCCATGAGGATAGCATCGCTCTCTCCTCTCCTTTGATGACTATATTCAATAGCCCAGGTTTTTGACCAGGTTTGGTGTTGAAGTTTTCTAAACTGTGGCTGAAACAAAGGCCCAGATATATGATGTGATGTTGGCAGGTGGTAAGTCAGTCATAGTCAGCTCCCAAGCTGAAGTCAGAAATAATAATTGGGTCACAATCAAAGTCAAAACAAGCATGGCAAAATAACATGATGCATAGAAGACACCAGACTAGCAATACATAAACAGGCAAGTATTACAGCTAACAGCATTATAAAGGTGCAGACAATCAATGAACAGCCACCCTATCCGAGCGCCCAAACAGCTGATTGGTATAGTGGTAACCAGAACACCTGAGCTCACATTCAGCACAACTGCTTCGAATCATCATGGCATCCAAATAACTAGAGAAAATGTCACATAAGACTGAGAAGTGCACCTATATCTACTACGTCTAAAATGTATCTAAGGCTTTCACTGTATATCAATTTTACACATCTTCACAATATACTATAAATAAGCAATAACTACATATATTAGACAAAGTAAACTATAGTGAATGAGTCAGAAACATATCAAGGCAATTTTTGGACCTCCTGTCTACATGCCATATCTGCTCTGTTTTTAGCACATTGAATAGGAAAAAACACATTTATCCTTATGTGATATAAAATATACTACAGTGTGGTATATTTATACCTTGGATTTAACACTGGATCCCCTGGAAACTTTAATATCTGGTGATAGACTGTCTGATTGAATGCCTCACTTCTTATTAAATACATGTTTTAGTGCAGAAGTAATATTACATTTATCAATGGTAAATTCCTCTAAAATTATTTTACTTCTATTAAATTAAATTAACTTTTCTTTAAAGGAACCATTTATTAATAATTTGTCTGAACCCAAATGCTACTGTACAAATTAGATGACTAAATAAATCTGAATTAGTTTAACATTAGGTGCCTTGATATATTCAGTCAAAATAAAAATCTTTCACAATGAAGCACATAGTTGAATTACATGTCACATTCACAGTCAAATTAACATAATGATAACATTTTTAAAGTCAACTTCGTAATACTAAAAAATTATTAATGCACAAAGGTCCATTTATAAATAAATAAATAAAATAAATAATACATTAAGAAAATAAATAACAAACTAGCCAGAAAAATATTAAAATACTAAAAGAACTGGCCTACACTATTTTATTCATTTGACATTTTCTCAATAGCCTAAGAAATATCCAGAAGGAATACAACTTTTCCCAGCATTTTAAATGAAATGGCTCATTAATGCACTGTACGGAGCAGCACAATAGAGTTCAGGTCCCCTTAGCTATGAAACACTGCGCAAAACAACTTGCTGCTTAGTTAATCTCTACACAATTAGCTGCATTTGCTAATCATCCCTGATACTTTTTCACTATGCAAAGTGGTATTCAAAGATTTTATTTTGCTAATCATCTCAGTTTGATCAGGAGAGATGCTAATCATCTGTAGACATTTGTAATGACCCTTGAACAAAACTGAGTAAAACTGAATCAAAGCCTTGACAAGGGAATGGCAGCGGAAACAGAAGCTCTAATTATGGCCTGTGAAGGACACTTTCGCTTTTTGCACCATTTGTAAGAGAATTACATACTTGTTCAAAAATACTTGTTCAGTGTAACTTTTATAGATTCGTCCAAAAAAGTAATGCCTTCCAATTCTTAGTGTAAATTAACACATTTGAAGTTTAAAGACCTTGAAGATAGACCTGTGTTTTAATAGGAACAGAGAACAAATAATTAGGTAAGATCTGGCCAGTTATATTTGGTAACCTGAAATAAAAATAGAAAGAAAAAGCTTGAGAAAGTTCATTATCAGGTTGTAAGCATGAGTGAGCTCTCTTTTATATTTGCTTGTCATGTAAATATATTTTTGGGGTTAACTGAGCCACACACCAGTAACAAAGACATATATGCAATGAATTAAATGTTAAAGAAAACGGACTGCAGACTGACACATAAAAATGAAAAGGAACGATAACTGTTAACTTTCCCACATCCTGCTCTAAAACCAAGTTCATTAATTTCCACCTGTTACAGAGTGTGCAGTTGTTACAAAGGCTCTAAACTTTTAAAGCTTTGTTGGGAGCAACTTACTAATCATTTAGGAATCTGCAGAAGGAACAAAGGTAAGAGAGTATTTTATATTTGTGCTGAACTAGTGGGAGCTGTTTGTGTCATTTCCTTGTTATATCTTGTAATGTACAGATGCATACAGCTGTGATGAGGATAGGGACATATTTCCAGTGCATGCAGGTCTCATACCATATCTTTTGCTGCAGAAATGTGGCTAAGAATAATGTCACACAAGAATATCTTTTAGAATACCAAACTTGCATGAAAGAATTAGCAGCCTAAGAAAGCAATGTGACAGTTCAAAGAAAATAAAGCTAATCTACGTCTAGAGTTTATATATGTCACAGTTAATTCCCCAAAAAGAATAATTAACACAGAATAATGATAAAATCCCCAAGTTTGAGTTCATTTTCTTCTCTAGCTATTGCATTTAACTGTCCTACATTTTAAAATCTGGAACATAGGATTTGAGGACCTAGAAATACTAGCGAAATAGTTACAGATTTTTAGACACATGAAAAATACGACTGTAAAATAAATATATTTTTAAAATGGATGGACAGCTGAATTTATTTAATATGGTTGTTGGTGGATTTGAAATATGAGTTATTGTTTATGTGTTCAAAGCATGTTCAGTGGATGTAGATTATAATATGAATAAACCGCTGCATAGACTATTTAATTAACAATATTTAAGGATTAAAACAAAGTGCAGCTAACTTTCTTAACCGTTGCTAAATCATAAAACTGTACCATTTTACAAATAATTTTTACTAAATAAATATAATTGACATGGTAGCTGGATACTCACAAAAATATTGTAAAAATATTTTACAGTAGAACTATAAGTTAATAATGATGACACAAAACTATATTTTTTGTAATAAAAGTAATACAATATATCACAAAATCTTGCTTTTTTTCTAAAAACGCCTTCTTACATACTAGTGTTTAGTATTAATTTGCATTCATTTTCTAATGTCTTGATCCCTATTGTACAAAATGTTGCAAACGAGTATCTACTGCAAAAAAAAGCTCATTGCTATTTCATATTGATATTCCTTCAGCCAGTTAAAGATACATCATGTGCATAACATAGGTGGACAGACAGACAGACAGACAGATAGATAGATAGATAGATAGATAGATAGATAGATAGATAGATAGATAGATAGGAATCTCAGGCTTTATGAAGAAAAGGCAATATGAGCTGACTAGAATTAATGTTATTAATAATTCTAGACATAAAATCATATTGATGGTGGGGTACTTCCTACTATAACACACAATATTAAAAGACATAGCATATAGCAGTATAGGATATATGGGGAAGGGTGGTATATGCATTTCTATTAGCTTTAAAAACTTAGATACATCCTATTATACTGTATGTAGTGTTTATCAAAGTGTATTAGTAATTTAGTATACCTCTATTTGTTAAATGTTGTATTTTGTTAATGTATTTTTGTAAAGTAAGAGGTAAAGAGAGTCTTTCTAGTAATTTTCCATAAATATGTTCTTTCTTTGATTTTTTTTATGTTCCATGTAATACACTTTGCTGTGCTAATGTACAGAGCATATTTTTATTGATACAATAAAAATTATAGAGTAGTTTAAAATTCATGTATCATGACGCCTTCTTAATTGAGACTTACTATATTTTGGAAACATGCTAGATTAATACCTATTTTATATTGGACATTATAATTGTGGAGGAAAATGAAACATGAAAAGTAAAGGGTAATGGGATTATATTATGCCATTCATTTAATACACTTATTTAATGCAATTGTTTTAATGCATATTATTGAATATTATACAGTATGTGCTCACTTTGAGTCCAAAAGATTATTCTCTTTTGCTCTTGAAATACTGTATGTCAGTGGATCCTAACCTTTTTTTTTTTTTGCTATGGCACATCTATCTTGTGGTTACCTTAAATTTGTGTGCTATTATAATAGGCCTGAGAAAACATGATTATGTTTTATTTTGAATTAAAATGTATTCCATGTGCTCATGTACAGTATGACTACTACATATCTTGAACCTCTTTTGTTAGCAAGGGACATTTCCTGTATCACTACTTTTGCTATAATATACGTATGAGTCCTGAAATTCTGCTGTATGGATGCTGGATCACTGCAACACACTGTAGTTGGAATTACTGGCTCCTTAGTAAATAGATGATCCTTTTACACCCCTAAGCTAATTTTGGAAAAAAAAAATATTATATTTGTTAGTATTAAATAATAACTGAAGTAGATTATCAATTTAGTTAGAAATTCAAACAGTTCTAAATTATTGTTTTAGTTTTGTATTCCATGGAGATTGAATACTTGTCAGAGATTTATCTGTGGACAGTAATATTAATTAAATATATTTTGCATAATTATTCAAAGCCTTCTGGTTTCAAACACATGTGGGAGGTGCAATGAAAGGTAGTAAAGATTTAGAGATGCAAACAACAGCAATATGTTTAATGGCTAAGAATCCAATAAGTGTTCTAAAATTTCCCTAACATGTTCCTAGAAATGCACTCAGAATTTGTTCAGAGAAGATCCCATGATCCATATTTACATGACAATTTCTTGGATTTCTCAAACCAACTGTAAGCACGTACTGTATATTTATTTTACAATATCTGTTAAAATTAAGATTAAAAGGAAGATTTGTTGGAGCAGCACAGTACAGTATGTGAGCAGTTAACACAAAATTGATGTAATCAAACAATTTAAACTGAATAACATTTATAGCAAAAAATAGTTTTACAATATTTAAAATATGCAATTGGTATTATTAAACGAACTACACAATATTCTAAAAATGTATAGTAATATATAAAATCTTTACAAACTTTGAAATCTAGTAGATGTCATTCAATCATCATACAAGATTACAGTAAAGTTTAAATCCAATGATCTAATACAAATAATTCAAACAAGGCTCATCAGTGTCATTATAAATAATTGCACTTAGGGGTTACAAATTCTAGCTGCAACAAAATGTATCTCAAAATGTGTAATAATATGTCATAAGGTTGTCTCTGAATCTGTATTGCCAATCTGTAATTCTACTTTAAATTATAACAAGCTACTTGTAATAAGAAGATAAAATTTGGGGTAAATTAAGAATCATTGAAACCATTCAAATTCACAAGACTTAATAGTTCAGAAAGACTTGCTGTGGGCATCCCAATATGTAGTTGCAAGTTCCCTTTCTGTTATGTGGTAGAGTATTTCATATTTGCAATACACTAATTACTGTATTCATAGCTGAGTCTATACTAGAGATGTGCGGTTTAGTTTCCCTGAAAAATGAATACACACAAACTTTGGGGTTCGAAATCGAACCGAGTCCCGGCATGGATTATTTTTTGGGTTCAGAGTAGAACCGAGTCCTCGTTCAGGTCTGTTGTAATTTCTGACTCGGATTTAAAAACCAAATCTCAGGGTTTGGGTTGCATGTAACCAGGTCAAGATTACATTTGAGCTGTTTTTAGCGGTATTTATCAATTTTAAAGAAATTCAAAACCAAAATCGAATCTGAACCAAAACATTTGAGTGTGAATATCACATAGTGTCATAGTTTTAATATAAAATTCATCTGTGGACCAATAATCTTGGAAATTCTAATGGCTCATATGGGAACATGTGGTACATATGTAAATAGAAACATAGCATAGCCCTAAGTTACTGACCACACATTACAGAATAAAATAAAATCCTCAAATATTTGTAATCAGCAAACCTTCCTTTTATCTCAGAAGTATTCATATATGCACTTGAATTTCCATTTGACATTATTTCATTTCAATATTTTTGATATGCTGTAAGTAAGCATTATTCCTTAAGTTTCCTTTCAATAATGAGCAACTACTGTATGTGTATGAAGCAGGTACTGTACACAGTTGCTCCATAGAAATCATATTTTTAGAGGAAATTTATATGTTTATTTTACGATTTTTCATTTTAATCACAGTAGTTGTTACTGATATTTTCTTCTTATTGAAGTATTAGCACTCCAGTCTAATGATATTAAAATATTAGTCATTCAGTAAAGAGCATTTAACACTTACTTGCCATGGTGAACATTTATTTTTGCTATAGTTTATGATGATATGTGAGTAGACAGTGTTTGGAATAATTTATAATTTGCATATTCCCTCAGGAGTAATTTTGGGAGCTCCTTCCATTACCCAAGGCTGCCATTTTATATACCTTCGCATACACTTTAGGCTCCAAACATATATCATATGATCACCTTATATACATCAGAGGCGTAGCCATCTGGGGTGCAAGGAGAGCAACCACTCCCCAAGATGCAAATCAGCACCTAATTGGTGCAGACGTATTCACTATACATTTTTTTACTGCCCTGCACCATTCTTCTAGCACTGCCACACTGTCCAAGTGAGGGACTGGAGTGAATGGTTCCTGTGTTCCTACATGGCGGCCACCTAGCTCTGGGCAGAAACAAGATCCTGCATGCAGTGGTGCCATATGCAGGGATACTCACAACACTGTTACACCAATTGATGTAGTGACCAAAGTGCTAGTGTCCTACATACCCTTATAAACCTCCATCCCCAGACAGAACTAACCTCCTGCACTGAGCGCTGTACACAGGGAGGCTTCCAGCATTGTCTTTAAATTGTTTTAGTGCATGCCAGCTATTTAAAACTGCTTTGGTTGTCAGATAATTTTTCTGCACTTCTCCACTGAAGCACCTGTTTTTTACTGGCCTCCACGTACAAAGACTTTGCAGATCAGGATTTCCCTGACTGGATGGACCCAAGTCTTCCCCACTGCCTCACACTCCTTCTTTGACCCCCTCCCACTTTACATTTATTCAAACCAATCACTCTTTCACTATCAATCCCTGTTTATACTATATGTATTTTTTTTCCTCCTGCGCAAATCCTGCAGGTCCTTAATACAGTATATGCATTTTGCACCAGTGCTATGCATACTCAGTTCACATTTTAGTTAATTAAACTTGTGGGAATCCCCTATATTTGGAGTACCAGTATTATTATTTTTTCCCCCATTTACTGCCCATATATAACAATAGACACTGTTTATATTAACTCTAAATTGCCAGCAAGGGTATTATTTTCTGTCATGCCAAGTTACCATTTTAGGTTTTCACAATTTATCACACTAGAAGCATGCAGTAGGTATAGCTCTGTCATTTAATTTGTTGTTTACCATCAGTGCAGTGCCTGCTGGTCAAAGTATGCCAGTGGGAGTCTGAAAGAGTGCTAGCACTCCACTATAGAGGACTGGAGAGAGGTAGACAGGACTGGAAGAGCATGAGACCATGGCAGGATATACAGATGGGGGAGTAGCAAACAGATTGTGGAGGGAACAATATTAGATATACCGATCTGGGAGCACTCAAATCAGCACATACAGATGAGGGCATGTTGGGTGGGGGATCTGATGGGGCTCATGGGAAACAACTGGGTATGGGGAGCCTATTTTTCAATTTCAATGTTTGCTAACCCTCAAGTCAAAAGCTGGCTACTTCACTGATCACTGTGGTTAAAACATGGACAATGCTGAAAATAATAAAGGTATCACATGGCAGGTCACATATTGAATAGTAAAGTTCTGTTAAATCAGGGCCAGCTCCAGCTCGATCCATGCCCTGTGCAGCTAAGTGTCCAGATGCCCCAAAATCTTGCGCTTGAAAAGGAGGCATGGACTAATTTACATAGGCCACACCCTCTAAATTATGCTATTTGAGGGTGTGCCCGTATAACACACCTCCCATTTAACGTCAGGCTGGGGACGAGCCCAGCACTACGTCAGTAGCTGGGTTGCCACCAGCTCTTTCCCTGCACTGAATGGATGCCACGCGCATGTGTGCAGCATCCATTCTTGTTCCCAGGGGCCAGAACTGCCACACAGCTGCGGCGGTGGAGGTGCCCAAAATCCCGACCGCCTACGGGACACTTCGTCCCATGGGTGGAACAGAAGGGCAGTGCCTGAAAAATGGAACTGTCCCTCTGAAATCGGAAATGTCTGGGAGGAGTGCGCCCTCAGTACTGTGTAATTGTACATAAACAATTCAGACACCAAAATTTTATTTGAATGGGCAGGGCCTGATGTGTCATGGACACATTTTTCCTTAAAATATATACTTGATTTGGTAGATGATAGTCAGTAGTAATTATTTTGTGTAAAATACAAATATTAGTTTGGTAACAGATTATCATAGGGGATTTGTTGGTGGCAGAGAGATAAAATTAAGGTTATTGAGTGTCTTGATATATATTCCAATGACCTTGTGGAGACACTCCAGCTGGCTAAAAAAAAATTCCCAACAGTGTAAAAGAAACAAAAATCACATTGCCTCTACCTATCTGTACCTAAACTTTACAGCATCCTTTTGATATAAAATACAGACAATATCTTAATGTCTAATACACAATACAGAGAGCATCCGTGTGTCTGTCATACAATACAGAGAGTAGCCCAGTGACATTTTCAATATGGAGATCATTCTAGTGACCATCATACAATGCAGAGAGCAGCCCAGTGACCACTAAACATTACAGGGCATATCCCATATAAAAAACTTTCTAATAATCTCCATAAAATTTCCAAAACAACAGTTCATTCCATTTACCTTAATACTGTGCAGACAGACTTTATCCTAGTGAATGTCGTACAATACAGGGGGCATCCCAGTGACCACCTTACAGTACAGAGGGGGATATGTATTAAGCGCTAAAGCATTGATGCTGCTTTTTCTCATGTATGATTGGGGGCTGGGCAGTAAATGACAGGGGTGCTGTGTGCCCCTGTCATTTTTGGCACTGCTATCTACAAGATAGCAGTGCTGATAGGCAGGGCTATGTATGAACAGTCAGTTCACCTGACTGTTCCACCCACTGCAGCTGTCACTATCGACAGCTACAGCCTGGCAATGCCCAATCCCCACAGCAGGGACAGCGCTGTCCCTGCTGCAGTGGCTGCTGGCTCCAGGGCTGCATGCAGGATCTTGTGATACTTGCGAGATCCCACGCAAGCTCAGTGGACCGGCCTGGACTGAGACACACTAGGCTGATGCACTGTGTACTCAGGCAGGGATTGCCAGAGGGTGGAGTTGTCACTCCCCCGCTCTGGCCAATGAGATGTTAATACATATCATCATTAGTGCTTCCTACTTCGCCTCGGTAAAGAGGTGAAGCAGGAAGCATTATAGCATCACGTTAAGTGCCGCTATAATACATCTGCCCCAGAGTGCATTCCAGTGACTGCTATCCCATGTAGAGAGCATCCCACTAATCCCCATACAATACAGAGAACATCTTAGTGACTCCCATACAATACAGAAAACATTCTAATGACTGCCGTAAAAAACAAACAACATCCCAATGACCACCATAAAACACAGAGAACATCTGTGTGACTTCCAAATACAGAGAACATCTCAGTGACTACCATGCATTTCTGAAAACACCCAAATGACCATCATACAGTACAGAACATCCCAATGACTTCCATATATACACATAGCATCCTAGTGTTCTATAATGCTAACCTCACATCATTAACCTATCCTCAAAAATCACATTTACCATCACAGTACCACTCCTATTCAACATTAGTAAGCTCTTTATAATCACTAACTATCTCATATCCATTATTTATAACCTCCATATCATTGATTTATTCAATTCATAGTCATTAACCCCTTAATTCATTCTTTAGTCTCATAAAATACATTATCCTAATTAAATACACTAAAACAAAAATTCATTCAGCCTCATGAACAATTTCAATCATAACTAAATAACCCTAATAGCTCTCAACATTATCTACTCTCATCTATACACATTTCTCTTGCCAACCCCACTCACATGTTGCTGATTGGCTTTCAGCCATTTGTGTTACTTCCACACAACATAGCTATAATGTGTAAGTAGCTGTGGCTGTGAGTGAGTACCAGAGATGAGGTAGTGGCTTTGCACTCTAGCAATATGTTGCATGGCCCCTTCAAGGATTGTACACTTATACCCTTATCCATTCAGTAATAGACAACCCACCCCTCCCCTGACCACTGGCCTATTGCCTAAGACAACTCACCTACTGACCCTCTCCCTTACTCCTCATTGAATTGTGTAAGTAAATATTTTTTTATTAAATAATTTTGGTCAAGGGAATTAAGCAGCCTCTGATCAGCCCCATTAAGCAATCAGTCAATCTGCCCATGCTTACATTAAATACAGTAAAATAATTACATGATAAGTGATCCAGGATAGATAAAAAAAATGAGTGTTTCAGTGTGTGATTAGGCATAAAAAGCATCAGGAACATAGGTCTATTTATTAAACACTGACCAGGGCCCAAGGTAACTTTAATTCACCAATGTGTAATGGTTCTCTAGTTATCTATGAATTTGAAAGTTTTTTGGAGAGATCATTAATTTGTAATTATGTAATCTTGAATCAACTCAATAGCTTGGAGTACGATGGCCAGAGACTGTTTATAGTTTATACCCTCAAAGCATAAGCAGAAACTGGATCATTTGTCATTTGGTATTTTTTATATTTTGTACACAGGTATAGAGTTTATTATCCATAATGCTTGGGGGCTTCCAGATATTTATTCCAGCACCATATCTAAAATATACTAAATTACATTTAAAAATGAATAATAAACCATGTATTTTTCAATTGTGCCTCTGGTATGCACTCCTCAAATAATTATTGCAGTGTTCCTCACAGTCTGACCACAGGAGAAAACACTTTGTGATCATAGCTGTGCATTTGTTACTATTTCCAAACAGCATAGAGTGTTTGCTCTTTATTTTGTTTTGGTATTTGGAACCTCTTGCCCAGTAGGTTCACAGACAGCTGATGCTAAACCTCTGCTTAGGTGGTTTTACCAAGTACTTTATCTCATTACAGCTGCTGTTTTTGTTTTGTTAAGAAATCAAGTTATGCTCATGAAAGCCACGTCCCTTGAATATGAGCAAACTGTACTTTTGGTAATTCAGTGTACAAATCAATATTAGGAAAGTTTTGATAGACATAGAGACTTTGGTTTAACTTCTATTGTAGGGTAAGAGTATGTTACACAATGTCTAATTCTATAGTACTAGTGGCCAATTTACTGCTATAATATATAGTCATAAAAAAGCTGTAAATCATAGCTAGTGAAAGATGAAAGAGAAAATACATTTAAATGGCAATGACAATGAAACCCTAATCAGATAAATTGCACAGAAATATCATATAATCTGAAAATGTTTAATTTCAAATAACTCATAAAACAATGACAGGGATACCATTTAAGCATTTGTTGCTTAAAGGTATAACTTTCTACAAAAAAGTAAAGAAAAAACAGTAAAAGGAAACTATTGCATCAGGGTGAAACAAGCCATGCTATATACAGTAGATTGACTTTTATCCAAAACATAACCACTAGAAACATGTTTCACTGGTGGGTCAGATAGTCAGTTCCTGTTCTGCCTCAGTATATTATTAAACTATTATCCCATGTTTACTAAAGCAAGAAAACATTTATTGCTTTACACTTTTTCTACTCCTCTAAAAGTCTAAAATAGAGAAGGAAAAGTTGAAAATATTTTTTTTGTACATTTTACATGTAAGTTAGTTTGTTATATAGAAAGGTGACTTTTTTGTAGATTCTGGGAAAAATGTTGGAAGTCATATTTTAAAAGAAATTTCTACATTCATTGTCACAGGAAATTATTGTTTGCAGTATTCAATTCAATTATTTATTAAACTTTTTGATACACTGTTGGACAAAATATGTGTACCTACTGTATTTTATTAGAATACTTTCTACCCAGACAAATAACATTTACGTTTTCTAACATTCATGTAGCATTCATAAATAAATTGACCTTAATCTTATTGCAATATTTAAATCTTTCCCAACTTTGACTTTGATCTTACTGTTTATAATATTATAAAGAAATTATCTGTGCTGTAATTATCTAAATATAGATCCTCATTTTTGGAACATGATAAATATATCAGTATTCTTCAGTCACTACCCCAAAGATCTTAAACGTAAATGTCATGCTTAATGATATAAACAAGTAAGTGAATTTATTTTTTTTATTGACTTTGATATCTATTTCTAATACATGGCATGATTAACAAGGTACAGTACATTGCACAAATTCACATATCAAACACCATGGGTGTAGTACATACTGTATACTAAGCTTTTACATGTCACTGCTTTTTGATGTGCTTAAATCAGAAATGTAAAATAGCAATGGTCTTGAAAGTTTTATTTTGTAAACATGTTGAGAAGTGCCTTGCCACTTGGTATATTTGCCACCAAGACTGAGCCTCTGCAATTTTAATTGCAGTTTGTATGTTACTTGGATGTCTTTACTATAATGAAAAAAAATAACGTGAAAAGGTAATTGTCAAAATATATATTTTTATACTTCTGTATACTGTGGAGAGTTCATTATAAAAGCAACAGCTATTTCTGGGCTTATTTTGAAAGGATAGAGAACATGTATTTCCACTTTTAATATCTATTCAACATTTGTGTTACCCAAAATCTACCTACAGTAACTTATTTTTCTTATTCAATTTATTTTTCTTCATGTAATCGATTTAAATCATTAAATCTTTGGCAGTGACCTGCAAAAAAAAAATATACACATACACTTTGACCACCCTAATGGCTTAAAGTAAATTTTCTATGGCATCATCTAAACTAAATAGATTGGAATACTGAAAAGGAGGCCATTATAAATACACTTATACATACAGACACGCAAACAGACTTTAAAAAAATGAGGAATTTTATAGGCATTTTAGCTCCAACTGTGCTACATCAAGATTTTTAGCAGTCCAAAAATATGGGATAGTACTGTAAGTGCATGATTTTTTTTTTTATTGTGGACACTGGAATATCTACAAATATCTACAAGTATGCGGGTGTCAAATACATTTACTAAGTTTGATCATTTCAAAAGTTATAAAGGTAAATTAAGTGAAGGGAGATAATCTCTAAATCTAGCCAAAACAGGTGTAGTTGTTAAAGACAGGGCCTATTCACAAATGCCTGGCTGCAATAGCAGAGCATGTAGAGTGCTACTGTATTTAAGAAATATTGTGGTGGTGCATGTACTGAGGATGCTTACAGAAAAACATTTCAATGGGAAATTCCAGAGAGAAATTTTTTCTTTATTGCTGACATACAGAAAATCTTTGTAGTCACTGAAAAAAAGTAAATACACTTCTTAGAGTAATATATTTCTCCAATTGCACTATACTCTCAGTGATCTATAGTACCAGAGTTGTAATGTGCGTGTGAGCTCAAATATGCAGGGATAATAAAAATAATAAATGGAGGCTATTCCTTGTCCAAAGCCATTCCTTGTCCAAACATTTCCTTAATGAATACACTTGTGATCCTAAAGTTATATCATTTAGAACTGTTAAATGTATTTGATAGAGGGAAAAAGGAGGTGACCTGTATAAACAAATATCACAAAAGGAAATGTTTTGAATTTTTCAATTAAACGCATTAATTCAGGGTGTCATGTATAATATGTGAGGTAGGTATCACTGTTATATTGTGTCTGCTGGGGCTTGTATGAAACTGACATTAAGTTGCAACATGTTCATCTTGCTATTAACACATTGGAAAATGAAGCTCAGATAAAATTGAGGCAGTACCATATGACGGAAGGTAGATGAAATGCTGGCTGTCAGGATGCTGGTGCTCAGAATTCCGGTGCCGGAACCCTGACACCAGTCAGAATCCCACTGCAGGCATCCCAACATAAATAGTGGACTAGGAGAGGGTTAGGGGTTAAGTTTTGGCACTAGGGGGGTTAGGGTTAGGCGCTAGGATGGAGGGTTAGGTATAGGCACTGGGGGAAAGGGCTAGGCTTAGGGTGTGGGGAAGGAAGGTTAATTTAGGGGTAAGGGTTGGGTTAGGGTACTTATCGGTCAATGGTGGTATTTTGACCATATTAGGATGCCTGTGTCAGGATTCTGACCGTCGGGATCCCGAGTGCCGGCATCTGGATTTAACTCCCATATGACATATCCCAGCACAGTCAAGACTTTAAAAAATATGTGAGTGGGTTTATACTGCATAGGTTATTCATTCCTCCATATTTCTATGCTGGAGGAATCTGTAGGGTAGCTGGTCACAAGGGAGTAAATTAAGTCACAGACTTACATATGGTGTAATTTAAACTTAAACTTTCTGATATAGAGGGTCAACTTCATTGCAACAGTTTGATTAATTTGTTGCAGAGAGGCCTTAACTGCTCAATAAGCACCTACCCAAACTTTTATTGCAACAATATTTTAGTACAAGGTTACAGATGCTATTCAGTACTTCCCAAATGTGATGGGCCCTTTGGTGCTTAATGCTTCAGTGACTTTTCTGTAAATGTGTAAGAAAACAGAACTCAGTTTGTTCCAATAAAATAATGTTTTTGCCATTTCCAGCCAAGGGGAGACCCTAAGCACTGGTGCTGGAACAGGTGTCAGGTTACGTAAGTTTTCTCATATTTATTTAATATAATCCCCAAAGGAGTTTATGTAGTAAAGTGGAGGAGCACCCAGGAGAGTGGGGAACTATTCAAATTACAAATCAAAGAGAGACTTTTTTGGGGCCACTTAAACCTACTAAATTCTAAAACTTAACATTTATTGGTAGTAAATAAAATGTGCAAAATTAAAATACGGTACTACGTGTGCAGAAGAGACCTAACACAGTAAATCAAACAAAAGCAAACAGCAAAATGACCACATGTCAAAACTTGTGTGAAGTGATGGTGAGCATTTATGCTAGAAATTGCTCATAAAAATTATAATTGGTCACACAGACAAATAGGAAATATTTACACAAATGTGGTTAAATAACACCCAAATCATGTATGTTATGGTGACACCAATTAGTGGTAACTAACCAGAGATTAGGATTCATATGTAATATACCTAGTGTAAAAATCTGTTATCATATTGAAAGAATTAAATATAGGACACTACTGTGTTTATTACACCCAACTATTATAAATAGGACAACCTCTTTTAGAATATATGGTAATATGAACAATATTGTGGACAGAGCCGACAGAAAGCATATACAGGTATACACAACATGTGTGGCAATTTTAGTATCACAATGTCTCTCATATAACTCAGCTGAACAAATATATATCTGTAGTGGAACCAAACACTGATTTGCATCAAAAATGTTCATCCAATAAACAATTTTGTCATTTGTCTCATGAGTGTTTGGTTGAAAACACAGTTATGTGGATAGAAACAGAGCACAATCTACCAGTTTCAAAACCTCTATAACATTGTTAATACACTGTATTCATTAGCCATGTTCACACTGCAACATTGTAAATGATAAGTGTTTTCATATATCTTCAGAGTGTGCTGATATTATAACCATTACTGGGTAACATACATAAATCATAGTCTCACACTGTACATAAAGTAACAGAGACGTATAGTGAAAATTCTCCAGTGGGTAAGGAAGGGAATTGCTGCAGCAAACTGTATACCCATGGAATTTAGTAGTGTGTGAGCGGATACCTTAAACCCATCTGGTAGAATGAAAATATAGATAACAGGCATCTGCTTTCAGAGTGAATTCAGTGGTGAATCTGATGCAATAGGCCAGGGGTTCCCAACCACGGTTCTCAAGGCACACTAACAGTCCAGGTTTTGAGGATAGCCATACTGGAGCACAGGTGACTTAATTAGTACCTGTTATTTTGATTTAACCATCTGTGCTCAAACCTGGATATCACCAAAACCAGGACTGTTAGTGTGCCTTGAGGACCGAGGTTGGGAATCACTGCCATAGAGGCAGAGCAGATGCACTGTAACTAAGCCTACAGCTGATGAGAGTGCCTGCTTCCTGTGTGGGAGATACACAGTGACCAACAGGTGACCATATTTGTAGAGTTGTCCCAAAATCTGAATATAGATAAGTGGTAAAATGTTCTCTTGCAATGTATAACCCTGTTAGCCTTGATGTCTGTAAGACAGTGTATGGATGTCTCAGGGAAATAGGACCAAAATCTTAGGCAAAATGTACCAGTATGATGGTGGTTAGGCAGGTCCACCATGTCCTAATAGCTGGGGGAGTGCACCATGTGCACAATGGTGGCTCACTGGTCCAAGGCATATGTTTCATATGGAGAGGGGCTCTCTCAATTGGAACTCTAAAGAGGGCAGAAATGATTGTGAGGGTGATGTCAGGGTTCAGCTAGGGATTGGCCATTATTCACCCCAGCACTGGCTTCCCCTGACTTCTCGTGCGGTCAGATGTCAGGTGCTGTGGCGGGTGACGTGCTGAGGATTTTGCCTTAGGTGCTCTTGGACTTCTATGAGTTGCTCTGTGTCTTTGTTTCCAAAGTTACCATCATGGGCGCCGCCATGTTAGTCTTTCTCACCTGACTGTTCCTTCAACCAATGGTAGTGTAGTCTTGGTCAGCTGATGCTGATCGCCAATGAACTACTACCTTAGGGTATATAACTGGGCTCTGGTCACCAGGAAGTTGCCTGTGCAATGTCGTCACTACTGGTGTATGTTTGTTGTCATTCCATTCCAGGTTCCTGCTCCTCACTCTCGAGTTATATCATCTTGATACCACCCTCCGATGCATCTGGATTTGCACATTGTGTACTCAGTACACACAACTGAGTACAACTACTGAAACACACTCTAGTGCATCTGGATTTACACATCGTGTACTCTGTACACACCAACTGAGTACAACCACTAAATAACCTTCTGTACCAATGGTGCACCAGTATCCACACTCTGTGCAGTCAGCGCCCTCCCAGTCAGCGCAATCACCACCCTCCACCAGTGCCAGCAGAGTATACCACTCCTCAGTGGACCTTCCCTCTTCTCATTCTTGTACCACTTCTGGAAGCAATCCCCATTGTGCCAATTCTGTATCGATAGGTATAGAATACATATCAGTACTTCTCCAAAGTAGATCCTCTGGGCCATAGTGGTGTACCTCTCTCTAAGTCCCACTCGTATCGGATACTTGACCAAAGGGCCGTGACCGGCTTGCCGGGAGCAGCTAAACCCATATCCCGCTTGGAGGGGTAACTGGTGAACATCTCCCTGAAGGTCAGACTCCGCACTTTTGGTCAGGTCTCGTCAACATCCAATACTTGTGGTGAGGAGAACTTACATTCAGGCCCCTCACCTCCGATTCCTCCCTTAACCCGGGACCTCAGCTTTCAACCCCTTAATAGGGGATGCCTTGGAGCCAAGTGTGACAGGTGAAAGGGTGAACAAGTGGAAAGTGGGTTATGGGAGCAGATGGAAGAAAAATGGAGAAACAAATTGAGTGTGGAGTCAGTTGGCAACATATACAGAAACAAAAGGACAGAGAGTCACACATGGGAAGACAGAACAACAAGTGCAAATACAGAAAGACAAATGTAGATAGAGAGACTACACAAAGATACTGATAGACACATGGGAGTGCAGAGACACAGACAGACAAAGAGGCAAACCCACCGGGATCAGTGTGAAATACAGCTAGACCTATGTTCAAATCCCGATGCCAGAAGACCGGCAGCAGTGAAGATCCCGACAGATAAAAAGGTAAGTATTTACTGACCCTACTCTGCCCCTAACCCTAACCCTCCTTTAGGGGTGCCTAACCCTAACCTTCCCCCCTAGTGCCTAACTCTAACCCTCCCTAAGTGCCTAACCTAACCCCCCCATCTCTGCAGACTAAACCTAAGTCTCCCGGGGGGGCCTAACCCTAACCGCCCCCAGGGGTGCCTAACTCTAACCCCCCATTCTCTTAGCTGAACCCTTCAGGGGGGATGCCTAACCCTAAGCCCCCCAAGGGCCCATAACCTAACCCCCCTCACGGCTGTCCGTTGCCTCTGCCCTGCTTATATCCATTCAGTATGCCGGGTGTTGGGTTCCCGGCGTAGGTATAATGACAGGCGTCAGGATTTTGATGCCAGTCATTAGTACTCTGCAGGGATTTGACAGTCGGGAAGCCGGCGATCGGCATTTCGACTGTTGGCTTCCTGACTGCATCCCAACCCACCACTTTATCAATATCTTAATATGTACATGTACTGTATGTATAATTATGTCTGAACTGATATACTCATCAATAAATGAACATGTATTTGTTGGATGATCCACAGATTTAAATTAAAGTAGAATTGACCTACTGACATACAGTAAGATTTTTCCCCAAAAATGTTGCAGATATTTTTTTCCACTGTAATATATAATCATACATTCATATCCCCTAATTGTCATTGTTGTAAAGCACTTATTAGGCAACCATATATTTTGGCAATTTCCTCATATAGAGACTGGTGAGATGTGTTCTATGAATTCACACTTGTATACTCGTAGGTACAGATAACACCACATCTACTGGAATGGACACTCTGCTTTGTGATGGGAGTGAGATTCCTTCATGTATATGTTACACAGGTTTCTATCAGCAAAGTCTCCATGCCACTGTGAATTGACATATGACACTGAGGGCCGTATTCAATTTGAGGCGTTAAGTCCGGATTCACGGCAATAAACCGCCGATGATGTAATTATCGCCTGTTTTAGTTTTCCTCTGTATTCAATTTGAAAGACTTTCTGCCTAGGCGTTAAGTCAATGCAATGAAATAGGCGGTAAAGTATCGCCTATGAATGGCAGGCGTTAAAAAGTGCAGAATTGGGGTTTTGGGGTGCAACATTTCGGGAACCCCCATGCAGCCTTCAGACAGTCCCCCAAAGGTAATCTGTGTCATAAAAAAAAAAAGTAAGGGCACCCCAAAAATTGACTTTGAAAAAGGGGGTGAAAAAAAAAAGTTGGGGTTCAAACTTAAAAAATAGCGAACTTGACTCTGGCGGGGTACCCAAGTATGCCTGTTTTTTTGATTGCAGGTGTTTGCAGCAGGTGGGTTTTTACACAATTTTTTTAAGGCACTTTATCAACTTTAAAATATGCTGAACCCCATTTTCAAGTACCCCAAATTTGATGACCATAGTTGTTTTGCCCCCAAAAAACTTCTAAATGCTCTTCTGCATCACATTATTCAAAGCCGCATTTATGCACCTGCCTCAGCTATTTGAAACCCCGACATCACTCAGTAGTTAAAAATGGGGGTACCCATAGTGATCCTCCATGTCTACACAACTTTAGGTGGGTCCCTAGAATATTTCCCAAAAATTCCCGTTTTTTTTAACCTGTAAAAAAAAGTAGTATAAAATTACAAAAAAAATGACATAAGGTACCCCCCCCAAAAGCCAAACCAGCCCCAGGCTTGCCAGCCAGTGGTGGTTTATAAAAATACAGGGAACAAAATTGTTCCACGTATTTTACCAACACCAGGCTGCAGGGACTAGTGCTGGTTTTAAATATAGGGGACATGGGGTACCCCCTATATTTAAGACCAGCACCAGACCCAACTGACCGGGGTGTAATGCCACAGCCCGGAGACCAAAACCAGGGC
Source organism: Taudactylus pleione (assembly GCA_031769625.1). NCBI lineage: Eukaryota > Metazoa > Chordata > Amphibia > Anura > Myobatrachidae > Taudactylus > Taudactylus pleione. Next base: position 10,802,998 of record JAUIMM010000608.1, on the reverse strand, counting down.
TCCAGGTCCAAAGCATTACACCCCAAGTCGGTCAGAGCAAGCAGGTGATCTCGAGGGAGTCGGGGACCCCCCAATAAAGGGTCCCCACTCTCCCGTGCACCACAGGCTTATGCTGAAGCCTGGGGCTCATCCCCATACCCCTGGAGCGGTGGGTATGGGGGTAATGGGGGGGCAAATAATGTTATACTATTGTACTTTACAGTGGGACTACAGGTGCCTGCATGCCTGCCCTATGTACTTGTGGAACTACAAGTGCCAGCAGACATGCGGCACCTGTACCCCCACTGTAAAATAAATAGTTAAAGAAAGACAAAACACACACATCGTGACAAGTATAACTTTATTTCATACCCCTACCCACTCACACATACTTACCTATACCAGCCAGTCTGTCCTCTTCTCCAGTAGAATCCTTAATGAGTGGCCCTGCAAGATAATAAAAAACATACTAACCTATATCCTGGTGCTGGTCTCCGCAGCATCCCCAGGAACTTGGCAAAACAAAAAAATGAGTGCCCACCAGACGGACCCACTATCAGTATGTGTGTTGCCACACATACAGATAGCTTGCAAATGCCAGCTGATGGGACAAGCACGGAGCTGGCAGTCCCGAGAGCCAATCAGCGGCAGCGCTGACTGTAGAGCGCATGCTGATTGGCTCCGGAAACTGACAGTTCCCAAGTGGGCGAGTCAGCCCACGTGGGAACTGTCAGTTGCTGGAACCAATCAGCGGCAGCTCTACACTTAGCACAGCCACTGATTGGCTCACGGGACTGCAAAGCCCTGTTCAGTGCCGGCAGCTGCCATTCGGGAGCTATCTGTATGTGTGGCAACAGACATACTGTTAGTTAAAGCGTGGATCGGGTAAAGTCGTGTTTTTTTTTCACAATGCCATGGATTACTGCGGAGACCAGCGCTGGATGTAGGTGAGTATGAAATCTTTCTTGCAGGGCCACTCAACACGAATTTCTACTCGACAAGGGGACCAAACATCTGATATAGGTTAGTATGTGTGAATGGGTAGGTGTGTTTAACAAAGTTATACTGGACACGGTGTGTGTGTTGTCTTTTTTTAACTATTTATTTTACAGTGAAGTTACAGATGCCGCATGTCTGCTGGCACTTGTAGTTCCACTGTAAAGTACAATAGTTTTACATTATTTGGCCCCGCTATTACCTCCATACCCACCGCTCCAGGGGTATGGGGATGAGCCCCAGGCTTCAGCATAATGCTCAGGAGAGGGGGAACCCTTCTTTGGGGGGTCCCCAACTCCTCCGAGATCACCAGCTTGTGCTGACCGACTTGGGGTGTAATGCTTTGGACGTGGAGCCCCGGTGATTGGGTCTCCGGGCTGTGGCATTACACCCCGGACGGTTGGGTCTGGTGTTGGTTTTAAATATAGGGGATACCCCACGTCTTTTTTGCCCCCTATATTTAAAACCAGCAGTAGTCCCTGCAGCCTGGTGTTGGTTTCTAAAATACAGTGGAACCCTACACATTTTGTTCCCCGTATTTTTAGAAACCTGTACTGGCTGCCAAGCCTGGGGCTGGTTTGGCTTTTGGGGGGGGACCCTATGTTTTTAATTATTCCATTTTTTACAGGTACAAACAGAAGGGGAATTTTGGAAAATATTCCAGGGATCCCCCTAAAGATGTGTAGACATGGGGGATCACTATGGGTACCCCCATTTTTATCTCCTGAAGGAAGTCAGGGTTTCTAATAGCCGTGGCAGGGAAAAAGACCTGGCAAAGCTATTTAAAAACCCAACAACAACAAAAATCTGGCGCTGCACCTATTAGGACAGATGTGATGGAAAGCATTTACTACAATAAATATTAGACGTTCAGACTGCAGCCCATTTGACAATAGGTGGTAATATATAACACCAAAAAATTGAAAAAAAAGGAAAAGTAAATAAGCGCTGTCTTATGTCCAATGATTTATTACCAAAAAAATATTTATATTAGAATGAATCACATATATAGAATACACATGTCACATATAATCTACAACATATAAAATATACCAATTGGTCAATAAAATATCTAATACTAAGGAACAGTCTCTATCCCACTGGGAGAGGCACTAATAAGTATATATATATTATATATATATATATATATATATATATCTATATGTGGGTATTAATAGTCCTTTGGAAAAATTACCACACATAGATGGGACATTAAAGACAGTGTCTTAATATATATCGGGCTCCGAATTAATACGGCAATAATGGCTCCAAAATGCTTTTTGTGCAATTTGCTCATAAGTGTCTGAGATATGTTAGTCCCACAGGAGTGTTGCCTGTTGGGCTCACCGATACTTAAATCGATCCTGGTGTCTCTTATCAACAGCGGTGTATTAAACTGCTGATACAGAAGAAAAAAGTTGATCTCACCGCTGTTGTTTTTTTTCTCTCCCCCTTCTCCAAATATGGGGTATATGGCTCCGTCAGCATGGAGTAGGGCAGGCATCTTAATCCTGCTGCCGTATTCAGGTCTGTGGCACCAAGTGGAGTATACAGTCCAATGTGAGTGGAGCTGATTAGAGCAGAATAATTGTGACTCACTCAGTGTGGGATAAGGCATCCATCTCTCCTACTGCCGTGGTCTGGTATCTATCCCAGTGTCCTGCTGCCATGTTCTGGTCTGTGGTACCAAGTGGAGTGTACAGTTCAATGAGAATGGAGCCGAATGGAGCCGAATACTTGTAACTCACTCAGCGTGGGATAGGGCGTCCGTCTCTCCTGCTGCCATGGTCCGGTCTCTGTTCCAGTATCGTATAGCCCAGAGTGGATATGTAATGGAGTGGACTTGTCAGCCTAAAGCAGGGAGCAACATATTGCAGGTGAAAAAGGGAAAATGTAATGAGTCTCTACGCATTTCTCCACCTCCAAAAAATCTCGGCGGCTTCCTCTGGAGACAATGATCTCCCTGTGGGATAGAGACTGTTCCTTAGTACAAACAATTCAGCGGTGGAAGTTCTGTGTGTTTATATATACAAATGGATACAAATTTACAACAGTGTCATCATCAAACAGATACAAGAGTATCATATTGCAAAATACCCTTGGAACAGACAGTTCATACTGAACGGAATACCCACTTATGTTTTCTTATTGTTTTATTTTTTTATTTTTGTGTCTTTTTATATATTAGATATTTTATTGACCAATTGGTATATTTTATATGTTGTAGATTTTATGTGACATGTGTATTCATTCTAATATAAATAATTTTTTGGTAATAAATCATTGGACATAAGACATAAGACAGCGCCTATTTACTTTTCCTTTTTTTTCTATTTAAAAATCCAACTTTCTTTTGCAGGCAAAAACAGGGGTACCCATAGTAATCCCCCATGTCTGGAAATCTATAGGGGGGTCTGAGGCATATTTCCTGAAAATTATCATTTTTTTTTCATAAATGGGGTCTAGGGTAATTTTTAAAAAACAGGGATAATTTTTTAAATAACTATAGCAAGTGAAATGAAGTTTAGATTTGGGGTTTAGGGGTGCAGGCTTATAAAAAATAGCCTGTACTTTTGGGAATGCCCCCTTAAAATGAAATGTCACAACAACAAAAAAAAAATCGGGAATGCTAGCACCCATTTTCATGTACCCCAAATTTGATGGGACCACTTTTAAAAACACAAAAAAAGCTAAATGCTCTTCTGCATCACTTCTTCAATGTCTGGAAAAAAAACACAAGCCGCGGCTATTTAAAAACCCCGACTTTCTTCTGCAGGCAAAAACGGGGATACCCATAGTGATCCCCGAGGTCTGGACATCTTTAGGGGAGTCCTACAATTATTTCCCAAAAATTTCCATTTGTTTTCACCAATCCAAGTATCCCTGGGTGCCATTTTCGCCTACTTTCAAATTGAATACGGAGATGCGCGGGCACACGCACGATACTTTAACGCCTACAAAACAGGTGAAGCTGGCGGAAAGTCCGAATACGGGCCTGAATCTGCTACTTCTATCATATTCTTTCATGAGGCCACTTACCCACCCTGCATCTATTTATGATGATAGTGGTGGTCCTTGAACTTGTCACTTAAATACTTCCCACCTCTTTTTTATGAAATGTTGTATTAAATCTGATTTTCCAGTGTAGGTATCCACTTATAGTTGTTCACCTTGTTGCGGCAGATGCAAGTTCACAATTTGACAACAGTGGAAAGTAAGTATCTCATGTTTTTAGTTAAATATAAAATAACAATGTGAAACAACTAAATTCCAGAATAGAAAGCATAATTGTGTCATATTGTAGTTAGTTTTTCTTTAGGTTCTAAAGTGTTCATCACTAATTTCTTTTACTACCTATTAGGGATGTGCAGGCTCGGTTTTACTCGGATTTACTCGGTTCTTATCGCCACTTTACCGCAAATTCGGATTTATTATATTGGCTATCCAAAACACATGATAGGCGGTAGCCAATAAAATGCCGTTTAAAGATCCGAGTAAATCCGAGTAAAACCGAACCCGCTCACGCCTACTACCTATAGGATCTAATAAATGTGTTCATGAAAATGAAAAATCAATTAAGGGCAAAACCAAATAAGTGCACATATTATGTTTCCCAGGGGTGAATTAGGATGTAAAACCAGCAAAGCAGCCCTAAATGGGAGGAGGTGGAGTCTGTAAAGGGGGCGGGATCTGATGGCATATCTAAATGGATTGGATGGTATATAATTAAAAATTAACAGAGCTTCACTTGTAGTAACTCCTGGAGTGCAGAGAGAGATGGGGGAGGGAGAGAGAAAAAGACAAGAGAGAGAGAAAAAGAGAGATGATAGCCAATTTATTCCTCATCATTTATCAATGTACAGTCCCCTCTTCTCTATATAATAATAATGTCACATATCAGTGTGTACTGGGAGCTGTGTTTTCCCCCTCATATTACTGTATAGTCCCTTCTCTTAGATATAATACTAATAATAATAATAATAATAATAATAATAATAATAATAATATCAGTGTGTGCTGGCAGCTGTGCTACTCCCCCTCATATATCACTGTACTGTCCCCTCTCCCTTATATAGGGGGGTATTCAATTAGGCTGCGAAAAGCCGCTATCGTCATTTTTGCCTGTTTCAATTATCACTGTATTCAATTTCAAAGACTTTTCGCAGGTGCTAAAAGTCTTTGTTAAAAAAACGGGGATAAGTTTTCACCATGTAATACATGGCGAAAAAAAGTGCAGAATTGGGGTTTAGGGGTGCAAGCTTAAAAAAAAAATAGCCTGCAGCCCTGGGAGTGTCCTATAAAAGTAATCTGTGTCAAAAAAATTTAAAAAAATCCTCTGGACACCCAAAAAATGTACTTACATTTTGGGGGTGAAAAAAAAAGATTGGGAAACAAAGTTTTAAACTAGCAAAATTGATTCAGGGTGGGGTTCCCAAGTATGCGGCAGGTGTTTTCTAGAATGCGGGTGGTAGCGGCAGGTGCATTTTTTAAGAATTTTAAAAAATTACATTAGGGACTTAAAAATATGCTTGCACCCATTTTCATGTACCCCAAATTTCAAGGGAAAAGTTATTTTTCCCAAAAATAAACCTAAATGCTATTCTTCACCCCTTCTTCTAAAGCCGCATTTAAGAACCTGCCACGGCTATTAAAAACCCTGACTACCTTCAGCAGCCCAAATCGAGGGTACCCATAGTGATCCCCCATGTGAGGACATCTTTAGGGGGATGACAGGAAGATTTCCCGAAAATTGACAGGACTTTTCCATACTTACCTTTCCGCCGGGTCCCGGTTTTGCCAGATCCTAATTGAATACTTGGATAAGTGGGCACGCACCCAATACTAAAGTATTAAAGTAAATACTAAAGTAAAAAACTGCGATGATGGCAAAAAGTCCAACCTCTAACTTTTTGCCCCATATTGAATATGGCCTATAATATTAAAACCACATATCAGTGTGTGCTGGGAGCTGTGTTATTTCCCCTCATATATCACTGTACAGACCCTTCTCCACTATATAGTAACAATACCACATATCAGTGTGAGCAGTTTTATTCCCTCTCATATATCACTGTACAGCCCCATCTCCCCTATTTAATACCACATATCAGTGTGCCATGACGTGTGTTATTCCACTTCATATATCACTGTACTCTCCCCTATATACTATTAATACCACATAACAGTGTGTGCTGGAAGCTGTGTTACACCGCTCATATATCACTATACAGTCCCCTCACCTCTGTATAGTAACAATACCACATATCAGTGTGCTGGGAGCAGTGTTATACCCCCTCATATATCACTGTACAGCCCCCTATCCCCCATTTAATAAAACATATCAGTTTGCTGTGAGCTGTTTTATTCCCCTTCATATATCACTATACGGTCCCCTCTACCCTATATAATAACAATACCACATAGTGTGCTGGGAGCTGTGTTATTTCCCCTCATATATCACTGAACTGTACCCTCTCCACCATACAATACCAATACCACATATCAGCATTCTGGTAGCTGTGTTATTTCCCCTCATATATCACTGTACAGTGCCCTCTCCCCTATATAATAATAATACCACATATCAGTGTGCTGGGAGCTGTATTATTCCTCCTCATATAGCACTGTAATGTGCCCTCTATTGTAATTTATAAAAATAACTCAATTTCAGTGTATGCTGGGAGTTGATAATTTACACTCCATCCCCATACCAACCCTGCCAGTCTTCAGTCTCCTCAGGGGGTCACTTACCATCCATTTTCCAATGCTGGTCTTACTGCTTCCACAGTCACAGCGTGGCCTTGGTGAAAGAGGAGAGGGTCCTGCTTCCTTCTTCCTTCTGCACTTCTGCACTGCACTTTGAGGAGCCCCCAGTGAGACACTCCTCCATGTCTTTGCCGCTGCGTTCCGACTGAAGAGCAGGAATAGTCCAATGATGCTGCTGCACTGTCTAATAAAGAGGGCACACTAGGTTGAGTGGCAGAAACACCTGGTGGTGGGGAGAGGTAACTGCAAGGCAGTGTTTCTGGCAGCCATGAGAGACTGTGCTGCCTCTACACGGTCCAGCAGGCCCCAGTCACCCGACATCTCCAGTCCTCTCCTCCACTGCTGCTCTACATATGGCCACAGAGGTATAGCTCAGAGATCAGTGCCATATGCGTGGTCACGGCAGTGAAGGAGCTGCTAATGAGATTGGTGTCTGGCCTAGTGGGAAATACCCCAGTTTCCCAGCAGCCCAATCTACCTCTGTGTTTCCCTGAACAGGCCATTGAGGATGAAGCCATCAAGGAGACCACAAGCCTTTTTGATGAGGAGCTGGAGTTTGGTACAAACAGTGATTATTTTAGCATAGAAAGTGAACAAATATGAGTGTAGTGATAATTATTTAGACTAGGAGGCTAGAAAAAATCCTTGTCATGCAAGGGAGCATTCCAAAGAGTGAGTATTCCTCAAAAAAATATCCTATAACTGGGCATGGGTGCAGATGAGTGTGGATGAGTGACATACATCTTATGCAGTGAGGAGGGGTCACATTGGGAGATATTTTGAGCAAACTAAAATGTTGTGTAGTTTTATTGTTTGTCTTGTATGTTAGTATAAGTATTTTATATTTGAGTTAGCAAAATACCAACAACCAAAACAGAGACTGACAGAGCAGAACAACAGTAGAAGAACATTTTGCAAAGAAAATCAGTATAGCTACAGTGTTCAAAATAGTTTGAACCTTCTTGGCAGGTTCCAACCATTGCCAGGCGATCGGGACACTGCATCATGCAGGCTGCACAGGCCGATGGTCCTGACGGTAGCTAGGTGACCAGCACTATTGATGGACGCAGTGCTTCTTAGTTCCAGATATTGTGTAGCAGTCAGGACGTTGGGGTAGATGTGAAGCTGCTCAGCTGCATCAGATATTGAATTAGGAGGCCAGTCTCTGTGGAGTCTCCTAATTGGCCTATGTTTTAGTTAAAAGGCAGCCAGTCTTTCACTACATTGCCAATTATAACTTCTTCCCTTGGAGTTACAGTAACTTGCTGATCCTGGTTTCTACTCAGTTAACCCGTTGGATTCTTTATCGCTGTGTGCCTAGCCCATCTGATCTATGGTCTCATGCTTTCTGCAAATGCTAAGTATTACCTTACTTACTTTTGGAACTGTGACATTTTTGTTTGCTATTCTGCTACAGTCTTTTGTTACTAAGTTCCTGCTGTGATTATCTACACACATATTGAACCATTCAGTTTCATTGTATTGCAAGTGGTTTTTTACTACTCCACCCTGTAACATGTGATCACCTGTCATTTTGTATAAACCTCCACTACTCTGAGTTTAACTGGTGGCATCTCAGTAACGGTCAGAGTATTAATCTCTAAGGGAATATGGGTGGTTATTATAAGCAGAATATCTCAGCATATGGTTCTAGAGAGTTTATGAAAAATAGGCAGGTGTATCATAACCATATACTGTACAATACATAGCTAATTGTTGGACAATCTATGTGTAACTTCAAATATTATCTTGCATTTCTATTTAGCACCATAATTGGTGAGTGATTAAAACAAAGTGCTATAAATGCTTAAAAACAATTAATCAAGAAACTGCTTATTCAAATTTTTTCCAACCGATTGCATACTGCAAAATACATGTTTATTATAAAAGATAACTTTAGTAATCATTAGAATTCTAAATGTGGCAATGTAATGTAATACTTGACGAATTATACTATAGAGTGCTCCAATATACAATTGGTGCCAATGTGTAGAAGCATATAAATTAGTAATGCAGAACACAGATGCATCTTTCATATATTATTAACATACTGTTCAAATAAAATAAAAATAAAATGAAATGTACACACACTCAATTTTTAAATAATAATGGAAGAGCTCTTGTCATTTACATAAATGGGATAACTTGACAATATATCTATCAAGATATTAAAACTCAATCCATTGTACAAGTTGCAAAGCTGATATTAAACATATTAAACTTAATCCTTAGTGTGGCTTTAGGGCCGTAACGAGGGGTGAGCAATCTCAGAGGCATCCCACCAACATGTTGCAATGGGGATGCTTCTCTCCATTTTTATTAAATCCACTGTGTCACTAAGGGGCATATTTATGAAAAATACACCAAGGGGATCTCGCTGATAGAAATTTCTGATGAATTTTTATGGCAGAAAACAAGCAGAGAACGGCTTTAGTATAAATTAAAAAAATATATATTTTTATTGTCTTATAATATCTTATTTTTTATGCAACAATATACTATAATACAAGGTATCAAAACAGGTCTATAAAAGTTGATAAATGTTTTAGGACATAAGCCTCTGGGCTCCAGATACTGTCTGCCCATGCCTCTCACTGCGAGTATCTGTCTGCACACACCTCCACACGTGAGGATCTGTCAACCCATGCCTGTAGGTGTGAGGATCTGTTTATCTATGCCTGTAGGAGTGAGGTGTCATCTGCCCATGCCTCTGGGTGCTAACAGAGACATCCAGTACCCATTCTGGGCTGTTCCTGTGGTTCATGTGACTGCCCTGTCCAGTATCCTATGAATGACTGCTACCCACTCTAGTGTTTCAAGGATGACTGCTGCCCAGTCCAGTGTCCAAAGGATGACTGGTGCCCAGTCCAGTGTCCCAAGGATTACTGTTGCCCTGTCCGGTTTCCCAAGGATGACTGCTGTCCAGTCTGGTGTCTCAATGATGACTGCTGCTCAGTCCAGTATCCCATGGATGACTGTAGCCCACTCTGGTGTTCAAATTTCTGCCATTAGTTAATTGGTTCCAGTCTCCTCTGCTCAACTCCATAGTGAAGTTACCATTGTCCAGCTCCAGAGTCTAATGACTGCTGCCCAGCTCCAGAGTTCAGAAACTACTGCGAAGCTCCAGAGTCCAGGGACCACTGTCCATCCCCAGGGACCAGTGACCACTGCCCAGGTCTAGAGTCCTGTAACTAATTTACATCTTGGACAGACTCAGTAGTTTTTTTTGGAGTTGGTGCACCAGTACATTGAGAATTGTCAGTCTGCATCATTTGCTCTTGCTGTATCACCTTTGGTCTTCTGTTCTAGAGCTATGGAGCCTGTTCAGCATCCATCATCCCTCATAGTCAGTTCTGCCTCCATAGCTGTCACCAAAAAAAGTATCCAATTTAAATTTAGAACTTTGAGTCTGAAGGCAAATTTGTAGATGATGCAAGATATAATCAAGATTAGTATTATTATTATTACAATTAAACTTTATTTATAAGGTTACACAAGTGGTCTGCAACACAAGTGGTCTGCAACACTGTACAGAGCCCATTAAATTAGACAGTACAGGGTATAACAGTACAGTACAGAGAACAGTACAATACAGTGGACTGGTAACAAATAGTATTACAACCCTCAACATAGTCACTGGTGCAATGGAAATATTCTACAAAAGCTGAAACCTGTACCTATTCGTGTGGGCGCAGATAATGGGTCTGGGTCATCTTAAGAATTGAAAACAATGAAGGCATGGAGTCCGTGAACAGAGAGCTCAAGGTGAAGGTGTAGAGTTTAGTTGGTGTGTAAATGAAGTACCGTATGTAATGAGAGCAGGAGGGAGGTGGGCCCTTCTCTTAGAGCTTACAGTCTAAAGGGAAGGGTGTAAAGATGGTCTCATATTGCCTAGACATATTTTCCCACAGGAGGAAGTCTAGGTGAGTCCAGACTGGTCTATAAATTCCCAAAAAAAAGACAAAAGAAGAAGAGTAAGAAGAGATGACCTCCAAGGTGTCTGGAATCTGCCTTCCGGAGGGAGGGTATGATGTTAGGGCATAGGCAATTTGTCAAAATTAGTTTTTTATGATTTTTTCTGCATTTTTGAAAACATAATTTTTTTAAGCAAACCAAGCAAGTCTATTGTCATAAATAAGTACAGAAAATAACTGTTTATTAAAATTCCTCCCATGTTTCTAGAACCCAATCCTCTTCTTTCCCCCATTACTTTTAAAGGTTGTCAATCTTATTATCATATTTTGCTTGTGTATATGACAGTTACAGTTAGATATGCCAAAAAAAGAAAACTATGGTTGTACAACTTTGACTTCAGTACCTTTACTTGTATAATTATCGTCTACTTTGCTGACACTTAAATAAAGAAATAAAAAATAAAAAAATAAAGTTGAATAGGAAGATTCAATACTTTTGAATAAAAACAAAGACTACTCAATAAGTGTCAGTTATTATTTTTTATATATAAAGTAAAAAGTACTAAATTTTAATTCCGTGTGTACAATTAGTTCAAGCATATTATAGGTATTTGTGTAAATGCATTCTGTACATTCACTTTAACACAGTAGAGTTATTTACAATACAGTATATCATCCTCACAGTGATATTTTTCAATACATTTGGGAAAGCTACAGTGCAGTATACATGTGATATCAAAATGTTTATATGCTGTCATTGAATCCATTTTAGTTATTGTTAACATATTTTATTATTGATACATCTTCAAATCAACATGTGAGGAACCATCTTGCTTTGATACACCATTCTTCTCAGACTGTTACTTTACACTGCCTAATAAAGGAAGAATTAGCTGACTTTTTAAGTGTTTCTATTGTGCTAAATTGTAATGAAATGTTATGCATAATGATTCACTACTGTTTTCTCATTGTTATAATATTGTATTAAATGTGATTACAGTTTCATATTTTTTATTGTCTTGATTGGTTTGAGATTTATTTTAAATTGCATTCTCTGTGATCTGATCTTCAGTTTATATTTCTGACATAGAGTACAGTATGTTTTATAGTGCAATAGTTTTTGGGGTTACAGTATGTTTGTATTTCTTACAGTTTCAGGTTTTCTTGTGCATGGTTCTTGATGGTATTTTGAATAGTTATAACTTTGTAGTACTTTGTTGTAAAGATGTAAACATACTATTTATATATTTTTCACTAGTCCTAAATATGTGGCATAGTTTAGTGTCTAGCTATACGTAATTACTTTCAATAGTGGGAGTAGAATGGAAAATGTTAAGGTGCCCACAGACATAGCGATGTGCTCATGATCAGTCGACGTGTACGATTTCCCTTGATACTCTCCCCGACAGCTCTGCACACAATCTGCACATGATTTGGTGTCCAACGTTCATATGATCTCTCCTGCATGCAGACTTTTTACAGTGCATAGTATCTTAGATTGTCAGATCTGCCCTACTGCACAGCAGATCTGACGATGTGATGTGAGACCAGCGGGGATGCGCATCGCATCGTGATCGTGAATGGGGACTCACGATTTACTCAGGATTTGGACATATTTTACACGATCTGTCATTCCAATGTGTTGGAATTGACCAGATCGGGTAAAATATCGATAAGTGTGTGGCCAACATAACTGTATAACTTTTAGTTATCTTCACTTATTTCATTCACTAACATGTTTGAATCATAATTATTACAGTGTTCACGAAGTTGATACCTATAGAATATTTTATACAATTAAAAAAAATAACAATTGAAAAAGCTAGAAGTTTATCTGTGCTATTTTGCACATAGAACTGTCCTGACTTGTAGGAGTGTCCTGGGAGTGTTGTGGGCGTGAATAAAATGCACCATGTGATTCGTACATATGGGGAAGGGAATCCTGTTTCTGGGGTTGGTGAAAGTACCAATACTAATGATGATAGTTGAGGTGGTTGGCATAAAATAAATGGGCAGTACTGGTTTCCTGCTTGTAGACACTTGAACCCCCGCATTAGCTGTACGGAGTCTCAAATTAACATAAGGTAGTAAATCAGGCTTCCACAGCTGCCCTCAACTACTGTACATCTAATTTGCATGTGACTCAGAATCAGTCCTATAAAGTGATATAAGATCTATGAATATTAATAACAGTAATGGGTGTTTTTGTACTACAGAGAATTTTCTTGTCCTTTACTCCCTTTGAACTGATTAGCACTTAATAGATGTTTGATAATGTTAGCTTTTATTATGTTTATTTTAGGTTTTCACTGTTTTGCAATATTTTGTTATAATTAAAGTCTCTTAACTTACAGTATGTCAATTAATGCTCAACAGTTTGTAATATTATGTTGGGAGGAAAGACAGAGGCTTACTGCTTCTTACATTTACATCTTTCTTTTCCAACTACACAGAAGAGGAATTGGGAAAACCTGCACGTTTTATGAATCCTACAAATTATTATACTGCTTTTCAGCAGGTGGCTTCAAAACACAATCCAGATGTACTGTACAATGAAGGCATGATGTAACTATATGTTTCATTTATAATATGTTACAGAAATGCAATAAGATGACAGTGTTTATTGTAGTAGTGTACATTGCTTATGCTATGCAATATTTTGAGAAGTCATTGTTTTATTGTGCAAACATTCTATCTTTAAATATTCTATCATCACATACTCTGGTGTGCATATGTTATTTAGAAGCTGTTAGACTGTATTATGTCATATATAAAAATATATAAAAAATAGAAAGCAGCTATTTTGTCATGTATTTGAAACCTGTATTTCTACCAATAACATTTGACTAAAAATAGTTGCAATGTATTTATTTTTAGGTCCTAAGTCAAATGTGATTTCAGTATTATTAGATAATGACTGACATATATTTTCCATTTACTTACTTGTAGCTACACTCCATGGCTACTTTATTCTGTTCACATGTACACCTGAATGATGCAAATATCTAAGTAGTCAATCAAGTGGCAGCAATTCATTAAAAAAAACATGCATACATGGTCAAGACATTCAGTTTTTGATCAGACCAAACTCTAGAATGTGGAGAACCTGGTATCTAAGTGACTTTTACTGTGAAATGATTGTTGGTATCATAATGGTTAGTTTGAATATCTCAGAAAATGCTGATCTCCTGGGATCTTCATGCATAATAGTCTCTAGACTGTACAGTGAATGGTGTACACAACAAAAATCATCCAGTGAGCAGTAATTCTAACAAGAGAAGTAACTGGAGAATGGCTGGCAATAATTCAAATAACCAAGTGTTAAAAGATGCATACAGAAGAGTATCTTGGAATGCCCAGCATGTCTAGCTTTGAAGTCGAAGAGCTACAGCAGCAGAAGATCACTTTGGGATCCACGTCTGTCAGCCAAGAACAATAAACTGAGGCTACATTGTGCACAGGTTCACCAACACTAGACAGCTGAAGATTAGAAATCTGTCGCCTGGTCGGATGAATATTGATTCTGCTGCCACAGGTAGACAGTAGGGTCATATTTTGGCATAAACAACATAATCCATTTTGTGCCAACAGATCAGGCTGTTGAACAAAGTTTAATAGTGGGAGAAATGTATTCATGGCACACATTAGGGCCCTTAATACCAAATGAATATTGTTTTAAATGCCACAACCTAGCTAAGTAATGTAACTGACCATGTGCCTCCCATTATGGCCACAGACTACCCATCTTCTTATGGCTAGTTCCATCAGGAAAACATGCCATGTCACAGAGCACATGTCATCTCAAGTTGGTTCCTCGAACAAACAATGAATTTATTTTACTTCAATAGTCTCTACAGTCACCAGATATCAATCCAATATAGCACCTTTGGGATGTGATAGAATGGAAGATTCCTAGCATGGCACAGCACTTGACAAATCTGTTGCAACTATGTGATGCTATCATGTCAATATGGACCAGAATAGCTAAGTGATGTTTCCATCATCTTATGTGAATCCATGCTAATTACAGTTCCAAACATACTTTTGGGGATTTCTGGAATCCACCTGTTGGATTATTGTATTTGCTGAATCATCAGGTTCTCTTTTTTAAATAAATGAAGATTTGACTACAACAAATAGAAAACGTTTATTCCAACAACCATTCTGGAGTTCAGGTACAATAATAATCATTATCTCACCAGAATAATGGAGTAAAACCCTAAAATGTTTAACTTTTCATCATAGTATACAGTGTACAATATACAGTATTTTATTTTTTCTCATACCACAAGCTACACAGAGAGAGTCCTCTACCATATGTACTTCCTGAAGGGGAATTGGAATTCCGTCTCCATCTCAACTGACTGCAAACTATTGAAAATACATTTTTTAAACTGCTGAAATGTAGAGTGGCACTGGACATTCCTGTACACATACATATGACAGCATCACAAAGATGCTAAATAAATACTGTAAACTGCTCAAATATAAGGGGGAGGGAAATGTTTCCTACACATAATAACATGATTATAATACTTCATATCCATATATAGGAAGATATTTATCAAATCTTGGAGAGAGATAAAGTGGATAAAAGTAAATTACCAACCAATTAGCTTTTAACTGTCTGTTCTGTAGCACAGTCTGTAAAATGACAGAAGCTGGTTGGTTGGTACATTATCTCTCTCCACTTTATCACTCTCCAATCTTTGATAAATCTTCCCCTATAATGTTAACACATATTCTTATAAAGTATGCAACCAAATATTTCAAAAAGAGGTTTTTTTTTTATTCCGCACAGGATTTTTATTTTCAAACAAATCACTGTAGTTGTAACAATTTGCGACCAGCTTATTAATGATTCTAAGTGGGATATTACCTCTATCAATTCAGTCGACATAGCTGGTGGTGCACCCTGGAAAATATAAGATACATATATCTAGGATGTTCTGAATCATATCAGAGATGATTCAAAAGAAAGTAAAGATTTTTCCTTTGTGGGTGCACTCATTAACATGTAGAAAATGATATAAAACTTAACTTTTACTACTATCATTTAAATTCTCTGAATTAATTGCTTTAAATGATAGTAGTAAAAGTTAAGTTTTATATAATTTTCTACATGTTAATGAGTGCACCCATCTTTACTTTCTTTTGAATCATCTCTGATATGATTCAGAACATCCTAGATAAAAGTATGCAACCAATAAATGGGTATTTCTCTGCACGTTGAATTCATTGGCTAATCTCGCAGATAATAAGTGTACTATTTTAGATATTAGTTATATAATAACATATTAAAAAGCCATTTAATCTTCAATATGTAGACTTATAAATACCATTAATAGACCATGAATAAGCCAAAAGCAGAATGGAAAGGATGATTTAATCTTGTTCTAGATCAAGCAGTCTCTTATAGTAACATACTTTATGGCCACATCAGTATGATACTAAGCCTCACCACCATATTGTCGGATTTATATATATATTCTTTACAGCATTTCATACAGTACATATTGGCATATAACATATCATACTGTTCAAAACAGAATATTTACTCTACGTATACATGACTAATTTCTATATCCGCCAATACTTGGAATACATTTATAGATGTATACCCTATATTAGTATCGATGAATAAAAAGATAATGATGTCAATTGCCTCTTACAAGATGCTGAAGAAGGAACTGTACTACATAATCATATATTTAAAATTCATTGGGTCTGTGTGTTTGTTTGTCTATCTGTACAGTTATACATTCAAATGGAAGATATATAAAGACAAAGTACGCGCAATAAAATACAGAGTGTAAAAGGTAAACATCCACTGTTTTACCCAAATGATAGAACACAGAAAAACAAATAATCACACCAAGAGTCAGGCGCTATCTGCATACCATAAAATAAATTCACCCAGATGTGATAAATACAAAACTAAATATTCATCCTGAATAAATGCCTTGATTTTAGGGGTGGTCTTTGAAGAGAGACTTTTAATCATCTGTACAACCATCCAGGCTAGCAGGATTCACTCTCTTTTCTTAGTGATGTAAATCTGTATGGTAGATTAACCCAATGCACTGCATAGAGCTTGATTATACAGGTGCAAAAGGGCAGGGGATAAGGGAACAAAATATAGTGTAAAACCGTTTAAAATGAATACAAGTTTATTAAAGGTTACTCTTACAAACATAGATGAAATGAAAGCATATCACATCAATCCAAGAAGGCACACAGACAGCAATCTGGACAAGAACTCTTGGGGTCCATAGAGTGGTAACAATAAGACACAAACTGGTCGGAGCTCCGGATACCCCAGCCAGAAGCCAGATAATTTCAGCCAGTGCAGCAGGTGCAGCAAAACAAGGATCAAGGCAAGACAAACGGAGCCACGCTTAACGCGTTGCACACTGTTGTAGTCCTTCGTCTGACAAAGTTATACATTCAGACACCCTTGCACCGATTGGGATGAAATCATGAGGTGGTCCAGTTGGATCCTGGCCAGGTTTTATTGGAGATAAGGTCCCAGTCGGACCTCCCTTTGGTGTATGCTTGGCAGAACTTTGACCTGAGAGCTAGTTCTGAGCCTTCTACTGGATTGATTTGGATGAAAACTTCACAGAGGGGTGGCAATTGGTCTGGGATGCCTAAAGGGGTGGTTGGGGACCCGGTCGGGACCTCATGGCAGGGTGTGTTGTACAGAACTTTGACCCTGGGAGCCTGTTCTGTGCCTTACACTGGATGGATGTGGACAAAAACTTCACAGAGTGGTAACATTTTATCCCAGAAGACTTATCAGGGGGGTGAGTTCCCGGTCGGACCTCCAGTTGGTGTACGCTGGCCAGAAATATGACCCGGGGACGCTGGGCAGAACTTTTACCCTGGGAACCTATTCTGTGCCTTCCACTGGATGGATTTGAGTGTAAACTTCACAGAGGGCTTGCAATTGGTCTGGGATGCCTAAAGGAGTGGTTGGGGTCCAGGTTGGTCCTCACACCAGAGTGCACCGAGCAGAACTTTGACCCACGGAGCCTGTTCTGGGCCTTCCACTGGATGGATTTGGGTGTAAACTTCACAGATGGGTTGCAATTGGTCTGGGATGCATAATGGAGTGGTTGGGGTCCCAGTCAGTCCTCACACTAGCATCTGCTGAGCAGAGCTTTGACCCAGGGAGCCTGTTCTGGGCCTTCCACTGGATGGATTTGGATGATTTCACATACTGTAATAACACTTAATAACTTGAAGATTTAGGCAATTGATCTGGGTGCAGGTCTGTATAAATGCATAACATTTAGGAAAAACTTTCTTATATTCTTATGCGTGGCAAACACATTTCCGATTTTTATAAGTAATAAGATCAAAATATTATTCCTCATAGTAAACTTACAAACCTTCAAAGTTATGAATGCAAAATGTTATAGATTTTATAAAACAATGTAATTTGTTCTAGGAAGTAAATAATGCTTCACTTCCAGTTTAACTCTTAATTAACTCTGTTTAATTCTTTGCAACTTTCTGATTGACCTTTTACTTGCCATTTCCTATTTGCAGCCCACTTAGTTCCAAGCAGGTTTGTTCATATTTAAAGAAAAGTGTGCAGGCTACAGATGTCCATACAATTTACAAAAATTGCCATGGCCCTTCTGTTCATTTATCACAATGTCTAAAAAGATTGTTCTGTATCTTTTGATTTTCTCCAGTTAAATATAAGCTATTATTAATGTCACTACTATTTGCAGAGCTAAAACATGAAGCTTTGGTGTAATGTATGAAGGAGTTCCAGATGAGTCTTTGCATGTGAAAAGATGATGTAGCAGTGAACAGAAAACAATAAAGTGATACCTTTCACTATTACTATTCTGCCAGTTTTGAACTTGATGATTGTACATATGCATAGTGTCTACTTTACAAAGAGGGAGAGGAGGAGCTCCAGCTTACTGTGCAGGGATCAGAACATTCTTCTCCAGCCAGGCTTCCACAATAGGGGAAGCCATCCAAAGTTATCTGAAGATGTATTTTGCCAACCATGGCAATATCAGAAAAATAAGAATTTTGGGACTTATTAAATCATGCCCATAGCAAATAGCAGTGATAACTAATATTGCGTTACACATGTAGAAACACCCACGTAAGAAAATAATTACTTTAATAAATTGACCCCTAATTCTTTAACTTACAATATGTTATTAGACTCATAATCAGAGATCCACCGTAGACATGAACATGAGCATGAGATAAACCCAGCCCCCCCCTCCAGAGGAGAACTATTGGCTAGAGATAAAAAAAAAAATACTTACATAAATTGATCTTGACAAAGATCAAATAATTTGCTTAGAAAGACTATGACTGATGGTAATATACCTCAACAGTCTGAGCAAAATTTGCTCCACCTTTGACCATCTTCCTAGAGCAACTGTGGCCACAAGGGAATATTCTACCACACACGGGGCACCTGTTCCAAGATATCTTTATTTTGGGAAAAAGTCCACCGACAATATTGTGATTGATAAACTTTAATCTGTAAAGGCCAATTTATCTTTATTTTCACTACCCCTTCCGCATAAATAAAATATACAGATTATTAATCTGAGACTGTAATAGTTTATTGAGACCATTATCATTTGGGAGCACATCATTATAAAACATATGACCAAAGACAGTAGGAAGTATTAATCACACTTTTTTCTGTATATCTAAACACATTTTCTATCAATCATAACTATACTTTGATTTTAGTAAATATTTTGCCTTTCATTTGAACACAATATTTTAATGGATTATGAATAAAGATTATAATTTTAGTATTTTTCCTGAGAATATTATTGAACTAACAAATCAATATACTCAATAAATGCACCAGACAAAATCTTGTCTTTTTCTTCTGTTGTCAAATAAGTTACTAAAACCACTCTGATTACCTCAAACAGGCCTTTTCTACTCAAATTACTACAGTATAACTTTCCAGGGAAAACTGTGGTGGGTAAAGTACAGTATTAACTGGTAGGTAAATGTTACATTTAAGGACTGGTGGCATCCCCATTATGCACTAGTCACAACAATCTCTATTTGAATTTACTATGCCCTGTTTTAAAACCATCACTTACACAAGAAGTAGTTTTCACTAATCTTTAGTTGCAAAACTGGCCCAACCGGCTGTTTCACACTTTTGTTGTTACCCTACGTGATGCTCTCTGCTGTATGGCCACACAGTACAGACCTGCTTGTGGTACCACTTGCTTGATCTGCCCATTAAAATAAACACCCTCCAGGCATTTACATTAATATAACTTTTAATGTGAGTGGAATGTTGGAGTGGAAAGTTAACATTTTCCATGTTTTATTAGATTATCAGTTATCTTCTGATGAAGTTATGAAAATAATAACCAAGAGCTAAAATTAAGTTTAGTGATTTGATCTTTTCTGATGAAGGTGAAATCCAAGGGCTTCAATCAAGATCATCTTATCTTTTAATTGATTGAATGACTTGTAATGAATATCAAGGCTATAGGGCATTGATAGACTACAGCCACAAAAATGGACAATAATTATTATTATGTCCATAAGGATAGTGGAACATCTGGATAATATAAGGCTGTAATAGCCTAATAATAAAACTATGACTATAACAGTTAAACACAATAGAAGATTAGGTACAATTCTTAAAAACAAGGTAAAGTAAATTCTATGTGGAGACAGACTGAAGTGAACAGTAAGAAGAATATACTCTAAATACAGTAGTCTTCAAATTGTTAAAAGGGACACTCTCTGTGAACAGGTGCTGGCATCTAGATAAAGGACATTCTTCCCACTCAGGCTACTGCCACTTGCTGGTTATACAGAATATTTACACACAGAAATCTATCAAATAGTGTCATCAACAGCAAACAGTTCAGAACTGCACAGGTTTGTGACAATGCTAATTTGATTATTTTTATAAATATCTAGTTAATTTGGCAATTGGTTAGGAGGGGATGGGAAATATCTTGTAACTCAGGCCCTGATTCAGAGCCGGATGCTCTGACAGAGCACTCGCTCTGAATCAGGGCGTCTTTTTTTTATGGAGCGGCCTCCTGGCCGCTCGCATTGCTGTGGGTTGCCACCCACAGCTAATGTGAGCAGCCAGGATGATGGTCGTGATGGTCAAGACCATCGCGACCATCGGGCTTGTGACGAGACCCTTGTGGTAGGGTCTCGTGGCCGCAAACCCCAGAGAGCTTTCGGCTCTAACAGAGCCAAAAGCTCTAACACTCACATCACTTGTGATGTCAGTGGGGCCACCCCCAGACGGTAGGCCTTCTCATTGGAACACCTCCATCTGGGCAGCCACCCGCCCGGCCTGCCCACCAAAGGGGTCATGCTGTCACTCAACATCGACAGCACGCCCCCTTTGGTGCAAGACCCGGAGCAACAGATTGCCTGTTGCTATCCAGGTCTCGTGCATGAATAAGATGGAGCCAGCTCTGTCGTGCGCATGTGCTCTGGGCCACCATTGACCCAGTTGCGAGCGCTCAGCGCTTGCGACCGGGTCTGAATCAGGCCCTCAGTCACAGGGCCAAATGTAATAGAGTGAGAGTTTACAAAATGTGAGAGTTTAGCAGTAAACATCATACTTTTTAAACTCGGCCAAAGTAATAGAGTCTGAGAACTTGCAAACTTGCATGTTTTTAGACTCAAAAAACTTTCATGATTTAAAATCTCATCCAGATGTTTTCCCATTTGGAAGATGAAACTCGACCAAGATCTCACCCTATTACGTTTGGCCCCCAATCTGCATATGTTGGACAGAAACAAGGCTGGATTAATGGGAGGACGAAAGGGGCAGTCATCCCTGGGCCCCCACACATAAAGGGCCCCTCAGCCATTGGGGTTAAAGTGGGCCGGAGGAGACGGAACTAGTTCTGCCTCCTCTGACTCTATTTTCTGGGCGCCCGCTGAGATTTTGTAACCAGCGGGTGCCCGGCTCCCTCCCTGCAGTGGCATCTGGAGCTCACGAGTGAGCTCCGGCTTTCACAGTGCACTATGGAAGAGATGTCATGAAGTGCACAAGAGCAGCCGAGCGGATCAGACAGCAGCAGATGACGACTCACTTCTTAGTATATTTGCGAGTTTTAAAAGGGAAAACTCTCCCGAGTTTTGGTGAAGCAAAGTGAGTTTAAAAATGACCAAACACAACCAAACTCAATTCTTAGTAAATTTATCCTACCGCACCAACTAAATTAAGACCTTCAGTATTTTCTGGCACTGTAGCTACTGCAGTTATCATGCCATCAGCATCTTATCATATGCATTTGTTCTGTGTAAGCATCATCTAGTAGTCAGTTTAAACTTAACATCTCAGGCCTCTGTAGTTAATTCTCAATACACCATGGGTAGGAAATAGTGGAGTCACCTATCTTACTTTTCCACATTGTATACTGCAAACAGGTATTATTACTCCCCTTAGCACAACATTGATAGTAAAAACTCTGACCTAAATCTGCCATCATAAGATTAGCTACAATTCAGTTTGTTGTAGGTTTTATGTTTGTATTTCCTGTTTGCATACTCTGCATTCCATGTTTGGTTGAGTTACAGTTTTACCATATTCTCCTATTACTACAATAAACACTATTTTTCAGATTTTCTAGATTGCATTTTTCAAAAGTAGGAGTGACTATGCTGCCTGTCTTATTATATATAGACCAAAGGGAAGCATATAGTCTGGACAGAACAGCAGTCTTTCTCAGCTAGATTAATATATTTTTTCCAGACCTTCAGTACATATCCAAAATAATCAATTCCAAACTCAGACACTCATTGTACAATGGTATAACAACTTTTTCTGCATCAAATTATCCCAGAATTGACCATTTAAAGTGATGGGATGCTAAATACTATCACTTAGTAAATAATTGTTAATGATTATGTACTGTAAAAGGATTTTCCTTTTCTCTTTTAAGCACAATCCTATTATTTTACAATATTTTGACATACTTTATGATCTGTTATACATGTGCAATGTAATGTGTTGAATGTGCCAACTTACATAGGGGCAGATTCAATTACCAGTTGGATGTGCTAACAAAGTGTTGTCTCACATTGCAGGTCTCAAATTGAATAGCTCCTAGCACTTTACTTGGTAAAAGAGAATGCACTGTACTATCTGTGGGTAATGGAATCTGCCCCAGAGAATCTACTATGAAACAGACTCCAACATAGGTTTCACATCATTAATGGTGTGTTTGACTAGGATCAGATCATCCTTGCGTTGACATCTCCTACATGTCATGTGCCAAAATTGAGCAGAGCAACACTGAATATTTCAGCAGATGAAAGTGCTGATCTTCGTGGTGACCTGCCCAATAATGTTGGCAAGTTCCAATAGGAGCCAATAGAGGGCAATACTGCATGTTACAGTGACACTATCATGATGTGTAAAGGGATGAAGCCACAGGCTGGGAGTTATATAGTGAAAAGACCAGGTTCACCAATGGCACACAGTAGCAATGTGAGACCTTTTTCAAACTCCTTTATGAAACAATGTTCATAAATACAACATGTTTATAAAATTGTGTGAAACATGCATAGTAATACAAGTGCAGGAAACACACATGTTATCTTCTAACTAATGTAAACATAACAACACTAGTTAAATCTGTAAATATCCATTTAAAATCATTGCATTGCCTAGCCTCAGGCTGTCATTCACCTTGATTCTATATGGTATTCACCTCCCATGTGTTACACATATGAATAAATAATGTTAAAAGTAATAAGATCTCTGAGTCAAAATGATTATTGTATTTAATCACCAACTCTATAAAGTAGATAACTATATTATCAAACACCTTCACTTCCTATAAATCTATCTATCACATACAATATAGACCTGATGAAAAGGAAGGTGGAAGTAATCAGGATAGAATGCCAATTACCCCATTACTTGTCATTGCACATTGTAACTGGAAATTGCTTCTTTCAGGTTCTGTTTGCTCAGGCAATTACAATAAACTCTCTGCTTGACATGTTGTTTGCACAGATGTAGTATATTAATAAACATGAGGTCTAATCTGAATTATTGAACCAGCTGCAATAATTCCAACAAAGGATTTATAATAAATCTAAAAAGTCTGATATATCACTGGAATCCCCTCTAAGCAAGAATAACAATTTATTAGAGTACATATAAAAACTTTCAAATAAATGTACAGTGCAATCCTTTCATTTGCATATTAAAGAAAGACCCCACCCAAAGCTAAACATTTAGTGAAAAGAGTTAACCTAAAAATGGAAAGCATAGTTAAATGCTATTCATTTTAGCTAGACCTGCATTGGCTGTTGAATAATGTAATGGTCTCACAATGTGCTGTATATTTATCCCAAGAGTCTTTTTCAAACAAACAAAGCATGAATAGGAGATTGGGGTACAGCATTGGACCATTTACCACATTAGTGATCCCTACATATCTAGTGGAGCACAGCAGGCAGGTATAGTTTTTAAACAAACACTGCACTCACACATGACTCAGTGGGTGAAATGCTATAGAGTCCGATTTTTTTGGCAAGTTTGCATTCACCTAAACTCAGTTCGAGTTTGGTGCAAGAATCTTCTGAAACTTGTAATAGGCTGTGAGTGCCTATTACAGACTATGGGCAACTTCTCCACTGGTTCACTTCTCCACACTTTTCAGTGCTTGATAAATAGACCACTTGATGTGTTGTACTAGGGGGTTGCTTTTCCTGCTAACCACGGGAGTATATTGGGGAGAAGTTGTACATATCAGATATCAACTTCCAGTGAGCGGACTGGAACCGGAAATGCGGCCATTTTCACTGGCACCGGGGATGACTATTTGAACTGGATGCCGCAAACCTACCTTCATGCCTTGAAAAAGAGATTGTAATCTCGCTGGTTGGCCTAGAAGAGGGTATTGTTGAGAGTGACCCTGCACTGACTTTTTGGAAAGAGGTACATGTCCTACAATGTTTACATATATGAATTTGACCCCGCTCTAAAATTTATTGGGAACATAGGAACCAGACCTGTGTTGCCTTCAGACACACATATTCCATCGCAGTGCAAATATAACCCTTTGACAATGCCAATTTACATAATCATATTTTAATTATTTTACTATTTTCTGTAATATCTCTTTATTATGTATTATAATAAATGTTTGTCATGAGAAGCCGGATTCAAGAAACCCCATCTAATTGGACCTAAATGATACCTTTCTACATTTCATTACACATATTATTTTGTGAGTACCGGTACATACTTATACATTCTACATATTAAAGAAACCAACATATACATGTGATTTGCACTACGTATGTTAGTGTAAGTGAGGTACGCTACCTCAATTTGATTTGTCTGGAGACTGTTCACCTATACGTTAAAGAAACCAATATAAGATAGATTTGCAATGTTTTAGTGATAATGAAACTGCTACACGCTTCATCTTGCACCCCATAAGTGTAAGTGAGGTCTGTTATCTTGAATGATTTGCCATAGTTTTGATGAAATATACCTGCCTAAATGGAAATATATCCACTTTGAGATAACGAAATATACCATTACAGGAGCTAACCCACTCCCTGCTCAGTGAGTTTGGGTGCACTCGATATACCTATATCATGAATATAATTACAAGATCAATTTTTAGATGGGACTACACACTGTGTTGTATCTTTCTATTTCCATGCTCAAATGAAACAATCTGATCCTGTTAAATAAGAATATTGAATAGAATACATCCAACAATTCCAGGATAAGTATTTTCAATCTTTAATTATCTACTTGTGACTAAGAAGGTAGCGCCATTTTCCACACCAAATTCATACCTAACCGGGGAACACGGATCATCCATGCACCCAAACAGCAGCTGGTGAGTAAGGATAAATTAATAATGTTTAACAAAATCATTCTGAACGTGTCGTATTCTTTTGTCATGAATTTTATCCATTTTACTGTAACAGCCTGATTAGTGTGACCAAACATAGTAGAGGAACGTCCATTTGCAAATTTATTTAAAAAAAAACACAGCTTTGTGATTTTTTGTGAAGGCAAAGGAATCAACAGTTAAGGATGACTGTTTTTTCAGGGAAATTAAGGGCCGAATTCAGCAGAGGATGGAATTGCCAAGCCGCATACAAGAGGCAATGCAATTCTGTCCTGCTAAAATTCAAATACTGTAGGAAGTGTCTGAAGTAAAAAAGACACCTCCTGTCAGCATCTGCAATCCCAGCTATGCGACCAAGGTTTCAGCCTGGTATCACCATCGGTCGTGATGTTGTGTGGCACCGGCCAGCTGTGTAAGCCTCTGCTTATGCAGCATGACTGGCTTGAGAGGCCAGGAAGTCTACAGCCATGGACAGAGACCCTGGCCTCATCCCTCCCAGAAGGCGTGCCCCCATTACCAGGAACACCAGCCGTCCCCACACTGCCCCGCTAATGCCCCGCTGCCTGTCAATCAGACAGAGGCATAGGGGGGCTTACGTGCACTCTCGCAGGACCCATTCTGTGCATTTGCAGAATGGGTCCTGAGGATGTGCAGATTACCAATAATCAGAAATCTGCATGAGGATGCCAATCTGCATACTCTACAGAATCAGGCCTTTTTTGTATTTTAGCACAGATATCTCTACTTAAAACAAAGAAACGGCATTTTAACCATTTTTTTCTTCAGCTGGAGCACACAGGAAAAAGGCACCTCCCAAAAAGCACCCAAGCTGCTGATGATGATGTTGTGAGTGGTAAAATACATTTTTAGAAAAAAATTATCAATCATCCCAATTCTGCAATATTGTCATGTAATAGTTGAGACATTGGGCCTGATTCAGCAAGGATCACAGTTGCTTATACGCATGCAATCGGCCAATTGATATGTACTGCACATGTGTATGCGGAAACTAGCTATTGCGATTGGGACTGCGATAGCAGAGGCTATGCGCTCACGAGTGGGTCGATGTTTGACCACTGCGCATGCCGGCTCCGACGTGCGCATGCGCGAGACCCAGATAGCGACGGGCACTCTATCGCTCTGGGTCTCGCACCAAAAGGGAGCCGCTGTCGATTTTGATTGACAGCTCGCATCGTTTTGGAGGCGGGCAGGGGGAGTGGCTGGTCAAATGGAGGCATTCCCGATGGAATGCCTGCCATTTGGTGCGGCCCCACTGACATCACTCGTGATGTCATTTGTGAGCTTCTGGCTCTATTAAGAACCAGAAGCTCACTGGGGCTTGCGGGAATGAGACTCTACCACAAGGGTCTCGTTGCAAACCCCGATGGTCGCGATGGTCGAGACCATCGTGACAATCACCTGGCCGCTCGTAATAGCTGTGGGTGGTCACTAACTTCTGGTACTTGGAGAACCACAAGTACCAGCATGCGGGGCATTAAGGGCTCAATGGTACATGTAGTTCACCTGTAAAAAAATGTGTAAAAAAACACAACACACACCGTGAAAATAAAGTTTTATTACATACATACATACACATACTGTACATACTCACCTGCTCCTAGATGTTCATGTCCCCTTCTCAACATAAAGTATCCAATGGTTCTACCTGTAAAAAAAGATCCAATACTCACCTTTTATCCCACGATGTTCTCCGCAGTAATCCACATAGGGCCCTGGAGACACTGTAACAAGACGTTACAGCATATTGTTACAGTATCGCTAATGGCAGCTCTGGGATTGAGCTATCATTAGTGCTGGAGTGCCCCCATTGGCTGGGACCCACGTGGTGGAGCCGCTCAGTGGCTAAGCCCACGTGGGTCCCAGTCATTGAGCGGCCGCTAATGGAAGCTGCCGCTGATTGGCTGGCGCCCCAGCACTAATGATAGCTGAAGCCCGGAGCTGTCATTAGCGATACTGTAACAATATGCTGTAACGTCTTGTTACAGTGTCTCCAGGGCCCTATGTGGATTACTGCGGAGAACATCGCGGGACAAAAGGTGAGTATTGGATCTTTTTTTACAGGTAGAACCATTGGATACTTTATGTTGAGAAGGGGACGTGAACATCTGGGAGCAGGTGAGTATGTACAGTATGTACCATTGAGCCCTTAATGCCCCGCATGCTGGTACTTGTGGTTCTCCAAGTACCAGTATGCGGGGGAGACTTGCTGGGACCTGTAGTTCCACTGTAATGACAATGTGAATGAATCTAATTTTTACACACTACACCTACACTATCAACCCTTGGCCAGGGGTGCCCTGGAGTGGGGGACTCCTTTATTGGAGGGGTCCCCAACTCCCCATGGATCCCTGGCCTTCAATTTAACAGTGAGTTTGCTACAAACTCACCTGAGATTGTAAACTCGATTCTTAGTAAATTTGCAAGTTTCATCTTTTCCATGTAAAGTACTTCCTAGTTTGGCCAATGGTGAGTTTAGTTTGCAAACTTGCATGAGTTTTAACAGTGAGAAGAGAAAACTCACTTCCAAACTCGCATCTGTTTGGTCTTAGCAAATTTGCAAGTTTGAAAAAAAGGTTAAACTCGCATGAGTTTGCAAACACAACCAAACACAACCAAACTCGATTCTTAGTAAACTTACCTCTAATTGTGCAAAATAACAGGCAAAGACTGTGCAGCAATCAGAAGCATATGCCTCTTAACTTGCTTGTGTGCTGCAAAATAAGTGATATTACTATTGGGCGAACATACTGTACAGTGTACACACATTCATTGCATACAGGTCAACTTGAGGTACTAGAGGATGCAATGACAGTAGGAAAATAATGGGAAAGACAGAGACTAAATCATGAATAATAAAGAATAGCAGCAACAAATGTTACTTTGTAATTTTCTAATACTATATTCAGAAATACTATAATCTAAAATATATAATAATATAATTAAATACATGCCATACAGGTAGAGTAGATTATACTTCTTGCATAGTGATGGCAATGAAGAAATAAATTTACGAGAGATTGGAAGAGTTTAGAGATTTCTGATCTTCCACAGTTCCAGGCACCTTGCAGATAATCTTCCTTCTATATCTTCTACATTTTACTGTATATTGTATTTGCTTTATTTATGCCATGGTTCTGGGACACATTGATATAAAAAAAATATCTGTACCTAGCAGGCCCTGTATAACAGGTCCTGTATATGCTTGCATGCAATGGCAACCATGAGCAGAGGTTAAAGTGGTTCGAAACAGTGCTGAAGGAAAGAGAAGCTGCAAAGAGTACCAAGCAACCAGAAGACAGAGAAGGAAAGAGGGGGATGGACTGAATTACAGTAGGGGATGGGACTAGAGAGACATGTGAAGATAAGGCTGGAAAGAAAAGGTGGATGGTACTGGAAAGACACAGTGGTATGGCATGGGAAAGACACAGGAGGAGGGGTGCTGGAGAGACATATAAGGGATTAGGCTGGAGAGAGGGTGAATGAGGCTGGAGAGACACAGGAGGGATGAAGTTGAAGAGAAATAGAGCAGTGCAGGAGAGACATAGGGGTGTATTTATCATAGCTTGAAGATAGATAAAATTGTGAGAGATAAAGTACCAACCAATCATCTCTTAACTATAATTAAAATGTAAGCGAGAAGCTGATTGATTACTAATTTAACTCTCAAAATTTTATCTCTCTCCAAGCTTTGATAAATATCCACCATAGGGAGAATGGCACTGCAGAGAAACAGGGGGATGGCTCTGGATAGACATAACAGTGAATGAGGCTGGAGAGGCACAGCAGGGGATGAGGCTGGAGAGACACAGGGGGATAAGGCAGGAGAGAACTGTGGGAAAGGACTGGAGATTATTCACAACTGTAAGGAGGCAGAGAAATCTTCATTAAAACACCTATTCTAAACAAACAAACAAACCACATTAATTATTATTATTACCAGTTATTTATATAGCGCACACATATTCCGCAGTGCTTTACAGAGAGAATATCTGGCCATTCACTTCAGTCCCTGCCCCAGTGGAGCTTACAATATATATTCCCTACCACATGCAGACACACATGGGTTAATTTTTGTGGGGAACCAATTAACCTACCAGTATATTTTTGGAGTGTGGGAGGAAACCGGAGTACCCGGAGGAAACCCACGCAAGCACAGTGAGAATAAACAAACTCCATAGTGACCATGGTGGGAATTGAACCCAGGACCTCTGTGAGGCAGTAACACTAACCATTACACCGTCTGTGCTAATGATACATATGTTATACCAAATTATAAATACAGTCTAATAATACAAAATAGTTTGATTGGGGAAGATCACATTTTGCTGTAACCCAATTTATTATCTTGTTGAACTTCTGTTGTATGATGACAACATTGGCTATATTACTATTATTATATTACTATGCAAACATGTGGTTTCTATATCATGTGATCTATATGCATAGAGTCAAGATTCTGACTGCCCAGGTAGGTCAATTTCTTCAGAGGTTCTCTGTTGCAGAGAAACCACAAAATAGCTAAGAAAGGATTCAAGCACATGGGATTCATGGGAATTGAAAAAAAAGTCGGTACCATAAGACAGACTTGTGGGATTTATTAAAAATAACAGTGGATAACAGTGGAGTAGAAGAAAAATAAGAGTGACACTTATGGAAAAGAACAAAGTTGACTTGAGGTCCCCCCCAAAACATTAACCAGCCCCAGGCTTGCCAGCCTGTCCAGGTTCTTAACATTACAGGGAAAAAATGTGTAGGGATCCCCTGTAATGTTAGGAACCAGCACAAGGCAGCAGGGACATCTGGAAACAGGTGAGTATGTATGTGTATGTATGTATGCATTAAAGCTTTATTATCATGGTGTGTTGTGTTTTTTTAAATCATTTCTTTACAGGTGAACTACAGGTACCAGTGGGCCCTTAATGCCCCACATGCTGGTACTTGTGGTTCTCAAAGTTCCTAGTACCAGCATGAGGGGGAGGCTAGCTGGGACCTGTAGTTCCACTGTAAAGACAATGTTGAAAAATCTATTTTTTACACTACACCTAACACAATCAACCCACCACCCACCACCCAGGGGTGGTGGGGATAGCCCCGATCTATCAGCCTAGGCCAGGGGTGCCCTGGAGAGTGTGATCCATTTATTGGGGGGGTCACCCACAGGGATACCTGGCCTGAGCTGACTAACAGTCATGGCTGATGCTGCGGCTGGGGGGCCCGGTGAAAGGGCACCCCTGGCTGTGGCATCAGCCCCCCATTAGAAAGGGTCCAGGGCTGGTTTTAAATATGCAGTGGAACTAACATAATTTTTTTTCTCCGTATATTTAAAACCAGCTCTGTCCCTGCTGCCTTGTGCTGGTTCTTACATTACAGGGGATCCCTACACATTTTTTTCCCTGTAATGTTAAAAACCTGGACAGGCTGGCAAGCTGTTTTGGGGGGGACCTCATGTCATTTTTTTAAGAAATGTTTCTAATTTTTACAAGGGAAAACAAACAAGCAGCAAGCACGTATCTCACTGATATGTGCTGGCTGCTAGATCGGGAGAGATTTGCAGAGAGAAAACACTGCAATCTCGGGTGAGTAATCTCCTGCAAAAGGAGTTACTCGGGAGAGATATCACGTTTTGCTTCACCATCGGCAAACTCGTTTAGCCTCAAATTGCCTGTTGGTAAATTTGGTAAAAGAATAAGGATTAAATAACCCGAATTTTGTAGAATTCCAGCGAGATAAATCACTTTGAAAATCGGGACCATCTCAAATCAGTAAATTTACCCCTTATAGTAATATCATTGTTCACAGCCTGTAAAACAGTCTAAATCATTTGTTTTGATTAGCAAACCTGCCGAACCATCATTCAGCCAATTTCAAGGTGTGAATGGAGTTCACCCTTCACACATCTTCAGTGAATGGGCACTCCATTTATCGGCCCATAGCTCCACACATCCTGCATGTCAGCAGGTGCAGTCTATGGCCAGTTTTACTCCTTACACTTTACTCTACATCTGATCACTCACCAGCCAGTGATGTTTGGAAGATTTTCAGCTTGTGTATGATTTTTCCTTGTTGGAAAATTGGGGCCTGATTTCCCTAAGGTATTCAGGGCCTAATTCAGACCCGCTCGCGAGTGTAGGACGCTTGCAAGCGGGTCGATGGTGCCCTAATGCGCATGCGCACGATGGAGGGAGGTCCATCGTGGGCATGCGCGAGACCCGCATAGCGACAGCCAAGCTGTCGCTCCGGGTCTCGCACCAAAGGGGGTGTGCTGTCGATGATGACTGACAGCACGCCCCCTTTGGTGGGCGTGCCGGGGGCGTGGCTGCCAGATGGAGGCGTTCTTATGGGAACACCTACCATCTGGGTCCGGCCCCACTGACATCACAAGTGATGTCAGTGGGAGTGATTTTGGCTCTGATAGAGCCAAAATCACTCCAGGGCCTGCAGCTATGAGACCCTACCACAGGGTCTCGTCGCAAGCCCAATTGTCACGATGGTCTTGACCATCGCGACCATCATCATGGACGCTCACATAAGCTGTGGGTGGTAAGACACAGCTATGCGAGCGTCCAAGAGGCCGCTCCATTTTTAGGTAGGAGGGCCCTGATTCAGAGCGAGCGCTCTGGTCAGAGCGTCCGGCTCTGAATCAGGCCCTCAGCCCCATGTTGAACAGGTAGAGTTCGTGTCCCTAAATTACAGGGGGACCCCAAGCTGCTGGCTTCAAGATTACAGTGAGACCCCACACTGTCCAGGCTATGAAAGTTGGTGCTTGGTTCACAATTTTTAGAGGGGCAATGATTAAACTAAATGAAAATGCCAGTCATCAATGACAAGTTGATGGTAATGAATGGCACCTTGAACAGTATGCCACTCATCATAACACACATACAGTACAGTAAAGCATATCTTCATGCACTTTTAAAATCATTTTCATGCGGATGCATATATCTTTATGCTCAGTTTATGTTGAGGAAACTATGTGTTACTAAGAATGAAATGTAAATGTTGTTATTTATTTGTCATGCAGTTTACATCTGCATTTTGTACCCAAATGCATCCTATTCTAATGTATAGTTACATCTAACTATGTAAAAAATATACAGCTGTTGGTCAGTGGTATACAGCAACATGTACATAACTGGAATTGCAACAAAAGAGTCATTGTACCTTTAAAAGTACTAAACAACTGTAAGAAAAATAGGGAAATTGTCTGCGATTGAAAATCAAGTGAAGCAAACTTGCCACAAACCTCTTTAGTGCACTGGTGACCCTGGCTGCTAATTTGATCCTAGTTCTTAACTTATGATGAAATTTGTTGAGTCCGCTGTAAGCCTTCAAATTTAAAACAGCTGAATCAGCAGCTACACAACTATAGTAGTGGTTGCAGAAGTTCGTCCTACCCCCAGCTGTCAAACATTTGCTAAATTGTATTTTGGCTTGCTGTGCAGTGTGCCCAGTGGTGGCTTTAGGCACGGGCAAGGAGGGCTGCCGCCCAGAGCGCAGCCCTGCTCCCTGCCTGAGCTTTCCATCGGCTGACTGCAGTGGAAAAGCCCACCCCCACCCTCCCGTTGATGTTATTGGGTAAGCGCACAGGGGGAGGGAAAGGGCGTGGCTATGCAGCACAGGATGGTGCTGGGCTCATGAAAGCCTAACGCCGGTCCTGAGTGTGGCATATTATGTGACATGAATGCTGTGCATGGTAAAAATGCTCTTTGCTTTATCCTTTTCAAGCAATTTGTACCATTAATGGATTTGGTGTATTGAGTCATGGATTTGTAAAAAAAGGTTTTAAGTTATAAAGTGCTGGTTGTTAGTGTAAAAAAGTCCTGATCTCTCTACACGTACTATACTGACTTCCGCAAATCTATATATGCTAACTCAGATACATACAGTATATGTGTAATCTTCAAGCTTAGCTACTGTACATGAACAAGCGACAAACTGAAATTGCAACTACAGTATATGCTTACATATGGATGCACTGGAACATAACACAGGTAAAATTCTCAAGTCTCTAGTCTCTAATCAGACCGAAAGCCTAGTTGAAGATTTCAACTAGATTAGATTTCAAAGCACTAATTGTTATACAATCTCCAAATAAAAAAATGTATTTGAATCTATTGAGAATAGTGATCTATTCCTTTACATTGGGGGCCTATTTACTCAAATGATTTTGAAGATCACCAAAGAATGTCAGGTAATAGTTTGTGCTTGGCACATGCTTTACACCAAATCATCAGCAGGCCAGTCACCTAGTGGCCTTTTATTAGACCTGCACTTCTACAAAACATAGAAAAATTCTGCCTGATTCAGAAACGTACCTTACCAGATTTTCATTTCAACCAATCAACTAGTTGGCTGGTTGGTCAGAAAACCTTTAGGTGTGTACCCAGCCTTAATCCTTCAAGACTTTAACCACTAAAATGATGAGATCTTATTAATGCCACTAAGATTTTACACATTCAAGATACTTTACAAATGGGAATATCTTGTTAACCTAGTTGAGGGTAAAACTTACTACATCAAACCCAGATCAAAATTTGGAGCTGCATCATAATCTGGCATCCTAGAAAGTGCATTTGTCTACTGATTATCAAAATGAGGAAGATAACTCAGAATATTCAATTGGCTAATGTCAGGCTGCCTTGTACTTTTCTCCCCTCTTGTCCACATTTGTTGAATCCATACTTTATATACTGGTAGGTTAATTGGCTCCTAACAAAAATTACCCCTAGTGTGTATGTGTGTGGATGTGGTAGGGAATATAGACTGTAAGCTCCACTGGGGCAGGGACTGATGTGAATGGCCAAATATTCTATGTACAGCGCTGCGGAATATGTGTGCGCTATATAAATAACTGGTAATAAATAAATAAATACTTTACCAAATAATGATCCTCCTAGTTTTTTACTGCACCAATTGGTGATCTCAGGATCCTGCATGAACTGGCTCTCTATTCTGCCAGTCACTGCACTGTATGCTAGAATGCTGATGATTGTATTATCATGTCAATCCACAGTTATGGGCAATTCCAACACACCTCTGAAAGGCTGATTACATTGATCCCAGAGAATCTACTTCTGATTCAAACAATAATAATATATAATCATTTAGTTCTATCAATTGGATGGCTGTTTTATTAAAACCCTTTGACGTTGGTTCTATGGATACCTAATTAAAACCTCTATGCTATCCTGTCTATACTTCCTAAAATCCTGCCTATGCCTTCTAAAATTGTCGCTATTTAGCGTAATGAGTCACACAGTAAATAAATGCTTTCAGACTTTGAATGTGGTTCCAAAGCACAAAAAGTTATTATTCAATATAAAAACAGATGGTTACACGCTGTGATCTAAAGACAATTAGCGCAAATAAATCATACAGACCCAAGGTACAGTTGTTATATATGCACGCGCTCTAGGCCCAGATCTTACAGGGATAGGCAATACAATAGACAAGTTTGACATGATTCCATTGGTTCTTCTTAAAGGTGCTTCTGTTATAGGAAAGTTCATAGGTCAATTCGAATGGACACAAACAGTCTCTAACAACCCTTTGTGTCCTTTTTCCCACTGCATGGTAATCTAAGCTGCTAACATTACAGAGTACATTTTAATGTTTTAACTCTCTATAGTCCATAGTTTGCAGATGCATGTTGCGATCTTCTCACCGATGATACTGGAAATCTGTTGAGACACAGTGGATCAGTACAACACCAAACACGGTCTGCTTACCATGTACTAAACCTTAGATATCAAATAACCTTTATTACACAACATTAATAATTACTGCAAAAACCTTGGATATTACACTTTAATGCTAGGGAATCTTTTATGTAAGTGTGCAGTGTGTAAGTATTGGGTAATTGGGAAAAGACACTATTTAGCGTTGTGCGACTATGTGTTTTGTGGAGTACACCATGGTACGTGTTTTGCAGGGATAATCATTTTATATGTCTTAATGACTATCTGTATTTGTATGGTGAGGACCTTTAACTTCTTTCTATTGCGTGGGAATCACACAATGCTAAATAATAGCATCGCCGAATGTACTTATAATGGCGCTGGGCGGCCAATTGCAAAATGGTGTCTCATTGCCATTCGCAAAATGGCATTGCCCCAATCTAATTTTTCACAGATCCTGTCTCAGCTAATTATCCGGCTTCGACAGTCCACCCTATGATAGCAAACAACATGCTATCATACTCTGATTTTAAAATTAATTTAGGCTTACATTATGACATATTATTTAATGTTATATTATGGGATGGCACAAGGTGGTTCTTAATTCATCAATAATGTGTCTCTAGGAGGGGACATAAAACTACCCTTATACACACACCGTGGATCTTGGGAGATCATGGGAAAGATGTGGGGATGCACCAATCCTATAAAGGAAGTCTTAAGGGGGAATAGGGACATTTTAATAATACATTTTATGCATGTCTAAATCTTATACATTATACGACGGTACCTTCTAGTTCAGGGTTGTAATGCAGTTCTACATTTACCTCAGTATTCACATTGTTACTAGTGACCACCATCATAATTTTATTCTTCCAGTTTACCTTATCTTTACATTTTCCACATTTCAACACAGTGGGAACACACCTAACACATAAACCAATTACTATGATGACAACCAGTATGAGGATCAGGAGTTTACCTATGCTCACAATCATTTCCTGGACCCATTCTCCTAGACCTGAGAACCATTTCACTGGGTTCAACCATGAAACCCATTCCTCTACCTTCTCCTCTACTTCAGCCACTGAAGCATTATAGTTCTTTCAAAATTCCCTTTTTAGCTGCAGAATTTCATCCATCTTCCACTCTATGACCACCTTGGGATCGCTGGTATCATTTGTAATGTAAGAGCAACACTTTACTCCAAATTGGGTGGCCAAAGTTATGCAATACCCTCCAGTGACAGCTGTTAAATAATTTAACACTGGTCTGTGTTGCAACAGTTCTTTCTTGTATGCTTGCAACTCCCTACCTGTATACCTGAATGTGTCATCATACATCTCGGTGATATTATCAATTTAGCAAGGTCTTGAATATATCTGAAATTTAGTGTATCCCGAGTGATCCTGGTGGGGTCCAGTGCTACCAAAACTTGAAAGCCAGTTATCTCACTAATTAACTGAGTGGCTTTATGCACGTCACTAGGTATCATATTTCTTTTGTCTCTGTGTTCATACTGTATGTGCAGATATAGTGATGGTGTGTTTTTATTGATACCAAGCATTTCACCATGTGTGAGGGTCATAACCTCTGGGACTACTCTTCCCAGGTAACACATACCTTCAGAACTTGGAGAGAGCCACTTATACGCTTTCCTTCCTCATATATAATATACATCATCAGGGAGAACATAAGGAATAGTATGCATCATGATCATCAAACACATTTCCATCACAAATGATCCTATCTCATGTTCTCCCATCTGGCAAATACATGTTTCTGGTTGTATAACCTTAGCACAGTACCATTCTGATATTCTAGAAATCATTTCTTTGGTGTTACTCACTGTATATTTATGCCAGAAGTGTCTTCCACCTGACCTAATTTTACGTAAAGTTCATAATTCATAGGTTCATGGTCAGCTCTTTGTGAGAAGGTCATCGTCTGGCTATTCCCATTCACTTCCCAACTTCCTGGTTCATTGGAGTTGGTGATGTTTAAACATATAAGTGTTTTATCTGCCTGGTACTGGTGGAGTTTAAAATGGGGTGGTTTGGTATTAAGAAATTTTCCATCCAGTGTCTTCCCTTTTTGCAATTCTAAAATTTCAGAGATATTTAATGGGAATGGCACTAATCCTACATTATGTTGTCCTTGGGGCACGTGAGAGCACACCCAACAGTCGGTTTTGTTCAAAATATTGCCCACCATGGTGTGATAATTCTCAGAAAGGACACCCACACCAATACTGGTTATACTTAGGTTGATACTGTTGGATGCAACTCTCGTTGACTACGGACAAACACAACTCACACATACAATAATCCTCAGATCATAGACCTTCACACTGTCTCCGAGTATCCAAAATAGCATATCTCTTAACAATTACAATACTAAGATTGGTCAGACACTCCCCTGATTGGCATAGCACTCCTCCTCTCGACTCCACTCTATCAATACTGCCATTAGCTCCCATCTCCTCTATCAGTCCCCATCACAGAAACCAGAGATCCCTGAACAAACCAGGATGATGGAAACTCTGGAAGAGAATACAAAAATGAACACAGCAGACCAGTCCATTGCCATAGCAAGGACCTGCAAATTTCTTTAGTACAGGTATCTACCTGCAACCTTTTAACCCTCCCGGACCAAGCTCGCGATCGACAGGCCCACATTATCAGCCTCGTCTCCACCTTGTTTCTCCACTGGCTGGTTGACCTTCTTGCAGTGAGTGGAATGGACCCAGGTATCTCTCTCAGCCACCTTCAAAGATGTGGTACTCATCAGCAACACCTGATATGAAACTTCCCAATGATCAGTCAAACAATCTGAACGCAAGAAATTTCTGATCATAACATATTCTCCAGGTTCAACATCATGACTGTTTGTTTCAGGCATATCATGGGACAACAATTTCAGTTTCTGCTGTTGCTGTTTTAACTGTTTACTCATTGTTATAAGATACCTTACAGTTACCTTGTTGTTACCTTTCAAATCTTCCTGCAGACTTATAATCAAATGAGGTTATCTACCAAACAGTATTTCAAAGGGGGACAGATTTAGAGGGGGTCTAGGAGTGGTCCTTATGCTATGTAGGACCAACGGTAATGCTTCTGGCCTTCCTAGTCCAGTCTCTGCCATGATCTTACTTAATTTATTTTTAATAGTACCATTCATCCTCTCAACCTTGGCACTGGCTTGCGGTCGGTATGGGGTATGAAGTCGACTATTAATACCCATCAGTTTACACATATTTTGAAAAACATCACCTGTGAAATGAGTACCCGTATCACTCTCGATAATTTTAGGGATACCGTATCTGCACACAAACTCCAGAACAATTTTCTTGGCCGTAAATGCAGCAGTATTAGTGGCAGCTGGGTATGCCTCAACCCAATTGGAAAACACATCAGTGCACACTAATACATACTTGAGATTCCTGCAGGGTGGTAATTGGATGAAATCAATTTGTAATACCTGGAAAGGTCTGTCAGTCGGAGGAATGTGGGATGGTTCGGTAGGGATCATTTTCCCAATGTTTTTCCTCAAGCAGGTCACACAGGACATTGCTCTCTTTTCCGCTTGAGAAGAAAAACCCGGTGCGCACCAGTATGCTCTCACCAATTTACACATACCTTGCTTTCCCAGATGAGTCAGACCATGCGCTCCCTCAGCCAGGCTTGGGTAGCATGCCTTGGGAGCCACTGGCTTACCTTGTCCATCTCTCCAGAGTCCAGAGGACTCTTGCCCACATCCCTTGGACCTCCAAACTGACTTTTCCTGGATAGAACACAAACTTTGCATCTCAATTAATTTCAGCAAATCAATTGTTTGAAAGTCATGATTTGTTCAGTTGGTACATTCATTTTTAACCCTGCTGCCCATTTTAGCAGCTTTGTCTGCCCTGTTGTTGCCAAGTGACACCGGATCATCCTCACATGTATTGGCTTTACACTTAATTACTGCCACTGCCTTTGGCAATTGGATTGCTGTTAGTAGTCCTTTTATATGTTTGGAATGTGCAATTGGTGTGCCTGCTGCTGTCATAAACTTTTTCAGATGCCATAAGGCACCAAAATTGTGTGCTACCCCGAAGGCGTACCTAGAGTCAGTGTAAATATTAGCAGATTTACCCTCTGCTAATTCAAATGCTCTCTTTAGTGCCACCAGTTCAACCACTTGAGCCGAGTGTGGTAGGCCTAAAGGTTTGGCTTCTATATCGTCCTCATCATTTACCTCAGCATAACCTGTACTTAACTCTCCAGTGTCAGTTTGTCTATGACAACTCCCATCCGTGTAAAATGTCACATCTACATTTTCTAAAGGTGTATCCCGTATGTCAGGTTTTGCAGTAAAGGTTTGAGTCAGATATTCCATACAATCATGTGCATCAATATACCTGCAGAACTCACCTGTTGCCAGTGGCTCACCTCTCTCCACCCTTTGTGCATCATGTTGCACATATGGTAAATACATAGCTGTATTTAACATACTGCACATTTTGATTGTGATGTTTGCAGGTGCTATTAAGGCTAGTTCTCGTTTTGTGAACCTAGTTGAGGAGACATGTCTGGTTTGGGCATTGTTTAGCAAAGCAGATACAGCATGGGGAGTATAGACAATCATATCATGGCCTAGTACTACATCCTCACTCTTACTGACCAATACAGCAGTTGCTGCTACACTTCTTAAACACTTTGGGAGTGATCTTGCCACAGTGTCCAATTGTGCACTGTAGTATGCTACGGGCATACTAGCATCACCATGTTTTTGTGTGAGGACACCTGCTGCACAACCATCGGCTTTCGTACAATACAAATCAAAAGGTTTTTCATAATCAGGCATTCCTAATGCAGGTGCTCTTGTCAGACTATCCTTACGATTAAGGAAAGCCTGCTCTGATTCCTCCGTGTGTATGACACGATTGGGCTTTGAGGAAGAAACTAAGTCCTGTAATGGCAAGACCAAAATAGAAAAACCTGGGATCCACATTCTGCAGTATCCACACATTCCCAAGAAGGTACAAATTTGCTGTTGGTTCTGCGGCAAGGTCATGTTCTGTATGGCCTGGATTCTGTCATTTGTGAGATGTCATAACTCCTGAGTTAGGCAGTGTCCGAAATATTTAACCCTGGACTGGCATGGCTGTAGTTTGTCCTTAGCAACCTTGTGTCCTGTTTGCGAGAGATGAAGCAACAAAAGTTTTGTATCATTTAAACATGACATAAACAAATCAGAACATAACAATAAATCGTCCACATATTGAATTAGAACAGATCCATTGGCAGGTTGAAAAGATTGTAAACAGTTGTGTAAGGCCTGGGAGAAGATACTGGGGCTGTCTATGAAACCCTGGGGTAATCGTGTCCATGTGTATTGTACACCCCTGTATGTGAAGGCAAATAGGTACTGACAGTCAGGATGAAAAGGTACAGAGAAGAAAGCAGAACAGAGGTCAATTACAGTGAAATGGGTTGCATTTGGTAGGATCTTCATGAGAATGACAGATGGATTTGTCTCTCTACCACCTTATTAACCCCTCTAAGGTCTTGTACCAGCCTATAACCCCTCCCACCACTTTTCTTCACAGGAAAGATGGAACTGTTGGCTACACTTGCTGTACAAACTAAAATTCCCTGCTGTAACAATCGCTCAATTATGGGATAAACCCCTAATTCTACCTCCTGTTTTAATGGGTACTGGGAAATTTTAGGAGCTTGTCTACCACTTTTTAGATTTACCATTATGGGACTTACGTTTGCCATTAATCCAGTGTCCTGTCCATTCTTGGTCCAAAGTGAATCTGGAATTTGGGATAACATTTGATCTACCTGAGATGGATATTCACTTAAACCTGTAGAGCGATACATTATCCTAGGGAGTGTCCAACATATCCCTCACCTCGCAACTCTCTCTGGGATATCTAGAAATACACCATCAGGGGTACAATATATGACACATCCCATCTTACATAACAAATCCCTTCCCAGTAGCTTAGTAGGAGCCGCTGCTGCCAGGAGAAAATAATGCCTGGTATGCAATGGCCCGATAGTGACCTCTGTGGATTTTGTTAAAGGATAATGTTGCACTTTACCCATTACACCCATTGCTGGTACCATCTCATTGGTTACCTGTAAGTTAGCGGGAGATTTTATCACTGACCCGGTCGCCCCTGTGTCTGCAAGAAAAGGATATTTAGTACGAGCTACATCAACCATCATCACTGGTTCTTCCCTAGTACTTCCTGTTAACCTGACTATCTGTAGACTACAAGTATGACCTGACCCCTAGCGTTGACTATCACTCTCCAATACAGCATTTACGGCCACAATTGGAGCTGGTGACTGTTGTGGTGTTCCTGTACTCTGTGTATATCCCTTATGGGGATATTCAGGTACTCCCTGGTTAGGGGGTCCTACCTTCTTCACCCTACAGTTCCTACTCACATGTCCCACTTGGTTGCAGTTAAAACACCTTCAGGAGTGGGGTGGGTGAAAGGATTGCTGTGTGGGTTGAGTGGAAGGGAAAGATGGTGGGTGTGGGTAAGGATATTGAGGGAAATATGGTTATTGTGGATAGTATGGGTTTTGTGGCTGAGTGTGATAAGTGGGGTAGGGTTGTGTCTGAGGTGGTGCAGGATTGGTGAGGACGTATAGCTGTGCAGGTGCATGTGTGTCTGTTGGCTGTGATGTTATAGTCATTCCCTCTAGAGCTTGAATACTAACAGCCATTAGCTTCTTGCTCTGGGTCTCTCTCTTTTTAAGGATGTTCTTATCAAATTCAATAGCAAATTTTATGAGGGTGTCTACAGTGACTCCCCTCCAGCCAGCCTGTGAGGTCTGAACTCAGGTCTTTAGGTCTTCTTTAAGACCATCCATGAGTACAGTGACAATCATTCCCCTGTGGTGAGTGCTATCTTTAATATCTTCTAACCCAGAGTACTGGGTGATAGCCTGCAGAGCCCAGTTACAATAATCTTCTGCAGATTCACTCTCTTTTTGTTTTATGGTGAAGATTTTGTTCCAGTCAACTACTACTGGAAAATATATACCCAATTGAGTTACAATGCGGGAAATGTTACCTTGATTTATTTTGTCTGTTAAGGAAACATCACCATCCAATACACAATCCGTAATAAAGTTTGTAACGTCAGTATTGCGTGGTAGACAGGCCCTTGACACCACTCGCCAATCTTTGTTGGTTGGCTCATGAGAACTACCCAAATTTTAAAAAAATCTTCACTGATGGAGATGGCGGCACCACTTGTGATTGTCGTGGTGGAGCATCTAACATGTGTACAGCATGGGAAATGGCAGACATAACAATAGGCACATCATCCACATCACAAATATTTTATTTATGGTTACTTAAGAGAGGGTACAAATTACTTGTTACATTTTTATGGTTTTTTTCAACATCTGTACCTGCACCCAAATCCGCATAGGGCGGCGGTGGTGCATGTGAACCACTGGCAATACCTTCCACAATGCAACCTTGCTGCACATGCAGCCATTTTGCTGCTCGCATTCATTACAATTTAGCGCTGCGGGTGTACTCTCTGGTAATGCATTCGCAACGCTAGTTGGCATCGCTTGCACACCTTTAAGCCACGCATCCCCTTCATGTTGCCATAATTTTAAACATTCGTTATATTTTACCTTTTTCACTCGAGAATGCACCAGGCTGATGTGATCTCGGATATTGTTCAATACATCCTTATCAAAGCTACCAATTCTGGGAAATGGTCTAACACTCTTCGTTGTCATTTTACACCATACATCGCAGTACCTGCTGCCATAAACACCGTACTTAGTATGCATAATCCGGGGTGCCGATCCAAGTGGCGCCTCACATAGCAGCACATAATTGTCTAACATCTCTACAGTTTGCATTGCTCCCATCCTGGGAGAACCCTATGTTTTTTAATAAAGATTTAAACTGGTGAAAGACAGTCAATATACTTTCACTTACCTGCGGATGTCTTGGAAAAAAGGTGTATCCACGAACCCTATGGAGGACATCTCTACGCCTCCACTCACCTATGGAAGAAAGGCCGCTTCCACTCAGAAATCCCTTTTTGACTACGTTTCAACCACTAGGGGCAAAATATACCCTTTGTTTTCCAGTTGATATCGTCCACCCTCTCACCAGTTCACAATCACAGTTTATCCCAAAACTATGCGGTTCAATTATAGTGCTCAAATAAGCCTAACCGATAACTGAATTCTATAACCACACTGGGAGCTGAACCCTAACAAAAATAACAACCCATACACCTGCCTTGTGTAAAGTAAACGGTAAGCTGCTACCGAGTCACTAGGCCATTCATTACGCCTAGCACATACTGGTCCTATGATACCCTTAACATTTAGGTCCCGTGTTACACCCTAAACAAATACTTACAGTTACATACTTTTTTCCTGCGCAGAAAGATACACTTTAACCCAATTATTGACAACAAATTATAAGGTAATCTCAACTGCTTTGTTTAAAACATGTGGCAGCAAGACCGGAAATATGCATACGCTATTGTGCGACTAGTCGCATACACAATAATGCGACCACTACACTACCATATTATGACTCAAGTTATATTACAACTTAGCTGCATACGCAAAAATGTGACTTTGCTGCGCATGCAATAATACAACTCAACTGCATACACAAGAATGCGACTTCTCCCTATTTAACACACAAAACAAAAAACGGAAAAAAAAACTATCGACGAAGGAAAACAAACTTTTTCCTCCCCCATCCCTGGATTCTCAATCAGCACTCCTAAAGTCACAGTAACCGGTAGCGCAAACTCAGCAATAATGGTGGAAACAGATTCCGAATGCACAATGCGTTCTCCTGTCAGGCGCCTCCACCCTTTTGCTGGGAGTTCGATACCAAGTGTTACAGACTGGTTGCATGATTACACTGCGAGTCCCCAACTATTGATACTGGATTTAAACCTCTATACGCTCCTGCCTATACCTTCTAAATCCTGCCTATACCTTCTAGAATTGTCGCTATTTGCGTACGCAGTCATACAGTAAATAAATTCCTTCAGACCTTGAAATGTGTTTCCAACGCACCATGGTTATTATTCAACAATAAAACAGTAGGTTACACGCTGTGATCTACAGACAATTTAGCACAAAGAAATCATAAAGACCCAAGGTACAGTTATACATACGCACGCGCTCTTTGACCAGTGACCGGCATCTACAAGAAACCTCCGTCAACAGCATCAGCAAGAAGACTCCTGATTGGGGTCTGAACGCACATATATACCCTTACAGGAATAAGCAATACAATAGGCAAGTTTGGCATGATTCCATTGGTTCTCCATCACGGTGCTTCTGTTACAGGACATTTAACAGGTCGATTCAAATGGACACTGGTCAGCCTCCAACAGCCTTTTGTCTCCTTTTTCCCACCACATGCAAATCTAAGCTGCTAACATTACATAGTTCATTTTAGTGTTTTAACTCTCTACAGTCCATAAGTTGCGAACTCATGTTGCTATCTTCTCACCGACGACACCGGAAAGCTTTTGAGTTA
Source organism: Taudactylus pleione (assembly GCA_031769625.1). Classification (NCBI taxonomy): domain Eukaryota; kingdom Metazoa; phylum Chordata; class Amphibia; order Anura; family Myobatrachidae; genus Taudactylus; species Taudactylus pleione. The sequence goes on along the minus strand of JAUIMM010000608.1, from coordinate 10,758,208 downwards.
GAGTAGATCAGTACAACACCAAACACTGTTTGCTTATCAAATAGTCTTTATTTCACAACATTAGTAACAAATGAATAAACCTTGAATATTAATAGTATTAGGGGTTTGGAAAAAGATGCTAGTTAGATTTATGTAGTTTGGACTTTTAACTTAGGGAAGATGCATATGCATGAAGCTAATAAACAGCGTCCGTACGTGGGGTATTATGCATTCGCTAATGTGCGTATTTTTAATGTGTGTATGGGGTATGGTGAAATATGCGATCACATGATGCTAATAATAGCATCGCCGTATGTACTTAAGTGTGAGTTTCTCTAAAATGGCGCTGGGTAGCCATTCGCAAAATGGCGTCGTGCAGATCTTATTTTTTTTAAATGGTGTCTTGTGGCCATTCGCAAGATTGCGTCGTTCCAATCTAATTTTAAGCTGATTCTGTCTCAGCCAATTATCCAGCTTTGACACTATGTTCTCTGGCTCTTCACATCGCTGCTTGATGGAATACTGGGTCTGATTCAGAGATGCATGTAATGCATGTAATGCCCATCACTGCTGCAATTCCATGCACAGTGGACTTGCAGAAATATGCTAATGACTCAGCTGCCATCTTGTGCACAGAGATGCCCACCTCCAGCAACTCACACCCACCACTTGCAGACAAAAGTGGAAACAGCACATTGAACCTCTGAGCAAGCCTATGCTGTCTCAAATTGAACTTGTCATTTAAGGGGCCTCTCTAGTTGCATCCAAATTCATCTCCCAAAAATGTTGACAACTGTACCTGTCACTCACTTTGTAAAACAAATCCCTCTGAGGCTACACAGCTAACCAATCACTGCATGCATTGTATGGCTTTGGTACATGCGCAGTAGCAAAAAAATTGCTCTACTGCATCTGGCATCAACATTGTGTGCATCTCTGCATCAGGCCCATTATCAGGAAGACACTCTGTATGACTGCTCCATAATCAAACCCCTTTGGAAGTTATGATATATCCACAACATCAGTAATGTGACATTTCCAGACCCCCTTACCTCTCTCTTCTTCTAGGCCTTCATCCAGAGGCAAATACATGTAGAAACTGATCTGCCATGTACTGTACAGTACATCAAAAATATCTATCCTGATTTGGGCACTTCAGGGAAGTAAATAAAATATGTGCCTAGCCCTCACCAGAAATCACTACTGTTGGGGATGAGGGACATTTGCTGATGCAATGATGTAACTGAAGGGTTGTGTAAACCACTGCCCTGCAATATGGAGAGAGAAAAATCTGATGAGCAAGGAATAGAGGAGCAGTGGAAGTCATCTCTCTTCCCCATCCTGGCATCTAATGGAGGAACCTTTGTTTGAAAGGAGGGAAATCTCATAGAAAACATTGTTTATTGATCACTGTGATCATCAGACAATAACACTCTAAACTGCAGAAAGCTAAAATCCAGGGATTATCAAAGCTCAACCCCATCCTGGCTCTACTGACTCACTTGCAAGTACATTTGAAAGAGGGAAGACCCCTCTTTTGAAACAATCTTACCACTTTGTAAGTATTGCTGGTAATCTCCTGTGATTATGTTTTCCAGACGTGTACATAAGGTAATAAATAGCCCCATAACCCCCATGCTCATGCATGCACACCTGGGGCCACACTCATTTACAAGTTATGACCACCAAAAAATGACTCCCAACACTACCAAAACAAATAATGTTTCCAGAGACAGGGATGATTCTTATGACCAGCTTTTCACTATCTTGTGTCAAATAAAAACAGGGGTCCCCTCATTTAAGGCCTGATACTGAGTCAGTCGCAAAGGGGCCACAAGTACAGATGGCTGCAGCAGCCTTATGCAAATGAAAGTATCCATATGGCTATGCATATAGTGGCACTGCCCAGCATTTGTAATGTCCAAAGTAACATCCATTATAATTAGTATCATGCTGTGTGCAAAAGATCCATCAGAAACAAGCATCCCTTCATCATACGCAGCCCTGAGAATAGCACATGTAGAAAGTCTGTCTACATGTCCATGGCAGTTCATGACACTCCTACAAAATGGAAGTATTTTGTGTATTTGTAAGGTAGCAGCCCAGTTGACAACCAGTAACAACCCATTTCACTGATGAGAGAATCTGCTGCACATGGAGCCTTGTCAAAGTGTGTATGCATGAGTACGCATGAAGCCCAGTTTACTAAAATCACTAGATGTGCTGCATTTGGACTTCTCAGTGATTTACCATAGGATTGGCTTTTAGTAAAACTGCAGATAACAAGAATGCTGGAAAACTGCCAACAAATGAAAAACCAGCTCTTGGTAAATAATCTCCCAGATGTGTGAGATTCTATTTATCTACTGAGTGGGATAAAACATGTATCTGTCCAAACTCCTCCTATCACAAACTTATATTTATTTATTAAAGTTTTTACAGCTATATTTTTGAATGTTAGTAATAACTCTTTAAAGTAAATCAAGTAGTATTTTACATGTATTGTTCCTTTTAGTTACAAAAGTGTATTTGAGTTTTACATGCACAAACAATCCTGGTTTGCTGCATTTGTTCTTCACTTTTATTTCCATAAAACTGAGGCAGGTTATGACTTGTTTGTAATCAACCAATAATAAGCTTTTCAAATTGTACATTTTCCTCAGTGTTGATTACGCAGTGTTTGAAAGGATATTGTTTTAAAGAGAAGCTTGATTTTCTGAAAATGTTGTTTGTGTAAGTGTTAACATCACTCCACTGCTCCTGCACTTCAAATATTGACATGTACTGAAAGTCCATTTGGAATTTCTCCTGGATTCTGAACAAATAGGAACAATTTGATATGCGCACAAACGGGCTGATACTGTTGTGTAGGCACCTCTGTTTGTTAGAATGGATCTGGCGAGCAGACACAACTATGGGTTATAAAGAGTCTGGGGCAACACCGTCACATCTCCACTTGCAGTTGAAGGGGTGTAACTGGGTGATAACAGGGTGTCTGCATGTAGGCTAAGTTGAATGAGGTGTGTTGTGGTTGTGTAGGTGGAATTGTGGGCTTTGCAGAGTTGTGCCACTGCAGACATATCTCTTGCACCAGACAAGTGCACAGTAATGTTGATGATAACTACAGAATTTCTAAAAGCATACTGTATCTAACCGGGTGGAGCAGTTGCATATATGCATACAACTATCCACATTTAGTTACCTGTACTTAGGTAAGTGCAGTTGAAGCAAACCTGAATGCAGCCCTTCATCAGCCCTTAAGTCATCTAATAAAAATAATAATGTAATACAACTTACCCTGAGATTATTGGAAAATGGCTGTATAAATATATAGGTAAAATAAGCAAGCAATTAATTTACCAATATATTACTGTATATCTTTTGACTTACACATGAGTCCAGACAGATAAGAATCAAATTGAATTTCACAGGTTGATAAAATGTTTTGGAATTTAATAATAAAGTACAATTGAAGAGTGATAGGAGGAAGACTAGAAAAGGATAAGGAGAGGCCTGTGGCATGGCCATTTGTGTGCAGACATACTGTACCCATCAATGTTGGGAGGTATGAGGAATGATTGTTGTATGTAAGATGCAAAGTATTAAAAGCTAAAATAATAATATTTAAATTGCCATAAGGAAAGCATGTAGAGAACTTTTTTTTCATTTGGCTACAACCAGGGTCAATTCTTTGGTTCCATGAAATGGGCGTTTCTTTGTCAACTGTGTGGACACTGGACATACAAAATATCCATTTCACAGGGGGCATGTGGCTGAAGTTCTCTGCTATTCTGAATCATGCATTTGGTAATGGGATGCATTGGCATTGGGTAGGTGGAAAAACAGTGGGTGTTGTGTTTATACGCATGAAGCTGCATTGGCATTTGGTTCTACATCTGGCTGCTGCAGCCTTCTAGACTGGCAATAGCTTTTTGTGAATCAAGTTTATTGCTGGTATTTGCTGGTTTATTACTGGTATTTGTATTAACTTCTATGTATTATGAGCAAAAGTGAGCAAGGTTTTTTCTTTCAGAAACACTTTTTGAATCTCCCACTTAGTAAATACAAACAAGGAAATTTACTAAAGGTCAGTTAATGTTTTTGGTAGATTTGACATCGATTTTGCAAAGCGACCATTTACTAAGGTAAAACCAACAGAAAACCAAACAAAAACCCAACTTTAGTACATTGCACCAACAATCAATGCTTTTACATAGAGAAAATAAGATCCTTAGATATACTAATGGATGGTTTTAAAACTGAACAAAACCCTATGAAAAAATGATGGATAACCTGCCCAAACAATAGACCTTTATGATCTGTGCAGGCTTCATTAAGTTAAAAAGAAAAAAAAAGTTAATATTGAAAAAATAATGTGTGGAAACCCCCCCAAATCAGTAACCATTCCCGTACCTCTCAACCTATGCTGGTAATGGGAAATAGGTGGAAAAAATATGTGGGGTTTCCCCTATTTTTCATTAACCAGCACCAGAACCAGCTGAGGGGGTAATGCTATAGCAGGGAGACACACAGTGTGTAGTCCCCCTACCATAATAATAACCAGCCCCAAGCTGGTCAGTGCAGGGCTATTCTTTACAGATGGACTACAGGTACCTGCAAGCCTGCCCCGGTATACCATTGTGGGAGCGCAGCTCACACAGTTTTTTTCCTCCTATTTTTCAGTACCAGCCCAGGCTGAGGTGCCCAGTGCTGGTATTGATTTGGGAAGAGGGTCCCACACTTTTGACCACTTACCTGATATCATAATAGTGGCACTTAAATGCACTCTAAAACATGCAAGATCCAGTTTCTAACTTCCAAATTCTGAATTATGAGAAGATCTGAATTAGGGCTCGGTTTTACTCAGAACCCCAAATTGATTTTGAACTGGGACTCGGTTTGACTCGAAATCCCAAAGTTTGGCTTTGATCGGTTTTCTCAAAAACTTAACTGCTCATATCTACTAGAGGCTGACTATTAAGAAGATATAAAGATCAAATATCAAGTAGCAAATAGCCTTAAAAGACCCTAAAAGGGAGAAGAATAGTAGGAGAGAGGCAGGTATAAAAACATGGAAGGAATGCAATGAGAGATTGGTGGTGAACTACAAGTTGACATTGCAATGGAGGGCAATAAAGATAAGTGTGTCTAGAGGACATGAGTGATTGACAGTGTCAATAGTGATGGAGAGATCAAAAAGTATCATAAGGAAGAAATAGCTATTTGACTTAGCTTTAGAGTAAGTCAATGGTCACTTTACTGATGGCAGTTTTGGTGGAGATAAAGGGATGAAAACCAGGCTGAACAAGGTCAAAAAAAGTTAAAGTGGGTCAGTCGGTTGAAGATATATCTTTTGAGAACTTTGGACGCAAAGGGAACAGAGAAATGGGGATGTAGTTGCAAAGAGAGAGCAAAGGTCAACAAATGGTTTGTTGACAAAAGGAGAGGTAAAAGCAAGTTTAAGGTGTATGGGAAGGATCTCAGTTACAGGAGGGAAGGAACTGAGGGTAGTTGGGTGAGTAGAGGAGAAGATGAGTGGGAATAGGAGGATTTGAGGGGAGAAATCTTTGTGGTAGTTTCAATTTTGTTTTTTAAGTAAATGGCAAAGTCATGATGAATGGGTGAGTTGTGAGGGAGGATAGAGAAGTAAATTGACAGTGGAAAAGAGGAGGCAGGCATTGTTGGAGATAAGAGATTTGAAATAAGTTTGTTTAGTGAGAGATAGAGTGTGATGCAGTAGGAATAAAGGATTAATTTAAAGTGGATGTAGTCAGTTTTAGAGTGTAATTTTTCCACTGGTGATTTGCAAATTGGGAGCACTATTGTAACTAATGAATTTGTGATTAGTGTAAGGGTTGGGGTTTGGCTTACTGGAGACAAAAGTTGGTAACTGGTTGCTCCATCATAGCAGCAGGAGGAGAACTGAAAATAAATGTAAGCAAGGAGTCATTTTTCAGGGGGTATCAAGATGATAGGGTTGAGGCTGTTAAGGTGCTGTGTTCACGTGACTTCGGCTGGGGTGGGGGTGCACGAGATAGGAAGCAGTGTCAAACTGGGGCATGAAAGGCCCACCATGGGAATGCAGTGGTAGGTGCCCATGTTTAAGGGAAGTGGTCAGCAGAGAGGGGAGTGGTCAGCCACCATAGAGGCTTGGCTAACCATTAGAGAATGCATAGTCTGGGCCCCTTTATAAATAGTTAATACTGCATGATATTGTACTAGATGCAATGTAGGGAATACAAAATAGTCCTGGGAAGGCAGTATTATGTAACATATGTATAATAACTAATCACATGATGGTGATCGTATCTATATATACCACATTCTTGCACTATACATGTGATAAGGAACCTGGTACTGACCGGCCAGTGTCTAAACTAAAAAAAAAAAACATTAGATCTAGTAAAGGTGAAATACATGCCATTGTAAAAAATACTTAAACTACCTAAGCTCTTACCACTGGGATGAATTAATTATAGAATAGTGAATGAACACAGAGATAAAATGCCTTTCCAATCACTGGAAGGAACTATATTCATTTTCCTAAAGCCCACAGCCAAAAAGGGAACAGGGCATGTCATGACTACCCACTGTATTTGGCAGGAGGGTAAATCTTGGTGTAGTTTCTATAGAAAAGAACTAAGCATCCATGTTCATTTGTGGTCCTGATCCACCAGGTAACTGACCCTCTAACAGAGCAACAAGGTAAATTTTGAAGGCACTCTCCGGAACCTGACACCTAAAAAAAATGGGTGGGTCCTCAGGGACCACGAATATCCCCTGTATCCCTGTGGGCTAGTCAGATCCTGATAAGTTCTAATTTGAATGAATTTAATATCAGATAGGGTAAAGACTGAATAAAAGAAGTTAGAAGCTGGAGTTATCACAAAGGTGGAAGGAGACCAGGTCAATAGAGTGGCAGCCACAATCAGTGGGAGGTCACATCCATTGAAAGAGAATTTTAGAGACAATAGTATTGTTGTAGGTGGCACAGGGAAAGTTGTAATTTTAGAGAATAATTATGGCTAGGTTTGCAGATGGGGGAGAGCCAAGCAAAAAATAGTCTAGGAATTGGAAGGCAGTATGGATAGATTCATGTGATGCAGATGCAATAAACCTCAAATGAGATGAAGGAGTAAGAGATTTCTCGGGGGGATTGTAGATGTAGCCAATAGGATATGTATTTGAAGCATTTTTGGAGCGGACATCAGAATACATGATATAATGAATAGAAATATTGGTTTATGCAGTTACACAGTATGCACAATGTTTCCTACAGTTTGGGAATTTCTTGCTAAAAAGTAGATGGTGTTACTAACCTAAAAATTAATTATTTTATATATATAAGTGATAGACATACATATCTTTTAATTTTATTTATTGATTCGATTATTCTGCTGCATCTCAAAAGTGCATACCAAATCTTACTCTTGGATATAACATTTCATGACAAAGAAACCTCCACGCTTCAATAGTGCCAAGCTTAATTCCTTTATCTTCATTGTAATTTATACTTCATTTTACTTTTGTGTTGTTCCAGTTGATCTCATGTCTGTGTAAATGCAGAGTACTCAAGAACTTCCCCTACTTCCAAGTAGCTGAACGGTCGATAGTCAACCAACCCAAAAAAACTACTAAGATTCAGGTACATATGATCTTCTTATCACTGGAGTGCTGCCTGATTGGACTCTCTATATGTATGTATATAATATATATATATATATATATATACAGCGCCGACATGGCATGGAGAGACAGTTAACAGTTGTTTATGTTTTTTCCTCAGCCGCAACCCGGAGTGTCAGACGGCGTCAGGTTGCTTAGCAACCGCGTGACGTGGGTAGTCCAGGCCGCAGAGTGACGTCATCGACAGGCGTCCCGACGTGCACCAGGACCACGCTGACCTCCGGGATGGCGCGCTTCTGCACGGAGGTGGGGATATAAGGTAATATGTCTTTTTCTTTCTTTTTCATACTATTTTTGTATTTGACAGCCTGAGGACAGGACCCTGCGCGGTCCAGAAACGTTGCTGACTGTGATACACATGATGTTCTAACTTCGAATACAAAGTTTCCTGCAGTGCCGGGCATGGTGTGTTTATTTCACACACACCTCACAGGATTGCTATATATATATATATATATATATATATATATTAGAGATATGCCAGCTTGGTTTTCTGAAAACCAAGCCCGCCCAAACTGAGCCGAGTGAATCTGATCCAAGTGAATCCGAGTACCGGCTTGGGATTTCCCACCAGGCTCAGATTCCAGAACGGGGCAAAGCATCATAATCCCAACATCAGATTCTTGTGGGCTTTGCATTCGATATACGTCCCTCCCATGGTTTATCGGGCTGCATTCACACAGGATAGCAAGAGAGCTGTGTGTTGATTGTCTCTGTTGCAGTGCTGAGTCGTACCTGGTTATAATAGCTGTCCACAAAAGTCCCTTTAAGCTCTAGTGACTGTTAATATTGGCCAAGCTAGATACAAGAAGATAGGCAGCTAGCAAAGCATTGTTTATTATTTTGCAGGAAGGAGGATCTATTGTCTAAGGGGTCAATCCTATTAGCTGCGATGATCTTGCTGGTGTGAGTCATGGTGGTAATGGCCGCACTTTATGGCAGCCCATATTAGCTGAATTTTGCTTGCAGCCCCATAGGGCACTGAGCAAAATACATCGAATTCGGGCTCAGAGTGGGCCGTAAAGGGTGCGAGGTGCAGGTCCATTACTGGCGTTTTAACGCCGTTGCAATGGAAACTCGCATCCTTTGCACATAATAGGATTGACCCAAAGGTGTGTTACACTGGTGCAACCCAGAGCTCCATATAGGGCAGCATTAACCCTTGGTGCACTGCACACTGGTGTTTTTTGTCACTGCCTAGCTCTACGTGACTGCGTTCACATTGTCCTTTGTGAAAAAGTTTTTTTTTAAATAATTTTTGTACAACTTGTGTGTCCTGTAACCCACTGCATTCACATAAATATAAGTGCAGTGACTCAGCAGCGTGAGTTGTCATTTGTGCTAAAAAAAATTTTTTTTTTTTATAACTGCTTTGTGCTGTAGGGCAGCTACAGCACACAGCAGTTATAAAAAAAAAATTAACAGTTTCTGGCATGGCACATGCACTGTGTAACTCAACACAGTGTGACTCAGCACAGAGTGAGTTGTGATTTGTGCAAAAAGTAAAAAAATATTTTTTTTTGTACAATTTGTGTATGCTGTACCCAAATGCATTCACATAAATATAAGCGCTGTGACTCCACAGTGTGAGTTTTATTTGCACAAAAAGTTTTTTTTTTGTTGTACAACTTGTGTGTGCTGTACCCCCACTGCATTCACATAAAAATATAAGCTCTGTGACTCCACAGTGTTAGTTGCCATTTGCACAAAATAAAAATATATATATTTTTTGTACAACTGCTGTGTGCTGTAGGTGTCCCGCACACTGTGTGACTCATCACAAAAAGTTAAAATAAATAATTTTTCTTGTACAACTTGTGTGTGCTGTCCCCCACTGCGTTCACACAAATATAAGCGCAGTCAGAATCCTGGCACCGGCATCCCGATGGTAAGGAGTGGGGTTAGGGGTTAGGGTTAAGGACTAGAGGGAGGGTTAGGGAGAGGCACTAGGGGAGGAGGCTAGGTTTAGACACTGGGGTGGAGGTTAGGCTTAAGCTGTGGGGAGGGAGGGTTAGGGGTAGGGCTAGGATACTTACTGACAAGATGCTTGTATTTAACAATCTTTTTGACTTGTATGATTTGCTTTTTTATAGTTATTACATAACTTAATGCTCTCCTCTCCTCCCTCATGTATTTGCTTTGGAATAAAAAAAATTCAATTAAATTACCTTATCAATCAATCCTTTCTTCCTATCCCTGCCTTCCACTACATACATACCCTCCTTGGGCCTCTGATCTAGTTCTTGAGTAATTAAAATATCTTTGTTTTCTAATATGGGGTCATATTGTTTATTAAACTGTCATCTGTCTGCCACTGCAGTGCCACTCTGTTTCTTAGATGTGCCATGTTGGATATTGAACTGGCATGTGTTTGTGCCACCCACTGCTATTGCTTAGCTTAGTCACCCAGCTAGCTTGGTAAGCTTAGTCAGCCAGCTAGCTTGGTAAGCTTAGTCATCCAGCTAACTTGATGCAACCTTTTGGCCTAAACTTGATGAAAATAATATTGTAAGCTGTGAGATGGAAACTAGTGGAAATTAATGTTATGGAGATTAATAATAGTGTAGGAACAAAAACAAGCCCAAATTATATGATTTTAGCTGTTTAATTTTTTTTTTTAATAAATACAGATTCAACATGAAAACCAAACACTTGAGGGCGGTTTTAGAAAACCAAAACCTGAAGACGAATTAGGACCAAAACCAAAACACGGGTGTCAGCGGACATCTCTAAAATGATATTTCCCTGAAGAAGTCCCCAGGTAACACAGAAGGACTAAACGTGTTGGGTTGAACCTCCTGTGGACAACTTGGAACTACTTGACAGAAAAGCTGATTGTTATTTTTTACATTGTACGAGTCTTTGTTGTTTCTGTAATAAAGTGTGTGTTTGTTTAAATGTACCACATGATTGGAGGCTCTTTTCTTATATTTTTAATTCTGTACGAGCATCCACCTACTGATGAGAACAGCCACAAATATTATTACCCCATACCTGACCGTAAATGAATAGAGTTTTATTGGCTTGCAAATAGGTGCTGGGAACCTTCATCAAGCATGAGTGGAGTGACAAAATCTATTTAGCTGAATTTTACCAAATAATTTTTTCCTTGCATGAGAGCACATGCACGTGTATATCAGTTTTACACTATATTTTCTGTCATTTTTATGTTTATCTTACCATGTATTAACAGATAAATACCCTAAGACCATTAATAGGGATGCCTTGGAACCCCTAGACCACATTGGAACATTTTTTAATCACTATAGGTCTTTTAAAACAACTATTTGACATTTGCACTGAAGGGGATGTTTTTTTCACCCCTTTTTTCACTATATATATATATATTCAGCAATGCCGGCACTCCACTCAAAAAAGACACACTTTAACCCGGGTGCTCTCTCACGTGTCCAAATACATATAACAACGTAAGGCGGCACTCGGATTTGTCAGCAAAAAATTAGTCAACAACATACTGTGTGAAGAGTCCAACATTTCAGTCCTCCAGGACTTTTATCAAGAACACACCCAACACATATACAAAACATACCTTTATAAAACATGTCCCCTCGTTGGTACCACCCTCCTCATGCACACACGGCATCCTCACTGAAGTCATCATCGCGGGACAGGAAAGCCGCTGCATAAGTAGTCACGGCGTGTGTTGTTGACTCTTTTTTTGCTGACAAATCCCACGAGTGCCGCCTTACGTTGGTATATATATATATATATATATATATTTTATATTGTATCTGTACTGAAATGCTGAACACAGTTTTATTTTAATATATATATATATATATATATATATATATATACAGTCAGGTGCATAAATATTGGGACATTGACAGAATTTGCATATTTTGGCCTCTATTCACCACCACAATGGCTTTGAAATGAAACAAACAAGATGTGCTTTAACTGCAGACTTTCAGATTTCTTTTGAGTTGATAGTCCCATTACTTTTGGCCCCTTAAAAAGTTTAAGGCGCATATAGAAACCGTTGTAATTCCTTCACCGTTCACCTGATTTGGATGTAATTACCCTCAAATTAAATCTGAAAGTCTGCAGTTAAAGCACATCTTGTTTGTGTCATTTCAAAGCCATTGTGGTGGTGAATAGAGGCCAAAATATGAACATTCTGTAAATGTCACAATATTTATGCACCTGACTGTATATATATAAATATATATATTAAAATAAAACTGTGCTCAGCATTTCAGTACAGATCCAATATAAAATATTAAGATCATGCAATTATGTTTTTTGGGTTTGTGTAACATTTTAATGTGGATTTTCAAATTTCAATTTGACCTTTACAGAATAAAGAAAAATCGGGGAAAACTCTTTGCTTTGTTAAAGTGCTAGATTGTAAGGCTGTAGCTTGTTACATGTAACTCTCCTGAGTGTAATTGCACTAAGATCATTTCGTTTCCATTTGGAAAGTGAGTGGCAATTACTAGGATACAATGTATCATGCATTTGCTCACAGGATATAAAATGTATATACTAATTCGCAATAAAATGTAACAGCTGTCAGTGTATTTTCTGCTCTGTTACTTCAATAAATTGGAAGTCTGACGAGAAAATGGGAATATTGCATTTTTACACACTATATAATGCCTCTACATTTTACAAATAAATATATTTTCCGGGACAAAATGGTGGTTTGTTATTACTGAGAATGGATAAACATCCGTATATAACCAGAAGGAATAACACAAACTAAATTCAGGAACACAGTATTTTCCACTTTTATTACAAATTATTCTGAGTAAACAAATGCACTTAACCTACTTTTTTCTGTTATGCCAGTCACTGTATTTAAAGTGTATTGGTATGCTGTCCTTCTCCCCATCAGTTTCTGTACGGCAATGTGTGTGTATGCATTGCTTTTTGTTAAACACTCTCTGTGTTGGTATATGTATATATTTTTTTAAAATGATGATGTCTTATTAAGATCATACAAAAAATATTGGCACACTATTTCTACTGGAGGTCAGATTTTGTCACAGATAATTAGCCTATTACACACTGTGAAATCAACCTGCATTGGCTATTTGGCTTCATGCTTTGCTTTACTTCAGTATTTCCCTGAAGATTAACACGATGAAGAGCTAGTTACAAGCTGTAAAGTCTGTCTTTTTTGTATTGATAATTATCATCCTGCATAATTATTAATATTAGGAACAGGAACAGGAACAGGAAACAGCCACATAAAATAGCAGTGATTTCTACTTCTCTGACAGGATACTAGTGTGGCTAATAACATGCGCCTGTGCCAATAGCACAGAAGATAGAAGCATTCCTTGTTAAGGATCATTTATTAACTGAGATCATCTTATAGTTCGCCTTGGGGTAATGACTAATGTCAATGGCAAATTTCACAGTTGTCTAGAGAAATGAATTAAATTTGTAATAAAAAGCCCTTCGGCTTGTTGTACATGTTCATTTATTGGAGTAGTTGAACTAGGAGAACTGTAAAGCAACCAAGAACATCATCTTAATTTTCCTTACATATAATGGTGGCCTTTAGCACTATTCTGCAGAAAGTTACCTACTATGAACCAGTAAATTGAATGAGAAGTCCTTTTAATGCAAATGAAACTAGGTAACTCTATTAAATTAAGACCTTTAACGTTCACTTAAAACATAAGGCATCAGTTTTATCTGTTTAGGCCAGCAGGACCTATTCTGTTACCTGACTAATGTGAGCCAGCAGAATGTGATGCTACATAAGAGTCCCATTTTTAACTCTTTTTACCTATAAGCTCCTATGATCCAAGAATTGTTTCTTTAGTATGCACTCTTTATTTACTAATTTGTTACTTAAATAGGTGTTCTTTTCAGTATTGGATAAGGCTTTATAAACTTAGCATTAACCTTTACTAATGACCATGATGTAATACAAACATTTGTAGTTTACCTTATGCTGTATAGGTTATTTAAGCAGTCAGCTATAAGATTAAACTTCAGACAAGTAATAAATACACTGGCTTTTAGGGGGCGATTTATCAAAGCTTGGAGAGAGATAAGGTGGAAAGATATAAAGTACCAACCAATCAGCTCTTAACTATCATTTTTCAAACACAGCCTGTAAAATGACAGTTGGGAGCTGGTTGGTTGGTAGTTTATCTCTATCCATTTTATCTCTCCCCATGCTTTGATCTGTCTACCTAAACTAATTAGTCTTTAGTTAATACTTTTTGACAAAATGATACTGGACAAGTACCGAAGTTGTATTTTTGACAAATCAATTTGCCTATTTTGTTACAATTGATTTAAAATAAATTAATCAAAAGTTAGGAAAAATATTTGTTTAATTTGTTGCTTGGTTGGACTTTTTTTTAAGGCAAAATTGGTTCTTCAAAATTACATTTACAAAGGCAAGTTTGTCTGAATGTTCTAAAACATTTTTTTACTGTGGGATTTGTATAAAATGATTTTATGACCAGGGAAATTACAGTTTAAAAAAATCCAAAATTACCTGCAATGTTTCAATGATCTCAGCATTCACAGCTCTATCACTATATACCAAACCAAAATGATTATTAAAGAGGTGGTCCAAATTCCGTAGAGAGAAATTTGAGATATATTATTGAGAGGTAATAATGATGATGAAGAATATTGAGAAGAAAATAGTGTTCCTTGTGAAGACTGCTGGAAAGGGAATACTGTATTTGCAGATGAAAAATTTACTAAAGTGAGTTTTTGAAGTGAGTTTTAAAAGTGATGTTGCCCATAGCAACCAATCAGATTCTAGCTATTATCTTCTAGGTGGTGCTAGCTAAATGTTAAGTAGAATCTGAATTTACCCCTTAATATTGTTAAGAAATTAGAAAAAGAGAATGTTAAATTGTGGATGAACTCTAAATGGAAAAAAGCCATTGTTTGCCTTATCACTATTTTACCACTGTATAATAATATAGTATTTTAGACCTGCCATTTGCAGAGTCACTAGCTATTGTGCAGGTTTTCTTTTCTACCTCTTCCCCCGCCATCCATTTTCTCTCCCCCCATTCTCCCATATTCTTCCCCCTATTTTTCCCATCACACCCATTCTTCACTCTATTCTTCCTGTCTCCCACATTCTTATTTATTATTTTATTACCAGTTATTTATATAGCGCACACATATTCCAGGGCGCTTTACAGAGAATATTTGTCCATTCACATCAGTCCCTGCCCCAGTGGAGCTTACAATCTATATTCCCTATCACATGCTCACACACATGGCCAATTAACCTACCAGTATATTTTTGGAGTGTGGGAGGAAACCGGAGTACCCGGAGGAAACCCACGCAAGCACAGGGAGAATATACAAGCTCCACACAGTTAGGGCAGTAGTGGGAATCAAACCCATGACCTTAGTGCTGTGAGGCAGTAATGCCAACCATTACACCGTCTGTGCTCTTGCTCCTTTACCTTCCATTATCCCCTATTCTAATCTCTATAACTTCCATTTCCCCCTATTCTTCCACCTATTCCTCCCGTCTCTCATTATTCCTCTCACTATTCCTCCTGTCTCACCTATTCCTTCTGTCTAACCCTATTCTTCCCCTTATTCCTCCCCCTCCTCCCTTTCTACTACTGTTTCTGTGGTTTTCCCATCACATTATAATCTTCCTTCTTTCTACCCTCTGTCCTTTATCTGCCTCCTCTCTCCATTTATCACTGTGGCTGCTGAAAGTAGTGATCGTGCACTAGGTAGCTAGCTGTGGTGGCTGGATTTGCTGTCCCTAACCCACCCTTCTCTGTACCCACCCTTCTCTGTACCCACCCTTCTCTGTACCCAACCTTTCTATGTATGTTCTCCTTTTCCCCCATCTTTCTGTTTCTCTCTCCTCATTGTCTATCCCATATCTAGCTCTCCCTATTCACCCCCTTTCCCTATCTCTCACTCTCTTTCTCTCTTTCCTCTTTCTCCCACTAGATCGACCTCCCTCCCTCCCGGCCAGACTGAGTGACATGGCTGCTGGAGGTGGTGCAAGCTTGTCTGGGCAGGGGCAGGCTGAGGGAGGTTGGATGGACACAACCAGATTCAGTGACAGTAGTGAGCAGAGGCGAGGAGAAAGATACGTGGGATGAGCCCACTATACTTACGCATAGAGTGACTTGTGTGTGGGTGGGGGAGGTCAGGGAGATGTGTGGACTGGTTAAATTATACATTTAAAGAGAGATGGACTGGAATGCCTCACTAATGTACAGTATATGAGTGTTTTTGAGCTTTTTGACCTATAAGAGTTACCATTAGAACACTGTTCTAATGATATGGAACAGCTGTCTGTGATAACATCCAACAACACATTATGCATGGCTCATATATGAAATTATCAATAAGGAGAAGGACTGATGAAATGAAATAGGATCTGACCAATTTCCCTGGAAAATCTGGTCTCCCCCCTGGCATTCTTTGCTCTCATGTTTTTGGATATAACATGAAAAGGGAATTAACATCTGACATTATTAACACATACTGTAACATATTTGTGGTATCAGAAAATGGAGGCTTTAGTTACAAAGCAGCAGCTTGCTGCATCCCGGTGAGTAGAAGGTGAAAATGTAAAGCGGCACTCGCAGTCAGTGTAAAGCATGCCGGACTTTACACTGACCTGCAAGTGTCATTTTAAATTTTCACCTTCTATTCCCCGGAAAACTGCGGCTTACAAATGCCACCACTTTGTAAATAAAGTTCATAGGACTAAATGATCTATGCCGCTTTAAAAAAGGTTTCAGATGCTGGATTAAAGGGGCAATGATATTCAATACAAAATACGCATAGTGTTGTATTGAATATAACTGCATCTTTAAACCCGGAGACTGGAGCCACTACGTACATAGCAGCTTTGGAAAGTACTGCATAGTAAATTTAGCCCAAGCCTTGCATTGTGAGGGGCATATTCTAAAAACCTTGTGCAAAGTAGAGCAAAACACTTAGGACCTGATTCAGACTTGGGAATAGAGGCCCTGATTCAGAGCGCTCGCCCTGAATCAGGGCCGGTCATTTTTTTTTTTTTAGAACGTCCTCCTGGCCACTCGCATAGCTGTGGGTGACCACCCACAGCTATAGCGAGCGGCCAGGAAGATGGTCGCGATGATCAAGACCATTGCGACCATTTGGCTTGTGATGAGACCCTTGTGGTAGGGTCTCGTTGCCGCAAGCCCCAGAGAGATTTCGGTTCTAACAAAGCCGAAATCTCTCCCACTGACCTCACTCATGATGTCAGTGGGGCCACCCCCAAACGGAGATGTTTACATGGAAACGCCTCCGTTTGGGCAGCCACTCCCACAGCCCGCCCACCAAAAGGGGCATGCTGTCACTCAACATCGACAGTACGCCCCCTTTGGTACGAAACACAGAGCGATGTGCGCATGCGCTCTGGCCACCATCAACCCGGTTGCGATCACACAGCACTCGTGAACGGGTCTGAATCAGGCCCAGAGAGAGATATCTCTCTCAACTGATCATCTTGGTGAAACCATGCTGCACTGCAGGTGGGGCAGATTTAAAATGTGTGGAGAGATTTAAATTTGGGAGGAGTATTTCCAAACTGACATCTAAATTGTAGAGTAAAAATAAAGCTGTGCAGTATTTGTCGGCTACATGCAAAAGTAGCCAGTATTTACCCCACATGTAAAAAAATTTATGTATTTACCAGAGCCGTAGCTAGACATTTTGGTGCCCTGTGCCAGAAAGAGCATTGGCGACCCCCCTAATTTTTCAAAGGGACATGATGCACCCAAAAAAGGGGAATTGCCTCATGGGGAAGGGCCAGGGAAGAGATAGGAGAGTCCAGGAGATGCTGGGGATGAAATAAGAGGAAGTTATAAGTGAGAATGATAATAAACAGAAATTTGACAAGCCCAAACAGCACCCCCTGACCTGTGGTACCCTGTGCGATGGCACCGGCCGCACTACCCTAGCTACGGCCCTGGTATTTACACCACTTGAATTGCAATATGGTTTGTTCAGGTTCACAGTTGCAGCTCCGGGTGACAATGGAGCCAGGTGCCCCCTTCAGGGCTGGCGCCCAGTGGCAAATGACTCCATTGTCTCCGGGAGTTCTGCCACTGGACTGAGCTAACCCCGCAATGCCCACTTTGCATATGTGAGCAATGCTCAGCTGCGCTGGTGAATCCAATCTCTCCACCATCTATGTACTATCGGTCATAACATCGACTCCTCAACTAGCCTCCCTTGTAACTTTCTCAAAGTATACCCACTGTGGCTGCGACGTGCGAAAAAGAATGCAGCCGCATGCTGACACACGCCCATGACACGCCCTTAACATGCCCATGACACTCCCATGACACCTCCTCTTTTTGCTATCACATTAGATCACTTCCCAGACTTCATCCTAAAATGCCTACAGCAATGTCGCACACCAATGAGTAGGCCATCCTATACATTGGCTCGCATGTGTGCAGTAAGGGTTTACTAGACTAGCAAAACAACACTCAACTGTACAAACGTCGGCACTGAGGGCACATCTGAATCAGACCCTTTGTCAAAATCTCTGGCTAATCAAATCTCTTCATTAACTACCTACAGAAATGGCATGTAATTTTGTTGATGTTAAAATTATTACAGTAGTTTTAAACGTAAACATATCTACAACTGCTGGAATGGGTTAAATATAAAATAATACTGATCAGAAAAATATAGTGTATTCACTAATAAAAATATTTTTTTGTTTTTGTTTTGCAGATCTTAATGAACAGACATGGAATGTTAGTAAGTGTAATCAGTTAATGTATTCAGCATAGTATCTTTAAAAGAACTATAGCTGGCAGCTATAACTCTTTATATTATATAATCATGGATGATGTCATGACAATAATCTGACAAAGAGAATTCAGTTGTGGGTAGTTCACAGAAGCTATTCATTGATTCTCAGTTACTTCCCAGAGAATCTCAGTCCCCAACATAACTCAGCTCAGTGGTCTTTTGATTCTTTTACAATTGGAATAAATGTTGGTGTTTGCAATGAATAAGGAAAGGAGGGGCTTTTGGAGAGTGACCCCTGCGTGAATCTCTGAGAAAAAGACTAGTGATTTTCTGTGTGATAAACTACTTGGTTATTTATCAAAGTTTCCCAATTTCATCCCTTTCATTGAAACATCTTTATTCTTCACCATGTCTAACACATTAGCTAGCAGTGACAGTGCACAGAACACAGTGTTTCTAGCAAATACAGAAATTTAAATTCATATCATATACATACAGTATGTTATAATTCACAGGAAGAGCTCAAAATGTTTTGTGACATACAGTACTGCGTAACTAAGGTGAACTTTTTAATTGAATTAGTGGGGTTACCAGAGAGAGGTGATCACAATACAAGGGGGTAACAGAGACAGGTGATCACAATACAAGGGGTAACAGAGACAGGTGATCACAATACAAGGGGCAGAAGAGAGAGAGGTTATAATACAAAGGGTAACAGAGAGAGGTGATTGAAATAAAAGCTAACACTTCCTATTTTAAGACAAATTCTTCAAAAGCATTATTATAGTTTTTAGAATCAGTAACAACAAAAGTAGTGTAAATGTTACATTTTGAAGACTAACTTATTTTGAATTTAAAGGGACAGTACAGATAAATAGGATCGGCATTCTTTTAACCCCTAATTCAAGCTCTTAGCTCACCAGTCTAACATTTTTTCATCATAGACAAGTTTAGTGAGAAAAGTACATTGATATTCCCTTGCCCTTAATAAGCCACTAAAATCCTGCAACCATGTCATGCCTCTAAGACTTGTTTATCCGAGCTCTTCTCTAGCTGCATACACACGTAAAGATATTCTGTCCAACCATCCAACTAGTTGATTGGTTGGAATGAAAATCTGGGAGTAACTGATGATCAGCAATTTGCTCCAAAATGCCAGAAAACAGATGAAAATGGTTGTTCAGACAAGTTTGTTAAAGGTTTGATTTACACAATTTGTTCAAACAACAGTGTTTGTCCATTTTCCGGCGTTTGGGAGTAAATTGCTGATTGTCATTTGCTTTCATACCTTACTAGATTTTCATTCCAACCAATCAACTAGTTGGATGGTTCGACAGAAAATCTTTACGTGTGTATGCACCTTAAGCCTTATTTATTTATCTAAGCAAAAGTACTGCTCATATATGTTATATATAGCTCATTACTGTCAGCTGCCCATGTACATGCCCTAATAATCCCCATTTTTATTAAGTACCTGACTGTGGGCCTGATTCTGAGATGGACACAATGGCGATTATGCATGCAATCGAGCAATGTTTTGCCATCACGCATGTGTATAAGCCACACTGCATATGTGCAGCGATCGCAATGTGATCACGGATGAACATAGGAATCCATCACAGAGTGAGTGAGTTGTCAGCATTTGGGGGTGGTGATGGGGCGGTGGTCTAAGAAACGCAGGTGTGGCTATCCGTTTAAACGTTGTTATATGGGCGTGCATAAATTAGCCACTGCGAGTGCATACGTAGCTCGGTATGTCTGAAAAGCTCCTAAGGCTGCGGCAGTTTAGACCTGCCGCAAGGCCAAAATGGCCACCGATGTTGCGGCAATGTTACCAATATTTACGCAAGTATGCATCATCGCATGCAGGTAAGAGAGCAGCAGTGGGCGTCTTTATGCTCAGGTGATCTTGCAGACATTAGGATATTTTCGCTGCTACGATGCATGCGAAATTACAGCTCTGAGTTCAGTATGGATCACATATAACTGAAATGACTCAATTCAAACTGCGTTATTACTTTTCAAGAATATGTTCTTCTATTTTACTGCTCATTGTGAACTTCTGGCTGTGAAACTTAATTTGGAAGAGTGGATGCATAGAAGTAGCTCTGTATCTGCTTACCAGTGACTCTGCATCTAGTCACTACTACAGATCACAGTAATCTCCAATACCTACAGTAACCTCTAATACCTACAATACCTACAGTAACCTCTAATACCTACAATACCTACAGTAACCTCTAATACCTACAATACCTACAGTAACCTCTAATACCTACAATACCTACAATGCCTTCAGTACATCAGGTACTGGGACTGATTGTGAGTTGGGAGCAAAGCAAAAAAAAACAATTTTTCATCATGCCAAAGCCATGTTGCAGTCCAGGTGGAGCAGATATAAAGTAGATTTGAGAGGTGCATGTCCAAATGGAAATCTATATAAAGTCTAAACTGTGCTGCAAGTAGAATTACCGAATCATGAAATAAATCTTCATGAATTGCCTCTACACACTAGACTGATTTTTTGTAATAAAATTGGGAATAAACTTTATTTTTTCTGCTCATGTTTTCCAGAGTTCAATGCTCAAGCCAAAGTGTTTAATATAATTCTGATTTTTTTTTATTCCTTTGGTCTACATAATAGGATGATTGTTCAATTGTTTACCTGAATTGAGTACTATTTTGGAATCACATTGGGCTTTCGAGTTGAACTGAGGGCCTGATTCAGACCCGCTCACTATCTGCGTACGCTCGCTGGATGAATATGCAAATTTGATAAAGTGACGCCACAGGAGGCGAACGCTCGCCAAGGCATAAGCATGCCCACCATGACTTAACTAGCAGCCAATCGCACAGGCAGAGCCACCCACCAGCACACGTCATCTCCAGGAAGTGTATTAAAACTTTGGTACATCGAGCACCATCGGATGCTAACGCAGTGCTTGCGGTTGCTTTACCCTACCACAAGCATTGCGAGGAAATCAGTGATAAAAAAGGCAAGTGACGTGTTCTATGACGCTGCCTGCATGCCTCTAAAATGGCGTTGAAACACTCAGGCAAGCCTGCGTTTGCATCTCCAAGCCCCCCATTATTAGTGTCCTGCCCCTGTTACCACCCACAAACGGCCTCTCCTGTCACTTATTCCCCTGGGCTGCCTTTGCTGGGAGAGAGAGAGGGTTGCGATCGCAGTGTGTAGTTCACGCACGCGCAGACTGAAGCATGCGCATGCACGTACGCAGAACATCGGGCTGCTTGCGAATGCACAGTGCGAGTGAGCGGCTCTGAATCAGGCCCACAGGGCCTGATTCAGACTCAGTCGCAAGTGATGAATGTGTCCCAACAGTCATTTATAAATATAGTATTTGCGGTATTGCAAAAATATCTCTTATTCCCTATAAACATACATAATCATAAAAGAACATACACACACCTCCCAACATGCTTTCTAACAACCATCTTGAATTCTTTCTTTCTCTCTCTCTCTGTAATTTTATCTGTAGATCTTATATTGTATTTGACTAATATTGTGAAGTTTGTATAGTGTGATATATTATACTGTATGTGGACATTAATTTGATTATATAAATACACTTTTACTTTAGTACATCTGGTGTGCAAATCTTATTGAAATTAAATTATTTTAATGACTTAAAGATTCCTTGGTAAAACTTTGCAAGTTAAGCTATTATTTATAACCTTTTGAGTAAATGATAAAAATAGAATATTTGCTTCAGACATATGAGATTAAAACAAGCAACTGCAGTACAAACAGGCAGACAAACAAAAAAAGGAAAGGAACCCCCCCTCTAACAGCATCCATGAACAGTTGTATCTGGGAGTAGCTCCACGCAGGTAATATCCAGGAGAGAACCCTGTTACAATGCTGTAAAAAGCAGTCTAGTACCTGAAGATCTCATTTCAACTAGAGGTAAATACCTTCCCAATACGGATCAACCAGCAGGCAAAATTAAATAAATCAAGCAAGTACTGTTATACTAAGTAGTGAGCAAAGGCACTATATTTCAAAAGAATAAGCAAAGAAAAAAATAGAATAATTATAGAATAAAAATAATAATAGATAAAATAAAATAGTTAAATAACTCTACAAGTTTACATCATAAGAAGGAAATACTAAATATTGTCTTTCCTTTCCATGTTTATTCACATATCCACAAGGTCGAAAGGGTTGAACAACCAGAACATAATCCCATTGAGAGATACCTTCACAAAAAAGTTTCCAATATTGAACTATTTTATTGTATTTTATCTATTATTCTTTTTGTATATCTTTGTTTATTCTTTTGAGATATAGCGCCTTTGATCACCACTTATATAAAGGCATTATGTCTTTCCTATTTTTTGGGGCAGGATCTTGTGTTGATTGGCCTTCTGTTTGAACCTGTTTTTGAAAATAGATATACTGTACTCCTGTATCTTTAATTCAAGCAAGGACTATACCTGTCAAAAAATCAAAGAACTTCAAACACAATGCAGTGGCAAAGCTTAGTTTATTCTCTGGCAACTGGCAACAAGATTCTAGGGCATCAATTTTTATTCTCCAATACTTCAATACATCAAATATGCGAACAAACCCTTCATTTTATCACACATAAATGGAACATCAAAAGTCAAGAAAAATTGCCCAAAAAATGAACATTGTGCGGAACCAATTGAGCCAGCCACAATTCAATGTAAGACCTCCACACACCAATTTATTAAGGTGCTAAAAGATTTAAAAAAGGCTTATGAAGTGTAGTATCCCATAGACAAATATTTGAATGTGTAGAATACATCTGGCACCTTGAAGCCCAAGCATACCTGGTCGCATGGGGCAAAGCACCTCCAATGCATTGTCAAAAGACTGGTAGCCAACTCAACAACACACATCAATGGGGATTTTGTCATTAACTGGAGAATGAGCCAGGAAAGAGAGAGGTTACATCAACCAAACTTGTCCACCATCTTCTTGGAGACAACACCAATTGGGAAAATGACCTGAACCAGCAAAAGAGAAATGACAAAACCGCAAGTTGCAACTCAAACTCAGGCTTCAAATTGTGGGGCATATTGGAAGCTATAATTCTGTCAATTGAAGGAGGAATCCCCTGTCTGGTACCATTAAAGCCAACACCACATGGTAATAAGATGAACTGGCAAAGAGCCTATTATTATTATTATTTATAGGGTGCCACAAGTAGTCCACAGCATGTACAGATGGCAAAACAATAAGACAGTACAGGGTAACACGGTACAGTACAGTACAGTACAGCAAGTAACAATTAGCACTACATATCTCAACACAGCCACTGATGCAAGGGGTGCAATGGAAATATTAAATGTAATCTGAAACCTGTAGCTATTAACAAGGGTTCAGATAATGGGTTATTTGAAGAAACAAAAACAGAGGAGTGGAGTCCAGATGCAGAGAGCCCAAGGAAGATGGTTAGAGTATAGCTGGTGTGCAAGACAAGTTGGTAATGAGAACAAGAGGGAGGAGGGCCCTGGTCATGGAACTTACAAACTAAAGCCCCAATGCAAGTCCCCCCCAAAAAATCCTAGGAGGGGTGCAGATGGGGTTGCTTTGACAGGAGCAGTCCTTCACTGGATGATTGCTCCAGGTAACAAAGTGACACCTAGTACCATTGGCACACTGGTTGTTAATAAAAGCCAGAATTTGCCTTGTGGGTACACACACATCATTTACTACAAATACTCCTTCCCAGCAATTACGCAGTTGGTTGAATGCACCAGTGAGAACAAATTGAAAGGAAGGATAAAGAAACCATTATGTGAACGTCAAAAGCTTATATTATGTAAGTTGTTTTTTTCCTTTGATCGTTAAGATTGTGAATGAAGGTTACCTGTTACCAAAATTGGGGTTGGAAAATATACTTTTATGTGAAAGATACAAGAGGATTCTATTGTGAGTGTTGCACATAAGGGGGATAGCTAATTCGGATTTGCCTGAAGGTAAATGGATTTGAGGTCACAGTGACATTGATTACATTCATATCGTCTCCTTATTTTTTCCAGCTTATTTTTGTATATTGTTGCATTTTTTGGGGGGTAGGGTGATACCCCAGAGGGATATTATTGGAAGCAGCTCATTGTGCGCCCACAGCCACAGTTTTGTCACTTTGTATATCAGTTTATGAGAAGAACCTGGAATAAACTCAGGCACTGGTTGCCCCATCCTGGACAGGCAGTGGGGCATGTGCTAGGCAGACTGTTACAGAAGCCTTTAAAGCCCAATGCACCATTATAGGACCCTGTGCTGATAAGCATGATCATAGAAGAAGCCGTGGCTCCAGAAATGTGCCTGTCATCATAAAAGGTGGACCAAGCCAGAAGCAAAAGCATGCCACATGCGCCTTTTCATTACCATAACTTGAGCCCAACCAGAATGAGAAGACATAGGCACAGACAAGCAGGGAGGGTGCAATAAGGATTCCACTGCCCAAACCATCACACTGGCAGCAGTGGTATCTGGCCAACCAGAGGCTGGATTTTACCCAGTGACTACCAATGATGGGGCCACATTTGCAACGGCTGCTATGGTGCCACTAGTCATAATGGACAAAGCTTGGGCTGCGTCCACGAGAGGGTAAGATTTAAAGAAAAAGTATAGTTAGAAAATATTGAGTAGATAAGTTACTGATAAATTAGGGCCTGAGTCACACTAAATGCTTATGCATCTGCATTATGATCAGTATGAAAATGTGATTCTATGGCAGTATTCTGAACCATAAGCATCTTTGTGTGCAAAATGCTCCAGCAGTTCCATCAGCACTCTAGAGATTCATCTGCATTTACACCTAACCCATGCTAGGTGCAGGAGATATGGCATACTTGCTGCATATACATGGCTCAGAATAAATAGTAACTCTGGCAATACACCCAGGATACACCCAGATGATGGTTCTTTTCCATGCATATGCCCACTTCTTGTACACCAAAAAAAGATTCTAGATCAATCTGAATAAGAATCACCCTTGCATTCATACAAAAAGATGCAAGCCTCATTGCATGTGCAATGTGAAAAGAAAATGCTTGAACTGTCTACATTCAGTACTATGTGCAACTATGAATCAGGCCCTTAAAAAAAAATTGGGACTTCTCTGCAAACATCACAGGAAACAAAGACAGCCAAACAGGAACCATAGTATAAGGCACTAAATGCTTCCCAACAGTACTTCAACCAATAGGCCAAGGCCAGAGCACTAGCATCATCTACTCCAAAAACAATCTACAGTATATTTAAAAGACAAAAAATTTACCCATTGTCAAAATTAATATGTTATATTTAGGAAACATAGTTTTCTAAATATAACATTATAATTGGTATACCCACTTAAAATAAATGTATACAGTTCTAAAACATATTAGTTGAGTGAACTAAGCTTTGGCATAGCAAATACAAGCCTGGGATATACACTGTGCTTCAGTCCCATCAAACAGCTCCTCTTGGCGTGCCAGGTCCCGGGTGACTCGGCCATGCTAAGCATCTTTGTCGCTGAAAATGTGCATCTTATAAATAAAATAACTGGAAGCAACAAACTACTCTGCAACTGATCGTTTTGATGTGTAACATTTGTATAATCTCAGTAAAAATTAGTCTGAATCTGTATACAAAGCGCTATGATGCAGCCGCTGTGACTTTTTCTCACACCAAGTTTTGTTGTACTTTATCCGCTACTGTGTACGTGTTTAAAACTAATTCCTGTGCATCAAAGTCACAGTCCAGTGTCTCTAGTACACTTTCAGTGGTGTTTCACTGTTATGCAAAAAAGTGGCAATATGTATTGAAAAAGACAGTACACTACACCTCTGAGAGTGTATGAGGACACATCTGTAATAGAGAAAGGGAGATGAGTCACAAAAGGGAAAGAACTATTCAGAGAAGAGACATATAATGGGGAAAAGGGCTGGTAATGTGAAACCAGCAAATGTAAATGGCAAGAAAGTCAATAAACAAGGATGGGAGATGAGAGGCAAGGGAGGTAATCTAGTAGCAGAAAAATGACAACCGAGGTAGAAAAGCAATAACAGTTACACACACAGTAGAAAGTAAAAAATGTGGGGATGCACAAACATTTGGCAGACAAGAGAGAAACGGGATAAGAAAGGTTTATGGAAAATACAGTATATGGATAAAATAATCGGTAACAAAATTGTACAAGAGATAAAGGGTAAAGAGGAACAGATCAGGTCAATTGACAAAAAGATGGATAGGGTGAATAAAAAATAAAAAGAACAAAGAAAAAGGGAAAAGGGTGATTGTTAAGAAGGTTGGGCATGAGATGAGAAACAATACTGGTCCTGGAGGACTCCACCTCCTGTAGGCTACAGAAGCCCTGTGAAACCAATATTGCTTCAATAAGTGATGCACAGTAGCTGCTGCTGATAGTAATCCAGCCCCAGTCTCCCAGACCATGGATGGACAGCTACACCACTGGAGCCCAGGTCCAGGCAAGTATGCAACCCAAAATGTTATTTTGGCTACAGGGGGCACATGCCCTGGTGCTACCAAGCACAGCCCACCACTGCTGGACTCTGATCATGTGAAGGAAGCACACACAGATGCGACTGTTAAAAGAGGAGTGCACTACCGAGAAGACTCCAACTTCATGTTTCTCCAAGTAGGTTTAATTCATTGTTCTTAGATGGCCACCAAGATCAATGTTGAGTATGTGTAGGGGCCATCTTGTCTTTACTGTGTAGAAGTGCAGAAAGAACCTGGTTAATACCTGCTATAAAGCTTGCATCCTCCACCACTACCCACAATCAGTATGAAACCCCACTCTGCTCCATCACCAGTATGAATGTAACAGTGACTATGGCTGTAACTGCTATATCTGTCAGTAAACCAACACCACTGGTTAAGTAACTGGGCTACTCATAGTTTGAGTCATCCACTAATGTGTGCATACTTAACTTTGCAGTATCAACACCTGCACACACACACAATTTCCAAAAGCGACCATGCATGATGGGCTTTCCATGACATGGTCACATCTGCTCTGCCCCCAGTCTCCTTTTTTTCTCCCCGGCAGTGGCTGCAGGAAGTGAATCAGCCTGAACTATGAGGACTCATTAAAGCCACTATCTGCCTCTCTCCGCGACTCCCCATGGCTGCCATGATCAGTGATCCTGACACCCATGTCTATAGGAAGAGACTCTACTTGCAGCCTGGGCACACTGCAGCCATGTCTCACCCAGTCTCTCCCCATTCCGCAGACAGTAGTGATGAGTGCTCCTCTGGAATGCCCACCCCCTTGCTGCTGCTTGCTCTTCTTGCAGGATTGTGAAGTCCTGTCAGGAGTGTAAATGTGGAGAGAAATAGTTTAATACAGTTAAATAAAAAAAGACTTTCCCACTTTCCTGTATTAACTGTGTGGGCATGGCATAATTACTCTATTCTGGAAGTTTTCAACATCCTTCTATCCAGCACA
The DNA here is from genome assembly GCA_031769625.1 of Taudactylus pleione. NCBI lineage: Eukaryota > Metazoa > Chordata > Amphibia > Anura > Myobatrachidae > Taudactylus > Taudactylus pleione. The sequence goes on along the minus strand of JAUIMM010000608.1, from coordinate 10,730,363 downwards.
AAATGACGTCTTTCTGCTACTGAGCAAATAATGATTAAAATTAATTAATTTAATGATTAGATGATGTATCCTCATTTTCCTTCTCTATGTATATACATAGCTGTGTATCAAAGCTAATGTTATATGAGATGGTATCCAAATATAGATAGATTGGTGGACAAAAAGGCAGAGCAGACCAACCTCCCTTGGAATTTTGTATATAATATATGTGTTTTTAATCAAAGCAGAAAGGTTCCTACCAAAATAAATTGTATTTCAAAGGCACAAAGAATGGGAAGTCCCATATTAAAATCATACATTGTTAATATAGGCTCCTATCTTATAGAGATCACCTTGCCTTTGGTAGATGGGAATCCACAGTTTGATCAAAGTGTACACTAAGAAACAAATTTTTATTGAAAAAGTGAGTTTATAATATCTTCATTATTGCAGAGTTCAACAGGTGTTTCATTATTATCTTATGGGTATATTTATTTAACAACACAGTTTCAAAGCCACCAATTAGATTTAAAACAGCAATAGCAATGAATGCAAAGCATGCCAAGAATATGTAATATTGAAAACCTGCTGTGTAGTAAATATACCCCTTAGGGGGGAATTAAATTAGCCGCAGTAAATTACTGCACACTAATTGATCCCCCGAGGCTATCCAATTAGCCATAAAGCGCAGCCGCCTGCAGCACTTATTGGGAATAATTAGCCTTTTTTCGGTAAGCCGGTAGCAAAGACACATAGGTCCGTAAACTTATCACAGATTCTAAGTGTATTCGCCCGAAAACTGATATTGTTCCTTGCACAAAAAACGGGCCATAATTGAATTGTCCAAAGCTATAAAATGGGGAAAAGTCCTGTTTTTTTCCCCTCGAGGAATTCAATTGAATCCCCACCATAATGCTCAGAATTCATATGCATTATTTAAATAGATATATACAGTATATATATATATATATATATATATATATATATACTAGATTGTTTAACTACTTAACTAATGCAGTAGGGAGTAATCTGTGTTATGTTATTATATTAGTTTATTTGCACCGAAGCTTTAGTATATTTTTTTTTTCAAATTTATTGGTACATACTAAGAACTATTTCCATACAGTTGTTTATGATTGCATTAATGAATTAATGTCAAGGTGGGAGGTAATTTTATCAGGATTTGCGTGTGCTGGCATGTGTTCTCTATGCTCTAACGTGAACAGAATTTTCCCATTTTATAACTTCCTCTGTTAAATCTTGACATAAGTGCAAATATCATTTGCTAAAGGGAAAGAGTAGAGAACACTTTTCCTGCTGTGCACAGTTGTATCTTTAAGTAATAATATAGTGCCTGTTGGAAAATAAGAGGATAGAGCTCAAAAGAGCAATTAAGACGAATATGTGCTGCAGCTTGCTTTAAATGTGTTGTGCTTACCTATATAGCCAATAAGAACAACAGTTCAAATGCTTATAAAATGTTTCACTATTCAGCGTTCAGATGAAGATTAAAGTCTTACACTATGGCTGTGCTGTATGAGGAACTGACTCACTGTACATACAGTATGTCTATAGTAATCATGTGTGGGCAAGAGTCTGGAAGCTGTATATGCAAGGGAGATCTTTTTTAGCTGCTGCATAAAACACCTAAGGCCAAATGTAATAGGGTGAGAGTTTTCTCACACTTTATAAACTCAGCCAGTGTACAGCCATGGCCAAAAGTTTTGAGAATGACACTAGTATTGGTTTTCACTAGAGATGTGCGCCGACCCCGTGTTTTGGTTTCGGTTTTGGATCTGTATCTCGTGTTTTGGATGAGGATTGGTTTAGTCAAAACCGCCCATTGCGTTTTTTGTTCTTGGTTTTGGATCTGGATTTTTTCTAAATAAATCATAAAAACAGCTAAAATCACATAATTTGAGCCTGTTTTTGTTCCTACAGTATTATTAACTTCAATAACATTTATTTCCAGTCATTTCCAGTCAATTTTGACCACCTCACAGCTATTGTTTTTTTCATCTAGTTTAGGGCCAAAAGGTTGCATCCAGTTAGCTGGGTGACTAAGCTAAGTGACAGCAGTGGGTGGCACTAACATGTGGCAGTTCAGCTTCGAACATGGCACAGAGTGGCATTGCAGTGGTAGACAGGATGGCAGTTTAATAAACTATACGACCCTTAGGAATTTTTAAAAACAAGAATGTTTTCCTTAACTAGGCCAGAGGCCTGACGGAGTAGGAATATGTGTATGGACTGAAGACAGGGAAAGGTTGGAAGAATTGATTAGTTTTTAATTTATTTAATTTAATGTTTTGATTCTTAAAAAAATTATGAGGGGAAATCAATCTAGGATCAAGTTCCTCAGTTCCTAAAAGACATCTTTGATCTGGAGGAGGTTTTTAAAATTTTTATACATCATGATCTAATAAAAAAAATGAGGTGGCTTTGCTTGTGGAGGTGCTGCTAGAACATACTGTAAACAGATGTTTACTAGTTTGCACTCAGGGAGGTTGTTAGGTATAATGGTACCAAGACTTGCTTTTTACATCAGAGGAAAGCAGCATGTAGTTCTCTGGCTGAATTAGAACTCCCAGCATCTGTGATGTTTGCTGGGCCTACTGGAAGTTATTTGTCAACAAAAGGTGGCATGCTTCAGGTTACCTCAGCCTGCTTTACACACTGTATGTACCATGTAAATATATTTGTATGTGACCAATATACACAACTAATTTTTGTATTAAACGTATTTGCAGTGCACTTTATTGCACTTTATTGCACTTCCTGGCAGGAAGATGCTCCCCCCATCAAATTGGTGGTTCAGAATTTTCTTCAAAAAAGGAAAGGGGAATGCAGAAGATGCTATCTGTGGCCATTACAATTTCTGGACATTCATAAACCATGAAATTAAAAATGTCAGGCAGCAATGTCCCAAACAGCACATAATGCAAAGAAAAGAGGTGCAAGATGGAATTGTCCTTGGGCCCTCCAACCCACCCTTATGTTGTATTGCTGAAACAGGACATTCACAGTTTAACAAACCAATCACTCCAGTGACAGGGACTGCCACTTGTGGCTGAGATGATTGGTTTGTTTGAACCCCCCACAAAACAATTCATCCCCGTTGGAATCCACCATTACAGGCGCTTCTGTATTTTTTTTACTTAATTGCTGGTAAAGGCCTTCTTTGTGGAATTTGTAATTAATTTTGATGAACATCATCTTTTCCACATTGTGGGGAAGTAACCTCCTACGCCGATCACTGACAAGGTTCCCAGTTGTGCTGAAAACTCTTTCATAGTACACACTGGAGGCTGGCATCTTAAGTAAAGCAAAGCCAGTTTGTGTAAGGGACTTCAAATTGCCTCTCTTTCCTGCCAGTAGTGAAATGAACTGTCTGACATGCCTATTTGGATGCTGTTCCTAAAATAATCATCCACCATTCTCTGAATAGTGACCGTATCAGACAAAGTCATGGTAGACATGTCACTAATTGTAGGCAGTTCTTTCAGACCCAACCAGATGTCATTAAATTTTGCTGACTGATCTGCATCATCACAAGCAGTGGGTCTCTTAGCAAAATGTAGTTTTTTCCTGGCAGCCGCAGAACTAAACCGTGTCATGTGCTGCTTGAGCTGACAATTTTTGCATCTTTTCAGATTTATGTCCGTTGGAAAGAAAGACACAAGGTATGACTTAAACCTAGGATCAAGTATGGTTGCCAAAATATAGTGATCTGATTTCAAGAGATTGACGACCCTTGGATCCTGTCGAAGCAAATGAAAGGCTTGATCTACAACTCCAACATACTTATTGGAATCACTCAGTTTCAGCTCCTCCTTCAGTTTCTTCAGTTTCTGCTTTTGCAAAAGTCTTATTAGGGGAATGACTTGACTCAAGCTGGCAGTGTCTGAACTAACTTCACGTGTGGCAAGTTCAAAGAGTTTGAGAACCTTGCACAACACAGAAATGATTATCCACTGTGCTTGACTAAGGTGAATTCCCATTCCTTTCCCTATGTCATAGACCATTGTGTAGCCTTGGATGGCCTTTTACTGCTCTTCCATCTGCTGAAGCATATATAGGATAGAATTCCACCTAGTTACTACCTCTTGCTTCAGCTGATGGCAGGGCAAATTCAACAGTACTTGCTGGTGCTGCAATCTTTGATACGCAGTTGCTGAATGTTAAAAATGTCCAGAGAGCTTTCGGGCCACTGAGAGCATCTCCTGCACGCCCCTGTTATATTTTAAAAAATGTTGCACCACCAAATTAATTGTGTGAGCAAAACATGGGACGTGTTTGAATTCACCAACATGTAATGCTCGCACAATACTGGTAGCATTGTCAGAAATCACAAATCCCGATGAGATACCCCAAATCCAAGTGGGGTAAGCCATTTTGCAATGATTTCCCTGAGTTTTTCTAAGAGGTTCTAAGTGGTATGCCTCTTAGTGAAACCGATGATACACAGAGTAGCCTGCCTCTGAATGAGCTGGCATTTGCTAGATGCTGCTGTTGCTGTTTGCACTGTTGGAGGCAAAACAACTACCCAGTGGGCTGTCAAAGTCATGTAATCTTTAGTTTGCCCCATCTTACTTGTCCACATATCTGTGTTTAAGTGGACAGTGGGCACAACGGCATTTCGGAGGACATTATTAAGATTTTTTTAATGTCCTTGTACAGACTGGGAATTGCTATTCTAGAGAAGTGGAATCTTGAAGGGACATGGTAGCGGGGAAACAGGAACTCAATTAACTATCTAAAACCCACTTCATTGGTGGCGGATACTGGATGCACATCTAATACCATCATAGCTGTTATGGTGTCAGTAATTCACTGTGCAACTGGGTGTCTGCAGTCATATTTGTTCACCATTGGAAAGGATTGTTTGACAGTCAATTGTTTTGTTAAACTACTAAAAGTAGTCTTCTTCCTGGTCCCCTTCTGGGACAAAGATCTATTCACAGCAGATGCATCAGCAGCAGCAGCAACAGGCGTAGCACTCAAGGATCCTTCTCAGGAATCATGGATAAAAGAGGAGTCAGTCATTCTTATGAAATTGGATGGAGGACTACTTCCGATCACAATTGAGGATGTTGATGATGATGCAGGTGTTGGTGGTGGAGATTGCAGGCAATTGGATCTAACATAGAGAAGGGAACAGCTAGGTGACACTGGACTGATTGTTAAATGTTTTTTAGCCAAAATTTCTGAATTTGAAAAACACTTTTCAATTTGATGAATGCGCTGCAAGTGACGTAACAGGGAGGAGGTTCCTAGATGGTTAAGGTCTTACCTCTACTCACTTTTGCTTGGCAAACATTACAGATGGCTTGACAACTGTTGTGCAGATTTGGATAGAAATGATTCCACACATGAGAAGTGGATTTTTTTGTCTTTTGCCCCGGCATGACAACAATGGGCTTTTTTCTACCATTGGTAACAACTGTTGCCTGAACAATATCCTCGGCATCAACATCCTCATCATCATCATCAACTTCCTCATCATCATTGTTAATGCCAACTACAGAAATATCCTTCTCATCCTCCTGGTGCAATTCCACAGAAGCATCCTTGATTTCTACGTCAGCATGTTGACTTGTGCTGCTCATCCCCACATTTGCAGCAGCACACAAATGGTGAAAGGAGGATCTTCTTCAAGTACAGAATTAGAAAGGTCAGGCTCACACATGGCAATCGTGTTTCCCACTTACAGTGTGACAATATTTTTTACGAATACACTGTTTTCCACTTACAGTGTGACAATATTTTCTATGAATATACTGCGTTTCCAATATTTATTGTACACTGTGCTACCACTTACAGTGTCACAAACAATACATGTATGAATATTACACTGCGGTCTGACAGGAAGCATCACAGTGAAAAAATATATATTTAAAAAAAAATAATATATATATATATATATATATACATATATATATACACAGAGAGAGGGAGAGAGAGAGACAGAGTACAATGCGGTGTAGCACAAAAGAATAAATAATATGTTATTTTTTATTAATTATATTATTTATTCAATTTAATTTTTTTTTATACACTGGGCACCCATGGATGGACAGAACACCCCTGGTTGGACACAGCAGCCCCTGCCCCTGGATGGACACAGAAACCCCTGGATGAACACAGAAGCCCCTGCTCTGGATGGACACAGCAGCCCCTGCCCCTGGATGGACACAGCAGACCCTGGATGGACACAGAAGCCACTGCCCTTGATGGACACAGCAACCCCTGACACTGGATGGACACAGAAGCCACTGCCCTTGATGGACACAGCAGCTCCTAGATGGACTCTTGAATGAAGCACAGCCCTTACAGGTTGGGACTCAGCAAGCAAATGGTATCCATCACCGTGGGAAGGGACTTTTATACAATCCAAAATCCGCGAGAATCCGATAGCAGGATGATGAAATTTTGTCTTGCTTTGAGATCCGAGTCAGGTGGGAAAACCAAAGCCAGACTCGGATCTCACCTCGAATATGGAAGTTCAGGTGGGTTCGGTTCACAGGGAACCGAACCCGTTCAACTCTAGTTTTCACAAAGTTTGCAGCTTTAGTGTTTTTAGACCTTTTTGTCAGATGTTACTATGGTATAATGGAGTAAAATTACAAGCATTTCATCATTGTCAAAGGCTTTTATTGACAATTACATTAAGTTTATGCAAAGAGTTGATTGATTAGGCAAGAATGGGCAGCCATCAGTCAGTATGTGGCCCAGAATTTGAATAACAGCATGCCAGGGTGAATTGCTGAGGTCTTCAAAAAGAAGGGTCAACACTGCAAATATTGACTCTTTGCATAAACTTAATGTAATTGTCAATAAAAGCATTTGACACTTATGAAATGCTTGTAATTTTACTTCAGTATATCATAGTGAGATCTGACAAAAAGGTCTAAAAACACTGATGCAGCAAGCTTTGTGAAAACCAATTCTTGTGTCATTTCTCAAAACTTTTGGCAAAGGCTGTAATAGAGCCCGAGAACAAAGCAGCAGAGCAAACTCGCATGTTTTTCAGACTAAAAAAACTCTCACAATTAAAATTAAATTCACAATTTTTCCCATTTTGAAGTTAAAACTCGACCAATTTGAGAGTTTACTGCTAAACTATCACTTTTTCTAAACTCTCACACTTATACATTTGGTCCCTAATTTCTCTATTTTCAACCCCCATCCCCCTAACTGGAGCACTTTGTAAATTACCGTCAGATGGTGTATTAATAAGATAGTGATAATATGATGCTGATAATAATATACTTTCAACTAAAGATTTTAAGATACACTATACTTAAACTCTGTAAAAAATATAATACATATCAGAATCATTACTGGAATACTCATTTCCCTAGGTCAGAGGTTTCCAAATGCTCCCCAACAGTTCAGGTTTTAGAGAATACATGGTTGAGCACAGGTGACTTAATTACTACCTCAGTCAAATTCATTTAACCACCTGTGCTTAAACATGCATATCTCTAAAACATGAACTGTTGTAGAGCCTTGAGAACCAGGTTTGGGAACCTCTGCCCTAGGTTGCAGAGAAATTATAATAAAAAATATACTACTTTATATTGTGTACAAAGCAGGTAATGTAACTTTCACTTGCTATTAACACCCAGAGAGCATAGGAAACAAGTATGGTTCTTCTGCACCCTTAGAGTTGCCTGAAATGTAACAGTAAAACAAATAATAATAGCAAAGTAATAAAAAAAAATTATAGAAAAATGCCTATTCAGATTTTAATGATGATGATTCTTATTTAGATTAACTGATTGTAATGTTTAATTTTTGTATATTATGTAAATGGTTAATTAAAAGCATTACACTACTATTGCTCAAACCATAAAGATAGAGTTTGCGCAGGTCATTCATTTTTCTAATGTGTGCATCTATTTCTGCTATATTCCAAAGTCAGCTTTCAAACCAATTATATAAAAAAAGAGGTAGCGTGGCTTCTTTTATTTACAAAATTTTGTTACATTTTTTTCAATTTATTTTATTGAAGCTCAAGAGAACATACAAAATAAAAAAATATTGTACAATAGTTATGCAGCATTGTCAATAACAAAAATAAATAAATGATTTCCAGACAAAAACCATACCACAAAAAGAAGAACATTAATTAATGACATTATACAATTTATAATGTATAACATAAAATTACTAACACACATTCAACAATAAACAAAATATTTGTTATATTCAATTTTGACCACCTCATAGCTCACAATATGATTTTCACCCATATTGGCCAAATGCTGCAATGAGATGGCTGGCTAAACTAAGCAATAGAGCAGCAGGACTACCACATGGCAGTTTAAAGAAAATATAACACATCTATGAAACATAGTGGCACAGCAGTGGCAGACAGGATGGCAGTTTAATAAACTACATGATGCTATAGAATGTTTTCATTAATCAAGAACTAATAGCCTAAAATTCAAAATCTAGTAGTTGAGCGAGTTTGGGTTCCTGGAATACCAACACATCTGTAATTAGGGGTTAGAAGTCGAACTGAGCCACGGCTTGGGTCTTCCCGCTAAGTTTGTATCCCAAAATTAGGTAAAATGTCATATTCCTGGGACTGGATTTGTGTGTTTTGGATTGCATATAAAAATCCCTCCCTTTTGATTGGGCACCATTTCACACAGGAGATCAGAGAGAGAGGGTGTGTACCTTGGGCTGCAGTACTATGAGGCACTGTGTTAAAAATACACTTCCAAGCACTATAAAATGCCATTAGGAACACTGTGTTAAAAGGGCACTGTGTCCTAAAAAAGCCCACCATAATTATGTCACTGTCTAATTTCTCTGTTTGCCACTTTTAAAAATAAAGTGATTTAAAAAATGGAAAACACAATAAAAGCATTGTGTTGTGTGTTTAGGGCTTTAGGCACTGTGTTAAAAAAGCCATTAGGTGCACTGTGTTAAAGGGGCACTGTGTTATTAAATAAAACTCCATTAGGCTTCCACTGCCATAGGAGCACTGTGAGGCACTGTGTGTTATTCATGCACTGAGTTATAAAAAAAAAATCTGTAGGGTGCCACTTCAATACACTGTGAGGCATGTGTTTTGTATTTAGGCACTGTGGTAAAAACATTAGGACCACTGTGTTAATGTGGCACTGTGATTAAAAAAAACTCAATTAAGGAGCACTGTGAGGCACTGTGTGTTATTCAGGCATTGCATTACAAAAATAAAACACTGTTGTGTGCACTGGGTTAAAAAAGCCAATAGGCTGAACCAGCCAGGGGACAGATGCTATAACAGGGAAACACACAGTGTGGGCCTCCCCTGCCATAATGGCAACCACCTCCAAACTGGTCAGCCCTGTTCTGGAATTAGAAGAAGCAGCTGGAAAATCAGGTTGTGTAAACAATGTAACAGGTTCGTTAGTTTTATATAATATTTATTGTCAAAAATGTATCAAAACATATATTATGCCTCTATTAGTACATGTTTTAAAATAAACATTAAAAACACAAATTGTTGCAGAGTATACAGTCTTGCGACTAACTAGGAGTCTGTGTGGTTTCTGGTGTATTTAAAAACAAGTTCAAAAGGTATATAGATATACTTGCCAGCCAATCGGAAAATTGAAGAAGTATACTTCTATGAAAAAAGGTTTGAATAGCACTGACAGCCAAAATCCTTAGCAGCGAAATGAGTATTAATCCCGATGTCACTGAAGGCTCGAACCTAATTAAAGGGAGCCTGGATCTCCGTGAATCTCCTGAACCAGCAGAATTTGTCCTGATTGGGGACACTGAACTCCTCATCCGGCAGCCGCCCCCCGTTGGTAGCAGGGGGGATATGTAGATGTGCCGTAATTTGTAAATGTCCTCTGTTGGAGCAGCGGAGTTCACGGTGTCACTAGTAGGGCTCAACCTTATTGTGGGAGCCTGGATCTCCGTGTAGTTTCCGCAGGAATGACGGGTCTCTGTGAGATTAAAGATGAATTCACCCAGCAGAGATCCCGAAGTGAACAGGAGTAATGAAACGCTGGTAAGAATGTCCAAATGCAGGAGAAAAATCACGTGGGCTAGTCAGCAAATGGTGTAACCGGCTTTTCAGTGAAGCGGCAGGTGGAAATAAACCTGTGGGTTTAATCAAGGGATAATACCCTGAAAGCATCCATGTTTGAAAGTGGCTGTAAATGGCAATGTGTCCTTTAGTAGATCTCTGCAGCAATCAGGAAATCTTGGCAGGGGAATCACCTACGCGTTTCAATGCTGTTCTGGCGTCTTTGTCAAGGTGTGAGTATTGCCTGCCTCAACCACGTTATTTATAGATCCTAAGTATCTATTTATACATATTATTTATTTCTCTTTATGAAGGAGTTTAAATTACAATTAGAATTGAGGATTTAAAGGGTTAGAATAGACTTAAAGAAATCCTATAATGTCATATATTCATTGATAGAGAGAGAGTTATTGAATTAACCCCTTTTGGGTATGTATTACCATATATTTAAATATTAATTTCAAAAGAGGTAAATATCTAATTGTTTAATGGTAAATAAATAAGAATTACTACATCAAACAATGATCTTTATTAATATGGCTTTCAAAAGCTGAGGTTATTGCTTATACTAATTGTACTACAATATCACTCTCTACAATCATCCAATATACTTCTTCAATTTTCCGATTGGCTGGCAAGTATATCTATATACCTTTTGAACTTGTTTTTAAATACACCAGAAACCACACAGACTCCTAGTGAGTCGCAAGACTGTATACTCTGTAACAATTTGTGTTTTTAATGTTTATTTTAAAACATGTACTAATAGAGGCATAATACATGTTTTGTTACATTTTTGACAATAAATATTATATAAAACTAACAAACCTGTTACATTGTTTACACAACCTGATTTTCCAGCTGCTTCTTCTATTTCATGTTTTTTGACTATTGGGATTGACTAACCCTATCAGCTGTGAATTTTAGGCTGTGACATCCACTCATTAAGCGCCAGGTACTTTATCCATTTTACTGTTCTGGAATTACTCAGAAAGTTGGATCCAAAAAATAAAGTGAAGTCTCCCTTCCCGAGGAGCAACCAGCTTTGGGCTTGAAGTCCCAGGGCTATTCTCCACACTCCTGAGTGGTGGGTTCAGAGCTAATAGTAAAAAATAGTTAATAATATTGTTCTTTACAGACAGACTACAGTTCCCAGCAAGCCTACCTCAGTATGATGGCACAGTATGCCCGAACATTAAAGGCCTGCTTGCACTTGTACTCTACCTATAAAAGAATATTAAAATAAGTACAAGACACAAACAATGCATGTTGTTTAAAAACACTTCCACACACAACTTCTTCCCACACTTTATTACTTACAAACCAAAGGGGTCACGTCCTCTTCCTTGTAGCTTTCGCAATTCTATTCAAAGCAAAGTAACACTATGCACTGTCACAAGTGAAGAGTCCCATTGCAGAGTGACCAGTCACTCCATAAAACTGAATGTGGAGTGCTGATAGACTGCATCTATTTTGTATTTTACAATATTCTGAAACCAATGCAAATGTGCAATTTGTTTTAGCAAAAAAAAGATGTTTATGAATAAAATAATGTCATTAGGGTGCTCTAAGTATAAGATATTTTGGTGCTCTAAGAATAAGATATTTTCCTTTTTTGGCATCAGTTTCAGTGGATCAAACTTTTTATCAGAATTGTTTTGTATTAATATGATTGTAATTTGATGCCAAAATCCCAAGTAAAGTACATTAATGATAATATACACTGCATGTCAAACACACAATCTGTTCTTGGCATAATGAAAAGTGGTGTACAATGGAATTGTCCTTGGCCCCCTACCCCACCATTATGTTGTATATTAAAAAGGAACCAAGCACTTTAGTGACATAGACTGCCAATTTTGTGGCTGAAGTGTTTAGGCTCTGCTTCATGGTTTATTTAAACCAAGGTAGCAATGGGCTTATGGCTCAGTGTTAATATTCCTCACAGTTGGAAGATGTCATCATCCTCATTATCACCCTCATCACTTTTGTTAATATTTCCTTATAAGACAATATTAGCTCATCCCAACTGGAATGCTGTTACATCAATCTCTTTTTTTTATAATTGCCAGCAAAGGTGATCCTCATAGAATTTGTAGTTCATTTTGATGAACATCAGTTTTTCAATTTTTTTGGAAGTTGCCTGCTAAATCGATCACTCACAAGGTTCTTGGCTGTTCTAAACACTCTTTACTAGTACACACTGAAGGGTAAGCAGTTTAAGCACACTATATAGTAGATAGCTTGTATAATGAGCTTCAAATTGCTATTTTTCTTCCCAGTATTTAAAGGGACTGTGTGAGGTTCTAATTTGTACATTATCATTTAAGTAATCCTTCACCATTCTATTAATGTTTATTGTATCATGATAGAGATGTCAATATATGTGGGCAATACTTTTAAGCCTACCCAGATATCATAATATTTCACCCTGGTGCATTGAGTTGATTTGTCATCATCACCTGGCAGCAGCATTTGCAGGAGAAAATAAGCAGGAGACATTGTTGTGTCATATGAGCTGACAATTTGCTTGTAAGGAGCTCTTTGCATCTCTTAAGATCTGTGTTAGTTGACATTAAGATATTAGATAGGAAATTAACCTAGGTTCGGGCTTAGTTGCCAGAATATAGTGATCCAATTACAAGATGTTGCAGACCCTTTGGTCCTGGTAAATCAAATAAAGAGCTTAATCTACAAGTCTACATACTTAGCAGAATTGCTTAAGCTGGCCATACATGCTACAATTATCGGGGTGATCCACCTGATATCTGCGGATCGCCCTGGTAATTGTAGCGTGTGTGGGTGACTGAGGGTTAAATATTGCTTGGTCAAGCATGCTGGATTGTCCAGCATGCCAGTCCGATGTGATATTTTAGAGGTAAACTGTTGGCCGCATCGGACTATATATGCCCAGCAGTGACCGACAGACAGACATTTCCTGTGTTCCTTCCCATGGAAGGAACAGGGAAATGTCTCCTCCCCGGGGGTGGAGTGCAGATGTCAGGCTAATACACTGTGAGTAATATCACAGTGTATGCCGCAGACATCTGCAGCTGGCAGGCTGCCAGATAAAATGTCTATCTAACAGGCATTTTATCTGGCTGTGTATGGCCAGCTTTAGGTTTATCTCTTCCTCCAGCTTTTCTAGCTGCTTTTCTAGTAGTTTAATTAAGGGTATGACCTGACTCAGGCTGGCAGTGTCTGAACTTACTTCTTTGGATTCAATTATGGTTTTAGTAGCTTACATAACATGCATATTCTCCAGTGTGTTCCATATGTCATGGTTTGCTGTGTGTGTCATGATGGCTTGCTGCTGTTCCGACAGTCCACTTCAGTGGATGGCATAGCAAATGGAATGGTTCTTGCAGCAGCTGCAATGTTCTACATGCAGTTGCTGAATATCAAAAATGGGTAGAAGTTTTTTGGGATACTGCCATCTTCCCTTGCATGGACCTGTCATTTTTTTTGTGTGGGTAAAACATGGTACATATTGAAATGCATTCAGTTATAATGCTTGTATGATGTTACTTGTTATATTGGAAATTACAAATCCTGAGGAATGTGTTATTGGAGTAAGACTTTTTTTACCACATCCCTGAATTTTTCCAGCAGAATAACACTGATATGCCTCTCAGTGAAGACACTGATACAGAGAGTAGCTTGCCTGTGAATGAGCTGGCATTATGTGTTAAATACTGCTGCTGCTAAAGGCAATACACCCACCCAGGGGACTGTCACAATCATGTAGTCTAAAGTTGACTAGTAGTGCTTGTCCACATCTTTAGACAAGTGGATTTTCAAAACATTTAGTGGATAGTCAGCATTTTCTAGGCAAAGAAGAAAGTTTTGTTTAACGTCTCAATACAGAGGAGAATTGCTGTTTTGATAAAATAGAATCGAGATGAAATTTGGTGTCATGGACATATGACCTCATCTAATCATCTAAAATCATCTAGGCAAAGAAGAATGTTTTGTTTAATATCTCAGTACAGAGGAGAATTGCTGTTTTGATAAAATAGAATCGAGATGGAATTTGGTGTCATGGACATATGACCTCATCTAATCATCTAAAACCAAATGCATTGATGGTGTATATTGGATATAGATCTAATGCTAACATAGCCACCATAGCTTCAGTGATCCACTGTGCAACAAGATGGTGACTGTCATATTTGGTTTCTTTTACAAAATGTTTGTTTCACAGACAATTGTTGTGTTAAACTACTAGTCTTCATCTTGGTCCCCTTCTGTGATGAAGGTTCACCCCCAGCTGCAGCAGCCCTAGTGAGCAAGGATTCTTCTAGGGAATCCTGGATAGGGGAGTCAGTTGCCTTAGTAAATTGCATGCAAAACACTCTCTGATCATTATTGAGGAAGTTGATGATGAAGGTGTTGGAGATTGAGATTACATGTGCTGGTATCTATTCATGCTGCTGGTAGCTGATGCTGGACTGCTTGTTATTATTTTGTTTTATTTTCCAGATTTTGATAAATAGTTTTCAGGAGCTCTCTGAAAATGACATAATGGGAAGCAGTGTTAAGATAGTTAACGTCCCTACACCTACTTAATTTGGAACTACAAAATGGTAGAGATGCCTTTCAAAATTTCAGGATTTGGGTAAAAATTCCACACAAAAGAGGCAGTTTTTTTGTTCTTTTGCCCAGTCATGACAATGCTTGTCTTCTTATCACTGGCAGGAATTGCTGCCATTGGTGTCTGACTTACTTTGACACAAACAACATCAACCTCCCGAATGTTCTCAAATTGATCTTGTCCAACACTTTCATCATCAACATCCTAATTATAGTCAGATACACAATTATGCCTCTCATGCTGTTGCACTTTCAAAGTAGCATCCTCAATTTCTATTTCATCATCATTACTTTTACTTCTACTCCTCACATTTGCAGTGGGTTCAGAAATGGTGGAAGAAGGCTTCTCTACGGTTACAGTGTTAGAATCAAAAATGTTAGACTCTCACATAGCACTCATGGACACCCTTAGACTCTACACAAGGATCTGTGAAGATTGTGCACACATAGTTAGTTCTTTAGCCTTAGTGTTCTTTTTGGGCACTGATATAACTGTTTTAAAGTTGACACATCTAGACTCAGAACAAGAATGTGGTGCATGTGAAGTTATAGAAGATGCCTGACTTTGAACAATAGGCATTCTACTGCATGGAAGAGCAGTAGCAGAGCCGCCAACTCACAAATAAAGGCCATTCTCTGAGCCTTTTCTTGCCACTGTATGGAGTATGGCATGTTGGCAATTTTAAATTTTTGGGCATTAATATCACTTTTGCAGATAGATGGTGTTTTCTTAAAGATTGCCAAACATTGTTTAAATTTAGAATGCCCTTGCTTACACTTTCTTCTTGCCCCTTGACCTTCTTTAAAATTAGATGTTAAAGAAGTACTATGACTACCAGCACTTGTAATGGGTTGTTCCTGTTCTTCCAGTGACTGATACATAATTGATTTTTACACTAGGATAGGAGTAAAGCTACTGTAGTTGAACTTAACTGCCACCACACCAAGTGAATGTACAATGAGACTGTTACCTTTGCCATACACTTTTATTAAAAGACTTCAGATTTTTTTACATCATAAAAATTTCAATTTTGCACTTACACTGTAATTGTAAGTTGGCAGGGGTACCACACCAAGTAAGTGCAGTAATACATGCTCCTTATCAAAAACACACAATATTCCCTTAATGTACTGTATGATTTAAATTGAATTATAAAAAAGTTGAGATTTTCATAGACACCAGAAACTTTTTGCATAATTGTTGGGGTGCAGCTGACAGGGACACTTTTCTTTTACAAATTCAAGCTTTGTTATAGACCTCTTTGTGATGTTATTAACTACACTACTCTTTGAATGCTCTTCTATGTCTTTAATTTGATATTTATGTTAATATATATATACAGTCAGGTCCATAAATATTGGGACATTGACAGAATTTTCATATTTTGTTCTCTATTCACCACCACAATGACTTTGAAATGAAACAAACAAGATGTGATTTAACTGCAGACTTTCAGATTTCATTTGAGGGTAATTACATCCAAATCAGGTGAACGGTGTAGGAATTACAATGGTTTCTATATGTGCCTCCCACTTTTTAAGGGGCCAAAAGTAATTAGACAAACTAAACAATCCTAAATCTAACTTTCACTTTTTAATACTTTGCTGCAAATCCTTTGCAGGCAATTACAGCCTGAAGTCTGGAACGCATAGACATCACCAGACGCTGGGTTTCATCCCTGGTGATGCTCTGCCAGGCCTCTACTGCAAATGTCTTCAGTTCCTGCTTGTTCTTGGGGCATTTTCCCTTTAGTTTTGTCTTCATCAAGTGAAATGCATGCTCAATCGGATTCAGGTCAGGGGATTGACTTGGGCATTGCATAACATTCCACTTTTTAGCCTTAAAAAACTCTTTGGTTGCTTTTGCAGTATGCTTCGGGTCATTGTCCATCTGCATTGTGAAGCGCTGTCCAATGAGTTCTGAAGCATTTGACTGAATATGAGCATATAATATTGCCCAAAACACTTCAGAATTCATTCTGCTGCTTTTGTCAGCAGTCACATCATCAATAAATACAAGGGAACCAGTTCCATTGGCAGCCGTACATGCCCATGCCATGACACTACCACCACCATGCTTCACTTATGAGGTGGTATGTTTTGGATCATGAGCAGTTCCTTCTCTTCTCTTCCCATCACTCTGGTACAAGTTGATCTTTGTCTCATCTGTCAATAGGATGTTGTTCCAGAACTGTAATGGCTTTTTTAGATGTTGTTTGGCAAACTCTAATCTGGTCTTCCTGTTTTTGTGGCTCACCAATGGTTTGCATCTTGTGGTGAACCCTCTATATTCACTCTTGTGAAGTCTTCTCTTGATTGTTGACTTTGACACATATACATCTACCTCCTGGAGAGTGTTCTTGATTTGGCCAACTGTTGTGAAGTGGTTTTTCTTCACCAGGGAAATAATTATTTTGTCATCCACCACAGTTGTTTTCGTGGTCTTCCGGGTCTTTTGGTGTTGCTGAGCTCTCCGGTGCGTACTTTCTTTTTAAGAATGTTCCAAAGAGTTGATTTGGCCACACCTAATGTTTTTGCAATCTCTCTGATGGGTTTGTTTTCATTTTTCAGCCTAATGATGGCTTGCTTCACTGATAGTGACAGCTCTTTGGATCTCATATTGAGAGTTGACAGCAACTGATCCCAAATGCAAATGTCACACCTAGAATCAACTCCAGACCTTTTACCTGTTTAATTGATAATGAAATAATGAGGGAATAGCCCACACCTGTCCATGACATAGCTTTTGAGTTGATAGTCCCATTACTTTTGACCCCTTAAAAAGTGGGAGGCACATATTGCAACTGTTGTAATTCCTACACCGTTCACCCAATTTGGATGTAATTACCCTCAAATGAAATCTGAAAGTCTGCAGTTAAAGCACATCTTGTTTGTTTCTTTCAAAACCATTGTGGTGGTGAATAGAGGCCAAAATCTGAAAATTCTGTCAATGTCCCAATATTTATGGACCTGACTGTATATATATATATATATATATATATATAAAATGGAGGGGCAAAACATGGCCTGCAGGCTGGATAAGGCCCTTGAGGCAATAGTAACCATCCCTCAGCCTCCCACCACCTCACAATGTATAGATGTCCCACTAGTCTCCCAGGCACTGCTTAATGATGGCAACTGAGAACCTGGAACTCCTCTGAGCCATGCTCTGTAATATGTTTGTGGCTCCCACATCAAACCACTGCTACTGCTCTGAAAGTCGACGATCCTTAGCAGAGCAGAGGCATTGAAAGAGCAGCTCACCTCTACATATATGCTTGCAGTTAACTTAAAACACAGACCTTCATGAAAGTAGATGTACCCTGCACCAACAGGTAAGCAATGGTAACCTTTCGGAGACATAACAGCATTGGATATCAAGCAGTATAACATTATTTCCATATAATCAGTAGTATAACATTTTTTAAAACAACATTAACTTGTGACTTTTACATTTAAGTGGCATAAAAGGAGCATGCAGATGGATACAACAGCCTCCTGTCCCCTACACACATATACAGGCGCCAAGATGACTACTTCACCTTTTACATGATCCTGAACATCTCCATAAAACAGCTTAAATTCTACAAAAGTGACATCAGAAGCACAAGAAATATCCAAGGACTTACCTTTAACTTGTACTGCACTACAATGGACATCTTTCCAAAATCAACGGATTGCATTCCTGCACTGAGATTCACATTGGATTGGATTGAAACCTCTACCTTCTCCACTAAACTCAGACTGGCATTACCTCTGCAGTGGACACCCTAGAGCAAGGTACTGTGGAATACCAATTATCTTTGGCTCCAGCTCCCCCCTAAGACATCATTCACCTCTGTTCTCTCCTCAGCAAATAACTCTGATTTCTTGCATTAATAATCTAAAATACAGTGTCCCCAATTTCTGAAATCTGGAGGTCTGGTCATTTTAAAACACAGGATCCCATTTTTTTTCCTGGAGACATGTTATCTTTACCCTTGCACAGAATATCCACTTCAAAAGGGGTCTCACACTGAGATTTTCACACCTATACAATAGGAATGGCTTCTAACACCTTTCCACAAGACCGCTTTGCCCTGGAATTATTTGTTTGACTAAATCATCAACTGAAAAGACAAGTTAGCTTATTTAGATACTCCTTATTCAAAATATATCTTTTGTACAAAAGAGAAGCAACTGTACATATCAACAGCCAAATAAAATTAGACTGCTCATGAATCCCATTGTAACTTCTGGATCACACACAGAGTTGAGAAAACAGAAAAATAAAAACTGCTTGATCTTCTCTCATCATCAAATCCAATTCATGCTCTCACATCGATCATCCAATGTATTTTTACACCTCCAGCTTTATGCTTTCACTCCACCCACCATGAGCAGTAGTTCCTATTGATCCAGCACAGGCTTCCATTCTTAAATCCCTTGGCATTTTCAAAAAACTCAATGGGGCAGTCATGGAAAGTGAGGATGAAAGTCTCTTATCCACTGCAACCATGTAAGTTCCTTGCCTTCAGGTTAACCAGTTTCATATAGGAGACAAATAGAAGTGGTACCTATCAAATGGCCATGTGCTTGGAAGAACAGACCTGTAAACTCTCGCTCTGTGACTGACATCCCCAGAGGCCTCACACTCAATATAAAGAAAACTACAGGCCCTCTGGTATGCCCAATCAGGTCTGTCCTTTGTAATGCCAATTCTATAAGATACAAGACTGCTACAATTGCTGACCTTATTAAATCTTCAGATCTTGTCTGTATTACAGAGACTTGGCTAGATGAAAATGCAGCTCCTATTTTGGAAGCCACAGTTCCAACAAATTACTGTGTCATTCACAACCCACGACTTAACCACATGGGAGGGGGAGTGGCAACCTGCTTTAAAAAAGAACTTAAACTTAGGGTCCACCCAATGGAAATTACTCATTTGAGTGCATTGCTGCTCGGAGTTCTACAGACTAAGGATTCAGAGTACTTCTCATTTACTGCCCCCCTGGAGATGGAAAGATATTTCTACAAGAATTTGTAGATATTGTTGCTGGACTAGTTCTGGAGCATCAATGATGGCTGATCCTTGGGGATCTCAATGCATGGGTTGATGATGAGCTCTCTCACCTTGGCCAAGCTCTCCTGTGCACAATAAATGCTCTGGGCCTCACACAAGTCATTCCTTCAGCTACTCATATAAGTGGTCACACTCTTGATCTTGTCTTCCAGATTGGATTAGAAGTCTCTGACCTAAATATAAACCCAGTCATGTAGTCAGACCACCACTCAATTCGCTTCTCAGTTGCAACCTTTCAAAATAGAACTTTACCCATGGATTTGACAAGGTATCATCCAAGGAGGGGTATGACCTCCCAAGCTCTTGCAGCAAACCTGGATATTTTTGCGGTAATGGCGGCCTGTGAAGATCCTTGTTCTCTAGTCCATTACTATAACAGAGATGTGGCAGCTGCAATGGATATTATCGCCATTATGCGTATACAACCCTACATACCACACCGTCAAGCCCCTTGGTTTGACAATAGTGTTAGTGAACTCAAAAAAAGGGGGCATAGACTTGAAAGATGATGGAGGAAGACTAACCCAGTAAAGGATAAGTTAACACTAATCAAACATATTGGAGAATATCAGTCAACAATCACCCATAAGAAAACAGAGTACCTTTCAAATGAGATCAAGGCAGCAAAAAATATGCCAGTTCAGCTTTTCCATACAGTGGAGATGCTTTGCAAACCAGCATGCCTGCAGCTTGATGAAACCCTCTCCCAGTCCATATGCAATGAGTTTGCAAAATTCTTTGCAGATAAAGTATCCTCCATCTGGGCTGGAATTCCCACAGTGCCATCAAAGGAATGCCAAAGTACCAAGCCTGCCAGGGTAAGCCACCTGTCTCCCTGGAACAGCTTTGACATAATAGATGTAAAAGACATTGCCAAAATTATCAGAATGTTGCCACCACCACCTGTGATCTGGACCCTGCCTCAACCAAGTTTCTCATAAGGTGTATGGACATGATTGGCTCTGTAATTGCAAAAATAGTTCAATGCTCTCTGCAAACAGACATTTTTCCAGAACCACCAAAGGAAGCAATTGTTAGACCACTTCTTAAAAAACCTAATTTAGACCCCGACTTCATGACCAACTATAGACCAGTATCAAACCTTCCTTTTCTAGGAAAGGTCATTGAGAAAGTTGTGGCAATGCAACTGGAAACCCTCCTGTCTACCCATGATATTTATGATCCTTTCCAGTCAGGATTCAGGAGAAGACATAGCACTGAGACAGCTCTAGTGTGTGTGCTTAATGATCTTCTGATGGCAAGAGACAGAGGTGATTGTTCTATCTTAATCTCTCAGCAGCATTTGATACTGTGGACCACGGGATTCTAATGGAGTGCCTGAAAAAATTCTGTGGACTGGATGGCACAGTCCATAGCTGGTTCAAATAATTTCTGACTGGCAGGTCACAGAGAGTTTCTTCTGGAGTAAACTCTTCATCACCAGTGCCACTTCAATGCAGTGTCCCACTTCCATGCGGTGTCCTATACTATCTCCCATGCTTTTTGAAGTATACATGCTGCCATTGGGGGAAATAATCAGACTTCATGGCCTGGTCTACCACTGCTATGCAGATGATACACAACTGTACCTGTCCTTTGCTCAAGGTACAAAGGACCCCATAAAAACCCTAAATGGCTGCCTAGCTGAGCTTCAGGAGTAGATGAGTGCCAGTTGGCTGCGACTGAACCCTGATAAAAAACAAAGGTTCTTATGATAGGTCACAAGTCAGGGCTGCAGCATAGCCATCCAACAGGACTTACACTTGGGGGATCAAATTTACAAAACACTGAACATGTGTGGAATCTTGGTGTTGTCCTGGGTAGTGGCTTGAGACTTAAACATCAGGTATCAGCCACAATCAAATCCTCATTCTTTCATCTGAGGAACATTGCCAGAATCAAGCACTTAATTCCCTCAGAAGATCTGCCTAAAGTCATACATGCATTTATATCATCACGCCTAGAATACTGCAATGTCCTCCACCTTGGACTCCCAGCAAAAGAATTGCACTGCTTGCAGATGGTACAAAATGCAGCTGCCAGGCTATCAACCAACCAGCCCCATTCCAGCCATATAACACCCATTCTCTACTCCCTGCACTGGCAGCCTATCAAATGGCGAATTGTTTTCAAGATTCGCTTACTAACTTACAAAGCCTTACATGACCATGGCCCAAGGTACCTAAAGCAGCTTCTGATTCCTTACCGTCCCACTTGATTACTGTGATCCGTTGATGAAGGACTGCTAACAGTACCTAGAATCTCCTGGAATTCGTCTGGGGGTCGAGCTTTCAGTTTTGGGCATCCAACCTTATGGAACTCACTTCCCTGCACAGTTCAAGAGGCCTCCACTCTAGAATCCTTCTAAAATAGACTCAAGACTTACCTCTTCACCCAAGCATTTCACTAATGTCCATTGTTTAAGCTTATTTTGTATTTTGTACTGTAAAGGCAAATGTAAAGCACTTTGAGTCCTTTAGGAAAAAAGCGCTATATAAGTAAAATGATTATTATTATTTTTATATTGGCATACAAAGGACATATGTAGGGGTCTGCTGGCATATAAGGGTTTGGTGGCATATAAAGGGCAGGCAGAGGGGTATTATTGCATATAAAGGAGCCTGTGTGCTTTTCTTGCTAAGGTTTAGTCTGCTGGTCTTGTGCTCTTTTTATCACAGTTTCTGGACCTACATCTTTGGTGATTTTTTTTGCCCACTGTGTTTACACTTTGAATCTTTTAAAACCATGCTGTTTCCCTGTGTTTTGCAAACTTCATCTTTAATTTACCTATAGACTTACCCTATATCTTTTCTTTTTGAGCTTTAGCTGGTTTAATGTAGAGATGAGCAATTCAGTTTTGCTGAAAACCAAACACACCTGAACTTTGGGGTTCAGGCTTGGATCACTTTGGGGTTGTGAGTAGAACAGAGTCCCAACTCTGGTCTCCTTGCCTAGTTCAGAACTCAGATCTAAAAAACAGATCTTGTCTGTTTTTAAAGTCTCTTCTTTGCGATTTCAGGTGCTGTGACGTGTTCGAAATTGTCTGGAAATGACTGGAAATAAAGGTTATAGTAACAAAAACAGGTCCAAATGACATGATTTTAGCTGTTTTATCAATTTTTAAAGAAATTCAAAACCAAAACACCTGAGTGTGGTTTTGCCAAAACCAACACATGACGATGATTTAGAATCCAAAGCAAAACACTGAGGTCTGCGCACATATCTAGTTTTATGTCCCTCCATTTGCTCCACCAACTTTATTGATATATATTGTAGATACTTATTGATATATATTGTAGATACAAAATATTTTGTGTCCTTAACATTTGGCTAAAACTCATTCAATGGCCACCCACCTGTAATAATTGCCCACCACTGATCTATTTCCATCTTTTCATACAAAAAGGAGAGAAAGAAGACTCTTCTTTAAGGGGCACTCTTATTGATTGATATGATTCAGCTAAAATATAACCTTTATTAATGTATTAGTTAAAATTAATGAGTCAAAAAATTATTTAGACAAACTATGTTAATAATTATGCTCGGGGTATACACAGCAAAATTTTTATCAAAAAACTATCAGATCCGCAAATATCACTTGACATGAGTTTAGTTTCTCTCATAAACAATGTGGCTACCCAACTCTGCCACTCCTACTAATCATCAAATACATAGGTAGGACATGCAAGCAACAGTAAATTTGAGTTCCACATAAGCGCACCCACATGTAATAAATTGCGTATTAAATTCAAAAGAAAAAAACTCAAAAGAAAAAACCTTTAGTACAAAACCCTTCAGTCCAGCACTAAATCATATAGGCCGACGGAGCAAGTCTGATTTATATCATATCACAAAACCATGTAATGGACACATAGTTCCAACCTGGTTTATCACATTCATTAAATATACATTGTGACTTTTTATGCTTGTGGCATGTATCAATTTTGCTGGTAAATGAATAACTAGTGTTCTCAGTATATTATCATAGGATTTAATCCTGTTTATAGGAACACAATTACCACATCCATATATCAATTATATACATGAACTGCGGTGTTAGATCTCTGAGCACTGGTGTCATATGTATCACTTTATACAGAGAGCATCTGTTTGTGAGTCAGTGTTACATCCTCCAACTACTGTCCATATATCAATTGCCACAATATTATCAGTAAGTGAATAAAGGGAAAAGGAAATAACAACCTCCGCTCTCATGGTATCTGATCTAATCTCAGCATCCCCGTAGATATAAACATAACGTCAGAATATAAAACATCACCCGGCTAGGAAGTGAGCAAGCCACCCAGGCAAAACGATCATCTTCTTCCATGTACCTTAGCTGGCACTAGCCGACACGGAAACCAGCCCTGCAGACACTGCGACTTATTAGACGGTGATATGCATTTGTTCCAATACCTAAACCCAATAAACGAGCATTAATCTCATGTGATACAGGAACCGAGAGCTCTGAGACTCCTATTTTAATAACAGCACTCACTAGCTTGTGTGGTTTGATGTTTTATATTCTGACGTTATGTTTATATCTACGGGCATGCCGAGATTAGATCAGATGCCATGAGAGTGGAGGTTGTTATTTCCTTTTCCCTTTATTCACTTACTAATAATATTGTGGCAATTGATATATGGACAGTAGTTGGAGGATGTAACACTGACGCACAAACACATGCTCTCTGTATAAAGTCATACATATGACACTGGTGCTCAGAGATCTAACACCGCAGCTCGTGTATATAATTGATATATGGATGTGGTAATTGTGTTCCTATAAACAGGATTGAATCCTATGATAATATACTGGGAACACTAGTTATTCAGTTACAAGCAAAAGTGATACATGCCACAAGCATAAAAAGTCACAAAGTATATTTAATGAATGTGATAAACCAGGATGGAACTATGTGTCCATTACATGGTTTTGTGATATGATATAAATCAGACTTGCTCCGTCAGCCTATATGATTTAGTGCTGGACTGAAGGGTTTAGTACTAAAGGTTTTTTCTTTTGAGTTTTTTTCTTTTGAATTTAATTCGCAATTTATTACATGTGGGTGCACTTATTTGGAACTCAAATTTGCTGTTGCTTGCATGTCCTACCTATATACTTTATGATTAGTAGGAGTGGCAGAATTGGGTAGCGACATTATTTATGAGAGAAACTAAACTCACGTCAAGTGATATTTGCAGATCTGATTTTTTTTAGCAAAAATGTTGCTGTGTATACCCCGAGCATAATTATTAACATAGTTTGTCTAAATAATATTTTGACTCATTAATTTTAACTAATACATTAATAAAGGTTATATTTTAGCTGAATCATACAAATCATTAAGAGTGCCCCATAAAAAAGGAGTCTGCTTTCTCTCCTTTCTGTACAAATTTTGTGTATTCTGACTCAGAGGGAACACCACCAACATTAGCGATTTATTACAGGTTTTCTGTATATAGAATACTTTGAGTTGGTTTTAGTGTAACAATTATTTATGTGCCAATTATAGGCTCATCTGTGTAGACCAATATATATTTTTTCTAGTGCGGATTCAATACCTTGTTGTTGTTGTGTGATGTATATGTTATACTATTTCCATCTACAGTATGTCTGTCCCTGTAAATGCTGGCCCAGTGTGTCTGTCCCTCTGTGTGCCAAGTGCCTCAATCCTTGTAAATGTGTGCCAAATGTATCTCTGTAAATGTTTGCTGAGTGTGTCAGTCCCAGTAAATGTGTCCCTCCATGTGCTGAGTATCTCAGTATTTTTAAATAAGTGCCCACAGTGTCTGACCATGTAAAAGCGTGCCCAGTGTGTCAGTAAGATGTCCATGGTAAAGATTGGTTAAAGACCCTTTTAAGGCACACATTTTAGTTGCTTTGTGGTATTATGGTACAGTAGTGAACTTTTCTCTAACCAGCTCAGAAAAGTCTCTGACATCCCTTTACCACTTAAGTCCCCAGCCATAGCCACCATAAGCTGGCCATTGTACATAGGAAACCCCTTTGCAAATCCTATTTGCCCCTAGATTACAGTGTGACATTCTTTCTTGGTTATATTAGACAGTATTTTTGCAGGACATTTATATTTGTAGTAATGATCTGAAAATGTATGAAATCATATATACTGTACACAGCTTTTTTGTTAAGTACATTTTCAATGGACTTAAAATATAGTGAATTTGCAGCTTTTGTTTATCTTTGTCTTAAACTGTATGTTGCACTACATATATTGTATACCTTTTGAGTATTATATTTAAAATAATATTACATAATATTACAATATGTTACTGTTGTATCATCTATATTAATTATATAAATGTTTATTTCTAGCTCATTTATTATTTGCTAAATGTACCTTTTTTGCCTTTTCTGATGAAAAATGGACACAAAAACATTTTAAAATATAAACATAGCAACAAAGAGTTGCTTGTTTTATTTTTTGAAATTTATTAACAAATTGTTGCATTCATTTTGATATGCTTAAAAAGTATTTCTAATTAAATACTTTACCTGGCTGCAACATGTACTGGTTCCTACAGCCGCTATGTTTTCCTCTATGTGTTTAATTGGGACTCTTACATTCCTAAGGAAGCCTTATCGGTATTCAAATGTGTGTGTTATACTACCAGACTGCCTGAATTTTCTGATATAGCCAGCCATTTACATTTTTATGGAAGTTGTTTGCTGCTCTCCTTGTAGATCAACGTAAGCTATATCAATATTGTTTTATGTTTTTATGCATAACTATTGATCTTTTGTTTTTGTATGGTGTAAAGATACTATTTTTAGGATGAGCCAATTATTTTTTCTCTGAGGTACAGTAGGTATTGTCAATCTTCCTTGAATTAGCTACTTTTTATCTATACTGTAGTTCACATGTTTTCTAGCTTCAACATTTGACTTCTATCACTTTATTTTCTTGAATTACATGATTTAAAATTATTAACTGATTGTTGATGATAACGTATTGTATAACAGTTAAGTCTAACATGATAAATAAGAAAAGATTATATTAAAACAAAAGTAATGGAAATCAAAAGCATGTTACAATTAAATATTCAAACAGCTTTTATATATTAAAAATTAAATATAATGATATAGTTGTTTTAGTTCAATACTTATTTGTGCAATGTATGTGGTAAAAAGATATTTTTGATTCAGTGGTAAGCATTGAAAAAACTAGATATGTGCGCCGACCCCTGTGTTTTGGTTTTGGATCTGTATCTATTTGTATTTTGGATCTGGATTGGTTTTTACAAAACCGCCCCTTGCGTGTTTTGTTTTTGGGTTTTGATTTTGGATCTGTATTTTTTAATAAAAAAATTATAAAAACAGCTAAAATCACATAATTTGGGCTTTTGTTTGTTACTACAGTATTATTATCCTCAATAACTTTAATTTCCACTCGTTTCCAGTCAATTTTGACCACCTCACAGCTCACAATATTGTTTTCATCCAGTTTAGGCCCAAAATTAGCAGCAAGCTAGCTGGCTGACTGAGCAAAGTGGCAGCAGTGGGTGGCACAAACATGTGGCAGTTCAACTTCCAACATGGCACATCAGAAAACAAATGTTTTTATTATTCAAGAGGCTTAAAGGGAGTTGGATTATGTATGTAGTTGAAGGCAGGGACAGTAATGGTTGATTGGTAGTAAATTTTATTAATTTTTTGATTCTGAAGAACATTTATGATGGAGAAGGGGAGAGGAGGAGGGGAGGCATTTACAAAAAATATTTTACTCATTCATATCAGTCCCCAGAAGAATCCTTGAGTGCCATGCCTGCTTCTGATGCTGGGAGTGGATTTTCATTCCAGAAGGGGACCACGAAGAGTGCTTTCCAAAACATTTGACTGTCAAATAATCCTTTGCAAATATTCTTGAAAAGCATTTCCCAACCTGTACAGGGACATTAAAAGAAACATAGCTAGTGGCGTCCAAACTGCCATTGTACCCACTGTACACTTAAACAGCACAGATATGTGGACAAGTGGAACATAGAAAATGCAAGATTTAAGATTAAAGGTTTAAGTCTTACGTTGTGTCTTTCTTGAGAATCCTTGAGCGCCATGCCTGCTGCCGCTGGGATCAGATTTCGCCTCGGATATGGAAGTTCGGGTGGGTTCAGTTCCCAGAGAACCAGACCCAGTCACCTCTATAAAAAAACCTTCTACATTTTTTTTCTTCATCTTTTGCATTCAAACAAAATCACACTTTCATTGCTCCTGATTTAACCAGTTAACTGCAAGTAGGTTAGCATTGCTAGCAAATGTCTGAAAAATGTTTTCCTGATTAAATAATTTTACTGTTATTAAAAGAAGTTTTTATTTTATATTTAAAATAATACATGTGCACATAATCTATGAGCCTAAGTTTTCCTGTCATGTACAACCAGAGATGAACCAGACGCACCTAAATTCTGGAAATAGAAGTCCAGGCAATTTTACAAGGCATTTTGTTTACCTTTATTGTCTTAAATATGACAGCAACTTGCATCCCTTTAATCTAAAAACTTGCTGCTGCTAAAACTAAAACCCCCTCAAAATGAGCAAATGCGCCTCGTTGACACTAGTAACTTTATTTTTTGAATGGCTAATATTTTGTAGATGACAAACATAAATAATTTTAAATTCCATATTCACAAATCACACAGCAATCAGCAGATCAGATACAAATTAATCATTGATTATATAAAAGAAAAAAATATATAAAACATATATGACTACAAATGGCTCACATGATTAGTAAAGTTCATGAAAACTAATGAACAAGAAAAAAAGCTGCCTCTCTAGTAGCCTTTCAGATACTATCTGTACAGTTTTTAAAACATAGGCAAATATCTAATTTGTTAAAATACAACTATATGTACTTTTCAATACTTTGCATAAATGTCATCAATTTTGTGCCTAAAAATGATCAGAATATAATATAGCTGATAAAGTTTTGTATTATATGTATCTGTGTACTCTTTGACTGACCACACTAACCCTCAAAGAAATATACAAACAAAAATTACAACAGCAACAAATAATTAACATTCATTTGGGTTGGTTTGTCTTTCACAATATATAAGAATGTTTTACATGTTGAAAAGTTGGAACTAACATGCATCAATAAAATTAATTTTACTAAATAATGCTAATATTAATGCTGTTGTCTCTATTTAATCATCTACACTCTAACTGGCACTTTGGTAGTCTGCCCACCATGATGTAATCCACAAATACTTATCCAGTAGGTGTGTATGGTGATCTTCTTGAAAGAAGATTGATATCAACATGAAATAGTATGGAGTTAAGAGTTAACAAAGTACAGTACAAATAGTGAGTTACCCATAGAAAACAGACCCATGCAGTGTATTTCTCTGTACCCTTTCTACTCATTGCCCCAATAACTTTGTCAACTTGAACTTGTTGCTATAATGGCGAAATGCGTTAAGTATAAACAGTTTTGTGATTTTTCTTAACATTTTATTTATGATTATGGAAATTGTTCCTAATTACCTACACATTTTAAAATGATCATCAATAGAATAGAAAACTGAACTAAGAGTATTTTACCCACACCTTAGGTACATAGGTCATATCATGCAAGTATACAGTTGCTTTACTTTATATAGCCACAATTACTGTATTACATATTATCTGTAGAGACACCCCTTTTAGACATACCGAGAATCCCAGGAATTTGGCCTGCCTCAGCCAAATTCCTGGGTTGCCATGTATGTCTAAAAGGTACCTACCTGGGAACATGTTCACAGGTAGCCAACCCTTCAATCGACCAGGGAATTTCCCGGGACTTAAGTCCTGGGAAATTACCCTGCTTAGGTCTGAATGGTGATACTCGGAAATGTACTATTCCATGCTGCACCAAGCAGCTTTAACATTGAATTGGCAGTGCAGAGGGTCCTATAGGACGCTCAGCAATGCTGCTTTGAGTTGGCAGTGCATACGTTCAGCGCTGCTGCTTTCAGTTGGCAGCGCAGAGCGTCCTATAGGATGCTCAGAGCTGCCACTCACAACCCCCGCTCCAGTGGCTGTGTCGCTGTAGATTGTGACACAGAGGACCCCAGCTGGATGCCGGGGACACCTGCCAGCGCTGGAGACTGCTGACAGGTCTCTGCCACAGCGGGCCACCCGCACTCCCGCTGGACCACCAGGGCAGTACATTAACGGAAGGGGTTCTATCTCTTCCCCATTGGGGGGGATGGCAAATAGGGGTTAAAACAAATAATTTATTAATAAAATAAAATTTTTAAAAATTGGCTGGATTGGGATTGGCCGGCTGCCTGCTGCATTTTGATTACCTCATCAGAGGCAGCTGGAGAAGGGATAAGCTAGGAAGGGCAGATGGCATAGGAGAGGTAGGTAATCTATCAAACCCTGCTCTTGTCTGAAAGAGGTCTACCTGGGAATTTCCCGGGTAGACACTGTAATGTGAAAGCGGGGTCTCGACCAAATACCCGGGAATTTGCCCAGGATAAATTCCCGGTTCTGAATAGGAAATTTCCTGGGTCGTATGTTTGAAAGGGGTATAACTGGCTGGAACATTTGTTCATTAAGTTATCACTACAACATCTGCAGCAGGAGTTGACATTTTTGAACTTATAATTAAAAATAGTACATTATGGCCCTCATTCAGAGCCGTACGCTCTGAGCAGAGCGCACGCTCTGAATGGGGGCCGCCCTCCATGAAAATGGAGTGTCCTCCTGGACGCTCGTATAGCTGTGGGTCACCACCCACAGGCTATACGAGCATGCAGTTTGATGGCCGCGATGGTCTTGACCATCGCGACCATCGAAACTGCGAGCCGGAGCCTGCGGTTGAGGTTTTCAACCGCAAGCTCCGGAGTGATTTTGGCTCTATCAGAGCCAAAATCACTCCCACTGACATCACTAGTGATGTCAGTGGGCCGGCTTCTGGCGGGAGGCGTTCCCGTGGGAACGCCCCCGTCAGGGAGGCACGCCCCCGGCACGCCTACCAAAGGGGGCGTGCTGTCAATCAACATTGACAGCACGCCCCCTTTGATCAGACACAACGAGCGAAGGACTTTCCTTCGCTCGTCGCGTCTGGCGCATGCGCACGACGGGGCTCCCTCCGTCGTGCGCATGCTCAGTCCAGAACATCGACTCACTTGCGAGCGGACAGCCGCTCGCGAGTGGGTCTGAATCAGGCCCTATGTTCCTTATTG
Source organism: Taudactylus pleione (assembly GCA_031769625.1). NCBI lineage: Eukaryota > Metazoa > Chordata > Amphibia > Anura > Myobatrachidae > Taudactylus > Taudactylus pleione. The sequence continues at coordinate 10,699,494 of JAUIMM010000608.1, read as the reverse complement.
AGGATTTAAGGTAAGTGCTGTGTCCTTCTGATTATTTCATAAATGTAAATGCTATATAAAGATCCTAGAACCTATTTAGAAGATGAATAATTAATTGACAAAAATATACTATTTCATTGATTTTACATGTCTGTGGAATCTATTTTTAGAAGTGAAGAATAATAATTGATACTAGTTTTTATGACTCACAGCTAACTCATTTATGGGTTATGATATATATTTTTTAAAATTTTTGTGAGGATGCCTTATTTGCTTGACTTATTAATGCTGTTTTTTCTTTTACTTTGTCCAAAAACAAAGCACTGGGCTCCAAGTACTATACAATGGCTTATTTTTCTGAAATATTCAAGAGCATTATACTTTATAATGGTATTTTGATGATTAGCAGTTATGCAAAGTGTATGTACATTTAATATATTTTAAATAACATTTTATTATTTTAACCTCAAAACTATTTCAAACAAAATAAACAATTACATTTATTTGATTTTTTTTTGTATGCAGTTATGAGAACAGATGCGCAGGGAAATGATGGTTTAAAGTTTTGTAACCTGTTATAAGTTTTATTAAATAAGTTTTACTAAATGGGCTAGAGTAATAACATTTAGGAACTGATTTGCTGCTATAGGTTATATCATGTTTTATTATGCTGCTCTGACATTCATAAATGCGCTATAATGTTCTTTAAAGTTAACATTATATTTTATAGATGCCATATGGTACGTGATGCCCAGCATGTCTGAGTCATTCCAAAATGTGTAGTGTACTGTTCTCTTCTTTAAATTTTCCATCTTATTCACATCACAGATGCAACAAGACACCACTCAAAGGGGTATATTTACTAAAGTGCGGGTTTTTAGAAGTGGAGATGTTGCCCATAGCAACCATATTCTTCTTATCATTTATCTAGCACCTAATAGAAGATAATAACTAGAATCTGATTGGTTGCTATGGGCAATATCTCCACTTCTAAAAACTCTCACTTTAGTAAATTTACCCCAAAGTGTACTAGAGACACTGGGCTGTGACTTGAACTGCACAGGAATTAGTTTTCAAGATACTAAGTCACAAATGAAGCACAATGGAACTTGGTGTGACAAAAAGCTGCAGCTGCTGCATTGTAGCACTTGATATACAGATTCAGACGCATTCGCACACAGATATACAAATGTCACACATCAAATTGATCAGTGCAATCTAGCAAAGTATTTTTGTCACATCCAGTTGTTTTATTTGTGTGTATGAGTTGCACACTGTGAGCAAAAAAGACGTTCATCGTGGTAGAGTTGCCCGAGACCTGACGCGCCTAGAGGGGCTGTATGGCGCGACTGAAGCCCCAGTGTATAAAAGCAACATCTGTATGTAATGATTTTATTCAATATCTATTTTTTAATACACCTGACAAATACAGTAATTGCATCCCAAAACAAAAATAAAAAATACAGTAAATGTTATGGTTAAAAACAACTTCGGTTTAGAAAATCGGTTCTCAATTCTAAAATCATCCACATTATAGCTGGTTACATAATCTGGTTTTATGAATCTCGATTATGTCACATTACAGATTAATTCTAAAATCATCTATAACTGGTTACATAAACTGGTTTTATGAATCTATATTATGTCTAATGAACATAATTTTCACATTATAATTTTATATCCCTTTCAACTGGAATAACCGTATATTTTTTTAAGCAGAATCTCACACGATATCACATTTTCTCTACCTGTGATTGCCCCCTCCTCCTCACAGTGTAAAGGCCCCCATATAAAAATCTTTCCCTTTTTCAATCGATTGTGGCAATTCTGCAATCTGCAAACGATTGAAAAAGGGGAAGATTTTTATACACAATCGATTGCAAATTGCACAATTGCTGCAATCAATTGCTGATGTATGGGGGATGTATGGGGGCCTTAAGATGCTGAAAATCAGCTATGACTTTGGTAAAGATACCCTGTTGGTAAAGATAGATTTGAAGTCAGTATTTAAAAAAAAATAGATACACTTTCTGAGACAAATCTTTCCTGAGTTAAACTGAGGCTCTTGAACCAGAATAAATAAAATATATGTTTTAATACACATCTTCATACTAATAAAAAATGACACATTACATTATTTTCAGATGAATGTACTTGGGTCCCTGCTAGTGTATATAGCAGCTAAAATGGTTCTTTCAATGCTAGGTTCAGATTTCTTTGTTATAATACATGCAAAAGCAGTCAGTATTTACCCTGCATGCAAAAAAATAAATGCACTTGCACCTCTTGCATTGCTACATAGTTTGTCCCAGATACAAAGTTACAGCACTTTTCAGAATCCGTCCCCTTGTGTATGGTTGTTGATACTCATTTCACCATCCTTGCTGCAGCTGGCAAATTGTCTTGATACAGACACTTTAAGGGATGTAATTATTGGGCCCCAAAATACACTAAGGGCCTGATTCAGAGCCGCTCACTATTTGCAGTCGTTCGTTTAAAAAAAGGGGTGGCTATTCAAATGAACCGTTCGCACTTTGCGGTCTGTTCACGCCTCTAAGTCTGAACGAGCGAGCAAAACTTGCGGTCGAAATTTTGAAAAATACGCCCCCTGGCCGCTCGCATCATACGTCATGTCCGCTATTTATTAAATTAATCAGAGTACATCAAACAGCGTATGAACTGCTCGCTATTCTTGTGGTTGGTTTTTTCAACTGCTATTTTGCGACTAGTTCTGACCAAAAAAAAACCAAGTGACGTGGTCGCTGACACTGCTGTATTAATTATGCACACCCATAAAATGCCCGTTTTGACCTTTAAGCACACCTGCGTTCTGAATTCCACTCCCCGTTTTCAAGCACCTTCCCCTGTTACCACCCACATACGCCTCCTCCTGTCACTCAAAATAGCAGACATTCGCTATTTTGCGAACAAACGAGTTTCGGCCGCACTGACTGGTTCGCACATGCGTATTGCAGTTGTGCGAACATCGCTCAGTGTGAACGAGCGGCCGCTTACGAGCGGCTCTGAATCAGGCCCTAAATCCACATAAAACTGATGCTTTTAGAGGATTGGTGCATTTTGTCCTTTGGGACTAACAAGGGGATACTGCAACCAATGTATCAATATCTGCTGTATTAAACCTCTTTACATTCACACATGCAATCCAAAAATATCCTATTTACCAAGCTTGGCCACATTAGCTAACACCACTTTTAGTTGGCATTTACCCATTGTAACCTATAGAATATGTTTCCTTTGGATCTCTCTCTGGTAATTACCATTTGAGCATGCATGGCCGGGTCTGAGCATGAATGTAAAGTGATCTCATCGACTTTTTTAATATATAGCCCCAGAAAAGCATTCCTAATTACAACAATATGTGGTGAGGAATAATGCTAATTTTGGGAGATTTAACTGAAAATTTCATAATTATTTCACTAAATGAGAAAATAAATACTTAATCTTACTAAAATCAAGTACTGTATTTAAAAGGTTAAAACTGCAGTGTACAATAAATAGATAAAACTTAAATATATTGCAATTGACAGTACTATATTCCTCTGGCAGTTTAAGAACAAAATTATTCTCTAATAGGGTATTTGACATTTTAAAATACAATTGTAATGATTTATTTGCTGTATATACATGAATGCATTTATTTGCTCAACCTATAATGAATGCAGTTTTATTGTAATGTTAATAGCTAATTTGAATATGAGGCTTTCTTAAGACATTTTGAAACGATAAAAGGCACAAAATACTATTGGGAATCCTAAGACATTTACCTCTGCAAAAAGTAACTTAAACTCATCACTGTAAATATTCGTAAGAGATATTTTATTTTTTTGTTGCAGAAACAGAATGTAAATGTCTCACCTGAAAATATACAACTAATTAGGAAATAATGTAGAAACAAAATATAAAGCTACTTGCTTTGAAATTGTAATACTTTTAATTTCTAAATTGATATTTTTTTTACTAATACATAAAAAAGGAACATGTACAGTTGCAATGGAGGCAGGTGGTAAGAAGGTTACTGTATGTTATGGATATTTTGAAGGTTGTCACAGGACTGTAGTACCTTAATATATTATATAATGTATGCAGACCACTCCCATCCTTTAGATCTCATGTATTTATTAACTAGACAGACAGACAGATAGATAGATAGATAGATAGATAGATAGATAGATAGATAGATAGATAGATAGATAGATAACTGAATAAAATGGTGGAGGATAAGGTCCAACACTTTAGAAACCAGTTTTTTCTTTTTTTGTTGGGGATAAGTATTCGAAAAATGAGCTTACAGTGCATTCGGAAAGTATTCACAACGCCTCACTTTTTCCACATTTTATGTTACATTACAGCCTTATTCCAAAATGGAATAAATAAATTTGTGTCCTCAAAATTCTACACAATACCCCATAATGAGGTGTAAAAAGTTTTTTTTGAGATTTTTGCAAATTTAATTTAAAAAAAAGCATTAAGAAATCACATGTACATAAGTATTCATGGCCTTTGTCATGAAGCTCAAAATTGAGCTCTGGTGCATCCTGTTTCCACTGATCATCCTTGAGATGTTCCTACTGCTTAATTGGTGTCCATCTATGGTACATTCAGTTGATTGGACATGATTTTGAAAGGCATACACCTGTCTTACACTTTACAGTGCATGTCAGAGCGCAAACTAAGCATGAAGTCCAAGGTATTATCTGTAGACCTCCAAGACAAAATAAAGCTCTTTTATAGAAATATTGGAGCACTGTTGTTGCATTAAGGGCCTGATTCACACTTGGGACTAAAGAGAGACATAGCACTTAACTGTGAACCTGAACAAACCATATTGCAATGCAAGGAGTGTAAATATATAAAAACTTTGCATGTGGGGTAAATACTGGCTGCTTTTGCTTGTAACCCACAAATACTGCACAGTTTTATTATTACTCTACAATTTAGATGTGTTTGGACACCTCCCTCCCAAATCTAAATCTCTCTGCACATTTTTAATCTGCCCCACCTGCAGTGCAGCATGGTTTCACCAAGACGATCAGTTGAGAGAGATATCTCCCTCTATTCCCAACTCTAAATCAGGCCCTAAGTCCCTTAGAGAACACACAATCTAATTTACAAATCCATTTGGATTCAAGCTACTGTATAATAACTTTTTATCCCTATCTCCTCCACATTTTACACCATCAATAATTCTGTAATGAAATGTTGACAATTAATGTGGGTCAAAATGCCTCGCTACAGGTTGTTCATTATGGGTTTGATTCAGAGAAGCACACTATCTGCACGCAATTCAGATGTTCACGTAGTTGAGCGATTTGCGGCTGTGTATGCACAAATATTTCTGAAAAGCCCTGTGACGCAAGCGTTACACAAAGTGAAGGCACAAATGGGCTGTTGTGATCAATTCAGATAGTATCAGCAATGGGGCAGAAAAGTGATAGGCATTCCTAGGTGGTGGCTGCTACGCGAAAATGGGCCATGTAGTTGGTATATTATGAGAGTGTCATGGACAAGGCAATGCAAGCAGCTGCATTCCCAGATGCACAGATGCAAGCATAGGAGGCCATGGTCAGATAGGGAAACTGCACCTGCTGTAGGGCTGGTGCTAGTTTTGATGGTGCAACCGGTGGTGGCATATAAGGATGCAGCAATCGGTACAATAGCATGCATGGGTGTAAAAAGAGGGTGTCTCAGTCCTTGTACATTCGGCTGCATAAATGTACTCAAGGGAAAAAATTTGTAGGCTATTTGCATAAAGTCGCAGATGGGTGACCGTCAATAGACACTGATGCATTTGCTTTTGCATTAAACTCAGAATCAGACCCTTTTTCAGTGCTTAACGAATAGCAGATCTGTGGAGCACCATGCGCTCTTTCATTTGGATCTCCATTTCCCTACATAGGTTTTACCATATGGACATTTAGGGTCTAATTAAAAAAATCCATCTGAAATCAGACATATGTTTACGTATGATCATCTCCTATTGCCATCTCCACTTCCATGACGCACCTATGACAAACCAATTGACACCTGCAGAGAGACGGCTTAGATATGTATGACTCTGAATTGCCTGCTCAAAGTTGCACATGCAGGCTCCGATGCTTGCACAGTTGCTTAAATTTGCCAGAACCATCTTCAGAGTGGACTTGTGTGCAACTCTGAAACAGGGACTTTGGTAAGGTCAGTTAAATGGTTTCTCTTGTGGCTTTACACTAGAGATGTGCGGGTTCAGTTCTACTCAGTTCTTTTTGCCAAATTAGCGCAAGTTCTGATTCATCTCATTGGCTATCCAAAACACGTGTCAGCCAATAGCCAATTAAATAAAGCTGAACTTGCGCTAATTTGGTGAAAACAAAATGAGTAGAACCGAACTAGCACATCTCTACTTTACACAAATTTTACTAATTGATTTTTATCAACATATTATACAGTATGTATATATCCTAATATATATTTGCTGATTGTAATTTCTAGGTCTTAACTGATTGACATAAATAACTTTAATAATAATAATGATTTCATATGTACATATTCATTATTATTAAGATGTTATATAGAATCTCATATGGCTTTTATTTATCAATTTCACTAAAATGTGTTTTCGCCCATACCACTTATAAGAAAACTTTGAAAAAGACAGTATTTAATAGGAAGATTAAAAAGAATGCAGTGCATAGATTTATTACTATGACAACTACAGTAACTCTGCCAAACAGTATCATCCTGAATGGAATACATATAATATGTGCTATGTTCTCAGTGGAAGAGAAATAATGATAAATACACATTCTTTGTTGATACAAAAGAAATTGCCTCCTCTCTACTAATACGCTTGTTAGAAGTAACATAGAGTAAAATGAAGAAATAGAATTGCTGGGGCATTACAAAAAGGCTAACTTGGAAAGAAGCACTGCTATTAAATTAGTCTATCTCCTGTGATGTTATTATACTAATTACAGAGATTTTAATTTGGAACAATTCCCAGATGTTATTAGTAATCTTTGTTGTATTTATACAAATTGTTTGGCTTCCAAAGAAATGCTTTCTGAAAGATACAGTGTTTATGACTGATATGTGTAGGTACAGTATGTAAATGTAATAAAAATAAAAGTAATTTTCTAGTAAAATTTCTTAGCACATAATACATATCCCACATAGAACATCTGCATTCTTAAATTGAAAGTAAATAAAATGAAAGAGTAATATGAACAGTAGAGTATTAACCTACTGTTATTTCTTCAGCACAATGGGGTGTGGCCTTATATGAAATGGTGTGGTTTCCATTGGCCAGTGTGTTGATTAAGTCATCCAGATCTTTCAGTCAAGAAGGTTGACAGGTATTGACCTGTAAACTTTATACTGGATTTCACATATTTGAACGGCTTGGGGTCTTATCCCATGCATTTACAGTACAGTCTAGTCCAAGGCAACGGGAATAGTAAACTCAGAAAAGAGAGATTGTAGCAAAAACAGCAGGTCAGCACTGCAGGGCGATCCAGCCAGACCTACTCATAGGAAGTCACTGAGTTAGTTAACCACACACAGCTCCCCAGAACTCACACACACAGCAATGTAGGGAGGCGCTGAAGCATTATAAATAGGTACATGAGATAGAGCAATCCATGGGTATCTATGGGATGGCACTTATCCAAATATAATCTGTCTTCTAACCTAAAACTCATGTACCTAAAAAAATCAGGTTGCAGTGGCTGAAGCCAGACTCAGCATCCACCTTACCCATCAGGGCACAAAACCCAAAAGAATGAACCATATCCACAGCAGCATCAAAGGATTGATAACTGACCTGAAAAAATTCTTGTGGAAGTGCATTATTCACTGAAGTGCTCCCCAGTTAAGATAAATGCTGGATCAAGTGAAATTTGCTGGCCATTTTTTGGGAACTAACCAGACTAGTGACAGGACCATGTTACTATAAGCAAAGGAGGGGTTGAAAAAGGTCTGATCTTACAGCCTAACTGCACATGCCTCATAACTCTGTATTTTACTTTGTTCGACAATTATAGGCCAAAACTAAGATTATGAAGAACTATGAACAGAAACCCCTCAAGACAACCGTGCAACAGAAATTCTGCTTCCAATCTCTTAAGATACAAATCCAACCACTTCTACATGGCACCCAAGCAAACTGAGGCTCTACCTGAGGTTAATGACCTTCTGGCAGCATGGGGCAATCGTGGACTAGGCGAGGGTCATTGCACCGGTTCTTACTGAATCATAGTAATGAACTTAAATTTTTTCTGGAGCCTGATATGGCACAGCCTGCTATATATATGTATATATATATATATATATATATATATATATACACACACACACAGTATATATATATATATATATATTATATATATATATATGGCACAGTCTGCAAAATTATATATGGATACATTTCAAGCCTTGAAATGGTGTGAGATTATATCTTTATTCTCATTTATGTCTCTGAGAGATGTGCCTTTGTTGGAGTTTGCATTTGACTGTACTGGGCACCAGGGCAGGCTGTTTGATGAATTGAGTGCCGGTAGGATTTGTATTTGTATATATATATATATATATATATATATATACATATATATATACACACACATCTAGATGAGTCCACACTAGTGTTTTCAAATGTTCAGTGCTGGGGTAGCAACCTTTGCAAGCTAGCAAGCTTCAATACTTATCCAAATGAAGGTGCACTCACCAGTTTTGTTGTGAAATCAACAGGGAAATTTTATTGAAAAGGAGAGCCATCAGCCCATTACATTGACGTTTCAGTCCCCTCTGGGACCTTTATCAAGATACCACAACAGGTGTCCCTATCCCAATATTTATACCCACAAGTATCAAGAGAACACACCCATAACACAACCCCTCCTGATCAGTAACCCTTTCATGTCACTGATCACTCACTGTATATGTTTTAGGGAGTTAATCACAATCTCCTATAAAAACAAAGATCTTTTAAAATATATATGACCCCTGGCTTTAACAGAAGCAAATAAATGCTGTGAGAGAACCAGAAAGACACAAACAGGTAAAAGAAAGAGTATTTGTGGTTGTTCATGTGAGGAGCAGGGAATGAGATGCAGAGGAGCAAAGGTTAGGGTGGAGTGAGTCTGCGCAAGTGATGATACTGAGATAGTGCTGAGTTCCAGGACCACTGAATACATGCTGGTAGAGTGCTGGGGACTGCAGCAGAAGTGCCAGCCATGTGTCTGAGAAGATTTTAAGAGCAACATGGCAGCACCGAGAGCCACAGCAGAGATCAATGGAGGTTATGTGAGTTAAATTGATTAAGGCAGACATCCATATTGAGAGTACATTGCATGATTAAGTAAACTTCTATATTTCTCAAAGAGACTGAGTTAGAGATATATATGCTGACAGTGTGATATATATTCTGATTGAGCTACCAGTAAACTAGCTCAGTCTATTAGTGTACAGGGAGAGGAAGCCATTTATTGATGACTGATATAAGATTTGACTAAAAGCACACTTGAGGTACATATACTATTAAGTGCTAAAGATAACTGTGCTACTAAAACGGAATGGTATTCATGCTGCTTTATAATTGGATGAAGCTACTGTTCTCTGGTATCAAGAAATACCAGCATTAAATGCTAATTCTGTTAACTTTGCCTATTGTAGATTACAAGTACATGTATGTAATAAGACAGTGACCACCTAGAAAGACAGTCCTCCAACTAAAGAATTCTGTGTTCAATTTAAAGTAATTGACTGACCAGTCTGGGGTTTTGCAAGTCTGCTGAGTAATAATCTGTTTGTTTGTTTGTTTTTTTATGTGTGTTATGAAGAAGGTTATTGCATGTTTAGAGATTAGTGTATTAAAGTATTTGAGAACAGTTATTTTCATAGTTAAATTTAAAGAGGTACAGTACTTCAGAAGTTATGATAAAGAAGCATATTTAACTGTTAGATATATTATTGCCTATTTACTACTGTAATGCTAACTATTGTTGTATATATTTAATTTGAGTTGCAATTGACTGCTATTTGTATAGTGATAACTATTTTCTCCATATTGACCTTCCTGGACCCTCTTACTCCACCTATAATAAATTGACTAAATATTCTATTTGGAATCGGTATTTAATGCTAGTGGCTGAATAGCCACTGGATCAAATACCGACCGCGGAACCCAGGCAGACCTAATTACAGACTGGGGCTGGTGTGTAACCTAACCCTCCCCTCCCCCCTAACCCTAACCCTCCCTTAGTGGTGCCTAACCCTAACCTCCCCCCATTAGTGCCTAAAGCTAACTCCCCCTCCCCGCACCCTAAACCTAACTTTCCCGGGGGGTGCCTAACCCTAACCCCCCACTTGTGGTGCATAACCCTACCCCCCCTTTCCCTACCCTAACCCTCCTGGGGAGTGCCTAACTCTAAGTCCCCCGGGGGGTCCCTAAACCTAACTTCCCCCATGCAGCTAGATGCTAAAACACCCGGCTTACCTTCTTTCGGTATGCCGGGTGTCAGTATTTTGTAGTGGGGCTAATGATAGGCATTGGGATTTCGACACCTATCTTTCATCCCCTGTTGGGCTGTCAGTGTCGAGATATTGGCGGGCGGGATAGCACCCGCCGGTATCCTGACTGCATCCCATTCTATTTATCAATTCTGTTACATTAAGCCAGTTATTATGTAGGTCTACCCTCCCTTGTACAGCCTAAGAAGGGTAAGATTGTAGATCCTTTATCACGTAATAAGGGATATCTACTGGAGCTGCCATCTCAACTGTAAAGTACCATCTAATCCTAACTTATCTGTGCCCACACGCACACCTTGGGTACATATATAACTCCCAAATAGAGAAATATCATAAAGAAATAATTCTGTATAAGAAGAAAAAACTGGGCAAAGCTAATTATTACTATGACCACTTCCTAGAGCTAACAGGAGATGTGAATATCTGTATGTTAAAAGGTCTAGAAAAGACAGAGACACCTCAGCTGAGGGGACCTCTTCAGCGATTTTGAATCATCTAACTCTGACTGTGCTAAAGCTGTTTAGGAGTATGCACCTTGGCACAAGTCCAACATTAATAACCTGTAGAGGGGACCAGATTAAGAGGCAGGGATCACAGCAACCTCCTCTCCCCAAAAGTAAATACTTTTAAATCTATCTACAACTGCTTTAACTCCCAATGAAATGCAGCTGTTATCTAAAGGTCTGAACTTTGTACCAACTTCCCATTTTGACTCCTTTCAATGGAAGATTGATCATTATAAGTTGAATAGAAATCTATAGATAAAGAATATTTTCAATCTAACAAACCTATCACTACAACAGATATCAGTAATATTGGCAAATCTACCTGCCACACTACAGAAAGATTTGAACCTACTGTAATTCTTTGAATGCCTCCAATAAAAAAATCACTAGGATGATTGATTCTCAGGTACAATCAGTGAAACAATTGCCACCTTCACATACTAATCTGAATAAAGCAGAATGGCAGGCATTGATATCACTTAGTAACCAAACTGACATTACTGTATTATTAGTCCAGTTGATAAAGGTAGAGGAATTGTAGTCCAAAACAAAAGTGATTATAACATGGAGATTGAATCTCATTTTTGTGATGGTGATGTTTATAGAAAATTACCTAGTGACCCTACCATTGAGTTAAAAAATGAACTATATGATCTGTTTAATCATGCTGTTGAGGCTTGGCTTATATCCGGGGCTTTCAAAGATACCCTGACTAATGCATTTCCGATTAGGCCTTATTATACACGATTCCCAAAATCTATAAAAAAACTTAAAGTCTCCCAAGTAGACCGATTATATTGACCAGGGGCAGTTGTAACAACCAGAGTCTATTTTTCTTGACCACCACCTACAACCATGCATCCAGACATGGCCTACTTTTTTCAACATTTCTTATGTTGCAACAATTGAACAATGTTCCTTCTCATTGCATACTCTGCACCATTGATATAAAAAACCATTATACCTGCATTTACCAATCTGCTGATTTACAAGCAGGAAGGCAGCTTATTGATAAAAATCCCCTATATAAGGGACCCTCTATTGAGCAATTTATGTCAATGTTGGAAAGCACTCTCACATGAAATTATATTATGTTTCATGGTACCTTCTACTTCCAATTAGCAAACTAGTATTCTGCGCAAATGTATATAAATAAACAAGTATATTTGTTATTTATCAATTGTGTATTTATTTTTATGAAGGGTAAAAATAGAAACAGACATGTATTAACATAAAACCATAATATAATAGTTCAAAACAACATAAAGTATATTGTAAATATAACCTTATAGACTCAATAAATTATGAAGTGAAAAATAGCAATATATAAACTATATAACTACACTGAACATGACCCATATGTGTAGAAAGTCCAGTGCAATAGTACCAGCATTAGTTATCAGTGAAAGACTTCCAGACAATTATATCCATATGTATCAAGGTTTAAAAATGTAAAAAGTGAGTACTCACAAAAAGAAAAAAATATTGCACATAGAGCTAAAACAGATGGATGGATACTTGTACCACCTCCAGGTGAATTATTGTGGTGCCATCTTGCCAAGGTCCCCGCCAAGCATAGGGGTCTCTAGCGGCAGCCAGGGAGCGTCCTCCCTATTAGATGTCAGTGGCCAAGTGAAGCCTCCGCCATGAGATAGTTCAGAGACACCACCACTGATATTCCAACTTGTCTCTATAATGCACGCCGCACCTTAATTTCCAAGTAGCACTGTAATGTAGCAAGCGCTCAATCACAGTGCAGGTCTCCGTGGTGCCGGTGGTCAGGGTCCCAATAGTGGCACAGCGTGGTTTTGACTAATGCTGCTTCTATTGCACTGGTCTTTCTACACATATAGGTCTTGTTCAGTGTAGTTATATAGTTTATATATTGCTATTTTTCACTTCATAATTTATTGAGTCTATAGGGTTATGTTTACAATATACTTAATATTGTTTTGAACTATTATATTATGGTTTTATGTTAATACATGTCTGTTTCTATTTTTACCCTTTATAAAAATAAATACACAATTGATAAATAACAAATATACTTGTTTATTTATTTATATACATTAGCGCAGAATACTAGTTTGCTAATTGAGTTTTTTGTGAGGCAGACAACACCTCTTTTTTGTTCTGCAGCAGGTGCATATAATTATCTGTTCTTTTGCAGTAAGGATTTGAAATAAGGCACTGGGCTAATTTATTTATTAGTACCTTCTACTTCCAACTACAATGCTGTGCAATGGGGTTCAATGTTTTTTGTTGAATAGGTGCTGGTCTTTTCTTAGGTACCCATTTCTGAATATGTGTTATTATACACAAGGTATATACTGTATAGTCTACCTACTCCTATTTTGGACTGGTCCTGATCAGGCTTTTACACCACTAATTGAAGAACAAAACTATAGAGACCATCCTGTCAAATTTACCTACATGATGACTAGTGTAACATACATTATCTTGATGTCTTAATAAAAAGACAGGAGTATTGTGACATCTACTGTATCTACTCTAAGCCAATAGACAGGAATAATCTTCTAGTCATCATCCTGCCCCTTTAAAGGAGGGTTTACCATAATAACAAATGCTGCGTGTTTGTTGGATTGCAAATTATATATCCTGCTTGGACACTGAATTGACAAAGAATATCTATTAAAAGTGAAAGCAAAAGTTTCTGATTCTCATTGATGAGACATAAGAGTTTTACCAGTAACTCAACAAATAAATTTAGGTCAACACTGCTAGCCCTACTGTTAATACAGTTTCAAAGAAATTGTGGATTTTTATACAAATGGTCCCATCATTGATAGTCCTTCAGCACAAGAAATTAATGATAGCGTATAGGAGAGGTCGGACTCTACGAGATTTCCTTTTGAAAACAGACATCACATTGTTGGTTGAATCTAAGAAAAGATCAATACAATGCCCTGGATGTTTTAAGTGCATTACCTGCATGACTTGTAGGTATATGGTGGCAGAGGATCCATTCTTTCACCTTTATTGTGGCAAGAAATAGAAGATTTGTCACAGAGTGACCTGTATGTTGAAATTTGTTGTTTATTTAATCAGTTGTGCCTGTGGATGACATTATGTAGGCAAAACAGAAAGAGCTTTTAAAGAAAGGATGATGGTACATTGATCCTCAATCAGAGTAGCAGTAAGGACACTGCAATCAACCCATCGCTCGTCATTTTCTGGAAGTATCACTTACCCTGGCTGCACTGAGGTATCAGATAATAGATCACATCCCTGTGCCAAGTATAGGATAAGATCAGGAACTAATGCTTGTACATTCCGAATGCAGATGGATTCATCATCTAGATACACTGGCATCGAAGGGCCTCAATGAAACACTGGGGCTCTCGTGTTTTATCTAATGAACATTGGACTTATTTTTTCTATTTTCTTTTTTGTTAATTTTTTCTATTTAATTTTTTTTGTTTTTTTCTAACCTATTCTCTTTGATTATATATAGCTGTCTAAGTTTATTTTTTCATGTTTTGGGTTTATTATAATTTTTCTATGTTTAGTTTGTTATATATATTCACAGTGATTAATACCTTGTGCTTTTGGTCAGACATGCTATTGTTTTCTTACACTATTCGTAAATAGACAATTTTGCTGTCATTAGTCTATATGTTTTATATTTGTGGAGTGTTGCTTGCCTTACATCTTAATATATATATATATATATATATATATATATATATATATTAGGGGTGTGCACCGGCCACTTTTCGTGTTTTGTGTTTTGGTTTTGGATCTGGATCTTTCTTCGTGTTTTGGATCTGGATTAGTTTTGCCAAAACCACCCTTCCGTGTTTTGGGTTCTGGGTTTTGTGTTTTGGATCTGTATTTTTTTTAAAGAAAGAATAAAAACAGCTAAAATCACAGAATGTGTTGGTTTTTCTGCTCCTATGCTATTATTAACCTCAATAACCTTAATTTCCACTCATTTCCAGTCTATTCTGAAAACCTCACATCTCACAATAGTGTTTTTATGTCCAAAGGGCTATGCTAAGCGGCACGAGTGGGCGGCACAAACACGTGGCCCATCTAGGAGTGGCACTGCAGTGGCAGACAGGATGGCAGTTTGAAAAACTAGGCCCCAAACAGTACATAATGCAAAGAAAAAAAAGAGGTTCAAGATGGAATTGTCCTTGGGCCCTCCCACCCACCCTTATGTTGTATAAACAGGACATGCACACTTTAACAAACCAATCATTTCAGCGCCAGGGTCTTTCACACGACTGTGGCTGAAATGATTGGTTCGTTTGAGCCCCCACAAAACAAGCTGGCAATTAATCTGTCCCTGCACAAACTGGCTCTACGGAGGCAAGATGTCATCCTCATCCTCCTCATCCACCGATTCCTCACCCTCTTCAGGGTTGTGTACATCCTCATCCTCACAGACTATTAACTCGTCCCCGCTGGAATCCACCACCACAGGTCCCTCTGTACGTTCTGGAGGCTGTTCTCCCTGGAAGAGTTGGTAATTCATTTTTATGACCATCTTCTTCTCCACATTTTGTGGAAGCAGCCTCCTACGCCTTTCGCTGACAAGGTTCCCGGCTGCACTAAACACTCTTTCGGAGTACACACTGGAGGGGGGGCAACTCAGGTAAAATAGAGCCAGTTTGTACAGGGGCCTCCAAATTGCCTCTTTTTCCTGCCAGTACAGGTACGGACTGTCTGACATGCATACTTGGATGCCGTCACCGATGTAATCCTGCACCACCAAGTTTATTGTGTGAGCAAAACATGGGACTGGAATTTGCCCAGATGTAATGCCCGCACAATATTGGTGGCGTTGTCAGATATCACAAATCCCCAGGAGAGTCTAAGTGGGGTAAGCCACTGGGCGATGATTTCCCCAAGTTTCTCTAAGAGGTTGTCGGTGGTGTGCCTCTTACTGAAACCTGTGATACACAGCATAGCCTGCCTTGGAACGAGCTGGCGTTTCTGAAATGCTGCTACTGGTGACGCTGCTGTTGTTGCTGCGTAAGGTGATACATCTACCCAGTGGGCTGTCACAGTCATATAGTCCTTAGTCTGCCCTGTTCCACTTGTCCACATGTTCGTGGTTAAGTGGACATTGGGTACAAACGCATTTTTCAGGACACTGAGGACACTTTTTCTGATGTTTCTGTACAGTCTCGTGATCGCCTGCCTAGTGAAGTGGAATCTAGATGGGATTTGGAACCGGGGACACACTACCTCCATCAATTGTCTAAATCCCACTGTACTAATGGCGGATACCGGACGCACGTCTAACACCAACATAGCAGTCAAGGCCTCAGTTATACGTTTTGCTTCAGGATGACTGCTGTCGTACTTCATCCTCCTCGCTAAGGACTGCTGGAGGGTCAATTGTTTAGTAAAAGTACTGGAGTTCCTACTTCCTTTCTGGGATGATGAACGACTCCCAGCAGCAGCAACAGCAGCAGTAGGCGTAGCAATGCAGGATCCTCCGGAGGAATCCCGGATAGAAGAGTCAGTCATGCCAGAGACATGGCCTGCAGGACTACTTCCGATCCTGACTAAGGAGGAAATTGATGAGGAGGGAGTTGACGGTGTGGTTTGCAGGCACTTGGATACAACAGGACAACGGGATTTAGGTGTCCCTGTACTGCTTACAATCTTAGCCAAAGTTTGTGAACTTGACAGTAACTTTTTATGAACGCGCTGCAGGTGCCGTATAAGGGAGGATGTTCCTAGGTGGTTAACGTCCCTACCCCTACTTAATTCACCTTTACATATGTTACATATGGCAAGACAGTTGTCCGGATTTGGATAGAAATATTGCCAGACCAAAGAGGTGGAATGTTTGGTCTTCTGCCCAGGCATGACCGTGATGGGCTTTTTCATCCCACGGACAACAACTGTCTCCCCCGGAGCCTGATTTAAACAAACCACATCACCATCAGAATCCTCCTCGCCAACTTCCTCCTCAGTGCCAGCTACACCAGTATCCTCATCCTGTTGTACTTCAACAGTTACATCTTCAATTTGCATATCAGCAAGTGGACTGTGGGTGCTCCTTTCAGCACTTGCAGGGGGCGTGCAAATGGTGGAAAGAGCCACCTCTTCCCGTCCAGTGCTGGGAAGGTCAGGCATCACAACCGCCACCACACTTGGACTCTCCTTGGGGATTTGTGATATCTTCTTAGAATGCACAGTTCTTCGCTGTGCTTTTGCCAGCTTAACTCGTTTAATTTTTTTAGCGGGAGGAGGGCTTCCATCGTCATGTGAAGCTGAACCAGCAGTCATGAACAGAGGGAAAGACCTTAGCCGTTCCTTGCCACTCCGTGTCATAAATGGCATATTGGCAAGTTTACGTTTCTCTTCAGATGATTTAAATGTTTTTTTAAGGTCATTTTCCTGAACTTTGTCATTTGGGATTGTATGTGCCCTCTACTGTGACATTGGGCATCGGCCTTCGCAGACGACGTTGATGGCATGTTATCGTCTATGTCATGACTAGTGGCAGCAGCTTCAGCACTAGGAGGAAGTGGTTCTTGATCTTTCCCTATTTTATTTTTATCGGAGAAATTTTGGTACTCCATTTATGTTATATTGATTTGATATATACGTGCGGCTAAGGCGCACACAAACACAGAAAATATTTTTTTTATTTTTGCTGGAGACTAGTGCACTTTGTGGGTTACACCACCCTTTAAGAAATGAGCCAGCCAGCTCTTTACTTATGGGACACAGGCGCACGCTTGGCGCTGCTCCTTTGTTGATGCACATGCAGCCACAGTGCACACAATTCACAAACACAGAAAATATTTTTTATTTTGTTTGGAGTGCACTTTGGGGGTTACAGCACCCATTAACGGTCAAGCCAGGCGGCCCTTTACTTATGACACAGGCACACGCTTGGCACTACTTTGTTGATGCACGTGCGGCTACTGTGCACACAATTCACAAACACAGAAAAAAAATTTTTTTTTGCACTTGGGGGGAGCACCCCTGATGGACAGAGCACCCCCTAGACAACACTACAGCACCCCTTTAGGACTGGGACACCGCACAGGACTTTGGACTGGACACAGTCCCTATGGACTTTGGAGGAGTGGACACAGCCCCTATGGACAACAGCAGAACAGCGCAGCACAGCACAGTACAACACTACACTACACTGCACTACACTACACTACACTACACTACACAGCCCAGCCAACCATAACTCCCACCCTTCCTCTTCACTGTCCACAGCCGAGTGAGAAAATGGCGCCGACGCTGGTACTTTATATAGGATCCAAAACCCGCGAGACCCGGAAGGCGGGATGATGACGTTTTGCCTCGATTTCAGATCAGAGTCAGGCGGGAAAAGTCGAGCCTGACTCGGATCGGCCTCGGATTGGGAGGGCTTGGGGGGGTTCGAATTTCAAAAATCCGAACCCGCTCACCCCTAATATATATATATATATAAATATATATATATACACACAAACACTTACATGTATCTATATTACAATATAGTGTGTGCTTGTGCTGAGGTTTGAGGAAAAGTAAGTACTTTTCTTTAGAAAGAAACATTTGTCAAAGTCTGAGAGATAAAACAAAATACCATGGTTTCTATTGCCCTTAATACATCCCCTTCACCCGTGCACCTACTGTGCGTAGTCACTAGTCACTGACCCTAGCCATGTTCTATTTTCTCTTACCCTTTGAGACTTCATATGTACAACAATGCTGAGCGACAATATAACTGTACAACATTGTCTAGCACAAACCATGCAGAAACTCGATGGCTTCTGTGCAGAGCCAAGGCTGTCAAGAAAGGATTTTTCTTTCTAGGTGGTCAGCACAAAAGATAAGTTTTAGCAAACATCATTGTGTACTGTACATATCTGACCTGACAATCAATGTAGTAGAAATCTAAGCTGTTATACTGTAGCTAGGATGTGAGAGACAATTGATAAAATACATTTTCTTAAGTTTTTTCTATTTAACAAAAGCTAATATTTGTAGATTGTGCCATTGTAAAAACTTTTTTTTAATCAACACCATTCAAAATGATTAAATACATAGATAAATGGACACTGTTTTCAATACTCAAGATACATGTACAGCATATATATATATATATATATATATATATATGTGTGTGTGTGTGTGTGTGTATATATGTATATGCTTCAATACTAAGGGCCAAATGTAATAGGGTGAGAGTTTAGAACATGGAAGAGTTTAGCGGTAAACTTTCATATTGGTCGAGTTTTATCTTCTAAATGGAAAAACATCTGAATGAGATTTTAAATCCGGAGAGTTTTTTTGGGTCTGCAAAACAAGATTGCTCTGTTGCTTTGTTCTCAGACTCTATTACATTGGTTGAGTTTAAAAAGTGTGAGAAAACTCTCATATTTTCTAAACTGTCACCCTATTACATTTGACCCTAAGGGCCATATTCAATTAGAGGCAAAAAGTCAGAGCTCAGACTTTTCGCCATCATCGGAGGTTTCTGCAGGGATAAAGTATAAAGGTTCCGGCGAAAACAAGACCTGATGGAAAGGAAAGTATGGAAAAGTCCTGTCAATTTTCGGGAAATCACCCTGGCACCCCACTAAAGATGGTCTGACATTGGGGATCACTATGGGTTCCCTCGATTTGGCCTGCTGAAGGTAATTGGGGTTTTAAAATAGCCGCAGCAGGTGCATAAATGCGCCTGTGAAGAAGGAGTGAAGAATAGCACTTAGTTATATTTCCCCCCAAAAAAGCTATGTCCATCAAATTTCGGGTACATGAAAATGGGTGCAAGCATATTTTTAAATCCCTAAAGTGATTTTTGAAAAGTCTTCAAAAATGCACCTGCCACTACCAGCTGTAGTCTAAAAAACACCTGCCGCATACTTGGGAACCCCCCTGGGTTCGAGTTTAGAAGTTTGCCCGCCAATTTTTTTTTTAAACCCAAAACGAAAGTACCTTTTGTGGGGAGTCCTAAGGAACTTTTTAAAAAAATGTTTACACAGCTTACTTTAAGGGGACATTACAAAAGGCTGCAGGCTATTTTTTTTATTCTGCACCAAAAACCACAATTCTGCACTTTTTTTTGCCACCTAAACAGTGGTGAAAACTTATCTCCATTTTTTTTACTGCGAAAAGTCTTTGCAATTGAATATGGGGATAAGTGAAACAGGCGAAAATGATGTCATCTGGGATAAATTAACCCATTTTTTGCAGGCTAATTGTCCCTGAATGTAAATTTAACAAGCACTTATTAAGTTATTGTATATGAAAAAAACAGTTGAACATACAATTCACCCATGCACTCAAGGAAATGCATACACACATACATAGATATACAGTACACACAAATATGTATATATGATACACACATACTGTATATTATACACACACACTCAAGACCTGCTTTATTAGATTATAATTGTCAGCTGAGAGCAATTCTTCCCCTATACTCATAAGACCATCTTTCCCATGTATGTTTTGGGAAAGTTCACTTCTGCTAATCACAGAGGTGGCATTACTTGGTGGTACCATCTATAATTGTTAGATACTAAGGGGGAGTAACTTCCCACCCAACTTAAATGGGAAGATGATTTCTCACTGACATCATCTGAGGATACATGGCCAATCATATTCCACACTTGATTTAAGGTGTCCTGATGTATAAAATCATGTAGAAATGTTCTATAAATTGATGAATAGACTGTACCTTACCCCAGAACAGGCAGTTTAAAATGTGGCCCTCCATATCTAAATGTTGTTGGATAAATAGTAGACAGGTGGTGGGGAGGGGAAATATCATTTATTTTGGGAGTGTCTGCTCCTTCGACCTATATGGGTGGTAGTATTCGCCTTGATTGAAAAAGTCACCGGTAATGACGGTCCCTCCTGAACCATTGGAGGACCTGTTTCATTACCATCCTGGGGATATGCCATCTGCTGATAGTTATATAATAGGACATATACTTGTGGCTATCAAAGCTGCTATTGCGCAGCTTTGGAAAACTGCTTCTGTGCCTTTCTTATCTACTATACAGAAGATGATTTATTCAATTGAGATCAGGTCACTGTTGAGGTTATTGGAATACACTGAACTTATTTTCATGTACATGGAACCAGCTTGAGATGACGTGCTTTGTGATATGATATGTTTTCCTGCTTGAGGAAAACATTAGAAGGTGGGTAGACTGTGGCCATAAAGAGATGCACATGGTCAGCAACAATACTCAGGCTATTGCATTTTAAATGATGTCCAGTTGGTATTAATGGGTGTACTGTGTGTCAAGAGAGCAAGACAAGACCCTTGACCCTACCATTTTTAAGTTGCAGTAGAAATCAAGATTTGTCAAGCCATCTGATGTTTTGCCAGTATTCAACTATGGAGTTTTGTGGCGCCTGCACTCACCTGAGTTCACTGTTTTAGCTGACAGGAAAAAAAAGATGACTGTACCCATAAAATTTGTCTTAAAGGTAAACATGTAAATGAAAGGTAGTGGAGTAGATGTACTAAGCTCTGGAAAGTGATAAATTGGAGAGTGATAAACTACCAACCAATCAGCTCTTAACTGTCATTTTTCTAACACAGTACGTAATATATTTATTACTAGTAATTTATATAATGCACACATTTTCCACAGTCCCTGTCTCAGTGGAGCTTACAATCTATATTCCCTATTACATGCACACACACATACACACTGCTTAATTTTGTTGGGAGCCAATTAACCTACCAGTATATTTTGGGAGTGTGGGATGAAACCAGAGTACCTGGAAAAAACAGTAAGCGCAGGTAGAATATACAAACTCCACACAGTTAGGGCTATAGTGGGAATCGAACCCACAGCCTCAGTGCTCTGAGGCAGTAATGCTAACCATTACACCATCTGTGCTGCTTTACATGACAGTTAGGGGCTGAGTAGCTAGTAGTTTATCACTTTCTGAGTAGCTAGTAGTTTATCACTTTCAAATTAATCGCTTTCCAGAGCTTCCAGTACATTCCCCCCAGGGTGTCAAAGAAAATGGCAGAAAACTTTACCAAATGAATCAGTTGGCTATGATTTTAGAATGCATAATAGCATTTAATAACATAAACACTATACCAATCAACAAATGATAAATAAATAAATGACACACAAAAAATCAGATATTTAAAATACACTTTTGTGATAGATAGAAGGTAGAGATAGATAGATAGATAGATAGATAGATAGATAGATAGATAGATAAATAGATAGAATATAGTCAGCATCCTAGCGGATTGAATACTGGCACTCAGAATACCTGCGTCGGAGTTCCAAGAGCTGTCGGATTCCCGGCTCCAGAATCCCGACCGCTGGCATCCTGATGGTAAGTATTAGGGTTAGGAGGAAGATTAGCTTTAGGGTTAGGGGTTAGGGTTAGGTACTAGGGGTGGAGGTTTTAAGGATAAACTGCTGGGGAAGGTTAGGGCTAGGCTGTGGGAGGGGAGAGTTAGGGTTAGGCTACAGGAGAGGTGTGTTAAGGTTAGGGGGATAATTAGGGTTAGGTTACATACCTTCAAGCATCAGGATTCTGACTGTTGGGATGCTGCTGTTGGTATTCTAACCAGCGGCATCCTGACTACTGTGATCCCATACCCAACCCAGATAGATAGATAGATAGATAGATAGATAGATAGATAAAGATAGCTCTCCACAGAATTTTTAGTAGTGCTTCCTGTAATCACAACTACTGTACATGAAAATTAATCCCAAAATGAATCACTGTCAGCTAGTATGGGTTAATTATTAATAACTGATCTCCTCATACAAAAAAAAATATTTGTACCCATTGCAGTGCAACATGGTTTGTGGTGTATTCAAGGAATTCATGAATCAAATTGTGGTGGAATCATTCACCTTAGTGTATGTGCTTCTATTTTGGAATTCATTTGAATGAAAAAATACTAACTGTGATTATAAAATTCAACTCATTTAACCCATGAATAACAACAGAAAAGATTTCAACACGAATAATAAAAATAAAGTGGAGCAATGAACAGAGAGGAAGGGGCTCTTTTTTTGGCATACTACTGTATAGTTGTTAGAAAATATCATAAACAAGACAATTTTAATTACTGCACTTTATGGGGCTTAACTGTAAGCGTTTATTAATACAAAATAAATGTTCATTACAAATTTCCGTAAAAATGATAAAATATCATGTAAGAAATGAATAATTTGCATGGATCATTAATTCCTCTATTTTCATGTAATTGAATTTGTCAGTAGTACCCTGTCTAACTGAAAACCAGTCATAACTACTAAATTAAATAATAATTAAAGAAACAAGTATTCAAAGAGTGGCTTAGAAGCTAAGGTACCATTTAACTAACACATAGCAATTTAATGCAAATTGGAATCCTTATACATGCAGTTCTGAAAATTGTGCATCCTGTGGTTCATATATGTTTTATTTAACAAACATGTTAAGTATTTCACAGTAGGCTCGCTCATTGTGCACAGTAAACCTAAATAAGCTTCAAATGAAACAGGTGAAAGTAATATTCTGACTAACATTACAAAGGATAGTATTATATATTAGCTGAACAATTGATTTGTTAAATATTTACATCAATTTAAATAATATATGTTTAGTACAAAGCTTTATGAAAGGTGAATATAATAAAATATATTTTATGCTTTTTTTAGATGCTTTATAGAAGTACAGTATATTTTGTATTTGAAGGTTAAATCCATCTTTCATAAACATTTACTAACAGATTCTTCAAGGTTTATCTTTTACCAAAGTCCACTACCGACCTCATTCAGTGTCCAAGTGTCAGTTGCAGAGAAATACTTGTAACACTGTCTTTGGGTGGTAATTGGTGGATAGGTATTGCTCTGCGCTGCCTATACCACCACCGCATGTATAGTGGAGCACAGCGCCACACACCACTAGGGTGTATGCTCCAATTCTACCTGTCGCACTACAACGCCCAGTATACCCAATCGCTCCAGACTGCATCTAATAATCAGTTATATTGTACATGCTTCATCCCTTTGTCTAAAGTGACCTGTATGCATGCCTGGTTAATAAACCTAGGAATTGGTTAAGCTGTTTCAAGTGTGTACTAGTCACCACCAGCTGCTTTGCAAGGGCACTTCACCTGTCCAGCACACACCACCAGTACCTCCAGAGCCCCAACTCTGCTAAGTTATGGACCCACTGTTCTAGTCCTGGTCCAATCAGCAATTAATAATCAGATGCTCTTTGCTTTGATGTACAGGAGGCTTGTCACCTAGCAACAGCTGGTGGGACATGCATGTATCCCAGAGAACTGAACTGCAGCACTTTTTTTGCCCAATGGGTATACGTGGACATATACTTCAGATTTCTCCTCAGCATGGATAATGGAGGAAAGAGTTTTAGTCCTGCAACTGATTCACTGATGTCCATCTTGAGTGCAGTAGAAAGAGTTAAGATTAAAGAGGAAAAATACTCAAATTAATATTTCTTTATCATTAATAAAGGACAGAAGATATGCTGTCTGTAATGCCTCTGACAGTGCATCATACTCATCTCATGTCTCCTCCCTGGGGAGATGTACTAAGTCTAAGAGGGATAAAGTGGAGAGAGATAAAGTACCAACTAATCAGCTCCTGTCACTTTGCAGGCTGTGTTTGAAAAATTACATTTATGAGCTGATTGTTTGGTACTTTGGTGTCTATTTACTAAGCCTTGGATGGAAATAAAGTGAACAGAGATAAAGTACTAGCCAATCAGCTCCTAACTGCCATGACACAGACTGTATTTGAAAAATGACAGTTAGGAGCTGGTTGGTTGGTACTTTATCTCAGTTCACTTTATCTCCATCCAAGGCTTAGTAAATAGTCCCCTGTTATATCTTTCTCCACTTTATCTCTCTTGAAGGCTTAGGATGGTGTTTTAAGGAAAAGTATCATACCTCCAATAAACTTTGTTTGAGGGTCAATAATTCCCATTTGTAAATACATTTCAGAAAATATAGTGCAGCATAGCTCCCATTCCAGACATAGGTCACACAGACTTTTGTGTCCTTCTTTGAGGAAGAACCTTTGTCTTGTACCTTGGCTAACACCCAGACAGTAGATTAGGAGTCTGATGCCATCCCTATCTTTAGCCTCTTGTGAACATTGTAAAACGACACATATAAATTAAACAGAGTGATCTTAAAACACAAACAACCATCTTCCAGGTTAAAATCAGACTTGAAGGACTATGGACCATGAGTCTAAATTATTTTACTTGCCTTAAAATCAGGTCTCCTCTAATAAAAGAGGATCAGGTAATGTTGCACTATTATTTGACATGCCTGAATATGGCTCCAGCAACTAACATAACCCTAGTAATATTAATGTGCAAAAATGTAAATACAAAAACTGATTAGCTTCTCTACATATTCAGTTTAAATCAGTAGATCTTTTTTACCCTGGAGAAAGCAAAGAGAGTATGTAAATTGGGTTGCTGAATTTCCAGAGCATCCCTTATGACCTCCAAGATGGCACACATAATATGGCAAGAACCATTCTTAATCTGACATGCCCTGAAAATGGTGCTATATTTTTAATAGCATCTGATTGATTTTCCATCCTCATACAATATTATGTCGAAAGATAAGTCATTAAATGTTTGCAGATAATGTAGAAAAAAGTTAATTTATCTACTGTATGTTGTCTGCATTGTCCTAGAAATGCACCAAAACAGCCACTTTGTAAGCACAGAAAAGATTATTAGGAATGTTTGCTTTCTTAGGTTTGTGCTTTTTTAATGTAGAGATCAGTTAGTGTCAACAGATTTCTGATAGTTGTACATTACTATGGTTCTTTCCTGTTTTCTATCGTAACATACAGGAAACTAGTGGATATTCTTTATATATGTATATGAAAGTAAGCTTAAAAATGTAAAAATTTAAGTTCAAAACAAAAAGCATGTGCAACACATGTACTGCCATCCCAAATAAACTTTTCTTCTATATAGCAGTCATATAGCACCAAGATTACTACTGTACAAAGTCACTATCCCACACAAGTAGGGATTAAAATTATCCATATATAAATTTGCATGATTCAGGGCAAACTGGGTGCCCATAACTGCACCCATTCATCTTTAAAATGTTATCAAAAAGAAAACAAACAATTATATGTCAATATAAAATGAATTCAATACACAACAAATTTTGGTACTTCTTTGTAAGGTTCCTATCTCATGTCAGATGATCTGTGATTGCTCTGATTCTATTAGTACAGTTTGAGTATACAGTATTTGTGTACAATGCTTGCCCATCCATAGTTATTAAAGCATACCTTTCTTAGTACTTAAAGTCTTTAAGCAAATTGAGTAAATGTGTAGAATTATGATATAGAACTTCAGAGAGGTCACACAAAGTTGTAATTAATAATCATCTAAATATGCAATTAAATCTGATCCAGAGATAATAGGTCACCCTGATGGAGGAATAACTTTAGGTAAGTGGTAATATATTGGAGAGACAAGAAAGAGATTGTAAAGGAATCTTCCCTGACTCGTTAATTATCTGCATAATCTAGTAGTCTTTTACACTGTTGTAAGCAAATTTGTCTTGAACTTGCAATCAGTTCAGTATAGAAAATAACATCAGCGAGTTGTCTTAAAGTATCTTGCTGTAGTTATTGATATCTTGAATTACTGAAATTTTCCTTATCTTCTGTCTTGATGATGATGGAAATAGTGGGTCTTAATTTTCATATGTTGCTATATATAGATATTTTTTTGAGTAAATGTGTAGAATTATGATATAGAACTTCAGAGAGGTCACACAAAGTTGTAATTAATAATCATCTAAATATGCAATTAAATCTGATCCAGAGATAATAGGTCACCCTGATGGAGGAATAACTTTAGGTAAGTGGTAATATATTGGAGAGACAAGAAAGAGATTGTAAAGGAATCTTCCCTGACTCATTAATTATCTGCATAATCTAGTAGTCTTTTACACTGTTGTAAGCAAATTTGTCTTGAACTTGCAATCAGTTCAGTATAGAAAATAACATCAGCGAGTTGTCTTAAAGTATCTTGCTGTAGTTATTGATATCTTGAATTACTGAAATTTTCCTTATCTTCTGTCTTGATGATGATGGAAATAGTGGGTCTTAATTTTCATATGTTGCTATATATAGATATTTTTTTGACTGCACAATTGTGATACATTGTGACTTTGTAAAAGCTTTCCCTGTTTGATTATTTGTACTTTAATGGGAAAACTGTGACATAATCCTATAATGGGAAAAACTGTGAGTTAATATTTTTGTTGATATCACAATTCGATATTAGGTCATAATTGGCTCAATATGACTACAGATACTTGGTCATGATCATCTAATGCAGTTTGGAGGATCATCCCAATATTCAATAAACTGTCCCTTTATAAAAGCACACTACCTCCCAGTTGAGTTGATCATGGAGGGGAGTGCACTGCGCATTAAGCAGGAGCCCAACAAACACACTCTGGGCACTTTGGCATAATTTGAATTGGGGCATTGTCGCATTATGTTAACTGGGGACTCTGCAATGTGACATAATGTTAACAGGAGGCATTTTAATTTACCATAATGTGAACTGGGGTACTGAAATATTGCATATTGTGTACTGGAAGTACATTATTTAAAAATGTTTAAGTTATATTAGTTCTTTTCTGTAGTAGCTAATAATGTATTTTCATTGTTTACAGAATGGGAATGTGTCTCTGTTAGTTTTGACACATGAATGTAGATCGTATTCGCAACCTATTTGAAGTTGAACATGACTGATCTACAGAAGTGTCCTCATACACCTAAAATCTATACGCCACATGGTGCAACTAAGATGGTCCGAGAGGTGTAGTATACCTTATTTTTCTTTAAATATTGCATCTTATTTGCATTACAGATGTTGCAAAATAACACTCATGGGGGGAGATGTATTAACCGCTGAAGCGGCATCAGCGCACGTTATGTGTGCTGATACCGCTTCTCCCCCATGTATGATTGGGGGTCTGGGTGGTAAATGACAGGGGCACTATGCACCCCTGTCATTATCGACACTGCTATCTACAAGATAGCAGCGCCGATAGCCTGGGCTATGTATGAACGGTCAGTTCGCCTGACCTTTCTGCCTGCTGTAGCTGTCACTATCGACAGCTACAGCCTTAGCGATGCCCTATCCCAACAGCAGGGACAGCGCTGTCCCTGCTGCGAGGGCTTCCAGCTCCAGGGCAATACTTGCGAGATCAGTGGTGCGGGCCAGGACTGAGACACAGTGCATCAGGGGCAGTACAGACGGTGTAATGGTTAGCATTACAGCCTCACAGCACTGAGGTCATGGGTTCAATACCCACCACGGCCCTACCTGTGTGGAGTTTGTATATTCTCCCTGTGCTCGCGTGGGTTTCCTCCGGGTGCTCCGGTTTCCTCCCACACTCCAAAAATATACTGGTAGGTTAATTGGCTCCCAACAAAAATTACCCCTAGTGTGTATGTGTGTGTGCGCGCATGTGATAGGGAACATACTGTAGATTGTAAGCTCCACTGGAGCAGGGACAGATGTGAATGGCCAAATATTCTCTGTAAAGTGCTGCGGAATATGTGTGCACTATATAAATAACTGGTATTAATAGCATTAATACATGCAATAGACACATGCACGACAGGCACATTTAGTAAAAAACTAGAAGAACAGTGATTCCATTAATATAAAGTAATTAGTGACATATCACTATTATATAGAAGGAAACTGGTGAAATCTATATCATACTTTTAAAGAAGGGGTTCTTTTGTGACAAGAAAATTGAATCACAGATTTCTATGATTCTGTATAGATGTACACTGTATTATTGTTTTATGACCAGGAAAAGTTACCTCTATCGCTAGGTGAAATCAAATCCCCTTACTAGCATATGTAGGAAAAGTTAAATACATTTTGCTATAGGACCTCACTTCTACAGCCTTCCACATCACATGACATTTTTTTTAGTTTGTTTCTTCTACCGTCCTGCACTCAGTGATACTAGACTCAATTTGTTTAAGCGTCACTGTGTTAGCCTATCTATATATTTTGATATAAACTTTTACACATTTATACCATCCCACCACTGATACATTTCAGATTAGGGGTCTATGTACTAAGCAGTGATAAGAGCCAGAGTGAAAAGTGATAAGTCTGTGATAAGGTGCTAGCCAGTCAGCTATCAACTGTCATTTTTCAAACACAGCCTGTGAGATGGCAGTTGGGAGCTGATTGGCTGGCACCTTATCACTTTCACTCTGTCTCTTATCACTGCTTAGTACATAGACCCGTAAGTAGATGTTCTATATTTTTACATTTTCTGTCGAAATCATTTAGTTGAGGTTCTGAACTGATGGTAATGTGATGTTTGTTTAAAGAATTTAAACCACTTATTTTAGCATCTTGGACAACAAATGCAAAAAGGAACAGAGAGCTCACAATTGCAAGTAATAATCCCCTAGTGTTGATTGAGCCTTGTATATATATATATATATATATATATATATATATATTCTAGGGAGACGATGAAAGGAGCGCACATTGTAGAATCAAATCAATCTTTATATAAATAAATGCATAAAATCACATACATCTCAGTTAAAACAACAGCGTGTAACATCACCGGATGACCACAGAATCTCGTCACTTGTGGAACTGTTATGCGTCAATACCGAGTCCTTAAACGGAGAATCATCTGCTTATAGCTGACTCTCTCATGGATATCCAGACACACCACATTTCAAAGCTCCTGCCTTGGTGATAGCTCACTTAGAGTGAGTGATGAATACAGCAAGTGTCCAACTGGTGCTGCCCCAAACAAGTTTCATCACTCAGGACTTCGTCTGGATGTGGACTTAGTGTGCAGCACACAACTTATCATATATATATATATATATATATATATTACTGTATATTTACTAAAGTTCCGCACTCACGTCACAATGTAATTGGAACTGTTTGGGTGCTCCTAAATGGAAAAGTTCAAGAATACATAAATCAAGTAGATACATCAATGATGATATCACAGGATGGCATTCGCCAGACTTGACGCAGTAAAGCTTCATATATCTTTAATATCTTGTCTTGTCATACATGGTCGCAGATACAATGTGTCAATGTTTCGGACCTCTAATTGGTCCTTTCTCAAGAATTGCGATCCAGACACGTACACAAAATCACAGCATCAGCAGTAGAGCAACAACAGCAACAGTATACTGTATACACCCCACCAGGCCCCAGTATATATGCTCACCCATTGCACATAATCTCTTGCATTAATAGAATCAGCTGCAAAAACTGGTGAAACAATCCACCTATGTACTGATATGGTATCAATAATAAAGATCCACTTCAATGGGCCAAAAAGCCCCACTTACCTACATTATGTCCACTTGTTAGCTGCGTGTGTGCCAGAGCCACGGCACCACCGGCGCCTCTTGATGACATCACGCGTCTTAGCTTGTGTGACTATTCCCCTCATCGTTGCCTGTAACGCAAGCCTGGGGGCGATGGGAAGAGACCATATACAGTTTATATGATAATTAAATTGGTAAGACTAGCAGATGTAAAATGGGGCCACCAAAAAAACTATCACAGAAACAAAAAATGAACTACAAGTGCTCTGTTAACTGATTAAATAAAAATAAGTAGATATCTAAAGGATAGAAAGATACATATATAAAAAATTTGAATAAATACATTGTGAATCGCTATACACAAGAACACTTTAAAAATTTAATCTCACTTTATCAAGAAAATAAAATCCATGATATACAACTTGAATTTTTAGATCGCTATTATCACTGAAAAGTCAAAATAATCATTATTATTCGCTTAAATAACATTTACTCATTATTTGAAGTGATACAATTTTTTATGTATTAATATTGATATGCAGAGTCATAATTTATATTTTGTTCTTTTTTGTTTTAATAAACTGATACTGAAATTGTAATATGTATTTGTGTATAGCAATTCACAGGGTGTTTATTCACATTTTTATCCTTGTAGTAATATATCGAATTATTTAATTGTTTGACAGAACACTGTATAGTTTATTTTTTTTCTATAAGGACTAGAAATGGGTGAATACATTGCAACAACCCATTGCTTTGACTACTGTACACTTGAGTACTCCCTGCATTTTTTTTATAAAGCTGTGTATACAATACTAAAGCATTACCTGCCTCTTTTGTACACATTATGCACACCATCTACAGCACACTGACTTCCATAAAACACAATTGTTTACTTCCATTGTTTAATTCCCTTGTTATTAGTGCCATTTCCTGTCTAGGAGTTCAATTTAATTAAGAATGAGCGAGGCAAATTGATGTTGCAATGGCGTGGAAACACCAGCCTCATATTACCCCAAACTCACCTTGGAGTTGCAGATTTTAGTACACAACCTTAAGAGACAGCAAACAAAATTTCAGTGAGTTCAGAAATACGTAAGTAACATATACAGCTGAACTTTATCATGCT
The DNA here is from genome assembly GCA_031769625.1 of Taudactylus pleione. Lineage (NCBI taxonomy): Eukaryota > Metazoa > Chordata > Amphibia > Anura > Myobatrachidae > Taudactylus > Taudactylus pleione. Next base: position 10,668,010 of record JAUIMM010000608.1, on the reverse strand, counting down.
GCACACCTGCTCCTGGCTAATTGAATTGACCCTTAAGTGGAAAATTGTCATATTTGCTGCCTCTAATAGGGAGTCAAACCTTAAGCTTACACAAATTATTCAGCAGTACATGCAGCAAGAAAATGAATTATGTCCAAAAAAATGGGTTAGTAAGAGATGTAGTCATAATGTTGACATTTACAATGTTGACAATAATAATGTCGATACCACAGTGTCAACAGTTATGATGCTGACATTGTTAAAATGTCGATATTGGACATGTCCCCAACTAAAGAATGTCGACATGTGAAGTGTCAACATTCTGCACAGACCAACAGAGAGTTAGGCTGCAGGAGGTGGAGGTTAGGCACTAGGGGGAGGTTAGGGTTAGGCATGGGAGGAGAGTTAGGATTAGTAATATGTGTGAAGTCACTGCCAGACCCAGAAGACACAGCTGGTGCTGCCAGACCCACTGTACCAGGTAAGTCACCACTAGACCACTAGCAATGTGTTGTCGACATTCCAATCGTGCCAAGCATGTTGACTTTTCCCAGTGGGCCTTTGGACTCTCAACAGGCTATGCTTGTTCTATATTAGTAACTAATAATAATAATGACACCCAGAGGATGTATGGTGTCGTATTAATTGATATTTATATAATAATAAAAATATCTATAATATTCAGTGGCTTGTGGCGGACATTCCGTGACACCCAGATGAAGTTCCTGCCTTTACTCCTTCTCCCTGGTGTCCATTCATCCCACAGCCATGATCAAACCTCTTTATTAGAGGGCAATCACTAGTATGGTCTTTGTATTGTATGGGGGTCTGTTTTATATGGGGGTCACTGTGATGGTCTCTAAATTAAAGGATGGTCACTGAAATGCTTTCTGTATTTTATGGTAACCCCTCAGATGCACTGTATTCTATTGTAGCCACTAGGATGGTTCTGTATTGTATATCTGTCAACAATATGCTTTCTGGATTTTATATATGTCTGTCATGCTCTCTGTATTGTCTATCAGTCTAAGGGATTGGTAATTAGAATGCTCTCATTGCTGTATGTCAGACACTTGGATGTTCTGTTTATTGCAAACTATGGAATGCTCATATAATAATCTGGAATGCTCTCTGTATTCTATATCATTCTTTGGTATTCTCCCTGTAAAGTATATAGGTCTCTAAAATGCCTACCATTGTTGTGACTCTGTCTAGCATTGTGTATTGCATCTACCTTGTCTACCACCAATGGGGTTAAAGATAATGGTGTGTAACCCTACCTAATAATTTGTGTTGGTCCCCACCACAGTTGATTTGATCTCACTTGCATCATGCCACTTTACATTTTTTTTACAGGGCCACTTTAAGTTCCCAATCCGCCCCTGCTGTAGTGAATGTTATCCCAAAATGTAAGTGTATTGAGCTGCACTCTATAATGATGCAGCCAACAGCATGTCAAAAATAAATACTCTGGGGTTATCATGCTACAGTATAAATCAATTTCATGAAGCAGTTTAACAAATCATTTCAGAATTAATGATCTGGTATAGCACTGCATTCTCCTGTATTTATATATGGTAACAAACTCATTGGAATAGCTACAGTACACCTTTTACACTGAAAAAAAATATGGATAATATTAACTAGCTGTCCTTTCAAAAAGCAAACTACTTCCTTCAAGATGTAACTGATTCATTAGATGGTAGTAATAAAGGAGGTTGATGATTAATCGTATGGTTAACAATATAGGTTAATCAGAATTTATCCAGAGACTGTTCATTGTACCCTCTTTTACCTATTTATGTATTACATGTTTTTAAGAAAGTAGATAATTCTATTTTTTTTCAACTATTATGCAATTTTCATCACTGTCAACCCAGCACAGTACTGCCTACTATAAGAGAAATCTCCTACATTCTGTTCCTTTAGCAGCACCCAGTCTAAGATTTATGTCAGTGTAAAACACTCATTTATCACTTTCACACATATGAATAGACATTTCATACATGCAGTTTAAAATAAGTGCTTTCATTTTTAGAGTTTAATTATTTCATAAAATAAAGTTCCCAGTTCTCAGAGTTGCAGCGTATGGACTGAATAAATAGGAAATTGATTAGGATCAGACAGACATTCATTATAAAGTGAAACAATGCCTGGGACAATATTTTTGCATGCAGTTCATGCTATTTGCTTATTAAAAGAAAACCAGTGAAAACATTAAATGTAGGTAGAAAGTTGTGATAGTCTTATGCAAAAAAAATAAAAAAATCCAAAAATGAAAATAAATCTATGGATTTAGGTTCATTAAAGGAGAGAAAGGGTTATTGGCAATTATCCATTTCACAACATGGAAATCTAAATTGACTGTGTAAATACAGAATGCAGTGTTGGGTTGTAAGGTTTTGATTGGAATGTTGCCAAAGATGTAATGTATTTAGCTGGGAAAAATGCCTAAAAGTTAATTGAGAGGAAAACACTAATATAAAGATCCTTCCTCCATCACTTCCTCTAATAAAATCTTGCAATAGCTTTACATATGTCACCGACAATGAGAAAAGTACATGCATGCACATCTGCATACTGTATGCCTTCAGAAATCAATATTGCTAGACGTTATTTTTATCTTTATGCTGAAAATGTGACCATTGTTATATTCAGCATGACTATTGGTGCTGTTTTAGCCACTTAAAAACATTGTTGTTGGGAACTGAATAGCAATTTAAAAGTCAGCAAGATGACAGGTCAAGCTCGCTGAGAGAAAAATTGCATTTCATAATAAGATATTGAAGTTATTTGAATGGCAATTATCACCTATTGTAATTTATATATAATATATTGCGCACTTTCATGGACACATAAAGGCATAATGTTCCAGTGATAATTGTTAGCATCATAAAACATGTAAATATTTAACAAGTATTCTAAAATTATTGTATAAGTACTGTACATGAAAAAAAACAATTGGACAAACAAATTCATGAGGAAACGATATGTAAATGGTCACACACACACATTATATATATATATATATATATATATATATATATACACACAATTATTTATACTCAGACATACAGGCACACACACATATCTAATTTATTTTATTTTATTTACAACATCTGTTTGGGACATATGAATGAAATGTTATAATTTTACTGAACCCACCAAGAAAACCAGTATCTTAAATTCCTGCGACTTACCCTTTTTAATGAATTGAGTTAATGAATCTTATTAAGTGGTAGGAATTGGTGAACAGCTGCACCAAAGCAGGTAATACAGCTCAGAATTAATTGGTAGCAGGTATTGGAGGGCTGTATTACTTTAATTGGTGAGGGTTTTTCTAAATGGAATGGGTAAAGTATAATGGACAAATTGTGCTATACAATAGCACTTAGGCTGGGATTGTATGCATTTGTTAATCTGTTGAGGAATGAGGCAATTCTGAACAATTTTCTCAGTGAAATCAACTCCAGAAAGCTTGTCCCTTTTGTTCTCCCTTGGGAAAATGCAAGATTGAAACAGAAAATACCTTTACCAAGGCAATCATATGCCACGTGTGGAAAGCGGATACAGCTGTAAAGTATGAAAGGGGGATCTTTGTAGGATAATAAGGACTGGAGAAAAGAGATAAAGCTTGGGATAAGAGCCGGCTTGTCACCGCATCCAAAAGCGAAATAAAGTGATGACATTTACAGAGACAGATGAGACCGTAAATAGAACTCAGGACAATTTGATGTGGGATACTTGATATTTAAAAGAAAGGGCTTTGATAATTAAAAGTAGAGTTGCATTAAACTGTTATGCATGTCATTAAGTGACAGAAGGGAACTGGGGCCTTTAAAAAAGTTAATGATGCAAGTGGATTAGTTCTGAAGTTTTTCCCCAAAAAAGTTTTATGTAATGTCCAGAATAATTAATATAATAATACATAGTCCTTTTTTAGACTTAATACTCAATGTTTAGAATATATGGTAGTTCTACTGCATTTAGTTATACAGAACTTATTTTAAATATTTTATATTTTATATTTTATATTCCTCTTTGCAATAACCCATTTTTATATAATGATGTTTTTTTCCCCACTGAACTTTTCTTAGTATTAAAATCATACATAATGCAATATGCTTCTTTTTGTTTTGCTGACTATTCACAAGTCACAGTTGTTCATATAACTGTTCCGTAAACGGATAGATGTTGTTAAATGTCACTGGGGTTAATAGTGTTATTGCAGCTGATCTTTTACTGGTATATTTTACTCTTGTATATTTCGTTACAAGTGGGAAAACTGGAAGGATTGTGTGTCCTCCAGGGTCCATGTAGGCCCTGTGGTAGGAGGAGACAAACAAAACGAAGTATAAAGACAGTCTTGAGCAGGCTTTCCCATGATCCCCAGGTGGTTTCATTTATTACTTAATGTTGAAAATGAGACCGATTCAGCTTTATTCTCTTGCTGTAAGAGCTGAATTATCTTACTTTTTGTATTGTCTGCTGCTAAAGCTAAGAGGACAAAACTGTAACCTATTTCAGGAATTCTTTGTTAGAAAAGTGATTTGTTCCTTCAGCTTTTTCTACTTTCTAGAGGAAAGGGAGAATATTGTACTTTAAAATCATCAAAATGACTTTCAAAATGATGCTATATCCATAATGTTGAAAATAAAATGTAATTAAAAAACTTTTTGTGAGGAAAAAAACCTAATTATAGCATATTAACTAATACACTCAAACACAGCAAACTACTTTTCACTGGTAACAATGGCGTGAATTGGGATGATATAATAAGGCTATCAATAAACATACAGTATATGTTCTCAACATACTTACTGTATAAACTTTTTCCTATTTAACCATAATCCATCATGGTTCTCCAGAAAACAAAGAGGAACATGTATTAAAGCTTGGGGCAAGATAAACTAGAAAGAGATAAAGTACCAACCAATTGGCTTCTAATACCTCTTTTCCACCAAAAACCTGGGTCCGACTTGGGTTTTCAGACATGGTTCCAACCTAGGGCAGACACCATTTACACAGCACCATCAATCTGGGTTATTCTCAGGTCAGCCCAATGAACCTGCTAAACTTGTGAGGTCATAAAAAGTGGAAGATGACTGCTACACAACCACCAATCAGCTAACTTTAGGCATGACCCAGGTCGGATAACCCGGGTTGCGCCGTTTACACTGCACCATTACCCAGGTCCATCCTGGGTCCAACCCTGGTAGCTACCTGGGTTGGATTGCCGGGTAATTTGACCCGGGCTATTTTTCAGGGACCCTTTTACGCTGAGCTGCGACCTGGGTAGACCCAGCAATAACCCAGGTTTTTGCTCTGGTGTAAAAGGGGTATTATGGCACTTTACAGGCTTCTTTTGAATAATGACAGAAGCTGATTGGTTGGTACTTAATTTCTCTCCAAGGTTTGATACATCTCCCCCACAATCTGTAAAATGACAGGAGCTGATTGGTAAGTACTTTATATCTATCCAGTTTATTTTCTCCCCAAGCTTTAATAAATCTCCATCTAAGTACCACCAACCTTGTACAGCTCTGAGTTATAATACTGCTTTCAAGATATGTTACTGTATTTCTAATAATAAATGAAAATATAATTTATACCATGAATTAAATGTAATCCAGCTATGTAAAAGTTTAATACTTTGCAACAGAATTAATAAACTTGAATTAAACCTCCAACAATTTATCTGTGTGTATTAAAGGATTGTTCATACTGTTCATTTGCTTTGTATTTGCTTAAGGTGATTAAAATTCAATTAAAATCAATAGATTTTTCATTTGAAATGTTTAAATGTCTGCACCAGCACTGAATTTTTAGTTTGTAGCTAATTGTTGAATGAACCCTATATAAGAAGGAAACTTATTTTTATTTTGCTTCACTTATAGTAAAAGCGAATGTGCTATTGTTGTTGAGATATTTCTTTAAAATATTATTCACAAAGTAAAGTATTATTAGAGTTGTGTCACCATTTTTGGTGTTATTATAGCTTAGTTAATGCTGTTGGTTTTATTTAGAAACTACCAGTGTTTACTTGTATTGTTCACATTCAGATTATAATTGAAGCAAACACATAGAGGTTCGGTTGTTCCATGCTACAGTACCTCAATCTGACACACTGTAGCACTGCAAATATAGCAAATTAACTTATTGAGATGTTTACTTACCCCAGTAAACAGTACAGAGACATATAAATATTATGGTGATATATACACCAGTGATAGAGTGGATTAGGTTCCTGACCTCCCACCATAATTTTATCAACTTGTGACAATGGCCACATGCAGGGCCGTTTCTATGGGCTAGAGCTCCCAGTGCGAACAGTCAAAATGTGCTCCCCCCTCAAACAAGCTTAGGATAGTAACTTTGTCTATGCCCTGGAAAGGGGGCATGGTCTTACAATAAGGGGTGTGGTCTCAAATGAAAAAACTACCTTATGAATAAATTACGTTAACATAGGCATAGGATTAGGGACTGCAAAACATATTAAAATTTCCAAGGCACACCATCAGTTCCCCCCCCCCACAGGAAATAAAAACACATTGCTCCCCACAGAAGAAATGACATTGCTCCCTACAGAAAAAAAAGCACATTGCTTCCCCCCAGTGGAAATAACATTGCTTCCCCACATAGATAAATAACATTGCTCCCACAGATATAAATAACATTGCTTCTCACAGAGATAAATAACATTGTTCCCCACAGAGATAAATAACATTGCTTCTCACAGAGATAAATAACATTGCTCCCCACAGAGATAAATAACATTGCTCACCACAGAGATAAATAACTTTGTTCCCCACAGAAAAAAGCACATTGCTACTTCTATGTCCCCAGCCAGCCCCTCTTCTGTGTCCCCAGACAGCCAGACAGCCCCCTTTTTTGTGTCCCCAGACCAGCGGGCTTGCAGGCAGCCACCCTGTCCTGGTCCACTCAGTATGGCTCCAGCACTGTACAGTGGGTTTGTAAGCCTCGCAATCGCAAGTTTGCATCCCCTGTGTGATTGCACGGCTTGCCCGCCACTAGAAACAGCCCTGGCTACATGTATGGGCAAAGGTACCAGTGTAGGTAAACTGCCGCCAACATAGCTTTGAGAAAGCTAGCGAGAAACATGTATACTGGATGTGCTCCCAAGCCACCTGTGGAGTGGCATCTTCATTATTTGATATATAAATTATGCATTTTCATACTGTTACCAACTGTATATACAATTCTTTATGCAGGTTTTTGCACATCTCCCAGTGCTCAGTGCTGGCTCCTTATACTGTATCTAGAGAAGAAAAAGGAAAGGGAAGAGATGACCAAACATAGGTCAAGAATATTAAAGATGTGTTTAAATAATTGCCACTTAAGATAAGTTGTGCAGCTATTACTGGAGTACTGGTGCAATGAACCACATTAACTGGCCATATCTTATTGGCTGATTGTAGTTTGACGTACCTAGTTGATAACACTTATAACATTGGCATTACAGCTATATTATTTGTTATCTGGTATACCCAGCAGTGCCCGGATTGAAGACTGGACCCTGAAGTACACCTGCAACCTTTATTTATTTACATTGTACTCACCTATAAACCCATTCCATTGATCCTAAAAAGGACCCCACTGTTTGCTAACATGCATGCAAACAGTGGTGTAATTACCTTGTGTGCAAGAGGTTCTGCTATTTTGGTGCCCGAGCTGCTTCTGGCCTGCCACTCCACCTTCGCTCAGTCAGATGCACAAGATGTGCTAGTCCAGTCAGGGCTTCAGAGGAGGGCCCAGGTGTCAGCCTTGTTGATTTGGTGCCATCCCAATAGCTGATTACTGCTGGCGCACCAGCAGGCAGACATGGAGAGACAATATTGCTTGTCACAAGGCAATCAGAGCTCTTGGAACGGCAGCCAATTAGCAGTGGCGGCCTGTCTGTGTGCTCCATTTGGCTCTTGACTGGTGCCAGATTCGCTAGCTCTGTCTGTCCATGTCTGACACTGCCTGCTGGTGTGCCAGCTGTAGTGAGCTGGTGGTCCAGCACCAAATCCACACCTGCTGGCTGCTGATGGCACACAGGGAGAGGTAAGAGGCTGCTGGAGGGACACGGATAGGTGAGTTGCTGGGGGAGCATATAGTGTAAGAGGAATTACTGTGTGGCATAATGTTATAAGGGGCATTACTGTGTGGCATAATGTGTAAGGTGCACTATTATTGTGTGGAATAATGTGTTATATGGGGCACTACTACTATGTGACATAATCTGTAAAGGCATTACTGTGTGATATAATGTGTAAGGGGGCATTACTGTGTAGTGTAAGGGGCCATACTGTGTGGCATAATGTATAAGGGGCACTACTACAGCATGGCATAATGTGTATAAGGGGTTAGTACCTGAATGGCATAACCTGAATGGGCTCTGAGTGGCATAACATGAATGGGTTCTGTGTGGGGGCAAATGTATGTTCTTTTTACCTCTGAGGGACCCTTTTAAGATCTTGCTATGTGGCCCACAAAGTTCATGTTACACTCTTGCATGCAAACACAGAGGGCTGACTAATATATATGGTCACTTTTAAAAGGACTATCTCTGGATTTAATATGTTCTTGCATGAGTCATAAAGTTTGACACTTGCTAATGCATTGAGGTTAAAAGGATATTCTTGTCACTTTCACACAGGTTTTTGGCAGACTGCTTATTTCCACTAGAGCCAGCCCGGGAACATGTGTAACTTAAGAATGTCCCCATTTTTTGGAATTGTGTGACAGTGTATGGCCCTGACAGAGTTCAAACCTAGGCAAAAACGTAATCCTGGTCAAACTACATGCTTTCTCGCTTATTATATAGATATCAGTTGTGATTTTTTTTTTATTATTATTATTTCATTTTATATTGATTATTCTTGAGGTTTTGACATCTCTATTATAATGCTAATGTACAGCTAGACTATTCAGCTATATATTCTTTTATAGAGGATAATATTTTGGTTGCTAAAATGTTTATCATATTGTTAATATGATTCAATGAGTATGGCTATTTTAAAAAAATGACAGGAATAAGGAAAGTTTTGCAAATCAATTTTTTAAAGAAATGATTGTGAAAATGTCATTCTTCAGTGCTGTGTTACTTTGCTGATGGAGGCTCACCAGTGTTCACCATATAAACTCCCTCTACCTGTTAAGCCAAAAGAAAAAAGTAGCATAAACTCAAATCCATTAAAATAGATCAATTTCAGCCTCAGTATCAGAAGTCTACATAAAGAGGAACTGGCCTCACAGCCACATCATACACATACACATGAAGCTTTGACACATACATTGACAAAAGCTAATTCTGTAGAAAATGAATACTACAAAATATGTTTTTTTATCACAGCCCTATAAAAACACAATATAAACTGACCACATTAAAGCCACAATACAAAAATAGTGTCCTCATACACTGTAGTCACACAAAATGTCCCTTCTTGGCATACCAGGTCCAGTGCACTTTGCTGGAATGTCTGTCTTAGTTGCAATAATATGCATCAAAGCTGCTTCTTTAGACTTAATAGCACACAGGTTTTACCTCATTACGGAGACTGAAAAATATCTAAATTTTCTGAGAATTAGATTTCTAAGCTTTTAAGCTCTCACAGGCAGGGCCCTCCTTTCTCATGTTTCTCACAAGCACTATCCTTGCTTTCATTGCTCCATGTCTCTTGTCTCATAGTTATTTTCATGGACTCTGACTATGGGTGCTTGCCCTTCATTGGACACAGTCTCATTAAAAGTTTAGGCACCATGGGGGAGGAGTTAGGGTTAGGCACTAAGGGGGGAGGGTTAGCTTTAGGAACTAACAGGGAGAATTAGGGTGCAGGGGGGAGGGTTAGGGTTAGGATACAGGAAAAGAGGGTTAGGGTTAGGTGGTGATAGGGGGAGGGTTAGTATACTTTGTGACTGCTGTCTGTTTTTTGACAGCCGGCATCCCGACTGCCAGTCTCCCATACCCAACCCATGTATATATCAATTGTTTTATTTTATTGTTACACTATTTTATTTTAATGTACTGACCCATGTGTCTGTTAATAAATTATGCAAAGTGTTTGATTGCTTTTTTTGTTTAGTAAATTATTTAGTACTAATTTTGCTTTCTTCTTCTTCTTCTTCTTCTTCTTCTTCTTCTTATTATTATTATTATTATTATTATTATTATTATTATTATCAACACAAAACAAATGCCCACATTTTTGTTCTCATTCTCAACCAATATGAATATCGGTACATTATAAGAAAATAACAAATCTCCACTTTTTACTTTCTTATAAAAATACATACAGTAGATCATCAATCCATCTGGAGGACCCATTCTATCAGGTATAGAACTATATATCCCATCACACAAATAGATCATACTATATTGACACCTTCCTAATAACATATCTCTAGAAATTAACATAATACCTCAGAGATACAACTCATGAACTGAACATCCTAAAAGATCACACAATACACATGTATACAGTACCCTCAGTATAATGGATGTAAGTTCACTGTACACAAGCATCTTAGACCACGAGGGGAAACTAATGATAAGGAAACCATTAGAACAAGACATAAACATTGACAGAGTTCAAATAGACTTTATTTTAACAATTATGAAATACATTCTCATACATAGCAAATCATCCAGGACAAATTCTACCTACAAATACATAATACTACAGTGGGAACTAATATGAACCCACCTATGCCAATTACTATTTGAAGATATGCAAAGAAAATCTCACATATAGAGACAACTCATACATGCAACTCTTAATACCCTGGAAGAGATACATTGATGATATATTGTTTACTTGAGAGTAATACAAACTTAACAAATTCATGAAACACATAACTAAAACATCCTACACCTAAACTTCACAGATTAAACTTTTTTAGGCCTAAAGCTATACATTGAAAACTCAAACATACATTCTAAAACTTGCTACATATCTGTGGACAGCAACAATAACATCATCTAGAGCCATTGCATCAAAAACACATTCGCTAAGCAACAGACCTTTTAACCCATACAGACTCATATGAACATAAATATGAACTGCACTGACAAAACCAAACCCAAATATAACAAATAAAATAAAACAAATAGGACACAATTTTTCTGCATCACCTAGACAAAATTGATGGATCTACACTCAGCATAAAAGCAAAACCCACACATACCACCAAACCACCCAAAGATGAAAACATACAGTATGCTTTATCACACAATATAACAAGACATCCTCAAATTAAATAAAATACTAGAAAAATTCTGGAACATTGAAAATGTTGAATACTTAGACCATTTACTCCTGGCAGCCCACAATTTGTACTCAAATTGACAAAAATAAAAGAATTATTAGTTATTAATAAAAGTATCACCTTCAAATTCACCAAGGTAATTTAATTAGTCCCCTGCCCTTACAACCTCCAAGATATGAACTGTACAGCCCATATTTTAGATTTTTCATAGAACATATGAAACATATACAAAAGAACAAATGAAGACAGATACTGGTAAATCACTTTAAAAACCACACAAAACAGCAAAATAGAAAAATTCAACTTAGTAGGAAAACACAGACTCACCACCCCTTAAAGTAAAGGAGAAATAAAGTACAATAAGTGATCTCCAGGCTAGAAACTAAATAGATTTGAAAACTTGAAACACTGAACTCAAATGGCTTTAACCAACTAAAACATATCTTGCACAAAGTTTCTTAATATACCCAAGAATAACACATTCACCTAGTCAACATGAATCTTAGCACACAGACATATAGTATACAATAACACATCTGCAGTATAGAATATGGTATATGTTAAACCCCAACTATGTATTATCCCCCTTTCTACATTAATCTCCACCTATATTGCCTTTCTAACTTTGTACATATACCTTTTATGTATTTATATAGATCGGCGACCATTTTCCATCCAACCATCAATTCTAGCTCATTTCCACAAAGTACCAACTATCCACAAATTGATTCTCACATCTCCCTCAATACACTCACCCAAGCCCACTTTATTTCCATTTATCACAATCCTTTCAATCTAGTATTAATTTCAGCAATAAGCTTGTCTCTACTCACATTCATTAAACACTACAATGGCCTAGTAGTTTCATCCCAGATTAACCATCCAATTATTCCATATTCCTAGTTATCATTACCTTTTTTCCATATTTTGCTTTTGTTTAATTTCCTCATTTCCTCTCCAATAACATTTCATTTTCTAACTCATATGAATGCACAAATACATGCATACCCCTAACAAATACAACAGACAGTCTCACATTGTGCTCAGGATTGTCCCAACAGTAAAAGAGTCCTGATGTTGTGCTATGGTCACTGTTCCTCTTGGTTCCAATGATGTAATTCATAGAAATAAATACAAAAAGAAAAAACACAATACTATAATAACTTTTACAATAAAGTTTCACATGTGAGTCTTTTTAGAAGAGGGGTGGGTGACTAGATCGTATTCTGAGGTAGAATTATTCCACGGTCCTGTTGAAGGCACCCCACATGTGATGAATTGGTAACACAGTAGTGTTTTCTCACATGAATGCTTACGTGTAAATAAGTGCTGGTAAACTCATAAAGGTATCTTTGATATTGGTCCCTCTGTCAGAAATGGTTTCCAATAAGTGAGTATTTTTCTATCTGAGTGTATATGTGAAGAATCAAAACATGTACCAGAGTGTAGTTAAATGTAACTCAACATTTATTATTAAAAGACAGGGCTATAAACAACTGTACTGTATGTCATAGATGGTATAAAATTCACTGGAGAAGATGGAACCCGGGCATCATTAAACAGTGAATATGGTAGAGTGGGTAAACATCCACTTATGAGAATAAGACACTCCAATCAACGCGTTTAGATGCTGTACAGTGTCTTTATCAAGATGAATGTCACAAAATCAAAATTCTCTACAGCATGTTTTGACCAAATTGTATGCAAACAATAAACATTTTTTATATCTTTTATTATTTCACATTATTGTTATTCACTTTTTTATTTATTAATTATAAATATTATTTCTTCCTCTACCATTTTTTGCCATTTATATATTTTTGTTATTATTCACTTCATTTTATTGTATTTATTTTTCTGTTATTCTTCTTTTCTTCATTCCATATTATATTTCACTCTGGCTCTTGCTTTCCAGAATTAATTTCTATTATCTGCCATTTATTATTCACTACTGCATTATACAGAACATACTCTAGCTATCCATCACTACTTACCCAACACCTCTTAACTCTAATTTGTAACCACTAACTGGCTTGTAAACCCACTATAAGCTATTTTCAAACTCCACTATTCCTTTCAATCTTACTCTTACCCATTGGTCACATGATCACATCTAATTTTAAATTGGGGACATGTTATATTTACCCTTGCACAGAATGTCCACTTCAAAAGGAGTCTCACACTGGGATTTTCACACCTATACAATAGGAATGGCTTCTAACACATTTCCACAAGCCTGCTTTGCCCTGGAATAATTTGTGTGACTACATCATCAAATGAAAAGTTAGCTTATTTAGATACTCCTTATTCAAAATCTACATTTTGTACAAGAGAGAAGCAACTGGACATAGCAATAGCCAAATTAAATTAGACTGCTCATGAATCCCATTATAACTTCTGGATCACACACAGAGTTGAGAAAACAGAAAAATAAAAACTGCTTGATCTTCTCTCATCATCATATGCAATTCATGCTCTCTCATCGATGACCCAATGTATTTTTACACCTCCAGTTTTATGCTTTCTCCTCCTCCTGAGCGCTTAACGTTCTATCCAGGAGCGTGGAGGGCAGGCAGGACCTTTCGCAGGCATTCTTGGTGTGCTGTGCACCACTGCAGGAGGTCTCCACCTGCAGACCTCTGGAGCCAGGAAGTGTGTGGCCAGTGACCCTGGAGGCTTCCACCCTGTGCGGAGGCACCAGCTGCACCACCCTCCCTATGGCCATGGTATCCCCCCAGGCTCTTGCAGCAAACCTGGATCTTTCTGCAGTAATGGGGGCCTGTGAAGATCCTTGTTCTCTTGTCCATTACTATAACAGAGATGTGTCAGCCACAATGTTTCAACAGCAATGGATGTTATCGCCCCTGTGCATATATGACCCCACATACCACACCATCAAGCCCCTTGGTTTGACAATAGTGTTAGTGAACTCAAGAAAAGGGGACATAGACTTGAAAGATGTTGGAGGAAGACTAAGACTAAACATATTGGAGAATATCAATCAACAATCACCCGTAAGAAAATAGAGTTCCTTTCAATTGAGATCAAGGCAGCAAACAATAGGCCAGCTCAGCTTTTCTGTACAGTGGAAATGCTTTGCAAACCAGCATGCCTGCAGCTTGATTAAACCCTCTCCCAGTCAAGAGGCAATGAGTTTGCAAAATTATTTGCAGATAAAGTATCCTCCATCTGGGCTGGAATCTCCACAGTGCCATCAAAGGATTGCCAAACTACCAAGCCTGACAAGGTAAGCCACCTGTCTCCCTGGAACAGCTTTGACATAATGGATGTAAAAGACATTGCCAAAATTATCAGAATGTTGCGACCCACCACCTGTGATCTGGAACCTGCCTCAACCAAGTTTCTCATAGGGTGTATGGACATGACTGGCTCTATAATTGCAAATATAGTTCAATGCTCTTTGCAAACAGGCATTTTTCCAGAACCACTAAAGGGAGCAATTGTTAGACCACTTATTAAAAAAACCTAATTTAGACCCTGACTGCATGACCAACTATAGACCAGTATCAAACCTTCCTTTTCTAGGAAAGGTCATTGAGAAAGTAGTGGCAATGCAACTGGAAACTCGCCTGTCTACCCATGATATTTATGATCTGTTCCAGTCAGGATTCAGGAGAAGACATAGCACTGAAACAGCTCTAGTACGTGTGCTTAATGATTTTCTGATGGCAAGATACAGAGGTGATTGTTCAGTCTTAATCCTTCTGGATCTCTCAGCAGCATTTGATACTGTGGACCACGGGATTCTAATTGAGCACCTGAAAAATTTCTGTTGACTGGTTCATCTCATTTCTGACCGGCAGGTCACAAAGAGTTTCTTCTGGAGTAAACTTTTCATCACCAGTGCCACTTCCATGTGGTGTCCCAGAGGGTTCTATACTATCTCCCATAATTTTTGCAGTGTACATGCTACCATTGGGTGAAATAATCAGACATCATGGCCTGGTCTACCACTGCTATGCAGATGATACACAACTGTACCTGTCCTTTGCTCCAGGTACAAAGGACCCCATAACAACCCTAAATGGCTGCCTAGCTGAGCTTCAGGAGTGGATGAGTGCCAGTTGGCTGCAACTGAACCCTGATAAAATAGAGGTCCTTATTATAGGTCACAAGTAAGGGCTACAGCATAGCCAACCAACAGGACTTATGCTTGGGGGATCAGCATTACAAAACACTGAACATGTGTGGAATCTTGGTGTTGTCCTGGATAGTGGCTTGACTCATAAACATCAGCCACAATCAAATCCTCATTCTTTCATCTGAGGAACATTGCCAGAATCAAGCACTTAATTCCCTCAGAAGATCTGCCTAAAGTCATACATGCATTTATATCATCATGCCTAGACTACTGCAATGCCCTCTACCTTGGACTCCCAGGAAAAGAATTCCACTGCTTGCAGATGGTACAAAACACAGCTGCCAGGCTATTAACCAACCAGCCCCATTCCAACCACATAACACCCATTCTCTACTCCCGTCACTGGCTGCCTATCTGATGGCAAATTGTTTTCAAGTTTGGCTTACTAACTTACAAAGCCCTACATGACCATGGTCCCAGGTATCTAAAGCAGCTTCTGATTCCTTATCATCCCACTCAATTATCCGTTGACAAAGGATTATTAACAGTTCCTAGAATCTCCCAGAATTCATCTGGGGGTCGAGCTTTCATTTTTTTTTGGCTCCAACCTTAAGGAACTCACTTCCCCACACAGTTTGAGAGGCCTCCACTCTAGAATCCTTCAAAAATAGACTCAAGACTTACCTCTTCACCCAAGCATTTCACTAATGTCCCTTGTTTAAGCTTATTTTGTATTTTGTACTGAAAAGGCAAATGTAAAGCACTTTGAGTCCTTTAGGAGAAGAGCGCTATATAAGTAAAATTACTATATATATATATATATATATATATATATATATATATATGTACATCACATATTATACCACTACCATTCATATCAAATTATATTCCCACTTTTGCATCTCTATTATATCCTTTGTAGTGACCAAATTTCCATTCCACATAATTTCACTATTATAAATACTGTATGCACTGTTTTCTAATCCTTCTAAATCTCTACATTTATCCTTCCTGTCCTTATCTCTAAATATATGCACACATCAGCACCTTTTACAAATAAGCACATTAATTAAATATAATACTTCTCTGAATAGTTTGATGACTAGGGTCCCACACTTCCTATTAGAACAGAGTTTCCCAAACTACTCCATTACAGCACAGGTTTTAAGGATAACCATGGTTGGTTAAATATAATTGACTCAGGTGCTAATTAGGTCACCTTTTCTCAAGTATGAATATCAAAACCTGAACTGTAATGGTGGAGTTTGGGAACCTCTGCCTTAGAATGATGAATTGATCTTTGATCAAGTGCCTTTTCAAACTGATCTTCACCTTGATCTCAATAACCAATCTTATGGCATTGCACGCCAAAGCATCAACGACCAAATCAGCAAAGTCACCAACTCGCAAACAGACAATACGAAGCAAACGATAGGTCACAAATGCACTAAAGATTATCCCAACATATATTACATATGTTGTTCACATACATATCATCTGTACACACCCACCAATGCACTACAGATATATCACCCATTCAGTGGAATGGGCAATATATCTATCAGTGTTGGGAAAATAATAACTAAACAATAATTTATTATGGCAAATTCTGGTGCAAACTAGTGTCAGCCCAATCATGTAGGAAAATGGATACCTTTATATGCATTTCCCATATAGCTCTCAACTGAGTCTTTGGTATGCTGACCCATATTATTAGTGGTGGTGAGGATCTATTCTTCAAATAGGCTATCATCCCCACCTTTCTATTTATGTACACAAAGGGAGAAATTTACATTGGAATAATTTACAGTACTTCACATTGGTCCCTGGTCTCTATTTTTTTTCTTTCATGCATTGAATGTCATGCGGGAATAACTGTGATCGAGTGGACGAGAAGTAACAAAAACTTTGTATGAAGACATCTGAAATAAGTATCAAGATCAGGACTATATATATTTTTTTTTGGGTGTTGTTTTATTTCATTGAGTGTATCTATCGTAATGTTTTATCGCCTTTGATCCTTTTCTTCATTTTATTGCATACAGTTGTTCTACTCCTGATAGGGCAGGTTTCACAGAACATGATTGGGCTGACACTAGTTTGTGCCAGAATTTGCCATAATTAATTATTGTTTTAGTTATTATTTTTCAAAATATTGAGCTGATTTCAGGCTGCATAATGTTTAAACATCTACAAAATGAGACAAGAATTTGTTAAGGAGGCATTTAAATTAGATTGCTGTGTAGGAATCGAAAGAAACATCAGACAATTATCTGAAGCAGCTACAGGTATGAACAAATTATGTTCACTCCTATTGAAAGAAAATTCTCTATTGTGGGAGATAGCCACCCTAGAGAAATATTTAGCAGATGAATTCATACCAAAAGGGTTAAAAATTGAAAAATCAGCAACATTCCAAGATTCAAGCAATCTTTTAAAAAAGAATGGAGCAAGATTCTAGATACTTGCTCATTCTCCCTCATCCATTTAATATTAAGAAAGGGGAGATAAGATGAGGGACATAAATGGAAAGATTGAGGTGATGCAGACATTAGTGCAACCCTTTGGACAACTACCCAAATTCATTATTCTTGATAAGAAATTAGAATTAAGAATTAATAAATTTACAAAAGTTTTAATTAAGGAAAAACAAAAAAAATTATAGAGAGACCATGAGTTCTATAAAAATGGTGAGAAAACCCATACTAAAGAGAGGAAAAATAAAAAAAGAGACAAGGAGAGTAAAATTTTGAATCAGTCACCAAGAGAAAAGAAGACTACAAAGACTAAGAAAAGAGTAAACTTCAGCAAAGATGACATAGAAGATTTTCTAGAGGGTAAACGATAAGACAAGAATGCGCAGATTAACAAAAATGTAGATATTCAGAATCTCAAAAATCACCATTCCACTTGCTCATTAGAAAAGAAGATCAAAGATGTACATACCCTAGAAGATCTTTTAGAAATGACTAAAAGAATCAATAGATGGAATAGATGACCACCAGTCAACACATACAATAGCTATCAACCTTTCAATGACTATAGTTTTAATCAAAGACCTTTTTAGGACAAATGAATTATTACAGAAACACATGCTACTAAATACTAACAAAAGGGGGAAAAGAGGTGTATGTAAGAAAAAGAAGCCTAAGAAAAAGAATAACACATTGGACACTACATCAAGTAACATTGAAAGAAGAAGTGAGGTAAATATGTTTAATCTACATTCTAGTACTCATTCGAAAGATGAAGAAACAGTCCTCCAAAAAGGTTTGAATTTTGCTCCTACTTCACAAATTGAATCATTCAAAACCCATATAGATGAACATAAATTCTCAAGAAAGTTAACTTTAAAAAATATTTTTCCCAGAATAAAAGTGATATACCTATAACGGATAATGAGGATAACAATACAGCATGATTTAGAAAAAAAAATCAAAAATTTTTCCAGCTCACATGAGGGGTTGTATGATCAAAAATTTTACCAAAGCAGAAATAGAGGATATAGGTAAAATAAACTCCAAAAACAAGGAATACATGAAAGGAAAAAACAGATTTAATATCACCAAGAATGAAAAGGGAGCAATTAAATCCTTCAAAAATTATAATAAGATAATCATCATACCCTGTGATAAGGGGGTGGTGGTATCATGATTCAAGATAAAACCAATTATATTAAGGAAATATCTTCCCAATTGAACAAGGATGGTATGTACCAAAAACAAAGATGTCATACAGCACGAATTAAAGGTAACTATTTTCAATTTCTCAATAAATACCTTGATAAAGGTATTATAACCAAAAAGAGTTTGAATTTTAAATGTTCAAAATCCCAAAAACCCTCTATTTACACACTGCCAAAAATACATAAGAACCCTACAGCCCCCACAGGATGGCCCATCATTTTGGGTTCAGGTGGCCTGACCACTAATCTTAGAATTTTTTTTTCTTCAGCCACTGGTAGTTAAAGGCAAATCCTATTTAAAGAATACAACAGACACAATCAATAAATTGGAGTATATACAATGGAAAAAAAACACATTTTTGGTCACAGCGTATGTCCCCTCCTTATATACTATCATAAACCATCAGGATGGACTGGATGCAGTAATGTAGCACCATGAGAAAACAGATATGTCAGCAGAGAAGATTGATTTCATCTTGGAAGGCATCCAACTTATTCTTGATAATAACTACTTCTTCTTTGAAGGTGACTACTACATCCAAAAGATAGGAACTGCCTTGAGCACCACGTTTGCACTTAGCTATGCCAACTTATTCATGTCCTGTTGGGAACACGATTCAGTGTGGGACATCAGGCAAGCGAGTGCGAATTTGGTGTCATGGCGTAGATTTATAGACAACATTATTTTTATCTGGAGTGGCTCTTGACAAGATTTAGATCGATTCTTTGACAGTCTCAATTCTACTCATTTAAATATACACCTCACCTTTATTATCAACCAGAACGAAGTCAACTTTTTGGACCTTACCTTATATATAAACGAGAATACCATTCACACAAGGGGTTATACAAAACCCATGGATTCCAATAGTTTTATCCCTTTTGATAGCCAACACCACCCTAATTGGTTAAGGGGAATTCCCAAAGGACAATTCCTCAGGTTAAAAAAGAACTGTAATGAAGAGGCACATTATAAAGAACAAATGCAAGCCATGTGGAAGAAATTTTTAAATAAAAGATATACTAAAGAAATCAGAAAAGGCAGAACAAGAAGTGAATTAAATCGATAGAACAGAGGTTCTCAAAGTAAATTGTAAAAAAAAGCAATACAAACATATTTGATTGGGCCTTATATCAGGCTTTGGGTCCAACTATAAAGACCAGGAAAAAATTATTAGAAACCACTGGCACCTTCTCCTTAGGGATTTGGTTTTGAGAGATATTATACCTAATAAACCATGGTTCATATATAGAAGGGGCACCAAGTTAAAAAATAATCTAGTGTGAAGCTCTTTACTTTATGAATCTTTTAACCAAGTGAGGACCAAGGAGTTTCATCGCTGTGGGACTTGCACAGTATGTAGAACAATTACGACCAAAGAATCAAAATTTATGGGATTCACAGTATGACATTAAGGATTTTATTACGTGTCATACAACAAACGTAATATATCGGAAGAGCCCTCAAGACACGTATAGCAGAGCATATATGTAACATCAAAAAGGGCCTTCCAACACATACACTTTCTGATCACTTTCGGAACATACATAATTGTTCTACTGCAAGCATTGTAAAAAATTGTTTAGGTATCCAGCAGATTAAATCCAACTGGAGAGACCGTGATGTCGAAGCAAATTTGGCGAGATGTGAAATGCAATGGATTTTTAAACTAAGAAACCTGATCCTGGAAGGTTTAAATTCAGAATGTGAATTAAAATGGTTTTTAAATTAATATCCTCTTCAGTTTTTTACCGATATTAGTTTTATATTTATATTCTTCTTTTTAACAAAAGAGTGTGTTTTAAATCCATTTTCATACATATAATTTAATTATTGTACATATATATCCATATACAGTGCATCCGGAAAGTATTCACAACGTGTCACTTTTTCCACATTTTGTTATGTTACAGCTTTATTCCAAAATGGAATAAATTAATTTTTGTCCTCAAAATTCTACATACAACACCCCATAATGACAACGTGTAAAAAGTTTTTTTGCAATTTTTGCAAATTTTATTAAAAAAACACTAAGAAATCACATGTACATAAGTATTCATGGCCTTTGCCATGAAGCTCAAAATTGAGCTCAGGTGCACCCTGTTTCCACTGATCATCCTTGAGATGTTCCTAAAGCTTAACTGGAGTCCACCTGTGGTAAATTCAGTTGATTGGACAAGATTTTGAAAGGCATACACCTGTTTATATAAGGTCCCACACTTGACAGTGCATGTCAGAGCACAAACCGAGCATGAAGTCCAAGTAATTTGTCTGTAGACATCCGGGACAGGATTGTCCAGAGGCACAAATGTTGGGAAAAATACAGAAAAATATCTGCTGCTTTGAATGTCCCAATGAGCACAGTGGCCTCCATCATCCATAAATGGAAGAAGTACGGAATCACCAGGACTCTTCCTAGAGTTGGCCGGCCATCTAAACTGTGCAATCAGGGGAGAAAGGCCCTAGTCAGGGAGGTGATCAAGGACCCTATAGTCACTCTGTCAGAGATACACCATTCCTCTGTGGAGAGAGGAGAACCTTCCAGAAGGACAACCATCTCTGCTGCAATCCACCAATCAGGCCTGTATGGTAGAGTGGCCAGATGGAAGCCACTCCTTAGTAAAAAGCACATAGCAGCCCGCCTGAAGTTTGCCAAAATGCACCTGAAGGACTCTCAGACCATGATGAGACAAAGATTGAACTCTTTGGAGTGAATGCCAGGCATTATGTTTGGAGGAAACCAGGCACTGCTCATCACCAGGCCAATACCTTCCCTACAGTGAAGCATGGTAGTGGCAGCATCATGCTGTGGGGATTTTTTTCAGTTGCAGGAACTTGGAGACTAGTCAGGATAGAGGGAAAGATGAATGTAGCAATGCACAGAGACATCCTGGATGAAAACCTGCTCCACAGTGCTCTCGACCTCAGACTGGGGTGACGGTTCATCTTTCAGCAGGACAATGACCCTAATCACACAGCCAAGATATCAAAGGAGTGGCTTCAGGACAACTCTGTGAATGTCCATGAGTGACCCAGCCAGAGCCCAGACTTGAATCCAATTGAACATCTCTGGAGAGATCTGAAAATGGCTGTGCACCGACTCTACCCATCCAACCTGATGGAGCTTGAGTGGTGCTGCAAAGAGGAATGGGCGAAACTGCCCAAAGATAGGTGTGCCAAGCTTGTGGCATCATATTCAAAAAGACTTGAGGCTGTAATTGCTTCCAAAGGTGCATCAACATAGTGTTGAGTAAAGATTGTTAATACTTATGTACATGTGATTTCTTAGTTTGTTTTTTATTAAATTTGCAAAAATCGCAAAAAAAACTTTTTACACCTTGTCATTATGGGGTATTGTGTATAGAATTTTGAGGCCAAAAATGAATTAATTCCATTTTGGAATAAGGCTGTAACATAACAAAATGTGGAAAAAGTGACACGTTGTGAATACTTTGTCTTTGGTATATGAGTAACCTAATTATTTTTATTTTTACTGATCAATTATTTTATTATTGTTTTAAAAGTCTGCATCATTACCAACTGAATATTTCCTGTTGCTGGAACACAAATATAAGGCTAAAAACTTCCGGTCCGCGGCATATAATGTCTCTCCCCAGTACTTATTTATCCCCTACCTGGGTGTATCAGTTGGAATGCCCACTTCCAGTCTGCAATATTCAATGTCCTCCCCCACCATTTAGTGCCAGAATAGTGGCCCCTGGCACATTTAGCATTCCCTGACCCTTTCATTTGTCCGCCCACTGCTTTTTTCATCTCTGACAGACCGGGGAGTTCTGTGGAACCCAGAACTGCAAGCCCTCGGGACCACCATGAGGCTTGGAACGTGTTTTGTGTTTTGGTTTTGGATCTGGATCTTTCTTCATGTTTTGGATCTGGATTGGTTTGCCAAAACCACCCTTCCGTGTTTTGGGTTCTGGGTTTTGTGTTTTGGATCTGTATTTTTTTGAAAAAAAGCAAAAAAACAGCTTAAATCACAGAATTTGTGGGTTTTTCTGCTCCTATGCAATTATTAACCTCAATAACCTTCATTTCCACTCATTTCCAGTCTATTCTGAACACCTCACACCTCACAATATTGTTTTTATGGCCAAAAGATTGCACCAAGGTAGCTGGATGACTATGCTAAGTGACATGAGTGGGCGGCACAAACACGTGGCCCATCTAGGAGTGACACTGCAGTGGCAGACAGGATGGCAGTTTGAAAAACTAGGCCCCAAACAGTACATACTGCAAAGAAAAAAAAAAGGTGCAAGATGGAATTGTCCCTCCCACCCACCCTAATGTTGTATAAATAGGACATGCACACTTTAACAAACCAATCATTTCAGCGCCAGGGTCTGCCAGATGACTGTGGCTGAAATGATTGGTTCATTTGGGCCCCCACAAAACAAGCTGGCAATTAATTTGTCCCTGCACAAACTGGCTCTGCGGAGGCAAGATGTCGTCCTCATCCTCCTCATCCACCGATTCCTTGGATAAAACAGGAAAAAGGGATTTAGGTGTCCTTGGACTGCTTACGGTCTTAGCCAAAGTTTCTGAACTTGACAGTAACTTTTTATGAACACGCTGCAGGTGCCGTATAAGGGAGGATGTTCCTAGGTGGTTAACATCCCTACCCCTACTTATTTCACCTTTACACATGGTACATATGGCAAGACAGTTGTTGTCCGGATTTGGATAGAAATATTGCCAGACCAAAGAGGTGGAATGTTTGGTCTTCTGCCCAGGCATGACCGTGATGGGCTTTTTCATCCCACGGACAACAACTGTCTCCCCCGGAGCCTGATTTAAACAAACCACATCACCATCAGAATCCTCCTCGCCAACTTCCTCCTCAGTGCCAGCTACACTAGTATCCTCATCCTGTTGTACTTCAACAGTGACATCTTCAATTTGCATATCAGCAAGTGGACTGTGGGTGCTCCTTTCAGCACTTGCAGGGGGCGTGCAAATGGTGGAAAGAGCCACCTCTTCCCGTCCAGTGCTGGGAAGGTCAGGCATCACAACCGCCACCACACTTGGACTCTCCTTGGGGATTTGTGATATCTTCTTAGAACGCACAGTTCTTCGCTGTGTTTTTGCCAGCTTAACTCATTTGATTTTTTTAGCGGGAGGAGGGCTTCCATCGTCATGTGAAGCTGAACCACTAGTCATGAACATAGGGAAAGACCTTAGCTGTTCCTTGCCACTCCGTGTCGTAAATGGCATATTGGCAAGTTTACGTTTCTCTTCAGATGATTTAAATGTTTTTTTCAAGGTCATTTTCCTGAACTTTGTCATTTGGGATTGTATGTGCCCTCTACTATGACATTGGGCATCGGCCATGGCAGACGACGTTGATGGCATGTTATCGTCTATGTCATGACTAGTGGCAGCAGCTTCAGCACTAGGAGGAAGTGGTTCTTGATCTTTCCCTATTTTATTTTTATCGGAGAAAGTTTGGTCCTCCATTTATGTTATATTGATATATACGTGTGGCAAAGGCGCACACAAACACAGAAAATATTTTTTTTATTTTTGCTGGAGAGTAGTGCACTTTGTGGGTTACACCACCCTTTAAGAAATGAGCCAGCCAGCTCTTTACTTATGGGACACAGGCGCACGCTTGGCGCTGCTCCTTTGTTGATGCACATGCAGCCACAGTGCACACAATTCACAAACACAGAAAATATTTTTTTATTTTGTTTGGAGTGCCCTTTGCGGGTTACAGCACCCTTTAACGGACAAGCCAGCCAGCCTTCTACTTATGGGACACAGGCGCACGCTTGGCGCTGCTCCTTCGTTGATGCACGTGCAGCCACAGTGCACACAATTCACAAACAGAGAAAAAATTATTTTATTTTGTTTGGAGTGCCCTTTGGGGGTTACAGCACCCTGTAGCGGTCAATCCAGCTGGCCCTTTATTTATGGGACACAGGCGCACGCTTGGCACTACTTTGTTGATGCACGTGCGGCTACTGCGCACACAATTCACAAACACAGAAAATATTTTTTATTTTGTTTGGAGTGTACTTTGGGGGTTACAGCACCCTTTAATGGACAAGCCAGCCAGCCCTTTACTTATGACACAGGCGCACGCTTGGCACTACTTTGTTGATGCACGTGCGGCTACAGCGCACACAATTCACAAACACAAAAAAATATATTTTTTTATTTTGTTTGGAGTGCCCTTTGGGGGTTACAGCACCCTTTAACGGACAAGCCAGCCGGCCTTCTACTTATGGGACACAGGCGCACGCTTGGCGCTGCTCCTTCGTTGATGCACGTGCAGCCACAGTGCACACAATTCACAAACACAGAAAATATTTTTTTATTTTGTTTGGAGTGCCCTTTGCGGGTTACAGCACCCTTTAACGGACAAGCCAGCCAGCCTTCTACTTATGGGACACAGGCGCACGCTTGGCGCTGCTCCTTCGTTGATGCACGTGCAGCCACAGTGCACACAATTCACAAACAGAGAAAAAATTATTTTATTTTGTTTGGAGTGCCCTTTGGGGGTTACAGCACCCTGTAGCGGTCAATCCAGCTGGCCCTTTATTTATGGGACACAGGCGCACGCTTGGCACTACTTTGTTGATGCACGTGCGGCTACTGCGCACACAATTCACAAACACAGAAAATATTTTTTATTTTGTTTGGAGTGTACTTTGGGGGTTACAGCACCCTTTAATGGACAAGCCAGCCAGCCCTTTACTTATGACACAGGCGCACGCTTGGCACTACTTTGTTGATGCACGTGCGGCTACAGCGCACACAATTCACAAACACAAAAAAATATATTTTTTTATTTTGTTTGGAGTGCCCTTTGGGGGTTACAGCACCCTTTAACGGACAAGCCAGCCGGCCTTCTACTTATGGGACACAGGCGCACGCTTGGCGCTGCTCCTTCGTTGATGCACGTGCAGCCACAGTGCACACAATTCACAAACACAGAAAAATAAATTTTATTTTGTTTAGAGTGCCCTTTGGGGGTTACAGCACCCTTTAGCGGTCAATCCAGCCGGCCCTTTATTTATGGGACACAGGCGCATGCTTGGCACTACTTTGTTGATGCATGTACGGCTACAGCGCACACAATTCACAAACACAAAAAAATATATTTTTTTATTTTGTTTGGAGTGCACTTTGGGGGTTACAGCACCCTTTAACGGACAAGCCAGCCGGCCTTTTACTTATGGGACACAGGCGCACGCTTGGCGCTGCTCCTTTGTTGATGCATGTGCAGCCACAGTGCACACAATTCACAAACACAGAAAAAAAAATTTTTTTAGCACTTGGGGGGAGCACCCCTGATGGACAGAGCACCCCCTTGACAACATTACAGCACCCCTTTAGGACTGGGACACTGCACAGGACTTTGGAGTGGACACAGCCCCTATGGACAACTGACTGCGCAACACAGTCCAGCCAGCCCCTATGGACTTTGAAGTAGTGGACACAGCCCCTATGGACAACAGCAGCACAGCACTGCACAGCACAGCACAACACTGCACTACACTACACTACAACACTACACTACACTACACAGCCCAGCCAGCCCTAACTCCCACCCTCCCTCTTCACTGTCCACAACAGAGTGAGAAAATGGTGCCGACGTGGGTACCTTATATAGGACCCAAAACCCGCGAGACCCGGAAGGCGGGATGATGACGTTTTGCCTCGATTTCAGATCCGAATCAGGAGGGAAAAGTCGAGCCTGACTCGGATCGGCCTCAGATCGGGGGAGCTCGGGGGGGTTCGGATTTCAGAAATCCGAACCCACTCTCCTCTAGTTGTTTAGTGTTTGGAGTTGGACTTGGATTTGGATTTGGAGTCGTGGTCTTGGGCGTCGAGTTCCGAGTGTTTACAGCAAAAAAAATTTTTGGCTTTCGTTAGGTATGCAAGAATTTATGAATTTTTTAAAAAAATATTATGTTATATATTGGAAATGTTTCGGATTATTAATATACTTTCTTTCAATTTTACATGTTAAATTTTTTTAAATTAAAAAATGTTAATACGTGTTTACTTTTTTTTCATTTAGTTGTTTGAAAATTGTCTTTGGTTTTTTTGGATATGGAAACTTTGGGTGTCTACATCTGTGTGGTAAGTGTTTTTTGATATCCTTATAAACTTGTATTTATCTACATTTGTGAAGGTTATTTTAGTGGTCACGCTGTGCAGTGTTGTGCTTAAAAACCTGTCTTATTTGCCAAGTTTTTAATTTTTTAGTTTTTAAACATAAATTTTGGCGTACTATTTTGCGATCTTATGTTTGTGGTTTTGCCATTAAGGTTAAATGTGGCGTACTATTTTGCGATCTTATGTTTGTGGTATTGGTGTTAAGGTTAAATGTGGTGTACTATTTTGCAATCTTATGTTTGTGGTTTTGGCGTTAAGGTTAAATGTGGCGTACTATTTTGTGATCTTATGTTTGTGGTTTTGGCATTAAGGTTAAATGTGGCGTACAGTTTGCCAAGGTCAATGTTAAGCAAACAGTAAATTTTTTGGAAAATTTTTGGTTTTAAAAAACATCATCTGGGTAGTGCATGCATTCTGGTTCATTTTGCCTTAGTCTGTAATTTTTTGTCAGCTTTTGAGTGTTTTTTTCTTCTCACTAACAAATTCGTAGGTTTACTACAAGACGTCACTGCCAAACCCTGTAAGATTCACCTTTTTATGCTGAAAAGATAAGTATTTTTTAACGTTCGCAACAATCTAAATCTTAACTTCATTGCTTAACATTTCAGAATGATGTTGGCCGAATTATTTTGGCGATGGTCACTGACCCCGACCAACCGGGTCATCCTCCTAGGCATAGGCCTCGTAGGCGTGCAAGGCTCCAGATATTTCGAACACGTGTCACCCTTTTTGGAATGCCTGATGATGAGGTGTTAAGGCTTTACCGCCTACCACCAAAAATTATCCTAGATAGTCTTTCATTAATAGAGAGTGATCTTGAAAGGCAAATTACCAATCCAACAGCAATACCATCACTAACACAGTTTATGTCGGTGTTACATTTTTGTGCCTCAGGATCCTTCCAGACCACAGTTGGAATAGTGGCAGGAATTTCACAGTCCTCCTTTTCCCGGATCCTGAGGGGCGTTATGGATGCATTATTTAAGCACCTCCATCATTTTATTAATATGCCATTGGATATGGGTTCCCTTAATGTAGTGAAGCAAAATCTTTTCGAAATTGCAGGCTTCCCACACATCATAGGGGTTGTGGATGGCACTCACATACCACTTCAGCCTCCAGCAGTGCAGGAGGTTATATTTAGGAACCAAAAACATTTTCATTCAATGAATGTAATGGTGGAATGTGATGCCTCCCTCCAGATCCTGTCCCTGAATGCCAAGTTCCCAGGAAGTGCACATGATTCTTTTGTCATCCGACAATGAGGGCGTTGGCAGAAATTAAACAACCTACAAGCTGGTGATGCGTTGCTTCTGGGTATGTGGGACCCTTAATGTCTTGACTTTCCCTTTTTTTTATATGTTTTTTTTAACATTTTATGTTTTTACATTTGCAGGAGACAGTGGTTACCCTTGCATGCCCTGGCTGCTCACTCCTTATTTGGTCCCTACACCAGGGCCACAAAGTCAATTTAATTCCGCACTTACTGCCACCAGGCAGGTGGTGGAGCACTGTATCGGCCTTTTAAAAGGCCAATTTAGATGCCTCCACTGCTCTGGTGGCGACCTAATGTATTTGCCGGCTATGGTTTCCAAAATTGTTGTACCTGGACAAATGTGTTTTTAACCTGATTTTGGACATGTTGGCATGCACCATCTTTAACCAGTTCTTGATTTTGTGTTTTTAAAATTTGAGTGTATATTTTTTGTTTTTGGTGATAATGTGTATTAAAAATTTTTGAGTTTAGTTTGTTTTTTTATTTAAAAAGAAAAAACACCAAAAGCCTTTAACAAATGGACAGTACCTTTGAAATTTTTAACCCGGTGTTTAGTTTTTTTTTAGTTTTGTATTTTTGACTTTTTCACCTAACATTTAACAACATGTTTGCATAGTTTGGCCAACCTTTTTTTCTCTTTATTTTCCTATTTTGGGAGTTGCATTTTTAAAATTTGGAAAAAACAATAACTACATAAGGGTATTCTAGCGAACCATTATGGAGTCAATTTTTGGGAAACCACTCAGATTGTATGCAATGTAATTTTTTTTATTTTAAATTCAAATTTTAGTTTGGAACATTGGGCCTGATTCAGGGCCGGATTCAGAGCCGCTTGTAAGCGGCCACTCATTCATTCTGAGCGATGTTTGCCCAACTGCGCATGCGTACGGATCATAATACGCATGCGCAAACCAGACAGTGCGGCCGAAAATCGTTTGTTCGCTAAATAGCGAATGCCTGCTATTTTGAGTGACAGGAGGAGGCGTATGTGGGTGGTAACAGGGGAAGGTGCTTGAAAACGGGGAGTGGAGATCCGAACGCAGGCGTGCTTACGGTCAAAACGGGCATTTTATGGGTGTGCATAATTAATACAACAGCGTCATTGACCACGTCACTGGGTTATTTTATAGTCAGAACTGCTCGCAAGATTGTGGTAGGAAAAACCAACCACAAGAATAGCGTGCAGTTCATACGCTGGTCGATGTACTCGATTAATCTAATAAATATTGGACATGACGTAGGATGCGAGCGGCCAGGGGGCGTAGTTATCCAAAAAATTACCGCAAGTTTTGTTCGCTCGTTCAGACATAGAGGCGTGAACAGACCGCAAAGAGCGAATGGTTCATTTGAATAGCCACCCCTTTTTTCTGAACGAACGACCGCAAATAGCGTCCGGCTCTGAATGAGGTCCATTGCTTGCATTTTCATAAGCAAAATCCTAAAAAAAAAAAACATTTTATAAAAATAACACATGCAAACACATTGATTGACCTTGGTAGCTAATGTTTGAGTCAATAAATTAGAATTTTTGCATATAACACATTTTAATTACAAAAACAAACATAAAAAACATATTAATGGTGCAATAAAACAACAAGATGGTCCATGGCCACAAGCAGCTACACCAAATGGCCCCTCATATTTAATATTTGGGCCAAAATCTACTTATCCCGCATCCTTGGGTCTGTTGAAAGAGAAATCTATGTATTAATATCTATTTTTTTATTTAAAAAAAAAAAAAACGACAGTATGATTTACCATGAAAATTATTTAACATACCATGCTAATTTTTTGGCAAAAATATAGTGATTACATGAACTTGCTTAAATTACCAATTGGCCCAAAAAAACAACTATAAAATACAAGACCATGAGAATAATGGGTTGAACAATCACTTTGGCATCTGAAATAATCCTTACACACTTTGTATTTTAATTTTATACAACAATTTAAAAAAAAAAAACATGAAACTTGTATTTGACTCTGGCATATGTGGTAATGCAAAAATTTATTTGGTAAAGAAGAATGTAGAAAATCGCCAAATATTTATTTTTCCAAAAAAAAAAAAAATGTACAACCCAAAAACAAACAAAACAAAAAATGGAAGACATTGTAAGGTAAAAAATTGCCCCTAAACTTTAAATTAAATAAAAAATGTAAAAAAAGGATGATTTAACATAAAATAATTATTAAAAATGTACAAATTTGGAATGGCCTTAGATTGTATTCAGGGATACCACAGTATATGCATATACGGCACTTTTTCTCAAATTATTTGCACACATGTAAAACAAATTACCTGCAGCTTCAAGGCCAGGTTGGCCCAGATCCTCATCCTCCGATGAAGTGGGCCAGTGGACGGCAGAATAAGGTTGGGTAATTTCAGGTGGGGATAAAGGGGAGAGAGTAGAATAAAGAGTGGGTGGATCAGGGGAGGGTGTGGGAATGTGGATGGGTAGGACAGGGGAGGGAGGGGTTATTTGGAATTGGGGAGCAGGAGAGGGAGGAGAAATAGGGATGTCCAGGTCAGGGGAGGGTGGAGAAATTTGGGAGGAGTGGGCAGGGGAGGAGATGGTGGGAGTTGGGGAGAGGGGTCGGGCAGGCCTCCGACTCCATCTCTGTATCTGCTCCTGACCTAAATGATGTATAGTTTGGAATATTAGCAAATATGTATTCCCAAAAACATTTCAAATGTAAAACATTAACCCAAAAGACAATCAAAAAATAAACAACATTAACAAGGTCTCATTTAGCCAAATAAAAATGCATACTGCACACATGCACACGCATTAATGCAAATTTACATTAGCAAAAACAAAAATTAAAAACAGATTGACATAGATATATAAACATTCAAAAATCCACTTACGCCGATGGATCCACATCCGAAGATGCGCAAGCAGGTGTGGGGACTGGCGCCATAAATCCGACCACCGGCGCTCCAATTGGCCGATGGTCCTCCGATAGCCCATTGTCCGCAGCCTGCGCCGCACCTCCGCGTACGCCCGACGCTTGACCATGTTAGTGACGGGGGGCGGCCTGTCTGTTATACGGTGATCAATTATGTCTGTGAGCACTAGCAGTTCACGCCATGTAAAAGCACTGGCTCTCATGATGGCAATGTTTTTTTTTTACACAAATCAGTTTTATTACAGGGACCCCTAAATTTTTGATTGGCTAATGTACTGTACTTTCATAAATAACATGAACAATTCTATTGGTTAATGTGTGAGTCATGTGAACAACCCATAAAAATATATTGTGACTTAGGATTGGCTTGCTGCATTTTGATGCATTAGCAACAATCCTGAAAAAACAAATAAAACATTTTCTATATTATAAATCTAAATAAAACCAACAAAAAAACGCACAAACAGTGTTTGGATTTAAAATAAACAACAAGTTTGCCGTTAAAAGCGGACGAAAACTACGGACCAAAATGAACACAAAACAAACAATAAAGTTTATTGACATTCAAAAAAGAAACAAGATTGAAAACATTAGACCAACAATTAAGTAAATGAAGGTAATGATTGGCACCAATCGATTCACGGATGTTTGCCGAACGAGAAACAAGGCAATCGACAAATGACAGGATTACTTCCGGTAGTACTTGTGCAAGTGAACGCTTCAACAAAAAACAAGTAGAGCGCTCGCTATTTCGGACGCTCGTTAGCTAGAGGAGGGGTTGGGGAAAAATGGGGCAGAAAACTCGCTACGAGCGACCACACGTGCGAGCGTTTGGTTTGACATTTGGACGGACGTACCTACAGCGGGCGAACACTTTTTTGCATCCGGCTCTGAATCAGGCCCTGAGCTTCACAAACACCTTAGACTTCATTGAACTCCTCTAGTCTTGGCTTTTGCTTTGATTGACCTTGCTTTACACTGCTGAATTAATGATGTTGCTTTCTTATCTTGCTTCATTTGACTTTATTAACTGTTATTTAAAAAGTGCTGTCACTATTCAACAGTCACCTAAGCTTGTGTGATAGGGGCAAGAAAAATAATCAGTTAAAAACAACCTCTTTGGGGTAAATTATATTATACACTTATGTTGAATTTAAAGTTGTAATAATATTAAAGATTAAACACCCATTTGGTTTTAAAATGAATGCCTATTTAAATCCAGCATCAGAAACTGACCTCTGGTCTGTGTAAAAACCATTAAAATCTGCATCAAAGAAAATGGTAAATGCGGAGGGCTATAATCAGCAGTATGGAGTCAGTATTGAATAACACTAGTTTAATAAAATTCAAAACACAACTACTGTATTGGAAATAAAAAATACATTGGGCCTGATTCAGACCCACTCGCGAGCGGCTGTCCGATAGCCCTTATAGCTATCTAATACCCTCACTGTCCCTTGCCCACTATGTACATTATATGCCCCCATAGCTATCTAATACCCTCACTGTCCCTGACCACTATGTACATAATATGCCCTTATAGCTATCTAATACCCTCACTGTCCCTGCCCACTATGTACATTATATGCCCCCATAGTTATCTAATACCCTCACTGTCCCTGCCCACTATGTACATAATATGCCCTTATAGCTATCTAATACCCTCACTGTCCCTGCCCACTATGTACATTATATGCCCCCATAGCTATCTAATACCCTCACTGTCCCTGCCCACTATGTACATAATATGCCCTTATAGCTATCTAATACCCTCACTGTCCCCTGCCCACTATGTACATTATATGTCCCCATAGCTATCTAATACCCTCACTGTCCCTGCCCACTACGTACATAATATGCCCTCTTAGCTATCTAATACCCTCACTGTCCCCTGCCCACTATGTACATTATATGTCATCATAGCTATCTAATACCCTCACTGTCCCCTGCCCACTATGTACATAATATGCCCTCATAGCTATATAATACCCTCACTGTCCCCTGCCCAATATTTACATTATATGCCCTCATAGCTATCTGATACCCTCACTGTCCCCTGCCCAATATTTACATTTTATGCCCTCATAGCTATCTGATACCCTCACTATCCCCTGCCCAATATTTGCATTATATGCCCTCATAGTGAACTAATACCCTAAATGTCCACTGCCCACTATCTACATTATATGTCCTCATTGCTATCTGATACCCTCACTGTCCCCGGCCCACTATTTACATTATATGCCCTCATAGCGATCATCGGGAATCTGCAATCAGCAGTACACTTTCATGCACTGCTAAATCAGGCCCTATGTGCAGTGTGACAACAAACAAAATACGCTATGCAGGCTGTTGTCATACACACTCTGCAACAGCACTAGAGGAGCTGATTCTATATAGCATGCAAAAGTGCATGCAGCAGCGTCTATTGGCAATCGCCAATCTGCGAGTTCATGCAAGTGTTAACTTCTTCCCTTGTGTACATTCATTCGGAGACATCCACTTTTAGGGATATATATATATAAAGTGCAGGTTTTTAGAAGTGGAGATGTTGCCAATAGCAACCAATCAGATTCTCCTTACCATTTATCTAGGACCTTATAGAAGATAAAAGCTAGACTCTGATTGATAGTTATAGCAACATTTCCATTTCTAAAAACACACATTTTAGTAAATATACCCCTTAGTATCCATGCATGCTGTAATAGCAATTGGTGCATCCTTAGATGCCACTATTCGCACTCAATCAATCAAATTAGCACAAGCACTATGGCAGCTGCAGTTTGTCCATCTGACCATGGCCTCCTATGCTTGTGGGTGTGCGGTGTGGAATACAGCCACTTGCACTGACATACTGGTGACGCTCTTATAACATGCCCACACAATGGACCATTTTTGCGTGCACTACTAGCTAGGAATGGCCATCACTTTTCTGAGACATTTCTGATACAGTCTGTCTTAATCGCAGTAGCAGCTTTGTGGGTACACTCTTTGTAATGAATACATCGTATTGGTTTTCAATAATTTTTATGTATGTGCAATTGCAAATAATCGCTTAACTATATGAATATCGGCATCGCAAGTGGATTGCTTGCAGCTGTGAGTCAGACCCAAAATGTCTATGTGGACATGAGCAATGGTTATAATTTTATTTCGTACAGAAAGAAGTTAGAGTAGATAACATTTACACCTTTATGAAGCTTTACTCCCCCTGAATATGAAACACATTTTAGATCTATATGTTTGAAATGCTCTAAAATGTTCTATAAATAATATTCAAAACATACTACTACTTAAATATTTTCTTCCATAAATTCCAATATAGTAAGCAGATATTTCCCACATATTCTGATGATTGACAAGCTTGACATATGGAATAGTTCACATATCCCCTGGTGAATGACAGATGGAGAATGGAAGCTGAATAAAGTTACCTAGAGAGTTGTGGGTGATTACATATGCAGTGGGTTTTATCAAAAGGATTCTAGATCTAATACTGTATTAACCATCTCTGACAATTAGTGACTGTATTTTTTTCTATTTTTTATCTGCTGATTGGTGCACACAAACCCTCCAATTTATATAATGGTTAATTTTACTACAGATGTCATTCTGGTTGGCTATTCTGAGAATTCTTCAAAACAATTTTAGAATGAATTGTGACAAAGGAAGTGACAAATAATCAGTTCTAAGCTTTTGAAACAGTTGTTCCAATAAAAAAATCTAATAATGCTTTTCTTGACAACATCAAAAGTGGATAATCAATTCATATATATTTATTGAATTTTATTTATGTTCAATATTCTAATACTTTTTGTAAAACTTGTCTTTATAAAACTGATTTTGCTACTATTGTTAATTTGACATTTATATACTGTATTGCATAGTTAATTTTAAGTTCTGTTGAAGCCAAAGTATTGCATTGGTTATTACTGTATGTCGTATAATGAACTGTAATTATTAATTTTACTTTCACTCTTAATAAACTCTGTTTTGTAGATTTTATATACTGAAGTTCAGTAGGAAAACGTGTCAACACATACTTGAAATATAAGAAGAATACAGGCGTTAGTTTATTCATCCCAATCATCACAAAGTATAACACTCAAATCATCATAAAGAATAACATTTGAAAATTCTGTTTGGCCTGATGAACATTTTCCCATCTCACTCTCTAAAATCTATACATATCCTGTATATAGATCTTTACATATATATATAAAAACTATGCATAAACTGTATATAGATCATTATATATAAGTCCCAAGCAAGAAGCACTCCACAAAATAGTAAGCAGTAAATTAGTGCTGGTGCCCTCCCAACATGACCCCAACAACAGCGGATCTGTACCAATATTACCCTCCAAAGGAGGCACTCAGAGCTTAAATAAATCTACTTCAAACAAGTGAGGTGACAAATGTTTCAATATTCTGTAAACATTTTCATCAGGGTCAGTGGATTTTTTATGCTCTGAGTGCTGCCTTTGGAGGGTAATATATTAGAGATGTGCGCCGACCCCTGTGTTTCAGTTTTGGTTGTAATTCGTTGTAGGGTTTTGGCTTTAGATCTGTATATTTTTAAAAAAATTTATAAAAACATTGATTCATTGATTAATTAATTATAATTGATTGATTAAAAAAATTAAATGTAAGGCCATAAAAGATTAAATTGTGAGTTGCCAAAGATTCCTCACAAGGGTTGAAAGAGAAGCCAAGAAAATTACTAGCTGCACTGAAGAGCAGCAAACTCCAAATCAATCTATCTTATACTAACAAATATTAGGTGGCTGATCTGCTGGCCATATTCCCCCCTAATTGGGAAATGCACCCCTGTACTGTAGTATATTTATGGTGTGCACCAGAGAGTCTAAGTTTGAGGTATAATGCAAATAAAAAAAAATGATTTTGATAAAAGTAAAACAAATAAAACAAAAAACTGCAACACACTGTGCATATATTAAGGTGGTTGCCCTTGATATACTGACCATTACTGACTGTTATATGTCACAGACACAGTGTCACGGGCTGAAGTTTTTATCACAAAAAAAATATACAATTTTCACTCGTGGACACACTTAGGCCAGGTATGCACTAGACAATATGTTGTCCAATCCTACAATATGTCATCCATATCGGGCACATCATCTAGTGTGTACCCTCAATGTCACAGACGATACACCCACCCGCGCGTCATCAGTGACATCTGCGTGCAGGTCCAATGGGCGACATCGTTAGTGAGGGCCATGCTGCTGAATGTAGCATGGCCCCCACCATCGCTACTGGCATTGGCAAGTGAGTATGCACTTGATGATGCCGGCACCCCGCCATGCCCCTTATATTATGAGGTCGGGGCATGTGTACCAGCCTTTAGACTCTCCCCAAGAATTTGTGATGCTTCTGAACACAAAGTTTGTTCTACTGCCTTAGTGTTTTTTTAAACACTGATTTTCCGGTTTTCATTTTTTTGATACCTCGTCTACATTCTGAGTGAGAAGGGCTTGCATCGTCATGAGAGGCAGAACAACATGCCTCACTGACTGCAGTTGCAGAACCACCACTCATAAATAAATTCCAAAGCATGAGCCTTTCCTTGCCATGGCATGTGGTGAATGGCATGTTGAGAATTTTATTTTTTCTGCACCAAACTTTCTCTTTATTAGAGGTGTTTTTTTCTTTACCACCGTAAAATATAGATTTTTTTATTTCAGATACCCTGACGCTTTAGTAGATGATGTTGAAGGACTAGTTTTGGATTCATCATGATTGGTGGCAGCAGCTGCAGCGCTAGTATTTGGTTGCTGTTCCTGCTCTTCTCTCAACTGATCGTTATCAATATCGACGAATACACAGACATAGTTCAAACAATAGGACATATTTTTTTCTACTTTGTTTTACATTGCAGCTCAGCTCACACTGCGTGTAGACATAAAGTTTTTATAGGTATGTGAACAAAGGCAGTGAAGGGACAGCGTACAGATGTTGTACAAACAATAGAAAATAATATATATTTTTAATTTATCCTACTAAGTTTTAATTTGCAGCTCAGCTTACATTGCATACAGTCACAGTGCTTTTATGTACGTGACCAAACACAAATATAGTGTGGGAGACGTGAGGAAACAAATGCGACAGACAAATATAATGGCATAGGATATCGCACGAAAATGACTGAAAAATAGGAGAGAGGGTACATTGGACACAGGGACTGGAGTGGACACAGCACAGCAGCAGCCACTGGAGGTGGAGACGATGGACACTGCACAGAAGCAACTGGACACATTAGTACAACACAGACTGGATTCAGTGTGAAATGGCACCCGAATAACTGCAGGAGGGACTTATATAGAATCCAAAACCTGCAAGAATCCGATGCCAGGATAATGACATTTTGCATCGATTTGGAATCCGAGCAAGGATCATTTACAGGCAAATAAGCACTCATTTATTATTAATAATAGTTATTTATTTAGTGCGCACATATTATGCAGTGCTTTACAGAGAATATTTGGCCAATCACACCTGTCTCTGCCACAGTGGATCTTACAATCTATGGGCCTTATTTAGCATGGATTGTTATTGTGATTGCAGCTGCGATTAAGCACACAGTTCTGCTGCAAAAATATGCTAATGTTTGCAACTGCACAGCCAGCACAGAGACATCCACTACCACTTTCTCACATCCGTAATACCTTGCAGTCCTGTGTATACATCGGTAACATCGAGTAACATCGAACCCTCATGCAGAGTTACAGCAAGTCTGACCTGTCTCAGAAATTGCAAGTCTCATCGCACGCAGTGTGTACTCAAGCTGCGTATGATGTCGCAGTGACTAATTTGTGCACACCAATGTAACTGCATTCAAACGGACAGGCACGCCTGTGTTTCTCCAACCACTCCGACGTCACCACTCACAAACGTGAATTTCTATGTGCGTGCGTGATCCCAGTGCAATCACAACGCTAACCTGTGCACGCACACTGCAGTGAATACACATGAGCAGTATGCACCATCGGACAATCTGCGTACGTGGTTCCAATTGCTATCAATGATGAATCAGGCCCTATATTTCCTATCACATATACACACACTAGGGTTATTTTTTTTTTCAAAATCCATCTAACCTACTGTAACAGAATGTTTTTGGATTGTGGGAGGAAACCAGAGCACCCAGAGGAAATCCAAAAAAACATGGGGAGAACATTCAAACTCTAAACAGTTAGGGCCTTGGTGGGGATCAAACGCAAGACTCTAGTGCTGTGAGGCAGTAATGCTAACCACTAAGCCAACCATGCTGCTCATATAAGTCTTGGTATTATGAAACAGTGCTAACATCGAGAATTGTAATTTTGAAGGAAGCTGACAGATGTTGTTCTAGAATAACTTTCTTTGAAAGGCTACTAATTCAGTGTTCACTATGTACAGAAATAAAATGAGCTTTACAATATTGTGTTATTATTATTCTAAATTCCCTCTTAAACATTAATTTTCTGTTAGACCTTGGATCAAAGAAAACTGCAGCTTTGTTTTCATATCAGGAGGTAGCCTTTCAGTAGCGCTGCTATGTATTTATTGTGTGGATTAATATGTATTAATCTGATACCACCCTCTTCATAATGTCTCTGTTGGAAAACTGATCAGTAGAAACATTGGAGCCACTTAAAGTCCATCAAGGAATATTTAATGTTCCGAGACACAGTGCATCAAGGGTAGAGTAACTCCTGATGATTGAGTCACCCACAGCATAGAGCCATAATGAGCAGATACAAATGACTATGGACCTCATTCAGACCCGCTCGCAAGTGCTGAGCGCTCACAAGCGGGTCGATGTTTAGGCCCTGCGCACGCGCAGCGGCCACACTGTGCGTGCGCAAGCCCCAGAGCGAGAGAGAAATTCTCTCACTCCGGAGCTCACTACAAAAGGAGTGGCTGTTGATGTTGATCGACAGCTTGCCCCATTTTGTAGGCGTGGTGGGGGGTGGTTTCACAAATGGAGGCGTTCCTTAAGTGAATGCCTGCCGTTTTGTGGGCGGCCACAGTGACATCAGCAGTGATGTCAGTGGGGAGCTTCCTGCTCGATCAGATCCCTGGGGCTTGCGGTTGCCGAGACCCAACCTCAGGGTCTCGTCACAAGCCCCAATGGTCGTGATGGTATTGACCATCAAGACCATCAACCTGGTCGGTCGCTAAAGCTGTGGGTGGTAACCCACAGTTCAGCTAGCGACCAGGAGGCCGCACTTCAAAGTACAAGCGGCCGCCCACATTCAGAATGAGCACTCGCATTTTGCGAGTGCCTCTGAATGAGGGCCTATATTCTTAGCATAGTACGATACATATTGTATTGTTTTTACAATGTGCACGTCTTTAAAAAATTTCGAGAAAATTGGAAAAAAACATTGATAATGCATATACTGCTATAATCTGCAGCAGTGGATCATCTTGGTGGCAGGTCCCGGCCGTATTAGGTGACTGGGACACTGCATCATGCCTTGATCCCAGTTCCAGCTCTTGCAGGTAGCTGGAACTCTGTCTGTGTCTGCATGCAGCTTATTGCTGCATTCCTGCCTGTCAGTTGTGTGCAGAGATCAGCTGCATACTATCCTGTGATTATGGAGGCTCTCTGCAGAGATTGCGCTAATTGGTTCCTGCTACTGATAAATTTCAGCGAGCCCTACACTTCCTGCCAGTGATATTGTCTGACCAGAGTTTGTGTTGATCCTGTGCTGAGAAGCTTGAGTTTTAGCCAGTCTTACCCCATTCTGCAGTTCTTTCATGCTGAGATTATCTCTCCTGTGTCCTGTGCCTGTCTGTGTATTCAGAAGTCCCCTGTGATTCATC
The DNA here is from genome assembly GCA_031769625.1 of Taudactylus pleione. NCBI lineage: Eukaryota > Metazoa > Chordata > Amphibia > Anura > Myobatrachidae > Taudactylus > Taudactylus pleione. The sequence continues at coordinate 10,627,810 of JAUIMM010000608.1, read as the reverse complement.
TGCTGTGAGTCCATCTGCTCACGTCCTAGCTGTTGGGACTTCCCAGAGCTGTGACTTCTGCAGCCATGGCCTACCTCTCCACTGCCCACAGCATTTCCAAACTGCAGTCCATTCTAGCCATGTAAGCCTGTGTCCAGCCAATTCAAGCCTGCATTCAGCAGCGAGGTTCTCTACCTTGCTGCCTCCAGTCTGTGTTCCAGCAACTCCTATGTTCACTTGTCTTCTCGGTCAGTGGCTTGTCATACCTCGGCCCTCAAAGCTGCACCATATTGTTCCTATCGCACTTCAGCCCTCAAGGCCGCACCTCGACCCTCAAGGCCGCTCCTTGTTGTTTCTGCCGCACCTCGGTCCTCAAGGTCACTCCTTGTTGTTCCTGTTGCACCTTGGCCCTCAAAGCGCAATGTGTTGTTCCCATTGCCCCTCGGCCGTCAATGCCTCACCACATTGTTCCTATTGCACCTTGGCCCACAAGGCCGCACCTTGAACCTAGTCTATTACTTCAACCAGTGGCCCAGACACATTATAGTGCATTTCCTGTATGTCCTGTTGTAGCCTGTATCGCAGCCCTGCTGCATCGGTTGTCTTGCTTGTCTAGTCCTTGTTTGTAAATCCTGCAGTATCACAGTCCAGGTCCCTCCTGCTACGCAGCTTGTATTCATTGTCTAGCTGCTTCTTGCCTGACAACCTAGCTGCACCATAGTCCCAAGATGTACCTGAGACCTTCATCGGAATGGGATTGAAATGCCGACAGCGTGAGCCCGACAGCAGGAAATCCCGACAGCGGCAGGTAAGTGATCTAACCCTCCCCTCTCCACCCTAACCCTCCCTTAGGGGTGCCTAACCCTAAACTCCTGGGGTGGTGCCTAACCCTAACACCATTTATTATTGCTCCCTAAAGCTAACCCTCCCGGGGGGTGCCTAACCCTAACCTCTCCCTGGCGGTGCCTAAACCTTACCCTCCACCCTAGGGGTGCCTGACCCTAACCTCCCCCAAAACCTAATGCTACTCCTGCTAACTGCCCTAAACCTAACCTTCCTCCCCCTGCAGATAACAGGACGGGCACCCCGGACATACCTCGTTTGGGCACGTGTCATCCTGGAATCCGGCATTGGGATTATGATAGGCATCTGTATTTCGATGCCTATTATAAATCCTTTGCTAGCATTCTGCAGTCGGGATTGTGACTGGCGGTCTTGCGGCCGCCGGTCACATAACTACATCCCCCTTCATCATCTGCCGCTGCTAGTCAACCTTGTCCTTTACATCTGTACAAGTAACCATCTGCCTGCAGCCTCACTCCAGCTAGTTCCATTAGTGGAAGGACTGCCACTCCTCAGCTCTGCCTTGTTTCCAGTCAGTAGTCCTGCGGTCTCTCTTCAGTTGTGTAAGCTTCTATTGCTGGAGGCTTAAATCCAGGCGGCCACCTAAGTACCGCTGTGAGTATAAATCACTAAGGGAACAATGGGTGGCTGTTATTGGTGGTAGATCCTCTCTTTGGCTCTAGAGGTCTTACACAACCATGCGAGAACCATAACATATACAGTACATATACAGGGTAGGCCATAAGGGTGGTAATACACTTATAAATAGGAAATTAATAAGGACATATTAATCCAGTGTCTACACATATGATATGGGAGTGGGGGAAAACTTTTTGGGGTATGTCACCAGTATGCCGGCCATCTTGAAGTTGGCCATCTTGGATGCAACTTTAATTTTTAAATTAAGAGGGTAGTCATGTGACATATGAAAAAGATGCAGAATTTCACAAGAAAAACAATTATGTTCTTCATTTTAATGTATCTTTATTCATTCTCTCATTTTAACTGAATTTGCTTTTGCAGGTAGTAATATAAATGACAATGGTACTAACACAAACAGAATGTGTTGAGATTGTCTTTATATCTGGGGAAGGAAGCACAAATTATTTCAACCATCAGCACCCAAATAGGCCACCCATTACTCACAGTGCAGTTGTCAAACTCATTTCCAAATGTAAAGAAACCAGAACAGTTGCAGATAAACCCTATATATCTAGTGACCTGGCCCTTAAGCTATATAACACCTTATTATTAGTCTTAAAGAGTATTGAGAGAGGAAAACTTTTAAGATGTGCAATAGTGCAAATGTTACTCATTGAAATCTGATCTTCTACCCCTTTATCATAATTTCTTTCAATGAAATAAACTGTTCTGTTTCCTAAAATACTGATATTAATTATCCAACCCTATTAGTTCAGGAGGTTCAGGAGGAGCCCCAGCTCTTTCCAATATGTAGATGATATGTAGGGTGGGACTAAGGTTTGTAGAAAACCCAGGGCTCATAAACTAGCCTCTTGGTACAGCATTCTATAGTATGATAACAATCTGGATAGTGAATACCATTTAATCACATATAGAGGTCAAATAAATTAGCCTTGATGGAGGCAAGCTGTCTCTGTAACCTGCCTGTCTTACAGCCCGATCTTGCCACGGATTTGCAGATTTTTGTACGCAGCCCTATTGGGGTATATAATTGAATTGACCCCATAGAATTCTATACAATTACGAATGATAAATCCAACAGTATACTATGTGGCTTCAGATGCGCCAAACAGTTCTCTCAGTGCCCCTGGTAGCTTGAACGCTCCATGGAATTGGCCGCATCAAGCTTCTTTTTCGCTCAAAATGTGGATCTTATAACCACAAATAAAACTACTGGAATCGACAAAACTACATAGCTAAGCTGCACTGGTCAATTTGATGTTTGACATTTATACATCTGTGTGCGAATGTGTCTGAATCTGTATACAATGCAGCACTGCAGCTTTTTCTCATGTCGAGTTCCATTGTGCTTCTTCTGCAACTTTGTACATGTTAAAAACTAATACCTGTGTGGTTCATGTAGGAGCCTGGCATCTGTAGTACACTTTGTGTGGTGTATGCTGCATCTGTGATGTGAATAAGATGCAAAATGTTAGAAAAAGTCACTATGCTACGCTGCTTGGTGTGGGTGTGTCGTGCTAAGTGTCTCGCACTGTATTGCATACTGAGACTAATTGTATAAGAAACCATCTCAGCCAGGGGCTGGCTGGCAACTTTCTGCCTGGGGGGCAAACAAGAGCAAGTAGCCCAGGTTTTCTAACAGCAAATGCAATTTTAAAAATGGGCGTGACAATGTTGGGGTTGTGGTTTGCATAATGTGGGTATGGGTACACATGGGAAGGTACTGTGTGCCTCTATTACTGTGTAAGCAGTTATAAGAGGAGAATAAAGGAGAAGAGTCAGGTAGCAGCGCTATGGTCCCTAATAAAGGGGCCAGACAAACAAGATCCACTCCTCTTATGATGACAATCATAAGAGAGACTCCCCCTTCAGTGTGTTGGATGCACTGGCTCAGAGTTTTGCAGCACCTGTTATGTGAAAATGCAGGGCCACAGCAGGGGGAACAGAGATTGTGAGGGTGCCCACACATATATGCATTATTGTGTCGCCGTCTTAGGTTTAGGCCTCCCCCGAGAAGGGAGGTTAGGGTTAGGCACTAAAGGGGATGGTTAGATTTAGGCACTTAGGGTTAGAATGTGGGGTAGGGAGGGTTAGAGTGCGGGGTAGGGAGGGTTAGGGTAAAGAAAAGGATGGTTATGGTTAGGGGGTGAAAGGGGCAGGGATAGCATACTTATACCCCTGTTGGGAACCTGAGCATCATGATGCCGCTGTCGGTCTTTTGACAGTCGGCATTCCCAACTGCCGGGATTCCATACCCAACCCTATATACAGTAATATATATATATATATATATCAGCATATCCAGAACAGGAAAGCCAGCACACCTTAGTTTGAAAAAAATTTAATTGTATTGTGCATATAAACAACGGCTTCCAGAGAGTTTCAATACCTTCAGTCACATATTAAAGTGCTTTAAGTGCATGAGAGCAATACATTACAGACTGCATGGAGACACATGGAGCCATGATAGTGTGGGTGAATTTTCATTGTTTATATATATATTATACTGTACATACATGCATACACACACACAACATACAGACGCATTTAGTCAGCGCACACATATTTTAAATAATAAAGCAACTTCCCCCTGCAAAGTTTATGCAACTGTGACATATATAAGCCCCAATCTACCCTCCACTTACCTGGTATGGGTGGAGAGGACAGGAAGCAGGATCTCCCCCAGTCTGTGGTACTCCTCATCTCTGCCCTCTCTGACTCTCTCCTCCATGTGTGCAGTGCCATAACATTTATTATTTCAGCTCCTCTTCCAACTCCCCCGATAAGCCATGCCCCTTTTCTCTTCTCCAGCCTCTTGGGTTTCTGGGTAGGGAAACCTGGCTCCCCATTGGTTGACAGCGGCCATCTTTTTGTAGCCTGAAATGGGGGCAGCCATTTTCTTATAGCCTCTGCTATAGCTACTCGGATCTCTCTCTTGCAGCTTTACAACCACAAAGTTTATTTAGGTATGTGGAAAATTGCATACTTTTTTGCAAGATGTCCAACCTACTACAGCTTTAATTAAAAAAAAAAATCTATTTTCACCCAAATACTGCACAGTTAAGCCTCTTTTGTTGGCTTACATGATTATGAGGGGACACTGGAACTATGTGGCAATTGTTTTGATTTTGATTCATTGTTTTATTATATTGCTTAGACTGTCCCTAGAAATGTCAAAATGGCTACACCTACTTCGTACTCCACGAAGAACATCACCCCACCAAATGCCTCCCCGCTGTGCTGTCAGTTGCTTCTCTACAAACATGCCCATTTTGCTCTGTAAACCTATGGAACAGCAAATCTAAGTACACTTGGGCAAATCAATGCACACAGTGGGTCAAATATGATTTTGCACTGCAGTGGGGCCGTTTTTCGCTCAGTAAATTATCTCCTATGATTTATGTTTAAATCCATCATAGAATAATTGTTCTTTAAATACTATTATTACCTTGTCAATTCCATTTCTCAATAAGGCAGTATTTTCTACACATGGCCATCAAATTGTATAATGTAGAGACATAGATAATCATATGCTGTGTCTGAAAGCTAGCAGATCATTATACACACTTAAGTAGCATGCAGAGTAAATGAAAGGGATATGACTTGTGTTATTGTACTTTCACTAAGATGATTATTAATATAGAATATAATAAAAAATATTGATTTCATTTAATATATTGCAAAGTAACTGACTTTACATCAGCAATGATAAGTTAAATACTTTTATTTTGAAAAACAATATATCTAAAGACTGTTGGATACTTCTCTGATTTTCCAACTTGGATACTATTTTAATAGTAATATTTAGAATGTATTATTAACTACAGTTTGCAAACAAACCATTTTATGTGTAAGTATTTACTATAATTTGAAATATTTGGGCCATGATTAATATAAGGAATCAAGATAAAAAAAATGTTCAGGTAGATTAAGAACACAACAACAAACAAAAATTAAGAATTATATTGCATTTTAATTAGAGATGGGTGTAGACCTCCCTATTTTGGTTTTGGTTCTAAATCATCATCGAGTTCTGGTTTTGAGATTGGCCCTGTTTTATTAACAACAATAACATTAATTTCTAGTAATTTCCAATCAATTGCGACCACCTCACAGATCACAATATTATTTTTACCAATATATGCCAAAGGCTGCAGCAAGTTGGCTGGTAAAACTAAGCAACAGAGCAGCAGCACAAACATGTGGCAGTTTAAAAGAATATACAGTCAGGTCCATAAATATTGGGACATTGACAGAATTTTCAGATTTTGGCCTCTATTCACCACCACAATGATTTTGAAATGAAACAAACAAGATGTGATTTAACTGCAGACTTTCAGATTTAATTTGAGGGTAATTACATCCAAATCAGGTGAACGGTGTAGGAATTACAACGGTTTCTATATGTGCCTCCCACTTTTTAAGAGGCCAAAAGTAATGGGACAAACTAAACAATCCTAAATCTAACTTTCACTTTTTAATACTTTGTTGCAAATCCTTTGCAGGCATTTACAGCCTGAAGTCTGGAATGCATAGACATCACCAGACGCTGGGTTTCATCCCTGGTGATGCTCTGCCAGGCCTCTACTGCAATGTCTTCAGTTCCTGCTTGTTCTTGGGGCATTTTCCCTTCAGTTTTGTCTTCATCAAGTGAAATGCATGCTCAATCGGATTCAGGTCCGGGGATTGACTTGGCCATTGCATAACATTCCACTTTTTAGCCTTAATAAACTCTTTGGTTGCTTTTGCAGTATGCTTCGGGTCATTGTCCATCTGCACTGTGAAGCGCCGTCCAATGAGTTCTGAAGCATTTGACTGAATATGAGCATATAATATTGCCCGAAACACTTCAGAATTAATTCTGCTGCTTTTGTCAGCAGTCACATCATCAATAAATGCAAGGGAACCAGTTCCATTGGCAGCCATACATGCCCACGCCACGACACTACCACCACCATGCTTTACTGATGAGGTGGTATGTTTTGGATTATGAGCAGTTCCTTTCTTTCTCTTCCCATCACTCTGGTACAAGTTGATCTTTGTCTCATATGTCCATAGGATGTTGTTCCAGAACGGTAATGGCTTTTTTAGATGTTGTTTGGCAAACTCTAATCTGGTCTTCCTGTTTTTGTGGCTCACCAATGGTTTGCATCTTGTGGTGAACCCTCTATATTCACTCTTGTGAAGTCTTCTCTTGATTGTTGACTTTGACACATATATATCCACCTCCTGGAGAGTGTTCTTGATTTGGCCAACTGTTGTGAAGGGGTTTTTCTTTACCAGGGAAATAATTCTTCTGTCATCCACCACAGTTATTTTCCGTGGTCTTCTGGGTCTTTTATTGTTGCTGAGCTCTCCGGTGCGTTCTTTCTTTTTAAGAATGTTCCAAACAGTTGATTTGGCCACACCTAATGTTTTTGCTATCTCTCTGATGGGTTTGTTTTGATTTTTCAGCCTAATGATAACTTGCTTCACTGATAGTGACAGCTCTTTGGATCTCATATTGAGAGTTGACAGCAACTGATTCCAAATGCAAATGTCACACCTAGAATCAACTCCAGATCTTTTACCTGCTTAATTGATAATGAAATAACGAGGGAATAGCCCACACCTGTCCATGAAATAGCTTTTGAGTTGATAGTCCCATTACTTTTGGCCCCTTAAAAAGTGGGAGGCACATATTAAAACTGTTGTAATTCCTACACCGTTCACCCGATTTGGATGTAATTACCCTCAAATTAAATCTGAAAGTCTGCAAGTTAACGCACATCTTGTTTGTTTCATTTCAAAACCATTGTGGTGGTGAATAGAGGCCAAAATCTGAAAATTCTGTCAATGTCCCAATATTTATGGACCTGACTGTAGCATATCTAAGAAACATAGTCGCACAGTAGTGGCAGACAGGTTGGCATTTATGACTTAATAGAATGTTTTCATTAATCAAGAATAGCCTAAAAGTAAAAGCCTAGTAGAAAATATAATATATTACCAACACACTTTTCCAAACAGCAAATCAAAGACCCCAGGCCAGTAAAAGTGATTGCTGCTAGCGTAAAGTTAGTAAAAAACTAGATCACCATCAAACTTACTCCAAATAGCAAATCACAGGCCCAAGGCCAATACAGGTAAATGGAGATGGAGTAATAGGCTAGTAGCCATTACACCAAAATAGTAAGGCAGACAAAGCCCGTAATGAAAAGTGTGGTGCATGATAGAATTGTCCTTCGGCCCTCCCATGCACCATGTAATGTATATTAAAAAGGACATGCACAGTTTAACAAACCAAGCACTTCAGTCACAGTGACTGCCACTTTTGTGGCTAAAGCGCTTGGTTCGTTTGGGCCCCCACAAAAGAAAACATTTTGGTGGTTTGGTTAAGCCAAGCTAGCAGTGACCTTAAGGTTAACAGTGTTATTCATCCGGATGTCATCATCCTCATCACTGTTGTTAATATAATCATTACACAATACTAACTCATCCCCACTGGAGCCAACTGTTATAGTCTGTGTTTGTAATTGGTGGCAATGGTATTCCTCTTTGAATTTTTAGTTCATTTTGATGAACATCAGTTTTTCAACATTTTTTTTTAAGTAGATTTCTAAACTAATTTGTACATTATCATTAAAGAAATCCTCCATCATTCTATTTATGCTTACTGTATCAGATTGAGTCATGGTAGAGGTGTCAATATTTGTGGGCATCTTTTAAGACTGACCAGATGTCTTTGGTGCACTTAGTTGACATATCATCCACAGTGTGTCTCTTGGAAAAGGTCAGTTTTTTTCTTGGCAGTAGCATTTGCAGGAGAAATTGAAGCAAGACACATTGTGCCATGTGCCACTTAAACTTTCAACTTGCTAGCAAGGAGCTCTTAAGATCTGTGTCTGACTCAAACCTAGGCTCAAGCATGGTTGCCAAAATGTAGTGATCCAATTTCAAGATGTTGCAAACTTTTTGGTCCTTGCAAAGCAAATAAAGAACTTGGTCTACATGTCCAACATACTTAACGGAAATGCTTAGTTTCATCTTCTCTAGTTGCTTTTCCAGTAGTTTAATTAAGTATATGACCTTACTCAGGTAGGCAGTGTCTGCACTCTCTTCACAGGTTATAATTTTAAATGGTTTCAATAGCTTGTATTAAACCAAGATTCTCCAGTGTGCTACAGTAAGGTGGTAACATATTCCTACTCTCCCTATATCATGGCTTGATGTGTAAGTCATGATGGCTTGTTGCTGTTCCTCCATTTGCTAAAGCATATAAAGGGTTGAACTCCACCTAGTTATTACATCTTGCTTCAGATAGTGGTATGGTAAATATAGCATCTTTAGTTTTTGGTATATGATGCCAGGACAAGACAAATATTTATATTTTACTGTAAATGATAATTCCATCCAAAATGTCCCTGAACCATTAAGACATCTGTGGAGCTTAACTTAATGAAGTTTACTCAAAGGAGTTATCTGTTTAAAGAATGACACATGGGCCAAAGGGGATGTAGTCGGCATCCTGGCATGCAGGATTCCGACGGTCTTAATACCGGCACTGAAATCTCGACAGGTTGGGATCCCGGCACCAGTATCCTGACTGTCGGCATACCGAAGTTAGGTATAGGGGTGCAGGAGGAGGGTAGCGTTAGGTAGCAGGGTTAGGGTTAGGCACTATGGGGAGAGTTAAGGTTAGGCACCGGGGAGGAAGGGTTAGGATTAGGGTGCAGGGAGGGGAAGGTTAGGTTTAGGAACTAGGGGGGAGGTTAGGTGTAGGCACAGGGGAGGGAGTGTTAGGTTTAGGGTGCAGGGGAGGGAGAGGTTAGGTTTAGGCACAAGGGGGGGAGGGTTAGGTTTAGGCACCGAGAAAGTTGGGTTAGGGGAGGGGATAGCAAAATACTTACCGTCGACTTCAGTAGCTGTTGCGATTCTGGCTGTCAGGATACCATTGTCGGTATTCTGACTAGCGGCATCCCTACAGCCGGGATATCATACCCAACCCGAGCCAAAGAATATGTGGATTAGAACAACAGTTATGCAATTGGAGCTGTCCAACCCACAACTTTTATATTGTATCACAATGGTTTTATTGTGTACAAGACATTATTAATATGAATATCATAACATAGAAAAATATCATAAAACTCATTAAATTACAAGAAGCTCAATTTGGTCTCCTTAAAGGAGACAGACACTCAGCCAAATTATAATAGTTAGCAACATTTTTAAAGTGACAATCATTTTAAAGGCTAAACCAAGCTGCATATTTAAAAATACAGGGAGACTTGCATAAATCCCGGCAGCATCAGAAGATCACAACCTATTACATTTAGCCCGATATGTCTGGATGTACGTTTACCATTCAATGCTAACATCTAATCATGTCTTGCTCTGTTTGGCTGTATACTCCATGCTACTATCAATTCTCCAGGCTAATGGTGAGTATTCATCAATTTAATGCAGATTTGTTTCTATAGATGCATACTGTAGGAAGTTAATAGAAGTTGCACTGGTTTTTGCTTGCAATCAAATCTATATAATAATCTGAGGTGGTCTCTCCCAATATGTGCAGTGGACCTACCTCCCTGCAGCTACCACTGCAGCAATTGGACAAAACCCCCTGAACACAGGGTTATTATAGCAAGAAGGGAGGCAAAAAATATCTTGTTCCTTTAATTGATAAAAGTGTTTCTTAAGTACTGATGACAGCCATACTTATGGGACTTCTTTAAGGTATATCAAATATATTATACAACCAGTGTATTAGGCTAAAAGGACAAGCAATGATTACAGCAGTTATTACTTACTGTATATCAGTGCTATGCTCATTTGTGAAAAGATTTCCAAAGCAGGATTGCAGACTGTTACTATAAAGGTGCCAATACACCTGCACGATTTCGGGCCGATTGCACGATTTTCAATGAGTCATAAGATGGATCTTGTGAAAATCGTGTATTGTTTTAATAAGATACGATCCGATGCGCGCTCCCGCAGCTCCTATAATCGGATCGTATGATGAGATGTGCAGCACATATGTTCCATCCTATCGTGTGCAGATCGTGACGTTTATTTTGTTCATGCGATCCATCGTGCGGCAATTCAAGTAATTTCAATGACTGTTTTTTTATGAGCCTGTGAGACACAGGATGGATCTTATGACAGATCCTAAGCTAAAGAAAAACAACAAACATGCTGCCGGGACTGCCAGGGAGCTCCGGGGAATCGTAGGGAAATCGTATATGAATCGGATCTTATGCTGGTCGGGTAGGTATATGGACAGCATAACTCTCACAGGTAGTCACAGACCAAGGTTTATGAAATGCTCAGACCACCTCAGAAGTCAAAATTTCTGATCCGTTGATAAATGTATGAATATTATATTTATTTATGCATTTGTTAAGTTTCATTGAAAGCATTCTAAACAAATATATATGATAATATTCACATAAATTTATATTATTAATGTAAATACGATCATTTGCACATGAATCACAAATTATATTACACATACTATTACAGTTTCATGTTTTATTTCTCCTCATCATTTTCACTTCAGTTATTTTAATTATTTCAATACTTCTTTTAACTTTAGTAACTGTAAGAAGAACTTTGCCAGTGCTTTCTTTTTCTTTTTTTTGTATTACAGAATATCTCTGATGTGAAACCATTTTCAGTTGTTCTCTCAAAATGTTACATTTTCTAGGCAATCCAGAATGTGTATGCTTTGTCTGTGAAATCCCTCAGTAGTTAACATGGAAAAATGTGAAATATGCAATTAACAAATGAAACATCTGTTCTGCAACAATTATTTTACATTTCAACATTAATAAGCAGATGTCTTTAGATAACAATTTATTACATATTTGGAATTTGTTATTCCCCATGAATCCCCTGAATCACAAAAGCATTTACGTTTCAATGTAGCATAAAATATATTTAACAAATAGTTTTCTTTGTATATAGCAAGTGCCTACAGTACATGTTTTAGATGTTGCTTTAAATATATCTTTAGATCATCATTATTAGTGTTTCAATACATCAGCATAAGATTTTTTTGTACTGTTTTAGGGGAATGGTGGTAGTAGTGGAGATACATTGAATTGTTTATATGTAATTATCCTCATGTACTGGTCTGTTTTGTTTTCAATGGTCATGCATTCAACAGTACAATAAATATTTTTAAATAAATGATTGAATATACACCTACACATGTACAGTACATACTGTAGACACTAAAATGCCAAAAGTAATGGAATAGCAGTATGTAAAGGTAATGGTAGGTGGCAGCACCGTACTGTGACATCTTGGAAATGCCCAGACCTGCATCAGTTATAATCTGACAAAGAGAAGTTGCTTAAAGCAACCAATCAGCTTCTCTCACTTCATAGATTGTGCTAGATAAATGACAGTTGGAAGCTAATTGGTTGCTTTCGCAACATCTTCACTTTATCTACTGTATATCCAAGGCTTGTTACATCTGCCCTGAAAAGACATAAATGTTGCGTACCTTTGTGATAGACTTACCTCTAATAGGTTGATGTACATGAGGATTTGATCCAGGCTCCTTTGGATGTTTTGCACATCTGTGCAGGACCCTCTGAGGAAGCCCTTTTTCCAATGTCACCAAACCGAGTTGACAGCTTCCAAAACTTGAAGAATCAAATACTACATATTAGTGACATTATTATGTGACGGAAGGCAAGTTGGTTACTCAACATGGATTTTTTTGCCACTTTCTTATAGGCTCTTACAGAATTCCACAGAAGGCCATTTTAATTACTGCAACCACAGTTTGTGGGGAGATGGTATTGTGTATCAAAATGGACAAAACGCAAGAATACAGTGCAGTTAATGCAAACACCTACACACTGCATGAAGTGACTGACATTGGACATCATGAACTGACATGAGGATTACACTATAACAGACAATAATAAAAAAAATACATACAGCTATGTATTTACCTTTGACAGCATCCACAGGAGACTTCTGTGTCAGCAGCCTCTCCTTGTATGGACCTTCCTCCTCTGATGGGACCAACTTCTTCTCTTCCAAAGCCCCTCCTCCTACTGTGTACCCACATTCAAACAAAATGTCTGTTAATTGAAAATTCCAAAAAAGTATAAACAAAAGTCAAAATAAATGATTTCTGCGTCATACTGAGTAAATTTATACTAAAATATGGTATATAAATATACCAGCATATACCCACTACGATAGGCCCAATAGACACTGAATTGTTCCACGATTTCCACAAAGAAAATAAAGACAATGGAGTGTAAACCAATGAAAATCTATTAGCTAACCTGTCAGAGCACTTTACTCCATGGTATGAAGTGACATCTGCTAAGGGTGTGCTTACTGATGGCACTGGTGACAGGTGTGATGGTGATTTAGCAATCATCTAATTAGAATCAATGGAGTTAAGTTGCCATCTTTCATCATCATCATCTTTAATTTGCACCATTTACTTTCTGGATTAGGACAATGCAAAAACACAATAGATATGCAACCTTTCCCTGGCATAGTACGTACTCTTCATCAGCCCTTCAATATTTAACCTGTATGTTGATTGTATTATTTCAGCATTGATTTACTCATTTACATCTGTGTGCCTTACACTCCATACAGAGATATAGGGGAATATGTATTATTAATTGCGGCCAGACTCCGAAATAAATTATTATTATCACCGCAATTTGCAGCAATAAGGAATTTTTATTCACCAGAAAGCATGATATTTGAGAGCCCAACCCGGCAATCAGTAAGAAGTAAAGTGATCACATTTGCGCTTATTCTACTTCCTGCTTGGCCCCCTGCTGCGTTACTGTGCATACACAAATGGGAAAAATATCCCTGATATCTGCTGCAGTCATCCGTACATATCTTTAGGGGATCCTTAATATTTGCAGATAACCCCCCAAAAAGTCTGCAAATATGCTTTCATAAATTGGTCTCTTAATAACACAGTGACTGCTGTACAACTAATGTTACTACTATTGGACCTAAGAAAACATCTCCAAAACAAATGCCCTGATTTATGTATTGTGTAGCTTCCCAAGGGATATATGTCATTGTACCACCTTTCAGATTAGATGGTGATCTGGTGTCCAAAGTTTGTTGAGATCTGGGCTAGAGGGTATTTAAAATGAAGACAGATACCAAACAAACCAATTTCACCTAATGGTGAAGTCATGAATGGCTTTAAAATACTTTATTTTTTTAATTGTTATATAGCACCAGCAGATTCCATTGCACTTTATGGATTCGAATGGGAATTTTCAATTACCCAAATGTAAATATAATCTACAATTGACAGAACCTAATCACAAAAAAAAAGCCAGCAGAACTTGTGAAATAGTCTGCAGATGTAGAGCAAAACTATACCCCCAAAATATTTGAGCACGTCTACACCAGCCACATTCAAACACATATATTGTGTGCTGTGATTCACTCAAACAGGAGTCTTGATCACAATATTTTTTTTTAAAAGACTGGAGGCAGGGCATGATCAGCTCATTACTGTCCATGGTCTGTCCTGTGCCTTGCGTCTGACTTACAACGCTTCTGCTTTAGGTATTAATGACCAGATAATTTAAATATTGTGCTTAGAATTCTGACAAATATCACATAATAAAATATTGATTTTCACTTTCAATTTGAACACATCTGAAATTAAACTGTAAAAACAAGTCTAATATAACCATACTGTAGATAACACATTAAGAAATGTTTTTTGTTTTTTTTGCTTGAAAGTCAAAATACTAGTAGTTATACAATAGATGGTTAGCAAACATTGAAGTGCATATTTGTTTATATTATAATAGTGCAAATACTATGCCCGTGTAGGCTTTATTCTAGCAATAGTCTTTTCTTAATTTATTTCTGTAAACACTAAATAAAAATGTTTAAATATCCCTGACGAAAAATGTAATGTATTGCAAAAAGACATGTTTAACACTAAATTGTACCTTCTATTAGATATTTAATACTATAAATTCAAGATTTTTCTGTACGAGTTAGGTTTTTAAATAGGCCAATATAAATTAAAATAATCCTTGCTATTACTTATGCATTTAAGAAAACAAACAAACATTCTAATGTCAAAGCCCCAAAATCTTAATACAATAGTGTATACTTCTAAAACTAAATACAGTATGCAGATTCCCATTTGCTGTGAACTTTCATATATATATATATATATATATATATATATATATATATCAACTAATAGTTAGAATAATAGAACCCCATACATAAATGATATCAATAAAAAATAAAAGACATGTTTTTAACTTTTATATATACGACATGTTTATATGGGTTGGGTATGGAATCCCGGCACTCAAGTTGCCAGCTGTCAAAACACCGACATCGGCATCCCGATGCTGAGGACCCTGACAGGGGATAAGTAAGTATGCTATCCCTCCTCCCTTCACCCCCTAACCCCCCTTTTCTCTACCCTAACCCTCCCTACCCCGCACCCTAACCCTCCCGGTTAATGCCTATACCTAACCCTCCCCCCTTAGTTCCTAACCATAACCCCAACCGATGGTGCCTAACCCTGACCCCCCTTTCCAGCAGCCTAACCCTGACCTCCCCCCTCCCGCAGCCTATCCCTAACCCCCAGGGGTGCCTAAACCTAACCCCCTTCTGCGGCTAACAGCTAAGGGCACCGGCTGTACTTACGATCTGGATGCCGGCTGTCAGGATCTCAGCGTCAGAATCTCCACTCATGTCAGGTCTTTTGTCTGTTAGACATCCTGGGTGCAGACACCTCCCATACTGATTGTCAGTGAGGTTCAGTCTTAATACATAGAGGTCAATTTATCTAAATAAAAATTGCAAATCATCTCAATAAAATAGATTTTTAATCTATTTCACAACTTCCACTGTTTCACTTTAAATTTGTAATGGCGAAAATATTCTCTGATTTGATTAAATATTTTTTCTTCCTTTAAGTAAGAAGCACACCTATGGCCATAATTTGTGTCCCAGCAAATACTAACCTATACTTAATTAGTGGGAGAGAGAGAATGTTTTAATGAGGATAACAAGTATTTCATGGTACAATTTGTGTTATGATTTCGCCACATATCAACAGTTTGCATCTCCAGCTTACTATATAGATAAGCTATGCACTGTATAGATGAGCCTTTTATTAGATCTGACTATTAGCATCTTCTACTATGGTAAACAAGAGACTAATATGTACCATAAACAGAAGCAACAAACAGCCCATTACTTTTCAGAAGCTCTAATTTTTCCACCACTGTGCGAGGAAAGCATAATATCTACATACAAAACTAAAATGTTCCAAATACATTATCTTTTAACAAAAGGTGGATAAACTTAAAAAAATATTAACAGAAAATGCATACAAAGGCTCCATAGACAAATGAGTCACTTTTGTATCCAATGAAAAAGCCAACTGAAGCAATAGAAAAAAACTCAATTAGGTCCATTTGAACCTTCTGCAATAACTGGTAAAATGTAAAGTATTCTACAAAGACACTGGCATGTTTTTTGCAATCAGACAATGATTTTGTAGAAAAACTTGTGCATAGTGATTTTGAAAAAAGGCAACTCAGCACTAAGGGCTCTATTTATTAACATTATTTTTACTAAAATAAAGTGAAAGAGGGTGTTTTCACACCCTTTTCACATTATTTTAGTATCACCTACAGTTACTAAAGAGCAATTGGAGTAGAATTCATAAAATTCTACTCCAAGCCCTAATTATCAGTTATTTTTAATAAGCAGAGTGCACTGTAATAATTGTAATGGGAATTGTGATCTAGCCAAAGTTACTAAAAATAAATTGTAAAAAAATACCTGGAAAAGCCCTGTGATAATAACACCACCTGGAGGTGGCGTTATCCAGGGTTTTCCCCGGTTACTGCTCCTGCTCTGCAGAGCAGAGCCTGGAGCTGGCCCCAATGATCAGCTGTGTGGTCTACACAGACCACAGACTGATACACTGTAAAAAGAAATAAAGAAATAATTAGTAAAAAAAAACAACTTACCTCTCTCCAAGGGCCGGTGATCGGGGCTCCGGTGATGTCTCCCCCTCCGGTCAGCTGGTCTCCCAGCCTGCACTGGGGCCCGGTCAACTGACCGGAGCCACGGAGGACATCAGCGGAGCTCCAATCACTGCAGGTAAGTGTAATTTAGGGAGGGGGGGTCGTGGGGGGGTCTGTGATCGCAGGGGCTGGGCTTAGCAGTGGAGGGACGGGCTTAGCAATGGTCGGTCGGCGCATGTGTCGGCACTTGTCACTGTATTTTTTGCAAAAATACCGTGATAAGGGTATGGAGGGGATTCGCAGGGACAGAGCTTTATCGCAAGCTCTGTCCCTGCAAGGGATTTTTAGTAAATCCCTGTGATATTGCCTGAATTCACAACGCAAATTCAGTCGGTAATATAGCACTACAATCTGCATTCAAAATGCAGATTGTAGTAAATAGAGCCCAATATCACTATAATGATCATATAAATGAGGCCAATGTAAAGGGTGTCAGTTTGTGCCACTAATTAAAAAAAGTATAATGAAAGATAAGACAACATAACACATTCATGATTTCATAAACTGTAACACAGTGGTACAGTATATACAGCAGGTGACAAGTACTGTAGCTCATTGAGGCAGAGAGTCCTGGAACACATTGGCAAAGAACATAAAGAACAGTCAGGTCATAAAAAATTTAAGCCATTCAGAAGCATTGTAAGATATTTGTTTAGAAATTATCAAAGTAATCCCAAAGAACTGATCAGGAAATAGATCAAGAAACCTTAATGAGGAAGGAAGCAAGAATGATCTGGAAAGAACATTAATGAGGTCTTAATGGGACATATGGAATATATGGCCACATGCATATACTGTAGTACATATGATTGGTTGAGTATCCTTTAACAGGATTCATTAAATCCTGTCACCCTTTATACAGTTCTAATATAGGAATTTGCCACTAAAAACATACCCTGAAGTGACTTATACAGTACATATGATTTTAGGTAGATTTTTTTATAAATATTTTTTTAATCCTGTATCTATTGGATTGCACATTTTTCACATTTACATTCCAAATTTACATATTAATGTAATTCTTGCAATTATTTTACATCATTATTGATTTTTTTCTTGATTAACAGTTTATTTGCTCAATGGTCTTCATATGTTACACACTAGAAGTCATATACACACAGAAAGTTACCAATTTAATAATTCTGTTAAATACATACAACACAGCTCCTAGCAATATTTGATAAATCCTATTCAATAAGAGAAACATTCAGATTCAGTGTATGGTATACAATCATGATCATGTTATAGGGAGAAAGATTGTAATAAGTTTATGGATAGTACAATTAAAATACCAATCTAGTATTATAACATGATTAATTGATATTACATATAACTTTTCAATATGATGGAATGTTTCACCTTTACTTTATATTATTAAATTGTTTTGATCCCTTGTTTGGAAGGTATCAATTTCTTTCCATCTAGGGATCATTAGCCTTTTTTGACATCTCTTCTCTTTTTTGTAACAATCGTGGATAAACTCTAATGCTTTTCTCTGATATCACCTTTTCCAATCAAGATCTCTGAAAATATAATATATAACTTTCCAATCGTCAAATGGATTCGAAGGTTACTAATTTGTTTCTTAACACTGATGCATTTCTTCTCTTAATGGTGAGTAGGAGGATCTAACAGTATCAATGAGCAAATGTTCTCTCAAATTGCTTACAAATAATGTAGATTCCAGACAACATCTCTACCACAGCCAAGCCCTACCATCATCCCAAAACAACATGACCTGTGACTCATCAGACCACACCACATGTTGCCAGTCCTCCAGGGTCCAGTTAGCGATGTGAAGAGCCCAAGGGAGGCCTGTGTTTGGTGTCGTAGTGTTAACAGGGGCACACTACGTCCAAATACCATTAAAGCTAAACAATGCTGCACTGACCTGCTGGATATTTGTCTGATACATCCTGCATTGAATGTGGATGTGATTTGAGCCAGTGTTGCTTGTCTGTTACCATGGACAATTCTGGGCAGGCACCATTGGTCATGATCATTAAGCATGCCACTGCCCTGTCCACGGTGGGTGGAAATGCCTTAAATGAGGTATTCCCGGTACACACATGACAATGTAGATCAAGGAATGTTGAATGTCTGCACAACTTCAGAAATGGAATTTCCCATCCATTGGGCACCCACTAGTAAGCCCCGTTCGAACTGCGATAATTCATTTCACTTTGCTGATGTTCAAACTGACTCACAAGATGTCAGATTATAACTGATACAGGTCTGTGCATTTCCAAGACATCACAGTATGGTGACGGCACCTACCATTACCTTTACATGCAGCTATCCTATGACTATTGGCACTTCAGTGTATGATCATACTGAATGTTTTGTACTCTACTGCATATGTATGTACATAATGTAGTGAAGGGAATGGTTATCCTGGATAGCTGATCCTCTCATTAATTTAGACATTTATTATATGGCAACAGATATAAACAATAATACAGACATGGGCAATAATCTTAATTTATTTTTAACTATTATTCATGACACTAAGATTTCTAGTGGACTCTTCTAGTGGTCCCAAACTATCCTAAATTTCACTATTAGTCCGATTTTACACTGCTAGTCTACCCTGATTTTGCATTGCTAGAGGCACAGATTCTAACAGGCACCGTGATGTTCACCAAGAACCACTGCAAGATAGGATGGGCATTTTGGCTGAGAGATCGCAGGTCATGCTCCCCCCCCCCACTCCATCCCTCAGGCTAGCACAGAATGTGATTTGTGAAGGAAGTATGAACACTTGCAAACTTCAGAGAGTAATTGAAGGTACACTCATATAGGAGAAGCACTATAAAGCAGAGTGAGGGTTAGAGCAGGTGGTGTAGCTGCTGGTCTGCTGGAGCAGTGAAAGTGACTGTGCACTGGAGATTCTGCAGATCTGCTGGAGAAAGAGTTAAAACACAGGATAAGAAGCAGAAACGCTGGATCCACGTTAGACAATGCAAAGGAAACATCCACAAGGAGATTCCAGGAGGAAACACAAATGGACAAAGATTCAGAGAGTATTCCTGGA
Organism: Taudactylus pleione; assembly: GCA_031769625.1. Classification (NCBI taxonomy): domain Eukaryota; kingdom Metazoa; phylum Chordata; class Amphibia; order Anura; family Myobatrachidae; genus Taudactylus; species Taudactylus pleione. Next base: position 10,608,223 of record JAUIMM010000608.1, on the reverse strand, counting down.
GGATTCCAGGAGTTACATCACTGACACAAAAAGATATCCAGGAACCATAGATCTGCTGACCATTAAAGTTAGATAAATTCCAGTCAGAAAGGGAGTGTACAAGAGCCATTTAAATAGGCAGCCTCTATTGAACTTAGCCAGTATTAGATGGTACCTCTCAACTGATCTCATGTCCAGTAATGGGACTGGACCACTGCAAAGGGTAAGTGAATCCAAGATTGCGGTGTACATGAATTGAGGAGCTGAGGCAGTAGCCGCTGATAGGCACTGATAGATAGCAGTCACAGCTCGGCATACCCTGCTGTGAGAGAAGGGACCAGTGACTGACCGCACTAGGTAAGTGGTCCAGTGGTTTGTGACAACTGTATAGCATATTACTCTTTGAAGTGTTATCTATGCAAATGCAGTACAAAAACAACTAAACAAGATTAGGATTACATAGATAAATGAGGCAATTAGGAATGGCAGTCAAATGGAAATTTTATTAACAATTAATTGATACAACACACAGTATGTAATGTATACAGTACATGTAAACATTGTCATTAGCAATATTACTAATATCACTATAATAATTAATTGATAGTTAGGTGAGGATATGGATCGTTAACTGGACAGGTACTCCCATTCGGAATAATCCACTGCACATTGCCTTGGTGGGGTTTAAATAATGTAAATTCAATGAGACTCTAAAATTCCTTGACAAAGATATCACAGTGAAACACATTCTTTAAAACAAATTGACACTTGTACTGCAGGTAAATTAAGTACCTGTTTCCGTGTACAGTACATGGTACATTAGATTTAAACATAGTCTCTTAGTAATAAATTTCCGCCCCTAACACGTTAGGGTATCATAACCATTGAAACCAATCAAGAAATAAGTCACATAGGAGTGTGATATTTATAGTATCATTGTTGGCGCTAATTGCTGCAATGTACCACTTTCAAGATCTGCATCTGCGCCAGTTTATTAAACTGGCCAAATGTTATGGCTCCCAGGTTTCTTCAGTTCTTGTCTACAGGCTGAGACAGCCATCCAATCCCGGCATTGCTGGAATACTACTGCACATGTGCAATCTACCGTGGTGCTTTCTCTTTTCAGGTCAGCAGCCCCTGATGGTTAAAAAGGAAATCTCCCTTTCTACTGACTGATTGCTCTCTGATCCTTTGCAGCTGTGCTTATCCAGTGTATTTGGACAGTGTATTTTGATATCTGACTTTGGCTTACTGGCTGCTCCCTTGCTGATTACCCTGTCTACTGACTCAGGGCCTGATTTAGTGGACTGTGGGCATGATTCAGTTAGGATCGTTATTGCAATCGCAGCTGCAAATTTGCACGAAACGCAGTGGTGAAAGTATGCTAATGTTTTCCAAAGCTCAGCTGGCATAAAGACGCCCACTGCTGCATTCTCACATCCGTCCAATGTCTCTCTTCTGCGTAAACATCGGTACTATCGACGCACATCGTATAGGTATGCAGCATTTACACCAAGTCTGACCAGCTGCAGACACTGCAAGTCTCTTCACAGGTAGTGGGCCCTCATGCTGCGTATGCAATCGCCGTGGCTAATTTATGCACGCCCAAGCAACAGGGTTCAAACGCACAGGCAACCCTGCATTTTTCCACCCACTTCCCCGTCACCACCCCCAAATGCTCACAGCCTGTCACTCACACTGCGATCGATTCCTCTGTGCATCCGTAATCACAGTGCGATCGCAGCACACGTGCACTGCGGCTTATACGCATACACAATAGCTAACAATTGCTCTATCTGCGTACGTACTTGCATTTGCGATTGCTGCTGAATCAGGCCCCATGTTTGTACATCAACTCTGTTATTAGCCTGATTTCTGTGTACTGGACCTAAGGATTGTCTGCCTTTGCTGTGCATGGAACCCTTGGACTGTCTGACTTTGAGTTACTTCAGCCTCAACACTTATACACAGGTGAGCATCACTTCTATAATATTACATTATTGTAAATGCTCACCTTCCATTGCCATAAATTTGTGTGCCTCTGCTACTGGAGTCAACTTTGTTTAAGCAGAACTGTATTATAGTCTTTCTATGACATATGCGGCCTGATTCAGAGGTGCACGCAGTGTCACTGTTAGATGCAAGCGGGCAATTCCATCTGTGCATGCGTCCGAGTCGCACTGCACATGCAGCTGGCTAGCCACTGCCATGTCAACTTGCAGGAACACCAATGAGATCTCCAGCTCTTGCCTCCAAATTACTTTTCAGGGCATAATTAATTTATGTTCAAAATGAGTGGGTAGTAAAATAATTTAGAGTCAACACTTTAAGTGATTATCCCTACACCTCACTCTGAAGAGTCTATATTTATATATTTAGGTGAAAGCAATAGATGCCAGTATTTCACATGTTATATAAGCCTTATTATATGCTGTAAGAAGAGAGGGCCTGATTCAGAGATGGACAATAATGCAATTGCAGCTGCGTTTCCATTTGCAATACAGCTGCGAAAAGACTTGGTAGCTCTAGTTGCAACGCAGAGATCAATCACACTGCATATGCAATCGCAGTGGCTAATTTACGAATAACCATAAAACGGCATTCAAACATAAAGACACGCCTGCGTTTTCTGACTACCCCGTTACATCGCCAAAACACTGACAACCTGTCACTCACTCTGCGATGTATTCCTTTGTGCGTCTGTAATTGCAATGAGTTCGCAGCGCACGTACAGTGCTGCTTATATGCATGCACAATGGCAAACAATCGCTCGATCTGCGTACGTAATCACCATAGTGTTCAGCTTTGAATCAGGCCCAGAAAGCATACAGTTTTCTTTTTAAATGCTTTATTTTGTTTCTTTACTATACTCTTTATTTTATTTCACTGTTTTTAATACAGTAATAGCTACAATAATCAATTTAAAAATGGTACAAATAAAGGTAATGTTTTACAAGTAAATATGAATCACCAATGCATAAGAAATCTTTTTCGCTTTTATTGTTTTTGATTTCTATCCTGTTCTATACACCAAATGACAGCAACCCACATATATATTCTAATAACATGAAGTTTACTTCACATCATTAGGCAATGAGTGTGGCACAGAAATAGAGAATGCAGACAACCTGGCACATGTGAAGGGAGAATAGAATAACACAGAAACAGTGAGTCAAGGAAAAAGAAGAGGAAGACATATTTACTTTACCTTCAAGTTCTACTTCCATGTGCAGAGGCAGGAGGACAGCATCTTCACAGGTGCAGTAGCCCTATGGGGGAGGAGTAGTGGAGAGAGAGGGCCTGATTCAGAGCCGGACGCTATTTGCGGACGGTCGTTCAGGAAAAGGGGATGGCTATTCAAATGAACCGTTCGCTCTTTGCGGTCTGTTGACGCCTCCATGTCTGAACGAGCGAACAAAACTTGCAGTCGTTTTTTGGATAACTACGCCCCCTGGCCGCTCGCATCCTACGTCATGTCCGCTATTTATTAGATTAATCGAGTACATCGACCAGCATATGAACTGCTCGCTATTCTTGTGGTTGGTTTTTCCTACCACAATCTTGCGAGCAGTTCTGACTATAAAATAACCCATTGACGTGGTCAATGACGCATACCCATACAACGCCCGTTTTGACCTTTAAGCACGCCTGCGTTCGGATCCCCACTCCCCTGTTTTCAAGCACCTTCCCCTGTTACCACCAACATACGCCTCCTCCTGTCACTCAAAATAGCAGGCATTCGCTATTTAGCGAACAAACAATTTTCGGCCGCACTGACTGGTTCGCGCATGCGCATTAAAATCTGTACGCATGCGCAGTTGTTCAAACATCGCTCTCTCGTAAGCGGCCGCTTACGAGCGTCTCTGAATCAGGCCCAGAGTCAGGGGGCAGAAAGCAAATGATGTGTAACTCATTGACCCCTGATTCCCTACATTAGGAATATGGTTCCGACACTGAGCTTAGCAAAGTCACACCGGCACCTCGTTATTTTATTTTAAACTTACAAAAGAATAGAAGACATGCCAACAACGTCTAAGCCTAAGGTCTTCACTGGGCAGGGGAGAAGCCCTTAGGAAATGGGCACCACCAAGGATTTCTCCAGCTCCCAAGTGGGCCAGTCCAACACTGATACCAACACACTGAGCTACATCACAAAAAATCTACTGAGCCAGCAGGAAATTAGAAGTGATGTATTTTAACTTTAATTGGACAACACTTAGAAGTGACCACAGTTTCTTAATACAATTTATTACTTTAATTAATAGAAATGGGTAGATTTTATGTGCCCATGCTCTACTGCATGGTAAGCACAGTTTGGAAATACAGAGTTTGTCAGTTTATTGGGTCTGATTTTTAGTTGGGAATAGCAAAAAAGAGCAAATAACGGGGTGCCTATACAAACCATGTAGTAATGCAAGGGGTGCAAATACATTTATATTTTTGCATGCAGGGTAAATACTGGCTGCTGTAGCTTATAGCCCACAGATGCTGGACAGCTTTATTTTTACACTGCAATTTAGATTTCAGTATGGACACTCCCCCCCTTAAATCTAAATCTCTCTGCACATTTTACATCTGCTCCATGTGCAGTCAACATTATTTTACCCAGGTGTACGGTAACTTGCATTTTCTTTCTTTATTCCCAACTCAGAATCAGGCCCATTGTTCTCTGTTGTTCCTAAGATAGGTCAACTTACTTTTACTGTACCTAAGATATGTCAAGTTTCATGTTATTTTGTATATTTCCTGTACAGCGCAGCGGAAACTAAGTGACACATTAAAAATAAAAAGCAACAGCATTACCGTTTAAATATTGTTGAAAAACATTTAAATATTGTTTAACATTTTTAAGAGTTTTAGAAAATTTGGTGCATTTTCTATAAATTTGTGCACCCATAAAATTATGGAAAACAAAGCCTTTCGATGGATTCTAGACCTGCAGTAATTACACCAGGACTTATCAATCTTGTGTTTCACCACAGTATTATTATCCCATAAAACCAGGGGGAGGGGGAGTTACTAAGATTCGTGTTGGTGCGATTTGGTCATTTTCAGTAATAAAGCCATGATTTTGCAAATCAAGAGTTTACTAAAGGACAACAGGCATGGTTATCACATGTGAAACACGACTTCGCACTCCAATCATGGCATCATTGGATCAAACATCATATGATTAACATTGTCATGTGCTCACAGGCAATTCTTTCATGTCGATTGCACCAGCTGTTTCAAAGGACCCAAGAGCAAGAAATATAACAGAGGAACCAAGTAGAGGTGCTGCAAAGCTACATAGGCCTGTGTTCTTCCATGGGCGTTTAAATATCAATGCAGTGTCTAATGACGGGGTCATTTAACTGTTCAGATTGTTATGTCATGAGCATTATCAGTCGTGCACAAACTGCTGGCTGTTCTGCACTTGTTGGCTGCTGGGAACTTTCAGTAAGTGATGGGGAGGGTGGTTGGAATATCACAGTTTGCACAGAAAGTTGGAGGCAGGATAGGGCTCAGTATATGCCAGCAATTTCACTTATTATAGGGCATGCAGTATACAAGAATACATTGAAGTTTTGATAACATGAGCAATAATGAGCACAATATGGGTAGACTAATGGTTCTAATACCTGTGTTTTAAAAGCATACTGAATAAAAGTTTGTTTGGTACTTGTGTACTTTACAGACTCATTGCAGAGAGAACCCAAAGTTGTCCACACCTAATGAAGAAAGTTGTCCCCACCTAAAGAAGAAATTTGTCCCCTCGAGGGGTCGGTGGATCACTGCGCTCACCACAAAGTTATATTCCCCCTCTATGCCCCATTGGAAGGTAGGGAATGATACTGGACACTGGGAATGACGCTGGACACTGGCTGATGACGTCAGGGTCCACTCCATGAAGGGGATTTAGACTTTACCATGATTGATAATAATAATAAGTGTAGGACACTTGGGTTCTTTCTGCAATGAGTCCGTAAAGTGCACAAGTACCGTTTGTTTTAACATAATTTAGATTAAGAAGGGATTGAGTGCACCGCTGTGTACACTGATTCATTTTCTTTTGTAAGTTTAGAGCTATTTCACCTGTAAATATATTACACAACCTTGGTACTTCAACCTTGACTAAAAATGTGGTTTGTTATGTTTTAAAAGTTACATAGTGTCTGCAAAACAAAACACCTCCAAACCTGACCCGTTCCAATATAGACCAAATGATCTGTTTTTGACTTTTAACTGTTCAATAATGTATTGCCTCACCTGATGTGAACCACTTAACCAATGTGTTTCACCACAGGTGCCAGCGACTTTTTAATACATTTAAATTGCTTCTTACCCCTCCCTCACCCGACCCACCTGCTACTTTCTGTTCACAAGATCTTGCTTTCTATTTCAAGGACAAGATTGATAAGAGGAATGCTCTTCCTCAGCCAGTGACCTGCTCAATTCCCTACCTGAAACCTCTGACACATTCGCTTCATTTGACCCAGCAAACGAAGATGAAGTATCTGCACTCTTCTCATCCTCCTACTCTACTACCTCTCCTCTTGATCCTATACCCTCACAAATTAGTAAAGCCCTGTATCCTGTGCTCATCCCAACCCTAACTAAAATCTGAAATCTCTCTCTCTCTACCAGTATCTTTCCATCACTGTTCAAGCATGCAATGATTACTCCCATTCTAAAAAACTAAATTCTAACCCTAACACTCTCTCAAATTACTGTCCCATCTCCCAGCTCCCATGCCACTCCAAGCTACTTGAGAGACTTGTCTACATCCGCCTCACACACTTTCTTAACTCGCACAACTTATTCGATCCACTTCAGTCCGGCTTTCATTACCAACATTCCACAGAGACAGCACTGATTAAGGTAGTGAATGACCTGGTCACTGCCAAGGCTAAAGGCCATTACTCACTTCTAATTCTTCTAGATCTCTCTGCGGTTTTTGACACTGTTGACCACTGTCTTCTCATACATACATACATACATACATACATACAATCCCTAGGTCTAAGGGACACAGCCCTTTCTTGGTTCTCATAATATCTATCTAATTGCTTTTTCACTGTTTGTTTTTCTGATTCTGCCTCCTCTTTGCTACCTCTATCAGTTGGAGTACCACATTGCTCAGTCTTAAGTCCTCTGTTTTTCTCAATCTATAGCACTTCTCTTGGCAAACTAATTAGCTTTTTTGGATTTCAGTACCATCTGTGCACAAATGATATGAAAATATACCTATCCTCCCGAGATCTGTCACCATCTGTATTGGTCCGTGTCACTGAATGTCTTTCTGCCATTACATTTTGGATGTCATCTCACCACCTCAAACTTAATATTTCTAAAACATAATTAATTATATTTCCACTGGCCAATAAATGTTACCAACCTGATCTCTCTAAAACTGTTGATAACGCTACAATCTTCCCTACCCCACAAGCTCATTGCCTAGGTGTCATCCTTGACTCTGAATTGTCCTCTGTTCCCCACAATCAATCAGTTTTAAAAACATGTTACATACATTTAAAGAACGTATCCAAAATTTGACCATATCTTACACAAGACACTGCAAAAACTGTAATCCATGCACTCATTATTTCCTGCAGTGACTATTGCAATAGTCTCCATACTGATCTTCCCAAGAACAGGTTCTCCCTACTACAATCCATTATGAATGTAGCTGTGATTCTTATCTTTCTCGCCAAACATTCTTCGTCTACTGCTCCACTCTGTCAGTCCCTCCATCGGTTACTGCATTTCTATCGTATTCAATACAAACTACTTTTACTTACGCATAAGGCAATTAACAAAACCACACCAACAAACATCTCTTCACTCATCTCAAAATATCTTCCAAACCTGACCTTTCCACTCAGCACAAGATCTGCATCTCTCATCTCCGGGCATTACTTGCTCCCATTCATGGTTACAGGAGTTTTTTTCAGGCTGCACTCACTCTGTGGAATGTCCTCCCATGCACAATAAGACCCTCAAGCGTTCCCTGAAAACTCACCTCTTCAGACATGCTTATCAAATTCCAGAACCACCCACATAACCTTCATAGCTTCCATATCTAATGACATCCCCTTTCACAGTCCAAACATAATCTCACACATTGTTTTTCTTTCACATATCCCTAACCTTTGGCCAACATTCTTGTGTGACTGGATCATACAGCGTACCAAGAACCTCTGCAATCTAGTTGGACCAAAATGCATTATATAGCACCTATCCTTGTGTATCAATGCCTATTTCTCTATAGATTGTAAGCTTGCGAGCAGGGCCTTCCTACCTATATATCTGTCTGTTATTACCCAGTTTTGTTCTAATAATGTTTCCAATTGTGAAGCGCAACAGAATATGTTGCACTATATAAGAAACTGTTAATAAATAAATAATAAAGGTGATGTCCTGCAACAAATTAAGATGGATGTCAAGGTACAGAGAATTTGCCCTTCCTGGAATGTCTCCTGTTGTGAGGTGTGAAAACGTGTTTCAAAGCAAATTAAAGTATACTGCTAAACACCATACATTTCTCAAGTAACTACAATTTAACTTTTTCTCAGCTAAACCCATCAATAGAATGTTTGTGTCTAAACGTGGTAAACTAACTTTTAGGTTGGCTCTCTTTGTGCTGTATATTATGTATTTTGCCATTCCAGCAAACCTTCAACATGTGTGGACAGTGTTATATACCTTGTAACTGTATTTTTGACACACATTATTTGACCAAAATATCAGTGTTGTAACTAACTTTCTGCATATTAATGAATTTACCTTAATAAACCCTTAATTTAATGTTCATTATATAATCAATTAAGTAATTGCATGCAAACATAATAAAATCAAACATGGTTCTAATTGATTTTATTGGTTCCACAACATTTGGGAATGTTTGAGGATGAACAATTTCAATAGTGCTCATCCAATCATCCAGAAATGCCTTCAACAGGCCATGAACAATAATACAAGTATTTATATTTGTGAACAAACTACTATCAATTTATGTAACAATCATGACTCTAACATTTAAAGATTTCCTTTAGGAGGCTGTGTAGAGGAGGGTGTAGAGTGGCTTGAACCTGCAGCACCACCTCTGGTGCGGGGCCTATGAGGGATGCAGTCAATAAGCCAGCAATCGAAATGCCGACTGCCGGATTCCTGACTCTCAAATCCCAGCAGGGAACTAATGACAGGTGTCGAAATCCAGACACCTGTCATTATATCTACGCTGGGAGCCCAACGCCCGGCTTACCGAACGTAGGTAAGCCGGGCACCGAGTGTGGACAGCTGCGGGGTTGGAGGGTTAGGTTAGGGGCTGCTGGGGGGGAACTGGAGCCTTAAGGTTAGGCCAGGGGAAGGGGGAGTTAGGGTTTGGCACCCCCCTGGGAGACTTAGGTTTAGGCAACTTAGAGGGGGGGTTAGGGTTAGGCACTAGGTGGGGAGGTTAGGGTTAGGCACCACTAAGGGAGGGTTAGGGTTAGGTGGGGAAAGGGTTAGCGACAGGAAGAAAAACTTACCTTTTCAGGATCTTCATATTCTAGCTTCCGACATTGGTATTTAATACCGATTCCCCCTATGCCTGGCTGGTGTTGGTGCAGGTTAGGGATTTAAACTGATGCTGCTGCTAGTTTATGACTCTGATAATTGGTTAATTATTACTCCAGCTAATGAGGTAATCTTAATATTTCCTAATTGTATTTGATTTTGGAACATTCTATATAAAAATCCCTCTTGAAATATGTTTGCATTGGTTTGTGCCTCAAGCACACGATGGTTGGATTCCATTATTCAGATATAATTTTCAAGAATAGCATTAATATTAGAATTAATGTTTCCAACCGTGTCAGTTAGCTTCATTATGCTGACATTAATGACTGTGAGGCTGCTATTGCGTTTACGCAAATGGTGATTTATTTGTAACAACTGTCTCATTTGTGTGTCCATTAGTTCCACATGATGGTCATTGAAAGCAGCCATGGAGGTGAGGAAGGTAGAGGCAGCATCAGCATTTGGATTACTAGGCGATCTTATAAGTGTGGGCTGGGTAGGCATGTTGTTTATGACCTTACTGGTGTTGCTGGAAACATGACTAAGGTGATGAAGTCTTCTTGTATTTCCACAAGTAGAGCAAGCTGGTCTAATGTTGGGGAATGTGGCTTGTCACTCTGTGGAAAAAAAGCAGGACATGAGGTGAGTATGTGTGAAAGTATGATATGCAACAGTACACACAGAAGAATGGCCCATTGTGGAGTGTGTTGCAAAATTTAGATTTCTAAAATGATGTCACTATCTCCAAACAACACAAAACAGTTATGCAGGCCAATATGCAGGTGTTTGGATTTCTGTTGTAAATGTTAAGAGGTTAATATATGAAGCTTTGAAAATAGTGTTAAAGTGGCCCATTTCTTATGTTTCCCACACCAACTATATAGATTGACATAAGCACTTGGCAAGGACACTTTAATAACTAGTACAGTAGGTCCAGTAGATGCAGACTATTTGCTATGTATGCATTCTCTATTCTCAGTAGCACACAAAGGGGGGGGTTGCTGAGTACCCAGAAACCCCCCTGACAGAGGGGTTAGCAAGCACCACCATGTTATTAAGCCCCAGCCCCTTGACCCGCGAATTGCAGCATTTTGCCACAAGGGGGTGAGACTTAATGACATGGTGGTGCTTGCTCTCCCCTCTGTCAGGGGGGTTTCTGGGTACTCAGATACACCTCCTGCGTGTGCTACTGACATTCTTCTCAAAGGAGAACCATCATCATCCTCAGCCTCTGACTCCTCCAAAGGCTTCTGAACAGAGACCTCATTCTCATCCACCTCAGACTCTAAGACCTCCAAATCCACTGGCCTCATCCTACCACTGTCCTCCATCACCACAAAAAATACTAAACTAAGAGAAATAAAGAAAATAACAAACCACCTCCAACACATATTTCTCCCTCTCTCTCTCTCTCTCTCTGTCTCTCTCTCTCTCTCTCTCACAAATAATGACAAGACAAAAATGAAATGACACAGGACAACAATGAAGACAGACTTTTAAACAAAACAAGACATCAGAATAAGACAAGACAACATACAAAACCAATCCGTAATAGCAAATATATAGACAAACACTCCTGTCCAACCACAGTGCAAACTCCTCTCAATACACACACCACTAATGCACGTGGTTAGACTGTTTGTGGGTGTATTTTTTAGGGCATGGTGATGACACAGGAGCATGTGTGAATTTGAACCAATCAGAAGAGCTTTGCGAATGTGTTGCGACTTGCCTTTTGAGAATCGATGAGCGAGTTTCAGCAAAACCGGGATTTGCAAATACATGTGCGATTTTTGGCCAATATGAGTGAACTTGCACACACAACATCACGGTGAGTATCACCATCGAATGCCAATAGTCAAGCAAATACACTTCTTAGTAAATGTGTGAATAGCGGCAGTAAATGATGCGGCGAAGGGCTGTATTTAGTGATCGCTCATCTACATGATTCTTAGTAAATTTCCCCCCCAGCACTTTATCATAGTTGATATACTAAGTGTTGTGGATTATTTTGCATGAGTTAATTACGCATTTTACTTTGATGTAATATGTTCATGTGAAGACTCTTTATGTAATCTGTAAGCATATAATTTTTGAAAAACATTGCAGGTGAAACAACATATTTCATACCTATATACTTTTTACATTAAGTACCATTGTTGTTCTAGTTTATGACTTGTCATTTGATGGTAAATGTAAAATGTAGTCATGAATAAACAAATGATGTACCTTAAACTTTCTGTGCTAATTTAATGAGTTGAATAGATTACGTTTCAATTGATAGCTATACTACTATATTAATCAGTTTATAAGATTTGTCTTTCAATAGAATAGTGCATTTATATGTTAATTTCAACATTGTACCATTTTACCTGCAGCTTTTCTAGGAATGCATACCCCCTACCCCCCAGCTTCTGAAATGTTATCACATTTAATTGCCTGATCTTATTTGGGTTGCAATCATAGTCATTAATTAGCAAGAAGGTGAGGGACAGCATCATATCTAACTATCTGTTATGGCTGCTTTAATGAGGAAAATACCTGCCATCGTTTTAAAGGCATCTTGTATATTTCACAAATACAGCTTGCTGCTGCATTCTCATTTAGACTGTGAACATCAAAGGAAATTGGTGTCAGGTGTGAATGGAAGCTGTTGAATACATTATACACTGAAGAAATGGAATATTGCGTCTACATTAGCAGGATGTTGGGCAGATTATAACATTATCAAAACTATAGGCAATTAGTTAAAACTTTTAAGGGGATGATGTGCAAAATTGGCTATAATTATTTTCAGTATAATATGAAATGAAGAGACTACTATTTGTACTCAATGAAAGCTTTCATTATGTTTAGAGAGAGGCTATTTTTGTGAAGTGGCAGAAGTACACTTTATGTTGTAGAGTAATATTAATATTACAATTGCGCACAATATGTAGTGTGTTCTAATAAATACAGCTAGAACGATGAGTCTATTAAGCCATAAAAATATATAAGCCATGTACAGTAATGTACACCTACTGTTTTACAGACTATTTTACTTTTAAATTGTGATGTACTGTTTTTGTTTACAATAAGGCCCTTAGACTCAATGTTGTATCTAATTCGCCCATCCATTAAAACCATATGCTCAGAAAATTGAAAAGTGTAATCAGCCTATGCCATATTAACTATTTTACAGTGTGGCTAGGTGCTTTGGGAATAGACTGTCTAGCCAAACTTATTATTTTTTTCATAAAGAATCTTGTGTTTCTTTTGACCGGCTGCAGTGTAAAATTCAAATCGAACTGATGAATAATACAATGTAACTGTGGGAAACATTCACTTTTAAAAGCTGTAAGATGGTTAAGACAGTGGAAGGTGACCACCGTATTACTACTACTCTATGCGCTATTGCTACATTTGTACATTTGTTCCTATTTTCTACAGGTTTGCACAATACTAAGTGCACAAACCTTAGCACATAACTACTTTGGTGTTTTTCAAAGAGTTATAAATATTGGATAATATACTGTGCACATATACAGTATATGTTGAAATTTGTGATCTGGAGATTGTGGCTGTGTATTACTTTGGTCACACATAGGCAGGGATTAACAACAAAGGTATTTACAGCACCTATAACATAAAATTACATGTTGTAGACTACACATTGCCATAATTCTGTCCATGTCAGTTCCACATCCATAGTCACAACTTTTAAATCATTAATAGCCCTGACAGCAATGCATCCTATAGTATATTTTTGTACCCCTTTCACCTATTTATAAATCAAATATTAAAAAATGCATCAAAGCATTTCTCTTATTACACAATGTTCTTTGCTTTCTCTATATCAACACACTATTGTGCACTATTATTGTATCATTCCCCCTCTCTCTGACAAGCAAAGATTGGTATTCTAGAACTGCAGTAATAGGCACAGGAAGGCACGTCATGACCGCAGCAGGGAGCTTGGTCACTGTCCTTGTTCGTACTCTGTGGACTGTCAAAGCTGGATTATTGGCTGAGACAAGATCAGTTAAAAATTGAATCACAGCAACACCATTTTGCGACTGGCCGCAAGACGCCATTTTGCAAAATGGCCGCCTAAGCGCCTTTTTAAATAAACTCACACTTTAGTACATGTGGCGATAATACAATTAGCATCAAGCGAATGCATCTGTGACCATCGCCATAAGTTACGGCGATTCACCAAAAGCCCATTTCATGACTTTAAGTATTATAAAGGATATATTTCAGAAATGGCTTTACAGTATGTCAAAATTGGATTGCATTAGCTGAACAGAGCAAATGGCCACGTGACAACTAGCTTGTGTAGATAAGCTTCCTGGATAATGTCTGCTCTCACTCCAGGTGGCCCGGCTAGAATACACACCTTACATTAGCAAGCTTCCTGCAATGAAATAACTTCAAAGCCTAGAGTGTTATCTTAGGTTTGGGTCTTGTAGCTGGGTTCATTTGCATCCACACAAGAGTCTGGAAGAACAAAGGACTTTTTCTTTTGAGCCTGGGAAAGGTGGGGGCTGCTGAGAGAGGGGGCATGTGGAACTATAATGCTCAGCAATCCACACTGCTAGGTGTTCACTTAGTAAGTGAGATTTAAGTGCACCATTTCTCATACACACATTAATATGCACAATTGCGCTGGTAACTAATCGCATATTAGCGAATGCATAAAATCCTGTATGAAAATGCTGGTTGTTAGCTTCATGCGCACGTATCTGCCCCAAGTTAACTAGCATCTTTACATCACACCCCGCATACTCACACATTACATATTCACACATAAGATTTAATAAGCTTTAAAGTATAAGATTTAAGTTGGTTCAGTTAGTATAAATGCTGTGAAATAAAGATATTTGATAACTAAGGTTTTATACATGCTAAGAAAGCCGTGTTTGGGTTCGTACTGATGCGTACTCTTTTGACAGAATTCCGGTATTATTGGTGTGGAGATCGCATCACGCATTCTCAACTTATGGACCGCAGAGACTTCAAGCAACAAAATGTATATTATGAACAACTGTTAGGATATTGCATGGGGGCGGGAGGGCAGACACCCCCAGTTGTTAGAGGCTGGGATGAGTCTATTTGAACCAGCCTTTTAAACGCTCTGTAACAGATGCTCCCCCACTGGGAACCAATAGCATCAGCAACAAACTTCTCTATTGTCCTGTCTATTCTGGGGGGGTATAAATATGTGTGCTCCAACACTGGGTTCTTAGTCTTCTTGCTGAATGCTGAATGATGACAGGGTTTCTTGCTGATGCCTATTATCTGGTCCGGAAGCACTGCATATGTATACTGTACTTGGGTCTGTATAATTCCTTTGCGCCGAATTGTGTATGGATCAATAGCGTGTAACTGACTGTACTTTTACCTGAATAATACTTGTGCTTTGGAACCACAGATTCCCGGTCTTAAGTCTTTATTTACTGTATGACTGTGTACACAAATTAGCATCATCCTTAGAGGTTTATAGGTAGGATTTTAGAAGGTACAGGCAGGGGTAAATAGAGGTTCAATTTCAATATCGTCAGGACAGAGACAGGCTTGTTACATTTTGGAGCATAACGAGGTTACCCCTTTAGATGGCACAAGTGTGAGTGAGATGCCAAAGCATTCACATTCAGTGTCAAAGGCATGAAGAGAATGCTTATCTCCCACTCTTTCCAGGAAAACATGTGGGTTAACTCTAGCCTTCGGGGAATTTGAGGAATGGCATAGGAGGTCTGGGAAAAAAATGGCTATGAACGCTGGAGTCAGCAGGGAGGCAGGTTTGGAGGCCTTCAGATCAGAGATACAGTTAAAGAATCCTCAGTAGTTCCTATAATAACTGTTTCCTGGAGGTTTACAGGAGCTTGGTGAAATAGACCTTGGTATTGCCTTAGCACCTGAGAGGAGTATTTGCAGGCAAGAGGAAGCTCAGATGTACAGTATTAAACATTCCATTGTTTTCTCTGACGTCAGTATCCTGGAGTCATTTAGGTGATTAGACTTGAGCTGGGGGTAGCAGTGCATAAAAGCAATGGGTGGTACTGGATTTCAGAGTACTTGGAGGTCAATTCTGCCCAGTAAGGGCCAGGATACAGTGACTTGGTAGAGAGGATGAAGAAAAAATAAGACAGTCCTATTAGCTTTAGATTCATTATAATCTGATTACAATCAGACCTCTTATTCACCAGCATATAGGATGGATGTAAGTGTCATTTACTAACAGTGAGACATTTGAGTATGTATTGTATTGCCATGCATAACAAAACAATTGTACTTGATCAATTGCCAGAACCAGTTTTGAGGAGACATTACCCTACAGCAACCCCTCTTCAAAGGGAACAATGTGTTCATCCATACTTGGGTTTCCATGGGAATTTAAGTAGTTGTAGTTTATCAAATGCAGTTTCTAAATATATCCAGGAGACTAGATAATAACAGATGGCTAATCTGATGGTACCACACCAAGGCATCAGATGATCTAGGTAACAGAGTGGCACTGCAGTGGCAGAGAGGATGGCAGTTTAATATACACTATGCAATGATATAGAAAGTTTTCATTAATCAATAACTATATCAGAGGCCAAAGGGCAGTACAGGGAATTGGAGGTGGAGTATGTAGTGGAAGAGAGATTGATTGATTGAGCATTATTTTATTACTGCTATAAAAAAAACAAATTAGAGAAGTGGAAAATGCTACTAAAAGCAAGCACCCAAAATGGGTGAAAATGGTGCATTAATTAATTTATTGATTGATATATTAATTAATTATGATTAATTGAGAAAATTTAATTTAAGGAAATAAAAGATGATATTGTCAATAGCCAAGGATCCCTCACTAGGGTTGAAAAAGAGGTCAAGAAAATTAAAAAGTCCAAATCACCTTATACTAACAAGTTTTAGGAGGCTGAACTGCTGCCCATATTACCCCCTAATTAAGTAACAAACCCCTGTAGTACATTTATTAGATGCGCCAGAGAGTTTGAGTATGAGGGATAATATACACACAAAAAAATGATTTTGATAAAGGTAAGACAAATAAAAGAATCTGGCCACCAACTGCAACAAACTATGTAGATATTAAGGTGGTGGCCCTTGACCTACTGCCCATTAGTGTTCTTAAGCACTTCTGTATTTTGTATATTTTAGTTTTTTAATTTTGATAAGTAAAACAAATACAACAAAAAACTGGTCACCAACTTGAGCACACTCAGGGCTCGATTCAGACCTGCTCGCTTGATTCATTTGCACGCAGCTAGCATATGCAAAACCGGCCAACTCACAGCAAGGCAGGCAATCGCACGCCAAGGCAATAGCACGCCTACTATGTCTTGGCGTGCGATCGCAGTGTGTATTAAGACGCCCACCAGCCTGTCTTAAGACGCCCACTTATGCACGTCATCTCTAGGAAGTGTATGCAACCATCGGTAACATCGAATACCATCAGTTGAGAACACAGTGCTTGTGGTTGACCATACCCTACCGCAAGCATTGTATGTGCTTCAGTGTAAAATTCAACCATGTGACGTGTACTATGATGCTCAATTTTTCAACTTTTTAAATTCGCAGCTCAGCTCACACTGCGTGCAGTCACAGCGCTTATATGTACATGAACAAATGCACTGGGGAACAGTGCACAGATGTACACTATGTAGACAAAAGTGATTGGACACTGACAGCAAATAGATCAATGAAATTTTATTGATGTCAGTACTTTGTAGGTCCAACATGTGCAGTGATTACTGCAGACAACCTTCTTGGCAAACTGGACAAATGCACTGGGGGACAACGCACAGATGTAGTACAAACAATAGAAAATGTATATTTTTTCTACTCTTTTTTAATTTGCAGCTCAGTGCACACTGCGTAGAGACACAGCGCTTTTATGTGTACGTGAACAAATACACTGGGGGACAGCTCACAGACTTAGAACCTGATTCAGATGTGCTCAAAAGCTCGGGGCTCGCAGCAAAACGGGGCAGCTGTCGATGTTGATCAACATCTCGCCCCATTTTGTAGGCGTGTCGGGGGGGTGGCTGGTTAAATGGAGGCATTCCTGAAGGAACGCCTGCCATTTGGGGGCGGCCCTACTGACATCACACGTGATGTCAGTAGTGAACTTCCTGCTCTATTAGAGCAGGAAGTTCACTGGGGCTTGCTGTGGATGAGACCCTACCACAAGGGTCTCAACGCAAGCCCGATGGTCACGATGGTCGTGACCATCGCCAGGCCACCCACTAAAGCTGTGGGTGGTCACCCATAGCTTAGCGAGTGGCCTGGAGGCCGGTAAAAAAAAACGTCCCGCCCTAATTCAGAGCGAGCGCTCGCAAATAGCGAGTGCCTCTGAATCAGGGCCTTAGTACAAACAATAGAAGAAAATATTTTTCTACTTTTTTAAATTCGCAGCTCAGCTCACACTTTGTGCAGATACAGCGGGTAAAATAAGTATTGAACACATCAACATTTTTCTCAGTAAATATATTTGTAATGGGGCTATTGTAAATAATTTTTCACCAAATGTCAGCAACAACCCATGCAATCCACACATGCAAAGAAGTCAAACCATAGATGTCCATAAATTAAGTTATGTGTAATAATGTGAAATGACACAGGGAAAAGACAGCTTTAAGACGCCTCCTTTATGGAGAAACTAGTCACATGCATTGCTCAGGTGTGATTTTGGCCCATTCTTCCACACAAACAGTATTCAAAACTTGAGGGTTCCGTGGGCCTCTTCTATGATCTCTGATCTTTAGTTCTTTCCATAGATTTTCAACTGGATTCAAGTCAGGTGATTGGCTGGGCCATTCTAGCAGCTTTATTTTCTTGCTCTGAAACCAATTGAGAGTGTCATTGGCTATGTGTTTGGGATCATTGTTTTGCTGAAATGTCCACACTTGTTTCATCTTCAGCATCCTGGTAGATGGCAGCATATTTTTATCAAGAATGTCTTGGTACATTTTTCCATCCATCCATCCATCCTTCCTTCAGTTATATGAAGTATGCCAGTACCGTATGCTGAAAAACAGCCCCACACCATGATGTTCCCACCTCCGAACTTCACTGTTGGTATGGGGTTTTTGGGGTGATATGCAGTGCCTTTTCTCCTCCAAACATGGTGTATATTATGGCATCCAAAGAGTTAAATTTTGGTCTCATCTTCAACATGCTCATTTGGTCTCAGCTTCAACATGCTTTTTCTACAGCAATGGAGTCTTACGTGGTAAGCATGCATACAGGCCATAGCAGTTGAGTGTATTATTTATTGTTTTCTTTGAAACAATTGTACCTGCTAATTCCAGGTCTTTCTGAAGTTCTCCACAAGTGGTCCTTGCCTATTGGACAACTCTTCTAATAATTCTTTTCATTCCTCTGTCAGAAATCTTTTGAGGAGCACCTGGTTGTGGCCGGTTTATTGTGAAATGATGTTCTTTCCACTTCCGGATTATGGCCCCAACAGTGCTCTCTGGAACATTCAGAAGTTAAGAAATCCTTCTGTAGCCAATGCCATCAGTATGTTTTGCAACAATAAGGTTGCGAAAGTCTTGAGAGAGATCTTTGCTTTTACCCATCATGAGATGTTTCTTGTGTGACACCTTGGTAATGAGACACCTTTTTATATGCCATCAGTTGGGACTGAACCAGCTTATATTAATTTGCACTGACAAGGGGCAGGATTGCTTTCTAATAACTGATAGATTTCAGCTGGTGTCTTGGCTTTCCATGCCTTTTTGCCCCTCCCTTTCTTCATGTGTTCAATATTTTTTCCCTTTGTCATTTCAAATTATTACTCATAACTTAATTTATGGACAACTATGGTTTGATTTCTTTGCATATGTGGATTGCATGGGTTGTTGCTGACATTTGGTAAAAATTTAATTACAATAGCCGCATTACAAATATATTTACTAAGAGAAATGTTGATGTGTTCAATACTTATTTTACCCGCTGTATGTACGTGAACAAATGCACTGGGGGACAGCGCACAGATCTACACTATGTAGAAAAAAAGTGATTGGACACTGACAGCAAATAGATCAATGAGATTTTATTGATGCCAGTACTTTGTAGGTCCGCCATGTGCAGTGATTACTGCAGACACCCTTTTTGGCAAACTGTCAACAAGTTCCTGGACAACAGAAGGTGGAATGTTTTGCCTTTCCTCCTTAAGTACAGAGACCAACTGTGACACTGAAGAAGGTTGAGTTGGCCTAGAACGCACCCATCATTTTAATTCGTCCCAGAGGTTTAAGATCTGGACTCTGAGCTGGCCAGTCCTTCTGGGTTACCAAATTTTCAGTATAACAGTCCAGTGTCGCCCTGGAAACATGACAGTTGGCTTTGTCATCCTGATAAAAATATTCATTGTTTCTATAGAACTGCAAGTGTATGGGCCTCCCTACGAAGTGTTCTTGTCAAAACCGCCACATTACTGGCCATTTGGAACTCGTGTGCAATAGTATGCATGATATGCATTTCGCTTGTGCAGGTGTCGATCACTTTTGGCTACATAGTGTAGTACAAACAATAGAAGAAAATATATTTTTTCTACTTTTTTAAATTTGCAGCTCAGCTCACACTGAGTGCAGTCACAGCACTTATATGTATGTGAACAAACATACTGGGGGACAGCACACAGACGTAGTACAAACAAGAGAAGAAAGTATTTTTATTCTACTATTTTTAATTTGCAGCTCAGCTCACACTGAGTGCAGTCACAGAGCTTATATGTATGTGAACAAACGTACTGGGGATCAGTGCACACAGGTTGTATAAACAATTTTTTTTTAAAAACTTTTTATAAAATTTTCTTTTTTCTTTTTTCGCAAATGACAACTGCGGAGTCACACTGCTTATATCGCAGTGAAGTCTGTGGAGTCACAGTGCAGCACCACTGTGTGACAATTAGACTAAGAAGGGAGAGGACGGACACAGCAGCAGTGCCCACTGGAAGTGGAGAGGATGGGCACAGCCAGAGCCAGATGTAGACCTCATGGGGCCCTAAGCAAGATCCACGTTTGGGGCCCCCCTCCCTCAAACAATCCTGTGCATATATTACAGTAGGTGTCGCTGGAGCAAGATACACACATCATATTATATACATGCATCATTATATATATATATTATGACACATGTACATTATATAACATGATGGGTATCTTGCTCCAGTGACACCTACTGTAATATATGCACAGCTATTACAGTGTTACTAGATCATATATATATATATATATATATATATATATATATACTGCAAAAGTTCAGCAATCAGGAAAAGCTACGAAGGACGGGGTGCCTTCCTAAATAATGCATACCAACACAATGTTTCTCCTATATGAGGTATAGCAACCTACAAGGAAAAAAAAAGATACAGGAGGCACTCCCTTTGGAAAATAGAAAAATATATTATATACTTATATCATGTTGAAATAACAGTACAGCAGCATGTCGACGTTTCAAAGTCCGTAGACCTTTTCATCAGGACTGTACAACTGGTATCAAATCTTGGTTAGGCTGGGGGGAGCTAGCTACAGTGCGGGTGAGTCGGGAGGGGGGCTGGCTACAGTGCGGGTGAGTCAGGAGGGGGGCTGGCTACAGTGCGGGTGAGTCAGGAGGGGGGCTGGCTACAGTGCGGGTGAGTTGGGAGGGGGGCTGGCTACAGTGTGGCTGAGTCGGGAGGGGGGCTGGCTACAATGCGGGTGAGTCGGGAGGGGGGCTGGCTACAGTGCTGGTGAGTCGGGATGGGGGCTGCCTACTGTGCGGGTGAGTTGGGAGGGGGTAAGTCGGGATGGGAGGTTTGGGCAGGGGAGACTGGCTGATCTCATTGTGCACATCACCGGGGTGGAGTTGATTAGAGCTACTGCGCTGCAGTGGTTCCCAGGGCTCCCAGCTGAAGGACTGCAGTGCATGCAGCTCCGCATCCAAGTCCTCCTCCCCCAGCAATGTAGAGGCAGGAAATGGCCCCAACAATACTGTGTGTGTGTGTGACCTCTCCTTGGCTGGTGCCAGCAGCAGCACTTGAAATACAGAGCAGCAGGGCCAGATTTCAGGGATGCCTGGCCACGGGCCCCTTAGGACCTGGCAGGCCCTAAGTGGATGCCTAGGTTGCCTAATGGTAAATCCGGCCTGGGGCACAGCAGCCACTGAATACAGGCAGTGGATGTACACAGAGACAATTGGAAGTCTGAGTGTTGGAGATATTATGATGATCAACTTGGAAAGATGAAAGTCTGAAGGCTATATGAATTTGATATTTGTCCAGATACAGGTCATACTCATATGCTCCAAAGTTTTAGGTCCATTCCTTTCTCACAAAGATCGAATTTGGAAGACATAGGGGTATATTTACTAAAGTGAGGGTTTTTAGAAGTGGAGATGTTGCCCATAGCAACCAATCAGATTTGACTTAACATTTATCTAGCACCTTCTAGAAGATAAGAATCTGATTGGTTGCTATGGGCAACATCCCCACTTCTAAAAACACGCACTTTAATAAACATACCTTATAATATCAGTTTGCAAGTATACTAAGAGCTAGCTTGCAGAACGGTTGAAGTTGCTGAGGTGGTGTACGTGAACCTGGATAGCATGGCAATTTAAAAGCAACATTAGGAGAATAAAGTCGATGTATACATAAGGTCAGTATACTGGGTGTAATGTTATGTGTTCAAAACTTTTTGCCATATATTTAGTTTAAAAAAGGCAGAAGGGGTAACAAAGCAATTTAAACTTTATGCACATTCGTGGGGTATGATGGGTCAAATTTAAATGTAGTGCGATTTTTAGATGTATGGATCCTGACTGCCAATATTATATGTTCATTGTTACATGTTGGGTTTGTCCTCCTAACAGCTGAATGTGTATGGATTTATACTTACATAGCACAAGAATAAAGGCAGCATACTGTAGCTTGGGAACTTCTTATGAGCAAGTGGAGCTACACGACGGAACCGGCTCCGTCGTGCGCATGCGCGATACTCGGATGGCGACGGGCAATCCGTCGCTCTGGGTCTCGCACCAAAGTGGGCGTGCTGTCGATGTTGAGTGACAGCTCGCCTCCTTTGGTGGGCGGGCCGGGGGAGTGGATGCCCAAACGGAGGCATTCCCATGAGAACGCCTACCGTTTGGTGCCGGCCCCACTGCCATCACAAGTGATGTCAATGGAGAGATTCCGGCTCTGTTAGAGCCGAAATCTCTCTGGGGCTTGCGGCCGCGAGACCCTACCACAAGGGTCTCGTCGCAAGCCCGATGGTCACGTTGGTCTTGACCATTGTGGCCATCATCATGGCCGCTCACTATAGCTGTGGGTGGTCACCCACAGCTATGCGAGCGTCCAGGAGGCCGTTTTAAAAAAAAAACCTCGGCCCTGATTCAGAGTGAGCGCTCTGTCAGAGCGACCGGGTCTGAATCAGGCCCCGAGTTTAGGAACCACTGACATAGGCAATGAATAGAAGGCAGAAAAAAGTTTTTAAAAACTATCTTTGCAGATGGCATATGGAGCTATTGATCAATCAGGCACTGGGAGTTGTAAGACCCGGGCTCTGCAGGCTGGATGAGGTACATCTGTTAGATGTGGACATTTATATCTGAATAATGCATTTATGTGAATCATATGGTTGGAAGCAGAGCGAAGTTCTTGTTGCAAAAGTGTCTCCCAGACCAAGCCCTGTTTTCTGTACTGTGAATATGGGCTGTTTTGCAGGGATTTGTAGAATAATAAGTCACTCTTGAAGGTGGAGAAAGCGCCGCGGGTTTCAGAAAACCTGCCATAGGCTTCTTAAGGAAGGATGGTAAAGTTAAGTAAGTGAGAATGGTCATATTCAGGGTCTTAGTAATTTATAAAGCTATATCAGTGAGCACATCTCTCTCTTTCCAGCAGGATAATTACTGACCTGGGTAGTTGAGTTATGTTTGCTTTATTTGTACCATGCTTTGTGATTCCTGTTATTGTTTTGATAGTTATTTATTCTGACTTGTCACAACATGGGGATGATTCTGTTTTGGACTTAAAGTGGCTGTGACATACAGATTTATTACATTATACTAATGCGAGTTTCCGGAGGTTTAATGTAATCCATGTGGCTTTAAGTGGGAAGCCTTTCGAGCCTCTGTCCATATATGCAAACGTCATCATTAGTATCAACAATTGTACCAACTCATTTCACGCAAAGCAAGATCCGTCAAATATTAGTATAACTCAGAATCAGATGGAGATGTGCAAAAATATGTAAATTCGCTTCTTTGCATAAGCTGTATGCTAATACTCACTATTTGCCTCATTTAAAAGAAAGGCATTTGACTCAGAGACAGACCTTATGGGGTATATTTACTAAAGTGCGGGTTTATCGAAGTGGAGATGTTGCCCATAGCAACCAGTTAGATTCTAGTTATTATACTCTAGAAGATGCTAGATGAATGATAAGTATCTCATTGGTTGCTATGGGCAAACCTGCACTTTAGTAAATATACCCTATGTGTGCAGTTTAGGAGAGGGAGTTCATTGGTTGTAAGGTACAACTGGATAGATATTTTGGGAGAAACTCACAACTGGAGGGTGGTTCAAAACAAGTTTTTTTTTCCCTGCGTTGTTAGGTTATTACAAAGGACTCAAGGGCAGGTGGCCATTTTTGTTGTGTTCTTTGAATGTGACCTTTGTTTTTTAATTGGGATATGGTTTAATCTTGTTCTTTGATGGCACTAGCTGGACTGGTTCTTCCTTCTTAGGGGAAATATAGTTTTCCTATTTAAGGGCACCAATCATATCTATTATATAATTGTGCATGCTGTCCATCTAGTGCAAGTGTAATGGACACCATACACAGGGATGCACCCCGGAGGTGCACAGATGGTTAATGAGAGTTAAAGGGAGGCACATGTCCACATTTATGCCCCCTACAAAACCAAAAATTTCTGTAAGACACAACACATACCACCAAGCGCTCGCCTCATTCATCCACCCATCATATACACATACCATGTGATGATCTTCTTCCTGTCCTCCAAAACAGTTTTACCTCTACATAATGCATGATACACATGGTATGTTTATGATATGTTACTGGATGAGTGATGGTGACCACTCTGCGAAAATGTGTTGTGGCTCGGTGCTGCAGGGTAGGGATGTAGATCGGAAGCCATTGTACAATAGCTGGGCTTCCAAAACCCAAACTTTTTTTAATGCGATGGTAACTCACTGTGTGATTTGATGAAAAACATTGCAATGCTTCAGGCATATGGAAAAAAAACATGTTTTTTTTAATGTTAAACAGCTAAATTCAGCTGTATTTTAACATTGGATTGTCATTACTTTCACACCATTTTATTCCATCAAAAAGCCACCATTGAATGGTGAAACCACTACATCACAAAAAAACATAAATTTTGTGAAACCATTGAACATTGAAGTGTATCCCTACTGCAGTGGGTGCGTGTTCAGTGACAGTGAGCCTTGGGAGAACCTGGCCAGCATTTCCCCTTCCATCACTTCCAGTGCAGGCTACAGCTACCCTGCCTGGTCATGCCGCTGAATGGGGGAAGGGAGTCCTTACTAAACTAGGAAAGGGTTCAAAAGCTTTGGATAAAGGATGCCCGATGGTCAGGATGCCGACTGTCAGAATACCGACAGAGGCATCCCGACAGTCAAAATCCAGACAGATTTAGGTAAGTATTCTAACCCTCCCCCTTACCCTACTGCGCATGCACCATAGGAAGAAATCAGCGACTGTGCGTGCACCAGGGCAGGCATACACACATGAATGGACATCACTAGTGTCTGTGGATTGATCCATCTGTTGACTGACATTACTTTCAGTGAAATGGGCATTTCTAAATGGTACTGGGTGGTGACCATGTGATTGCAACACAACTGTTCCATCTCGTGGGAGTATCATGTGTCATGGGCATGTACTGTAGGCCAACTACTTTGCTCGATTGTAGTGTGCAGACTGAGGTAGGACATCTGTTTCAGATGGATCGTTTGCACACAGTAATTCCAGATACTAATGATGAGAGCTGTGTACATAAAACAGTGGGTGGAATAGACTTCTGCATGCACTTGCATGGATTTTCAGTATACATTGGCAGAATTAAAAGATGTAAGCAGGCTGCCACAGCCAAATGGCAAGGTGGCCACAGATACTTCCAACTGAGAATCAGGCCCACACTTGCCTCACTTGTACCTGACTATCAGAACATTATTATTTATTTTGCTCAGGAAATAGTGCACAGAATACTGACTTATAATGACTCAATGAAACAATATGTTGCCATTTATCTTTGCATCAAATGTATTGCTTTTTCTCATATCATAGTCATGCTTGTTGCAGAAAGCATAATGTTCAGCAGGCATTTGTTTTATTAATATATTTTTGTGTAGTTCTACAATGTGTTTCTATTGCACTTTGTTATTTACCTATATGTGTAACGTAACCTACTGACCTATATAAATATAACATTTATCGTGACTTGTTTGTGCTAAGTCTGCAAATATGATCTTAGGTGAATAGAGATTTTATCTATTGAAAGCTTCTCATGAAAAATTCATACGTACTACTAGGCGACTGCATGCTGGCTTGAGTACTGTTGACCTACATTTTTATTTACAACAATTACCAATAAACTATTAGCGTAGCGATGTTGTCATAGACCTGTCCTGACGATTTCTTATCTATGTGACAGGTGACTGTCACAGCATTTGAACATGGCCAACAAAATCCTGGATTACAAAAAAAAAAGAGAAAGGGGATATTTTCCCAAAAGTGCAACTTTCTAGAATAGGAATGACGATTTTTAAAAGTCTACTTCTAAATATTCTCAATTAGAGGGTCATTTATATCATGCTATATACAGTAAACCGTGGGCGCAAGGTTTTTTCTGTTCAGTTGCCCACAAGAAAAGCAGGTGCGATAATTTCTAGAGAAATTAACACAGCTTTTTTCTTGCAGCTTCAGAGCAAGACTAATTTTTCCTAAAATTATTATTTTAAGGAGAAATTGTCGGGATTTGTTTCAGAACCTCTAAAGCTAGGTACAAACTATAAGATTAGCTGTCCAATCTGGCTTGTTGGAACAAATATCTGGTAATGAATGGGAGCAACTGACAATCAACCATTTGCTCCCAAACACTGGAAAATGTACAAAAATGGTCATTCAAATTGGTTAAATCTGTTTGTTTTAACCAATTTGTCCGAACAACCATTTTTGTCCATTTTTTGTAGTTTGGGAGCAAATGGTCAATTCACCTTTGCTCCCATACATTACCAGGTTTTTGTTCCAGCCAGATTGGACAGATAATCTTAAAGTGTGTACCTAGCTTTAGACACCCCCCTTAATGACTAATTAAGCAATGGGAAATTTACAATTGGCTTAGTTAGTACAATAATTATATGTTATTTTTGGCTGTTAAAATCAATAATGCTACACAAACAAAACACTCGACAGACGTTAGTGCACAAATGCTACAATATCAATAAAGCTGCTAAATAAATGATGAGCTTGTGTGAGCTCAAAATTGAGACCACGAATTGGTCACTGCAAAATACAGAAGAGAAATAGTTTTGCGCTAATGAAAAAATTGGTATATGTGTATTGGATATGGTAGAAAAATTAAAAGGATCAAGACACCAATTTAATTAGCATATATCTTTATATATTAAATAAAAATAGCAATGCTGCATTACCAATAAAACAACATTTCATAAAACTCCATTATACCCTGATAATCACATAATACTAGCAGCAATCCACTTGAATGAAAAGTCTAATACACTATAATGCATGACATAAAAGTCCACATCTAAACCATCGGTGGTTGTTAGATACGAATGTATGTACTGTCTGTCTTAGGGCCTGATTCAGACCCACTCGCGAGCGGCTGTACGCTCGCAAGTGGGTCGATGGTCTGCACTGAGCATGCGCACGACGGAGGGAGCTCCGTCGTGCGCATGCGCCAGACACGACGAGCGAAGGACTTTCCTTCGCTCGTTGTGTCCGATCAAAGGGGGCGTGCTGTCAATGTTGATTGACAGCACGCCCCCTTTGGTGGGCGTGCCGGGGGCGTGCCTCCCTGACGGGGGCGTTCCCACGGGAACGCCTCCCATCAGTAGCCGGCCCACTGACATCACTAGTGATGTCAGTGGGAGTGATTTTGGCTCTGATAGAGCCAAAATCACTCCGGAGCTTGCGGTTGAAAACCTCAACCGCAGGCTCCGGCTCGCAATTTCGATGGTCGCGATGGTCACGACCATCGCGGCCATCAAAATGCACGCTCGTATAGCCTGTGGGTGGTGACCCACAGCTATACGAGCGTCCAGGAGGACGCTCCATGAAAAAGGAGCCCGGCCCTCATGCAGAGCGTGCGCTCTGCTCAGAGCGTACGGCTCTGAATGAGGGCCTTAGATAGGAATCTCACCACATCCAGGTAAGTGACAAATGACAGGGTCCGCTCTTACATTCACAGGTCTCCAGACCTGCAGCAGTGTGCACCATCCTCGGCTGCAATAATGCTACGTGTGTAATGATAGCTTAGTGTCCAGTGTTCTGAGCGGCTCCACGGGCAGAAGTAAAGTCAGCTTGTGACAGCCCCACAGGATGGTATATAGGTGAGAAATCTCTTTACTGGCAGACCTCCGGTTTGTCCTAAATGGATTTCACAGAAGGAAATATGGCCACAGCTTAACGGTCACTCCACAATTTGGAATATCAAGTGGTAATAATTAACCTCTGATGCGTTTCGCTTCCTTGTTGGAGGCTTTTTCAAAGAGCATATCCTACTACCACAGTTAGCAGTTTTTATACCTGCACATCTTATTACTTAATTGACATCTGTTCCAGCAGGTGCAATCCATCAATATGGTTAAATTAGTGCTGCTTACAGTTTTCCCACACAAACATAATCTAAATACATACATAAATAATCTTTCATTGCATCTTGATCCCAATAGTATAGTTACAAAGATAATATATAAAACATCAGTATAGTAATCAATTTAGATGTACAGTATAAAAGATATATAAAAAAGAAAGAAAACACCAATATCATAAAATTCACCACCAGAATTCGAACTCTGGTACTTGACCATCATGTGCAGTTTGCCTACCACTGTACTACCAGCTCTTCTATACAATATCTAATTACTTAAAAAGTTCAATGATCAGACACCTGAGATACTTGACTTAATCTAGGAACATCATTTGCTTCAGCTAATGCATATATCAAATTCTGGACCTTCTAATCCATACATTGTTACTACTATTCTAATACATGTAACATAGAATATCCAGTTTCAACTCCTTCATTATCATACCCCCTATTATTAGAAGACCCTATTAAACAGATCATATGAAGACTCACACTAATATGTACCATATAGCACATGATGTTCCAAGCTCAGTGGTTCTCAAACTCGGTCCTCAGGACCCCGCACAGGTCACATTTTGCAGGTCACCTAGGAGGTGCACAGGTGGAGTCATTACTCACTGACACATTTAAAAGATCCACAGGTGGAGATAATTATTTTACCTGTGATTCTGTGAGGAGACCTGGAAAACATGCACTGATTGGGGTCCTGAGGACCGAGTTTGAAAACCTGTGTCCTAGCTTAAGTCAAGTATCTCAGGTGTCTGATCATTGAACTGTTTAAGTCATTAGGTCTTGTATAGATGAGCTGGTAGTACAGTGGTAGACAAACTGCACATGATGGTCAAGTACCGGGGTTTTTTAAATCCTGGTGGTGAATTTTATTATATTGGAGTTTTCTTTCTTTTTTATCTATTTTTTATACTGTACATCTAAATTGATTACTATACTGATGTTTTATTTATTATCTCTGTAACTATGCTATTAGGATCAAGATGCAATTAAAGATTATTTATGTATGTATTTAGCTTATGTTTGTATGGGAAAACTCTATAGCGCACTAATTTAACAATATTGATGGATTGCACCTGCTGAAACAGGTGTCAATTAAGTAATAAGATGTGCAGGTTTAAAAACTGCTACCTGTGCTCAGTAGGATATGCTCTTTGGAAAAGCCGCCAACAAGGAAGCGCAACACGTCAGAGGTTAATTATAACCACTGGATGTTCCAAATTGTGGAGAGACTGTTAAGCTGTGGCCATATTTCCTTCCATGAGATCCATTTAAGGACAAACTGGAGGTCTGCCAAGTAAAGAGATTTCTCACCTATATCCCTGTGGGGCTGTCACAAGCTGACTTTACTTCTGCCCATGGAGCCACTCGGAAAATTGAACACTAAGCTATCATTACACACGTAGCGTTATTGCAGCCGAGGGCGGTGCACAGTGCTGTAAGTTTGGAGACCTGTGAATGGAAGAGCGGACTCTGCAATTTGTCACTTACCTGGATGTGGTGAGATTCCTATCTTGAACAGACTGTGCAAACATATATATTTAACAATATTTACCATCGATGGTTCAGACATGGACTTCTAGGTCCCTCAGTACAGTGTATTAGACTTTTCATTCAAGTGGAATGCTCCTAGTATTATGAGATTATCAGGGTATAATCAAGTTTTATGAAAAGTTGATTTATTGGTAATGTAGCATTGCTATTTTTATTTAATATATAAAGATATATGCTAATTAAATTGGTGTCTTGATCCTTTTCATTTTTCTACCATATCCAATATATATACAGTACTGTATACCAATTTTTTTATTAGCACAAAACTATGTTCTGTAAAAGCCTTATTTAAATGAATAATTGCTGTATTATGTTTTTCATGATCTAAAATTATACCCAAAACACCATTTTTCTCCTTTTTTTGCATTTTTCTTTTAATTAATTTGTAATAAAATAAGTTTGCTTTTTATAATTTTTTTACATGAGAACAAAATGCACAAATCAGCTACTGTATTTACAGTATTTTTTAAAAAACAATATATTTAAAAATTGATACTGTTACCAACATTTTTTTAAATATTTTTGTAGGATACAGGCTGTTCTCCATTTTTTTTTTATTTCCCATTGGGTTGTCCCTGAAATATTCTGCATCCATTTTTTTTCTATTGGATACAGCAGGTATCGGCAGCATGGAACATCTTGTGCCCCATATGTGCATACATTGTGTGATCTATAAATTACATTAATACACAATATTTATCATTTCTACAATAACTTTTCTCTTGCTCAAAAAAGAAAATCTATGTTACAGATAATGATGGTGTGCATTGTGGCAGGGAAATTGACACAATAAATGAGCAAAAAATATATTACCATTTTATAATTCATTAGTAACTTAAAAATAAGTACATTTTTCTTTTCAGATGGAATGTAACAACTGAATTACTCTATACAAAGATCTCTGGAAAAGAGAAAATTACTGGTGTGATTCAGTAGAGCTGCGGTGGTCATTTGTAGGCTGGAAAACTAGTCTGGAGAATTAGTGGTTTAATGGTTTTACTAATATCTGTGGGTTGCTTTCCCATGCTGTGTGTTGTTGGGTAAGTGATTACAATATGTGTAAGCCTGTGGGAAAATGACCTAGTTTCCAATCCAAGTTTCTTTCACCATTTGCAGATTGTAGGTTGCCGTTTGTGTTTCATGGTCAGCACATAGAGGTCAGAAAGCATTCTGTTCCATATTAAAACTATAGTGAATTCTGGACAAAAAGACTTATTCAGCTGCATAAGGGCAAGGATACAAACTGACAAGCAGGAAGGCTATTTGTATAGTGGAATTAAGGTCCAAGGTGGTGAACACACCTCCCATTTCTTATTTCACAGCTGGGCTGACACATAACAATAGGAATTAATGGATGGCTTGCCTCCATTCACTTTTGTCACAATAGCACTCTGCTTGGAAAAAACGCTTGTCTTATAATAGTTCTTCTAACTTTCCTTTTCACACACACAGGGCAATACACCTTAATTGATAGGTGTCAAGATCTAAGAACTTTTATTCATGGTCACAAAGGGAATAGTTTATAGATTGAGGAACCAGCATACTACTAGGTAGGACGTGTTGGAACCTTACTTTAAAGTATTTCATTATAGCAATATTTCTGGGAATGATATTGTACATTACTAATTCTGCGAAACGTTGATATTTCCAAAATGCAACTTAAAAGAGGGATATACATGTAATTAGTGTATACATATGTTAATTAAAACTTAACAAAACTACTGTAAGAATTTTTTTTTTAAATTGTCTATACAAATCCTATTCCTAAGTATAGATGGGCAAATCTATACACAGGTTCTGTAAATTAACAAATGTTATATTTATTTTATTTTATAACACACACTGGAGGTGATTCAGACTTGTACACTGATCGCAGCAGAAATGTGACAATGTTAATGTCGCAGTCGGCATCTGAATAAAAAAGAAGCCTCCTGCAAAATCGCACATCCGAGTGCTGCATCCAATGACGCTGTCAATCAGGCTGCGACTAAGGGGACACTGCGTGCGATAAAAAGCAGGACACGTTCTGCACATACACACAACAGCCAGGTCCTCCACATGCACAGTCCTCCCACTATCAGGCCCAATATTCCCAGAGTATACTGGGGAAAAAGGTTTGTGGATTTGTTCTGTGGCTATTAATAATATGTGTAAGAACTTCAGTCATTCATACAACAAGAAACAGAAAAATATCAGAAGAAAAGTCTACTGGTTTTCTTTTAACAACCTCATGTTAGTGGTAATGAATGTAATCATGAAATTCAATCTGCATTCACATATCCTTCCCAGCAAAAGAGAAAATGTATTTACTAAACCAAAACAAAGATGGACATGATGTGGCTTTGGAAAATACCTGCCAATTTCTACAATGTGTAGATGCCTAAGTTGCTTTAACGTTCACAGGAAAATTGGTAGAAGAAACTAGAATTATGAAAAGTTGCCATTACAATGCCTTCCTGCCCAAGATGTAATTTGTTGGCTGATTGTGTAAATTGATCTCTTCATAAACAACACGCAAAACAATGGTGCCAAACGTATAGGCAAGTCATGTGCATCTCCACTTGTACCTGAAGGTGTGTCATTGGGTTGTACAGTGAGGGCATGCAGACAGAACTGCAGGCTACAGTATGTATAATACACCTGTTTGCAGAGTTATCTTTTGCACCTAGTATAGGGCTGGTCAAGAGCTGGCTGGCAAATTTCAATCTGTGGAACAGGTACACCCCACTGGCCCATGAGCTGTGGGCCATCTCATTAGGGAAGCCTTTATCATGCATTGAGGTGATACACCCTGTTTTGGTAATGCCATCTTCGGATGGTGTTACTAGAACAACATTATTAAAAAAAGGTTTGGTGCCATTGTAGGCAGTGGGGAGGATATGATGGTGTGGGAAGAAAAAGCACATGAGGGAAAAGGGCCCAGCTTGTGAGAGGTAACAATCTATCTTTGCGATTGAATTTGGTCAAATTGGTGCAACTGCAGTAGAATCACTTAGAAAAAGCTGTAACATTGTAGAAACTTCATAAGAGAATGTGATGTTACTATTTAATTGTCTGAATGAGACCATGAGCTATAATTACTATGCAGTGAGTATTTTTTGCAATAATTTAAATTTTACTGGCATTTAAATCCTGCATGCAAAACCACCCAACATAATCTACAGTTTTGAAAACCTACCACTTAGTGAATACAGCCTAATTTGAAGTTTTTTTTTCTCCATTTTATTGCTGAAAAAAAAACTCAGCTACTGTAAATAATGCTTGAACAATTGGTTGTACAGTATTTTTCATTATTTTAGTTTTACAGTCTATAGAAGACAATCTATTTTCAAACTTATAACATTTGATATGTATAATTTAGTAAACTTTTCAATTACCAGTTTATTAAGCATAGCATATGGTATTGTTTAAATGGTAAATACTGTAAGTCATTCTGCTAGAAAAAAACTATTAAAGCTTTATTGTTTTATCATAAAAAATTAATGTACTGTAAATTGATTCTTAATGAATTGTAGTAAAATATGGCCGTGCTGTATGTCTTTTTCAATTCTGTTAACATATATTTACAAACTGGCAATTCTTATTTACATGTATAAGTGAATTAGATATTGAGTTATAAATATTTAAAATCCATCAATATAAAGATGCAAACAATAGAATTACAGTTTGACTACCTTTTAACTGTTTATTTTCAAACTATATTACAATTGTATTTCCTGAGTGCATTTGATACTGTTAATATTATTATGGCTACGCCATCCATCTGATTATTTACCATAGTGCTATTGTTCACTTCACAGCCAATGGCCAAAGCAATCGACTACAGATGTGTCCTCATACACTGTTGCTCAAATCGTGGCAAATAGCCCCTCTCGGCTTGCCAGGTCTTGGGCAACTCGGCCACACTGAGCATCTTTCTCACTCAAAATGTTCATCTTATTCACATAAATAAAACAAATGGAAGAGAACAAAACTACTTTGCTAGATTGCAGTGATCAATTTGATGTGCGACATTTGTGTATCTGTGTGTGAATGAGTCTGAATCTGTGTATGAAGTGCCACAATGCAGCTTTTTCTAATACCATCAGATAGGAGGTCTCCTATGCACTAACTATGAGATACAGTAGGGGGTCTGCTTTATATACCAGTTATCAGAGTCAGATCTGCTTTGTACATTTGCAACTACTAATGTTAATATATTACTAAGATTATTATATTACAGTATACTATTAAACAGCCTGCTGAACGTGGTAGAAGTTTGAATAGTTACCATCGGTATAGGATGTACATCTTGAACTAGCAATGAAAGAATACTGTGCTTAATGGTTGTATTTAGTGAAAAAACAATGTGATAGTCTATAGATATTTACTAGCATTTTTCACCATACTTCGCAGTGTAGATATCTCCATATTTATATAAAAAGACCTGCCAGGACAGCGCACTTTTCTCAGCAGAGAGACAAAAGACTTGCTGTATGCTTTTTCATCGTCTTTCACAAATGCGGTAGATGGCAACATATAGCTGAAGTCCAGTGCACAAGCACCTACAAGCACATACACAGAACGGGTGCCAAGGGAGCGTTGCATGGTGGGAGAACACTGGTAGAGAACTGTTTCTTCCCTGCATTTCCCCCAGTATGAGTAGATAAAAGCAAAATTAAATGGCAGAGATGTGTGTAATTTCTCTGCACATTTCTGTTTACTTCACATAGAGAAACAAAATCAAAATATGTTCTAGTATGACAGGTATAACACTTAACATGTACTATAACAGAAATAACCTTTAGACACTTAAAAACAAAATCAATTATTAAACGAAAAATTAAAATCTCACAAGAGGACTGCTGGTGAATGGGAGAGGCTACTCTCAAAATGATGAACAACAAAGAAAAAGTAAAACACAGCACCTGTAAATCTGGAGTGTGTAAATAAAACTGCATTCAGGTGGATCAATTATTACATAAAATACATTTATTTAAAAATGATGTAAAAATAAAACATAACCTTAACATTTGCACAACTGCATATATTGATGGATTAAAAACAAATTGGTAAATTCAATAAAGCACCAAGAAACACCAACAGTTTATTTTTAAAACAACAACAAATTTTGTTTCTAAATGCCGCCTTATTTATCTTAAGGTGCGTATCCACTACCCGATTACACAGAGCAATTTGAAAGATAATGACATCGTTATCGCTCAATCGCTCGTTAATCAGGCATAAATCGGTCAGCAAAATGTCGGCAACAACCAGCGATGCGTATTCACGCTGGTCATTGCCAGCCTCACTCATCACCCGAACATGCTGGTCAACCTGATGAAATCGTCAGGTTGACCATGTTCGGGGATGAGGGAGGGTGCCTACACTGAACAATATATCGTTCAGTATATGGGAAAGATTTCTGGACTGCACAACCTGACTATATATATGATGGGAGGTTCTACCTGATGAGACTAATTGCAGGCACAGAAACAGACAAATCTCAGGTGCACAACTCCAAATTATTACTGTCTGGTAGTGGATACCCGCCTTAAGTGCTAGAGTCAACAGCTGGTCAGTAACAAGAGCACACAGCTGACTCATTTATATTATTTCTAGATCTAAAAGTACCTATTATACAGCACTGAGATTTGTAGGATCCTGATCCAGACTACCCAGTTTTGACACCACTAAAAACTACGAGACTAATGGACTCCGGGTTTACAACAAGAACCTCTAAAAGGTGGGATGGACTTCTCTGACAGGAGCCCACATGTTGTGGCCATCCAAGTTAGCACAGGTAGAGACTGGTGTGGGATGAGGTGGTAATATAAAGACTTCCAGAAGCTGAATGGACCAGTGAAACATGAGGCAAGAGCCACTATGGATATAAGCCAAAACAGGAATCATAGGAATACCAGGAGATTTAACTTTAATGCTGAAGAGTCACAAGGAGAGCTATAGAAATTACCAAAAGCTGAATGAAACAGCAAGACATGAGGTACAAGGCAGGAGGCATTACAGTTAGGAACAGAAACAGCAGTCACAGGTACACCATGATATGAAACTGGAATGCTGAAGAATCACATTGAGAACTGGAGACACAATGACACCCCAGGAGTCAGGGAACTACATCAATATAGGAAGAGAAGTGCCAGAACTAGGATATTTACTTATCCCCTTAGTTTACAAAGTAGAGAATCCAGAGCGGTAGCCCCAATCACTTCCAAGATAGAGGCTCACATGCACTGATTCCTTCATAAGACGGAAGTGTTGCCAAACAAAAGAAGAAGACCTAGTAACAAACCCAGCCAGAGAAGAAATCCATGTGCCAAGCCAGACCATAGGGGAAGTACATGTAAAACGCAGGACCAAGTAAACAGCACCGCAGCCAGGCGTGTAACAGTCCCACAATGGGTTTAGAGTCATAATAGAGAATTTCCATTGTATTTTCTCACAATTATTTTAGGAACAATTGACTTTGATCATCACATGAAAACAATCTCCAAACCACTATAAGTATTCATAATGCAAATGGAACTATTCCTCATATACCAGTAGCTCTGTTACTCGCATCCAAAGGATGAAAGACAGATCCTTTGTTTAGGCAATCAGCAAGTGGTAACAATGTTGTAATTTGTACATTAAGGGAAATAAAATCCAATGCTTGCAGCCAGAATATCAAGTTTCATCCCACAGTCATGTGCATATACTGACAGCAGATAAAACTACTAATATGATTCTGTAACTTATTACCTAATGCATTTCAATATAAAACATAATTTCATCATAGATTCCATCAATACTATTATGAAGTAGCCAATGTGCTATTGTTACTGTCTAACTATAGACTCTGGTACTAAGAATATAATTACAGTGACATTTTAAAAAACAACATTGTGGTTATGTATACTTATAATAAAGTTGTAATGGTGTGCCCCAGGCATTTGTGAAGTGTGCCATGGCGCAAGAGCCGCTGGTCACATTAAAGAACTGCCGACTGGGCAGCGATGCCACTGAGCTCCGCTGGGAGGCTAAGGTGTGCCCAGGCACTTGACCTGCCTAAATGCGGTGGCATGACATCACCAGTAAAGGATGCCGCATTGCTTGCCTGGCCTACTCGCCCCCAACCAAACTCAGCCAGTCCTTCCCTCCCTCCCGCGACCTGCCAGCCACCCAGCCAGCCTTTAATTGGCCAGCCAGCCCTTCCCTCCTGCCTGCCCGTGGCCAGCTAGCCAGCCCTTAAGCCAGCCAGCCAGCCCTTAAACCAGCCATCCCTTAAGCCAGCCAGCCTTTAAGCCAGCCAGCCAGCCCTTAAAATAGCAAGCCCTTAAGCTAGCCAGCCAGCTCTTAATGGACACTGCTTAATGGACACTGCAAGCAGCTGACAGATAGCTTTGCCCTGCGGGAACCGGCAGCCGATGAGGGACAGGTAGGTCTAGAAAAATGTACATTTATTTTTTATGTAGTAGCCAGTGTGATTTGTTTTTTGAGGGGGCAATGTAGGTTTTTTTTCCTTTGGGGGCCAGTCAATGGTTTCATTTTTTGTGGGGAGCAATATGGTTTATATTTTTTTCTGTGTGGTCTGCAATGTGTTTTTTTGTTTCTGTGGGGGCCAGCCAAAGTAAAAAAAATTCTGTGGGGGCCAATGTATGTGTGTTTTATTTTTTTGGGGCCAATGTATGTGCATTTTATTCCTGTGGGGGCCAATGTATGTGTGTTTTATTTCTCTGTGGCCAATGTATGTGTGTTTAATATCTCTGTGGCCAATGTATGTGCTTTTTTATTCCTGTGGAGGCCAGTGTAGTGTGTTTTATTCCTGTGGAGGCCAATGGGTGTGGTTTTTTATGTGGGAGCCAATATGTATGTTTTTCTTAGGTCGTGCATGCCGTATCGCAGTATGGCGTGCCTTAGCAATTTTAAAATCTTGCGTAGCGTGCCTCGAGTTGACAAAGGTTGAAAATCGCTGGTCTACAATACAAAATATGCATCACAATATTAGATGCCACTACTGTCTTTGTAAAATTAGTTGTGCTGAGCAATAACAGACATCTATGCGAGCGAAGCTGTGGGCAATCACTAGTATACAAATGGAAAACGGTGTTTGCGTAATTTGGATCATTTTAAATGTCAGTCAAGTATATGATCAGTTGATGTTTTAACAAGGTGTCTATGAGCTTTACCAGAGCTCTAGCATTAAAAATAATTAACCTGAAGAATTAAATTGATAAATGTTTTTATTTGACCTATATTCTCTTT
Source organism: Taudactylus pleione (assembly GCA_031769625.1). Lineage (NCBI taxonomy): Eukaryota > Metazoa > Chordata > Amphibia > Anura > Myobatrachidae > Taudactylus > Taudactylus pleione. Next base: position 10,570,045 of record JAUIMM010000608.1, on the reverse strand, counting down.
TAATATCAAATGCCCTTTTCCATGTGATGTATGTAAATATTTTATTAAAATATGGAAATCAATAAATAGTAATATTTATGTTATTCATTCAGAAAAGTGAAATCAGTCACATCTGAGTGTAAAGTCTTACAGTGGCAAAAGAAAATATTATGAAACCGATAACCACACACTTGTTTTGCAACACCTGGCTAACACCATTTCTATGGAACTAATCTCAAACTAATATGTTTTAACCCCATATTGTATGCAATGTAAAGCTGCTTTTCAGGGTTTATTTGGCAATATTAATAATAGTGTATAAATGTCAATGTGAGCTATCAAGGTGTTACTTCTTTTGAAAACAAGAAGCTATTTCAAATTTGCTAGTATGTGCAATATTAACCTTTTTTATGGACCAAAAGCTTCATTTACACAAGCCAAGTATTTTTTCTAGTCATTTGTCATTTACATAACACTGAGTAACCCGTCTTGGGAATGTCCTAAACTACAGAAAAGCTTCTATAATAATTTTTGACACTCGGGACTTCATGGAGAAAAACTTATATTCATCAGCACTATATTCATTGCACTTTTTGTTTGACTTCCCATATCCTAGTGGAACACTGTTGTTTTCTTTGGCACAACCCACCAGCTAAAACAGGAGAACAGTTGTTTTTCTGAAACTAGCTATAGGAAAAAAAAAGATTCTAGCGTATTTATCCTGTTATGTATACTTTACATTTCAAATACGTCTTTAAAGGTAATGTACATAAGCAAATCCTAGAATGTGTGCCGGGCTGTACCTGTTTGGGTAGCATGTATTTTTTTTTTAGTTTAATTGCATTCTTTTAGCTTTATGGCCTTGTTGAAATTGTGAAGACACTTGTTTCAACTTGTTACTAAACATGTCATAATTTTGTGATAAACTTGAAGGAACAAAATAGCCACAACATTGAAGTAATACAATAAAATGGTTATATAAACAGTAGGCAAGAAATACATTTAGATCATTTGTTCCATGACTTTGAGCAAGAGGCCTGTTATTTAACGGTATCACTTAAGGCTATTAAGTGTTTATTGTTGTTGAATTAAATAAGTGTTTTATATGGTAAATACTTTTTTAAATTTACATTTTTAAATATCCTAAATATACTATATATTTTACTTCATTAATGGACATGCAAACAACAGAGGGCAGTTGGAATAAATAGAAAGAAGGGAGAGCAACAATGTAACTTAAAATAAATTAAACACGAAAAGAGAATTTTATGACATAACTTCTCTCATATTTTACGTAGTAGCGCACTGTACCAACTATATATTGTTTCTGTGAATACTAATCATCAGTATTGAACTGTGTGGAAATCAAATTATGGAGATATCCCAAAGCTATTCATTTATACATTTGAGTTTTATATGACATTTTAATTATAGTATTTTAGACACATAAAAGTAACACATACAATCCCTTCATACAAAGAGCTAGATAATAGTTATAGTTGAGAAGTTGTGAATAGAAGCAGTCTAATGTTGAAGTCAGTTTAATTTGTTTTAGAATCAATGAAGCTAAAATAATACATAGTGTTACCATGAGGTGGGGGGTAATCATATGTATTAGCCCCGGCCTTACTCACGGTGGCTGCAATACTGCCACAATAGTGAAACCAGTGCTACTGCTAGTAACCAGCAGATGAGCTGTGTATAGCTACAGGATACTACTAGCCAACTCTCCTACTAAGACTATCTCTTGATTATTCCTATTAATTCCTACTGTTAGTGGCAAACTATTTGTAAATAACATAAATACTTTGTTTTTACAGAAAACAATAAACAAAATAATAAAAATTCAAGACTTCAGACAATAATTTATTTTGATTCAGAGCTATGACTGGCTGGATATATTTAATAACTTACAAACATACAGTAGGTATTACTTCAATAGTGTTTCTGTGGTTTTCACTGGTTTTTAAAGCACAAAGTTTGTGTACATACTGTACATGAAATTCATTATGTTTCATTTACACCTTATAAACAAAGCCTGAAGGTAATTTTATACAATGCGTTTCATAATTTTGTGCTTTAAACAAAGTTTGTGTACATTGAACCACCAAAAAACAAAGGTTTTACTATCTCAGTCATGTTCCAAAAATTCCGTATTTCAGAATATTTGGATATGGGAGACTAACATTTCAAATAGGAACACGCATGGAAAAATCTTCTAAATGTTCCCAATCTGCCCATCAGTAGGTTGGCATGTGAACTGTAAAGTTCATTGGCTTACAGTGTTTTGCATTTTTTTTATCTGTAGATTGGTTATCTACAGCAGCTTAATGTTCATTTAAAAACAAAAAATATGTTTAAAAATGTTTATAAACAATATGACATATTTAAAAAGTTCAGGTTTAAATAAGCCTCTCAAACTGATTGGTTGTCATTTAGGGACTGATTCTGAGTGGGACACAAGTGTGGCGCTGTCTTTTACTGCAGTTGTGTCTGCTTCTTTATGTTAATGCTTCTACAAAGCTCTTCCCTAGTATAAATCCCTGTGTCCAAATGTGCAGTGATTGAGGTACTGACTGTCAGTGTCCATAGATGCTGATATGTTGCTTGGTACACCATTAGAAGCAGGTGCAGTTTTCTGTCTGCGTATGGCCTCCTATGTGAGCTGTGTATGGCCTCCTATGTGAGCGGTGTATGGCCTCCTATGTGAGCTGTGTATGGCCTCCTATGTGAGCTGTGTATGGCCTCCTATGTGAACTGTGTATTGCCTCTTATGTGAGCTGTGTATGGCCTCCAATGTTAGCTGTGTATGGCCTCCTATGTGAACTGTTCAGCGTCTTTGCATACATACACTTTCACTGGCACACCTGCAACACTCACATAAGATGCAACATCTCTGTGCATCTTTCTAGCCACCCCAATGTTACCTCCTAGTCACTGGCCAGGAACACCCCTTTTTAATACTGAGCATCCAATTCTGTTCTGTGGAAAACCTGATGTCTGTCTGTGTTTATAGTAAGGGAATCGAATGTCTATAATGGACTTGGTGTTCAATCATCCAATAACAATGGATACAATGTACAAAAAATAATTTATTAATATAAAATTATGAATAACTATACAAAATGATAATAAAAAAGTAAAAATAAAATATAAATGAAATTAAATATAAAGAAATGAGTGGGTAAAAGATACCAGCTGGTGGCTGCACCAATGCGTTTTGCAAAACCTACTTCTGCTTCCTCAGGCTGGTTACTGAAATAATTAACAACCCAGCCTTTAAAAATGGGAACTGGGAGGTTAAAAAATGATTGACAGGGCATGTGTCCTTAAGGTGAAATAAAAAAGAAAAGGAAAAACTGAACCAAAATAATCCAATAATGATGTATTACTTGTTGGTTAACATGTTGTGCAATTATATGTAGTAATAAAAGATTAATTGTTATGAAAATGGTGAGGGGGAGGAAGCAGGAACCCACATTAATTAGAATACAATACGTTCCAAGTAAAAGTGATGATAAATTGCCATGAAGAGTGATGTGTATCACAAACGTGAGTGCTTTTGGTAGAACAAAGAGAGTAGTGTTATAACACACCAATGAACGCTGTGAATAAATATACACCCAGCCCATCGAGTTGTCTGGGTGACCGGTAAACAATGACGCCTACTGACATCACATGTAAACATGGAAGCTCCCAGGCTTCATGCAGTAGCTGGCAAGTGAATTGAAATAGTCAACAGTTACAGTATGTGTCACAGTGATCTGTTAACACAGAAACATTCTGTGAAGTGTGTGTAAACGAAGAGGCACAGTGCTTGGTGATGGTGCAAATTGGCAAATATGAATATCATTAGGTAATGTGTAAAACATGTACAGCACATATGACATAAAAATTATGTATAAAAGGGGGTAAAAAAAGAGTATCATAGCACTAAAAAATGCAATAAGTGTATTAAAAAAAAAGGTGGCAGGGTCTATATCAATGTTCAGTCCAACCAGAGAAAGAGTCTTCATATGATAAATCTACTACTTTTCCTTCTACAATAATCTCCAGGATATGTCACTTATTTTGGGTTCATGGTTGATTGTTTAAATGCTGATGATTCTCAGTCCTTCTGGGTTACTGGAATATACCTCTATAAAGTGGTTAGAGTTTCTATGGGTGATAATGCCATTTTTGTTGTTCAGAATATGTTATCTAGTCCTGTTTTTCATCGGTTTTCTAATTTTTCCTTCATAGTGTAACTTGCGTGGACATTCCAGTAGATAGATCACAAAGTCACAATTGCTGTTAATGGTCTGTTTTATAGAATACTCTTTCTGATTGACGTTGGATAAAAATAGACTGTTTTTTGTCCATATTTGCATGCCGTGTATGATGTACAGGGAAGAAAACTTTGTTTTGATTATTCAGCCAATTTTCTTTTTCTTTATAAAGTGACTTGGAAACTATAGGTACTAAAATAGTTGATGATAGGTGTTTTTCTGAAAAAGATTTGCTGTGTAATTGGAAGGTGGGTATTAACAAAAGGGTGATATAGATGTATGATCAGATCCAGTTGGTCTTGTTTGTCTTTCTTTCATTCTTCTAGATGCAATTCAGGATACCCTCTTTCTTTAAACCTTTCAGTTCGAAACATATCATGTTATTTGCAGATGGTGAGATCAGTGCAGTTTTTTCTAATGCCCCTGAACTGTCCTTTTGGAAAATTATTGTACCCACTGGGGGTTATGACAGCTAGTCAGTTTTAGATAATTTTTTTAATCAATTTTTTTAATCAACAGGTTTAAAATGTGTTTTTGGTTTTAATTCTCCTTGTTCACAGTAAATTTCTAAAAATTAAGATCATTATTGTTTTGAGATAGGATAAAAACAAAAATAATTTCACCATAGGACCAGGTTCACCCCAAAAGAGATTATTGTTCCATATTTTCATATGTTCCCAGTGACCCATGAATAAATTGGCATAACTGTGCCCATGGTGGTGACTTGGATCAGGAGATAAAATTGGTAAAGAAGTGACTACTGACAATGGGGGATTTCTAAAGATACCTTTATAAGAAAATGCCACACGTGTTCCATGTAAGCACAAATGTGAGCACCCCTGCCTAATCACCTACACCTTATTTTGGAGCTGCACTTTGTTCATTGCTAGAGATCTCTGATTATTATTCTGTTTTTTTTATATATATAACTATATATTTTTTTTTTTTGCATACATTTCTCTGAAGATTATTTGAGGAGTTTTTCGGTTTTCATCTCTATGAATTTGGGATTAAAGAAACCTTGATGTGCCTGCAAAATGCTTTTTCATGTAAGCTGAAGTGTAAGCATCACATGCTTATATAATACACTGAGGTGCTGCCACTGACAACGGGGGATTTCTAAAGATACCTTTATAAGAAAATACTACACCTGTTCCATGTAAGCACACATGTGAGCACCCCTATCTTATTAATGACCCCTTATTTGGTAGCTGCACTTTATTTACTACTATAGATTTATGATCATAATTCTGCTTATTTATATATATTATTTTTTCTTTTTTCATTTGCATATAACATTTCTCTGAGGACTATATGCGGATTGATTTCTCCGCTAAAGAAGGTCCTATGAAACAAGCAAACATAAAACTTCACACTTGAAACAGGATTGGTGCAAGACTTTTTGACCTTTTTATTGTATTGTTTATATTAAAGTGGGTGAATACAAAATATAAATTACAAAGTTGAAGAAACAAGAATACCACACAATCATCAGTTCTGCGGTTTGCTCATTGCACCCATGATAGTACAATGGCATCCTGGGTGAACTGCATAGGTTACAATGGGCGTGATAAGTAGTTTCTGTAAAGCTTTGGGATTTTCCTTCTATGAGGGAACACAACAAAATATGTGTAGTTGTAATACTCCGAGAGGTGGTAGTCACGTAATAGCCTGAGATATATAACAGGGTAAGCACAAATGCCAAAGGTACAGCTGAGTACACAAAGTGTGGGATTTTGATTGTGTGTCACAAGGCACATGGATGCATTGGCATTGTTTATACAGCATGTAGCTTGCAATAGGGTATAAAGAGTTTTTGGCACTGTGTGGACAATGCGTAGTGTGTAACGAGATACAGTACACGTATTTGCTAGTATTGTAGGAACAGCACATAGCATGCAATGAGAGGCATGGATGTGTTGGCACAGTGGGAACAGTGCGTAGCATGCAATGAGAGGCAAAGATGTATTGGCACAGTGGGAACAGCACATAGTGTGCAATGAGTTACACAGAGTATATTGCAATAACCCTGAAGCTCAAAACAGACAGCATTTGTAAGAAAGTACACACACAGCAGATAGGTACAGTAGAATTGGCACAACCAAATATCCTGATGCAGAAACTAAGACCCCACTGGACTTCACCGGGAATCCCCACAAGAGGATATGAACTTTACTCAGTGAAGGTTCAAATCAGGGCTCAGTGCAGTTGGTTCCCACCATGATAGCAGCAGAGTACTTAGCTGGTATAACACACAGAATTATCAGTTCCACAATCATCAGTTGATCATTTCTACATGTGATGAATAGGCAAGAAGTAGAATCCATGGGAGTTGGGCATCAGCAAAAATTAGTGGTATGCATGGGACACATTAACAGCTAAAGACATGGTAAGGGAGTTTGAGAGCTGGACCCATGAATCTCTGAGTGCAGGTCACTGAAAGGCCATGTGGCAAAGAACAGGTTATATTGGCAGGATTATAGATTAATATGCAGAGAGCCCACTTTGGCTCATGGAGGAAAGCCTGGGATGGATTCCAGGTGCATCAATGTCAATGAAAAGGTGAGACAGGAGAATACAGTTTGATGAAGCAGTAAGTCTTGCACAACAGTAATGAGACATTGCAGGTAGATGGATGGGTACATGGTGCTATGTAGTGACAAATTTAGCTTATGGCTTCTGCTGTGGCATAGAACATAAGCTGAGGGACAGGTTTGGAAGTAGCTGGAGGTAAAGAGCAGCACAATACCAGCATCAAAATGAGCAGCAACAAGATGGGCCGCACTGCAGATGGGGAATTCTGATAGGCAGGGACATTGTTGCTAAATTGAGCAAAGGAAAGCAGCACATCTGTAGGTCAGAGGTGAGTCACCAACTGAAGTATAGAAGAAAGCCACAGGTGTCTGGTCAGTCAGGCTCATGCAGCCCTACATCACACTCAGCACAGATATGCATAAACCGTGGTCACCAGTAGATAAAATCCAGTGAAGCTGAATTTGAGGCAGATGTACTGTATAAAACCTAGGAGAGAGATAAGTGGAGAAGTTGCCCATAGCAACCAATCAGCTTCTAACTGTCATTTTATAGACTGTGCTAGGCAAATGCTAGCTAAAAGTGTTTTGGTTGCTACAGTATGGGCAACTTCTTCACTTTATTTCTCTCCAAGGTTTGATACATCTCCCCCTATGTGACTATTCTTGGTGCCCCACCAGAAGAATAATCATCTTTATGATATAGTAAACCAATTTTGGTTCATATGATTATTTTTTAGGATGCAATATTCATTGATTATTGAACTGCAATTACGAATAGGATAAATGTATAGACTCTATAAGGAACACACATCTTTAAGAATACGCTTTAGAAAGTCAGATAACAGAGTATTTATTTTGTACAAAAAGTATTATGACATTGCAAAACCTCAATGGACTTTAGAGGTCACCTTTCTTTCCTAGCTAGTTGTATATTGTAAACTTTAATGTTATCAATATAGAACACATGAATCGAAAAACTACAAATTTTTATCTAGTTCAAGTTTGTGGAAAGTCTTAAAGACCCCTTACAATATAAATGGTGCTTAGATTAAATGAGGGCCTCACGCAGAGTTGATAGCTAGTCATCCAAAATTGCGCCCGCATTGTAAGCACAGAAAAAAATCAATACAGTATATTCGCCCGTAAACATTTCTGCGGTCAGACCACCCCTCTGTTTATTTGGTTTGATACCCATTATCATTATCAGTGCACTTTGCACCAGCCGTTTCCCTGTTGCACCAGCCTACCCCTGGTATATGATAAATACTGTTTTAAGACAGTAGTGAACTGTATTTTCATTTTGTGATTATATTATTAAAAACAATGATACATTCTACTTAGTCAGAGCATTCAAAAGTGACTCCTTACACAGTGCCATGCTTTATCCCAATCAATCTAACAAATACATAAACTACCCTGTTTGTATAATGTGAAGGATTTCATCCCTGCTATCACCTAATGAAAATGTGCATGAGTGCACACTACTGAGGCCAAAACTACCAGCCAAAATTAAATACATTTTTATAAAAAAAATGTTCAACCCTTATTTTTAGGTAGGTCTACAGCAACTAGAGAAGAACAAAATGTCTTCTGTTTGGTCTGCAGAACAATTTAGATTTTGAGACAATTCAGTAGTTCTAGTTTTAGAGAATCAAATCTCTTTGATTTGTTCAAATGTAATGTAAAAAAAGTGTCTAAAAGCCGTTGTTTTGTTCACATCTGGTCAATGTACAAGGACACACACACACACACACACACACACACACACACACACACACACACACACACTTGTGTATACATTTGACACACTGCAGGCAGTATCTAACATTTTAAGTTCATAATACTGATTCAACTGAGACATGTACTGTATGCACCACATACGGTATGTGCCATCATAGTAAATGTATAACCTTAATGTAATGATTAGTACAAAGGTAACACAAAGTCATAAGTGGAGAGATTACACTAGTGAATAATAGAACAGATCAGATGCTTATCTGCAGTGTGGATTTCCACCAGTGCCTAAGAAGAATGATTATTTGCCTGCAACAGTGTTCAAAGTAATGAAGTCAAAGTGTGGAATGGGAAAAAATGTAGTTCAGTGACCCTTTCTGGCCTTAACTGTGGGAGTTGGTAAGCTCATCATTCCCAGTTTATTCATCTTCTACTGGGCTGCCAGATAGCAAAGAGATTGGTTGTTCTCCATGTTTTACAGATCCAGTTTGTAGAATTATAGTATAGATAGACAGATAGATAGAAGGATAGATAGATAGATTGATAGATAGATAGATAGATAGATAGATAGATAGATAGATAGATAGATAGATAGATACAGCCTTTATTTGTATAGCATGCACATGAACAGTAAAGGGGGATGGAATAGGCAAGGTAAATTGTAGTGACTAGTAATAACACTGAGAGTTCATTTTACAATTTCTGTTTTAAAATATTTTTATTTTAAACACTATTTAAATAATATATAAAAAATATATATATATATTTATTTTTTGTTATTTGAACTGGAAACCCTACTGTTTATATTTGATGTTTCGCATGTGTCATTCACAGTTAAAGCCACTAACACTTTTAATAATAACTCAATTATATTAAAAGGCTAGAGCTTGGGCAAACATGATTGAACTAGTTTAATTCAATTAGATTTTTTTTATTGACCAAAAATTCTAGAAATTAAGGTACATTTTCAACTTTTTGTAATGATTCAACAAACCAGTTTGAGAAACAATAAACAGCTTTTTGGACTAATTGTTATAGACTTAAGGGCCCCATACATCTGCTGACCATTTCCTCGATCGGGCCGAAACTGCCAATCCTCCGGTCGGAAAGCGGATCATTGTCAATTAATGATTGCCGATCCGGAATCTGTGAAAATGTTCATACTAAAAATCCCTGATTTGCTGGTCTTCCCTATATTTTGGTCAGAATTGGCAAATCAGGGAAATCCAACATGTTGCATTTCACCGATGCCCTGACCCAACGTGTGGGGGTTGGGGAATTGCCCAATCTGTCGCAGATGAATGGGGGCCTTTACATGTACAATATTACACAGTACTTACTTTCTCTGAGGTTGATGCTGACTTGAACATATGCCTTTTGGCAGAGTGTATCTTGCGTGTTATTGCACTGCACATGCGCCATAACTGAGCACATGCAAGCACAGGTGATGCAGAGTTGTACATATAAAAAATCACATCTACCACTGCATTACACACCATTCAGTTCTGCTGTTTTACTATAGAAGAAGATGCTGCTTACACACTCACAGACTGAAGCAGAGTCGCACACAAGTCCTTTTTGTGGACAGATCTTTTGATTTCTCACAATGTGCATACGTCCAAGGCTGAGCATACTCAACTTTAAGAAACTACAGGAGACATACAAATTGGATACACATTTCAGTCACATCTCCACTTGCAGCTTAATGTTCTGAGGATGTGTTGTGGGCATGTTTGTCCTCCCTGCCTGCGGCTGACAGCACCACCTCTCTCCCTCAGTGATCAGTATGATTTAAATCTGACGCCAGAAGACCGGCGCTAGTGAAGATCCCGACTGCGCTAAAGGCAAATACAAACTAACCTAACCCCCCCTAACCCTCCCTTAGGGGTGCCTAACCCTAACCTCCCCTCCAAGTGCCTAACCCTAACCCACCTCCAAGTGCCTAAACCTAACCTCCTTTTCCCTACTGCCTAAACCTAACCCTCCCAGGGGGGGTGCCTAACCCTAATCTCCACCCGGGGGTGCCTAACCCTAATCCTCCCTTCCCTTAGCCTAACCCTAACCCTCCCAGGGGGGTGCCTAACCCTAAGTCCCCCCCGGCAGCCCCACTACACCCTCCACTGCAGCCAGCATGATGAGTGCTTATTGTGAGGGTCTTACTTCTCTCTGTCATCATGGCTCCAAGGTCTCATGGCTAGATGTCTGCAAGGCTACATGGAGGCATTTGTACAGCAGTAAGTGGGCTAGAGTAAAATGTATATTCCATTTTTTATATAAAATTAAAGTCTCAATGTTATTCCATTTTACACATTATAAAATATATACCACACACTGCACATGCTCAAAATGTAAAAGGTGCAAGCACTGTTTCCGGGCATCATGAGAATTGTATCGGGACAGCACAGAATTTGCTGTCGAAGAAAAGTTATCCTTTTGTACAGTATATTAACCATGAGACACAGCAGTCAGTCACACACCACTCTATAGTTTCTAATATAGCCTACCAAAATAGGTAACTATATCGGCCCCTTTAACTTAGCAGCAGCCCTCACTGTACTGACCCATCCAATATCTGACACCTCTCAATAATTGTACTTACAAATATCTCTACATTGGATAACTGCAATTTACAGACACTCTTAATTGTGTATGTAAAATACAGTTTTAACAAATTATACGATAACGTTTATTAAAGATGCATTGTAAAAAAACACAACTGAATTATAATCATGGTCAGTGGCCACCTAGGCATGTGCTGTGACTAGACATTGTCTGACAGTAGTGTCAGCTACCAGTACAGAGTGGCTGCTACTGGTCTGCAGGAATACAGCAGGTCTTTGTCAGACATCATGCTCAGGGGGAAAGTTTCAAGCTGACTGCACTGAAAGAGCAGCTTTACAAAGGTGATACTTAAGTTAATGAGGCATGATGAATGGCTCCGAAATGTTCATTGAACTCGCTGCAAATTCAATACCTATTTATCACTGGCCATATTTTTCATGATGAATAAGCCCCATAAAGATATCAGTTTTGAGAGAACATTTAAATATTTAAAGGCTGTAGAGAGTAATATCATATGTGGGTTGGAATTTCATATGTGGTTAGCGGCATGAGCAAAGGCTTGAAGGCAGGGGTCAGAGGAGGTTACCAAAGATTAGGCAAGTGGTAGGTCAAAGATACAGTATGATTGTGTTAGCTTTGTAGCAGGAATCATGAAGTGTGTGGACAGTTAAATGACAGTCTTTATTAATATCACAAATAGATCAAAACAGATGTATCTCAGAATGTAGAAATGCAGAATAGCTTAAGCAGAACATTATGTACAGAACATCTTATGCAGAACATTATGTGCAGAATGTCAGGTTCAATAAGGAATAAAATACACTTCTGAATAGGCAGGCATTGTGATGGTAATACGTCACAGTATGGATTCATCAATATAACAGTCTAGTATAATCCAATAACTCAGATGTGCCCAGAGTCCCTCAGAATATACATCAAGAGACCCCAACCCCAAGTATAACACAAGTACTTATAGGTGCATTGCGTTAAACTGTGATGAGTGCAGATGGTGGTGAAGATGCAGGACAAATTGGATGCAGACTAGCTGAATTTCAGAGTGAGGTGCCATCGGATGTACCTCCATGAGTCGGCCAATCGCAGGAGTAGAATTGGTTGGTAAATGCACTGCAGACATGCCTCCAACTCAGCAAGGAATGCAGTGTTGAGTACTTGGCAGCCAGACAGGTGACAGGAACACATATGGTCAGCCAGAAATTGGATCAGATTCCCAGATAGGCCCTTGCAAGTAACAGAATCAGGCAACGTAGTCAGCTGTAGCCAGGGGATAGAGCCAGGAATTGTAGTCAGCTGTAGCCAGGGGATAGAGCCAGGAATTGTAGTCAGCTGTAGCCAGGAAACAGAACCAGGAATCATAGTTAGCTGTAACAAGGAAACAGAATCACAGATCTAAAACACGGGATCCAAGACATTACTGCTGTAAGCAAATGCTATAACTGGCAAAGGCGCAATGTCAAGGCAGGTCTTACATATGTACAGGGAACAGCCAATCCGGAAATTTGTAGGTAACCATACATGTATCACAGCTCAACTAATTCAATGCAAGATTTCATATGCAGGATAATACACATGCAGGTAGCACATCTGCATTGCAGATCAGGGTAATTGAAAGCACACACAGGGAATCATTAACCCTTTTGTAGTGGAACCCTGGGTCCAGCCCAGGTATTTCAAACCATGTCACTGTGGCTTGAAACCCATTCACATCACATGCTTGACCCAGAATATTGCTATGGCTTCCCTCAGCCGGAGCTTGGAATGTGGCACTCTGTATGCAGTTAACAGGACCCTGGTCACATGACCCAAGACACCCATTTACACTGCCTTGCAACCCGGATCCAACCCTTCTCAGCACCCGGGTTGGAATCTCGGGTCACTGGAGCCGGGTTAACCCCATTAAACCAAGCAGCAACCTGGGTTAACCTGGAAATATCCTGGGTTTTAGCTGCGGTGTAAAAGGGGTATAATAGATACTGATGGAATCAGAACAGAGACAGAATCCTGACAGTCTATAAGGGAGAGTAATTTGAGATGTACTGTACATTATGAAGGAATGGTGTTGTTGTGAGCTTTGTAGGTAAAAGTAAGTCATATTAATTGGATTCTGGAGTATGTGGGAAACAAAGCCATGTAGCAAATGTATAGCAGTGAGAGAAGGACATAAGCTTTGTTTCTAGATTTACGATAGATTGAAGCTGGAATAGATGGGTGAGTCATGACTAGATAGGACGAGGTTGTGGCTGTCAGGGCAAGAATTGATAGAGTGAATAGGAGTTTATGGCTTAAGAAAAGGGTGAATTCTAGCAACATATTGAGGAAGGTTTTAAAGGAAGGTGGTGACTTTGGGAGGAAGGGAAATGATCAGCTCTGTTTTGGACATGTTGAGCTCTAACTAGTATTTGGATATTAATGCAGGGATAGCAAAGAGACAGTTGGTTAAACAACATAGTACAAAATGGAAGAGGTCAGGGTAGGAGATGTAAATATAGAGATCGCCAACATAGAAGTTGTAATGGAGATCAAATGACTGAATTAGAAACCCAAGAGAAAACAAATACTGGCCCTGATTCAGAGCCGGACGCTCTGACAGAGCGCTCGCTCTGAATCAGGGTCGGCCTTCTTGTTTTTTAGAACGGCCTCCTGGGCGAGCGGCCAGGAAGATGGTCGCGATGGTCAAGACCATCATGAGCATCGGGCTTGCGACGAGACCCTTGTGGCAGGGTCTTGTTGCCGCAAGCCCCAGAGAGATTTCGGCTCTAACAGAGCCAAAATCTCTCCCACTGACATCACTTGTGATGTCAGTGGGGTCGCCCCCAAACGGAGGAGTTCACATGGGAACGCCTCCATTTGGGCAGCCACTCCCCTGGCCCACCCACCAAATGGGGCGTGCTGTCACTCAACATTGACAGCACGCCCCCTTTGGTGCGAGACCCGGAGCGACGGTTTGCTCATCGCTATCCGGGTCTCGCGCATGCATACGACAGACCCGGCTCCATCGTGCGCATGCGCACTGGCCCACCATCAACCCAGTTGTGAGCGCATAGCGCTTGCGATCAGGTCTGAATCAGACCCACAGTGAGAAAAGTAGAGTGCCAAGAACAGTCTTGTGGTTTGATAGGTAGGAAATGAGCCAGAAAGAACTGTGGGGTCTATGTACTAAGCCGTGGAGCAATAAAGTGAACATAGATAAAGTCCCAACCAATCAACTCCTGTCACTTTACAGGCTGTGTTTGAAAAATTACAGTTAGGAGCTGATTGGTTGGGACTTTATCTGTTCACTTTATCCCCATCCAAATCTTAGTACATAGACCCCCTATGTCACTAAGGTAAATGTCATGTATCTGTGCATTAGTGGAGGATGATTAGCAGCGTTGAGTGTAGCAAGCCCGTAAGGTTACCTTTAGAGTTTGCTGCAAGTAGAACAGTTTTGTGAGTGCAGCCTCAGTGGAAAGTTGGGGCAGAAGCATGTACAGTAGATATAAGCAGAGAACCAAGAACACTACCTGATCCCATACTGGGCCCCTCCCTCTAAATAAAGACACAATTGGCATCTGAGACAAGTCTACTAAAGCATCAGTCATGTATGATTTGAATGTACTGAATTAATGGGGGAGATGTATCAAACCATCTAAAGAGGACAAGTGAAGAAGTTGCCCATAAATGCACTTTGCACCAAACTGTAGTAGTTACACAATATTATTATTTTTCAACTGCACAATAAAATTCCTTTTTTTCAGCCATTGGTTCTATTTTTTAAAAAGATGGTAACTACTGAAATGAAATATAAAATAAATAGGCTGTGATAATGAAACTAAGGAATCATGACATCGATGGAGATTGTAATGCTCCAAGTTCCCCTGGGACAGTGTAATGTTGTGTATGCATGAACTCATCAGCAACATGTCCTTGGATACTTTACTTAAAAACGTGGCAACTACTTCTGTATGTAACTTCTGGGACCAAACCTATTAATTTTGCTCTGTAATATTTCTAGAATCTGTCTTGTTCTTCATCAAACACACGTTATTGAAGGGCAAAATCTAAAAATAGATAATTAATCCAACTGCAGTGTTTTGAGTCTTGTCCCGTGCTAACCTAAGAAAACTAAATATTGCTCTAAAATCAGAAATAAACTTTTGTCCTGTTTGATTAAAGTTAGCATTCTGCTTTTGGCTTCATGTCCTTTTGGGCAAAGCTGAAAGGGGCAATTCACATTGGCACATTACAGAGAAAATACAGGATTAAGAGGCTATCACATGCTTTCATAGTAAAACAGTTTCCCAGCCACACATAAATGCTGCAGATCATATCTGCTGTGAAAATACATGAAGGTAATCTCACCTCACAAACTTAAATCTCACATTCTCACAAACGTACAAATTATAGAATGCAAACTAAAGGGATTTTTCACTGCCAGTTGTGTTTTTTTTTTATCTAAGTACATTGGGAGAAATGCCTCCAGTTTGCTCAGGAACATAGGAATTGGACAGTAAATGATTGGAAACGGATCATGTGGTCTGGCGAATCACGTTTTCAATTATACCTTGCAGATGGTAGAGTGAAGCTATGGACACAACAGCATGAAAATATATATCCTTCCTGCATTGTCAGGATTCTTTCAGGTGGCGGAGGCAAAATTATGGTATGGGGCATGTTTTCATTGGAATGTCTGGGTGGGCAAAAATGTAACTGTATTAAGGGAAAAATGTGATCCAAAGTTTAACTGTACTAACAACTGGGGCATAATAATTTGGCTAATCAGTGTGTATTGAAGGAAAGGAGTAAAGAGTGACACATTTCAATTTGTTCCCCCATATTTCCTTCTATAAATGGAAAGGCTAGATCAGGAGTTGGGACAGATTGAGGATGTGCAAGCTTACTATGAGATGGGTGCTGCACTGCTCCCTCTACCATCATTTATTTTGAGCAGAACTGTGTTATAATTAATAACTGAATACTACATATGTCAGTATCTCACAAAAGAGTAGTGTTGTGTCCAGGAAAAGCAAAAACAAATCTGTCCTGTGTCAATAATAAATAACTAATAAATCCATATTGAAACTAATAAATTGCTGTATTGCATGTAGAGAAGGGGCACCACAACATCTTTTAGGTTTTGGGGGCCAAGATAAAATTTAATTTTGGTGCCACTAAATCACTGAATGTCGCTGCCTCATTTGGAGTAACAGGGGGCAGCTGGAGTACCCCTCTAAACCACCTACCTGATGATCAGCCAATAACACGTCCCTGTACAGACAATTTATCCTACCAGCATCTGGAGGAGAGGAGGAGGGCGGTTACCCGCATGCTGCCAGTAGCTGTAGTTTGGTGTAGGCTTAGGAGCTTATCACTACAGAGTACCGAATTCCGCTCTAGGACTACAGAAACCATCATGCAACTCAAGTTTGCCATGAAAACATTTCGCAGGACCTTACTCGCACCTTATAGGATAGAGGTCAGTGTATGCACCCTGCTATTCCCTGTACTATACACACACCACTGCAAATATCCTGGAGGTATAAAAAAAGAAAAAAATTCAAGAAAGAAAAACAAATATACATATCAAATGACGCAAACTTTGCTCCATCTGGTCACGCACATGAACACGCACATATAGTGACTAGATCAGACTCCACCCAAATACAAACATAGGGACTCCCAATCCCTCCAATCCAGCAATTCATGCAACAACAAATAATGCATTAAGTTTAGCACAATAGGTGCAGTACACATTGCATTTATGCCACACATGGGAATTATTATCAGACACCACTACACACACTATGCTGGGCTGTTTACACCCAAGAGAGGAAAATATGCTCAGACTTTAACCTTTTAATGACAAAAACCAACAGCAACAACATTTTTCTTATTAAAAATAATAAATAGCTGCACATTTCAGTTGGTTTTGTTTACTATAGGATGTGCCCATAGTATGTATTGTGAGTCGCCAATATGGTCAAAAATGTAACAATTATGCAATTTCCTTAAACTTTATCCTTGAATATTTCAGCCAAGTTACATACAGCTGTATATGTGCATCCAACATAGTAATTACCTCATTGCTTCTGCTCATTACAGGGAGATCCAGGTGCTGCCTGGCTCTGATGCATCCCTCCCATGAGGCTGCTGCTGATCTCCTCCATGGGTCAGAGAAGCATGCATTGAGTTTCATCAATCAGAGCTCAGCACATGCTTGAGTACACTCAGTGTGCCCATAGTGCCTTTCTCAAATGTTGGAGGGGGGCAAGTTACCTCCTACATTCCAGCGCCTATGATGTAGAGGACAATAAATAAAAGGTATCTTAATGTGAAAACACTCTAAGTAGAGATCATTCTAGTATATAAATATATACAACTTGCTATCTTAGTTGCTGATGCAAAGTTGAATGCAAGCCGGCCGTAACTGTACCGTATTTAAACATGCATTGTGGATACAAAACTAATGCGCACAGTCCATCCATAATGCTGATTTGCACACATCTCTGCAGCTGAACCGGCCATAGCCATACACTTGGTTTCGTAGCCTCATTAATATTAGTGTGCATATGCACCAGTCCTATCCTTGATGCAAGAGATCTATTTGAAAATAGGCATAATTATGTGTGTTCACAACTCTGCATGGTCTGCAATATTATTGTCACGTCCTCAGAGTATACTGTGCATGAGCAGGACTCCGGGAAAATGGTGCAATGGACGTTTTCCCAGCAAAGTTTCTACTGCGCATGTGCAAATTCCGGGTAGAATTGGCGCCACAAATGGGCTTATTGGACAATTTACCCACAGATCACCCGCTATGATGTTCCTACAGAGTTACTTGAGGTCTCAGTAAGTCTTAGTGAAGCCAGATGTGAGAAAAGAGTTACAAGGTAAACAGTTCTGTCAAATCTATCAACTACACATTCGAGATTTTGTGGTGATTAAGATGTGGTAATTCGTTTTTCTCAGAGCAGGCAATGGCAAGCAGGCAAGGTGATCTCCAAATTTCGACCCTTAATGTACAAAGTTCAGGTGGGAGGAGAATTGCGGCTACATAATGTAAATGTGATCATTGAGTATAGAGGGCTCGGTTGAGTTGAAAATGACCACTAATCTTCCTACCATGAAGGTCATTACCTTAAAGTTAATTTATCCAGACAGAGTATGTAAGGTTCCATATAGTACTGTTATTTTTTAATTGATGCTATGCTGAACACTTATTTATGATGGAAGGAGTATGAAAGTTATAGCACTATTTGTTCTACACTATCCATCATAAGTAAGTTTACACCAGAACTTGTTACTTGTTATTTTCTGGATAGTGGGCCTGATTCAGAAATCGCAGCTGCGGTTTCACATGGAACACAGCTGCAAAAATATGCTAATGCCTTCCAGAGCTCAGCCAGCATAAAGACGCCGACTGCTGCATTCTCATATCCATCCAATGTCGCTTTTCTACATAAACACTGGTACTATCAATGCACATCGGTCATTCACACAGCATTTACAATGTCTGGCCATTTGCAAACACTACAAGTCTCCCGAACGCAGAGAGCTCTCGTGCTGTGTCGGCAATCGTAGTGGCTAATTTATGCAGACCCATAAAACGGCGTTTAAACGGACAGACATGCCTGTGTTCTTCCGACCACCCCTCTTCACCACCACTAAACGCTGACAACCCTCACTCACTTTGCAATGAATTCCTCTGCGTGTCCGTAATCGCAATGCAATCACTGTGCACGTGCAGTGCGGCTTATACGCATGCACAATGGCAAACAATAAATCTGCAACTATAGTCACCATTCACTAATGTCCCTTGTTAAGCTTATTTTGTGTTTTGTGCTGTAAAGGCAAATATAAAATACTGAGGGCCTGATTCATTACGGATCGCAACTGCGAATGCAGTAGCGATTAAGCATGCAGTTCACTGCAATAGTATGCTAATCCATTGCAATCGCTATGTCACCGCAGCACTACACAGGGACGCCCACCTTACACACATCCGTAATGTTTAGCAAGACTGTGAAACCATCGGTGCAATCGAGTACCATCGCAGCCTCATGCACACTTGCACAAGCTCTGACCTTATTCAGGATTTGCTACTTCATCACACGCTATGAGTCCTCCATCTGTGTACAGCATCGCAGTGGATAATTTATGCACGCCCATGCAACGGTGTTCAAACGCACTGGCATGTCTGCGTTTCCCTGACAACCCCTCCATCACCACCGCCAAAAGGTATTTCTTGTCAATCACTCTGCGATGGGTCTGCATAGTGGCGGCGATCACAGTCCTGCTCGCAGTGGCTAGCTCGCGAACGCACATTGTGATGCATATGCATACGCAGATCGCAACAATCGGCAGATTGCATGCATATTAGCAACTGTAATCCTTGCTGAATCAGGCCCTGAGTCATGTAGGAGAAAAGTGATATATACTGTAAATAACATTATACCCATGTTTTGTGTTCTGTTCATAAAGTTACATTGTTGCTATGCAATGCTCTCCAGCACACTCAGGCAGCTTTGCAATTGCGATCCTTGCAGATATGGTAATGCACAGGAAGCATCACGCCCCTTGTGCATTACTTAACCGCCCCCTCCCCACCCCCAAATGGCAGCATACTGTCAATCACTGACAGTCTGCTGCCAGTTTTGCAAGCATACTCGCAGACCTGTTCTGCACATGCGCAGAATGGGTCTGGCGCCTGCGCAGATTCCCAAACATCAGGAATCTGCGTTTAGCAGTGCACTAGCATGTACTGCTGAATCAGGCCCAACGTTTGCTCCATGTGGTGTCATATATACAAAAATCCTCTCACAGATGTAATAGAAAGATAGGGGAAGCGATGGCAAGTTGGTGGGTTGACTTTTATTACTGGACAATGGAGGAAACTGGAGAAGATGGAAGTAGAACTGAGGGTGGGGCAGGAATGCACATGCTGAAGCAGGCATCTCACACCAGGGGACCCTTTTAGAGAGGAGTGCCCTCATGTGACTCTGCTGGCACTAAGGACCCCTGCTGCAAAGTTCTTTTGGTTCACCGTATGTCTCTGAGCACCTTGCACCTGGATCATTAGTGCCGACGAGGTATCCTGTCTGCCTGGGCCTCCCATATGTGTACCTTCTCTTCCTGACTGTTGGTTGCTTTGGGTGCAAGTAAATGCTAGTTATGATGACTTGTAGTAAAGCAGGTGAATATTCTACTGATGCAGAGGCATTTACATTTCAAAATATACAGAGCTCTCCCTACTGTATGTGCAATAATGCGCTGTTTACCAAACACATTGTTATTTCCTACTCTGCAATTGCCCTTTAATGAGCAGGAAAGCTCTGCATGAAAAGTGCTGTTTGGTATATAAAAGGTAGTAGATAAAACAAATAAATAACATTTCATTCTTTTTTATTGTTTAAATGTTTTTTTTTTTCTAAAATTACTTTTGCTAGCTCTTGCCAGGTAATATTATTTTATTGTAATGAATAACAACATTTTAAATCCCAGATGAACTTTTCAATTTACAAAACAAACTATATAAATGATGTGCTAGAGGCATGATGATATTGTATGTAAAAAGTTAATATAAGGACAAGATAAGACAGAGATTGCATTTATCTTCATATAAATACAGTAGAAGGAATATTTCTCATTAAATGCTTGTAATGACTTTTACGGTATTTAATAAAAAAAAAACCTTTTACAAATGTTGTTCCATAAAGGGCATAGAGGAACTTTATAGTTGTTTTATCCACTTAACTGGCAAGATCCCATAGGATGCAACCGCAGCCAGATGGGCCTTCTCTGTCCCATGTGACCATGCTCACCTTCTCCATTCCCTGGGGTTTAGGAGAGGAAATCCCTCCTGCTCGTACTGCTTCTCATCTAGAGCTGAATTTCAGCACTATTATGCAACCTAACCAATGGCCTTATTCAGATCCACATACAAATGTCATTGCAGCTGCGATTTCTTAAGGAACACTTTAAAAAAAATATGCTAATGACCCTCTCGCTGTCCAGGGCATAACAAACACCCACTGAAAGCATCTCACATCCACTTCTCACGCACAAAACCGGAAACACCAAAAATATTGGACGCAAATCTGGCAGCCATCAGCCTTCTCAGTAAGTCTGAGATGCCGCAGACATAGCCGTTCTCCAGACATGTAGAGGCTTCTGATGGTCGTTTGCGGTGCACTCTTGAGAAAAATATAATTAAACAATATATCTTTATTTAATCCAGTTTAAAAGTGCTGTGTGCCTTGCACATATAAGACAGGGTAAATACAAATATAGTATCCAATAGCTACATTACAGAGATCCATCCATAATTTCCAAAAAATGTGGTGAGTCTCAGGATCGGATAAGTTCATCAATGTGGTGATATATCACCAACCCAGATACAGTTTTCCCTATATAAGGTCTCAAAAGACAACATATACATATACTAGGGGTGTGCACCGGCCACTTTTCGTGTTTTGTGTTTTGGTTTTGGATCTGGATCTTTCTTCGTGTTTTGGATCTGGATTGGTTTTGCCAAAACCACCCTTCCGTGTTTTGGGTTCTGGGTTTTGTGTTTTGGATCTGTATTTTTTTAAAAAAAAGCATAAAAACAGCTAAAATCAGAGAATTTGTTGGTTTCTCTGCTCCTATGCTATTATTAACCTCAATAACCTTAATTTCCACTCATTTCCAGTCTATTCTGAACACCTCACACCTCACAATAGTGTTTTTATGTCCAAAAGGTTGCACCGAGGTAGCTGGATGACTATGCTAAGCGACACGAGTGGGCGGCACAAACACGTGACCCATCTAGGAGTGACACTGCAGTGGCAGACAGGATGGCAGTTAGAAAAACTAGGCCCCAAACTGTACATAATGCAAAGAAAAAAAAGAAATGCAAGATGGAATTGTCCTTGGGCCCTCCCACCCACCCTTATGTTGTATAAACAGGACATGCACACTTTAACAAATCAATCATTTCAGCGCCAGGGTCTGCCACACAACTGTGGCTGAAATGATTGGTTCGTTTGGGCCCCCACAAAACAAGCTGGCAATTAATGTGTCCCTGCACAAACTGGCTCTACGGAGGCAAGATGTCATCCTCATCCTCCTCATCCACCGATTCCTCACCCTCTTCAGTGTGTACATCCTCATCCTCACAAAGTATTAACTCGTCCCCACTTGAATCCACCACCACAGGTCCCTCTGTACCTTCTGGAGGCTGGTCTCCCTGGAAGAGCTGATAATTCATTTTGATGAACATCATCTTCTCCACATTCTGTGGAAGCAACCTCCTACGCCTTTCGCTGACAAGGTTCCCGGCTGCACTAAACACTCTTTCGGAGTACACACTGGAGGGGGGGCAACTCAGGTAAAATAGAGCCAGCTTGTACAGGGGCCTCCAAATTGCCTCTTTTTCCTGCCAGTACAGGTATGGACTGTCTGACATGCCTACTTGGATGCTGTCACCGATGTAATCCTCCACCATTCTGTCAATGGTGACAGTATCATATGCAGTGACAGTAGACATATCAGAAATTGTTGCCAGGTCCTTCAGTCTGGACCAGATGTCCAAACTTGGTCCTGCCTGCCCTGCATCACCGCCAGTGGGTTGCTTAGGATACCTAAGTTTTTTCCTGGCAGCCCCAGTTGCGGGAGAAAATGAAGAAGGAGCCGTTGACGTGTCACGTTCTGCTTCAGCTGACAGTGTGTTCACCAACAGGTCTTTGCACCTCTGCAGGCTTGTGTCGGCCGGAAAGAGAGACACCACATAGGCTTTAAACCTAGGATCAAGCACGGTGGCCAAAATGTAGTGGTCTGATTTCAACAGATTGACCACCCTGGAATCCTGGCAAAGCGAATGAAGGGCTTCATCCACAAGTCCCACATGCCGAGCGGAATCGCTCCGTATTAGCTCCTCCTTCACTTTCTCCAGCTGCTTCTGCAAAAGCCTGATGAGGGGAATGACCTGACTCAAGCTGGCTGTGTCTGAACTGACTTCACGTGTGGCAAGTTCGAAGGGCTGGAGAACCTTGCACAACACGGAAATCATTCTCCACTGCGCTTGAGTCAGGTGCATACCCCCTCCTTTGCCTATGTCATAGGTGGATGTATAGGCTTGTATGGCCTTTTGCTGCTCCTCCATCCTCTGAAGCATATAGAGGGTTGAGTTCCACCGCGTCACAACCTCTTGCTTCAGGTGAAGGCGGGGCAGGTTCAAGAGTGTTTGCTGGCGCTCCAGTCTTCGGCACACAGTCGCTGAATGGCAAAAGTGGCCAGAAATTTTTCGGGCCACCCAAAGCGTCTCCTGCACGCCCCTGTCGCTTTTCAGAAAATTCTGCACCACCAAGTTTATTGTGTGAGCAAAACATGGGACGTGCTGGAATTTGCCCAGATGTAATGCCCGCACAATATTGGTGGCGTTGTCAGATATCACAAATCCCCAGGAGAGTCTAAGTGGGGTAAGCCACTGGGCGATGATTTCCCTCAGTTTCTCTAAGAGGTTGTCGGCGGTGTGCCTCTTACTGAAACCGGTGATACACAGCGTAGCCTGCCTTGTAACGAGCTGGCGTTTCTGAGATGCTGCTACTGGTGACGCTGCTACTGTTGCTGCGTAAGGTGATACATCTACCCAGTGGGCTGTCACAGTCATATAGTCCTTAGTCTGCCCTGTTCCACTTGTCCACATGTCCGTGGTTAAGTGGACATTGTGTACAACGGCATTTTTCAGGACACTGAGGACACTTTTTCTGACGTTTCTGTACAGTCTCGGTATCGCCTGCCTAGTGAAGTGGAATCTAGACGGGATTTGGAACCGGGGACACACTACCTCCATCAATTGTCTAAATCCCACTGCACTAATGGCGGATACCGGACGCACGTCTAACACCAACATAGCAGTCAAGGCCTCAGTTATACGTTTTGCTTCAGGATGACTGCTGTCGTACTTCATCCTCCTCGCTAAGGACTGTTGGAGGGTCAATTGTTTAGTAAAAGTAGTGGTGTTCCTACTTCCTCTCTGGGATGATGAACGACTCCCAGCAGCAGCAACAGCAGCAGCGGCAGCAGTAGGCGTAGCAATGCAGGATCCTCCAGAGGAATCCCAGATAAGAGAGTCAGTCATGCCAGTGACATGGCCTGCAGGACTACTTCCGATCCTGACTAAGGAGGAAATTGACGAGGAGGGAGTTGACGGTGTGGTTTGCAGGCGCTTGGATACAACAGGACAATGGGATTTAGGTGTCCCTGGACTGCTTACGGTCTTAGCCAAAGTTTCTGAACTTGACAGTAACTTTTTATGAACGCGCTGCAGGTGCCGTATAAGGGAGGATGTTCCTAGGTGGTTGACATCCCTACCCCTACTTATTTCACCTTTACATATGGTACATATGGCAAGACAGTTGTTGTCCGGATTTGGATAGAAATATTGCCAGACCAAAGAGGTGGAATGTTTGGTCTTCTGCCCAGGCATGACCATGATGGGCTTTTTCATCCCACGGACAACAACTGTCTCCCCCGGAGCCTGATTTAAACAAACCACATCACCATCAGAATCCTCCTCGCCAACTTCCTCCTCAGCGCCAGCTACACCAGTATCCTCATCCTGTTGTACTTCAACAGTGACATCTTCAATTTGCATATCAGCAAGTGGACTGTGGGTGCTCCTTTCAGCACTTGCAGGGGGCGTGCAAATGGTGGAAAGAGCCACCTCTTCCCGTCCAGTGCTGGGAAGGTCAGGCATCGCAACCACCACCACACTTGGACTCTCCTTGGGGATTTGTGATATCTTCCTAGAAAGCACAGTTCTTCGCTGTGCTTTTGCCAGCTTAACTCTTTTGATTTTTTTAGTGGGAGGAGGGCTTCCATCGTCATGTGAAGCTGAACCACTAGTCATGAACATACTAGGGATCGACCTTAGCCGTTCCTTGCCACTCCGTGTCGTAAATGGCATATTGGCAAGTTTACGTTTCTCTTCAGCTGATTTAAATGTCTTTTTCAAGGTCATTTTCCTGAACTTTGCCATTTGGGATTGTATGTGCCCTCTACTATGACATTGGGCATCGGCCTTGGCAGACGACGTTGATGGCATGTTATCGTCTATGTCATGACTAGTGGCAGCAGCTTCAGCACTAGGAGGAAGTGGTTCTTGATCTTTCTCTATTTTATTTTTATCGGAGAAAGTTTGGTCCTCCATTTATGTTATATCGATTTGATATATACGTGCGGCTAAACACAGAAAATAATTTTTTTTTTGGTTGGGACTGGAGTGTACTTTCGGGGGTTACAGCACCCTTTAACGGTCAAGCCAGCCGGCCCTTTACTTATGACACAGGCGCACGCTTGGCACTACTTTGTTGATGCACGTGCGGCTACTGCGCACACAATTCACAAACACAGAAAATAATTTTTTTTTTGGTTTGGACTGGAGTGTACTTTGGGGTTACAGCACCCTTTAACGGTCAAGCCAGCCGGCCCTTTACTTATGACACAGACGCACGCTTGGCACTACTTTGTTGATGCACGTGCGGCTACTGCGCACACAATTCACAAACACAGAAAATAATTTTTTTTTGGTTTGGACTGGAGTGTACTTTGGGGGTTACAGCACCCTTTAACGGTCAAGCCAGCCGGCCCTTTACTTATGACACAGGTGCACGCTTGGCACTACTTTGTTGATGCACGTGCGGCTACTGCGCACACAATTCACAAACACAGAAAATAATTTTTTTTTTGGTTTGGACTGGAGTGTACTTTCGGGGGTTACAGCACCCTTAACGGTCAAGCCAGCCGGCCCTTTACTTATGACACAGGCGCACGCTTGGCACTACTTTGTTGATGCACGTGTGGCTACTGCGCACACAATTCACAAACACAGAAAATATTTTTTTTTTTGGTTTGGACTGGAGTGTACTTTCGAGGGTTACAGCACCCTTAACGGTCAAGCCAGCCTGCCCTTTACTTATGACACAGGCGCACGCTTGGCACTACTTTGTTGATGCACGTGCGGCTACTGCGCACACAATTCACAAACACAGAAAATAATTTTTTTTTTGGTTTGGACTGGAGTGTACTTTGGGGGTTACAGCACCCTTTAACGGTCAAGCCAGCCGGCCCTTTACTTATGACACAGGCGCACGCTTGGCACTACTTTGTTGATGCACGTGCGGCTACTGCGCACACAATTCACAAACACAGAAAATAATTTTTTTTTTGGTTTGGACTGGAGTGTACTTTCGGGGGTTACAGCACCCTTTAACGGTCAAGCCAGCCGGCCCTTTACTTATGACACAGGCGCACGCTTGGCACTACTTTGTTGATGCACGTGCGGCTACTGCGCACACAATTCACAAACACAGAAAATAATTTTTTTTTGGTTTGGACTGGAGTGTACTTTCGGGCGTTACAGCACCCTTTAACGGTCAAGCCAGCCGGCCCTTTACTTATGACACAGGCGCACGCTTGGCACTACTTTGTTGATGCACGTGCGGCTACTGCGCACACAATTCACAAACACAGAAAATATATTATTTTTTTAGCACTTGGGGGGAGCACCCCTGATGGACAGAGCACCCCCTGGACAACACTACAGCACTCCTTTAGGACTGGGACACTGCACAGGACTTTGGAGTGGACACAGCCCCTATGGAGAACTGACTGCACAACACAGTCCAGCCAGCCCCTATGGACTTTGAAGTAGTGGACACAGCCTCTATTAACAACAGCAGCACAGCACAACACAGCCAGCCCCTATGGACTTTGAAGTAGTGGACAACAGCAGCACTACACTACACTACACTACACAGCCCTAACTCCCACCCTCCCTCTTCACTGTCCACAGCCGAGTGAGAAAATGGCGCCGACGCGGGTACCTTATATAGGATCCAAAACCCGCGAGACTCGGAAGGCGGGATGATGACGTTTTGCCTCGATTTCAGATCCGAGTCAGGCGGGAAAAGTCGAGCCTGACTCGGATCGGACTCGGTTCGGGGGGGCTCGGGGGGGTTCGGATTTCAGAAATCCGAACCCGCTCACCCCTAACATATACAGGGATATTGTACTCCATACCAGGTCACTATTGATTGGGTTTAGGTGAAAATATATAAATAGGTATCTTCAATGATAACCCTCTGATCGAGGTAATGTCAGTGATCAGTGGAGTTCATTAGGGATTTCCCATGTTTTATTGATATCACACAATTTCATATATCATCCATTCACAGGGGAAGAATGTGTACACACATATATGGGTTAGTATTGCAGATCTTGGCATAAATATGTCCCAATAAACACAATCAGATGCACATATAAAATTCTCTTGATGTCGCACACTTAGCTACAAGTACATACAGTGGGCCTGATTCAGACCCGGTCGCAAGCGCTGAGCGCTCACAACCGGGTCGATGGTGGCCCACAGTGCATGCGCACGATGGAGCCAGCTCTGTCGTGCGCATACGCGAGACCTGGCTAGCGATGGGCAATACGTCGCTCTTGGTCTCACCCCAAAGGGGGAGAGCTGTCGATGTTGAGTGACAGCTCGCCACCTTTGGTGGGCAGGCCGGGGGGGTGGCTGCCCAAATGGAGGCATTCCCATGAGAACGCCTGCCATTTGGGGGCGGCCCCACTGACATCACAAGTGATGTCAGTGGAGAGCTTCTGGCTCTGTTAGAGCCGAAAGCTCTCTGGGGCTTGTGGCCACGAGACCGTACCACAAGGGTCTCATCGCAAGCCCGATGGTCGCGATGGTCTTGACCATCGAGACCATCATCATGGCCACTTGCAATAGCTGTGGCCAAGAGGCCACACCACAAAAAAAATAGCCCGGCCCTGATTCAGAGCGAGCGCACTGTCCAAGCGAGCGGCTCTGAATCAGGCCCAGAGTTCCTACTGTCTTTCTGCAGATACTGTAAGTGGTATGGGAATTTCCGTTCATTAATACATGAATACAGGATCTAATTCAATTCCTCTTATATTTAATGATCATTAGCACATCCCTCTGCAGCAGGAAGAGATTCATATAATCTCTACGTGAGAGGGGATCACATTACTCTCACTCTAATGGCGTTAGGTAGTATGCTTGCAACAAAGTGTTTCTTATAGCACATTGAACCATTTACAACCATAAACATAAATTTGCAACAGTAATTATGTACATTGGGCCTGATTCAGAGCCACTCGTAAGCGGCAGCTCGTTCGCTCCGAGCGATGTTTGCCCAACTGCGCATGCGTACGGATCATTATACGCATGCGCGAACCAGTCAGTGCGGCCGAAATTCATGTGCTCGCAAAATAGCGAATGCCTGATAATTTGAGTGACAGAATGAGGCGTATGAGGGTGGTAACACGGGAAGGTGCTTGAAAACGGGGAGTGGAGATCCGATCACAGGCGTGCTTAAAGGTCAAAACGGGCGTTTTATGGGTGTGCATATTTAAAACAGCAGCGTCATTGACCACTGGGGTTTTTTTAAGCCAGAACTGCTCGCAAAATTGTGGTAGCAAAAACCAACCACAAGAATAGCGAGCAGTTCATACCCTGTTCGATGTACTCGATTAATCTAATAAATAGCGGACATGACGTAGGATGCGAGCGGCCAGGGGGCATAGTTTCCCAAAAAATGACCGCAAGTTTTGTACGCTCGTTCAGACCTAGAGGCGTGACCAGACCGCAAACAGCGAACGGTTCATTTGAATAGCCACCCCTATTTTCAGGACGAGCGAGCGCTAATTGCGTCCGGCTCTGAATCAGGCCCATTGTTTATGGAAGGTTTATATTAGTGTATCCAATATGTGTATAATTAATCAAGGAGTATATCATCCCTTCACATGGAGAGAGTAATGTGTACACATATGTATTAGTTCCTATTGTAGGTCTTAGCATAAATATCTTCACAAAAAGTGCAATAAAGTGCACACAAACAAATGTTGTTGATGTCCCACAATCAGCTATAAGTATATTCAGAGTACCCATTTGTATTTTTACTGGTGAGAGGTATAATAACTCCCAGTCTCAGAATGCTTTACTGTTGGCATGACACAGGACTGATGGTGGCGCTCACCTTTCCTTATCCGGACAAATGTTTTCCAGATACCCCAAACAATCTGAAAGGGGATTTATCAGAGAAAATAACTTCACCCCAGTCCTCAGCAGTTTAATCCCTTTACCTTTTGCAGAATATCAGTCTGTCCCTGATGTTTTTCCTGGAGAATAGTGGCTTCTTTGCTGCCCTTCTTGACACCAGGCCATCCTACAAAAGTCTTAGTCCTGTGTCATGCCAACAGTAAAGCATCCTGAGACCATTCATATGTGGGGTTGCTTCTCAGCCATGAGAGTGGGATCACTCACAATTTTGCCTAAGGACACAGGTATGAATAGAGAATGGTACCAAAACATCCTCCAAGAGCAACTTCTCCCAACCATCCAAGAACAGTTTGATGATGAACAATGCCTTTTCCAGTATAATGGAGCACCTTGCCATAAGGTAAATGTGATACCTAAGTGGCTGGGGGAACAAAACATCAAAATTTTGAGTCCATGGCCAGGAAACTCCCCAGACCATTGAGAACTTGTGGTCAATCCTCAAGAGATGGGTGGACAAACAAAAACCCACAAATTCTGACACACTCCAAGCATTGATTAGGCAGGAATGGGCAGCCATCAGTCAGTATGGCCCAGAAGTTGATTGACAGCATGCCAGGGCGAATTGCAGAGGTCTTGAAAAAGAAGGGTCAACACTGCAAATATTGAATCTTTGCATAAACTTAATGTAATTGGCAAAAAAGCCTTTGACACTTATGAAATGCTTGTAATTTTACTTCAGTATACAATAGTAACATCTGACAAAAAGGTCTAAAAACACTGAAGCAGCAAACTTTGTGAAAACCAATACTTGTGTCATTCTCAAAACTTTTGGCCATGGCTATTCTAATGTATGGTGAAAGGTTTTGCTGTTCTGCCCTTTACATGTTTCTGGCTATCCACATCTATATTCCACCAGTTACTGTCAGTTACTTTTAGGTATGTTATCCCTAATTACATTCTATCCCTTTGCCATATTACTTCTCAACAGGGCCGGAGGCATGTTTGACCAGTGTGGTTGAACAGGGGCGCCAGCCCCAGTGGTGTAACTATGGCCCCCACAGTGGCTTGGGGGTGCCGGGGGCTGTTGCTTCACCACTGCACGACTGAGCACGCTGGCCTTTGAAGTGATCGGAGGAAAGAAGCTCTGTTCCCAGTCATGCAGTGGGCGGGTGATGTCATGACGTCACCCACGCACTGAGGACCCTGCGTGGCCATGCCTGCTGGATCATGTTAGAATGTTAGATCCAGTCAATGCGGCAGTGTGAGGGACATCCCAGACGGCAGCGAGTCAGGTAAGTACTGTTGGCTGGGAGATCAATTACAGGGTGGTCTGCATAAGGGGCACTGCTACAAGGGAGGCTGCTTAAGGGGCACTGCTACAAAGGAGGCTGCATAAGGGGCACTGCTACAAGGGAGGCTGCATAAGGGGTACTGCTACAAGGGAGGCTGCATAAGGGGCACTGCTATAAGGGAGGCTGCATAAGGGGCACTGCTACAGGGGGGGCCTGCATAATGGGCACTGCTGCAGGGGGCCTGAATAATGAGCACTGCTCCAGGGGGCCCTGCATAATGGGCATTGCTGCAGGGGGGCCTGCATAATGTGCACTGCTGCATAGGTGCCTGCATAATGGGCACTGCTGCGAGGGGTCCTGCATAATTTACACTGCTACAGGGGACATTGCATAAGGGGCACAGCTACAGGGAGCATTGCATAAGTGGCACAACTACAGGAGGATTACTACAGGGGGCACTGTATAAGAGGCATGGAGTGACATAATTTGTTATAAGGGCATTACTTTGTGTCATTATGTGTTATACGTGGCATAATGTGTAAGGGCATTACTGTGTGGCATAATGTGTTGTAAGGGGCTTTATGGTATGGCATAATGTGTTATAGGGGCATTAAGGTGTGGTATAATATGTTACAAGGGCATAATGTATCATAAAGGACATTACTGTATCATGAAACCACACACCTTAAATGTCATCTTTGGGTGTGTTTGTTTTATGGCCAGGGGGGGTTTCTGAAACTTTTTGGCAGGGGGGAGCAAAATATATAGTTACATCACTGGCCAGCCCATAGAGGGTGCACCCCTCCCAACCATCCCAATTTCAGAGGGACAGTCCCACTTTTCGGGCACTGTCCTGCTGTTCCACCCATGGGCCAAAGTGTCCAGCGGGTGGTTGGGAGGTTGGGCCCAGCTGTGCCGCGGTGCCGAACCCCGTAGAAGCTGAATGGATGCTGCATGCAGAGAGAAGGCTGAGGGCTGCCCAGCTAGTAACAGAGTGCTGGGCTCACCCCCAGCCTGATGTTTTACGGGAGGCATGCCATGCTCCCAAATAACATCATTTAGGGGGTGTGACCTATGTTAATTAGGCTACACCCCCTCTGTGGTCACACGCAGGGACTAAGGGCGCCTCCATCTCATTCGGCACAGGGCACGGCTGCTATTGGAGCCAGCCCTGCTTTTCAATGAGAACCCTAATTCCCAGTGGCATCATGAGGGGGGTGTGGGGAGTGCGGGCTGCACCCAGGTGTCTCACACAGAGGGGCTGACACCAAAATGCTGGCTCCCCTGAGGTAACAGGAGCCGAGTGCTGCAGTGTGATATTCTCCTGCAGCACCCGGCTCCTTTCATAGAAGAAGAGCCGACAGTGCAGACTGCCAAGTCTCTAGGGGCAGCCCAGCATCTTTGGTTGGGTGCATCTCAGGCATGCAGGGGGTATCTAGAGTGCGCACCGGGTAACACCAGACCCTGTGAGGCCTCTGCTAGTTCCCCACATGCTATATAAGTTGGAGGCCTTCTCAAGATGACACGCCTTTGAACGCACAACCACTGACTGACTTACATTTTTAGTATGGTTTAAGTTGCACACAAAACAGGTTGGGGTAGATGTACTGAGCCTTGGAGAGAGAAAAAGTGGTGAGAGATAAAGTATCTACCAATCAGCTTCTAACTGATTGTGTATAGGCTGTGCTTGTAAAATGACAGTTAGGAGCTGATTTATTGGTACTTTATCTCTCTCTCATTGTTCATTCTCAGGGGTACAGTATATTGATCATAAAAACCATTATCGGTGGTGTTTTTTGTTCAATCTTCCATCTGTCCAGAGATGTGCAGCAGTATTCCTATCCTCAGCAGTTTTCCTTTCTTGGTTACCAGCAGCTTAATGCTGCCAGTGAAGGGTTAATGTGTAATGCACATGTGTGGCAGGTGTCCACGCACATAGTTGTTTCACTTGGCGGGGATCCAGCAAAGCCAGAAAGAGGCAATGCCAGGCATAGGTGCCATTACCTGAAAGTTAGGCTTTTAGCCACTTTATATATCAAGTTAAGTCCCTATAACATTTATGGGTGGTGATTAATGGTAAGTTTGATAAAGCCATAGAAATCTCTGATTACACTGACCCCAACCCTGAAGATGAATGGACCAAAGCAGTGAAATACAAGTTTCCACATATATTGTTTCCTGTTGCCAGTAGATTCCTCCGTTCCCTTTCTGTAGTAAGACTGAGCTACAACAGAGCACACATACCCTTACCTAAGCAATAAAAAAGTATTTTGCAAGACATTCTTATCAGAACTTGCCAAACATATAAAAAAAACTAATTTTAAGCTAATTGCTAAATATAAGAATCCAGTAGAACCTAACTAGACTGTTACCACTGTTAGGGTTACAACAGCTGGTGGGTAGGTGCATCAGGGCATGTGTCATTTTTGGGACTTTGTTTTTTATTTACAATCTACTACTGGGTGTTGGGGCTGGCTTTCAAAACCAGTGCATCCAGACCTCATTGTCCAGACTTTCGGGCAGATTCAGAGGTCAACGCCTACTCGATTTAGTTGCAATTCACAGATGGTTTTAGACCTGTGCATGCAAAGAAGCTGCACTATCCATGTACAGATCTGGACATGCATCTAACTGCGGCTGTAGATATCGATTGGTTGGCAGTATGCAGCCATTTCAGGATGGGGAGGGGGACGCATTTCAGAAAACAGAGGTGTGTTGGTCCCACTTTTCAGGCATGCTGAATCCAGAAACTGTGCCTTCTGATGCATATTCACTGGACTAGGCAGCTTAGTAGCAGGGGCCATTCTGAGCAAGCTTAGGGTTGCTCAGATATCTGTTGCTCGCTGCAATGGTTGTGGTGGTGATGCAGCAGATCTGAGAAAACAGAGACAGCATCTCCAGCATTTTCTTACCTTCTAAGACCCATTGCTATCAAAGACACAGCACCAACACCTCTTCTGTCCACCTCTCAATTAGGCCATCTGCTCTCTGCTATTTCCTGCAGCAGCCAGCTCCAACCCCCACCCTATCAAGTTACTCCTGTTTTGAGTTTGTTTTCTCGTACCTGTAATGGAATTGTGTAAATAACTCATATGTGTGCAGGTTGTCTGTGCCCAGGTGTTACCACTAAGTGACTCTTCATCTGGCCAAAGCTGCAACATCATAATGGATGGGACAGTTAGTACATTGAATCTGAATGGATGCTGCAACTGCAGACATGACAGCAGACAGTTAAACTGATGACAGAGCAGCAGAGGCACCCCTGGTAGTACCTGTGCATTTATGATAGACAATAAGGTAAGCAGGGAGAGAGCTGATAGGCCAGGGGCAGATAAGAAAATATATGGTTGACAGGAAAGCATGTGAGGGACAAGATGGTGAGTAGCGGGCATGTGAGGGACAAGTTGGTGGACAGGGAGGCATGCTAACAAGTTTCTTGACAGAGGCATGCAATGGACAAGCTAATGGGTAGAGTTGATATGTGAGGGACAATCTGTGCACAGTGTTGACATGAGAGAGAAAGCTGGTAAGCAGAGTTGGCATTTGTGGGAAAGTTGGTAGGAAGATGTGATGTGGGTAAAATGTCTTATGGGAATATGTAAAGAAAAAGCAGGTGGACAGGAATGCATGTGAGGGAAAATCAGAGGTGCTGATGGACGTGTGAGAGGAAAGCAGGTGAGCAATGTGGGGCAGATTATAAAAATGCTTGCAGGCAGCTGGATGTATATGAGAGAAAAGATGGTGGGCAGGGAAGCATTTAAGGGACATGCTGGTGGGAAAATGAGCATATAAGGGAAAAGTTTGTGGGCATATGAGGGAAAAGTTGGTGGGCAGAGAGAAGTGAGGGAAAAGCTTGTGGGCAGAGGGATATTTGAGCGAAAAGGTGAGGAGCAGTGCTGCATGTGAAGTAAAAGGTGGTGGAGATATACATATCTTCATTATTTAGATTCCCTGATAAAGAATAGACACTTTAGGGACAATTCATTTCTCAGTGATATGCATT
Organism: Taudactylus pleione; assembly: GCA_031769625.1. NCBI lineage: Eukaryota > Metazoa > Chordata > Amphibia > Anura > Myobatrachidae > Taudactylus > Taudactylus pleione. The sequence continues at coordinate 10,535,603 of JAUIMM010000608.1, read as the reverse complement.
ATCACAAATAATTAGGAATTATTTTACCACAACATTGCATATTTTCCTGCACACCCATAAGTATATTTTCACCATGAGAGACCATTCTATGCTCTACTTTGGAACAAACAATGTAGTACACTGATAGTCTCAGCCTGCGAATTATTATTATTATTATTATTATTATTATTATTATTATTATTATTATCATCATCAGTTTCTTAAATAGAGCAACATATTCCATTGCACTTTTCAATAGGAAACAACAGTAATAGAACAAAACTGGGTAATTACAAACAGACATACAGTCTGTTGCCTGTAAATTCAAAGAGATCTCCAGTCACCATATATACTGACCGTAATAAGCGTTTAAAACATATTAAAGAAAATGACTAATTAAATAGTTGTATCAACCAAATAGACTGTAATACAAATAAGAAAGTGTTCCTTGCAAATGCAGAAAGTGTTGCAGTAAAAGGGATTTATCAATGTACTGTACCTCAAAATGCTAGATTCTTGTTAAAGATGTGCTGTACGCATGTTCCAGATATAGATGGCAGCCTCACATGAGTGAAATATTTAACCACTGAATTGTTCTCTTTTCATAACAAAGGCAAAAAATTTACAATTCAGCATGTTTTTGCCAATACTGAGCCAAAGCATTCAGGGCCTGATTCAGAGCCGGACGCTATTTGCGCTCGCTCGTTCAGAAAAAGGGGCCGGCTATTTAAATTGAGCGCTCGCTCTTTGCGGTCTGTTGACGCCTCTATGTCTGAGCGAGCGAACTAAACAGGCGCTCGCTATTTTGTAAAGGCGCCCCCTGGCCACACGCATCATACATCATCTCCGCTATTTATTAGATTAATCGAGTACATCGAAAGGCATCTGAACTGCTCGCAGTGCTTGTGGTTGGATTTTCCTACCGCAATTATGCGAACAGTTCAGGCTAAGAAACAACCAAGTGATGTGGTCGATGACGCTGCTTTGTTAATTATGCACACCCTTAAAACGCCCGTTTTGACCGTTTGGCACGCCTGCGTTCGGATCTCCACTCCCCATTTTCAAGCACCTTCCCCTGTTACCACCCACAAACGCCTCATCCTGTCACTCAAATTAGCAGGCACTCGCAATTTTGCGAACACACGATTTCCGACCGCACTGACTGGTTGGCGCATGCGCATTACGACCCATACGCATGCGCAGATGTGCGAACATCGCTCGGAGCAAACGAGTGCCCGCTTATGAGCGGCTCTGAATCAGGCCCTCAGTGTGCTGCATGTAAATGGTGGTCAACCTAAATATCACATAATTCACTATAGTCCAGTCCATACTCCCTTTTCCTTCCAAGTAGAGAAATTATGCACATTAGCATATTGTAGTTGTGTGTGAATGTAATATTTCATGAGGAAGAATTATTTTTTCATGTCCTCATTTGTTTCTAGACCAAATTACTGTGTTATACCATGTGTAAGTAATGTTGTGCCGCTAGGGGTAGGTAGCATTTTATTACCCTGCTGGCCCAGGGTTTTTTAAGGGGTCCACACCTAGTTTTCAAAAATTATTTTGACAATGACTCCTGGATTTGGACACTCTGCCCCAATTACCCTGCCCTGTCTTTGCTCTCTATGGCCCTGTAAGATGCATAGGGGTATATTTACTAAAGTTTCTATAAGAGACAAAAGGTGATGTTGTCCATAGCAACCAATCAGGTTTTATGTATTATTTTCTGGTATGCAATAGAGAAATAATAGCTAGAATCTGATTGATTGCTATGGGCAACATCACCACTTGTCTGTTTTAGAAGCTATAGTAAATCTATCTGCTATAATGGATGGCTCTAAATCAAAGAGATACATTCTATAATTAACATATTGTGCCCGATTCAGAGGTGCAAGCTAGTGCAGCCGTGACTGCGTATGGAATTCATACAGAGATGGCCACTGGCTGTGGTGCTAATCAGCCGCTGTGTGACTTAGGGCACTTCATTGGTTGTACATCGGTTGCATCATCAAAGATTGCACCAGCACTATCTCCATCTGAACATGGCCAAAGGTGTCAGTGCAACGGCAGCACATCCGCAACACGACCACATCTGACTAGCACTCCCTTGTTACCACCCAGAATCGCCCAATCAAATTGCTACTCTCTGCATCTAAATTTGTTCAGTGACTTTCGGCGGTAACTATCGGGACACATGCACAGTGTGGCTCAGACACGTGCAAATTTGAATCATTGACAGCTTACGTGTGGCATAAACACTGTGGACCTCATTCAGAGTCGGTCGAAGCGGCCGCACGGTCGTACGCCACCAATGTTCGCTATACTGCGCATGTGTAAAGTTCGCAATGCGCGTGCGCAAACTAGCTGGTACGATCAGAAATTTCTCTCTCCTTGAACACAGCCAGGTCGGTAGTTTGAGTGACAGATTGAGGCGTTTGTGGGTGGTAACAGGGGAAGGTGCTTGAAAACGGGGGAGTGGAGATCCGAACGCAGGCGTGCCTAATTATGCGAATGGCGTTTTACGGGAGTGCATACGGTTTATGGGAGTGCATAATTAACAAAGTAGCATCATGGCACATGTGACATGGGAGGTTTTTACACTGACATGATCGTAGAGCTTAAGAGAGGGTATGTTCAACCTTAAGCTCTACGACCAGTGCCGATGGTTCCCGATGGTCTCGATTAATCCTTATATGCCCGGAGATGACGTGCAATGCGTACGAGAAGTGGGCGTATTTTTTTGAATTCCGGCCGCTTCCTCCCCTTGGTCGGCCAGCTACCGATCCGAACTTAGGGACGCAACTTGCGATGGAATCATTTGCATATCCGGCCCCTTTTCCCATACGACCGTGAGGCCGCTTCGACCAACTCTGAATGAGGTCCTGTGTCTTCCTCTGAATCAGGCCCAATAGCTCAACCATAACTGAAATAAAAACACACAGACAAAAATTTTAATAGAAATTAATTCACAGCTTTTATTACTTGATTAATCCAATTGTTGATAAATCTCAGAGTAGTAATAAGATACTGCATTGGGCAATGGTCAGACTAATTGTTAACATATGAGTGCCTAGATAAGACAAGCCCTGAATGCAACCTGAGCTTCGCAGGTACCATCTTCCCCTACTTGGCCAGCACTGACTAATAAATTATATTTTGCCATTTTGTCATTATTTCCACATGTAAAGACTATGAATAAAAAGTGTATTTATATTAATATTCTACCAAAAGAAAGCTCTATCTGTACTGAGAAATACCCTTATAAAATATACATATGTGGATTAAGAAATAAATCTGTAGTCACATTTTTATTTAATCAATTGACATTTTATGAAAGACAAAATGTAATAATTCTAAATAAAATAATTAAATAATATGCTGTCAAAAAGACACAAATTTTATAAGAAAATGTGTTTAAAAAATTTTACATTTCCTATCCGACACCAAATATTTGCAAAAAGCTAAAATTTGCAATAGCATTTCAATTACCATTAATCATGGGTATCACTTAGCACAAACCTGAATATCGTCTAACAGGGAAATACAGAAGTGCATATTTTATCACAAAAAGCGTACAGTTTTCACCAATTCTAGTTACATCAAAACCTTACCTCTAGGGTGCAGTACTGTATGACAATAAAAGAAAAATATAACTATAGCCTTAATTTACATTATATTAATTCCTATAATATACATTCCATGCCTGAAAGAAAACAAACTATGATTAGATTATGTAAATATTAAAAAAAATTATAATTTTTTTTTTAACTTATACTTGCTTTCAGCATATTGTACACGTTCACTGAGCAAAAAGTTTAATTTGTCTGAAAGAGAAAGTAATTTGACTTTTAGACGAATAATGCTTAATAAAAGTGTTTCAAATATCTATTTTTTTCTCTGACGTGCCCTTTCACTAAGCATTCTTCTTAACTCAATGTCCTCATGACCCCTTTGGTAACAGATACAATTAATTTCTAATACAGGCTGCCAAAAAGATTCACGATATATGGCACTGCATATCTTTACTTCATTATTTCCTTATAGAGAAGACTTGAAACTGTAATATGCGATAAAGAAAAGGTGCCAACACGACATTTACTACTGCTAATATGAATCTGATTTATTCTGCAACAAGTACAATCTTAACTCTTCCCATTCTATCACAATTAGTACAATACTCAGGTCCAGGAGATAAATATAATTGCAGTTATTAATTGAACTACAAAAATATAAAAAAAATATATTTCAAGTAATCATTTTAACAAATCAATAATTACTTTATAATGCTTTGTATGTGTTTGTGGTATATTTAGCCTGATTTGTATTCAGATACCTGCTGAATATAGCAAATCATACATGCTGACTTTTTGTTGCCCTGTCCAAGAGGAGCAGCCATGTGGGAAGTGCTGGGTCATGACGCAGCAAAGTTGGTGTTGTGGAAGATCTGGCATAATTTATGGCATTGTATAGCAGAGACCACAATGATGCAAATTAGAGCAATTTGTATAACCAAGCTGGTCAAGTGAAGTAAGTGACAGCAGGCAGCAGCTGGGGACCTCCACAAGACTTGACTATCTTTGCAGGTATCTGGAGGAGCCATCCAAGATTCTAGAGCCTCCCGGACATTGCTACAGATTAAGCAAGTATTTAGTAAATTCTAACAAACCGCCACCGTGGCTTGTTTCCTTCGTGGGTTCCAGTCGTTGCCAAGCAACCGGGACACCGAATCTTCCAGCCGCAGGGTCCAGTGGTCCAGCCGGAACCAGGTAGTAGCCGGGCTGGGACAGTGTCTACCGTTGCTGATAGACCAGGTTGTATTCTATCAGTTAATGATTATTTGGTTATGTGCAGTGCTGTACCTGTTTTACTTAGCAATTAGGGGTCTCCAGCATTTCATTGGTGGGTCTTTCTGTTATAAGGCAGTCAGGGTCATTTTTCCCTTGCCGGTTATAGCTTATGCCTTACATGTAAGACCCTGGTCCTAGTTTGTTATACTGAAGAATCTGTAAGCCAGAACTTCTGCCTTGATCCTGCAAGCCTTGTTCCTGTATTCCAGTCTGTGTCACCATTGCAGTCGCTATCAGCTGCACTATACTATTGGAAGCAACAACTTCAACCTGTGGCCCTGCTGCTCATATCACCTCAGCACTGCAACTTCAGTTTATGGCCTTACTGCACATATCACCTCAGTGCAGCAACATCAGCCTGCAGCTTTGCTGTTCATTGTACCAAGTACAGGGCCAAAACTAGGATTTTTGTCACCCGGGGCAAGGTAGTAATTTGTGCACTCCTTAAAAGGGTATGTGGTTTCAAGATATAGTAATGCCCCTTACACATTATGCCACACAGTAATACCCCTTACACATTATTCCGTACAGTAATGCCCCTTACACATTATGCCCCCCAGTAATGTCCCTTATAAAATTATGCCACACAGTATCTTCCCTCACTAGATAAATACACTACTATAAAAGGGCAAAGATGATTTACATGAAAACACTGTCAGTCTCCAGGAAATTGTGCTATAAACTCCACCAGCAGCACAGTAAGCCACACAGGTCTGCAACTATTTGCCATTCAGCCTGGTGCCCTGTGTGGTTTATTCAGCATTACATGGCAAGGCAGCATTATGTTTCAAGTTCAAACCCTCTCTGTACTTGTATGCAATAACACATGACAGTCACAGTCAGTCACAGCACTGAGAGTTGTGACTTGTGTAGTTAGGGCAGAGTCATGGTGAAAGGCTTGCTCTGCTGCTACCTGGCTGCTGTGTGACAAGTGCAACATCTGAGGTGATGGTGGCTGCTGCTGCATGTACTTTGTTCTATTGCATTCCCAGCAGCAGTAGCAGATGGAAGGCAACACCCGTGCACACACATACACCGGGCGATCGCAGCTCACTCACCTTCCCTGCGGCAGTTAGGGAGGCTTGAGATGGAAGGCAGCAGCCCGGCAGCAGTGGCAGACAGAAGGTAGCAGCCATGTACACATACACCGTGATCACAGCTCACTCACCTTCCCTGCAGAAGAGATGGAGAGCCCGAGGATTCTTGTCCCATGTGCCCCCACATTTAGTCCTGCCCTGGTGTCTGCACGGCGCCCCTTCAGATCCGGCACCTGGGTCATGTGCCCCCCTAGCCCTCCCCTAGTAACAGCCCTGGCAATGGCAAAGTGGGCCTGTTTCTGAGCTGAATGCAAATCCAAAAGCAGATGCTTCTCAGGATTATCAGCAGATTGTGCATGGGCTCCACCATATATATGAGGATATGAGAGCGGATGGTTCTATTTATGCATCGATGTATCGCTTTGTTCATGGCAACTAGCATTGTTATCCTTATCAATGGTGATAAAGATAATGATAACACTGGGGAACAATCTATCTGTTGCCAGGGATTTAAGAGTCGATTTCGATGAATTTTGTGCTCCTGGTCATGAATATGCCATGCTTATTTTTAAATTGGCTATAGTTTTTGAGATATGCATATGTATCTAATATTTATGAAAAATTAAATTAAACAATGTTAAAAATTGTTTAAAATATTTTTTTTTATTCTGATTAAATTTGATTTGTAAATTGTTATAAAAAGACACAGGATATTACATACATAAGTGTTAGGAAGCTATGAGATCCATTTTTTTTTAGAATTATCTTTTGCATTCTTGTTGTGGGCAGTCCCTCTACACACTCCAACAGTAATCGCCCATCATGTGACGATCCCACCTTCCTTGATATCTTTCTTCTATTACCTCCTCCATCCCTTCCCCCTCCCCCTTTTGACCTATCCCCTCCTGCCTCCTCCACTACCTCTCTCTTCTGCATGTTCCCATCTTGCCCACCTCCCCAATCTCTCCCTCTCATCTGGCACTGTCCCTTCTGCACTCAAACATGCCCTTGTCTCCCCATTCTTTAAAAACCTACCCTTGATCCTAACACTTTCTCCAACTATTGACCCATCTTTTTCCTCCCTTTTCTCTCCAAACTCCTTGAGCATATTGTTTACAACTGCCTTACCGCCTTTCTTTCCTCCCACTCCCTGCTTGACCCTTTCAGTCTGGCTTCTGTTCTCTCCACTCCACTGAAAATGCCCTTACAAAAGTCAGAAATTACCTCCTTACTGCCAAATCCAAGGGCAAGTACACTCTGCTCATTCTCCTTGACCTCTCTGCTGCTTTTGACTGTGGACCACCCTCTCCTAATACAAATCCTTCATTCCTTTGGTCTCTGTAATACTGTCCTCTCCTGGCTGTCCAACTACCTCTCTGACTGTTCCTTCTCTGTCTCCTCTCATGGCTTCTCATCCCCCCCCAGTTCCACTAACGGAAGGTATTCCCCAAGGTTCTGTTTTTGGACCTCTCCTATTTTCCCTCTAAACATCTTTTTTAGGTGAACTCATCAGCTCTTTTGCCTTCAATATCATCTCTATGCAGATTATACTAAAATCTACCTTTCCTTCCCTGACTTCTCTTCTCTGCACATTCGTATCTCCAACTGTCTCTCTGCTATTTCTTCCTGGATGTCCGAGCATTTTAATAAACCTCCCGCATAACCTCAGTTCCCACAATTTCAATATCTATTAATGGCACAACTATCTCCTATAGCCCCCACGTGCGCTGTTTTGGAGTGATCCGTGACTCCTACCTCTCCTTCAAACCAAACATTGAGAACCTCTCACAGTCCTGCCGCTTCCATCTCAAAATATTTCCAGGATCAGACCCTTTCTCACCCTGGAGGCAACTAAGACCCTCATCCAATCACTGGTCATCTCCAAATTGGACTGTTGTAACCTCCTCTTATCTGACCTCCCTGACTCCCACCTCTCTCCACTCCACCAATTTGTTCTCAATGCTACTGCTCAGCTCATCTTCCTCTCCAAACATTCTTCATCTGCTTCCCTCTACTACAAACCCTACACTGGCTCCCCTTCCCTTTCAGAACCCAATTCAAGGTTCTTACAATTACAGTACTTACAACGCCTTCACCCAATCCTCTCCCATTTACATTTTGGATCCCATCTCACTTTACACTCTGGCCTGCCCACTTCGCTCAACAAATGCACGCCATCTCTCTTGCCAACTGATTTCTTCCTCCCACTCCCACCTCCAAGATTTTGCCCGTGCTGCTCCCTAACTCTCTCCCTCTCCATATCAGACTCTCTACCTCACAACAAATCTTCAAACTGTCTCTCAAAAGCCATTACTTCATCAAAGCCTTCCAGCTTTCATCCTAACCCGATGCTCCATGCTTCTTCCTCACTGTCTGTCCCATCTGTGTCACCCCTGACTGTCTTCCCCTCTCCTTTAGAATGTAAGCTCTCAAGAGCAGGGTCCTCTCTTTTCATGTGCTTTTCCTTCCCTTATGCTGGGCATACACTATTCAATTATCTATCAGATATCTGTCCAATCTGGCTGGTTGGAATGACAACCTGGTAAAGTATGGGAGCAAATTACAATAGAAATTTGCTCCCAAACACTAGAAAACCCACCAGATTTTCCTTCCCACCAGACAGATTTGACAGATATCTGACAGATAATTGTAGAGTGTATGCCCAGCATAACTCATATGATCATCTACTCCTAACTCCCCACAAGACCACCTAACACTTGGTTGCTGATGCCCTGCTGCTTATTTGAGTGTTATGATCGCTACTACAGCTATGTTTATAAACTATGTCCTTGTCCTGCATTGTTTTGTACTGTAAATCGCTATTTTCTTGTTTGCTTATTTGTTTATGATGCTATGGAACACTTGTGGTGCCATATAAATAAATGATGCTAACAATAATAATAATGACAGAACCCTAGTGCTTTTCTTTCTGCATATAGGATTTACGCTCTTAATTTATTTTTACTATTGGACCTGGTTCATGTCAAGATTGCCAACTGATCTACTCCTCTTGATCCCAAGATTACTTTTTTGAGGGTTTCTCAATCTTCATGCCTGAATATTGACCTGGCTCACATTTATAGGAATATTGTTTGCTTTCAAGCGATCCACCATGGGACCACTGCTACATATCTGCCGAGCTACAGTATATGCTACATCTCTAAATTCAGCTGCTCAAAAGCTTCTGTACTCAACATAAATCTGTCCCATGCATGTTTACTGTCCATCTTTCTGCTATTTGATAATGAACTCTATTTTGATTGCGAGCACTCCAGCTGCAGTGAATTTACATGTCTTCATTCTGCTGACACTAACTTTTCAGTCACTGCTGGTTCACCCTGAAGTATTTATTTTCAGTGTACCACTGCTCACATAATTGTAATAGAGATGTGAGCCGACCCCTATGTTTTGGTTTTGGTTTGGATCTGTATTAACGTCTTGTTTTGGTTTTGCCAAAACCACCCTCACGGGTTTAAGTTTTGGTTTTTAGATCTATATTTTTTTTAAAAATTATAACTGCAAGAATTACATAAATTGGGCCTGTTTTTGTTCCTAAAGTGTTATTAACCTGAATAACCTTAATTTCCAGTATTTTCCAGTAAATTTTGACCACCTCTCAGCTCACATTATTGTTTTCATCCATGCTGACTAAGCTAAACAACAGCAGTGGGAGGCACAACCACGTGGCTGTTCAACTTCCAACATTTCACATCTAGGAGAGAGAATGGCACTGCAGACAGGATGGCAGTTTAATAAACTATACTATCCCATGGAAAGAAACAATGTTTTCATTAATCCCATAAGTCCAGCATATACAGGACCAGCGATTACAGTTAGCCTTTAAATGTGGCAGTAAGGCCATCCTGCCTGAGCTAAATGTTTTTATTTTAGATGTGGGCACCATTCCAGAGCATTGGAGCAAGACCAGGAGTCTGGGGGAGCAGCAGAATAACCTAGCACTGCCCTGGACATATACAGTATGTATATATTGGTCTTGTTATACACTGGATAGTGTATTATTATATGGTATTAATAATTAACCCTATTGATGGTCTATAACAGTGCATGTTTTCCATATCTCCTAGTTGGTGCACAGGTGTATTTATTATTGGCTGATAAATGTTAAAATATCCACAGGTGGTGCTAATTATTTAATTTGTGATACTGGGAAGAACATGCAGCACTAATAAAATTTTATTATCTATTATGGTCATGCTGTGGGCTGGGGAGGGAGGTGGTGCACATCTCTGAATCAATCCCTAGGATAGCAACCTTGCAAAAGGTTGTGCATAAAGTTTCAGAGACTCTTCTCAAAAGTGGGATTACATTTCTGTATTAATATTAAGTATCATTTTACTACAGGCAGGAAAAAATGTTAGAAAAACTAATTGAATCCGATGGCGCTGAAGAATTACAGTGTATCACATATATAATTCAATCAGAATCACCCTCAGATTGCAGCAATATAAAGAGGTGTCTGCAACCTCAAAAGAAAAAGCAAATAATATACTAGATACTTGCGCTATACTGAAGGGTGTTAATGATCAAAATTGCGGTCTGGTTTATAAACAATTTTATTCTAAAATAAAAACATACACAAGATAAATCATCAATTGGTCAAATGAATAAAAATAAAGTAAATAAAAAAATATAATAAATACAATAGTTCCAGCTAACGTGGTTAGCCAATGAGAAGAAGCTCGAAAACAATATAAATAATGATAATTATTATTTGTTTCCTAAGACAGACCTGTATTCACCACCAGAGATAGGGCATTCAGCAAAGGATTCAATGAACTCCCATTTTCTGCGCACTCATAGTGAATTGAATGTACCCCTAGAACATACTTGACTACTTTTGCAAAAGCATTTCAGGGAGATTGGGAAAGCAACACCTATGAGTGTGGCGGTAAAGTGGATGTGTACCGCTGCATGCCATTAAAAGTGATTTTCGTCCAAATATAAATGAGCCCCAAAGCAGTTATTAAGATCTACTTGTTAATGAAAACACACTGATAATTTTCATAGGGATCATTCTGCCTTATAACCAATGCAGGGACATTATACTAATGATCCCATTTGAATGTATGTATCTCTGTTTTTTTATTTTTATATATAACTGTCTCATAATAGGAGTAAGGTGCAATCAGGTAGATTGTTAGACTCTCCAGGGAGTCAGGGAGATTGCTACTATTTCAGGGAGTCTCCCTGACAATCAGAGAGAGTTGGAAAGCATGCCCTAGTACAGGACTGGGCAATAAGCTGTTGAACTACACATCCCAGCATGTCTTGCAACAGTTTTAGCATGGTCAAATAGCAAAACTATAGCAGGGCATGCTGGGGGGCCAATTATTGCCCACCTCTACCCTAGAATGATGCACTGCAACTGCCTTATTGCTGCCTTGTGTACAAGGCCTTACAGTCTTTATTTTTGCTCCTGATTTTTCATTGTGAAAAGATTCCTGGTACAATGAACAGTTGCTGTAGCATAGAAGAGCAAGGAAAAGTTTATGACAGTTGTTGTGCACAGTTAATACCAAGCAAATATATTCAGATTGAAGAAAGTGACATTTGGGTCAGGATTTAAACGTAAACACATGCTGTAGAGGAAGTTATACAGAAATAAAGAAAAAATGTTTCTGTTTTGTTAGTTTATGTTCTGAAAGAGGCTTTTGTGTGTAAAGAGGTAATATGATCCTGTGCCTGGAGCCATGCCCTCTGGTACACAGGCCACTGTGTCTGCCCCAAAGTACCACAGTAAGAGAAACTAACACTGCAGGCATCAACAGACTGGCACTGGCTTTTGTAAGATCTAATTTACTTTTACAGAAGTGATGAAAAAGACTCTTTTGTGTCTTTCCTCAGTAGCCAGTAGTTGCTGGAATATGCAGTATTACATGGGGATACATGCAACAAGCATTATAGAGTGGTTTTGTTCTTGATCATAAAACCTATACCGCTTGACATTTTTCCAGAAATCTGCTGGTTTCATTTCTTAGTCCCATCTGTTCTCCTCTCCCTGGTGATATTTGTTAGTATTTCCTCTAGCAGAATGTTGTATTGCCCTTACTATGCTTGAGGGAAAGGGCACGGATAGATTGATCATTTTACAGGACAGGGAGACGTTTATTTTGGGCCCAAGAGCAGCGCAATGCATTTCTTAGTTTCCTGTCCCAAGCTGGAAAAGAATAAACTTCTTCAGTAAGAAGGAAAAAAAATACTGCCTGTTTAACTATAATGGAAGGAGGAGAGAACATAGAAACAGCAATGTCAGGAGGCCATTAGGCTGCTTATCTGTCTTTCTACTTTGGCCTGTAAAAGCTCCCAGCTCAGCATGCCATGTGTCAAATCTATCATTTGATATGTCAAGAACTATTATTCCCTCTTTTGTCACCAGTTTTGACCAGAGGATGAAAAATTGCTGTCTTACACAGACAAAATTATTGCTGGGAAAAAGGGCAACTTGAGCACACAGGGATACTCCAAGGTGAAACGTGGGGAATCTCTCTTAGATTAGGTGTAGGTTAAAAGAATATTGATCTGTGTGTTAAAACTGTTGATCTCACTCAGCAGAGGATGACAAATGTTGAGATGGTAAAATTGAGAATCTCCAAGGACATCAAAGCTTTTCTGTGATTTTTTTAGAGTGTTTATTTTGAGTTTGCTTTTCTACACTAGGGATTTCTATTACTTTAGGAAGAGGATGCAGTGGTTCTCACGCGTTGCTCTGCTGAGCTGCTTTGTCTAAACTCTCAGCTGCAATTAAAAGCAATTAGTTGGCAATTAAAAGACAATGCTGTGCAGAGGGATCGCAGTGCAGTATTGTCTGTCGTCTTATTAACCAGTGGAGAAGTCATTCAACTTGTAGTGAGAAGTGAGTCAATGCAGCCACCTTTGTTTTACTATGACTATCGGAAATGGTTCACAATTTTGAGTACATACAGATTTATGCAGTTTACTTGCATTTTTATTCATGTAAGCCGAGTAAAAAATAATATTTACTGTATCAGTACACAGTATCGATTATGTTTACTGTATGAAAAATAAATGCATTTAAATTAATTCAATAACCGCATGGGTTAAAGAAACATTTATTTATATGCATTTATCCAAATCCATGCTTTTCTAACTAGCGCTTCTAAACAATGTTTTTTTTTATGTAGTAATAATAATATTAATAATAATATAACAAAAATGTCAGATTTTTTTTCCGCTTTGGTCAGTATCCATCAGTATCAATATTATGTTAAGTTGAAACAGCTTCTATTTTCCTGCACACAGTATTACTATGAATGTGACACCATGTCCTGCATAGTAGTTACCACAGTTATGCAAATGATGGATTACAATATGTTAGATTTTTATGATTAAGGGGGGTATTCATGAAAGCTTAGAGAGAGATAAAATTGTGTAAGATATTGGAGTCTATTCATGAAAAAGTGTGGTGTTTTCATGTTACTTTTCACCATACTGTACTTTACATTGTATTACCTTTTTTTTTACATCTGTATTCATGAACACTTACCTTATTCCTTGTTGCGATCCGGTATCTGGCTCTTTGGCCATCCCATTTTCTTCTTCTTTCCTTTCCTTATCGTGGCATATTTCTTTTTTTTTTTTTTTGCTTTTGCGCATGCACTCTCTGTCTGCCCAATATCTGCCTCCTGTTTTTCTGTGCGCATGCACCGACCCATTTCAAGTCAGTGCTGCGGCGGGTCACGGTCACTGTGTGGGTCAGTGCACGGGGGCAATGCTGGGAAGTTAAGAGGTGGTGACGCATCACCTTACTAATGATGGTGGAGGTAGGGGCAGAGTGAGAGGGCACACCGGGGCAGTGGGCAGTATGGAGGAGGTGACCGGCATATGCATATGTCGGATCACCTTACTATAGCAGGGGTAGGGGCAAAGTGAGAGGGCACATTGGGACAGCGGGCAGTAAAGAGGAGGTGACCCGGCATATGCATATGTTGGGTCACCTTACTATAGCGGGGGTCGGGGCAGAGTGAGAGGGCACACTGGGACAGTGGGCCGAAAAGAGGAGGTGACCCGGCATATGTTGGTTCACCTTACTATAGCGGGGGTAGGGGCAAAGTGAGAGGACACACTGGGACAGCCAGCAGTATGGAGGAGGTGATCTGGCATATGCATATGTCAGATCACCTTCCTATAGCAGCGGCTGGGGTAGGGGCAGAGCGAGGGGGCACTGGGCAGAGGCCAGGGCAGAAAGGAGGAGGAGACCCGTCATAAGCATATGCCCTGGGCTTCTCTGAGTGGTTGCTGTAGGTGAAGGGGGCAGGGAGAACAGCGAGAAGGCAGATTGGCAGCTGTTTTCTCTGCTCTTCTCCCCTCAGGAGGCACATTACACCATCCTGAGATGGAGAAATATTTTTTATAAATGAAACAGAAAGCTGAGCTCTCTGTGCTTCTATGAATCGCTCTCCCCATACTACTCTATGGGGAAACGATAGCTACATGAATTAGGGGAACCACTGGAGAAATCTGAGATTTCTCCACAGTAACCCCTTCTACTGTTTGAATAAGCATAAGCAGTGAAAAGCCCTATTATCAATGATAATGAGCTTTTTACTGCTACAAGAATAGACCCCAAAGTTCCAACCAATTAGTTCCTAACTGTCACTTTACAGGTTGTGTTTAGTAAATGACAGTTAGGAGCTGATTGGTTGGTACTTTATCTTTCACAATTTTATCTCTCTCTAAGCTTTCATGAATACCCTCCTAACTGGTTTCTAAATGTAATCTAAATAAGGCTATGTTCTGAAGTTCTCTTCGAAGAAAAGAAAACAAATAACCTATAATGAACAGGCATAGTACGTTTCTTAGCAGCAAGTTCATGTATATCATAGAATAAGTAGCCTGATGGCCATTTTGGTGGAACACACCTCCCTTGATGAAGGTAATGTGCTCCACCAAAATGGTAGTCTGGCCAATTATTCTATGATACAGTATACATGAGCTTGCTGCTAAGAGAAGTACTATGCTTGTACTAAGCCTGTTTGGATTAAAATGGATGTTTGTGCAGGAATATATATGTTTTGATATTTCTTATGGTGGTGTGCTGGTCTTTCTTTTTTTTTTTAGCTTTGTTTGAGGCTAAAGTGGAGATTTATGTGTGTCTTTGGGATCAAGCACCCTGATATATCCTATTGGTTTAGAAGTGTGTGCAGTTTTCTTTTGTACTATACACAGGAATGTGGGGTTTCTGAGTAGAAGCAAACCCTGACTCTGGTCTTCCTGCCAAGTTGGGATCTCAAAATGAGGCAAAACATAATTTTCCAGGAAATTGTGTTTTGGATTGCATATAAGTCCCTCATTCGTAATCAGGCAACATTTCACACAGGAGATTGTATGGAGAGGGTGTGGGCTGTGGTTAGGGGTGGATTTGCTGTAGACTTCACTAGGACTTTCCACCGGTGGGCCAGACTATGTTGGAGCTGCTGAAATTATTTTTTCTTCTGTTTTTTTTTTTTTTTAAAACATGTTTCGGCTAGCGTTGATCGGGAGGCAGCCCTTCAGGTCAGTGCTCCCATCCCAGTGTCTCCCCCTTTTAAAGCCCAGTGTCCCCCTAACCCTGATTATCTACTGACCACTCCACCATCCCAGTGTCTCACACCCTGCCAGACCAGTGTCTCCCCCTTCCCTCCACAACCAGCCCACTGCTCCTTCTCACTGCCCCACCTCGTAGAACCCCCCAGCCAGCCCAGTAACAGTGCCCACCCTGTTCAGCTTAGTGTCCCCCCTTTCCACCCTCAATGTCACTGCCCTCCCTTCCCATCCAGCCCAGCACACCCCCATCTCACTGTCCCTTCATCTAGCCCAGTGTCCATCACTCTCTCCCTCCCCTCAGCTCCCCCTATCCAGCCCAGTGTCCTCCCTTCCTGTGAACAATGCAGCCATCACTTAATCCTCCCCCCATCATTAGGGAAGCACCCTCCTCTGACACCCCAGGGTCCTCCCTATTCATCTGCTCTCTGCTTTACACCCCCTTCTCTTGTACCCTTTCTTAGGTATTAGCTTCTAATGGGAAGTGCTGGAGAGACACACAGTGGTAAGGTGCTGGAGACACACAGGTAGGATATAGGTTAGAAGAAAAGGCTAAGGGACAGTAATCTTCAGTAAAACACCAATTCTAGAAACCATATCATTGATACAAATGGTAGAAAATTAGCAAATATATTTTATTAATATAGAATTGTTTGATAAGGGGAGCTCACATTTTGCCCTGATGAAAACTTTTGTTACTATGTATTATCTGGTTGAACCTCTATTGCATGATGATGAAGTTTGCATTTTTTCCTATGCAATCAGGTGGCTTAGTACGCACAAAAATAGTATAGATTTTTTTTATGTGGAGCACCAACATTAAACCGTGGGCTCTACTTGGTCTAGGCCCATTACTGCATGTAGTGACTCACTTACATGATGTCTATTATACAACGCAAGATGAGAGCACCCTTATCTTGTGAGATAGAGTTCCCCTTCCAGTGACGGGACGTTGGGAGGTCCACTCTCACCCACTGCTCTGCTTAGCAGAGCCAGTGGTGAATAGATACTGTGCACATGCGCAGGGTGTCTATTAACTGGAGAAAGCAGCTCCTGGAGCACTGGGCATGCCCCAAGTGTGACAAAAACAAGAAGAGTGGCTTTCGGCTACGGCATTTCACATGACATGCCTCTTCTCATAAGTTCAAACCCCCTTTTTTGAACCCAAAATCCACTTTCAGTTAGTCTACATAAGGCCACTTTCTGATATTTTTCCAGGGCCACTTTAAATTCCCAATCCACCTCTGGGTGTGGTTGTGCTTCAAACACCATTAGGATGCCATAAGAAATGAAGGTAGATGAAGTGAGTTGGAAGGGTGACTGCAGGAAAATTTCTCACTGTATAATGTGTTTGCTTGTCAGACTAGCAGCAATTGCAATCCAGTGAAACTGCAAACAGGCTACTGTCACTGTATTTTATTTTGTCAGACACCAGTAGCACCTGCAATTCAGTACAAACAGGCTCTTGTGTTAACCGTGAACTTGCACTTATTATACTGTACATTACAAGAAAATCTATCTACACTGCAGTATATATTGTCACTTGTGTTTAAGGAAGGAAAGTGTGTGATTATTGTCAAGAGTAATTGACCAAAAATTACTATGCTGTGGCTGAGTGAACTGCACCCCAAAGTATTTAAAGAACACATATTTTCTTATTTAAAAAAATCTCCAGTTTTCTTTTATAATTCAAGTTGAAGAGTGTATTTCAAGCATGTGTGATTTTGAGGCTGCGTATATTAATGTACAGTACTTACTTTGGGTGTTGTGTGTTCCCTGTCAGTCTTACCACAAAATATTAATTGCAAAAAATATTTTTTTTTTCTGGTGTCTAAAAAATCTCTAGCCTTCTTTTATGTGATTAAATTGAAATTGTATTTGAAGTGTGTGTGATTTGTGAGAGGCAGCGTATATTACTGTACTTACTCTGGGTGTGGTGGTGTCCCCATCAGCTGCACCACAATAAAAATAAAAAAAAAATTTTTTTCTGGTGTCTAAAAAAAACTCCAGTTTCCTTTTATAATACAATTTAAATTGTATTTCAAAAGTGTGTGACTGTGAGAAGCCGCATATACTACTTTACTTACCCCGGGTGTGGTGGTGTCATTGTCAGCTGCCCCCCTCCCCCACAAAAGAAATGAAAAAATAGTTACTGCCTAAAATGTAAAACCTTCAACATGCAATATACTACATGCAGTGGAAAGAAAAGCTAAGCCTCAGACCATGGCCTCTCTTTGTGAGTTGTGGTCCAACTACTGTTCTTTCATGCACTAGAATGCCTATTGTGAAAGCCAGGACTAAACACAGTCAGGCATCTTCTCTAACCTCACATGCTCCAACTTCTTTCTATGAGTCTAGAAGTGTCACCCTTAAAACAGACAAACAGTGTACAAACAAAACAGTAAGGTTGAAGAACAAACTGTGTATTCACAGATCCCTGATGAGAGTCTAAGGGTGTCCTCAAGTACTATGTATGAGTCTGACATTTCTGACACTGTAATCCTAGAAAAGCATCATTCTATTATTTGTGAACATTCTGCAAATGAGTTGTAGTAAAAGTAATAATAATGATGGTTTAGACTAGGGATGTGCAGGCTCAGATAGGTTCGAATTTTTCTGCCAAGTTTTGATTTTCCTGCCAAAAATTGGGTCTCAGAAAGAGGCAAAACATCATCTTTCATGGACAAACATCATTTTCCATGGACTTTTGTCCAGGAATGATGATGTTTGTCCATGAAAGATGACGTTTTGCCTCTTTCTTGGACCTGATTTTTGGCGGGAAAAATCTGAGCTTGGCGGGAAAATTTGAACCTATCCGAGCCTGCACATCCCTAGTTTAGACATAGAAATTGAGGATGCTACTGAAGAAATGCACTAAAATGAGGGGTAATTGTGGATCTTACACTAGTGAGGATGTTGATGATGAATGTGTTCAAGAAAAAGTTGATAAACTTCGGAAGGATGATGTTGTTTGTGTCAAAGTAATTCAGATACCAGTAGCAGCAGCAGCAGGTCAGTGATAAGAAAAATGACATTGTCATGTAAACCCAAGATAGTCACCTCTTCCACGTAGAAAATGTTTTGCCCAAATACTGAAAACATTTGTGAAGGCATCTGGAGCATTTGTTGTGCCAAAGTAAGTGGATGTGTGGACGTTAACCATCTAGGTACCTCCTACCTGTTACATCATTTGCAGCAAGTTCATGCAAATTATTTAGCAAAATATGGAATATCATGTAAAATAATAACAAGCCATCCAGCATCAACTACCAGCAACATGAATAGATCCCAGCACATGCAATCTCCATCACCAACACCTTCATGATCAGCCTCCTAATTAATGATTGGTGATAGTCCTCCTGCATCCAAATTGCAAAGGAAAACTGACTCCTTCCGTATCCAGGATTCCCAAGAAGAATCTTTTGTGCAATGGGGTGGAAATTTCATCACAGAAGCTGATTAGAGGAATAACAATCATTTGCAAGAGATACAAAGTATAACAGCTGCCATGCTATTGCACAGCACACTAATAAAGCCATGATGGCTATGTTAGCATTAGATATCTGCCATTAGTGCATTTGGTTTTAGACAATTATATGAGGTCATGTGTCCACGCTGCCAAATTCCATCTCGATTTTATTTCACCAGAACAGCAATTCCGCACCTGTCCCGTTACATTAAAAAGTAGTTCTTTGCCTAGAGAATACTATTGCACCAACTGTCCACTTAAGTATAGATATATGGAGAAGTGGTGCTGGTCAAACTAAAGATTACATGACTGTGATAATCCACTGATGGGGGTGAATTGCCTTCAGCAGCAGTATCTAACACACAATGCCAGCTCATTCATAGACAGGCTACTCTCTCTATCACTAGCTTCACTAAGAGACATACCGGTATCATTTATTTTTAAAATAAACTCATGGATGTGGTAGCAAAATGTCTTACACTGCTAAGACTTTTTTCAGGATTTGATATTTCTGATAACAAGTAACATTGTACGCGTATTACAACTGGGGGAATTGGAACATTTACCATGATTTGCATACACAATAAACTTGGTGGTTCAGAATTTCTTACAAAATGATAGGACCGTGCTGTATTTCTGGGCATTTTCGGCATTCAGCAACCACATGTAGAAGATTGCAGCAATAACAGGAACTATCATTTGACCCTGACGCTCACCATGTGGGCTGTGAGTGGACAATTTCTTGGTTGCAGCTGCCAAAAAGAAACTGTGTACTGTTTTAAAAAAAGCATATATTCAGAAATAGGCTGCACAATCCTCTAATTATTGCCCACAGACTGATTATTCTATATATAATCCAATTTTTATTACCATAATCTTATTAAAATAAAATGGCGCATGTAGTAATAAAAACTCCATTCAAAAGCTACACATGAAAAACAATTTAAAACACTTAAATTAGCTGACATATATGAACTGTGTCTTGCAACAAAGTTATTTGTAGTGCACTACAATAGCTAATTAAATAAATAAATAAAAAGCATTAGTGGAAAAAGAGCCTTTGACTTGAATTGTATAGAAGATCCCAGCAGCTGCGAGAACAGTTCCACTGAAGCAAGAGGTAGTACCAGGTAGAATTCCACCCTTTAAATGCTTCAGTGACTGGAGGAACAGCAACAAGCCATCCAAATGTACACATCAAGCCATGACATAGGAAGAGTGGATCATGTTACCTTACTGCAGCACATTGGAGAATACCATTGGTATTCATGCAAGTTACTGAAACCATTTCAAATTGTACCCAATGAAGTGAGTTCAGACACTGCCAGTTTGAGTCAGGTGATACCCTTAATTAAACTACTGGAAAGCACATAGAAAAGCCTAAGAAGGAGATGAAATTAAGTGATTCTTCTAAATATGTTGTACTTGTAGATCAAAGGGTTTGCAACAAATTGCAATTGGATCACAACATTTTAGCAACCATGCTTGATCCTACAGTAGGTTAAGTTCTATGTAATGGCTTTCTTTCCAACTGACCAGATTTTAAGAAATGCAAAGAGATCCTTGCGAGTAAATTGTGGGCTCAAGTGGCACATGAAACATTGTCTCCTGTTTCAGTTTCTACAGCAAGTGCTGCTGCCAAGAAAAAACTGACTTTTTCCAAAAGACCCACTGGTTATGATGATGAGTCAACTCAAAGCACCAGAGTGAAACATTATTATATCTGGTTAGGCTTAAAAGAATTGCCCACATATATTGGCACCTCTACCATGACTCTTTCTGATCTAGTAAGCAGCAAAAGAATGGTGGAGGATAACTTCAATGATAATGTATAAATTAGCATTTCACACAGTCCCTTTAATTACTGTGGAAGACAAGGCTATTTGGCGCACTTTAAACAAACTTGCTATAATCTACTTAAGTTGCTGAGTGTACTCAGAAAGAGCCTTTAGTACAGCTGGGAACCTTGTAAGCAATCAGCTTAGGAGGCATCTTCCAAAAAATGTAGAAAAACTGATGTTTATTAAAATGTTTATACACATTTTATGAGGAAGACCTTTGCTGCCAAATACAATAAACAGTGATTGTAACAATGGATTCCAGTGGGGATAAGTTAATATTATATGATGATATTAACAACAGTGATGAGGGCGATGATGAGAATAATTACATCTTCCAACTGTAAGGATGATTAACACTGTTAGCCTTAAGCCCATTGGTAGCTTGGTTTAACCAAACCATTAAAATGTTTTCTGTTGTAGGGACCTAAACAGACCAAGCACTTCAGTCACAAAAGTGGCACTCCTGGTTGCTGAAGTGCTTTGTTTTCTAAACTGTGCATTTCATTTTTAATGTACAACATAAGGGTGGGTGGGAGGTTCCAATGTCAATATTGGTGAAAACAATATTGTGAACTGTTTTTATAAATTTAAAAAGAAATCCATAAACAAAACATTTGATTTTTCTAAAACCAAAATGATGAAGATTTAGAACTAAAACCAAAATACAAGGGTCTGCGCACATCTCTAATATAAAACATACTGAATAGGGCTGATGCAGAGATGAACACGTTGTTGTCCTTTGCAGAGTAATCTTGCATGTTTCTGAACTGCACATGCACACAACAGCAGCGATGCATGGAAATACATACCTCAGTCATATCTGTACTTGTGATTGTAAGGGGTATATTTTAGGAAGCGTTAAATAAATGATAAGTAGAATCTGATTGGTTTCTATGGGCAACACCTCCACTTCTATAAACCTGCACTATAGTAAAAATATCCCTTGGGTTGTAACTGGGCTGTAAAGGGGTGTACTCATGTAGGCTAAGTTCAGAGAGGCTGTGCTGATGGCATTGCGGGCTGTGCAGAGTTGTGCATATGAATAAATGCATCTCCTTTCAGACTAATCTTTTGTACTTAGGGTAGGGCAGTTACAATTGTGCATTAATGATGATGATGGCTATGAAACCAAGTGTATGGAAAGAGTTATTCAACTCTGTATATGGGTAAATATACGGGTTCTGTACACACAATGCCAGATCAATTACTACTGACTTCCATTCAACTATGGTTTGGCCCCATATTTTTGTGGTTCATCTTTACTCAATTAAATTTATATATTATTTTAAAATGGTTGAGGTGTGAACTGCATGTGAGGCCTCTAAAATCTAGATGGTTTATGTTATACATTTCAGGATATGAATTTATTCCTTATCTGATCTACAGTATGTTAAATGTTACCAGGATATTTTCATTGTGTTGAATAAAGCAAACAAATGTACTGTAAGACACACTGGAGCATTATGACTGAAGTGGTTACTTTATAGTCATATGGAAAGAATGGATCTATGACCAATATACCGTATGTACAATACATAATCCAACTTTTTAAAAAATATTCACATACTGCAACATCTTTACTTTACTGTTCATTTCACACATAAACCATGTTTTACATCTGTATTTTTCTAAGGTTTTGATATGTAACATTTTGAAATGTCATAATATAAAGAGAAATCCATAGGGATGTGCACGTTTCAGTGATTCGCTTCAATACATACATTGAAGTGAAATTCCTATGGTACTTTCCGTGTGAATAGTTCACTGAATGTTGATATATTTCATAGCAAAGAGTAATAGGGTCAATATGAGTTTTACTTTATAATGTTGCAGTAAAATAGCAAGCAATATACTAGAAAATTTGTATTTTGAATTTGAGCTATGTATTGTAAAACATACATGCTTTTATTATTTGCTTTTAGACCAAAAATATGGTATTATGGTATCTGTTCCAATGTATTTTATATTGTTCTTTGTCAGTTCCTACATTTTTGAAGGTCTTCTGCTCCTCTCCATTGTACAGTATGCTAGTGTTCCATAAATATTAAATTAATTATACACTATGGCGAGTACATACCCAATGTCTCATGTTTGTCCTCAATCAGTCTTCCTTATATGTACTGTATTTTGTCATGTCTTTTTTCTGTATACTCTACCATGCAAATTGTTCTGTTAATTGCATCCATGCATTTATTACTCTACTCAAGTGTACCCACAGTTCTCATTTATTTCATAAATTGCAGGAGTAGCTGCTTTATATGCTGCAGTAGCTGCTCCTATCTATCTCTTTCAAACTGCACTTTTCTTACTATGACGGTGCCCTGGGGCGGCTTAGCTGGGCTAGTTTAGGGGTGTCCTGCGCTCTGGATTTAAATTGTAGTATGTTAGGGATCTACCCTACAGAGGTTACCTGGATATGGTGGGTAGGTCCATAACCTTGGCCAAGATTATGCTAAAAACCTCTATTGACTGCAAAATTTTATTGCATTTATATATTATTAATAATTTGTAGTTGTGCAGCTGAGATTTGTTTGTTTTTGTACCTGCAATTAGTCTCATCAGGTAGCACCTCCCAGTATATATATATATATATATATTCAGGGTGTGCTGTCCAGAAATCTTTCCCATATATATTGCAGGAGCTAAGGAATATGTGGCATGGTCTAAATAAATAATGCTAATGATGGCAGATTAAGTTGAACTTAGATAAAGTTTTATACCTAGGTAGTGGGAACAATAATACTACCTCATATTTTACTTGATATGCTTTTATTAAAGCTCAAGGATCCTGAACATGGAGCTGCCAATCATTTGCAGGGGCGGTGAAAGGTGAGGAGTGGGTACTAATTACCTGAGCCCAGACTTGAAAGAGGGGCACGGTGTGGGCCCAGGTCCACCCCCCGCCCCCCTGCTACGCCTGTCAGTAGCAGCAGCCTGTGTCTCCCAAACCAGCACACACTGCTGTGTACTGGTCTGGAGTGGGACCAGGGATGCCACTGATCAGCAGCAGTAGTAGTCCACTCTTGCTGTGGGGGGAGCGATCACACTGATTGCATCCCCCCTGGATTTTCCCATGACTGAGGGATGCACAGCGCCCCCACGTGTAGTGTGCAGGAGATCTGGCCATGCCTCCTGAAAAGTACCAGAGACTAGGGCAGCTCTCTACAGCCCTGACCATCTGATAAATGATGAGTTAGAACAGAACACTGGACAATTCAAATTATACCTACAACAAGATGGGGATAATCTTGTGTATCATCTTGTGTCTGCACTCTGCGGTGGGTTGTATGCATACAGTATATAGCATCACTATGTTCAAAAAGGCTCTTCATTTAGAATATAGAGTGTAAAGTAAAATATTTGCTTATGTGATCACTCTACTTCCAGGTTTAGATTCCACATTCTTATGCTGGGTACACACCTACACGACCAGCAATCGTGTCGATGTTCAGGGTGATTTGCCTTCACCCTGGACATCGCATGATTGCCGGTACACACTTAAAAGATTTAATGAAAGACGGAACGATCACTGTTCCGTCCTTCATTAATAGGTATGGCGCCGGATTCGATATCGTGTGATTGGCTGTGCAGCACAACCAATCACACGATAATGCATGCAACCGCCAGATAGCACGAATCAGGCATACACACTGCATGATATGGTCGATTTGTTGTTCCGATTTGGATAAATCGGCCAAATCGGGTCGATATCATGCAGGTGTGTATGCACCCTTACTGTGCATGCGCACTTGAGGCCACCTCCCAGGAATGCCCTTGGTCTTGTGCCACCAGTTCTAATGCCTGCAATTCCATATGCAACAGGTGAACATATGCACCATTGTGGTTTTCAGGATTTTTAGAACATGCGCAGTGGCGAATAATCGCTCAACTGCACAAACATCAGCATTGCATGTACCTCTGAATCAGGCCCACATACTTTAATGGAATCTATTGAATTAACATGCACTTTGAAATGAACTATTCATATGCAGGAGTTTAGATTGCCCTTCTATTAAACATTATAATCCTAAAATGATTTTATTCATCCTTGAAATAATTTTACCTCTCTTCACCAACAGAACTTCAGTATGCATTAAAAGGAAGTTCATGGAATTTTTATTGGGTAAATGTTTAACAGACTTGACAGGTACACATGGCTGGGCTGAAGTTGAAGCTTCTATGTGTATACGTGGTTTGTCACACACAGTGTAGCTGCTTAGCTCTGCCTGTTTTGATCAATTCCAGAACATTAACAATCCATGGCTTTTTATTTTTTCCAATAAAACTATGGCATAAGACATAACATATACATCCTGCAGCTCAGCACATAATAGTGGGCCAGAATACCTGTTTAGTATACATTTCTGCAGTGAGAGTTTTTGACATTAAAACAGTTGAAGCCAATTTGTCACTAAAATGAGGACATACAGCCAGTAAAATCCTTCGCCCTTTCTTGCGTGTTCCCTTAACAAAATAAATGTAAACTGAGCATGTACAGAATATCCATATGTACACAATCAGAAAATTCACTTCAACAGAGTATTATGCAAAGATACATTGAAGCAAACAATAATTATATTAGGTGATCATTTTAAGTGTAATATATTTGTATTTTTTTATACCATAGTCACTTAGTTGAAATGTTACAAAGCCACATTTATATGGCTACATAATACTTTTAATTATATCTTTGTCAATATTTTCCTTTGTACAGTATATTGTAAACTGAAAATTGTGGGTAAACGCATGCCCATCAGTTCTGAATCCTTGATAACATGAGTGTAAGATGCTAGACAGTAAACCTTTTGGAGTGATACATTCCTCCATGGCTTATTATTGAGGTCAATCCATTCAATACACAACTTCAATCTAATGTGTACAATATATCTGCTTTAAAATCACACATTTTATACTTAGCCCAAAAGAGCAAGCACCTATGAATAGAGATTCTGTATTATAACTCAATTAGTTACTATCTCTGTAGTTGGGAAGATTTAACCAACTGTGTACCTTATTGTTAAATGGTACAATGCCAAGTTACCCTAGCAGCAATATTTCTGTACTTGTTCTATGATCAATGGGGAGCTGAAGGTGAAATGGAGATAGGGAGCTTACTTGGCACAGATATCTGTGAAAAACTATGTATAAAAATTTTGGCGAAGATATTTGTTTTATGGGGTAGATAATGAATAGTCTTCTGTAGGTGAGTTCTCTTGAGATATCTTGGGCAACTTGCCCTTTTACAGCTGAACAATAGCTAGCTGAAACCATTGCTGGCAGGCATAGCATGCCAAGAGACTGTAAGTCAGATAGGAACCAGTGCCAATCTATTATGACTAAATTATTGGCATAATAGAATAATGGCTTTAATACCTGATAAAATGCATAATGAAATTACATCGTGACTACACAAACACAATTTCTTCATCATTCACATTTGCAAACTAAGGGACTGATTCAGACCCGTTCGCTAAGCTGCGAACGCATGCTATGGGTGATTATCGCATGTTTGCTAATCAGTCACTGCGGACAGGAATCGTGCTCTCGTAGTACACAAACTGGACACTATTTTGAGTGATAGCGCTGTTTGTGGGTGGTAACAGGGGAAGGTTCTTGTGAACGGGGGAGTGGTGCTGAGAACGCAGGCGTGTCTGGGCATGAAACTGAGTTTTATGGGTGTGCACAATTAGCAAAGATGCGTCATTGTACACGTCATTTGGTTGTATTTCAGCCTGCAGTGATCACAGTGCTTGCGGCAAGGAAAGATCTACCTCAAGCGCTGCGTGCAGCTTCGATGGCTCTCGATGGTTTCGATTGCTCATACTCTTCCTGGAGATGACGTGTTTTAAGAGAGAAAGGTGGGCATCTTTATACCGGCATACGCTCACTCTGCCGTCGCTCTCTAAGACATAGAGGGCATCCTTACACCAGACAGTGCGATCGCGGCATTTGCATACCCGGCCCCTTTTAGCTGCGTAAGAGCGCAGCTTAGCATCCGGGTCTGAATGAGCTCCTAATTCCAAGTCACATCAATTTTATAATATCATTGATTGATTGGTAGTATAGTTTTCAGACATTGTTGTACCATAAGAAGTGTACTGTAGTACAATTAAACATATGTGTATAATTATACTGTTCACAAATGTGTATTACAGATAGGTTTAAAGTAAGTTTTCCCAATGATTTTGTGGGTAGGTGGGCCTGAACTTGCTGAGTTAGCAGGATCGAAGCACCTTGTTGCTGGTCACTAGCAGATACACAGGCCTGAATCACGCATACACTGTGGCTGTGTCTTTCTCCGTAACATGCCCTTGTCAGACTAACCACCCTCATGTTACCTTCCAGGAATACCTGCTGACAATCAGTCCATCTGCGACCAAAGTCATTCTGCATCTCAGAGCGGTAGCCATCAGCACACATGCGCAGTGTGACTTATATTTAATAGACCCATAGATTACTGTTACATGGTTATCACCAGTGGGCTGTGTTTAGGATTACTGTAAGCATTTGTGCATGATACTTTCCCAACTTACATTACATGGCCAAAAGTATATGGACACTGCTAATCAGTGTGTTTGGACATTTCAGCCACTCGTATTACTAACGGGTACATAAAATCATTGTAAAGTCATGCAATATGCACAGT
Organism: Taudactylus pleione; assembly: GCA_031769625.1. NCBI lineage: Eukaryota > Metazoa > Chordata > Amphibia > Anura > Myobatrachidae > Taudactylus > Taudactylus pleione. The sequence goes on along the minus strand of JAUIMM010000608.1, from coordinate 10,508,223 downwards.
CAATCCTAGCAGTAAAATGGGTCATACAGAAAAGTTCAATGAATTTCAACAGGGTACTGTTATAGAATGCCACCTTCACAACAAGAGAAAGAAAAAGAAAGAATCCCCATAAGAGTGCACTATTTCTTGCCAATATCAACTAAAATATAACTTTTATTAAATCGTTTAAATATCCACTATAGTGGTAACATTAAAAACACATCAAAATATACAAAAAAAGGGGGGAAAAAAACATAATTAAAATAGTACGTTTGATACAATCTGGTGCTCAGTCAAATGTGTCCTATTTATAAATACTCAATGGTATACCAAATGCTGACCTGTAAAGGTGCCTAATAGCTAGTAGATATATATGTACAATCTTATATACCTGTGTCCCTAAGTGTGGTATAGCTTAATATCTATATATATGGAGTGCAAATGATATATAATCACACTCTCTATTTCCCTTATAATAGAATAAATGCTGTAAATAGGGAATTAGTACCTTCCACATCTAATGTACACTCTGCATATATGTGTGACCATGTATTCAATGCTTTTTCAAAAGGCACTGCGAAAGGCACTGCAAAAAAGCACTGCGAAACGCGCGTCAGGCGTTTACTGTGCCAGTCTAAAAATGTGTTAAATATGTTTCCAAATGTGTTGTGGAAGGTGTAACAATATATCTATGTGAATCCTATGTCCCGTGTTGTGCACTCATTACGGGGGCTACGAGAGGAGCTGCAAGCCGCACGACGCTGCAGAGTCAGTGCGGGCTCCAGCTGATAGCCGACCACGCTGCCAGAACACACGGCAGCCTCATTAGATGCTCTGAACTGGGAGTGTTTGATATTATAGTCGCTCACGCTGCCAGAGCATATGATAGCTATATAGAGTATATCAGTTATACACACTAAGGAATGTTTCAAACTATAGACAGTTTATATTGTCTGAGTTGGCAGCGTCATCACGATATAGACATAGCAATTACTGTATGATTAGTGATGTCAACATGTTCAGTGCCCATTGAATACATGGTCACACATATATGCAGAGTGTACATTAGATGTGGAAGGTACTAATTCCCTATTTACAGCATTTATTCTATTATAAGGGAAATAGTCAGAGAGTGTGATTATATATCATTTGCACTCCATATATATAGATATTAAGCTATACCACACTTAGGGACACAGGTATATAAGATTGTACATATATATCTACTAGCTATTAGGCACCTTTACAGGTCAGCATTTGGTATACCATTGAGTATTTATAAATAGGACACATTTGACTGAGCACCAGATTGTATCAAACGTACTATTTTAATTATGTTTTTTTCCCCCCTTTTTTTGTATATTTTGTTGTGTTTTTAATGTTACCACTATAGTGGATATTTAAACGATTTAATAAAAGTTATATTTTAGTTGATATTGGCAAGAAATAGTGCACTCTTATGGGGATTCTTTATTTTTCTTTCTCTTGTTGTGATATTCGTATACTCATCCCTGAGTAGCACCTCTGTATGACTATCAGTATTTTACTACAAATATATTAATAACAGGGTAGTTCTGCATGGATATTAGCCTTGGTGCGACCCGTCATTCCAGCTCCCTTTTTCCCGGTTATTTAATAGAATGCCACCTTGCCAGAAAGTCTGTTATTTAACTTCCTGCCTTGTAAGAATTTCCCTTGCTATTGTGTTGTGGGAACAGCTAGAGGTAACAACAGCTTAGCAGCACAGCATGAGACCACACAAGCTCACAGAACAGATCTGTTCAGCACCGAAGTACATCTATTATAAAAAATTATCTATCCTCGGTTCCGAAACTCACTACTGAGTCTCTAACTGCCTCTGGAAGCAATGCCGGCACAAAAACTGTTCACTGGGAATTTCATGGATTGGGTTTACAAGGCCAAGCAACCACACTAAGCCTCAGACCACCATGTTCAATGCCAAACACCAGCTGCAGTTGTGTAACCCATATTGCTATTGGAGTGAATCACTATTCACCTGTGAATTAATCGGGATTTAACAGATTCCAGGAGATCGCCTGCCATGCCATCACTTTGCCGAATTTGCATACGCTGGGAACGAGCTTACGCATCTAGCGAGCGGGTCTGAATGAGCTCCTAAGCCCATATTAATGTTTATGGTTTTGGACTTAGATGTTCAAAATCAAGTCCCATATACAGTACTGTATATAAAGCCATCTTCAGTCAAGTACCATATATTAAGCAGTGTCATATTTTGTGCCAGATCATACATGCAGAATCATAACTGGTGAAAACAAGAAAGATGCGGCAGGAAGCCGAGCATGGACCAGCGGCGCTGGTTAGAGGTTGCATCTCAGGGAGTCATCAGATCCTAGTGCCTGGTAGCTCTGTTCAACAGAGGGAGAGCAGAGCACTACTCTAACATCCCCTCCTCACTCAAGGCTGTCTCTGGTTCAATACATTTCAAACATTCCATACTTGGACGTCACACTTATTACCAAAAACACAAGGATTTTATGCAAAACAAGACCTAACAGAACACAACAACATTTCAAATGCATTTTAGACTACATTTTTGTTTAAAAACATTTAGAGACATCAGACCTTTCATTAACAAATCAGCAATATTTTCCTCACAGCTCATATGAATCACTCTGACTACGGCACTAGAGCTCTTTAATAAAATGGTGTCTTATGGAAATATGTTTAGATGTACCATAATGTTTAATATTGGAAGATAAGTCTATTGCAACTCTGTTGCCAGTAACATCTAAACTACAGAAGTTTCCTCATACACAATGAGGTGTGAGATGCTTGGCACAAGTGAGCCACGGCAATTGGTGTAGTGTAGCAACTTTTTCTTTAAACTATGGGCTTCATTTGATAATGAGTGATATGCTTGCTGTCACATTTTACTAATCTTAAATGGCGCTCCAACCAATCAGCTTCTGTAATTTTACAGGCTGTGTTTGAAAGATGGCAGTTAAGAGCTGATTGGTTGGGCTGTGTTTAGGATTACTGTAAGCATTTGTGCATGATACTTTCTCAACTTACATTACATGGCCAAAAGTATATGTACACTTCTAATCAGTGTGTTTGGCCATTTCAGTCACTCCTATTACTAACGGGTACATAAAATCATTGTAAAGTCATGCAATATGCACAGTCAATCCTAGCAGAAGAAAGGGTCATACAGAGAAGTTCAATGAATTTCAACAGGGTACTGTCATAGAATGCCACCTTGCCAGAAATTCAGTTCATTTACTTCCTGCCTTGCTAGAATTTCCCTGGCTGTTGTGTTGTGGGAACAGGCAGAGGTAACAACGGGTTGGGTATGAAATGCCGACAGCCAGGAAACTGTCTGACTAAATCCCGACGACGCAACCCCGAATGCTGAAGATGCTGACTGGGGCTGGTAAGTACCCCAACCCTCCCCTCTCCCCCCCCAATGTGAGTTAAAATTGTCTGTAAACCACATACCTTGTAATGCGACCTTCATTACATGGTGCGAGTTACACAGAGGCATGAACAGATCAGTGAGATCCATGCATGCTTCTGTGATTAAAAAACACCTTTAAAAGTGTTAAAATTTAATAAAAAAAAGATGTGGGTCTCCCCCTAAAAGCACAACCAACACTGGGCTTTTATGAGCCAGTCCTGGTTGTGAAAATAGTGGTGGGAAAAAAATGTAGGGGTCCCCCGTATTTTTATCAACTAGCACCAGTTTCGTTATGCCAATCCTGGTTTGGAAATACATGGGACAAAATGAGTAGGGGTCTCCTGTATTATCCATAACCAGCACCGGACCCTCTTTAGCGGGTGAGCAATACCATAGCCGTGGAACCGTTTCACGGGGTCCCCCGGCCAAACCATTATTACCCCACGTTAGTCAGCCCAGGCCGGGGATCCCTGAGGAGGTGGGGATCCAGCAATAAAAGGGTTACCTTCTCCAGGGCACCCAAGGCCTGGACTGATAGAACCAGGGATAACCCCTGGACGATGGGCACCGGGTTGATTGTATGAAAAAATAGAATAAATAATATTGTCTGTAACTGGCGAACTAGATTTCTCAGTAAGCCTCCCCCGCGTGCTGGTACTTGGAGAACCACAAGTTCCAGAATGCGGGGCATTAAGGATCCACTGGTACCTCTAGTTCACCTGCAAAAGAAATATAATAAAAAACAACAGGACACAGACACCGAAGGTTTTTTTATTTTATTACACATGCACTCACTCATCCACTCATTCACATTTACCTGTACTCAAACTACATACTTACCTTGTTCTTAGAGCCGGTCTGTCCCCTTGTCCAATAGAATCCAAGATCAGGACCTGTAAATAAAAATCCATTCATACCTATCCTTTGTGTCATGTCCTCTATTTCCATGTAGGCATCCACCATCTTCTGATAACAAAAAAATTAAAATTGCAGACCCCATGGATAGTATCGTCCTCTAAGGACGGAACTTCATTAATGACAGCTCAGTCACTGCATTTCCCGTAGAAATGCATTGGCTAAAAGTTCATTGGCTGAGAGAGGCAAACCTCCACCTCTCTTAGCCAATGAGTGGTTCCCTCTATTGACTTCAATAGTGGGAACTGCTACTAAAATACAGGTGCCGTAATCCCGACTGTGTTGGGATCCCGGCTCCAGTATCCTGACCGACGGAGGGTTAGGTTTAAGTTTAGGGGATATGGTTAGGCACTAGGGGGAGGGTTAGAGTTAGGTACTAATGGGGAGGGATAGGTGTAGGGTACCGGGAGAGGAAGGCTAGGTTTTGGCATTACGGGTGGAGTTTAGGTTCAGGCACCTGGCAGGGAGGGGCAGGGGTAAGGGTTAGCATTAGGATACTTACCTGATGGTGTCCGGATTCTGACTGTAGGGATGCTGCTGTCGGTATTCTGAATGGCAGCATCCTGACTGCCTGGATCCATACCCAACCCTAATTAAGGACCATTAGCATTATTGTAATACTTGGGGACATATTAGGACTGCTACCCATATTACCAGATTCATAGCCTGCCCCTATTTTCTGACACCGTAATACAGGTATGTGTCTATTTTTAATCTCAGTCCCCCAGAACTAATTTCAGCCAGGAAGATCTATGGTGATATCACTAGTGTGAGAAGAGTATGTTTAGATACAAACAAACAGCAAAGTGCCTGTCAACAACACCTGGCCCCAAGGATGTAAATGAGCAATGCGGTCCAGCATAAATTAATGAATGTGCTGCTATCTATAAAATGGGGTTTGTGTAATGGACCCCCTGTCACCATGGTAACTTCCACTTCAAAAAACCCATTATTCAGTTAATGAGCGGGTTAATAGTAGGTCATTTCTACACTGTTTACAGGGTAAGCTATGCATAAAAGATGTTAGACAAAATAGTATTTTATTGTATTAAACTGTAGTTTTACTTTCTTCATCTTGCAAAAAGTCAGAAGTAATGTGTTTGAATCTAGTCCCGTTTGCACATTGTGCTGATTCAAGTGTCTTTGTCATACATGCAGTTCAAGGGAATATTCTGGTTGATCTTGATCTAAAAATGTACCACATTGTACACTTGAGGCAAAACAGGAAGCTGGCTTTGTTGTCTCTGTGTTTTTTTTTTTTAATGTGAACCAGTTGCATACTTGCAGTTTATTAATTTACTGCAGATTTGTGCTATATATATTTTTTTTATTAAATTCGTTCTTCTATCCTTTAAGGCTATTATGTGATAGGTGGGTGCAATGTTTAAAAATTGCCTCACACTAACCCAACCAGACAATTATTACATTGTTTACTGGTTTTCTTTCTCCATTTCGAACCAATCACATAAAACCTATGCCTTGTCATCTCCATGCCATCTTAAACAATTTATGTCCTCATACATCATATGATTCCCGCTCCTACTGCAGTAAAATGTCAGTTTTGTTTGTTTTTTATGGTTGCTTTTGTCAATGTCAAAAGGAACTTGTTAGCCATCAAGCACATATGTAATCCAGGCCACCTGAACGCAACTACGGATATGTATTTTCAGAACTGACTTACATTATTTCATGATGATAGTATTTAGCATGCCTATGCATTTACATATAACTCATATGAATATTTTGGTTAGGACATGGAAATATACAGTTTATTTTAATATCAATGTAATATATCTTATTACAGACTGCTAACAAGAAAAACATAATACTGTAATTGTTTGCATTTGTGTATGTCTCTTGCTTACTTTTAAAAGAAATGCAATTAAAATTGACACTATATCCACATACACTTTGTTTTTTAATGACTATTCTTATTATATCTTAAAAGAAAATATGAGGTTTTTATTATAATTAATATATCAATTCAACATGTTTGAAAGCAGCACTATTTACTCATGCATACAGTTACAAACTATTCGACTTATAAAAATATACTATCTACATGTGTACTTAAAATATTAAATATATTTACAGAATTTAGGGACATTTTCAACCATAAGCTAAGCAATTTAGCTACAAAGGTTTAAAAACTTACACATTTTCAACTGCAAAAATAGCAAAAAATTTTGTCCACTTTTTTGCAAAAATATTGCTGTGATTAGTGGATAAAGGTTTCCCATAATGTTGTCATAGTTCAAATGTCAACCACCAATACTATACTTGTCTCCAAGGCTTATATGAATTCCTTTATAGATTTTTTTATACCACGTAAACTTTTTATAAGAATTGGTGACTAATGGCTAATATACTGCAAGTTCATATAGGAAAGATTTATACAGCACTGCTTTGTGCTATTTTATTGTACATCCATATAATTGTCTCCATCCCCTGCTACACACATCCAGCCTTTCTCCCAAACCTATTGCTTTTACCATTGAAGGATCGCTCCCTTTCTCACATTTAATGCAGACAAAACTTTCATGCACTCTCCTATTATCCATCCACCCTATCCAATGCAAAGTCCTCCTATCTCTCACTCATCTATTTTGTCTTCAAACCACCTTCAGCATCAAGACAAATACAGATCATCAATTCCTGCTATTCCCCATTCTGCCAATCTCTGCAATGGCTCCATGTTCCCTACATCATCCAGTTATCACCTACAAAGCAATATGAACTCCACCCCCTCCTTCATATTTGATGTCATCTCACTTACCACTGCCCCCATCCTCTCTACTCTGCTTAATGACTGGCACCATTGATGAGAAAATCATTCGTCCTCATCCAAGACTTCTCACATGCCACTCTAGACCTATGGATTACAAGTCTGTGCCCAGCCCCAGTTATATTTTGCATCTGCCTCCAAAGATTTAAACACTCCTTAAAAATCTACCTAAAAAGCCTACTAGTCTCCCATCTAATATTACTGTTTCTGACCCAGTCTACTTCTGTCCATATTCACACTCCTTGTTACCTTAGCCTTATGCCTATGTATTATGGAGCATACACACGGTCAGATTTTTCTTCAGATCTGAACGATAACGATTTAAAAGATTGTTCAATTGTTCATATCTGAAGGAAAATGTGACATATCTGACATATCTGTCAGATCTGTCAGATGAACGATTTGAACGATGCGCGTTCCCGATGGTCAGATAACGATATCTGACATCTGATGTGTTTGCAGTCAGACTTGGACGATTCCATTCATTTTAATCCAGTCAAAAATCGTTCAAATCATTCAAATCGTTCAAATCTTTGGTAAAATCGTTCAAATCGTTCATCTGACAGATTTGACAAATCTGACCGTGTGTATGCACCATTACACTACAAAAATCTGACAGATAATCTGACAGAAAATCGTTCATAAAATCGTTGGTAACAAAATCGTGTGTGTATGCAGCTATAGATTGTTCGCTCTCACAAGCAGTGTCCTCTCCTCTTCTGTATTCTGGTCCACACACAAATCACAACTTGTATTCTTATGTTGCTTGCCTGTTATATGCTTCAGCTATTATGGATTATGAGTAGTTTTATACTTAATTTTTTGCTATATTTGCTTTTATGCTTATTTAATGTCCCGTATTTTGCCTTTTAATCCTTTATGTATTTTTTTATGCTCGAATTCCCCACTCTATGGAGATGCAGATTTTTGTAGCATCATATGAATAAGGGGGAGTTGTATCAAAGTTTGGAGATAGATAAAGTACTAGCCAATATGCTCCTAACTGCCATTTTTTTAACCCAGACCATGAAATGACAGTTAGGAGTTAATTGGTTGGTACTTTATCTCTCTTCACTTTATCTCTTCCTAAGGTTTTGATACATATCCCTCTAAATGTTTATAATTATAATAATTACCAACTTACTTTTTGAGTTTACACCAAACTTAATTTAAAAAGGCATCTTTCATTTTCCTAACTACTGACAATTATCCATCATCTAAAAGGTATTTTTCTGTAATGTAAACAATACTCCACAGCCTTTCTTTGGATTGCCCAACTTATCACACATACATAATAAAACGTAAACTCCTCATTCATTTACTTTGTAACAAAGCACAAAAGATTTAATGATTGCCCGGTAAAAAGTAACTAGTAAAATTTTGCACTAAGGTAATCTGTCAGCCATTTCCATTTCTCTATAAGAAAGTATAATCAAAAGCCCAAGTGACAATGAGTTGACAGTAAGATTCTGTAGTAAATGATTCCAGAGTCTCTGGCCTGCGGAGATGCTGAAGAAGTCCCCAGCAGACCTGATTAATTCTAGTTTCTCCAGCTGCCAGGGGAGCAGAGGCTAAGCAGTTTCACAGAGAGGAGCCTATTACCACGACTAGGCTGAAATAGATCTAATCAACTTGCAGGCGCTCAAAAAGAAACCTTACAGGTTTAGGCAGTGCTTTAAAATAATGACTACAAAGGATCATGGGAGTATAAAAGCATTTAGTTTTTATTATACAGCAATGAAAATGTCTGCTCTGGTTAAGCCATGCTAATTTACATGATATAACAATGCTATCTAAGTATCACCTGTGTGCTTTTATTGAGTTTATTTCCAATATTGTACATGTTTTATATACATTCCCAAATTGTTTTTGGGACTTGATTAGTGGGTGTTAACTATTTTGTACTGAAGAAAATGGAGTTGCTTTTGCTGTCAGAAAAGTAAACTCGATATAGCATTGATACAATGTAAGCCTCATGCATGTAATGGAATTTTATTTGAGCTTGCTATAACTGTTAACTGTGTCTGTTTCTATATCCTTCAGTGCATTATATTAGTACATAGCTCCTGCAAGTTATAATGGGCCCGATCAGAGTTGGACTTAACGCGGCTGCAAGTGTGGCCACCACGAGCTTGGAAATAAATATGAAAGTTTTCCTGAGTTGCCCGCATCTATGCAAATTGCTCATAGAAAATGTGGTCACTATAAAAGGAAAGATTGCCTGCTTATGCTAAGTTGCAACTATCGCAAGATGCATGCATGTCTGCACCATGGTTACACCAGACATGTCACATACCCTCATGTATTTGTTTACTTGTGTGTCCTATTCAGTTACTATTTCTCATTCTATAATATTTCTGAATACTATTTTTATCATTGCACTTATTAGGTATTGGGCCTGACAAACTCTGTTTACATTATGTTGATCTAAAGGCCCCCATACATCAGCAATTGATTGCAGCAATCGTGCAATCTGCAATCGATTGTGTATAAACATCTTTCCATATTTCAATCGATTGCAGAATTACCACAATCGATTGAAAAAGGGAAAGATTTTTATACACAATCAATTTCTGGTGTATGGGGGCCTTAAGTTATACATGCATCATTACACCATCCAGTATCACATGTATGTCCTTTGGGAATGTTGTTTGTTGAACATTGAAGAGCCACTATATAGACACTAAAGATGGCCACACACTAGACCAACTTTCATCCAACCATCCAACTAGTTGATTGGTTGGAATGAAAATCTGGTAAGCAATGGGAGTAAATGATGATCAGCAATTTGCTCCTAAATGCCAGAAAACAGATGAAAATGGTCGTCAGACAAGTTTGTTAAGTGTTTGATCTAAACAATTTGTTCAAACAACAGTTTTTGTCCATTTTCCGGTGTTTGGGAGCAAATTGCTGATTGTCATTTGCTTTCATACCTTACCAGGTTTTCATTCCAACCAATCAATTAGTTGGCTGGTTGGGTGTAAGTTGGTCTAGTGCATAGGTTCTCAAACTCGGTCCTCTGGACCCCACACAGGGCATGTTTTCCAGGTCTCTTCACAGAATCAAAAGTGAAATAATTATAACCACTCGTGGATCTTTTAAAATGTGTCAGTGAGTAATAAGTACACCTGTGCACCTGCTGGGTGACCTGCAAAACGTGAACTGTGTGGGGTCCTAAGGACCGAGTTTGAGAACCACTGGTCTAGTGTGTGGCCAGCTTTACAGCCTACCCTCCATCATGTCCCCTTCCACTTGGTACAACATGCTCTGCTCCTGTACTTCCTACCTAATTACTGATTGCAGACACCTGTGTTTGAACTAGTTAATAGATGAGACAGGTGTTTTAGAACAGGTGTCTGCAATCATCAATTAAGAAGGAAGTCCAGGAGCAGAGCAATTTGTACCTGATGGAAGGGGTCATGATGGAGGGTCTGTAACTTATGCTTTTAATCTCACGTAAACAAGACTGGGTAGAGAGCTGGTACTGCCAAAGTGTTTGGAGTACCTATTGTGTTGTTATAGGCTGTTTAACATGAACATACTTCTGATTCTATCTAGGTTAGAATGTCATTATTAAATATTTCAACTGGCAAAGACAACAAAAACCAACCCAATCCAATTGCCAAAGTTCTTTAGTTTTCTTTTCTAGCGCTCATTATGAGGATTCACCTGAAATGTTCCAGATTCAGAGAGATTACTTTGATAGGGAGATGTATCAAGCTTTGGAGAGAGAAAAAGTGGATAGAGATGATGTATCAACCATTCAGCTCCTAACTATTATTTTTCAAACACAGCCTGTAAAAAGACAGTTAGGAGATGATTGGTTGGTACTTTATCTAACTCCAGTTTATATCTCTCCAAAGCTTGATATCTCTCCCCCTATGGGTCTGAATGAACACATTGTCAGTTACAAGAATTGTTGCACATTTTTCTAGCATTTATGGCAATTACTTGCAAAGGTTCAACAAAGTAATAAAAAAGTCCTTACCCTAGAAATAATCATTAAAATAAAATAAAAGATGAGAATATGCGCTAAAATAAAGACTGGTCACTCAGTCTCATCCAAGTACCACCAAAAAAACATACAATGATAAACATATAATTAAATAAAGAGTAGTACAGATCTAGGGAATTTCTGTCCATTTCCCAGAAGATGTTTTCCAATGTTCTCTTTTGGCCTGTACACACGGTTCAATAGCATGTCAAATTTTAACGACAACGATCCTATCGTTATCGTTAAAATCTGACAGTTTCTGGGCCCTGTTAATGACCATACGATGGATGATGCGCGTTCACGTATGGTAGTTGACGACAAACTCCCGTCGTCTGTGCAAGCAGGCAGAACTGGTCGATTTTGACCAGGTTAGCCTGTTTACTATAGGGACCCGCGATCGTTGACCGTGGGTCATTTTAGTAGTGGGGGGCGTCTGCTGCATGTGCTGGATGCTCGATCCAGCACATGCAGAACGGTCAGACAACGATCATCACCGTGTGTACGCAGCATTATGCTCAAATTAGGTTTATATATGCTGTAGAGACAAGAGAACAAGAGGGGACAATCATAGTGTTGTAAGTAGATGATCAAAAAAGCCCACACAGTTAGTGGCACCTCACACTCCTACCCTCAGAAGAACTTAGGGAGGCAAACCATTAAGTATAATAAATAAGGATAGTGCTTCACTCCCAAATAATTATATACAGGAACAACCCTATTTTTCCAGGATGGTCCCCTAAGGTATATGTTTACAGTATAAATTCTTGTTAGTACCAAATATATGCATAATAACTGTATTAATACCAAAACCTGCCACAAACTCACATAATCTGTTCATTATACAAATTCTACAAGTAACCATCATCCTAGATTGATTCATGGAATTCCTTCTGGGCAACTGAAAAGAATAAGATGCAATTGCACACAAGGGGCCTGGCTCAGACCCTCATGCAATGCCGATGTTCATGTATTTCAGTGATTATTATCAACTGTACATGCAAGAGAAATTCTAAAATCTTCTACGGGGCTGTGGCAGATTCAAGTTAGGTCTCATCTCTGGGGAGCATTCTTAGGTAACCATGACCTTACTATTCGCATCTTACATTTGCCTGTACCCATTCAGCTCCACAAATGGACTTATGTCCAACTCAAAATGAGGAACTAAAGGGACAATTCAGTTGTTAGTGAAAAACAGTGAGTTGCCTGGATTAGGATCCTGTTCACCAGCAACTCCCAGCCACAGATTTTCCTTTGCAGACTACCAGGTGTGGAGGAAAATATGTGATTGCTACACTAGAAAGGCAGATCTACAATAAAGGGAGGAAGGGTGCTTATCAGCAGCAATGTAACTATCACAAGCAGCCCAGATGGCAGCTATGGGGCTTGCCCACTTCAGAGTGCCCCTCCTCTGCTCAATATAGCATGAGTGGTGGCCTAGACATTTAGAGCAGAGCACCATTTGGGCACAGAAATCTGGCACTTATTGGTGCCCTTTATATTGTAATTTTTTATGACCCAGTGACTTATGATATAAATATAGACAGACATCCAGTATATACATATTCAAATACCTATGGATACCCCACCTACTTTACCTCTGTCTTTTATTTTTGTTTTTTTACATTTATTTTTCAACAGCATTATAAACAAGTAGATCAGGTGGATACAAAAAATAGAAAGGGTTGTCTGTATTTGTTGTTTCGTATCATGACCCTTTGGTGTAGCTGTAGCAGCAGTGAGCCTGAAGCTAGCGGCTTTGGTAAGACCTCTGCTCTTTTATAAAATACTAGAACCAAAATAGAACTGGCATTAGGGACGAACTCCAAACACCAGGACCAGATCTCAAAACAGAACTTAAACCATAGGGTGCTCTCAGTGTCATTAGGATAATCAAATCATCTGAACATATGAGTGCATGTTCTGGAATCTGGTTGGACTGGAAGATTCACATGACAGAAACCAACATGGCAATGTCCATGCAGCCAGACTGTTTGTTTACAATTGAGATGAAGCATGGATGACCCTGATGTGGCACTGCCGAACATGATAAGTGGGCCTAAGACGACGATGTGTGACAGTGGGCAGACATGCCTTAATAGGTAACATTTGCACAAAAAGTAGCAGGTAATTTTACATTGTAAAGTACAGAGAGTACAGAGTTTACCTACCTATGTCCTAATTACAAATAAAGATATCCACATCAATTATTAATATTTTTGTGTTAAGATGTGAAGGCAAATTAAGTTTACTGGTGAAATTATTGTACAAATGACTTGCTTTTTAAATCTTTACAGGACAGGAATGTGTAGGTCATCTCCATGATCCCCATAGAAACCGACTGGCTTTACTAAGGCATCCTAGCATAGCCTGCTATGCCACTATTAACTATAAGGTGCTGACCTTCTTAGATTGATACAGTAGATAAGATAGATCAATAGATAGATATTGATTGAAGATAAATAGAAAGAAAGATAACTATGCACAAACTGCTTAGAATACTTCATTTATAGGTTTTAAAAACCCTTATTTATATATTTTATTTACTAAAAAGTACTTTCATGTTTTTAATAAATGAGATACAATTGTATAGCACAACAGCACATCTGCAAATAATAACCAGAAGAGGAAAATGTATTCATCCAAAAACTAGATATATTAATCTAATAAAGGTAGTTGATAGAGATCTAAAAGTTTTAAACATGCCATGTGTGATGGAATACAGGAGTTAAGCTTCCAGCAAATTGCCCATAGTGAAGTTTTGGATAGATTTGTGTACATCTTGTGTACACGTGTGGTGAATATGTTTTTTTACTCTACTTTGTGTGTTTGAAAGACGGAATACTCTGCAATTAATCAAAATATTTACAGAATAAAACTAAAACATTGCATAACAGGATATAACACATATTTCCTATGTATTACTCACCTAAACACTTAAGTAGATACTCTCATTGTTAGTATTTTGTTCTAGAGGTCTCTTTTGCAAATAAAAATCCTATTCTATCCCTAACTGTTATACTGTCACAACCCGGGTCTGTTCCCCTGCCGCCAGGTCACTTACCAATTCTGCCAGCATTCTCCATTGCATCCCAGATGCACAGGCTTCAGTGTTTCTCGACCTGCTAGGCCTCAAGCAAGATCTAAGCCTGCTACAGAGTACAGCAGTGACTGTCCCGATCACCTGTTTTCAACAGCCAATCAAGTAATAGCCTGAGCCTCACCATACCACCTGTTTCTGCCCAGTCTATCCCAGGTAACCCAGGGGTATATATCTCAGCTGCTGACTCTACCTAACTGCCTGTACAATGTCTAATCTCAGTTCCTACTGAGTGAGCTATACTGAGCTCCTGTTGCTTACTTGTATCCTGTTTGTGCAGTTTTGCTTCCTTCTGCTACACTGACTTCTGCAAGCATCTACACCTGGTGCAGCTATTCCATTGGCTGCATGGAGAATCTCAGCCTATTCCTGATATCCGAAACTGCCACTCGCCTGTTTATACCATTCTCATTGCATGGTGACCGTATATGGTTCCTGCACCACTGATGCCGTCCCTGGTGTCGTCATTCACAATCCATTCCTGTGTTCGGTCTTAAGCAGGTTCTGTCTATGCCTGAGGCAGCTGTCCCACTTGTTGCATAGTGAATACCTACCTGATCCTGTTATCTGAACCTAAAACTCGCCTGTGTATGCCATTCTCACTACATGGTGAGTGTTCCTGGTTCCTGCTCCATTCTATGTTCTGTACTACATGCCAGGAGGTCTCCTTAGGCCTGCCAGCTTTCTGTACATGCCTCCAGACACCAACACAGACAAATATCAGACACCGGGTTCACAAACAAATATAGACTGACATATACTTTATACACTCTAGTAGCATATAAAGAGCAATTATGTCACAAACCATTTATTGTGTTTAAACT
This sequence comes from Taudactylus pleione, assembly GCA_031769625.1. Taxonomy (NCBI): domain Eukaryota; kingdom Metazoa; phylum Chordata; class Amphibia; order Anura; family Myobatrachidae; genus Taudactylus; species Taudactylus pleione. Next base: position 10,493,190 of record JAUIMM010000608.1, on the reverse strand, counting down.
GAGTTGCAGAAATACTTTTTTGCATTAATGTGTATAAATTTAATGATGTTGGCAAGCTGTAGTGGCAGAAAAGGCTGTCTGTACACAGAAGTTTTACTGCATCCAGACATAGAAGATTACAGGATCTTCAAAACAGGTAAGTGCTCGTATATACACTATGTTGGAGAGTGTCTATATAAAATGGTTATAGATATTATTGAGCAAGTGTAGGCTGTTGATATGTGTGTACTATTTGGCAGTAGTATGCAGAGTAAACAATATACACCAGCAGATTCACCAAATGTACTATACAGTGCGGGACTTAACCAGGAGTATAATTTATTATGTAGCAGTATGTTTGTACATCTGTACTTAGGGCCTGATTCAGGCCCGCTCGCAAGCGCTATGCGCTCGCAAGCGGGTCGATGGTGGCCCAGTGCGCACGCGCGAGCCCCGGAGCGAGCGCAAAAAGCATTCGCTCCGGTGCTCGCATCCAAAATGGGCAGCTGTTGTTGTTGATTGACAGCTGCCCTGTTTGAAAGGCGGGGAAGGGGGGTGGCTGAGCAAACGGAAGCGTTCCTGCAGGAACGCCTCCATTTGTGGGCGGCCCTACTGACATCACTAGTGATGTCAGTAGGTGGACTTCCTGCTCTAATAGTGCAGGAAGTCTACTGGAGCTTGCGGCAACGAGACCCTACCGCAATGGTCTCGTCGCAAGCCCGATGGTAGCGATGGTCTTGACCATCGCGACCATCTTCATGGCCGCTCGCATAAGCTGTGGGAGGTAACCCACAGCTATGCGAGTGGCCAAGAGGCCGCAAAAAAAAAAAAAACACACGCCCTGATTCAGAGCGAGCACTCGCTTTTTGCGAGGGGCTCTGACTCAGGCCCTTAGTTACATACAGTATTTGGGATGGAGTGTAGCTTGAACTGAACATACAGAGCACCAGCAAGTGATGTATGTGGGTAGTAACACATCTGTTTTCCATTGTGGCACTCTAACACAGTGAGAAGATGGTGCAGCGCATGTGCAGAAAACCAAACGGCAGCCATGTTGGTGAAGGAAAGATGCTTCCCTAACGAAGGATTATGCAGATAGCACAGTAGTGCACTCCATATGTCAAGATAGGTAACCCTTGGCACTAGTGTCACATGGTGGCACACAAGGATGTTTTAAGTGGTACCTGCAGGGTCTATCAATTTTATACTATCTACACTCTGCTGCTCCTCTCATATTACTCACCTATTTCCTTCACAGTGGAGACCATTTTGGTGCTTTAGACTCTCTCCAAATCAGAGAGTCAATTCTTTGCCTAAATACCCAGTGAAGACTTGGCCTCTAATAATTGAACACTTCCACAGTTAGTCCTGCTCATAGTTGAATAACAGTACAAAATTCAGAAGCATGTCTTTTACTCTAGACTACAAATAATCATCCCAACATTTGTATAACCCATCTATTACTTTTGTAATTGTGTGTATATGGTGTAATGGTGGTGGCATGGCAAAATGTATTTTTGTTTGATGTCTGACAATGAAAAAGAAAAAGGTTGCCTACCCCTGGGATAGGCTTATACAGTAATTGTATATTGTAAAATGCATTGCTGTTACCTTATCCTATTAGCTTGTGTCAGGTGTGGTCTGGGTATATTTGTCTTATATGTGGCTTTTTACTCTTTCTCTTTCAGAGCCTAATAACCCCATATTTGACTCCATGACATTATTCATGGAAACTTTCAGATGAGCCACATAAGTCTTCTTCAGCTGATGCTCATTTGCCCAGTCTGCGACAAGGGTCCCATTCAGGCTTAGGGCTTTAGTCAATTAGAGGCGAAAAGCCATAATCGGTGAAAAAGTTTCGCCTAATGCCGCTTTTTGCCTGTTCAGAACTTAGCTCCAAATTCAATTCCAGACGGAATTCGTCTAAGTGTAATCTCAACGCATGTAATATGCGAAAAACTTTCTCCTAAGAATAGTAGGTAAAGAGAAGTGCAAAATCTTTATATTGGGGTGCAAATCTTGCAAAAAAAAACTAAGAACACCCCAAAAAAGTACTTGTGTTTTTGGGGAGAAAAAGTAAAAAGTGGGGGGACAAGCTTAAAAACTAGTGAAATAGACTTCTTGGGGGTCTGCAAGGATGGGTCAGGTGTTTTTAGGATTGCAGGTGCATGCCGTAGGTGCGTTTTTGACATTTTTTAAAAGTTCAATTTAGAGACATAAAAATATGCTAGCACCTGTTTTCAAGTACCCCAAATTTTACAGGAGAACTTGTTCTCATCAAAAAAGACTGCTTTATGCCATTCTTCGCCACTTATGCAAAGACGCTAATAAGAAGCAATTTAAACAACTTAAGTACCCCAAACACTGTTATTAGGGGTATTAGTGCACATCTACATTGATTCCCTATGTTAGTGCATCTTTTTTGGGGATACAGAATGATTTCCCCACTTCTGACATTACTTTCCGCCCTGATCCGCCTTCGCCACTTTCCATTTTCGCTTGTTTAGGAATTGATTAGGGTGAAAAGCGGGGATGTGCACGAAAAGTTTGTGCCTCTGAAACAGGCGAAGGAGGCGGAAAGTTGTACAGGCGAAACTTATCCAACGTTTCGCCTCTAATTGAATACGGGCCTTAAACTATTCTTTTAAGTTCCTTACCTGGATATGGTACAAAGCATGGAATGCTGCTGCAAAGCACCACCAACTCTGTCAGGGTCTGAATGACAACATCAAGGATGAGTTGGTCCATATGGATTCTCCACAAGGCATAGAAGAGTTTATTGATTGTTGGATTACCATTGATGCCCGTCTAACAGATAGAGAAGGGGACAGTGTTTATCATACACAGTTCTTATTCATCCAAGAATGAGCAAAGAACTCTCTCCAGTTTTAGAGCATACCAAACCAGAGCCTATGCAAATATGAAGTATTTAAGGACCTCTCTACTCCAAGAGAAGCAATGCAGCAAATACCAGAACTTATGTCTCTACTGTGGTAGTGCTGCTAATTGTTTAGCTCAATGCAAGAATAGAAAGAAACTGTTGGAAACTCAAACTTTCCACTTTACAAATACAGGAAGTGGCGGTTCAGATCTGAAAACCCTCTTGTACTTAGCTAGCTATCTGGCCCCAGCCTACAAAATAATTTCCTGTTATCAATTCCTATCATTGTAACTACAGATTCATAAAAATTCTACAGAAATCTCCGCCCTTATTGAATCTGTTTTTCTGGGAAATTTAATTGATAGAGCTTTAGCAAAGGTATCGCAAATACCACTGGTAATCAAGAAATAAGTGGTTCCTTTAGAAAGAGTTGATGGAAACCCTATTTCCTCCAGCCCAGTTTCTCAAGAGACTATTGCCCTAACCCTGGAAATTATACAGTGTCATCAGGAACAATTGACTTTATTCCCCTCACTTCCTGATTATTTTGGAAATACCCTGGGTAAGGAACTATAGCCCTATGAGCAATTGCCAAAACCAGACTATCCCTCTTTAGTCTCAACACTGTATCAAGCAATTTTTGCTGTCTATTATGTGGGGACCTTAGTTCCCGAGAAGGGAAAGTTAAGGGAAATCTATTAAGAAATCTCTGATGTCTTCAACAAGAAACAAGAAGAAACAATTCCCCCACATGGGCAGTATGACTGCTCAATTGGTCTCATACCTGGAAGGAGCTATTTTGTCTCACATATGAAGCAACAAACATGTACTTCACCTGTGAGCGTTCTTCTCAAAAAATTGTTTTCTGCAGAACATGACTACTCAATTGGTGATTGGGAATTACTGGCCATTCATTCTGCTCTTAAAGAGTGGCATCATCTTTTGGAAGGAACTTATATACCCATCACTATTCTTGCTCATCACAAAAACATGGAATACTTAAAATCCGCTAAAAGACTGAATGCATGACACACATGATGGGCTTTATTCTTCACTCATTTTAATTTCACTATAACCTACCACCATGGCTCTCAAGATGGTAATGCAGACTCCTTATCTCGCCAATTTGAAAAAGGTATTACTAAGATTCAGGAACCTATGCCCCTGATCCCAACAAGAACGATTTTTGTCTCTGTCATTTCTGCAGTCATTTATCTTTGGGTGCCAAAGCCAGGCTTTATAAACCAATCTACAAATGATTTATAATGCCCCTCCAACAGGGCACCAGGGGTTCAAAAGACATTGGCCCAAATATCTCATTATGTCTGGTGGCCACAACTGTTAAGAATGGTCAAGGCTGACATTTAAGTGGATTTTATTTTGGAACTCCCTATGACACATTAATGCTCCACTACTCTGGTTTTGGTAGATTCACAAAAATTGCTCATTTCATTTCACTCTAGAATGCTCCTCAAATTGCCAAGATCTTCCTTCAACATATCTATACATGGTTGTCCATACTCCATAGTCTCAGACAGGAAACCTCAATTCTCATCGTGGCTCTAGAAGGCTTTATGTGAAATGCCACAAATTAAGTTAGATCTGTTTTCAGGATTTCATCTGCAAATCAATAGCCACCAGGTCAATTGGGTGAAGCTACTCCATTTTGCAGAATTTACTTTAAAAATAACTTTCATTCAACTGCCAAGGAAAGTCTGTTTTATTCTAATTATGGATTCCATCCACAACCAGTGCCAGATTCCACCTTTGAGTCAGATTACGCAAATGCAAAAAAGTACATCAGAAGCTAAATAAAGTCATAAAAAAATTTAGTTACTTACTAACATTTGTGAAGCTCAACAAAAGTACAAAGTTTAAGCAGATAAACATCAAAAGAAGGCTCCACAATATTGTATTGGAGATAAACCATAAATATCAGCTAAGTATTTACATTTGAAAATACTTTCTCCAAACTTATCAGAATGGTTCACTGGTTCTTTTCCTATTTCAGCTGTACCAAATTCTTCTACAATGAAATTGTTACATCAGCAGAGTCCATCCAGTGTTCCACATTTTCCAAGTCAAGCTAGCACCTACCTCTATAAGATTTAAGTCAGTTCCAACACCATTAACAGTTAATGGACTTCTGAAAAATTCAAGGCCGAATCCAATTCTTGGTCAAATGTAAAGGTTTTGGGAAGAACGTTCTTGGAAACTTGTTAATAACCTTTATACTCCCAGATTAATTAAGAATATTCTACCAACAATTCCCAGGTAAACCTGGAGTGCCTGGGAGTCTCCCCTGAAGGCATGGCATGCTGTCACAAGCAACATTTGTCTCACTTACCATAGTGGCGGAAGCACCATGGAGGTGCGGTAAGGTCCTGCCACACAGGTGTCTAACTCTGCAATAACCACTGACAGCCAGCTGAATGGTAATTTACTACTGCTGATCCTCTCCATTATCTGTGCCCTCTGTCTTGGGACCCATGACTCATCCTGTATGCTTGCAACTGAAAGCAGGTCTCACGCTGCCCCACGGTGTGTAATCCAGTCTCCAGTTACAGGTCCTAGGTCTTAAGCAGATAGCTGAAGGAGGTCTGATGCAGCAGATTCACAGTGTACCAGGAAGTTGACTGACATATTATTTTGCAAGTTGTAATATCTGCATAACTTTAATTATTTAATATATATATAGATATTTAGCAATAAAGGTTAACTGACCTAGCACTGTTTTTTTGTATTCTATATTTGTTTTTATTGAGGGTCTAACCACTCTGATAAACAGCAGCAGAGTCAATTACTTAATTAATATAAACTTACCTTTGTGCCTGGGCTTTGTTTACATTTAATCATCATCATCAGCAACTTAATTCACTATTTACATCTGCCCCTGACCACACACATATAATACATCTTTCTCAGGAATATTCAGGCACATCTTTTACCATGTCTACATGTATTCACCCATATTGTACCTACATGAGAATGCTCTTTCCGCCTCTCCAGTCATAAGCATGTGCAAAATGCATGTGGGTCTCCAAGCTTTCTAGGCATGTGCTGTGTGATATCACACAAGATGTTCTACCCTAACTGGCATAGCACTCACTCTGCATCAGCCCCAAAGTGAATGTGCACTAAGCAACTTATGCTAGAATTACATTTGATAGGTTCATCAAGGTATTACTGTTTTTGATAAAGGTGTTAAATATGGTCTATTTACACCATCAGTCATAAGAAGTAAAGTAAGTAGATAGATAGATAGATACAGCTGTGTCCTCACTCATCTTTATATAAACGGATGGCTTTGGTCAGTGCTCACTGAATAATGTGTACAATTACCATTAGCTGCTATTGTAGGAGAAATCTCAAAGCTTCTTATTGTCAAATTTGATAAACAGGTGAGAGGAGGATGATTTGCTGCAGTCACGTCAAACAGCTACTCATGGCGCGACTGGTCACATGAGCCTCTGCTAGCACCAGGCGTCTTTTTTTTTTTTTTACTGAAAATGCGTCTAAGTCACAATAAGTTAATCAATCGGCATGCAAAGTGCTAAGATGCAGCGGCTACAGCTTTTTTCCATGCCAAGTGCCATTTACAGTCTCAGTTGCACACAGATATACAAGTGTCCCATATAAAATTAATCAGCACAGTCTCCTGGTGCTTACTAGTCACATTGCATTGCCAGATCCTAAATGGTACAGGAGAGGTTTTATACAGATGTGCCCAGCTAGTTTGTTGCTCCATACACAATGTAGCGTGCCCTGCATCTCACAACACACAATACGCCTTGAGTCGCGCCTTTCAGTATTAAACGCAATGGAGTGTAGCATGGCACTGGAAAAAGTCGTAGCATGTAATACAACTTCTTGTCCACCAGGTATCACTTTTCCTAAACTACACTGCACATGCGTCCGATATCCAGTGCATTTTCTGTATCACCACCTGATGATTGGCTGACAGAACCTGTAATTCGGTACACTATAGAAATCAGGACTGTATAAGAATGTGTAATAAAGTTTTAAATCCTTACAGTACAGTATCTGTGTGAGTCCTGTACTTTTAAAAAAGATGTAGGTTTTAATATTTTTGTCTCAGGGTCTCAGACAGGGTTCACACGCACGCACAGCTTTCAATGAGACATGATGAATTAATACTCGGGTAACTGCTCAGGTATTGTGTTTACATGTACTAGTATAATATATAGAAAGGAAGAAACATTTTTTTTATTATTATTATTATTATTATTATTATTATTATTATTATTATTATTATGCTTCCTTCACTGCGCCCTCCCAAACAGCAATAGGTGGGTGGAGAGCACAAGGATTCAGAAAATGAATGTGAAAGCTTTATTGGTCTAGTGGTAGAGTGGTGGTTTTACATTGCCATGGTGCAGGGTTCAAATCTCACCACAACCCAATATTATTTTGTAATCATGATTACTTTAGAATCATTCCTCTATATATTTTTTTCATAAAGTACAGTGATGGATCCATCCGCACTAATCAAGTTTCAGATGCACCCACAGGTGTTGGGATTCAGGGGCTCAAACACAACCTCAATTTTAAATAAGACCACATGATTTCCTGTTCAATAAGGTTGCAGTAGTGTATTGAAGACACTTCATTGATCTAAAACTCCCTCGCACCCTGCAAAGACACACCCATACTGTTATGGGGTGCAAGGGCTCGAGTGACAGGTTTCAGATGGACTGTCAGTGTCAGGGGCTTAGATGGGTCAGACGCACTCACCGGTGTTGGTGTTCAGGGACTGAAATGCAAACTCAGTTATAAATAAGACCACATGATTTCCTGTTCAATAAGGTTGCAGTAGTGTATTGAAGACACTTCATTGATCTAAAACTCCCTCGCACCCTGCAAAGACACACCCATACAGTTATGGGGTGCAAGGGCTCGAGTGACGGGTTTCAGACGGACTGTCAGTGTCAGGGGCTTAGATGGGTCAGACGCACTCACCGGTGTTGGTGTTCAGGGACTGAAATGCAAACTCAGTTATAAATAAGACCACATGATTTCCTGTTCAACAATGTTGCAGTAGTGTATTGAAGGCACTACATTGCTCCAAAACTCCCCCGCACTCTGCAATGACACACCCATACAGTTATGGGGTGCAGGGCTCGAGTGTTGGGTTTATAAACTATTACACTGTAGGCATCTGATTGGCTCCAAATTTATTCTACAGCAGGACAACAACCATAAACGTACAGCCAATGTAATTAAAAACTATCTTCAACCTAAAGAAAAACAAGGAGTCCTGGAAATGATGATATGGCCCCCACAGAGTCCTTATCTCAACATCATCAAGTCTGTCTGGGATCACATAAAGAGACTTAAGGATTTGAGACTTGGTTTAAATGAATCTCTTGGTTTGCATGCTTTCCTATAATAATGCATTTGGTAGATATCTTCTAAACTTTATGCTGTTTGTTTGAGACTATGTTCAAATGATCATGTGATACGTTATAGTTATTGTAATCAGTTAAGCAGATTTCTTCAGCAAGTATCAAACATAGTTGCCATATGATTTGAATGTTATGATGTATCCTTGTATGTGCTTTAAAGCAGGAACTTGATATTCCCGAATTGGGTTAGAAGTGTATTGTTACCATTAGTTTGAGTGAGTTGGATATTATCATTACATTTAATTCTTTCTGCAATCATAGGCAGCTGCTATGTGTGTTGGTGATGGTTGCTATGCACTACAATTAACGCCGACAAGCTGTGTTGCACACAGACTTCCGGCATCGTGTGATTGTATCATTTCAATAGTCATCTGAGTGCCGCCTTCTCCAAAAGAGATTGTCTTTATATATACAGTATATATATATATATATATATATATATACACATATATATACATATATACTGTATATATATATATTGTAACATGACCGCATTAGGGGTCCCTCTTCTCCTGGGGTAGATGGACTCCCTCTTCACACACACAGCAGCCAGAAATATAGTACACCAGTCTGGGGTCTCATACTAGCTGGTCGGTACCAGTCTTTATTGTGCAACATAAAAGGAAAACAAAACATAAAAGTAAATGCTAGCCCGTCTGGGTGCTAACTAGACAAGAGGTTCACAAGAGGTTCCCTCTCTAATGAAATAGTGGGGCCTACAGCCTCCATCCTCAACACAAGCATATGCACAAGACTTACAAGTAGTTTTTCACCTAGTGCCTGTGAGCCAGCCAGTCTGCTTGCTCTCCCAGGTATGAGACACTAGCTTACAATCACACACAGCCTATATCAGCCAGTTCCAGGTGCAGACCCTAATTAGCCTGCTAACAGGCCAAAAAGGCCAAACCCTGGAGTGGCCTGTGGATGGAGCCCTCCCTCTCCTCACATCCACACCCCCAGGTCCCAAACCGGCTTTTTTGTATTTAGTGTATCATTAGTGATTCTCAAGTCTTGGATTTTGTAAACAGATCACACCATGCTCCTCCAAATATGTGGCTTCTTTGTCCTTATACTTTGGCCGCTTGGTTCAACGGTGGTTTTCTAAGATAAAAATAGGGGGAAAAGACAAGCATTTGATAGTTTGGTATTTTTGATAATAGACTTTGGATGATATGTACACAATATATATGCGTACCGCATGTACGCTTGTCAGTTAAGCATATAAAATATCATTCAACCTCAGACCAGACTCTTTTTCCACATTTCTTATGGTGGGTACACACCTGACAGATATATATACAGATCGAGTGATCTGCAAATATATCTGCAGATGATGGTCATTCATACACACTGAATGACCATCATCTGCATGCTGCAGCGGAGCCCGGGGGTGGGTAGGGGTCATGGCCTAATCACGGAAGGCGTGGCCATGTCCCCTTAAAAAAACACATTTGCGGCACTGGGGAGGGGGCACTGTGTGCCCCTCGGCCCAGTGCACAGCCAATGGGGGGCACGATCAGCATGATTGTGACCCTCTTTGGCATAGGAGACTGCTCGGGCAGTCTCCCAGTGCAGCCCAGCACACAGCAGCGTGTGCTGGGCTGCTGTGGATGGGGAGCTGTGCCGGACCCGGGTAAGTTGTACCCACTCACAGCTCCCCCCTCCCTCTCTGCACCCATACACACTGTTCATTGCATGTGCAGCACAGCCAATGCAATATGTCTGTGAACGACGTTGTTCACAGACATATCGTCTGTACACACTTGCCGACAGGGGCACAATATATTGGCCGATCAATTGATCGGCCAATGTATCGACCAGTGTGTACCCAGCTTTCTTCTCAGAGTTCAGGAAAATCCCTTAGATGGTTTTACAGCAACCTTATCTCTTCATGGAAACTAATACGAGTCTAAGTATCCAGTGACTTCAGCTGGTTTTGCACAGGCCGTTTGCACTCCATGTTTAAAGCACAGTGTTGATTCATTCAAAACTGAAATATTTCATGTCTCACCTGTGCCAGACAATCACACTCCAGCCCGGGACTCTGGTTTCCACCAGCTCTGTAGGGTTGTGCTGCTCTCCTGGCTGTCAGCACTGCAGCTGCCAGATACCTCAGCCGCAGACCTGACGCGGGTCACCCGGACACATTATATATATATATATATATATATATATATATTTATAAAGAAAACACTTAAAATCCCTAAATAATAATGTTTCGTATATTTCATCCCTACTCTGATAAAGGGTGTCCTGCTTCCTACTTCTCCAACAGTGAATGGTGGATAGAAAGTGGGCAGGATGAGTGTATGCAGGAATTCAACAAATCAAAATGAATTTGTATTCCGCCATTATAATTCAAGAATATTTTGTCATGCTTTGCAGGTCCCAACATTTTTTTACTAAATAGTACTGTATACCATTAATCTATAGCAAGCAATTTTAAGTCAAACAATACACAAGATATAAACTTGTAAGGCAAGCTTTACGAGAAAAGTACTTAACCTGGCTAGTTTGATTTTAATTATTGAAAATATACATAAATTTAATGAGTTTTTAAATATTAAAAAACGACTCTACTTTGTACTATTGTCACTGCTGCAAGATCTTAATTTACAGAGCAATTAGACTAGGACTCTCATTTATCAGTACATGTTCATTTGTTGGAAATGTAGTCAGGTTTTATTAATTGATGCAATAGAAGTACAGAGTTAAAATTAATGTGTGTGTCAGATAGGTCATGCCAGCAGCAGTGGGTGGGAAGCTATCACAGAGCAAGACGTGAGATAAATAATAACTTTTTTTATGATACCACGGATAGCTTAACTATTAAGTGTAAACTGTTTTGCTGAATTGTAGGCATCAAAATGCCATTGTGGGTTTTTCTGAATAATAATGTACTGTGCCTATGTCATACAAAGCATATTTTTGGATATTTGCTCATACAATATCTCGTACTGTATGAAGTATGGTTACCATTTGTATTATAAGACAAGAAAAATAGGCAAAAAATTTACAATACGTAATCTGAAGGAAATACAAATTTAAATATAGTCCCTTAGTACTGTAAATCAAGATTTGCGTCAGTGCTCTTAGATTTCCTCCAAACAGCATAAGTTTAAAAATCAAGATGGAGGCGTTTGCATAGGAGTAAATGTCTGCACAAGTGTGAGGGCACTATTTGCTACTTAGGAGCAAGTGTACCAGTACACAAGGGCCTGATTCTGAGTCACAAAGCGGTCGCAGTTCCAGATGGGTGTTGCAGACATTTTTACTACCTTACGCTAATGCAAGTATTCAAAAGGTTTCATGCGCGTAGACACAATGACCACTTTATTTACATTCACAGATGCAACCATCATCATTAGTATTAGCACTTACACATACCCAATATTGGGTGCAAAAGATCCATCAGAAACAAGTGTTCCTTCATCATTGGCACTCTTTATAATAGCAAAGACCTCTGACTCCGCACCAACGATAGTCCCACATCACAAAACAGATCTCTAGCATGCTTCCAAAAGGTAGCTGCCCAGTTGACACCCAGTAATTACAATTTCATGGACAGAGAGAATTGGCTATGCACTGGGCATCCATCAAGGTGTGCATGCAAGGTGCAGCGTATGTGCAGTTTGCCTCTTATGTTGTGCAGGGTGGGCTTCATAAATGATGGTGAGGGTGATTTATAAATCGACAACATAATGCAAAGTAGAGCATAATAAGTGACCACTGGGCCTCATAGCAAAACTGTGTGGGGAAGTTCCAATACTGAAAGCTCAAACCCTTACACATGCACAGAACTGCACAGATGGAGACCACAAGGCCGATGTACCCTCCTCACTACTGGGCCCTAAGGCAGCACCAGCAGTAGTTATGTCACTGATACAAAGTCAATCAAAGGCTTTTGGACTGTCACATAACTTCCATTGAATTTGTGTCTTGAATGTAGTCCATGGTATTGATGATGACATCGGAAACTACGTGACTGCTTTTGGGCCAGAGAGAGCATTTCAGTGACCGCCATACATAGGGCAGGCTGGACCAGCAGAGCTGCCTAATGACTACCATACAATATTGAGAACAGTCTAGTTTCTGCAATTCAATAAAAAGAGCATCCCAATAATGACCATACAATACAGAGAGCAGACTAGTGACGGCCATACAATATAAAGAACAGTTTTTCTACAACCATACAATATGATAACCCTCCTCAAAATTATAAAATCCCATCATAACAACTCCTTTATCATTAACCCCTTCATAATCATACCCATAATTAAACAGACATCATCAATTCATAAACCACACTTTACGTCTTTGTCTCATCGGAATCGGTATGTAATGTCGGCTGTCAGGATGCCTCCTGTCAAAATACCTACAGTGGCATCCCAATGGTTGGCATCCCGACAGGGGTCTGATAAGTAGACTTACCCTCCCCCCTTCTCTCCCTAACCCTCCCTTCTTGTAGCCTAACCGTCCCCACCCCTCACCCTGCACCCTCCCAATTAGTGCCTAAACCTAAGTCTCCCCCATCATGCCTAAACCTAACCCTCCCCCTTAGTGCTTAACCCTAACCCCCCCAGTGGTGCATAACCCTAACCACCCTAGGGGCGCCTAACCTCCCCCCTCACAATCTAACGCTAACCCTGTTATGCTACCTAAACCTAACCCTCCCCCTCCACAGCTAACCGCTAATATGCCCCGGACTTACCTGGTTCGGGCTGGCATTTGTCTGTGTTCTGGCATTGGGATTAAGATAGATGTTGGTATTTCAACGCCTATCTTAAGTCCCATGTTTGACTTTCATCATCAGTATTCAGTCCAGCGGTATGCCGTCCGCTGGTCTGATAAATACATCCCGTCTCATCATAAGACTCTAATGTATACCCATTGTATCTGCCCCTGTAAATGTGTGCCCAGTCTACAGTATCTATAGGATGTGTGAATAATGTTTTGCTCACATCTTTATAGCATTAATTTCAAGCAGGTGTGAATTAGGGGTATGAACACCTGTATAATATGCTCTGTACTCTGCCATAATATTTTATAACTTTACACCTACACTAAGTACCGAGATCTGTATGTAAACAGAGTCTTAACTCCACGTATTGTAATATATAATATGATACAGTTTATAAATTTGGCCAATTGCAACTACACTATAGTTATCTGTCATATCCTTAAACATATAAAAACTCTTATAAAACTGAATAAATACAGTAATGTTATACATTTACAGTAGGTCTCATATGGGTTTCTCTCTTCAAGGGTACAGGGTGCACAAATTACTAATCAAAAATGCTCTTATTTAGTGTAACACAAATTTTTCATCTTCGGAGACTGCACTGCACCATGGTAGGGCAGAAAAAGCAGGAACTGCTGCCGCGTGTTTGAGGGAGGAAAACCAGACATATTTTAGGCAGGAGTTCTGATAGGGAAGGTGGGCACTAATTGCCCTGTCGGAAGGAATGGCACATTGTAGTTTTAAAAAAGTTTTAATGAGCAAGCACGTCCATGCACCTAGGTTTGGCTATGCCCACCTCTGTATGCAGGAGCCATGAACTTTAGCAATAGGGTGCACAGCTCCTAACATTAAATACATCAAGCTGATGGATTAAAGTACTTCAAAGGATGCCTCACACCGGCTCCACTGAGTCACCCATCACATCGACATATGAAAAAAATTATATATATATATATATATATATATATATATAGTGCATATATAGGCAGGTGTGGAAAAAATTCTGCAAAGTAAGAATGCATTCAAAAATAGAAGTGTTAATAGTTTTTTTTTATCAATTAACAAAATGCAAAGTGAGAGATCTAAATCAAATCAATATTTGGTGTGTCCACCCTTTGCCTTCGAAACAGCATCAATTCTTCTAGGCACACTTGAACACAGTTTTTGAAGGAACTCGGCAGGAGGTTGTTCCAAAAATCTTGGAGAAATCAGCAGGGAGGTTGCTCCAAACATCTTGGAGAACTAAACACGATATGCCATGGATGTAGGCTTGTTTAATTATTTTTTTGTCTTTTCATATAATCCAAGACAGACTCTATGATGTTGAGATCAGGGATCCATGGGGGCCATATCATCAAATCCAGGGGGCAATCCAATTAGCCGCAAGGGGTGTAAATCAGGTGCGTTTTGCCATTGATTATATACATTGCTGCATTAGTGATCTTAACACTTAAATAAGCAACAGGATGTAAGCAACCAAATACTAGTTGCCCAAGTGAGGAGTGAAGAGAATATGAAGGTATAAGTAAGGGTAGAGCTTACAATCTAATGGAGAGGGGCAGACAAACAGGTGTGATACAGATGGGGTAGACAAGGAGGAAGGATACAGTCTTGAGAGCCCTTTCAATATTTGTAGAGAAGTGGAGAGTTTGATGGAGAGAGTGGAGAGTTCCAGAGGTAGGGAGCAGCACGGGCAAAATCTTGGAGGTGGGAGATAATAATCTGACATGCCTATTTTGACAATTTTTTATTTCAGATGCCCTGATGCTTTAGTAGATAACGTTGAAGGACTAGTATCAGATTGTCATGACTGGTGGCAGCATCTGCAGTGCTAGTATTTGGTGGCTGCTCTTCTCTCGACTGATCATTATCCATATTGACGAATACACAGACGTATTGCAAACAAAAGAATAAAATATTAAATTTTTATTTATCCTACTAATTTTTAAGTCACAACTCAGCTCACACTGCATGGCGATACATCACTTGTATATGTACGTGAACAAACTCACAGGGGGACAGGGCATAGATGTAGTACAAACAATAGGAAATATATTTGTTTAACTTTTTTTAATTTGTAGCTCAGCTCACACTGTGTGCAGTCACAGTGCTTATATGCACAAATGCACTGTGGGACAGCGCACACAGGTTGAATAAACAAACAAATGTTTAAAACTTTTTATTACTTTTTAAAAAAAATTCCCACAAATGACAACTGCGGAGTCATTTATATCGCAGTGGGTTATGGCCTGTAGAGTCACAGTGCAGCACCACTGTGTGACATGTAGACTAGTGATAATAATTCCTGCACTATAAAATAAACAATGATTTCTATCTGCTTGTTTTAGCTCGGCCAATATTAACCACTTAATTGATGATCTTTTTTTCTAAAAACCACTCCAAAATTGTTGGGTTTTTTTTTTATGAGTGAATAAGGTGAGGAACATCTATTTTAACTTATCCAAAATGATTTCATAAAAAAAAAGAAAAATATTTTTTTTAAGATTTGTAAAAAAAACCCATTTTTTCACACATCGGAACATCGGAAATATCGCGAGCATTGCAACTTTCAATTTGAGACTGGTTTCAGGCACCAGTTACACTAGGGGGGTGAGGGAGGAGGTTAATTTACTTGTTCCCAGCAGCTGCTAATCTTTGCAGCCGCTGGGTGGGGGGTCCTGCTTTGCTGACCAATCAGCAGTGATCAACAGCACTGCAGACACAGGGAGAGAGGGTGCAGGCAAGCACAAGGACCGGAAGGTCCCTCTGAGAGCAGCAGCTGCGGGAAGATTCTCTTCCTGCAGCCGCGCTTATGTTTATCTGACTGGTCAAAATTTTGCAACCAGAGCAGATAAAGAACTGCCTGGTGTGGTCAGAAAATTACGACCTTGCCAGGCAAGTGGTTAACACTAAGGGGACTAGACTGGCCACAGCACAGAAGCAGCCACTGGAGGTGGAGAGGATGTATACAGCACAGCAGGCACTGGACACAGGGAGTGGATAGACAGAGCAGCAGCCACTGGACACAGGAACTGGAGTGGACACAGCACAGAAGCAGTCACTGGAGGTGGAGAGGATGTATACAGCACAGCAGGCACTGGACACAGGGAGTGGATAGACAGAGCAGCAGCCACTGGACACAGGAACTGGAGTGGACACAGCACAGAAGCAGTCACTGGAGGTGGAGAGGATGTATACAGCACAGCAGGCACTGGACACAGGGAGTGGATAGACAGAGCAGCAGCCACTGGACACAGAAACTGGAGTGGACACAGCACAGAAGCAGTCACTGGAGGTTAGCACAGCACAGACTGAAGTCAGTGTAAAATGGCACCCGAATCACCACAGGAGGGACTTATAAAGAATACAAAATCCGCAAGAATCCGACACCGTGATGATGACGTTTTGCCTCGATTTGGAATCCGAGCAAGGTGGAAAAACCTGAGCTGGCTCTCGGATCCAGCAAGTTTGGGTGGGCTCGGTTTTCACAAAACCGTGCCTGCACATCTCTATTAAGGATTTGTTTGGGTTCAGTCATTATGGAAACAAGTATATATTGTATGCAGGATCTGATTAACTTCTATGGGAAAAGCAACTTTACTCAATTTAACAAGCTAGCGTTACCAATTTCCAGCAATGGGAGATGTCTCCAGCTTTGCTGGTTCCTCACAGGGTCAAAATCTCTATGTGCATGCCTGGACATTAGCTCCACTTGTTCATAACACTGTAACCCTTCACCATCAGTGTTAGGTTGCTAGTGAGAGAGAGATATATTCATCTTAGGGACTACAGTTTTGCATGGCTGTGTACATACCGCAGTCACTGATCCACTGATAATAAATAGAGCAATAAATCCGCACATTTACTACCTAAGTAAGGTTAATTCATGAGTTTATAAGTGTGAATGTTTAATGTAAATACTGTTTTGTGAAGTAGTTACACATCTATCTTTGTGCAAATTTCCATTTTTGAGGATAAGAAGCAAATGCATTTTTTGGACATTTGCTAGCATCAGAAGGAGGTGTTCCTTATTGAGTGCCAACCAGTACGCCGACCTTTGTACCAAAATAAAAAAACAAGATTTGATTTTTCAATTTGAGATCAATTAAATGAGAGCAAAGATGGACAATCACAATGACATTAGCTCGTGATACAGTGTTTAAGAATACTAACGGTCAGTAGATCAAGGGCCACCGCCTTAATATTATCTGCGCAGTGCCTCACAGTTGGCGGGCAGTTGTTCATTTAATAAAACTTTTTTGTGTTCAAAAAAACTTCAGGCTGTGATACTGTACAGTGTTTAAGAATACTAGTGGTCAGTAGGTCAAGGGCTACTGCATTATATTATCTGCACAGTGCCTTACAGTTGGTGGGCAGTTGTACATTTGAAAAAATTTTTGTATTCAAAATACTTTAGACCATGATACTTAACTGATTTTTTTTTTCCCTGTAAACCTCTCAGAAATTTTCAGTTTTTCAGGCCCGGGGGAAGAAGGGGGCATGGTCTAATCATGGGAGGCATAGCCATGCCCCCTTCAGGGCAAAAAGACATTTTTGCGGTGCTGTGTGCTGGGGAGGGGGTGCTATGAGCCCCTCAGCCTGGTGCATAGCCAGTGGGGACCGTGATCAGCATGATCCCCACAGGCATAGGAGACTGCTTTGGCTGCTACTTTGCAGCCACTAGCAATCTCCCAGTGCAGCCCAGCACACAGCAGTGTGAGCTGGGCTGCTTTGATGTAAGAGGGAGGGGGGGCGGTGCCGGACTCTGGCCCCCACCGGGCCCCTCCTGCACCCAGTCCCAGGTAATTAGTACCTGCTCCCCCCCTCTCTGCGCCCCTGTGTGTGTATATATATATATATATATATATATATAGAGGGTGTGAATACAATCTCTCCATACCCCGTGTCCTTGGGCCCCCATTATAAAATAACTTCCCTCCCCCTGTAGGCAATAGACCCCCCAGGGATCATAAATCCTATTAATAATAGTTAATAATAATCCCTGGTTTCTAAATCAACCCTTTTAGTTTGTACCCCAACTCCTCCTCCTACCTTGTGACTAGTACAGTATGTTTTTTTTTATTATTTAACCCCTACTCCCCCCTCCAGAGACATATGTCTCTTTATTGCCCCCACACCCCCACTGCTGCTTGATCCTCCCTGTTACCCCATGGGCATACACCCCCCTCCCCCATATGTAGAGCACAGCAGAGCATGTTTCAGCGGAAGCTGATTATCAGTCCCTCCTGCTGAAGCTGATCTCTGCACTCACAGACAGCCGGATCACTTCTGAGGGGTCTGAGTAGTCAGATGAGATCTGTTCTGCACTTTTCTAAAATGTATTTCCTCTGCAAAAGCTGGGGTAAACAACGGGGCAGCGTGGTTGCATGTGATGCGACATTGCCAGCTGAGGCATTGCTGGCTGTGGTCGCATCACCTGTAATGCCGCCAGTTAACTGGTTAAGTAACTATTGATCAGTAGGTCAGGTGCAACCATGTTAATATCAGCTCTGAGTGTCAATATGGATCACAAAGATTAATCGATAGAACAGCAGGAGCAACAATCAAGTAGTAGAGCTGCTGCTGCTTCCACAAGTCATGATGATACTAGTTTTTCATCGTCATCTACTAAAGCCGGTGCTCAAGGGCTTAAGTCAGGGCATCTAAATTCATAACAATAATTTACTTTGCTGAAAAGACATAGCCTCTAATAAAAGGAAAGTTTCCTGCAGAAAAACATAAAATTGCCAACCTGCCAAACACCACATGTAGTGGCAAGAAAAGGGTCAGGCCTTCCATGCCAGAAGATAAGACCAAAAAATCCATCTCTTATGTGTGGAATTATTTTTACCCAAATCCTGACAACAGTTGTTAAGCCATCTGTAGCAATTGTAAAGACAAAGTAAGTATAGGTATTTACCTTAACCATCTAGAAACCTCCTCCTTGTTAACATCATTTGCAGCACATTCATGAAAACAAGTAGTCTAGCATCAGCTAGCTCCCATCTCTCAACTAGATCCCAGCACTTACAGTGTCCACTGCCAATACCTTCATCATCAATGTCCTCATTAATGATTGGATGTAGTCCTTAAGCCAATTTGCTAAGGCTAACTGAGTCCTCCCCAATCCAGGATTCCTCAGAAGTTTTCTTGAGCACTAGACCTGCTGCTGTTGCTGCTTGGGGTGGGTCTTCATCTCAGAAGGGATGTGATAGCAAAATGGCTTACCCCTCTTGGACTCTCCTCAGGATTTATAATTTCTGATAATGCCACAAATATTGTGAGTGCATTACAGCTAGGAGAATTCTAACATGTCCCATATTCTGCTAACACAATCAACTTAGTTGGGCAGAATTTAAAAAAAATTTACATTGGCGTACAGGAGATTGTATCATAGGAAGAGGAGGGGGAATGTTCCTTTGTCCAGTGCAGTGGAGAATACTTTCCATGTTGGGCCACGTGATTCCCCTAATTAGACTCTTTGAAAAGCAGCTCGAGAAACTAAAGGAGATAAAATTATGCGATTTTGCTAAGTATGTCAGGCTTCTAGGTCAAGTCCTTTATTCGCTTCACCAGGATCCAAGGGCTGTCAACATCTTGAATTTAGATCAAAACATTTTGCCAGCCATGCTTGATCCTAGGTTTCATGTCTTTCTTTCCAACTAACACAGATCTTGAGAGATGCAAAGAGCTCCTGGTGAGCAAGTTGTCAGCTCAGATGAGTCAACACAACAGTTTGACATCTAGTCAGGACTAAAAGAGTTGCCCAAAATTAGTGACTCCTCTACAATAATGCAATCTGATACAGTCACCATCTATAGAATTGTGGTGAATTATTTAAATGGCAGTGTACAAATAGACATGTCAGACAGTCCTTTTGGCTACTAACAGGAAAAAAGGCAATTTGGAGGCCCTTGCACAAACTGGCTTTGCTTTACTTAAGCTGCACACCCTCCAATGTGTACTTAAGCTGCCCATCCTCCAAAGAGTTTTCAGCACAGCCGGGAACATTGGCCCTCATTCAGAGCCATACGCTCTGAGCAGAGTGCACACTCTGAATGAGGGCCTCCCTCCATAATTATGGAGCATCCTCCTGGACGCTCGTATAGCTGTGGGTCACCACCCACAGCCTATATGAGCGTGCAGTTTGGTGGCCGCGATGGTCTTGACCATCGCGACCATCGCCACTGCGAGCCGGAGCCTGCGGTTGAGTTTTTCAACCGCAAGGCCCGGAGTGATTTTGGCTCTATCAGAGCCAAAATCACTCCCCACTGACATCACTAGTGATGTCAGTGGGCCGGCTTGCGAGTGGGTCTGAATCAGGCCCATTGTCAGTGTTTGGCATAGGAGGCTACTTTCTCAAAATGTGGAAAAGATGATATAAACTCCAAGAGGAAGACCTTTACCACCAAATACATCAAAGTACAGATACTTATGTAATGGTGGATTCCAGTGGGGTTGAGTTAATATTGTGTAAAGATGATGTAAACACTGATGAGGTTGTGGAAGCGGATGACAATGACAACATCTTGCCACTGTAGAGAAGAGATCATTGACAGCACTGTAAGCTGCCTTAAGACTATAATTAATAACATTGTCAGCAACCTTAAGCCAATTGGTAGCTTGTTTTGTGGGGGTCCAAACAAACCAACCACTTCAGCCACCAAAGTGGCAGTCCCTGTCATGAAGTGATTGGTTTGTTAAACTGTACTTGTTCTTTTTAATTTACAACATTTTGCACTTCTTTTCTATGCATTATTTGCTATTTGAGACATTGGTGACTGTTTTTTGCATAGAAGACAAACCTTTTTATAGTTGTTAAACTGCCATCCTATCTGCCTCTGCTGTGTGGCAATGTTTCATACATGTCCCATATTTTAATCTGTTGTACATTTGTGCTGCTGTCCTTTTGCTTAGTTTAGCCAACCAGCTTGCTGCAGCCTTTGGCCTATACTGGTGAAAACTGAAAACAATGTTGTGAGTTGTGAGGTGGTCAGAATTGACTGGAAATTAATGTTATTGAAGTAAATTATGCTGTAGGAAGTGAACAAAAACAGACCCACATTATGTGATTTTAGCTGTTTTTGGGCCTGATTCACCACGGAATGCAACTGCGAATGCAATAGGAATTACACACACAGTTCAACTGCGATACTACAGTATGCTAATCCATTGCGATCGCAATGCCATACACAGCACTACATAAGGACCTTACCTTGCACACTGCAATGCATATGCATGTGCAATACACAACAATCAGACGATTGAGTGCGTAATCACAGTTGCGTACGGTATTGAATCAGGCCCTTTGCCATTTAAAAAAAAAAATCCATGTCCAAAACATGTGTTTGTGGTTTTGCCAAAACCAAAACACAACAATGAATTAGAACCAAAGCCAAAACATGGGAGTCGGTGCACATCTCTAACTGTAAGTGTGTGTTTTACACATATGACTACAAGGTTAAAGATACAATGTTCTGCAAATAATGTAGAATCACTTGTACTCATGACCTGTTCCTACTAATTCCTAAATTGTGTGGCACAAGTACTGTAGAACACTCAGAATTCAGGGTTGTATCTATAATGGGTGTAAGTTGTGTGGATCCAGGGGAGCCCAAACCACACATCCTGCACTAATGCTTACCTTTCTGAAGCCCCACGTTGGCTGGAGAGGCGATACACAGAATGCCTGGAAAATGCCCGCTGCAGCTATTTTCCAGATGTTCTGTGCATGTGCAATAGGGAAATCACCGGCAAAAATGGCTGCCATGCCATTCTCCTAGTGTCCTGCGCATGCGCAGTAGACTTTGGGCACTGACTAGTGCCCGGAATCTACTGAACCTGTCAGTGCGCCGGCACCGGAGAGAGAGGAACACAGCCCCCCTCCTCTCTAAATATGCCATTGGCAGAGTTGGTGGATTTTTTACTGACAAATTTACTGAATTTTCTCTGAATAATTTATGGTTAAACTACCAACATATTAAGCAATGTTGATGTTTTCAGAAATTGAATATCTAGTTTTTGACTTCTTAACATGTACATTACATTCCACGAAGTAGAGATATGCAAAATATTCAAAAAAGTCACAAAATTAAAATTAGCAGTGATATAAACCTAACAATGAAATAACACACATCCTTGAAACTCATAAGTCACCTTATTACCTGAGAAGTTACATCTGTTCAATTTACTCTGAACAGTTTTCACTTAGTCCTGATTTAATCTCAATTCATGTAATAACTATAAGGTCCCTTTGAGGCAATGGTTTTCGGTTGTACTTCAGAGAGGAAAAGACTCGCTGGAGACAGGAGTCATTGCATAACACAAATTGATTTATTGAAAGATGGAACTACACTGACAGAGGACTAACTGTATGAGCCACTGCATAAGCACTTGCTGCTGTACTGAAAATACTATTGTCTTCAGCACATTTTACAGACTTTGCAGATATGCCTGCTATTCTCTCTACAGACCAACTAAAGCAAGGTCATCTTGGAATACATTTTAAGATTAATGCAGATATTGTCAGTAAGCAAAATACTTCTTACAGGTTAAAAGCTCAATGGAAATATTAAAATCAATCATTATGAACCTTTTGCTTGACAAAGACAGGGGGAATTGGTAACACTGAATCATATAGACCACATTAGGAGGTCCATTCATCATGTTAATTATCGGGGACCAAACGGCCCCCGGTAATTAAATATCCAGCTTGCTGCGAGTAGCAGCGGTGGATACAAAATCACCTAATTCAATATTCCTCTAGTACAGAGACAGCTGATCCGAAAATCAGCTGTCTCCACGATCCCTTTCACTGCTACTTTCGTAGCTGTAAAACTTAGCACTGCTGAGTCTGACTCTGCAGTGCTACAGCTCTTGCGTGAACTGGGCTTCACGCGGGTGCACAAATCCCCAGCAACTGGTTGAAGGAGCAATGGTGAACTGATTAATCTTATGGAAGGAGCATGGGTGCAGGAGCAAACACCATCTAAAGATATTGAATGCTCCTGCAGTTAAGCTCTGTAAATATTGTATTTTCAGAGTTTAACAAACTTAGGTCCCCATATTAGTGTATGGAGACTTCGAGATAGATCGGGGCTGAAAGGTAAGCAGGAGATATCAGTGATATCGCCTGTATTACCTTTATAATGAATAGCCCCCATCCTTAATTTCTACAAAAGTAGGTGACATGTTAATTTTCACCTGCTATTGTAGAAATTAAGTGATAATGAATGGACCCTTAGGTGTTATATCATAAACACATTACTCTTTATACACCAATTGTAAACAAATATTTTGATAAGTTAAACTCATCATTCATATGGCTCTGGAACAGATTTCACATATTGTCTTAAATTATGATATCATATCAAATCAACAAAGTTATGTTTTCTCATTTTGTATTTAATACATTCACGAAACTAAAAAATAGATACAACTAGCATGTTTGTACATTTCAAGCATATACAGTTTCTCCAACTACCACAACATGAACGACCAGCAGAGTCTCCAAATTCTATATAGCAATTAGGACTAATTATACAAAAAGATTGAAAAATCTAAAATTATCATTTCAAAAACATTACTGGCGCTATACGTGCTATCTAGTGACTCCAAGGGCTAAATTTACTAAGCATTGGCTTTGCTGTCAATGCCAAATGGATGGACATCAATGGCCCTTTAGTGTCTAAAGTTAACAGAATGTACAAAGCAGCAGTGGTTCCTAACTTTAGCAGTCTGGGGGGCTGCAGCTTTGGTCAGCGCTGACCCGGACTCCAGTGTCTCTATAGGGGATCCCTATATCTGCAGGACGGGGCTGCCTACCTTCTACCTTAGACGCTCATCATGCTGATACAGCCGACGGCTTATCCACGCCGCACCATGTCCCCTTGATTCCATGTGACAGGACCCACGGCAGATATAGAGATCCCTCTACCATAGGACACAGGAGGAGGCCACTCCAGAGGTCCACGCTGATATCAGCAATACGGTATTTACCATTCCCTCAGCATGGAGTTTATGTCCTAATGCGGACTGGTGGATTTGAGTATATATTCTCAAGAATACTGGACAGATTTTTTGTTTTGCTACAAAGTTTCACAGTTGTTTCAATTATAGACATTGCTTCTGCACTATGCAGTTTACAGATGGAGTGAATAAGAAATCTTTTTGAGGCTCCATTACATGTATGCTTAATCATTTTATGTATCTATTTTTTTATTTTCCTGTGGCCACAGTTCGTCTTTTATATTTATTGATATCTATTATGTATGATACATTGTTTATCAATTAAACCTCTATTGTGATATTATAGCGCTCCCAGTTTGTTTTAGAATCTGATTGGTAGAGTCAATCATTCTAACAAACAGAGCCACTTCGCTCTGACTGTTCAAAGCGTGGAATAAGCAGTTTTGATTGGATAGAGATGGCTAAACCCATGTGTTCTTTAGTCACAATCAGTGGCGGCTCCAGAGGTGGGGCTGAAGATCAGTCCAAAATTCAAATAAGGGAGCTACACCAACTGTCAGTGAGTCCCGGCGATGTTTGAGAGGGCAGTTAGTTTGTCTCCCCTTTTTGAAATTTGGACTGCGCTGCAGACCCACCTCTGGAGCCACCACTGGTCACAATGAATTCCATGTTCACACTGTACTTCATTTATACAAAATATTTGTATTCACGCAATTTCCTAGCAATTCAGCCCTGTGCTGAATGGGCTGGAGTCGGTTGACATGGCAGATTGACTCTTTGTCTGTCAAAGCCTAATGCTGGTAGTGGCATTTTTGGAACCCCGCGCTGTTCTTCTCCCCGAATATGCTACTCCAAGCCTAGGATATGAGTGTTAGAGCTGATAGCACTCTCTTGGAGGACTGTATTTTTGAAAATGATTTAAAAACAGTTTCTTCCTCCAACATATGCATTTTACATAATAAATATATAAATAAATAAATAAATAAAATATCTAATAAAATATCTAAAAAAAAAATCAGCAGCTCTGCAATTCTAATGTATGTAAATTACAGTTTTTGAGATTATTTTTTTTATTCACTTTACACTTGGATTTTGTGTGCATAATGAACTGCAGAAAAGTGTGTGGTGAAGTGCACAGTTCATCAGTATTTGAAATTCTGTTGTCAATGTGCCATAGTTAACAATATATATTATTATAAACCTTTTTTCCCTTCTTCATAATACAAATAAAAAATTTTGTCTTCTCTTTCAACGCAGGCATCATTTAAAAAAAAAAATCTCAATTGTATATAGGAATATATTTTTATTTTGTCAATGTTTTTGTGTATCATTTATTTTTTAACTATTTTACATAGTGTGAATCCACTGCAGAAATCTGTATAGGTCATTCAATATAAAGCAGAAAGCCTAGCCTTTGTATTCCCAGCCTCATGTGATAGCACAGCTTTCTAAGCAATGTTATGCAGGTCATAGCTATGACCAGGTCTGGAGAAACAATGAAATATTTTCTAGTTCTGTCTGACCTGGTACCATCTGATTGAATTTATAAGAAAACAGGGAGGAGAAAGCTAGAAGCAGAGCATGATGCTAGTGACATCCACAGTCAGGGTTAGAGACAGTGATTTAAATTGGCTGACAGTTTGCTATAATCTTAACTTCTTTAAAGTCTTTTACTACACCACCTAATTTTTCTAAGTAGTAATAACTGTTTTGCATGCTCTCTGTGCAAAGGCACTAGACTATTGTAGGAAACTACCAGAAAATATTCATAGTTTTTGATATTAGATTTCAATGTTTTTTACACATATACAGTAGTACAGAGCAAAGACACTGAATTTAGGTCCAACCTTCTATAAACTGTAAAATTCAGCTACTCAAAACCTAATTTTGAACCAATTGGTTATAATATGGTAAAAAAAAATCCCTTTGGTAATGATTATTTTGTGAAGCAAAACAAATAATTTAATTTGTCTAGAAGATTGCAAGTCAATCCCTGAACCATAAAATGAGTGGACTTTGGGCCTGATTCAGCAAGGGTCGCAGTTACTCATATGCACGCAATCGGCCAATTGTTTTGCACTGAATATGCGTACACACCGCAATGCGCAAACCATACGCTGCAACCGGGACTGTGATCTCAGAGGCCACGCTGATCCATCGAAGTGTGATTGACAAGAAGTGCCATTTGTGGGTGGTGATGGGGGGTGGTCGGGCGAACGCAGGCGTGTCAGTACATTTCAACGGCATTGCAGGGGCGTACATAAATTAGTCACTGCGATACCATATGCAGTCTGAGACCTCATAGCGTGCGCTGAAGTTGGCAGTTCCTGAGTGAGGTCTGACCTGCCTTAACTGTGCGTATGGGTCCGATGTTACTCGATGTTACCGATTACTTCGTTATGTTGCCAAAATATATGGATGTGAGTAAGGTGAAGTGGGTGTCCTTATGTTATTCTGCCATCGCAATGCGTATGCAAACATTTCCATATCACCGCTGATATTAGCAACTGCGTTGCATGCGTGTTAGCAGTATAGCGATCCTTGATGAATCAGACCCTTTATACACTGTCCTTTTATTACCTACATTTCCTGAGTAATGTAAGATAGAGAAGCTCCACCCTAAGCTAGTTATTTATTTTATCAAAAGAAGTTTTATATAAATGTAGAATTTGCTTATGGTGTGTTATTATATATCTCATTTCTACACAAGCCTTGATACATAGACCAATATTGAATAGGAAATTAATTTCTACTAATTATGTATTCCATGACTATTTATAATAAAATGGTAAATAAATAAATTCATAATTTTACATTGACTGTAAAGAGACATGCAATTCATACACATTGGTATAATGAATACATTAACATTAAGTCTATTTATATAGAGTCCATGCAACACATACAGGGCTTAATTCAATTAGGAGTGACTATAAAGCATCCATAAGAAAGTGTGGCTACAGTATATGCTGCATAAAGTTAACGTCCAGTTAATTTATAATAAGTGCAACATGTGAAAGTAATAACAGTTTTTGCAATAAATTAGACGTTTAGCTATTAGTTTAAAACAATGACAACCAATGGGGCCTTCACAATAGTACATTAATGAGCATTATGCATATTAATACATACACTATAAAACTATGTATGCATGAGAGATGCAAAACAGCTAATCACAATAATGTACTAAACATATGACAATGTATACAGAACAGCACCAGGCAAAATAATCAGCACAATGATGTTCTAATACAGTGTTATGCTACTTATAGATGCATAATAATTAAATATGTGTTAAAGCAGCCCCAGACTATTCCCTGTGCCGGCACACATGACTGCTGATGGCAGAAGTACAGTATGTGGGCTTGGCTATTTTGTGCACAGGGTGTAGATAGTGATTATAATTGATACCAGTAGCACAAGGTCTGTGTAGCTCAAGGTCTGTTTTCCCTAAAGAGGCCATGCTCTGCGTTATTAGTCCAGCCCATAATTAAACATAATTCTTTTAAAATATGTTTCAAGCTCCTTAATAAGTCAAACACTGGAAAAGTAACCTTTGTTGCCTTCAAGCTTTTTTTGTGTATTATTAAACATTGTTACTGAGCTACATTCTATCACTGGATTTCTAAACCTGCATAGTTTCCGTTTTATAATTGCACAATTAGTGCCAGAGCTCGCTATCATACATCAGCTAGGCTTTGCTTGGAGGAAAATAGGAAAAATAAGGTGTCCACAAAGACACTTCAAATGCATCTTATTTTCATTAGCTTCCAGATTTTACAGAGCAGAAGCCTATTTATCATGATCTGTTTTCCACCAGAAGCCACCCTTGTAACCTTGGCCTTGCAATTTTCATTATAACCTTCAGCTAATTTGTTGAGGATCCAATTTGCCTATAATCATTTGTTCACCTAATGCAAAACCCATTAATACATTTTCTAGAGCTAAGCGTTTATTTATTTCATAGAAAACATCTAAAAAATATAAAACTAGATTTATTTAAATCCAGTGTGTACATAAACACACACATTCTGCATTCCACGCTCAAATATATATGCCATGTACATTTGCCCTCCATCAACATACATGTCCTTAAGCTGCTGTAAGAAGTGTATTAGGCAGCTGAAGAAAATCCATTCACATTCTGCTGTGTTGCTTTCTTCTCAAGTCATGAACCCATCACAGACTGTTTCTAGCTGTAGGTTGCACAGTGAAGATTTACAATGCCAGTTATTCATACATCTGCCTTCTCTTTCTCTCCGCCTTCCACTCCCCCTTATTCTTTAATCCCTTGGGCGAGGGCAACCTTGATACTGAGACTCATAAAATTCATGCAGGCTTATCATCCTTGGTGAAGGCTTCAGGCACTCATTACCGCATCCAACTGCCTGCTCACTGCCATGACAGAACTGGGCCCATGGCTTATATTTTTAACAACAAAACATACCAATTTGCTAAACAGAAGTGGATGTTAAAACTAAAAGCCTTAGAAAATGATGTGTTTTATAATTATCATACTTTTTAAATACTTGATTATTAAACATCATAAATTTCGTACCTAAAATACACAAATAATTACCTAGATCCAGTGGAAAAGGTGAGACTTGTATGTATTTATGATGCTATACCCCTGGAGACCCAACTGACAAACAGTGAATTTAACCCTCTCAGCTTCAGCGTGAATAATAATATGGTTTAGCTAAATAAATCCAAGCTCATGCACAACTGATTTTGTTTGCTTCTTATAATCCAGGATTTCATGTCTGTAACATCTGTGGAAAGTGTATTTAAATTATGCAGCAGAAGACAAGTTAGCACATTTTTTTAAAGCCTTATAATTCTGTCATATGAACACCTTTTATTTCTTTAGCAGCTATGTCATATCTTCTGTGTGGCGTGTAAGTGGCTATTTGTATTTTGGGTGCTACAATATTCTGTGTCTTGTTATTTGTAAACAGAGGAAGCATCCTGATACGCAAATATAAATACTCATTTACTGCTGTCATTGGACCAGCGCACATAGGGCCTGATTCAGAGCCGCTCGTAAGCGGCCGCTCGTTCGCTCCGAGCGATGTTCGCAAAACTGTGCATGCATATGGGTTGTAATACGCATGCGCGAACCAGTCATTGCGGTCGGAAATTGTGTGCTCGCAAAATAGCGAATGCCTGCTAATTTGAGTGACAGAATGAGGCGTTTGTGGGTGGTAACAGGGGAAGGTGCTTGAAAACGGGGAGTGGAGATCCGAACGCAGCGTGCCAAACGGTCAAAATGGGCGTTTTAAGGGTGTGTATAATTAACAAAGCAGCGTCATCGACCACGTCACTTGGTTGTCTCTTAGCCTGAACTGCTCGCATGATTGCGGTAGGAAAATCCAACCACAAGCACTGCGAGCAGTTCATACGCCTTTCGATGTACTCAATTAATCTAATAAATAGCGGAGATGACGTAGGATGCGAGCGGCCAGGGTGCGTTTTTTAAAAAATAGCGAGCGCATATTTCGTTTGCTCGTTCAGACATAGAGGCGTCAACAGACCGCAAAGAGCGAGCGCTCAATTTAAATAGCTGGCACCTTTTTCTGAACGAGCGAGCGCAAATAGCGTCCGACTCTGAATCAGGCCCATAGTTAACATCACTGGCACTGATTTAGAGATGTACATTAATGCCACCACTATAGTGAGGTTGTATGCAGCAGCTGTGCGAAGATATGCAAGTGCCGCAGCCGCCGGGATTGGTATTGAAGCGGGCTCCGGCAGCTTTGCAAATACAAGCGACTGAAAACAAAAGCAGCATCGGTTGCACATCAGTCGATTATCACACTTCTGAGCAATCCTATGGCCACGCAGAATGGCCGCCAGGAACTGAGACACCCTGAAAATGGGCACGACATGCCTACATTTGAGTCACCTCCACCCTGTTGTCATCCACAAATGGTCCTTACCTGTCAATTGTTCAACTGCGCAAACATCGGTATTGCATCCATCTCTGAATCAGGCCCACTATCCTCAGAGATCCTAATTGTGTTTAGTCATACACAATGACACATCTACTGTTTTCTGAATTAGTAAAAGTTTTGTTTTATTCTTATTTGAAAAGATTTTTAAGTAGTGTTTAAACTAATTATTAGTGTTTAATCTAATTATTACTATGCTTGCAATAGACAATATATTTTAGCATTGTGAAAATATAATTTAAGTTGAACTACCTTTTTATTGTATATCCTCTACTGGCTGGACTGCTGTATTACAGATAGATAGATAGAACCCGATCACCGAGACAAGAGTCGCCAATATCCCGACTCGACTCAGGATGTCGATGTCAGGATTCCAGCAGATGACATCCCGATTGTAAGGACACCAGAGAAAGGTAAGTATCAGCTGACTTAGGTTTAGGCGCCCCAGTGAGAATCAGCATTCGGCTGCGGGACGGGGGAGGTTAGGGTCAGGTTCTGGGCAGGGGGGGTTAGGTTCAGGCACCACCAGGGGGAATTAGGGTTAAGCACTAAGGGGGGAGAGTTAGGTTTAGGCACTTACCGGGAGGGCTAGGGTGCGGGGTAGAGATAGTTAGTATAAGGGAGCAGGAAAGGAGTGTTAAAGGGTAAATAGGACAGGGGAAAATTAATTACCATTCTCCTGTCAGGATTTAACCATAGGGATGCCGCTGTAAGTGTACTGACAGCCGGCATCCCGTCCATCGGTATTTCATACCGATTCCTTAGATAGATAGATAGATAGATAGATAGATAGATAGATAGATAGATAGATATGAGATACTGTAGATAGATATGTATTATTTGTTATCACTTATTTATATAGCTCACATATTCTGCAGAGCTTTACAGAGAGTATTTGGCCATTTACATCGTAGATGCTCCATCGCTGTGTACATGAAAATGAATGCATATATTTACGTTGGTGCAGAGTTGAATGCATCTTTGTGGTCCGTATGCTGCGTTTACTACTCATTTGTACCAGCCCTATTCTTGTACAAAAGATATGTAAGAAAATATGAGTATTTCCGCTTCGGGTTCTGTACATTCCCATTTCTTTCTCATAAGAGCCTTCCTTTATTCTCTTAACAGTGGGCAGGTGGTGTTCCTTTGTGTCTTTCTTTCTCACTTGGAACGAATGACACAGGGTCACATAGTTCTCAGTAGCATGTTCAATTCTGTAACAGACTCATATTGGGATATATCCAAAAATGTAAAAATTTCCACCTCATCTCGGTGTGATTCTAAGCATCTAGCTGTCCTTATTAAGCAATTTGGCCTCTATGACGTTTAGAGAGTTCTTTATCATTCGGAATGTACATACATACACTTTTCTGTCCCACATAATCTTTACTCGAGGAAAGATTAAATTCCCTTGCACTTAAAGGCTTGACTGATGTGTGTGTCTTGGGCCGACCATCTAGCAGCCATATTTTCCATCCCTCAATGGCTATAAATTCCTCTAACTCTTTAATCCCTCTCTGCTGTTGAAGAAGAAACATGTTGTGGATACGGAGAAAGCCGTGGAGGAATTCTTCTTGTTTAATCGGTCCCCTGGGATGTCTCCCGCAGTGGTGGGGCAAGCACACAAAGCAACTATTGGTGGTCACTGTATCTCCTTAGCTCAGAAATAGAAGCAGGATGAACATCAGTCCATTTTGACTTTCAGAGTCCCAGATTGGAGAGCTCACCCTTAAACATCAGTGATTTTTTTAAGTGCTCTACATATAATAAATTATTTTCACTTCAATTTAACCAAATTCTGTTCTCCATGGTAGTCAAAACTCTCCGTTGGTTTTTGATAACAGTGACAAGGCAGACTCAATCTTGGCTGCTAAAGTGCTCTTTTGCAAACATTATAATAGGATCCATGCCATTATTGCTCAGAGATTCTGGGAATTTTATGAAACATCGCATAATCTTGAGTATAATGTTTTAAGTCAATCACTACCCTCTTGATTTGATTTTTTTTTTGCCCACATTCACTTCTCCTTGCTACTCAGAAGTTATTTCTGAACAAATAAATTTCCCTTGAGGAATTCACTACAACCATAAACTCTCTTAGAACACTTCTGCAATTAGTCTGGATGGTCTGTTTTTATAAAAAAAAAATCCCAAAACACCTAGTCCCTTACCTGTCCTTAGAGATCTCTTCAATGCCGTTCTGATGGGTACCCATTTTGACAGTGCCACCACCAGGGCAGAAATTGTAGTTTAGATAAAAAAAGTTCAGTTTTTGCAGAATCAGTCTAAAAGCTGAAAATCACTCAGTTCCTTAAGATAGTTAGAGAGGGAAATCGGAGGATTACTAAGAGTCAGTAAGTTATGATCAGCGTATAATGGAATCTTATACTCCAAACAACACAATCGGACATCTGAGATATCAGGGTTAGATCGTATGTTGGAAAGCTAGCTTTCCAACATAAGTGCAAAGATTAAAAACAACATCCCTCCCTGGTGCTATTGCATATTGAGAAAGGGGGGAATGCCATCAAATTCAAAATGAAGAAGCATCCCCTTCATAAAAGTTCAGGAGACCCTGTCAATACTCTGTGGACTGGGAAGAATTCTTCTTCAATTATCAATTAGAGAATTGCTCCCAAAGTCAGTGCTCTAATGTACACAAGCCATGGTACTGTATTTAGTACAATGTCTGTTCTTAATTCTAATTCTGCAGGAATGTACATTGTCCTCATTATTTAGCAAGTGCGCTCCAATACAATTCCCCGCCATCCTCTCTGACATACTGTTTTACTTCAGTTATGACAGTTTTCATTATTTTAATTACACAGGCACTTTCTATGACTGGAGAAGTTTAAATCCCAAGGCTGGTGCACACACTTTCTAGCAGTTGTTAACTAATTTGTGTTCTTGTGTTGCAGGACAGATTGCTTAGTAGGGGTAAGTTTAGGGGTGGGGTTATGGCTGGGGTTTCATTGTAATCTAGTTGATTTTGTAAGGACCTGGCCTCTTTTTGTTTCAGAAATTCTCTCCTCCCACCCTTTTTTTCTTGTTGTGACTGCAGGAAATAACGGTAGCTGTGCTCTCTCCACCAATACATGGGTTCGGTGGCACCACCTGTCCAGGTGATCCTTTTTTGTGCCACTGAGAGAGGATTTTGAATACCTTTTTGTGATGCTTTTGGCCCCCATCTAGGCCTGTTTTGTTTGTGGGTGCAGATAGAGGACCTCATTCAGAGGCAGTCGCACGGAGCGATTGGTCGTAGCGAGCAATGTTTTTTTCAACTGCGCATGTGTGTACCACAATCCTCTTGCTCGTTAGTCACTACGAGATTGTAGCTGTTATTGTCATTTCGTGCCATTTCTGGGTGGTTACAGTGGAAGGTGCTTGTGAACGGGGGTGCGGTGGTGCGGACGCAGGCATGGTTGACCTTAAAAAGGGCATTTTAAGGGCATGCATATATTACTGAGCGAGTCATCACACATGTCATCTCGTTGCAATAACGATGCTACTGCTCGTAGTGCTAAAGGTAGCCCAGGGTCTACCTTAAGCATTGCGAGTGCAGGCGATGGTTTCTGCCTCAACCAATGTCTGTAGGCAATTAACACTGTAACAGGTGTTAATCGTGCTGACGTAGGTTGCCACCTGCGACCGACTCTGAATTAGGCCGTAGAGATAGGAGGTGTGCTTTCATTGTTGTGGGTGTTTCCGCGCTTACGATGTGCGTTGCGATTGAGCGCTCGTTTTTGCATATTCTCGATCACTTTGGGTGCGACCGATCGCTCCCGAGCGACCACCACTGAATGAGGTCCAGAATTCTGACTGTTCTTTATTATCCACAATACTGAGCTGACACTTTCCCTGCCATTCATGTTTCTTATGTCATTATTTTAGAAAATTTGGGGTATTGTTAACTGCTGGGATGTGAGGACTGACATCAGCCATTAGGGCTTTTATTTGGAAATCAAAACCTAAAATCTATATTCCAGAGTTATATGTTAAAGTTTTAAATTTATGAAACACACTGACCTTAAAATTTAATGTATAGAAAAAATGTTTATCTTCAGAATATTCTTTGTAGTACAGCAGAACATGTTGGAAATATTGTGCAATGGGTACCTAGGATAGTAAAGGAAAACAAGCCCAAATGATATACTAGTCCGTTGCTCCAGATAAGCCATGAAACCTGCTCATATATTCATGTCTCAGTGAATTTTATACAAGATAGAAGATAATTTGAAGTAATTTTTCTACAAGCATGCCAATCACTTCTGAAAAGCAATTATTAGATGAAGCAGTGTTTTGCTGAATTAGGGAACATTTAGCACTGAATGCCTCTACAGTGCATTATCTACTTTGCTGCTTAGAAGAGCCAACAACAAGAGTATCTCATGATCAGTGATACTCCTTTGTAACCCACTTCAAAATTCAGAACCAAATTGTGCATACTCCAGCATAGCAACTATATGAGTTTTTTTTTTAATGGTTTCCATTCTTCACTCATGATATGGTCAACAAGGAATGTTTCGCTGACAAATGAGTACATGAGGCAATAATATCTAAAATCCAGTTGCCCTGGCCAAGTACAGAAGAACATGGGCACTCTCTTGGCTCATTATTTTTTATATTTTGTTCTTTGTAGCTTAAAAATGTACCATCTTTTTATAACCTTTGATTCATGCAGTATAATGGGGGAATTCAATTAGCTTTGATAATTTACCACATGCTAATTGACCCCGGGCTATCCAACTAGCCCTGAAGCATGGCCACCGGCAGCACTTATCAGGGATTACTTTTTGAGGACCTCAGCAGGCTCCAAAAAAAAATATCCAATAATGAGTCTGTTTTTGGGAAGCCACCAGTGAAAACACATAGGTCTGTGAATGGGTTGGGTATGGGATCCCAAAAGTCGGGATGTTGATGGTCAGAATACTGACAGCAGCATCCCGGCAGTCAGAATCCCGACCCAATTAGGTAAGTGTTCTAACCCTAAACCCTAATCCTCCCCCTAACCCACCTTTCCTGCAGCCTAACCCTAACCATCCACCCTGCCACCTAATCCTTACCTTCCCCCACAACCTAACCCTAACCATCTCCCCTACAGCCCCTAACCTATGCCCTAGTGCCTAACCCTAACCCATAACCCTAACCCTCCGCCTATGCCTAATACTTACTGTTGGGAAGCCGACGGTCAGAATTCTGGAATTCCGACTGCTGTAGGCATTCCGGCACTGGTATTCTGAGTACCGGCATGCAGACTACTGGGACGTTAACTTCATCCCCCGTGAACCTGTGAACTTATCATGGATTTTATGTGTATTCACCTGAATACTGATCATTTTTCGGAGGAAAACAATGAGCTCTAATTGAATTGCCCGAATTTAAAATATGGATAAAGGCCCTCATTCAGAGCTGGATGCTCTGAGCAGAGCGCTTGCTCTGAATGAGGGCCGGCCTCCATAAAAATGGAGCGTCCTCCTGGATGCTCGCATAGCTGTGGGTCACCACCCACAGCTCATACGAGCGTGCAGGATGATGGTCACGATGGTCTTGACCATCGCGACCATCGCCAGTGCGACCAGAAGCCTGTGGTCGGGGTTTTCGACCACAAGCCCAGGAGTGATTTTGGCTCTATCAGAGCCAAAATCACTCCCACTGACATCACTAGTGATGTCAGTGGGGCCGGCTTCTGATGGTAGGCGTTCCCTTGGGAACGCCTCCGTCTGGGAGGCACGCCCCCGGCACGCCCACCAAAGGGGGCGTGCTGTCAATCAACATCGACAGCACGCCCCCTTTGATCAGACACAACGAGCGTAGGAAAGTCCTTCGCTCGTCGCGTCTGGCGCATGCGCACGACGGTGCTCCCTCCATCGTGCGCATGCGCAGTGCACACCATCGACCCACTTGCGAGCGGACAGCCGCTTGCGAGTGGGTCTGAATGAGGCCCAAAGTCCAGTATTTTGCCCCTGAAAAATGTTGGGGGATAATTAAATTCCCCCCTAAGTCCTAAATTATTTTCATGTCCTTTGGGCTGATGTAGGGGCATGGACCATGAA
This sequence comes from Taudactylus pleione, assembly GCA_031769625.1. Lineage (NCBI taxonomy): Eukaryota > Metazoa > Chordata > Amphibia > Anura > Myobatrachidae > Taudactylus > Taudactylus pleione. Next base: position 10,457,188 of record JAUIMM010000608.1, on the reverse strand, counting down.
GCACTACAACCATTATTACTGAACAAGAGGCCTAGGGTATCAGAAAATGTAAATACTGTATAAGCCTATGAATTGAGGCATCTTGGCAGAGATTTGGGATATTAAAGGTACCAGTAATAGTGGCAGTTTGGAGATAATTAGTAAACTAATCTTGCCATCATGTTAAAAATGTCATATGTTTGGTGAAAATTCTAATGTAAAAAGATGGAGCTTAATTAATGTAGGATTTTCACTCTATTTCTAAACCATATGTAAATATTATTCCCCAAATGTCATGGCTAGAAATGGCTTTTTTTTGTGTTTTCAGTTCTTCAGCTCCAGGGGTTTACAATAAAAAGAAAGTATTGACCGGCTAGCAATGAATGCTCAATGGAACCTTTCACCAGGGGCGTATTAACAATGGGTGCAGGGTGTGCAGTGCACATGGGTCCCCGAGGCAAGGGGGCCCTGTGGCACTCATCCTGCACCCAGCAACTATCTGACACAGTTTCTCTAAGTGCTATTTAATTTGGGGAAAGAAAGAGCCTTACTGCATCAGTGCTGTGATTGGCTCTGCTCCCTCCACCCATAGTTTGTCTGTCACTTTCTTTCTCCAGGCTCTGGCTGTCTTGCCTTGGCTCCGCCCTCTGTCTCCCACTCTGCAGGCTCCGATTGGCCAATGATTGGCCCTGCCTTCCACAGTCTGTATGTCATCCATTCTGAAGCTTCAGCTGGCTGGTATTTGGCTCCGCCCCCCAACTCCAACAGGTTATCTCACTCACTCTGCAGGCTCTGACTAGCCGGTGTTTACCTCCGCCCCCCCCCCCCTGCCTCCCTCAACCTGTCACTCACTTTGTCTCTTCCTCTGCTGACTGCAGATGACAATACACAACAAATGTATTAATGCTACTATTAGTGTTTTTACACTGTGCGTGACCATGCAACTGTACTTTAGGGAAAAAATTTAAGTAATAAGCAATATGTTTTTTTTGTCTTGTCTTATTTGTGTTTTACAGTATGGATATGTATTATAGTTTACATACTATAGTATCACAGACAGCAGGGAACTGATGCCAGATGGTCTGGGTTAGAGTGACAGGGTTATATTTATTATATTACATAACTATATGAAGTAACAATAAAGTTTACAGCTCCTTTGAGCGGTTCCTCACTTTCTCCTGAACAGCAGTGATTGAATTGAGGGTCAGGCTGCACACTGTCACACATGCAGCCTGATTGGATGATCCACAGTCTCATGACCTGAGGGCGGCTCATCCTTGTTACCTGCCTGATGGGTAGTGGCCATTTTCTGCTGGTCCCAGCCTTAACAGGACAGTGACCTGACAGGACCTGCAGCGTCACACTCAAGGCTCAGCCTCAGGCCATTACCTATTCTGGACTACACTTTTAGTCATAATGGTTAGTTTGTACATATTTCAAATTAGAACTACATGCATAATTTATATTAGACAACCTCATACTTCTAATGCTATATTCATAAATGAATTACCCATCCCATCATATGATTCACACAACAAATGCATTTTTAATGTTGGTAATTATAATTAACTAATTTATATGTGTAATAAAAATATATATTGGAAACCGCAAAAATATATGCACATTCTAATCAAATAGAATTAATGAGCTAACTACTCTGGTAAATAGCACTAAAGCCAATACGCAATGTATTACATATATTAAATATACAGTATATATTATTTACTGTGTCTGTGTGTATATATATATATATATATATATATACTGTATATTATATATATATATATATATATATATATATATACTGTCAATTTGAGTTATGGTGATTGATGGGGGAGGGGGGCCCATCACTGGACTTTGCACTCACGCCCACTAATTTCTAAAAACACCCCTGCCTTTCGCGTTCTGATTATGCCTCCAGGAAAGTGCTGAAGGAACACTAGAAATTAGGACAAAGGTCATACTAGCAGAAAATGAGTCTGATTCTGATTTGGACGCAGCCGCTGAGAGTCTTTTGCTGGGATTGTTTCTACAACTATATGCAAATGTTACTACAAGGCCTTCCCTAGTGTACAAGTGTGCGTCCAGAGACGCAAGGACTGAGCCCCCACTTTGATCATCTTCAGATGCTGAAATACTGCTTGGTGCGTCTTTAGACACACCATCAAAACTTTCACCAACCCTATGGCAGGTGCAGATTATTCATCTGAGTATGGTCTCCTATGTGAACGATACTCTATCTCTGTATGCAACCACTATCAGCAACATGCCCATAAAATATACAATCTCTGTGCATCCGCTAAGCCACCTCCCTGTCACTGCCCGGGAAAGTCTAATACATTTTTTAAATATTTCTGAGACCGCATGTCTCCTGTGCACCTCAATTGCAACCAGTGGCAGTCCCATAGGTGGGGCTGCAGCACAGTTCAAAATTCAACTTGGGGAGCCACACCAACTGCCACCCCAAACGCTGCCTAACATTGCCGAACGGGACTCGCTGGCAGTTGGTGGGACTCTATTTGAATTGGAGCTGCCACTGATTGCAACTGCGACTCTGTGACATTTACTCTGGATGCATGCACAGTATGCATGTACAGTAAAACTTAAATGCATGCACAAAAAAAGAATCGCTCAACTGCGTCCAATATCGGCTGTGCGTTCAATTCAGAATAAGCCCCAACATCTCTGTTATGAGTCCTTACAAACATAGAAAATTGTGATTGCCTAAAAATATGAAAGAGAATTTTAAATACGGGTATTTAATCAATGTATTAATGAGAATCGCTTAAATGATGGCGTTTTAATCAGTGGTTTCTTTGTAATGAATATGTACCCAAAATACATTTTAATCGGCTCTGTGTACTATGAGTGACATGGATAAGGGCATCCAGCAACACTGTAGACAAAAGCAACATTTATCGTGAAAGCGGATAGCTAATAACCTGAATTTATCTAAACATGATTAGCAGCCAAAGGCGTTGGCAAGTGTCTTAAGTCCAAGCAGAATTCAGCAGCAGTCAGCCAACAGCATCCTGAGCAGACAGAAGGGCAGCCAGACCGGAGGATACAATCTCATTCCCAGCAGCACTGAAAGATCGGATGATTGTGTATATCTAAATAAATAAATAAATATACATTTGTCTTTAACAAGTCAATACAAGAGGAATAAGGTAAAAGGAAAATTTGCTTCTTGGTTCATTTTTATCTGGACCTATGTTAATCACATGTTGTTGCACAGATTGTATTCAATATATAACTCATGACACTAATTAAAAGCAACATGCACAGTACCAAACTCCAGTTTTCTCAGTTCTACAAGTTTTAGCAGAATTTATTAAATTGGTTTATTATTGATGATAATATAATACAAATTACATGTGCTAACACAAAGCTGGAAAACACCTCATGAGCTGCTGTTATTATTATTATTATTATTATTATTATTATTATTATGGTACTATGTATAGCAGTGATTCCCAACCTCGGTCCTCAAGGCACACTAACAGTCCTGGTTTTAGTGATATCCAGGCTTAGGAACAGATGGTTAAATCAAAATAACTAAGGTACTAATTAAGTCACCTGTGCTCAACTATGACTATCCTTAAAACCTGGACTGTTAGTGTGCCTTGAAGACCATGGTTGGGAACCCCTGATGTATAGTACTAGTAGTGACATACTGTATAGTGCTTTAAATACAATAATATAGGACTGTATAGATTGTATAATTGTAATTACAGGTAGTTACATTCACATACAGTACAAATAAATGTACTCAGCGGCACAAATGTTAGTTTTTACTAAAATAAAGTGAAAAAGGGTGTTTTCACACCCGTTTCACATTATTTTAGTATCACCTAAAGTTACTAAAGGGCAATTGGAGTAGAATTCATAAAATTCTACTCCAACCCCTAATTATCACATATTTTTAGTAAGCAGATTGCATTTCCCATAATTGTAATGGGAAATGTGATCTGGCCAAAGTTACTAAAAATAAATTGTGAAAAAATACCTGGACTGCCCTGTGATAATAACGCCACCTGGAGGTGGCGTTATCCAGGGTCTCCCCCAGTTACCGAACTCCTGCTCTGCCCGTTAGAGGCAGAGCCGAGCCCGGAGCCAGCCCCAGTGATCAGCTGTTTGGTCTAAACAGACAACACGCTGATACACTGTAAAAAAATAAATAAAAAAAATTAGTAAAAAAAAAACAAACTTACCTGAGTCCAGGGACTGGTGATCGGGGCTACGGTGATGTCTCCCCTCCGTTCAGCTGGTCTTCCAGTCTGCACTGGGGCCCTGTCGTCACCTGACTGGGTCCCAGTGCAGGATGGGAAGTCAGCTAACCGGAGCCACGGAGGACATCACCGGAGCACCGATCTCTGCAGGTAAATGTAATTAAGGCAGGGGGGGTCCCTGGGGTGGGGAGGTCCGTGATTGCTGGGGCGGGGCTTAGCGATGGTCAGTCGGTGCATGCATTGGCACTTGTCACTGTATTTTTTTTATTAAATACCATGATAAGTGTGTGGAGGGGATTCGAAGGGACAGAGCTTTATCGCAAGCTCTGTCCCTGCAAGGGAGTTTTAGTAAATCCCTGAGATATTGCCTGAATTCGCAATGTGAATTCAGCCGGTAATATCACACTACAATCTACATTCAAAATGCGGATTGTAGTAAATAGAGCCCTTAGAATCTAGCAATAAGGACCTGTAGGTGATCATGATAACTATAGAGTTTGATTTCCATTGACTGCAGTGCAATACTTAATTGCTGTCTGTAAGATTTCCTACACCACTAGCGCTTGCCAGGACACCAGTGGTGATCAACTGTTATGTGTATCTTATTATACTAAATCTTTTTTACATGGTTGTGACTGCTACTATTGAGAAAACAGCCATTGACCCAAATCATCCATTTCCTCACACTCAGCACATCAAATGTAATGTCAATTTCATGCTCTCAAACCGCTGCTAAATTCTAACACTTTTCCTTATTAATAACATTGCTAAACTTAATCAATTCCCATCTGTCTCCACTGACAGAATGAGACCCCCTTACCAATGGTTAGCCGTGTAGCTGTATTCCCACATTGAAATCAATGTAAAGTAATGCTGTGTCCATCTAGGGGTTGCTGTGTCCATCCGGGGCAGTGGCTGCTGTGTCCATCCAGGGGTTAATGTGTCCATCCAGGGGCTGCTGTATCCATCCAGGGGCAGGAGCTGCTGTGTCCATCCAAGGGTGCTCTGTCCATCCAAGAGTGACCAGTGTAAAAAAAAAAGCTAATAAGATAATTTGTTGCATTTTTTGTGCTGTACTCCAGTGCATTATATTATTATTATTTTTTTTACTGTGTCGCTGCCGGTCAGACTGCAGTGTAATATTCATACATGTATTGTGACACTGTAAGTGTAACAGCAGTGTAATATACAGGTTTTGTGACACTATTGGGGTAAATTTACTAAAGTGAGAGTTTTTAGAAGTGAGTTTTAGAAGAGATGTTGCCCATAGCAACCAATCAGATTCTAGCTATTATCTTCCAGAATGTGCTAGTTAAATGTTAAGTAGAATCTGATTGGTTGCTGTGGGCAACATCTGTTTTATAACTCACTTCTAAAAACTCTCACTTTAATTTTAAATTTACCCCTATAAGTGGAAACACAGCGTAATATTCAACATGTATTGTGAAACTGTACATGGTAGCGCAGTGTATTCATAAAAAATATTTTGACACTGTGTGGTAGAGCAGTGTATTATTCATAAACAATATTGTGACACTGTAAGTCATAGCACAGTTTTTTTTATTAAAAATATTGTGACATTGTAAGTGGTAACGCAGTGTAATATTCAACACGTATTGTGACACTGTATGTGATAGCACAGTGTATTCATTAAAAATATTGTGACACTGTAAGTCATAGCACAGTTTTTTATTAAAAATATTGTGACATTGTAAGTGGTAATGCAGTGTAATATTCAACATGTATTGTGACACTGTATGTGGTAGTGCAATGTATTCATAAAAAATATTGTGACACTTTAAGTGGTAGCACAGTGTATTCATAAAAAATATTGTGACACTGTAGGTCATTGATACCGCAGTGTAATATTTAAAATTGGTTCAAATTGACATGTGTGCAGTGCCCCACTTCTATTTTGTTTCTTGATATGGAGAACGATCAGTTGAGAGGAGAGCAGGAACCACATACTATTGCTGTAGGTGCTGCCAGTGCCACCAGTCATGACGATACTAGTCCATCTACGTCATCTACTAAAGCCAAGGGTATACAGGGCTTAAGTCAGGGCATCTAAAATCAAAGAGGTAATCTTTTGCAATGGTAAAGAAAAAAACATCAAAGGGAAAGTTAGCTACACAAAGACATAAAATTGGCAATATGCCTTTCACCACACGAAGTGGCAAGGAAAGGCTAAGGCCTTTATTTATGACTGGTGGTGTTACCTCTTATGATGATGTAAGCCCTTCTCCCTGTAGATTAAAAAAAAATGAAAATCATTAAGGCACAGGAACCAACTGTGCACTAAGAAATGTCAAAAATCCCTGAGGAGAGTCTAAGAGTGTCAGCGGGTGCCATGTGTGACCCTGACCTTTCCAAAACTGTTATTGAAGAGGAGCCTTCATTCAACACTTGTGCGTCTTCTGCACATGTGGGGTTGAGCAGCACAAGTCAACATGCTGACATAGATATCGAGGATGCTTCTGTGGAAGTGCACCAGGATGAGGAAGATACTTGTGTAGCTGATGCTAATAAGGATGTTGATGATGATATTTCTTCAGGACAATTACCCTAAGCACACAGCCAAGATATCAAAGGAGTGACTTCAGGACAACTCTGTGAATGTCCTTGAGTGGCCTAGCCAGACCCCAGACTTGAATCTGATTGAACATCTCTGGAGAGATCTGAAAATGGCTGTGCACTGACGCTTCCTATCCAACCTGATGGACCTTGAGAGGTGCTGCAATGAGCAATGGGCAAAACTGTCCAAAGATAGGTGTGCCAAGCTTGTGGCATCATATTCAAAAAGATGTGAGGCTGTAATTGCTGCCAAAGGTGCGTTAACAAAGTATTGAGCAAAGGCTGTGAATACTTATGTACATGTGATTTCTTGAGGTTTTTTTTAAATAAATTTGCAAAAATCTCAAAAAAACTTTTTACATGTTGTCATTATGGAGTATTGTGTGTAAAATTTTGAGGACAAAAATTAATTTATTCCATTTTGGAATAAGGCTGAAACATAACAAAATGTGGAAAAGGTGAAGCGCTGTGGAGCGCTGTGAATACTTTCTGGATGCACTGTATGACAGCAGTCACCCAGTTGCAGAGAGGATCAATGACAACATAACATCTATGCTGCTATTAGATGTGTGTCTGATATCCGCCATTAGTGCAGTGAGTTCTAGACAGTTAATTGAGGTCCTATGTCCCTGCTACCAATATTATCTAGGTTCCACTTCATCAGAAAAGCAATTCCCAGCCTGTACAGGGACGTTAAAAAAAATAATTAGTTTCCTCTAAAATGCTGTTGTACCCTCTGGGCCTGATTCAGAGCCGCTCGTAAGCAGCCGCTCGTTCGCTCCGAGCGATGTTTGCCCAACTGCGCATGCATACGGATCATTATACGCATGCGCGAACTAGTCAGTGCTGTCGAAATTCATGTGCTCGCAAAATAGCGAATGCCTGATAATTTGAGTGACAGAAAGAGGCGTATGTGGGTGGTAATGGGGGAAGGTGCTTGAAAACGGGGAGTGGAGATCCGAACGCAGGCGTGCTTAAAGGTCAAAACGGGCGTTTTATGGGTGTGCATAATTAAAACAGCAGCGTCATTGACCACATCACCACATCACTGGGCTATTTTATAGTCAGATCTGCTCGCAAAATTGTGGTAGGAAAAACCAACCCCAAGAATAGCGAGCAGTTCATACCCTGGTCGATGTACTCGATTAATCTAATAAATAGCGGACATGATGTAGGATGCGAGCGGCCAGGGGGCGTATTTTTTCAAAAAGGACCGCAAGTTTGGTTCGCTTGTTCAGACCTAGAGGCGTGAACAGACCGCAAAGAGCGAACGGTTGATTTGAATAGCCACTCCTATTTTCTGGACGAGGGAGCGCTAATTGTGTCTGGCTCTGAATTAGGCCCTCTGTTCACTTAACCACAGATATGTGGACAAGTGTAACAGGGCAAACGCAAGATTACATTACTATAACAACCCACTGGGTGGCTGTATTGCATTCAGCACCACGAACAGCAGCATCTAAGAAACAGCAGCTCATTCAAAGGCAGGTTACTCTGTGTATCACCGGTATCACTAAAAGGCATACCAGTGACAACCTTCTTAGAAATACTCAGTGAAGTCATGGCAAAATGGATTACCCCACTTGGACTCTTCTCTGGATTTGTGATTTCAGACGTCACCAATATTATGAGAGCATTACAGCAGGGTGAATTCCAACACATCCCATGTTTTGCTCACACCATCAATTTGAAAGAGCTGTGCAAGGGATGCTCTCTGTGGCCCGCAAAATTTATGGACATTTTCACCATTCAGCAGGTGTATGTAGAAGATCGCAGCACCTGCAAGAATTGTTGAATTTGCCCTGTCACCAGCTGAAGCAAGAGGTAGCTACAAGGTGTAACTCCACCCTTTATATGCTTCAGCGGATGGAGGAACAGCAAACAGCCATTCAAAGCTACACAACAAACTATGACATAGGAAGAGGAGGGGGAATGTATCTTACTCAAGCTCAGTGGAAAATACTTTCCGTGTCATGCAAGGTGCTGAAACATTTCAAAGTAGTCACCTGTGAAGTGAGTTCACACTGCCAGCTTGAGTCAGATAATTCTCCCATTAGACTGTTGGAAAAGCAGCTTGAGAAACTGAAGGAGGAGCTGAAACTAAGTGAATCCACTAAGTATGTTTGACTTGTAGATGAAAATGTGGAAAAGATTATGTTTATCAAAATGAACTACAAATTCCACAATTTTACATCCAAAAATTACAGGGGCACCTAAGGCTGTAATGGTGGATTCCGGCAGGGACAAATTAATATTGTGTGAAGATGATGTACACACTGATGAGAGTGAGGAATCGGATGATGATGGTGACAACATCTTTCCTCTGTAAAGCCAGTTTGTACACCGAGAGATCATTGCCAGCTGCCCGTTGGTAGCTTGTTTTGTGGGTGCCCAAACAAACCAATCACTTTAGCGACAATTGGCAGTCCCTGTCGCTGAAGTGATTAGTTTGTTAAACTGTGCATGTCCTGTTTACATTACTATATACAACATAAGAGTGGGTGGAAGGGCCCAAGGACAATTCCATCTTTAACCTCTTTTTATGCATTATGTGCTGTTTGGGGCATTTCTGTCTGACATTTTTAATTTTGTAGTTTATTAAACTGCCATCCTGTCTGCCACTGCTGTGCCACTCTGTGCCATGTTGGAAGCTGAACTGCCACATGTTAGTGCCGCCCACTGCTGTCGCTTAGCTTATTCTGCCAGCTAGCTCAATTTAACCTCTTGGCCTAAACTGGATGAAGTCAATATTGTGAGCTGTGAGGTGGTCAAAATTGTCTGGAAATTACTGAAAATAATTGTTATTGATGTTAATAATACTCTAGGAACAGAAACAGGCCCAAATTAAGTGATTTCAGCAGTTTTTATGATTTTTTTAGGAAAAAATACAGATCCAAAACTAAAACCAAAACATGCAAGGGTGGTTTTGTAAAACAAACAAAAAATGGCAGCTGCTCAATCAATCTAGCAGCACTAATCAGGTGCATGAAAGGGAGGAGTCATACTAAGTAGAAAAAGGAGGGGGGTTTAACCCCCTATTGTACCTCAGCACACTGAATAGTACCTGCAACAATATATGTAAACTATATGGTCATAGAAATCAGAGATATTAGTTGCATGCATTTGCAAATACATGGGAAGCTGCTAGGCCACGTCACGGCTTCTCTGTCACTAGCAGTCCCTAACACTAAGGGGTTCACATCCGGGGCGCAGTGCACCCCGAAAAACATCCAGCCCAGGACCCCCCCAGGGCATCACACGAAAAATTGAAAAAGAGTGACAGTGCAGTGTAAAGTATAGGTGTGTAAGACTAATTAATGAGTATTGGAAAAAGGGGTTAAAATATATGTGAATTATTACATGAAAAAAATACAAACATAATATGTGATGTAAAAAGTAACTATGTGTATTAAGTAGTGATGCCATGAGGGGGCCCAGCCAGACCAGCCTCGGGGGCTAGTTGGAGATCCCAGGGGTGACTCCCAGTCACCCCTCAATGTGGATGCATTTATGTATGTGCCTTTATCAGGAGGCCTTACATTTGATAAAATTTATATGTGCCTTTATCATGAGGCCTTATAATTGGTATATTTTACATTTGGGGTGAGCGTTCGGGCGTAAGGCCCCCGGGGTGGTCTGGCTGGGCCCCCTCATGGCATCACCACTTAATACACATAGTTACTTTTTACATCACATATTATGTTTGTATTTTTTTCATGTAATACTTCACATATATTTTAACCCCTTTTTCCAACACTCATTAATTAGTCTTACACACCTATACTTTACACTGCACTGTCACTCTTTTTCCATTTTTCGTGTGATGCCCTGGGGGGGTCCTGGGCTGGATGTTTTTTGGGGTGCACAGCGCCCCGGATGTGAACCCCTTAGTGTTAGGGACTGCTAGTGACAGAGAAGCCGTGACGTGGCCTAGCAGCTTCCCATGTATTTGCAAATGCATGCAACTAATATCTCTGATTTCTATGACCATATAGTTTTCATATATTGTTACAGGTACTATTCAGTGTGCTGAGGAACAATAGGGGGTTAGACCCCCCTCCTTTTTCTACTTGGTTTTGTAAAACTAATTCCAGATCCAAAACCTTGAAGGAGATACGGATCCAAAACCAAAACACAGGGGTCAGTGCACATCCCTACTTTTTGATGCTGTTTATAAATGGAACCCCCAGTATTATAACTTAGGGCCTGATTCAGAGCCGCTCGTAAGCGGCCACTCGTTCGCTCCAAGCGATGTTCGCACAACTGCGCATGCGTATTGGTCGTAATGCGCATGCACCAACCAGTCAGTGCGATCAGAAATCGAGCGCTCGCAAAATAGCGAGTGCCTGCTAATTTGAGTGACAGGATGAGGCGTTTGTGGGTGGTAACAGGGGAAGGTGCTTGAGAACGGGTAGTGGAGATCCGAACGCAGGCGTGCCAAACGGTCAAAACGGGCGTTTTAAGGGTGTGCATAATTAACAAAGCAGCGTCATCGACCACGTCACTTGGTTGTTTCTTAGCCTGAACTGTTCGCATGATTGCGGTAGGATAAACCGACCACAAGCACTGCAAGCAGTTCAGATGCCTTTCGATGTACTTGATTAATCAAATAAATAGCGGAGATGATGTAGGATGCGAGCGGCCAAATGGCGACTTTACAAAATAGCGAGTGCATGTTTCATTCGCTCGCTCAGACATAGAGGCGTCAACAGACCGCAAAGAGCGAGCGCTCAATTTAAATAACCGGCCCCTTTTTCTGACCGAGCGAGCGCAAATAGCGTGCGGCTCTGAATCAGGCCCTTAGTTCCATAATTCTTACTCATGTTTAAGAACACTGTAGGTCACTGGGCCCCAATAGAGGTTAGCCAACATTCCTCCTTATTCTCTGTTGTCTGTGTCAACCCAACTCTTCCCTGTGTACTTCCTGCATTTTGCTTCTATCTTCCTTTGTACAGAAGTGCAGCTCCCACTGAGAAAATATTGTTGCTGCCAAGAGAGATTGTACATTTTTTTCAACTGTTATACCCCTAGGTACATTATTATTGGTCTATTGCAGGCATAGTTATAACAGCAGTAGGCTGTAGGCAGATATATATAGGCAGCCTGGAGCTCAAGGTGTTGCTAGGCGATATAGTGCGCCAGACGTGGTAATGACAAATACACCTATGCATGGTATCTGTGATGCCCTGTACTATAATAATGGTGGTATAGCATACTTACAGTCCAGCTATGTGGCTATGGGTAGCTCTATACTGTGAGAGTCTCCTGGGTCCGTCTGTCCTCATGGAATGTCAGGGAGTAAAGATGCACAGAGACACCGCACATGCGCAGTAGCTCATGTCAGACTTCGGACTTGTCTGACTGAGCCCTGGCAGGTCCTAGTGACCAACGGCTCAGTTCTACCTGTCAGATGCTGGAGAGATGCAGCGCAGGAGCACACTCCCTGCAACAATTAGGATGCTCCATGCTCTCAGCTTCTCCCTGGTCGCTGCAGCAAGCCACTGCAGTGCCATCTGGGACATCCTTAGGAAACTCTGGGTGCTCAGCCACTTATTGGTCCTGGCAGCCTCACACCCTCGTTGTGACATCATGGTGTCACATGTTCAGAGGGTGGGGCCAGCACAAGGCACATTTTTGCCCTGCTAAAACCCTTCTCAGGTTGGTATAAGCACAACAGTAAAAGGCTAAAAAAATAATAGCTTTTGTTTTTACAATAGGAAGCCCACATAAAACACTAAACAGAAATTAATAATAAAAGCAATCCAGATAATTTTACATAAGGACACATAATAATCTATTCAAGTGGTGCTACAAAGCTGTACCAGATACTTCCGTCCATACTAATAACAAGCCATTCTCTGTGGTATCTGCATTTTACTTTACTTATTATTCTGATATTGATTTTAAGACAAATATAAATATAAGTTTTACCCAAAAAAATGTATTGAGAAAGTTTCATTTAAAACTGGTAACTGGATCTATGACACATCTATTTTGCTGAATGTATTTTAAAATGCACACTCCAGTGCATGGAGCTTCCCTGCCTCCTGATTTTCCTATTTTTAATTTTTTCTTAATCTTGGAATATTTACTTATTAAATTCTAGAGTTTGTTATGTGTGGTTAAATTATCAGTAATACACTGCTGCTAAACAAAGCATATTCTGCCTTCTACATAACCTTGCCTAGTGTTTGACCTAACTTACTATACCAAAAAATTATAACCTTACCAATGCGTCATATGTCACAATTGGAATAATTATTTTCCCACAATACCCTTGATAAACATAGATCAAAATAAATGATAGGAATGTGATCTTAATACAGTTTTACTATATTGACTAGAGATGATCTCTGAGATCCGAACCCACCCGAATTTTGAGATCTGGGGCAAGAACCAAACGTGCGTTTGGTTCCTCCGCTGGCCACGGATCTCAATCTGAGGCAAAACCATAGAGACGAAATCTCACGGCTCGTGAGCTTTCGTCTCTATGATATATGTAGTATATAGGGACCACGTGGCTGGACGCCATTTCACTCTGGCTGTGGAGACTGAACAGGGAGGGTAGGTAGTGAAGGGCTGGGAGAGGAGCTGGTGCTGTGCTGTCCGCTTTACTGTCTGCTGTGTCCTGGGCTGGTTCTGATCCATTCTGGGCTGGTGCTGTGCTGTCTGCTGTGTCCATCTGCTGTTGCTGATCCATCTGGGCTGGTGCTGTGCTGTCTGCTGCGTCCATCTTGGCTGGTGCTGATCCATCTGGGCTGGTGCTGTGCTGTCTTGGTGCTGGCGCTGTCTGCTGTGTCCTGGGCTGGTGCTGATCCATTCTGGACTGGTGCTGTGCTGTCTGCTGTGTCCATCTGGGCTGTTGCTGATCCATCAGAGCTGGTGCTGTGCTGTCTGCTGCGTCCACCTGGGCTGGTTCTGATCCATCTAGGCTGGTGCTGTGCTGTCTGCTGTGCCCATCTGGGCCCAAGTTCTGGACTATAAAATAAATATATATATATATATATATTGTCAGTATATCTTATGTGTGTGTGTGTGTGCGTGTTAGGCTTAGCCGCACAAGATACAGCAATGCTACCTAGTGCTGCCCGACTCCATTTGTAATCAATTGGTGCTCTGGGCCCAAGTTCTGGACAGTCAAAAAAAATAAAATATATATATATATATTGTAAATTTATCTTCTGTGTGTGTGTACGTGTTAGGGGACCGTCAAAAAAAAAATAAATATATATATATATAGTCAATTTATCTTCTGTGTGTATGTGTGCGTGTTAGGCTTAGCCGCACAAGATACAGCAATGCAACCTAGTGCTGCCCAACTCCAGTCATCATCAGTCAGTGCTCTGGGCCCAAGTTCTGTGGACTGTCAAAAAAAAAATATATATATATTGTCAATTTATTTTATTTTATTTATTTTATTTTATTTATTTACGTGTGTGAATTTTGTAACCACACCTTGGCTACACTATTGGTGCTTGTGACACTGCTTCAAGACTGCAGAAAATATGGAGGGCTGTCACATCACAGTAGAGCAAGGCCAAGAACTACATGTTGTAGCTGCCGCCAACAGTGCAAGGCCATCAACTTCCTCCTCCTCTATGAAGGCCCATGCCCCAGTGCTTAAGTCACGCCATCGATATGGTAAAGCTACTTTTACTGAAGTTAAGAAAACATTTTTAAAGGAAATTTGCCTTTAGATAAACAAAAAATTGTCAATATGCCATTCACTACATGAAGTGGCAAGGATAGGATAAGGCCTTGGCCTTTCTTTAGGAAGACTGCTGGTTCTGATTCTGATAGCCCTTCTGCTTGTAGTAGTAATGGTGGTGGTACCATTAAAAAATTGAAAGTTGTTAAGATGAGTAAGACAGCTCCAGAGAAAACAACTGTGTGCCCTGAGAAATCGAAATCAAAAATCCCCAAGTGCAAGAGTGTCCCCGGTTGCCATGTGTGAGCCAGACCTAAATACTAGTGTACTGGAGGATCCTCCAAGTTCCAACATTTGTGTGCCCTCTGTAAATGTGGGGAAGGGCAGTCAACATCTTGCAGATGTAGTCATCGAGGATGCTTCTGTGGAATTGCACATGGAGGAGGAGGATATTTTGGTAGTTGAAGGTGCTAAGGATGATGAGGATGTTGATGATGAAGATGTTGGTGATGAGGATGTTGATGCCGAAGATGTCCTTTGTGTAAGTAAGGCAACAGCTGTTGCCCATGTATTGAAAAAGCCAAACCCATTGTTGTCATGCTGGGACAAAAGACAAAAAAATCCACTTCTCAGATGTGGAATTATCTCCACCCAAATCCGGACAACAGTTGTCAAGCCATATGTGACCATTGCCAAGCAAGAGTGAGTAGAGGGAGGGACCTAAACCACCGAGGAACCTCCTCCTTGTTACGTCACTTGGAGTGCATTCATCAAATATCAAAGTGTATGTCGCCAAGTTCCAAAACTCAAAACGTAACAAGTCCAGTGTCACCAACCTCTGTGAGATCCAAGTGCCTTCGATCTCCAACACCAACACCTGCATCATCAACATCCTCATTCGTCATAGGGAGTAGTCCTGCTGCATCCAATGTTGGTATTCGAAGCATGATTGACTCCTCTCCTGTCCGTGATTCCTCAGAAGGATCCTTGATGACTACGCCTGTTGCTGCTGCTGTAGCTGTGAGTGGATCTTCATCCCAGAAGGGGACCAGGAGGAGGACTACTTGTAGCGTATCCTCCAAAAAACAATTAACTGTCAAACAATCGTTTGCTAGGGCAAGCAAGTATGACAGCAATCACCCAGTTGCACAGCAGATTACTGATGCCATAACAGCTATGCTGGCATTGGATGTGCATCCAGTATCTGCCATTACTGCAGTGGGTTTTCAACAGTTAATTGAGGTCCTGTGTCCTCGCTACCAGATCCCTTCTAGATTCCACTTTGCTAGAACAGCAATTCCAAGTCAGTACAAGAACATTAAAAAAAAACTTATTAATGTCCTCAGAAATGCCATTGTACCCACTGTCCACTTGACCACTGATATGTGGACAAGTGGGACAGGGAAAAATAAGGATTACATGACTGTGACAGCCCACTGGGTAGGTGTATTGCCTACAACAGCAACAGCAGCAATATCTACCAAAAGACAGCTGATACAGAGACAGGTTACTCTTTGCATAACTGGTTTCACTTAGAGGCATACCGCTGAGAACCTCTTAGAAAAACTAAGGGAAATCATTGCTAAATGGCTTACCCCACTTGCACTCTCCTTGGGATTTGTGATTTCGGACAATGCCATCCATATTGTGAGAGCATTACATGTGGGCAAATTCCAACACGTCCCATGTTTGGCTCACACAATTAATTTGGTGGTGCAACATTTTTAAAAAAAATGACAGGAGCGTGCAGGAGATGCTCTCGGTGGCCCACAAAATATCCAGACATTTTAGACATTTGCCAAATGCTTGTTGAAGATTGCATGACCAGCAGGTACTGTTAAATTTGCGCTGCCAAGAGCTGAAACAAGAGGTAGTTACTCAGTGGAATTCTACCCTCTATATGCTTCAGTGGATGGAGGAACAGCAAAAGGACATCCAGGGCGATACAATGGCATAGGCCGTGGAGAGGGAATGCACCTTACTCAAGCACAGTGGAGAATAATTTCCGTGTTGTGCAAGGTTCTCAAACCCCTTGAACTTGCCACATGTGAAGTTAGTTCAGACACTGATAGCTTGAGTCAGGTCATTCCCCCATCAGACTTTTGCAAAAACAGCTGGATAAACTGAAGTAGGAGCTGAAACAGAGTGAATGCGCAAAGTATGTTGGACTGGTTGATCAAGCCCTTGATTCACTTCACCAGGATCCAAGAGTCATCAATCTATTGAAATCTGAAAAATATATTTTGGCGACCATTCTGGATCCTAGGTCCTACCTTGTGAGTTTTTTTCCAACAGAAATCTAAAACTATGCAGAGAGCTGTGGGTCAAAAAATTGTCAGCTGCAGCCACACGTGAAACGCCATCATCTCCTCCTTCAGTTTCTGCAGCTACCAGGAAAAAACTAAATTTTCCTTACAGAATGCCTGCTGGTCATGCAGATCATTCACCAAAAAATGACATCTGGTCGGGCCTGAGAGAACTGCCTACTAGTGACATGTCTTCTACCGTGACTATGTGTGATGCGGTCTCCATTCACAGAGTGGTGGAGGACTATTTTAGAGATAACATCCTAATAGGCATGTCAGACAGTCCCTTTCAGTACTGGCAGGAAAAAGAGGCAATTTGGAGTCCCATACACAAGCTGGCTTTGCATTACTTAAGTTGCTCACCCTCCAATGTGTACTCCGAAAGAGTTTTCAGTGCAGCTGGCAACCTTGTCAGTGATCAGTGGAGGAGGTTACTTCCTCAAAATGTGGAAAAGATGATGTTCATTAAAATGAATTACAAATTCCACGAGGAAGACCTCTACCATCAATTACATAAAGAAATTACAGAGGCGTCTATGGTGGATTCCAGCGGGGATGAATTAATATTGTGTGAAGAAGAGGATGTACACACTGATGGGGATGACGAGGATGAGGACGACGACAACTTGTAATGTAAAGCCAGTTTGTGTATGGGATCATTTTCATTTCCATGTCAAATGCACATTTGCAGCTTGTTTTATGGGAGTCCAAACAAACCAATCATTTCAGCCACAATTGGCAGTCCTTGTCTCTTAAATGATTGGTTTGTTAAACTATCCTGTTTCGTATACAACATATGGGTGGGTGGGAGGTCCCAAGAACTATTCCATCTTGCACCTTTTTCCTTTCCATTATGTGCTGGTTGGGGCATTGCTGCCTGACATTTTAAATTAATGTTATGGTTGGTTTAGGAACCAATGATTTACTTTTTAATTAATTTATTATCAATTTTACAGCCAGGGGCTGTACCAATAAATTATTTTTTAATTAATTTATTATCAATTTAACAGCCAGGGGCTGTACCAATGAATTGTTTTTTATTAATTATTCATCCAGGGGCTGCACCCAATGAATTGTTTTTTAATTAATTTATTATCAAATTTACAGCCAGGGTCTGCACCCAATGAATTGTTTTTAATTCATTTATTATCAATTTCACAGCCAGGGGCTGCACCAATGAATTTCTTTTTATTAATTATTCAGCCAGGGGCTGCACCCAATGAATTGTTTTTTATTTATTATCAATTTTACAGCCAGGCCCTGCGCCAACTATCAACTATCAATTCTTCAATCCTCAAGGGTATCCCAACCATCATCTTTGCACAGTCCTCAACTCTATTAATAATTATATCAATCAGTTTTGAGCCAGCAAGCTGGATGCAACCTTTTGGCCCTTTAACTAGATGAAAAATATCAATATTGTGAGCTGTAAGGTGGTCAAAATTGACTGGAAACTAGTGGAAATAAATGTTATTGAGGTTATTAATACTGTAGGAACAAAAGCAGGTAAATTTTATTTGATTTTAGCTGTTTTTTTATTTTTTAAGAAAAAATCCAGATCCGAAAACAAAACACATAGGTGAGGTTTTGGCAAAACCAATCCAGATCCAAAACCAAAACATAGGGGTCGGTGCACATCTCTACCAAAGACTAGTTCTCAATGCTCCATTCCACACCTGGCATTTTAGCTACTCTGCCCTTTGACAGCCTTCCCCATGGAGAGAACAGACTTACAGGAACTTAGTTGCCCCAGAGCATTTTGCGCACAGGTAGATAGATAGTTAAGAAGGAAAAAATGGAAAGAAGGGGCACACCATTGCGCATAAAAGTTTTATTTAACAGACATAAAAATATCCACCATTTTTGCTGGTTTTGGTTCTAATTCATTGGCCGGCTTTGGTTTTAGTTTTGGAAAACCACCGTGACTGGTTTTGGTTTTGGATTTTGTTTTAAAAAAGAGAGTATTAACCACCTCACAGCTCCCAATATTATTTTCAATATTCAACTTTACAACAGAGCTGTTATACTTGCTTCCCTTTGCAAAGAATTGTTTCACAGATGTTTTTTTTTTTTTAAATTAGTAGTCTTCTTGGTCCCCTTCTGGGATGAAGATACATCCCCAGCAGCATCAGCAGGTCTAGTGCTGAAGGATTCGTCTGAGAAGCCTGGATAGGGAAGAAGACACCTAGCATTAACATATTGGATGCAGAACTACCTCCGATCATTATTGTGAATATTGAGCAAATTACTTAACAGTGAGGAGGTTCCTAGATGGTTAACGTCCCTACTGTACCTCTACTTATCGTGGTTTTGGAAACGCTACTGATAACTTGACAATTGTTGTCAGGATTTGGGTAAAAATAATTTCACACATAAGAGGTGTATTTGTTGGTCCTATGCCCAGTTATGACAATGGCCTTCCTCTTATCATGACCAAGAGCTGCTTCCACTGGTACCTGACTTACACAATCAGCATCCTCATCCTCAACATCCTCATTAGTGCTGGCGTCAGCTCCATAAATATCCCCCTCATCCACTTGCACTTCCTCGGTGGCATCCCCAATTTCTATGTCATCAGCTATACTTTTGCTGCTTCTCCCCACATTTGCAGAGGGAGCAGAAATGGTGGAAGGCAGCTTCTCTGCAAGTACAACAGAATAAGAAAGCTCAAATTCACACATGGTACTTGTGAACACACTGAAGGGTATATTTACTAAAGTGAGAGTTTTTAAAAGTGGAGATGTTGCCCATAGCAACCAGTCAGATTCTAGCTATTATCTTCTAGAAGGTGCTAGTTACATGTTAAGTAGAATCTGATTGGTTGCTATGGGCAACATCTTCACTTCTAAAAACTCTCACTTCATTAAATATACCCTTAAGACTGTTCTCAGGAATTTGTGACATTTCTGTTTCTGGGCCTGATTCACTACGGATCACAACTGCAATCGTGACTGTGATTATGCACGCAATCTGGCTGCGAAGATATGCTAATCCATTATGATCACTATGCCGTCGCAGCACTACATAGGGACACCCAGCTTACCTTGCACACATCCATAATGTTTAGCAAGACTGCAAAACCATCGGTAACATTGAGTACCATGGCAGCCTCACGCACACTTGCACAAGCTCTGACCTTACTAAGGAATTGCTAACAACATTGCATGCACTGAGCACTCAAACTGCGTATGGCATCGCAATGGATAATTTATGCATGCCCATGCAATGGTGTTAAAACACACTGGCATGCCTCCGTTTCACCGACCACCCCCCCGTCACCACCCACAAATGCCACTTCCTGTCAGTCACTCTGCTATACTCAGGGAAGAAATATCAGGGACTGGGTCATGAAGACAAATGTGACAGGGCTTAATAAGAACATTGCTAGTAACTTTTTAAGAAAAAAAAAAAAGGACAGTTATTACTAGTGCCTCAACTGTTTTACATGTTGTTATCTGATGGTGGGTATCTTGTTTAGTCATACTTGCTCTGGCAAAAGAGTCACTATTAAACATGTACTAAGCTGCACTACCATTGTGTACTTGATCCTTGGTCCTTGTGGACTAGGATATGTAGGGAAAACTGATAGGACCCCATGTGAATGTATGGCACTGCACCGCTCATCTATCAGAGTGGCTATTGACACAGGAAAGAGTGACCAGCCGGTAGCACGGCATTTTGGGGAAGCTGGTCAAAATCTTTCTATGTTAAGGTATATTATTATTGAACATATCCCCAAGTCATTAGAGGTGGGGGAAGGTCTTTAAAACTTTTAAGATGTGAAACAGGCTGGATTTACCTGCTGGGTACTTTGGCCTTAAGAGGGCTTAATGAAAATTTGGGCCTGCATTGTCTTTTGTAAATCTTCCAGATTACCGTATGATATATCTATGCATGTGTATGTCCTCTATAATTTTGGTGCTATGTATTATGGGTTGTTTATGTTGTGTTGTTTCAGTCACTATGGCAATGGGAACTGTGGAATTACGTCTTTAGTGGCCGTCTGTTTCCGGTCCTGGATGCTGATGTTGTGCACATGGTGTGGGGAATGGTATAAGGTAAGCATCTTTATTGTTATTCTTTGTCCTGATGATGATGAAATAAATATCATCGTAACGTTGGATTCTTACCTGCCGCTGTGCTTAGTGTGTTTGTCTGAGTGTTGCCATACTTCTGAAGTTTATATATATTTATTATATATATATATATATATATATATATTAATGTACAATATCAAAATACCCCTATCTTGAACCAATTACAGCTCCTTCTTCAAGAGGGTCCTCTATTAGCTGAAACAAACAATAAATAATCTATACACAATTGCCTTACAGGGTGCTTAGAAATAGTATTTTCTTCTCCTGTGTGAATTAACCACCTTTAACATCTACTAATTGTAATTCATTGGCATTTCAATCATTTGTCAACTCTTCTTTGAACCCACAGTTTATTCCAAAAACGATGAGCATAGATTTCCTGGGTATCTGAAAGTACATCCACTCACCAGAAAGAATCACCCAAAAACAGTGACCCAAAGTCCAATTAATTGTAAAAACCAGATACAAATCTTTCAATTAAAAGTATTTTTAATACAATAATTTCTTACATAAAGCATAGATAATATCACTTTACATATTAGGTGGATTGTGATTTATTTAATCCCATCAGGGTGATGACTTCAATGCTTTGCAGAAACTCTTGACATAAAACCCTACGCGTTTTGTCCCCTCAGGGACTTCATCAGGGTAATCTTAAGGGTGAAAAATAATAGAACATGGTACAGTGGATGGTATAAATAATTATATCAGATGTCAATCCAATTTGATTGATTTACATATTAATATGTATCAGATCAGAATGCTTAGCAAATAAAGTTAATGAAATATATACATACCACTAAGGTCACAACCAATTCATATATGATGTAATATAAAAAAGTCCTGAGAACTGGAATAGGTCTCACAATTCAATGAGGATCAGGTCCTATATAACGGACTTTAGCCTGTTAAATTCACTAAAACAACATATAAATCATAATGACCTTACTTCTAGAGTGAGGTCAATGTGATTAAAATCCCTTATAAAGGATGATCAGCCTAGTAGATCTAACATTTTGTGCCTTTAAATATATATATATATATATATATATATATATATATATGGGTAGATTTATACATAGTGACATAGTGATGTCACAATATCTCATCTTTTTGATCTCTAGCAGATCCCATTAACGTAGGTTCTAAACATGTTGTAGGGCCTCTGCTGTGTGATGTAATGAAGTGAGGTCATAGCACTTTACTTTTAAACAAAGCTTCAATGGAACATCATGTTAACATGAAACAAAGTACTTAAACTTCATAGTTTATATCTGAAAATTTACACTGTTTTATGACTCCTTACTATTAGACCTGTATTGGAGAGTTTTAACAATTTTCATCTTCCATTGAGCTACTGTAATATAAACCAGAAAAGGTATGCTAGCAAACACAGTCAAATATGTGCAATGAAAAATGCAACCTTGTGCAAATGCATATGTCTCAATGTAGTGCATATCACGGTGTAAATTTACCAACAGTTGATTTTGATTTTCAGTCAATTTTTAAAATCGGGTATTTACTAAAGGTGAAATCGACTCAAAATCAACTGAAAACAGCCTTTAGACTTAAATAGAACATCGTCCAAATCATCAATAATATTACATACAGTACTGTTCCAAACCCTTATTTACTTGCAATAGTTTTGAAAATTGACTCAAAATCGACCTGAAGTCACAAAATTAATAGACACATCTGAAACAGGTCTATTAAGGAGTGACATCAGTGCATGCAGGTTGGTATGTGTGAATAGTGTTAAAAAATAGTGTAAACATTTTAAAACAAATGGTGTGGGGTCCCCCCTCCCAAGAGTAACCAGCACTGGTGTTTTTGAGCCGGTCCTGGTTCAGGAGATATGGGGGGGGGGAAACAGCAAGGGGGTGCCCCATAGTTCAATGAACCAGCACCGGGCTCCTGAACCAGTCAAAGTTGAGGAAATATGGGGGGAAAATGCGTAGGGTTCGCCCTCATTTACATTAACCAGCACTGGGCTCTTACTAGCGGGGTTAATGTCACAGCCAAGAGACACGCGTCACAAGGTCCCCTGGCCAAAGCTTTAACCAAACCCCAAGTAGTCAGCCTTGGCTAGGGATTTCTTAGGAGATGGAAACCCCCTCCAATAAAGTGGTCCCCTCTCCCGAGCATATGCCCTGCACCCTTGGCCATTGGGTACCGAAGTAATGGTAGTAATAAATGGATAGTATTGTTTTACACAGTGGGACAACAGGTACCAGTGTGCAAGCCCTTTGGCACTTGTAGAACTACATGTGTGCAAGCCCAGTCTGAGTCGCACTGTGGATGTGTATCGATGGTTAAGCAATGGCGGACATAGAGAGTATTCGGATGCAGAGTGATTGACAGTCAGTGTGTGCATATGGTAGGTAAGGGGAGTGACTAGTCAAACATGGATGTGTCACGAGCATCTTGTTGACATGTCGCAGCTAGCTACTGCAACTTTGTATGCAGTTTCTCTGGCCCTGGCAGCTTACTTCCAACAGCCATTCTAAGCAACCATGGGTTTGGTATGTTTCAGAAGTTTGATGTGTGACCGATGTGTGACCGATGATGCATCTTTATATGCAAGTGGCGTATTAGAGACGCAGCCAGTGGATGTCTCTGTACACATTACAGCAAGTGCGGCATTAACATAACTTCTCTGTAGCATTGCATACAAGGATGCAGCCGCAAATGGATTAGCGTTCACCTCTGAATCAGGCCCTAGGTACCAAATAAACAAATCTGAGCTTATGTCAAAATCTCTACTTAATTAATTATTAATGTTTCAGTTCTATGTTATTTTACAAAAATACTTACTGGCCAGTCATTCTACTGAATATACGGTATTTCATAAAAAGCTAATTGTAATCATTATTTTTTTCTTATTATAATATAAATTTCACTCTAAGGACTGTGAATACTATATATGAAATATAGTACTCCAAACTTACTCCAAAACAGCCAAAAAATGTAATCATAATCAGGGGTTTGTATTTGAAATACATCTATCATATCTGGGTTTGGTTTAATGTGATGTATTATATATCTAGATGTCTTTTCAATAAAATATGTCCTGTATAATGAAATTAAACTTATTTTAGGATATAGGGCAGGGATAAGGAAACCTAAACATACTATACTTTTCTGTTCAGCACCAACATCTGTGTTAGATGGATGTTTTATAGACAAAAGTGGTCTAGCAATGCTGGTCACAATGCAAACAGTAATTAATTAAGCAATTATTTTAATTTATGTTCATATTTTTCTAGTGAACAGATGGCAAATCCAGAAAGTATGAGTACGCATGTACCATCTTGTGCAAAGACCATTAGCAATGACAGTCAGCTTACTGTAAAAACAATATTCCAGTCAGACTAGAAAGGAGACCAAAGTTACCAAATTGTTTCTTAAAATTATTCTAAAATTAAAAAGTTATTTTAAAATGACAATAGTTTGTGCAAACTTGCAATGGAAGGGGTGCATGTGAATTTTGTTATTTTGTTCTGTATTTTGGGTCCATGCTTCCTGCAGATCTATTTTTACAATATTTTTACAGTTCAGCTACTATATGCCCCTCCCAGTTCTCTATCCCCTAACTAAATATGTCTACACATTTTAAATGTGTCCCCCTGCAAGGACTCATGAATTGTTTAGTGACAGTTTTCAATAGCTGTTGTAATATAAACTATAGCCGCCAATTAATAAACAAAAGTACATTTTTGTGATTTTTGAAGGCTACTCCATTATTTTCTTTTAGGCTAATAGAATTCTAGGGACCGCCATACAATATAGAGCATTTTCATGACCACCATACAATACATAAAGCTATCTTATGATCACCATACAATATGGACAGCATTCCAGTTACCACCATACATACAGACTGAAGCCTTGTTACTGCCACACAATACAGACTGCATACTGTTGATGCCATTCAGAGATTAATCTTATGACCATATTATACATTTCTGCATCCTAGTGACTGCCATACAACAAACAGAGCATTTTATAATAGTTAAAGCCATGCAGAGAGCTTCCTAGTTAAAGCCATGCATTCCAAACTACATCCAAGTGATTATAGTAATATTAGTTTACAACTACTTAACTACCCTATAATCATAACCCACAGACCTTTTTTAACCTCAGTAAAAGCATTAACCACTTCATTAAGTCCATTAAAGTATTAACCCCACCACCCTACTATTAAAAATGAACTCACAGATCTACTCCATTGTGCAAGAAACAGGTCTCTCTATGACCTGTGAATAGGACACCAGGACGAGGCAGGGGCAAAATCAATTGCAGCACAGTTCATATAATGGTAGGAGTAATGATGTTCCTGAGAACAGTATCAAGGGTCACGTGTTTTTGTAATGGTCTATTGGTCAATTGCAAAACATGCAGTCTCTGGTGGTTTTTTAGAATTTTTTTGATCAAACATTCACATTTTTCATTTACAAATTAATGCTTCTAGTGACACAAATAACGGAAATGGATGTCAGAAGTCACAATCCCGGCACCGGAATCCTGACAGAAGTCTTAATCATGGCTCTAGAATCCCGACAGCTGACATCCCAATGGTAAGTATTAAGTTTGGTTTTAGGATTAAGGTAGGGTTTGGGGTTAGGCACTAGAGGGAGGGTTAGGGTTAGGCTGTGGGAGAGGAGGGTTAGGGTGCAGGAAAGGTGAGTTGGGTTAGGGGGAGGGTTAGGGTACTTACCTCAGGCATTGAGATTCTGTCAGGATGCCGTTGTCGGTATTCTGACCTGTCACCATCCTGACCACCTGGGTCCCATACCCAACCCCATATATACAGTAGATATAAGAATATTCTGCCTTTTTGCACCTACTGTTTAATGAGCTTGATTCAATAATACTTTTCCCTGTTATTATTAGCAGATACCTGTCACAATGATGCGCATGCAGAATTTGCTGGGAGCAGTAGTTCTCCAGATTAATTTATACATCAAAGTATAATATAACTGACACATTTGTAATTGATGTTGTTTAAATATATAATGCAGTAGTTGGTGATAGTGGTGGTTAGTCCACACATGGTATGCTTGACCAACCAGTTCTTAGAAATATTATAATCAGGTAGAACAACTGGTAGCATGTGACACATGGAATTATACCGTTGGAACAGTGGTAGATGTAATGTACTATTTATTGCAGCAGGGAGCTCAGGTTATTGTGTGCCGGGTGTGATAGTCGTTCTGACACTGGCAAATAGTAGCAGTGTTGTTCTAGTGTACAAATAGTGGTGGCATTGTTCCCTTGCAGGCATACAGCAGAGCACTGTAGGGCTCTTTGGTTGTGAAAGTCTCTTGGTTTGGCCTTTCCACATGGACGCTGGGGACTAAATACAAGTACAAATGATGGGCATGTGCAGTAGCACATGTTAGAGGTCAGACCTCTCTTAGCTGTGTACTGGTGGGTCCTAGTGATTGCCGGCTCTCTCCTACCAGGATAGTGCACTCTTTCTGTTGCACCTCCTCACTCAAGCCTGCCATCACGGGACACAACATGAGTATCATATCACATTTGAAGTCTCTTTCCGGCAATTTAAGACATGGAGGGGAAGGCAAAGACATTATGCAAAACAAAGCATCAATGTTTTTAATAGTTCCAGTACACATTCCTGCAAAAAAAAAAATTTGAGCAAGAGAAATCAGACATGTGCTCAATATTTTACTAGAAACATAAACTGCAATGACTAAAACATTATTCATCAGAGCTCTAATAAAGTAGTCTTCAAAAGCAATGTAAAAGGCCCTCTCTGAACTAATCAGATCTAAATCACATTTGGTCACAGAAACAAGAAAAGCAACTTCAAGGGTTCTTCCACTTCCTGTCCTCACAGTTGGATATGCAACACTTGATACATTCATGCTTTTCATGCGTTTGTCTTGGAAATTGGAATCAATAGTAGACTTCCATTCCTGCCAATCATATGTTGGTTTTGGATCAAGAAGTCTCTGAGGTATACAGTGAACTCCTCACTAAACTTCCTCTGAGGTTTTCCCTTGTTGCTCCTCATGGATCTCCTCTTCCACAAATGGTTGTTTACTTTTATGTTATTGCACTCTTCTCAAACATGCTTCTTACTGCAGGCATATCCAGCGGCACATGTCCCTGTTGCTGTATGACACTTCTGTTAACATTAACTGAACTAGTCTTATGAAACACAACATTCCATGTTAGCATACATTTTTTGCTGTCAAAGTCCCATAGACAATAGCCTTTCCTCTGATCACAGTATGCAAACATGATGCATTTGATGGTCTTGATATCAAGTTGATGTCTTCTTTCTTTGGGTAAATGAGCATAAGCTCTACTTCCGAACACATGTAGATGACTAATATCTGTTTTTTTACCTATCCACACTTCCAATGGTGTCATCTCCATGACTGCCACTGTAGGTGATCAATTTTTCAGGAAAACAGTCCGTCTTACTGCTTCAGCCCAAATTTTCTTATCAAGATTGGAATTACTCTGCATAGTTCTGAGTTTAGTCTGTTAGCTCTTTAACTGACACCATTTTGTTCTGGTGTATAGGCAATAGTTAGCTGATGCTGGATGCCATTTTCACTTAAATACTTGGCTAGTTCCTTATTCTCGTATTCTCCACCATTATCAGATCTTAGAATTTTCAGCTTCTAACCTGTTTGGTTTTCAATGAGATCCTCATACATTTCTACCGTACTTGTTACTTCACTTTTGTTCTTCAAGAAATAAATGTGTCATCCTTGTAGCATCATTGATAAGTGTCATGAAGTAACTCCTGCCACAGTATTCAACATGACAGTACATACTAATTTCAATGGCACTTGTGCTCTGAATGTGAATTAAGGAAAGGTTCAACGTGTTTGCTTGCTTTTCACACAGCGTTCACATGCTAGTACTTCAGGATTGCCTCCTGATATTCCAGTCACCATTCCATTCTGAATCTTCAATACTCAATTATTGGGTGGATTACTCAATGACCATTGCATGGCATTCTACAGTGTCATGGGTATACACAGTAATTGTTAGTACTGGGTAGCTGCAGCATTAACAGTCTCTCTTTGGTTGCACACAATGCAACGACCCTTTGCAAATTGGACTCTGTATACTCTCTGCTCAAAAACACTCACAGCATTAAGGTTGGTTCTTCAGTTAGGTACAAACAATACATCTTCGTTGTCAGTCACAACTTCCTTGCATCTAACTCTTAAACATAGTGTAATTGTCCCAACTTGAGTAGCATATAAGACCTTTTCTCCAATACCTTTAACCTTAGTTGACTTACACAACCTTAATGACTAAACACATTTTTATTACAACTGAAGTGCCTAGCTGCAAGGACTCTGGATCACACCTGGGGATTCTGTTTTGCTTACACATACAGAACATTATACTGAAGGTGTTTCCTCTATCACACTCTTATCAGTGCAGTAATCTCTGGTAGTCCTCTACTGATATCAATCATCAGGACTCTGGCAGATCACCTTACCTGACAGCAGTAAGATCTACCTTCCTTCTGATTAAGGTTAGGTGTTCTGGTCTCTCACCCCACCATTCACTGCATAGCAAATGGTGGAGCAGCAGAATCAGGACCACTTCGTTCTACCTCTTACTTTCCTCTTATTTTCTAAAAACACAATAAATATGAATACACTAAATGTTTAAGAATATGTTGGACTGTCTTTGAAAACTACAAGTTGATGCTTTACAATACTGCAATGTGGATATAAAGTGTTTGACACAACAACAAATGCTCTGATCTAAGGTACTACCGGGTGCATAGGGAGGGCGATTCCACTGGAGCGTGAGCTCCAGACGCCTTACTTAACAGAGGGTGCCCTGCAGTCAGACTCCAGAGCAGCTGTCAAGTAGCAGCAGCAACAGCAGCTCCTGTCCTGCCTTCCTGCTCTAGTGAGAAACTCCTGGTCACTAGAGGAGGTTGTGCTGAGCCCTGATTGGTGGAGCTCAGCACATGTTCATCTGACCCCAACAGGGGGCGTGGCTACAGCAGCATTTCAAGGAAGAAGCTGCAGGGTCCACATTAAGGAAAGAGAGGTTATACCCCAGTTATGTCTATCACCCTCCCTACCTGTATGTACTGTATGTGTGTATGTGTGACCCTTCCTGCCTGTATGTACTGTATGTGTGTATGTGTGTCCCTTCCTGCCTGTATGTATGTGTGACCCTTCCTGCCTGTATGTACTGTATGTGTGCCTTTCCTGCCTGTATGTATGTGTGACCCTTCCTGCCTGTATGTACTCTATGTGTGTATGTATGTGTGACCCTTCCTACCTGTGTGTGTATGTATGTATATGTATGTGTGTGTATATGTATGCATGTATGTATGTGACCCTGCCTGTATGTGTGCCTATGTATGTATGAATGTGTGACGCTGCCTGCATGTGTATGTATGTCTGTGTTTATGAATGTGTGACCCTGCTTGTATGTACTGTATGTGTGACCATTCCTGTATGTGTATATGTAGGTAGGTATGTGTGACCCTGCCCTGTATGTATGTGGATATATGTAGCGGTTATACTTTATAGTACACACTTTTTTTTGGGGGGGGGGGGCGGTAGCATGCCCGTGCTCTGGGCACCCTGGCCACATGCTACACCTCTGGGTACAACACTATATTGTCATGCTGTTATCTGTGACACTATTATTGAGATACAAATGTATTGAATTTGTGCAACACATGCTTTGTTTTTAAACTATCCTAATCTTTGAGGATTACAAATATTTTATTATACGTACTATAAAGGCAACAATATACTCCCCTTATAAGTTTTTGAGGACTAAAATACCTTGTGAATATCAGTGAATTTTTATGGCTTATTGACAGGGGTGGATTGGGAACTTAAAGTGGCCCTGAAAAAAATTCTAGAAGTGACCTCACGTGGGTGGCACCAAATTAACTGTAGGCAGAACCAACACTAAAGTAAGTGGATTAGTACATCACTACAACTATGTGGAAGCTGTTGGTATCAATATGCTTGGTAGTTTAGTGGTCCTAACTCTCACAGATCTTTAAACTGCTGGGACAAACTCCAAACCTTCACATTCCACCAACCGAGATGGAACACAGACCCTAAAACCTCCAGCAAATAGACACACAACTCCTTACCACAGAGAGAACAAACACACACAGCCTGGCAGGTGCCCGGTCTTGCACAGACAGACCAAACTAATGCCTGGTCACGCAAGAGGCCAGGAATCAGCATCTGCCAATGCAGACCCTGGCCTCGTCCCTCTTGGAAAATGGAGGTGCCCCCGCTCCAATACCCCCAAATGCCGCAGCATGTCAATCATGCTGCTGCTTGGGGGGTCTGCAAGTGAGATTGCAGGACCCGTCCTGCACATGCAAAGAACGGGTCCTGTGTAGGCACAGAACCTTCAACAACAGTGATGTGCGATCATCCTCGAATGAACATACATCTCTGAATCAGGCCATCTGTCCGGAAGCTCAACCTCATGAATGAAGTCAAAGTAAACACACTTCTTCTCTATCCGGAGAGTGAGCAGAGCACGAAGGTTGTGGTGTAGGGCTGCTTCCTGCAGTACTGTCGGTGGCTGAAGCGTACAGGCAGCAACAAAAACAAAAAGTTACAAAAAAAGTCACCCAGCCGTCAAATGGCCCCACAGACATGTCGGACCACCAGGTATCTTCCTGGTGAATTCTATAGCCAATTCGCCCCTGCTTTTAGAGCTTCCCTAACAATATGTTTATAGGTAAGATGAGCTCCTTGATATATCACTGACATTTAAGCCTATGACTGTCTATTGCCTCAATTACAAATAAATATGGTAGCTGCTCAAATCAGCTTAATTGCATAACACAGGTGCTTGTAAAGGGCAGGGTTTACACTGAACACAGAAAAAAAGAGATTTGCCCCCCAGCACACTGCAGCAAAAACAATACTTAAATCCTACATGATAATAGTGATTCAGAGGTATTAGTTACATACATTTGCAAATATATGAATAAGTGCCAGGCCAATCATCACAGCTCCTCTATACTGGCATCCCTAACATTAAGGGGTTCACGTCTGAGAAGCAAGGCACCCCAAAAAATTTCCATCCAAGGGCCATCCCCAGGGCATCACACGAAAAAGGGAAAAAGGTGATAGTGAAGTGTAAAGAAAAGATGTGTAAGTATAAATCAATAAGTGTTAATGAAATGAGAAAGAATTAAAATGACATAAATAATATGCAAACAAATAGAAACGTGATAAAAGTATTCTATGTGAATTAAGTGGTGATGCCATGTGGAAGGTCCAGTCAGAACCCCCACGGGGGCCCCACTCCCAAATGCTCACCCCAAAATAATTATTGCTAGATAATGGTAGCACCCACTCTGGGTCATATAATTGCAATTGGTGTACTGCATGATAACAGTACATATATAAGCTGAGAGCTAACTTACCTTGGAGGTACCCCAAAAACCTCCACATGGCACTATAAGGACCAGCACCTCCTCCTAATGCAGGCTCCCTTCATGCCTCTCCAAACTGCAAAAAAATATGGTAGCTGCTCAAATCAGCTTAATTGCATAACACAGATGCTTGTAAAGGGCGGGTTTACACTGAACACAGAAAAAAGAGATTTGCCCCCCAGCACACTGCAGCAAAAGCAATACTTAAATCCTACATGATAGCGATTCTATTTGTTTGTATATTATTTATGTCATTTTAATTCTTTCTCATTTCATTAACACTTATTGATTTATACTTACACATCATTTCTTTACACTTCACTATCACCTTTTTCCCTTTTTCGTGTGATGCCCTGGGGATGGCCCTTGGATGGAAATTTTTTGGGGTGCCTTGCTTCTCGGACGTGAACCCCTTAATGTTAGGGATGCCAGTATAGAGGAACCTTGACGATTGGCCTGGCGCTTATTCATATATTTCAAATGTATGTAACTAATACCTCTGAATCGCTATTATCATGTAGGATTTAAGTATTGTTTTTGCTGCAGTGTGCTGGGGGGCAAATCTCTTTTTTTCTGTGTTCAGTGTAAACCCCGCCCTTTACAAGCATCTGTGTTATGCAATTAAGCTGATTTGAGCAGGTACCATATTTTTTTGCAGTTTGGAGAGGCATGAAGGGAGTCAGCATTAGGAGGATGTGCTGATCCTTGTAGTGCCATGTGGAGGTTTTTTGGGGTTCCTCCAAGGTAAGTTTCTCTCAGCTTATATATGTACTGTTATCATGCAGTACACCAATTGGAATTATATGACCCAGAGTGGGTGCTACCATTATGAGCAATAATTATTTTGGGGTGACCATTTGGGAGTGGGGCCCCGTGGGGGTTCTGACTGGACCTTCCAAATGGCATCACCACTTAATTCACATAGAATACTTTTATCACTTTTCTATTTGTTTGTATATTATTTATGTCATTTTAATTCTTTCTCATTTCATTAACACTTATTGATTTATACTTACACATCTTTTCTTTACACTTCACTATCACCTTTTTCCCTTTTTCGTGTGATGCCCTGGGGATGGCCCTTGGCTGGAATTTTTTTGGGGAGCCTTGCTTCTTGGACGTGAACCCCTTAATGTTAGGGATGCCAGTATAGAGGAGCCGTGATGATTGGCCTGGCGCTTATTCATATATTTGCAAATGTATGTAACTAATACCTCTGAATCGCTATTATCATGTAGGACAGAGATTTTCAACCTTTTTGAACTAGCGGCACACCGAACAAATTTTTTAAAGTACCAAGGCACACCATCTGTCCCCCATGAAGAAAAACACGCACATTGGTCCCCACAGGGGGAAATTAAAGCACATTTATTGGCCTCCACGGAAACCAACAAAAGCACATTGGATTCCACATAAAACAAAAATAAAACACATTGGCCCCCATTTAAAAACAAACAATCATACTGGTCCCCACAGAAGGGAAAATAATACACATGGTCCCCACATAAAAATACAATTACACTGGTACCTCCAGAAGGCAAAATAAAACAAACTGGCCCACAACTGAAAAAAAACAAAAAACATCACACTATCCAGAAAGCAAAATGATATAAATTGCCCCCACATAAAAAAGCACATTTACACTAGCCCCCACAGACAGCAAAATAATACACATTGCCCCCAAATAAAAAAAACACATTTACACTGGCCCCCACAGACAGCAACATAATACACATTGCCCCCACATAAAAAACATATTTACACTGGCCCCCACAGACAGCAACATAATACAAATTGCCCCCACATAAAAAAAACATATTTACACTGGCCCCCACAGATAGCAACATAATACATATAGACCCCATACCTGGAGCTCCCTGTCCCTCGGTAGCGTTACTGGGCAGATCCTTCAATTCCTCAGCACCGGTTGGTGCAGGCATGCAGCAGTCACATTCACTGCTCATCAGCAGTGTGAAGTACTGTGCAGGCGGGACAGCGACGTGGCGTGCGTGACCTATGATGTCACGCCACCGCGTCTCCATTGGTATGGCCCGGGCAGCGGCTGAGCCACGTGGAAGAGCTCAGCGCTGCCCTGGCACAAATGTGAGGGGCGGGTGCGGTGCAATGCCTGCTGCCGTGCAGGTGTACGTCTGTTACTTACCTTGCGTCGCACCCTCTCACCTTCAGGCCGTGTGTTGAACAGACAGTCCTGGAACCTCCAAATAGAACACGGACACGATGACCTAGGGGGAAGGAGACAAGGTGAGTACCGTCTTTCCTCACATCGACCGACGCGCCCTACCGAACCAGGGGATAAATTCAGGTTTTAAGTGAAGATCATCATGGGCACTTTTGGCCTCAGATCCCGAATTTTCACCTATCAGTACTCACGCACCAGGTGAAGATCCGTCCTTGCACCGGGTTGCAAGGTTCACCGTCCGCCCAGAAGGAAGGAGAGATAGATAGTGACCAACAAACAGGGAGAGACAGTACACAGATATTTCTCACCGTGTCCACTCTTGCTCTTCGTCCGCTCACTTGCCTACAGGTCCCTGTAAGGAGATACACAACACAGCCGTGCAGGGCCTAAACCTATGTCAAGCAACTACACATACTAAACGGCATCACCCTCAACCTACGGTGTGTGTAGTGCGACAGATATAACAACTAAACTTTCGCCCTGCACGGAACACCAATCACAGACCAAATATACAAGAGCAAAACATGGTACTGTCTCTTTAAATGTCTGCTACCTACCTAGAGCTGGCCAGCTCCTCTTCTCTGTGACTGGGGAAACCACTACCTCATGGGTGGAAGCCGTACAGCTCTCCACCACTGCTCACACCTCTAATCATCTATGCGGGGGCTACCTTTCTATATGAGGGGCACACTTAATGGGCTCAGGGCCCTGAAGCTAATGCCCAGGGTCTTACATGCGGCTCAGGCCTAGGTGCCTGCCAAACGGTGGTAGGTAGTGGTCTGGGCCTAATGGCCAGATCACTTATTATGGGGCTCAGGCCTATTTGCCTGCCTATCTGTGGGGCTCATATATAGGGCCTAGTGCCCTCCTGTATGGGTACAGGCCTATGCCTGATTTATGGCCACGGGCCTGGTGCCCGCCTACTTTCTTGGGTAGTGACCTGGGCCTAGTACCCAGGCCACTTATACCTAATTAAGAGGGGATCCTTTTTTGGGGCCTAATGCCCGCTATAGTGCCCCGGGCCTTGTGCCCGACTAATTGCCCACGGGCCTAGTGCCCGACAATGCTCCACGGGCCTAGCGCCCGACAACCCGGGCGGTCTAGGGAGGGGGGTATATGGTGGGCCTCACGGAGGGCCTATCTGCTACGTTGGAAGAGGCTGCGGGGGGGAACTTCGTGATGCTCTTTTACTTTCCTCCCCGGCAGTCCTCTCCGGTCCTCAGCCGCATTCTTCGGCCGCCTCTTCTTCCTTTCTTCCAGCCGGCGCCGCCTGTCTTCTTCTTTCTTGACAGCGGCGTCTTCTGGCCTCTTCCGCGGCCGCCGCCCCTGTTGCCGCGCCGATCTTCCGCTCTTCGGGAGGTCTTCTCTCCTCCCTCTCCGCCGCCGAACTGAACTTTCCCGCTCGGCGCCGTCTAATACAAGATGGCGCGAGTGGGCGGGGCTATGACGCGGCGAGCCGTGATTGGCTTGACGCGTCCGCTTCTGATTGGCTGCTGGCCCGCGAGCCAGGTTTGGCTCGCGGCCAGAGCCAAACGCCCGCCGCGCCCAACGCCTGACCGGCGCTGGGAGCAGGTACTCTCTCCCAGCGTCGGCTACCCGCCACTTCTTGGCTGCCGGGCGCCAAGCTCCGCTGAGCTTGCGCCCGGAGCCAAGCTTCTCCCGGCGCCACAGTACCGCCGGCACTGGTGAAAGGGACCAGGCGGTCCCTTCACCAGGTGCCCGTGGTATCTGCACCGACGCTAGGGACATTACTGTCCCAGCGCCGGCAACGGATGTGTCCCGCAGAGGACACATCCCTTCTGCCTGCCCCTGCACGTCGGCTGATGCTGGGATCAAACACGTGATCCCAGCACAGCCTTCCACACAAAGTTAGGGAAATAAATAGATACAGCTGTGGGGGGCATCTCCCGATGGCACACTTGGGAACCGCTCGCGGCACACTAGTGTGCCGCGGCACAGCGGTTGAAAATCGCTGATGTAGGATTTAAGTATTGTTTTTGCTGCAGTGTGCTGGGGGGAAAATCTATTTTTTTCTGTATTGCCTCAATTAGTAGTTATGAACTTATTTAGAGTAGTACTTTATATATAGTGGCTGTGCAATAATATGCTAATGCCGTAGGAGTCATCTTGTGTAAATAGACATCTCCTGTCAGCTTCTGTGATCCGCTGCTGTGTCCATCAGATCACTTGCCTGAACATTGGTCACCTGAATAACCCTCATGCATGCACTGTAGTGCATGTCAGAGGTCATACCTCTCTTAGCTAAGTCCTGGTGTGTCCTAGTGACCACCGGCTCTCTGCTACAGTACCTGGATATTGCTGGCGGGAGGCAGCACAAGAGCGCACTCCTTTACACATATATATTGAATTGTACCTGTCCACCCCCACCCAAAAAAAACCATTCACTAACAGAGAACTAATTGTTATACAACAAAAGGATTTTGGGCTGGTATGTTCAAAAATGTGTCACACAGTGCCTAACGCTTACTATCTATATTCTTACTCTGCTTTGCCCGGGTTTAAATCTTCAAGTTATTTATTTATTTATTACCAGTTATTTATATAGCGCACACATATTCCGCAGCGCGTTACAGACATTATCTGGCCATTCACATCAGTCCCTGCCCCAGTGGAGCTTACAATCTATATTCCCTATCACATGCGCGCACACATACACACTAGGGTTAACTTGTGTTGGGAGCCAATTAACCTACCAGTAAATTTTTGGAGTGTGGGAGGAAACCGGAGCACCCGGAGGAAACCCACGCAAGCACAGGGAGCATATACAAGCTCCGCACAGGTAGGGCCGTGGTGGGAATTGAACCCATGACTTCAGTGCTGTGATGGCAGTAACGCTAACCATTACACCGCCTGTGCTGTCATCAAAATCCATCCACTGGAAGGTTCTGCCCGGTGCACTCTGCTATGAGGTCCGACCAGAATCCCAACCACTCCATTAGGCATCCCAGACCAATTGCCATTCCTCTGTTTTCATCCAAATTCATCCAGTGGAAGGCCCAGAACAGGCTCCCCGGGTCAAAGTTCTTCCAAGCGTACACCAACGGGAGGTCCGACTGGGTCCTAACCCCCCTAAAGCCTGCCCAGGATCCAACTGGACCACCTTGCATTGGTTTCATCCAATCGGTGTAAAGGTGTCCGAATGTCACTCTGTCCAATTGTCACATTGTCGCTATGTGGTCTAATTGCTTACTTTTTCAATACTAAATAACTATGTAAGATTTAGCAGCATTACCATGAGAGCTGTGGAAGACATTTGCCAACAAACAGACAAACTTCTTCATATATATATATATATATATATATATATATATATATAGATAGATTCACAGACTCTGGGAGGTTGCTTGCACTCTGCCTGCTTCACTTGTGGATGGCAATACAAATGCTCTTTTCTCCAAATGTGTAGTTACACAGATGAGGTAGCTCGAAAAAAGGGCATAATTCTGACATTTAAGCTAATGCAAACGCAACTGTGTATACGGATCACATATCACAGTTGCTAAAATATGGTAATGACTTCCAAAGCTTTGCTGAGCATAGTTACACCCACTGCTGCCTTCTCATACCCGTCCAACGAAGTACAACAGCATAAACGTGGGTACCAACAATGTACATTGGGCAGCCATGCTGCATATGCAACATGTCTGACCAGCCGCAAACACTGCAGCTCTTCTAACACGCAGAGAGCTCTCATGCTGCATAGGAAATTGCAATGTCTAAATTATGCACGCCCATCAAACACCGTTTAAACAGTCAGACATGCTTGCGTTTGCCTAGCCAGCCCCTGTTATCTCCCCAAACGGTGACTTCCTGTCATACACTTTACAAATTGATCCTCTGTGCGGGCACCAATCGCTGCACATGTGCAGTGCTGCTGACAGGCATACGCAATAGCAGACAATTGCTCGATCTGCGTAAAAATCAGCATTGCGTACATCTCTGAATCAGTCTCAAAGTCCTGTAACTGAGAATGAGAGCAGGTAGTGAGTGTGGATGAGAGATTATTTTATTTCACAGAGTAGAGAAGTTGAGTTGGGAGATATATTTGGATAAGTAAGTAGATGTATATTGGTGCAGCTTTGTTGATATTTTTGTATCTATGAGTCAGTAAACTACAGGCAACTAATGTAGGGACTGACCAAGCAGAAAAACATCTCACTGTTGCATTAAAAAAAGACTGCAGGAGTTCAAAATAACATCCTAGGTGAAATGTCAGCAGTGGTGCAAGCAAGGTGGTATGGGAATGCACAATGTACAATTAGGAATTAGCAGTTGGTATGCCATACCCCCTACCACTTTACTCCTGGTGCCATTAACTGCTCTGTCAAGACAGAACTCAGACCATGAGTGACCATGGGCAGCCCAGCAGCTCCCAGAGCACTGGGCATGCCCCCAGAGTGAAGGAGAAATGGGGGCAACATGAGGACATAATGCCATGAAGCATGGCCATGCCCTAGTGATATGCGACCATGACCATTTTTCATTGCACACACACAATACGGGGAAAAGATTAAACCTACTTGCTCTACTGAATAGCAGATTGACACTATCAGGGACCAAGACCAATGGTGAGAGATCAGGTGAAGATAGACAAATTCCACATAGACATTAACTGAAACCCGAAAGAGCTTATCAGTTTTCCAAGAGAAGTTGTATAGGTAGAGATGAGCACAGGACCTAGACATGAGCTTTGTGTTACAACAACTGACAATGAAAGTTAGTTGATAGGAGTTGTATCTAGAGAAAAGTAAACTGAAAAGTTATTTGATAAGTAGGATGAGAGCCAAGATAGGAAGAGGTGAACAAAAAAAAAATTACGACAACTGTTATAATGGAGTAAAAATTTGACAGCACATTCAACTGTAATGTCAAGGGAAATGTTTTGAAATGTTAATGGTGCTGTATATTACTAACCACTATGTAAAAACATACGGGAAACAATGTTGTGATCTAAGTGGAAATAATGAGTGGAGGTGGAAGGATAGGGAAAGGTATTCAGAAAGTGCTACTGTATGTCCTTACTGCAGCCATGTATTATGTGATTTGAAGTGCAAGCCAGGTAACCCTGGCTGAGCATTATTAAACCCCTAGGTGGGTCCAGCATAGGTCCTATACCTCACTCCTTTTAAGAACTAGTGGGAGCTGCTTTGATTGTTTTGTGTCAGATTTGATTGAGGGGTTGGTTAAACCTTTAGATAAAAGTGGGTGGGCTTGTTGTTGTTTATAAATAGTTGTTTGTGTCAATGCCCCCTCTTTTATTCTGGAAACACCTCCCTAGTTTTTGTGTTTTTGCTATGGTTTTTTTGTTTTGCATGGCAGCAGTAGAACAGCTGCATGTTTTTGGAGTTGTTATTTAGTTAGTTGCTGCACTCTCCTATGTTTTTGTTGATTTCCAATATAATGGCCCTACTGGGAATTTGAAAATTGACTTCAGAGTGTTGAACACCAATGTTTGGGTTTGTTTGAATGGTGGATGTTACGTCCTTGTTACTTTCTATGTCATCCATTCTTGGTCTGTCACCATACTAACACTAATTGTTAATCTGAAAATAATAAATTTCCATTGAATTGGTTTAAATAAATCTGACCTTAATTTGAATTAGCAACTCTTGTTTCTGTGTCTTTATTTTTTTTAGAGGTTTATAAAAATGTGAAAAACTTATGCCAAGGAGGTACAGTAACTATTAGGAGTTTAATAAAACAACTCTGAACTTCCTAATTGGGGGAGGTAGAGGATTGTGGGGAAGGGGGTGTGAAGTGAAAGAAACCAAAACCAACAACATGGTTGGTTTGATGAAAGGTCTTTACTCAAAACTGCTACTACAGAGCACAGCAGTTAAAGAAAACTCCATGTCTAGAAATTAACATAGACTATACCATGTATAGTCTAAGAGTAAAAGTCAAATTACCTAACTTTGAATAAGTGAAATGGAAATAGGAATAAGATCGAGAACATAAATGTATGAGAACATGTGAAAGGGACATATAGAATAAGGACCCGTACCCTGTCTCTCATAAGTAATAGGAGTGGTGGCAGAATAGAAAATGATTGATCACTTTGTGCTACCCATGTTTTGATTAAATAATTAAAATAAATACATTACCAATAATCATTTTTGGCAAATCAATCTCAGCAGAACATGCAGTGTTCTATGATATACTCTTCTCTCTAGGAGCAAGAATTATTAGAAGGTGGCTTGTAAAACCATAATAAAACTGCAAGAAAACAACTGAAAAAACAACCAGGGAAAAAGGTGCTTGTGAGAGGGGGAAATGCAGAATCACATTCTGTATGGGCTATCTGATGATTCAGAACATAAGAGAAGACACAATACACTTATTGAATATGAGGGCAATAATTATTTTGCAAGTAAAGATTCAAAACTAATTGAAAACAATTTATGGCTCCATGTAATACTGAAATAAACAGTGTGTATACATAACTTGAATATATTAATATACACACCTATAGATATACATACCTTGTATTTATGAAATACATGATCAGAGAGTGAATTATTTTACAACAACTCGGTACCTGGGGCTAGATTCACAAAAGGACAGTTTTTGGGCCATTTTCTTGATGATTTTGAAAACACACAAACTGCTGGAAACCACCTGAAGATTGGCATTTTACAAAACACCACAGTAACTGATTCACTGATTAATGTGACAAAAAAAATTATAATTAATAATCCCCTTATGAGACAGATTATTTTATGAATATGTTAATGGTGGCAAAGTAATGGATAATTATATTAAGAGGGCAATAATTGTTTTAGCATTATATTAAAAAGACAATATTATTTATTAATTATATTATGGGGCAATAGTATTTGATTGTTAATGTGGGGTGGGCTTATATGACTAGGGCAACACTTATAAGCAGGGATATTTTTTTAATAAAAATAGGTTCAGAAACTGTGCTTGGAGCTACTGGGGCTGGAGCTACAGTATAGAAAAACAATTATACATATACATATATATTACATATTATACATGTATGTATGTGTATATATATATATATATATATATATATATATATATAATAAATAAAGAAGGCACCGAAAAGGAATTTTAAAATAAAATGTATCTTATGGAATATACATTTTGGCCTAGGACATTACGTCATAGTTAATGAGAGCTTCAAGAACTGAGATCCTGCCTGTTCCTGCTGAAAAATAGCACTGCTTATAATTTCACATTGTGGACACCATTTATAGTGATAATAGAACAATTGGTATGCCACCATTATAAATAAAAAAATGTATTGCCCAAGTTAACAAATAGTAATGGATCATATAATTAATAAATTATATTGCCCTCCTAATAAAATCATACATTAATTTACCCCCCCTAATATTTTCATCCAATTTTGCCCTCATAAAATAAATATAAATGATAAATAGTTATTGACCTATTAATCGATAAATAATCATTGCCATCATAATCAGGGCTGGATTAAGTTGTGGGGGCACCAGAGCCACTAAGTTGTGGGACCCTCTCCAAGCCACACAGAGCCTACCTATCCCCCCCTAAAAACCCCACATAGAGCCTACCTCCACATACACACTCACACATACACATAAATAATATACACACACTAACACAAACACATACAGTATTTACACATTAACACATACATACACACTAACACATACACAGTATACAAACACTAATACATATACACAATAATACATACTCTATATAAACAGAAACTCATACATACATACATACACACACAATAAAACAGTACACATACTTACACTTGTTGCAGCAGCTGCTGCAGGTCTAGGTTGCAAAAGGGCCTTGCACCTCGATTCATTAGGCCCCGCCCCCACCATGTAATGTTGTGATTCGCGGGGATATGGGGTTGGGGCTTGCCGTGTTGGCTCTGCCCCCAAAGCAGACAGTGTAGGGGGAATCAGTGTGTCAGGAGGGGTTTCTAGGCACTCAGAAACCATCACTGCATGCACTAGTGTGAAGCCGGCCCCTCTCCTTTCTAAGAAACTGAATACTCACCTGATTTCTCAGCAGAGCTGGTCCTGAGTCCCCTCCTAAGTGTTGCTGACATGTGTCACTTGACGCTGATTAGGGGACTCGAGATCCCAGCCACTCTGCTCTGCATGCAGCAGCATTGACTGGGAACAGGTGCCGCTGGACACCTGTTCTTGGCTGGGTCACATCAACCCTTTGTGGGGGCCCCGAGGTGACCGCCTATGTCACCCCTCCCTTAATCCGGCCCTGATCATATTTACTACGTGTACTGCACCCACTCCTGTGATCTGAAAGGTTAGATAGCTCAAACAGCATGTCAGTATTTTTTGTCATGTTTTGTTTTAGCTTAATTTTGGCAGCTTTGGTGTTTTGAAATCAACATACATAGGAATCGGATTGAGTTTTCCCTTGTAGACTGCTGGATATGAAATCCAGCGGTTTGGAGGTGAAAACTGCTGGTGATTTGTGTTAATGTGCAGTGGTTTGAATCTGCCAAACAAAACTTAAAATGAGAAAATCTAGCCCTTGATCTCTAATCAAGTGCAACTTTATATAGATATAATGTGCTGTCCATTCCAACTGTCCCATCTATCTCTAGTGTTGTATGTTTGATAACAACACCTAACCCTAACCAATTGAAAGAACAAATGACACCTTAATAGGTGTTAAAACAGAAGCTTTATTATTTCAGTTTTGCGATACATTTTTTCATCAGCTAACATTTGCTCCTCATCAATCTCATAGTAATGGCCAAAGCTTTGGTTTGCTAGAACAGAGTACAAAGACATTGGGGCCATTAGGGACTGCCTGTGCCTGACCCTGCGGGCCTTTCTGTCAATCACGGCTTTCCCATCTCTTCTCCTTTTCACACCAGGCAGCTGTACCCATTGCTGTCAACCAGGTAACAACCACCAAACAATAGATGCTTGAATGCCTGGTCTAGACACTCTTTTAGCCACTTATTTTGTGCTCTTGGCAGCTGTTGAAGCATAAATAAGCAGTTTGTAATCAGAAAGCTGACATCATCGCAGCTCAGTTGAGGGTGAGAATTGTTCCTTTGCACTGAGCAGCTTTTTCATGACTTTTTTGTGTGACATTGGATTCTGGGCTGGGAGGGGGAACAGATCTGTGCCACGCTAAGCTGGTCTTTCTTTCAGTGTACAATAAGGGCAGGAATTGTCACCCTTCTGAAAGAACAGACAGAGAAAATGAGCACATGTTCTATTTTTTATGGTTCTCAGTACAGATCAAGAACCCACATAACATGCCATAAAGCAAGAGAGGATGCAGAAATATGGCCATCTGTGATATAACTCATGAGCTACAGTACAGGGACAAATGCAGCATCACATGTTCTCTACTGTGCAGTACTGCAGCAGGCTATATGGAACATGGTGCCATGAAACAGCTGCTGGGTATTTAAAATGAATGCACATTACAAATTGATTCTAGTCTCAATTAGAAGGGCAGCACAGAGCTGTAATGAATTGTTTAGTTGTTTGCTGCTTTCTCTCGTCTTCCATTGGTGGGAGTTTATGGGTGTAGTATGTCAAACTGATTTGAAAGTTGTATTTGGCATTTGTATTCCCCTAGGTCTTTAGAATGAAGATGCAAGCTTTATTTCCATATAGACTCGTGTACTGGGCAATGCATTCTTAAAATACTTGAGCCAATTGGCATTGTGCATGCATAACCAGCCACACGCATATGTGCGTATGCAGATTTGTGTAACCTTTACACATACTGTACAACCGCTTGCGACTGGAGAGGCAGGACAAAGGAGGAAAGGTTCTAATATAGGCCAAGTTCAGTAAGGGTGCATTTGCAAAATTAAAAACCTTTGCAAACTGGCACAGAGACACATATACTCCTGTAAAAGCCATATCAATTTCATGTGCCTTAGGAGCTCCGAGCTGATAGGTGCTTTAGATTTCTTCTGTGCATACTATAGCAATTTTTTATTTATACATGAAATTGACAGTTACATCCTCTGTATTAGAGATGTTCTTTTAACATTATTATTGGAATTAAAACATTATAGCTTATTTTACAAGCAAACCAAATGGTTATAAACACCCGTGTAAGTGAATACACCAAATAAGTGGTAACTTATTTTAATATAAAATGTAAATGTTTTTTGCACTAAATTAAACAGAAAAGGTTAAAATAAAATTCTGTACCATTACAAGTATGTATGTAAATGAATTTCCTCTTATAGAATTCCCCATATACAGATTTTATGAGCTGGCTTTTATTAGTGTAAGTGTATGCAAACTGGATGTACAGTATGTGCTACTGGTGTAGGCCAGCATACATCTTGTGATGTGTATGCCTCATCACATGGGCGTAAAATGTGCATTCTCAGCATTATTCACATCTAATATGCATCCAAGTCAGCTTCAGGCCCTATATGTTTAGTGCTTTGTGTTTCTATCAAGACAATATACTGTTATATACACTAAAAACGACAGCTGGATATTTATATTTTGGAAAATATTTTTTATTTATTTTTTATTTATTTTTTTAGTTGTCATAGATGATAACTATTCATTTTTATTATTATATATAGTAATGTTATGTAATAATACAGAATGATACAAATGATGGAGATTGCCATAGAGCTTACTGTATGCTTAAAATATAATGGTGCATGCACACGGTCAGATTTGCTAAATCATCGTTATCGTTGAATGATAACGATGAACAATTGAACAATTTTAACATCGATTTGAATGATTTTATCAACGATGAACGATTTCTGACATTAATTAAAATGAATGAAATCGTCTAAATTTTACTGCAAACACAGTCGATGTCAGATATCGTTATCTGACATGCGGGAACGCGCATCGTTGGTCGATGCATGCCCAACATGTCAAAGATATGAACAATTGAACGACTTTTACAAACATTATCGTTCATGTCTTTATGAAAATCTGACTGTGTGTATGCAGCATTAGAATTGATCATTTTATCTGTTTCTATTTCTGAC
Source organism: Taudactylus pleione (assembly GCA_031769625.1). Classification (NCBI taxonomy): domain Eukaryota; kingdom Metazoa; phylum Chordata; class Amphibia; order Anura; family Myobatrachidae; genus Taudactylus; species Taudactylus pleione. Next base: position 10,412,703 of record JAUIMM010000608.1, on the reverse strand, counting down.
TTGATACTGTTGCCTGTGGATAGCTCTGACTGACAAATATCTCTGCACAGTTTCAAATATCTGAGTCATAAAGAAAACAAAACATTTTGCCACATCTATTTCACCTGACAAATGCAGTTAAGAATTTTCCAGCTACAGTTTTGACATTTACTATGCAGGTGTTTTCTAACACTGTCTATATCTTCTTTCAAATAAGTGGTACCTTCTTTTCATATCAAATTGAATAAAATATTTTAAGTTTAGTAAATAAAAGGAAAATTAGAGTTAAAATGAAAATATTTTACATATGAAAGAATCATTAGTAACATTACAAGTATATATGCAAATGTTATTGCATAATTTGAGAAATGCTTATACATTTTTCTATACATGGGGAATTTTATTTTGCACTTTCATATGTGCAACGATCTTGTTAATCCCCAGAGACATATTTTATGAGCTGGTTTGTTCGTCACAGATAATGTTAAAATGGCACCACCCAAAAGGCGTGAAAAACATGTAAATTCACATTTTCATAAAAGGGATATCATCTGCCCACAATTAACAATAATCAAATTATTCTCTAGTACTACTCAATTGAAGGATAATAAACAGTGTTTATTTGTGCTTAGCAGAGTAAAGAAAGGACAAATTGTGCCGTGTCTTGTATAACCTATTTGGAATATATTAACTGGAAAGCTGCTACAATTAATGTAAGGATATTTATCATCCTCATTAATTCATATTTAGTTGGAATCAATAGCACTGATAAAGACGATTAAGCACCTCTATAACATCACTGCTGTTGAGCAAATGGCTGTATGAGAGTTTAAAGTATGCATAAAGTGACCTAATAACCAGTTGTCCTTACAAAGGCATATAAGGGAAGTGGTTCTATCTATCTATCTATCTATCTATCTATCTATCTATCTATCTATCTATCTATCTATCTCTGTAAAAATATCTCTATCTACAATATCAATCTTATATCTTTTTATTTAATCTAACTAGTTGCACATTTATAATGGGTGCATGATGTGCAGTACATATAGGCTCATGAGTCAAGGGGGTCCCCTGCCGTTGACCCTGCATTTACACTAGTATAATACCGCTACAATTATTTTTTTCTTGTCCAATATGTTGGTGAGGCTTTGTGTCCCCCGCCTCCCACTTTGTACCCAGTAGCCCAGCTGTACATCATTCTCACTCTTTTCTTCCTGGCTCCCTGACCGATCAAGTGTCACATCACAAGGTAGTAGATATATCCACTCATGCAGATCAGTGCTAGTGGATAGATCTATGTCTTGTACTGTGTCACTTGGCACACATCAAATCTAGCCAGGGAGCCAGCTCTGACTGACAAATATCTCTGCACTCATTTTCACAAGATCTCAGTAAAATAAAAATACATTTTGCTACATCAATTTGAGCCCTGCACCATGGGGCAGATTTAGGGGTCAGGCCCCCCCTTGGCACAATATTATTGGGTGTCCACTCCCCCCCTACCTCAACTCTCAATTTGAACGAGACTCCACCCTCTCCAGTTACCTCTATGCAGACTGAATGCCTCTTTGACACAAAGCTAATATTCTGGGCTGCACATGCACCCAAATGAAACTCCTGCACATGCACTCCTGAGACTTTTCCTGATGCATTTTGTGGGATGTAGTCTTTGTTCTGTGTCCAAATAGCCATGGCTGATTCAGGGCACTGGAAAGCTCTGATGCAGTGGGACTGCTGTGCCACCCCTCACTAATGGCACTCCTAAGTTCATGTCTCACCTGCCTAGTGAGATATCCAGCACTGCCCTTTACCCATTATAGATGTGACATTGGATAGATGAAATATATAGAGATAGATAGATAAGGAAGCTGATACAGTGAAACAGTGAGGACATGGAGCTCCTCCTTTCATCATTGCTCCTCCCCTCCTGGCTTCTGCATTGACTGAGTGGTGCCATAATCATGCTGAAAGTAAATTAATCACTGTCTGAAAGTAAATTAGAAGGGGCTGTTGAATATCAGGGTATATGGAAATAGAGGAGTGGGGTAATGAAAAATGAGGACTGGGTTTAGTGAAGGAGGTAATAAAAAAACGGATGCATCAGAGGTGTGATAAAGTACATAATACATTTATTATCCTGTTCTTTTTATACCTGTAGATGCCATAAAGAAAAATAAATTAAAAAAGGACCGGGAAATTCTGAATTTGTCCAATAAATCCACCTCTTCTATGCTAATAAAATCACAGAAGTACAAGGAATCTCCAACAAGACTTAGGGGTCTATTTACTAAGCAGTGTTAGGAGAAGTGAAAAGTGAAATAAGGTCTGTCCCATTGGAATTGTCATGGTTGGGAGATATCAGAAATTTGAGTGCAAGTCAAATTTGTCTCATAACTATTTATCTCATATATACTGTATATATAAATATGAAATTAATCTATTATTTTGTTACTATTATTACCAGTTATTTATTTACTGCACGCATATTCCACAGCGCTTTACAGAGAATATATGACCATTCACCTCCCTGTCAGAGTGGAGCTTGCAATCTATATTCCTTACCATATGCACAATAGGGTTAATTTTGTCAGTAGCCAATTAACCTACAGTATATTTTGGAATTGTGGGAGAAAACTGGAGCACCCAGAGGAAACCCATGCAAGAGCCGTTGTCTAAATCAAACCCAGGACCTTGGTGCTGTGAGGCAGTAATGCTAACAATAACACCATCTATGCTGCTTATCTATATATTTATTATTTATTAACAGTTTCTTAGATAGCGCAGCAAATTCCGTTGCGCTTTACAATTTGAATCAACATTAACATTTTACAGGTTTGTAAAAGACATACATACATACATACATAAAAGACATACATAAGGGTAAGAGGGCCCTGCTCGCAAGCTTACAATCTATAGTGAAATAGGTGTTGATAAACAAGGATAGATGCTACATATTGCAAATTGGTCCAGCCCGATTGCAGATGTTCTTGGTGGGCTGTATAATCCAACCACACTGGAAAGTTGGCCTAGGGTTAGAAGGATGTTAAATTGAAGAAAGAGAAGATGTGATAGGTGTTTACTGTAAGAAGAGAGTTAGATAGGGAGATATAAAAGGTTAGGGGGGCGGTCCTGGAATCTGATAAGCTTGTCTAAAGAGGTGAGTTTTCAGAGAACGCTTGAATGTTTGGAAGCTAGTGGAAAGTCTTATTGTGTGTGGGAGGGCATTCCACAGGGTGGGTGCATCCCGAAAAAAGTCCTGTAACCGTGCATAGGAACAAGTAATGCACGAGGAAGAGAGATGCAGATCTTGTGCAGAGCGGAGATGTCGGGTTGGAAGATATTTTGAGATAAGTGAAGAGATGTATGTTGGTGTGGTTTGGTTAATAGCTTTATGTGTGAGTACAAGTATTTTAAATTGAATACAGTAGAATGGAGGGACTGACATGGTGGATCAGCAGACACTGAACGTTTGGTGAGAAATATCAACCTCGCAGCTGCATTCAATATGGATTGAAGTGGGTAGGGCCTGTTTTTTGGAAGACCAATAAGAAGACTATTGCAATAGTCAATGCGGGAAATAATGAGTGCATGTATTAGAGTTTTTGCAGTGTCTTGCATAAGATATGGTCAAATTTTGGCTATGTTTTTTAGATGTATGTCACAGGATTTAGAGACAGATTGAATGTGGGGAACAAAAGACAGTTCAGAGTCAAGGATGACACCTAGGCAGCGAGCTGGTGGGGTGGGGTGGGGTTGATTGTCGAGTTGTCAACAGTAACAGAGATATCAGGTTGATAATTACTATTGGCCGGTGGAAATATAATTAATTCTGATTTGGATATATTAAGTTTGAGGTGGCAAGATAACATTCAAGATGAAATGGCAGAGACATTCAGTGACACGGACCAGCACAGATGATGACAAATCTGGGAAGGATAGGTAAATTTGAGTATCGTCCTCATACAGATGATACTGAAAACCAAAAGAGCTGATTAGTTTGCCAAGAGAGGTGGCATAGATTGAGAAAAGCAGAGGACCTAATACTGATCCTTGTGGTATGCCAACTGATAGAGGTAGCGAAGTGGAGGTAGAATCAGAAAAGTGAACAGTGAAAGAGCGATTAGATAGGTAGGATGAGAACCAAGAAAGGGCTGTGTCTTGAAGACCTAAGGATTGTAGTGTTTGTATGAGAAGAGAGTGGTCAACAGAGTCAAAAACAGCAGAGAGATCTAGAAGGATTAGAAGTGAATAATGGCCTTTAGCCTTGGCAGTGACCACATCTATCTATCTATCTATCTATCTATCTATCTATCTATCTATCTATCTATCTATCTCTGTAGAAATATCTCTATCTACAAATATTAATTTTCAGATTTACATCAGATATTTTATCCTAAGACCCCTTTTAACATGATTGAGCAACAAAAATTTGTAATATGGCTATCAATCTCATATTTATCGAACCCTCTATCTATATTATATAATCTCTCTATATCTCTTTCTCTCTCTATTCCATCTATTATTCCTTTAGCCAGAAGGTACAGGGGGTTCAGCTGCTACTGGGCCTGAAAGTAATGGGGGTCTATAGATGATCCACTTCATACACTGGAGACAGGAGCGCCAAGAGGAGGGGTACTATAAACCCAGGCCCATGCTTGTTGGAGGGACCAGCAGGGGTCCCGGGGCTGATGCCGTACCCACTACATTACCTCTCAGCAGCCCAGCACATGCTGCTGTGTGCTGCGCTGCAGTGGGAGACTAATCACTGCTGCTGAGCAGCAGCAGCGGCAGTCTCATCTGCCTGAGGAAGAGAGCTTTCACACTGCATCATGCCCCCCCACCTGGATTTGCACCAGATGGAGGGACTCACAGCGCCCCCCTCCCCAGCGCACAGCGCCACTTCGCGGCACTGTAAAAATGTTGTTACCCCCCACAATGGGGTCATGGCCATGCCTCCTGCAATTAGGTCACGTCTCCTTTAGTTTTGCCACACCATGCATCCACTCTAGTGAAAGCACAAGTGCAGTGAAGTACAAATATGGGTCACAAGACCATTAAATTTGTTATACATTCACCAATACATCTATTTGCACCAGATATTTGATTTATAGACACCTTATAAAATAAATCATAACATTTGTTTTTACCAAAATCAGTGATGAGAAAGATGTCGCTTCTCAGATAAAAAGGTGCTGGGGCTCACCTAAAGTTACAGGTTGGTGCAAGATGTATAGTATCTTCTGTACCCTATACTCTGGACAGGTTTTCAGACACTTGTTTTGCCAATTACTGAAACTAATTCACTGATTTTTTTTTTTACTTGTTACCTGACCTAGGTATAAGAAATAGACATTGTACGAACACAAAAGTGCAGGTACCCTTGAAAACTATCAGAAAAATAGCACAGAACAAACCTGTTATAGCTAATAAACATCTTTATATCTGCCCACTGCTCCATGTCACTTGTCTGAAGTTCTACAAATCTACAGAGCAAAATTGTTGTTGTATGTTTTTTTTTCTGAAATAATACATACTTTTCAATAGCTTTGTGACATTATCTTATTGTACAGTAAGTGGTTTGTGATTTACAATATGTGAAAGCTTTTCTAGAATGCATGTTTAACAAAATGACATAGCAGATAATTGAAATTTATTTGCAATTTTCAAACTACAATAAACACGATTCTCTTTTCTTTTCATTAATAACCACACGACTAATGCATAACAATCCCTCTGCAGCTTTTACAAGCAAACTTGAGCTGCTGTGTTGTAATAGCTGAAAAAGTTAATGTAGCTTGAACAAGGTTCCTAATTGTCCCTGTCTCTGTCATATTTGTCTACTTGAGTGGTCCTAAATACCACAGCGATTAATTACTACAGAGCAGGTATTACAAGATGTTATCATACTTCCCTGGCTGTCTGGGTGAATGGAAAGAAGCAGGAGATTGCTACAGTGTTTCATCTTTTGCACTTCCTGTAAGACAGTTTAACCAGAAGATTTAATGTGTCAAAGTTAACTGCGTTCCCTAGTAGATATTCACATTCTAATTAAAGATTAAGGAACACAATACATTACACTGTGATTTGTCATACATGGCTTGTTAAGTATAAAGCCTAGTGGGATTCCTAAACATTTCATTTTTCATAGTTGTACAGTGTATGTGCATAAAATTCACAATATACTTTCTATATATGTGAGTGAATACATCATTGTATGTACTGTATATGTATATGTAAATGTATTTGTGCATGTGTGAAGATGTGAGTGATTGGATAATATTGACATTGCCCTGCTGGTACATACAATAATGGTCTTGGGATAACTTCTAGGTTTGTTCCACAGTGGTGCCTATGTAAATTCTGACAACTAGTTTACAGTAAAACCAGCAAAAAAAAAAAATAGACTTATGAACATGTACCAATGTCACCAGCTCTACCACTAAGAATGGAGCAGCAGTTGATAAAAATCTGCTGGGATGAGAACCTAAATTTTCAATTCAAGTATATTTTTTGATCTCCACCATTTTCTAGTGCCATTTTACAAAAGCTGTAACAGTATTATCATATTTATATACAATACATACCAATGCATATTTAAAACAAGACTACCTTTGTTACTCAAACAATGCTTGCATTCTAGGATATATAGGGCTCGATTCAGACCCGCTCGCTAGATGCGTACGCTCGTTTCCAGCGTATGCAAATTCGGAACACACCAAGCAACGCAGGCGATTGCACGGCAAGGCATAAGCACGCCCACTATGTCTTGGCGTGTGTTCACTTTGTGTATGTAGATGCCCACCAGCCTGTCTTAAGACACCCACTTGCGCACGTCATCTCCAGGAAGTGTATGCAACCATCGATACATCGGGTACCATCGGAAACAAATTAAGCACTTGAGGTAGACTATACCCTACCGCAAGCACTGCGAGCACTTCAGTGTAAAATTCAACCAGGTGATGTGTACAGTGATGCTGCCTGTTAACTATGCAGGCCTCTGAAACGGTGTTAAGATGCTCAGGCAACGCCTGTGTTCACACCTCCACTCCCCCGTTTCTAGAGGCCTGGCCCTGTTACCACCCACAAACTGCTTCTCCTGTCACTCATTCAGCTGGGCTGTCTATGCTGGGTGAGCGTATGCTTCCCGATCGCTCGGACTAGTTCGTGCACTACGGTGCATATGCATGCACAAAATGCTAACCATCGGCAGCTACGAGCGAACGCTTCTTAGCAAGCGGGTCTGAATTGGGCCCATAGACCCCTACATTTCTCTCTCTCTCTCTCTCTCTCTCTCTCTCTCTCTCTCTCTCATTCTTACTTTTGCTGTGTTTAAATAATATTTGTTGAAAGCAGCAGCGGCTCCTACTCTAACTTCTCAGCGTGAGGGCTATCTTTGCTGCAGTACGGACTTAGAGACAGTCCCTGCACCTGCGTAATATATTTGGTAGGTGCCAGGATTGGTGCATGCACACAAACAGTTGTGAGGCTGGCACATGCGCACAACCACCGACTTCTAGGGACTACATCGGCTGCAGCCCCTAGGAGCTGGGTAGAACTGATGGCAAGGCAGTCGAGTAACTTCCTATTTGAAGCACTCTCTCTATTAATTGAAACCTCGTCTGGCATTACCAGGGGTAAATAACACTTTCCCCTGGGACTGCTTGTCTTCTACTGGGCTCACTTATTATAGGATTTTAGATATGATAATTATAATTTCTTATTGACACTTATTGCAGCAATAAGAAATTATGTACCACTAGGATGTATTAAAATATTCATGCAGGGATAGCAGCTCTGATAGGAGCCCATCCCTTTGATGTGTAAAATTAAAGTGATCACTATTGCAAACACTTTGCTTTCAGTTTCTGGGGCAGGCCACACTACTGCGCATGCATTGTCCTATGGATTCCTCTCCCAATAACTTTTGCAGAATGTAGCCCATAGGCTACAATGGCATTAGCTACCGGTGCCAAGCTCTGGAATGATAAATTCTGCAATAAAGCATTCCCCATAGAAAGCTATCACTTACCTGGTCTCCAGCGTGGCTTCTGAGACCTGGCGGTCATGTGACTATCACTTATGGTGAAGATGGAGCGGCGGTTTGGGTGAGTATTTTAAGCCTGTATCTAAACCTATTTCCTACCTAATCCTTATCCGTCACCTTCCCCCTAATCCCTAACACTAAACCCCCCCTTTTCTGCAGCATAACCCTATCCTCCCCCAAGTGAATAACCCTCCCTAATTCACCGTCAGCATTCTAAGAATGTCGACATTTCATATGGTGACATTTTAGATATCGATATTGTGAACATGTCGACATTTTGAGGATCTTGACAAGGTGCCTGTTGACATGTACCATGTTAACATTGTGGTGTCGACATTATGAATGTCAACATGGTAGCTATCAACAATGTCATTAGATTTAGTTTAATGTCTCCTTAGCCAGTGCACACTAATGTTTACACACATAAGGCCTGATCCAGAGTTGTACACTAAAGTCACCGCTGCTGGGTCTGTGTATACAGTGGATGTGCAAAAATATGCAAATGTAGCAGACACTGAGAAATGTATTGAGACGCCCATCTGCGTACAAAGATGGTTGCAGATCATTCAATTGTCAGTCTTCTGAGTAGCTGTATGGTTGCGCAGAATGGCCGAGGGGACAAAGATACTGGAGGCATCTTTTCTTGCATATCTTGGATCATAGACACATGATGTGACATGCCCATGAAATGATCGCAACACATCTGCATTTATTGCAGCCTCCCCGTGGCCTCCCCCAAATGCTCCCTGACTGTTAATCACCGTGCAAATATATATATATATATATATATATATATATATATAATGCCTTGCATGGAGAGGCATATATGTATGTAAGCTTGACAATGTTAGTGCTCAGCAATACACATTCTGTTCTTTTCTCTCATATCTCTACTATATATATATATATATATATATATATATATTTGTGTGTATGCATATATATATATATATATATATATATATATCAGAGGTATGAGGAGAGAACTAACATTTTAATGTATCAAAATACATGCTCATGTATAAAGATATGAGAGTATGTCATAGGGCTTATGTATTAGGGTGCAAACTGGTGTCACTGGGGTAACTCCTGTGAGACTTCCCGTGTTTTTAAAGCAGCAATTATTTTAAAGGCAAAAACAAGCTGGTTTTGCCTTTAAAATGATTATTGCTTTAAAAATACGAGAAGACTCACAGGAGTTACCCCAGTGGCACCAGATTGCACCATATTACATAAGCCCTCATGTCTCCATTTACTTGGAAATTTAGGATATTTAGCTATTAATTCTATTTTCTGCTAATCGATTAATAAATATTCTACTAGTCGCTTAAAAAAGTATTTTTTTAAAGACATTTTAATAATACAATCTATTTACGCAGAAGTGTATTGAATGTATCATTATTTTGGTGTGTTTATAGACTATATTGTTGAAAAACTTTTTGACAATTTTGTTTAGTATTCCAAATATTATATATTCTTTACAGCAATACCATTGCAGACTAATTTGGTGGACTTGAAATGCTGATGTTGATAGAAACTCATAATTTGTTCAAACATTTATATCTATTGCTTCTCATGGGCACATTTTGGACTATTCCTCAGTTAGTTCTGTGCAGTTCTTGTAATTCTTTATCGGTTCTCCTAGCCTTAATGTACTGCAGAAACGGAACTGTTAGCATGTACAGTAAAGGCAATATGACACAATATAGAAGGATCATAGATTGTTGTAGACTGACTATAGTACTAAAGAAAGTTGTATCAATTATGGTAAATTATTTTATTCACAGCACAATAAGGAAAGACAATTTGACATTAATTTTAATTACATTTAAATTCTATAATGACAAATATTGAAAGCATATTTCTTGTAATATACTGTACAACTGTTATGCTAATCTTGGCTCTGTCCAGTGCAAAAATAGATTTATGGTAAAACATTTCTCCCACAGGAATAGCCATCAGTTATGTGGAAGTGACAGTACAATAAAAATGTGACATGCATCCAGCATGCTCAGTAATTACACTAACAAACTGTATACTTTACCCCACCTTTAATTGAAGCCATATGTAGTTTATAGCTTTAGTTTTACATACACCCAGTGGTGATTTATTATTTCATTATGGTAATTTAGCAATTTGTTTGATCATTTTCAACTATTAAGAAGTAAATAGACAGCAGCACACTTGGCACAGTGGTTAACATTACATGCTAAGGTCATTAGTTTAATTCCTGACCAAAGCACTATATGTGTGGAGTTTGTATGTTCTGCGTGTTTTTCCTCCAGATGCCCTCGGCTTCCTCCCACACTCCATAAAACATACCGGTAGGTTAACTGGCTCCTGACAAATTAACCCTATTGCAGTGGTTCCCAAACTTTCTTGATTCACGGCGCTTTAGAGTATCAGCTGTTTTTTTTCACAGCACCCCTAGGCCAAAAATTTCCTATTGCAAAACTCAGCAAACATTATAGAAAAGAAAAAGGAAATTGTGCTTATCCAGTTATGTCCATATATTTTCTCATAGGCAAAACTACAGTAGTGCTGGTGCCTGCCAATCACACTGACCAATAATTTGATTTGGTTCTGGGCAACCAACCTAAGGCACCCCTGTTAGTGCCTCGCAGCACCCCAGGATGCCATGGCACTCAGTTTGGGAACCACTGCCCTAGTGTGTATGTGTGTATCTATATGACAGGGAATATAGATTGTAAGTGCCACTGAGGCATGGACTGATGTGAATGACTAAATACTCTATTCCTTGTAAAGTGCTGCATAATGTGTGTGAGCTACAGTATATAAATAACTGTTCATAAATATATGATCTCAGCAATTTTTCTCCTAACTATAGGAATAAAAAAGCAAGAGCCCAAAATCTTTTTGACCCTTTTTTTTCAAGACTTCCCTCCATGTGTTTAATGACACCTTAAGGCCCCCACACATGGTACGATTTGCAAATGATCCAATCTCATTTGTGATTTCCCTTGAACTTCTGAACACTCCAGGACAAACGATATTGTGCCTACACATGAAACGATTGTATAAACAATCAAACGATATAGATGACTCGTTAACGACTGCAGATTGTTAACGATATATAATTTGCAGCAAACAACCTCATAATGCAGGCACAAAATAGTGGAGGGGAGTGGCCAGGAAAGGTGACAACATTTAGTCCATCGTCCATCATGCACACACATAAAACGATGTGTGCCAAATTGTGAAAGATAGGTCGATATCTTTTTGCAGGTTCAATTGACCAGCGACCACAATCAGCGACAGCGGGAGCAAGCATCGGCATCATTATCATGCCCACACACGGCACTTTTTAAACGATTTGTCATTCCAATCGTTTAAAAAAATCGCACCGTGTATCCCGGCCTTTACTCAGTAACACAACTTCAAGATCTAAATCAAGCCAATAGACAGAATATATAAGAAAAGCTGTTCTTCAATGTTTCCTCCATTAGACAGTGTAGCATTGAAGCGTTATTTAGATTTTGAACCTTAAAATGTAAATTTGGGGCACCATTTATACTCTGTAGCTTAGCAAGCTGACCTGCAGCTGTTCATTATCATTTTTTTACCATTTTGAACATCAGAATTCTAACAAGAACATATGATTATACTGAGCACTGAGTTACATTTATGCTTTTCTGTTTTTAAATGATTTATGCTACATTTGATTTGAAGTGGCCTAGCACTCCACAAAGAAGCATGCTTAACATTAAAGTACATTTTGTATGTTGTATGCCTCAATTTTACTCATTTTCTGTTTTGCATGCTGTGTTCTAACTTCTGTTTACTGTAATGAACTCTTAAAATGCTTGTTTATTTCAGGGAACAAAAGCACTGTAAAGATTATTTATATTTATTTAATATATGCTCCACATTATTTAGAGTTGACATGTCTTTAACCTGCAGTAAATGAAAATGCACTCCTGTATGTCTGATCATTTAAATGGCATATATCAGCATTTTGAAAATATATTTTAATAATGTAATTTTTTTAAGATTAAAAGAAAGTAAAAGATTGCTTGACGACAAGAAATTGTTAACATTTCTATTTTATAAGAAATTAGAAATTACTTTACTTGCTTTTTTTAACAGTGATTAAATGTTTAAAGACACTTTTTACGGAAATGCAGTAGAGCGAACAACATATTATACAATATATAATTAGGAACTATCAGCTCTGAGGAGATAAAAATTATATTTTCATTGAATAAATATCAAACGTAATAGAAATGAATCAGTGATCAGGGCCAAAGATCCTGCCACTTGTACTTGTTTTTCAGCTACTCACTTTATGCTGCTATTGGAACTTAACAATATAAGTAAAAGGTATAATAATAACACACTTTGTGTTCTAAAAGTACAGTCTTTAGTAAGTCAGTAATATGAGATATGCCCAATACAATAACAATTTATTATAATATTATTTTTATAAATACACTTTTATATTTTTTCTTCATATTCATTAATATGTATATTTAAAATAACAATAAAAAATAGTATCATGTTTCAGCCATTTATCCCCAGAGAAAAGAAGGTTCCAAGGTACTTGAACCAACCAATATTAATATTTTAAATATATATTTTTTTAATCTGATATTATTGCTATACATTGCTTATAAATAGTCCCCATTGTAGAAAATATGTCCCCTTTATGAGTACAGCCTATGCTTGTCTTGATCTCCTGGTCACATACAGTATACAGTTTTCTGAGGAGAGTTTTTATGTATAGTTTTTTTTTTTTTGTCACTGGCATTTCATATGCAAAGCATGCATCACCCACAACGAGGCTATCTCCGAGAGCAGTCATTCCGAAACCTGATCTGGGAGAAAGTGCAGACTAAATAAAATTTCATTTTGACTTGGCCTCCCGCTGAGAATGGGACTGCTTTGTTTCAGCCAACAGAAGCAGCAAGCCAGAAAGGTATGTCCTGTTTTGCATGGCCGATGTGTGATTTGAGGATTCACAACCATAGTCTTAATGCTTGCAGGCATCAGACCCACATCCTGTGTTTTCTCTCAGTGTGTTCCTTTGCCTGCTGATGGTCTACCTGCAGAACAGAGCTGTGAATGACTGGACCCTAATGATTTGATCTGGAATATGCTCAATCTCTCACTTTATAGGATTATATTTTCTTGTTATTTTACACAATAATTTACATTTTAATTTTTTTAACACTCATTTCCTTAGTCATTTACAGCAGATACATGTTTAATTGAAAAGAGATACACAGGCTGAAAATACATGTATTTATCATAAATTTCATTAGGACATAGAAATCTTTTCTAGTGACAAAAAACATGTTTACATGTAGGGCCAATAATCTAAATATTTTATATTAAAACACAATTTATGCAATAATATAATAAACTAATTAATTGACACATGTCAAATGAAAACATCATTCTGCACTGTATACTTGTTGAAATCATTATTAATATTTTATATTATTATGTTAACTAAACATGTAACTTCTTTAGCTGTATATACGTATTAATGTTTTCTGGGTGTTATTTTAATAAATAGAATTTACTAAACATTTCATGAAGTCAAAATCACATTGAACAAACATATAACACAATAACAAAAAATAAGGTTTACAAGACCACAGAATGGAATTTTCTTTGATATGAATATATTAACTGCAGTGGACAGAAGGAAAATAATCCCCAAGTTCTGTGTTTACTGTTTTAGAAAGGTTACACGTTACATTACTGTATGTTTGATAATCCTAGAAACTGGTACAAAAGCAAACAAGACAAATTAATTGTGTAGCACTTTATATATACATTGTACAATTAACATTGCAGACCACTATGGTGGTGAAAGAATGAATCATTTTTGTAACAGGTCTGAATATAACTATGTGCTTCATTTGTAACATTTGTAATTTGAATATACACATAGCAATGAACAGACATGAAATAGCAACATTCATTAACCACTACAGTACCATTGGCTACAAATGCAGGACATGACTCTTATACTGAATGTAATCTTGTGTGTGTGTGTGTGTGTGTGTGTGTGTGTGTGTGTGTGTGTGTGTGTGTGTGTGTGTGTGTGTGTGTGTGTGTGTGTGTGTCAAACTCCATTACAATGTTATATCAGTCCTAAGACATTCTTAAACCAAATGTTAAGCATGTTTATAAAATTTTTCTTAATAACAATAAAATTAAACACATACAGTACAATACTGTATTTACATACCTAAGTTTGGGACCTCCCAGGATGCAGAAATGCAGTGCAAAGTTGCAACATAAACAAGCACTAAACACTACGTAATACTGTACTTTGTCTTGTAGGCATCTAAATTGATAGTTTGCTTGTTTGTTGTTTTAAATTAGTGCAGGTGAATTACAATTCAAAATAGAAATTATTAGGTTTTGTACTTCAATGACTACTATTTATAAAGACATTGACTAATACTTTGCTACCTATGTACATGTTTATTAAGTCCAATTAAATATGTCATAAAAAGTTAAATAAAACAAAGCAATCATCTTTAGGTGTTCCTCTTTACTTAAATTCAACATTTCCAAATATACTGTAGAAAACATGGCTGTAATCAGGAGTCAGGGGAGCAGGGGTTCAACATGCGTGAAGTACGTGGGGCACATAAAAAGTAGTCATGGCTAGACAAATTCATTTCCAGTTGCTTCTCTCATGAAGTACTAGATGGGAGTAAATTTAAGATAGCTGCATACAACAATACCTTTATAATGGTTTCAAAATATTTTAGCATTCCTACCAAATGAAGGAATTTAATATGTTACACTAAGTGATGTACTTATGGCTGAAATCATGTAAAAAAAAGCACTGTAGTAAATATTTTAATGTTAAGTGTGCTTTTAGTTTTATTGATGTCAAACACATATCTACAGTATCTATCTGTCTATCCGTGTGTGTGATTATAGTAGTTAATAGTGGTGTTACCTTCAGCAAAAACACCTTTAACTAGCTTCCCATTGTTTTCTGCATTGCCATGTGCACATCTACTACAAATAAATACCTATCCATATCAATAATATGTAGAATAATGAAAGTATAGAATTGCACCAAAGTGTACTTTCTGATAAACTGAGATTGGTTTTGCTCAAGACTTTTGATAAAAATAAAAATAAACAATGACATACACAGACACCAGTGGCGTAACTATAGGGGGTGCACTAGCTTTGGGGCCCGGAGTCTTAGGGGGCCCACAGGCCCAGTAAGCAACCCACTGCACCCTGCAGACTTTTTGTTTTATTTCCCACTGTGTTTGTTTAAACTCCACTGACGCTGGATAGGGTGAGCTGTGTGTCACTCGCTGACATTGTCCGGCTTCCACCCGACTCACAGAGGTACTGGTCACGCAAGATGATGACATCATCATCTCACGAGTCTCTCTCCATTGGGCGGCAGGCAGAGACTGGTAGTGGGAGTGTCGTGTGGCACAGCAGGCAGCGGCTTCGGAGTAGCGCCAGTGTTTAAAGGAGTGACTGTCGTCTGTGAGTGAAACAAACTGCTGACAGCCTGCTCATGAAGCTAATTTATCATTTCTTTATAAATATATGCCCATTAATTATATATATATTATATACAGTAATATGTATATACCTATATACAGTATATATATATATATATATATATATATATACTGTATGTGTATATACATAATACATAATATATATGTATATAGTGCAGTATATATATATATATATATGTATATGTACATGTGTGTGTATATATATATATATATATATATATATATATGGTATATATATTTGTCTATCTGTCTGTCTGCATGCAGTGCTGGGTATGTTTTTATTTTCATGTGGGGGCCAATGTGTTTTTATCATGTGGGGTCAAATGTGTTTTTGTTTTACCTCTCAGTGCCAGTGGGGGAGGGGGAGTTTACAAGATTTTGCAATGGGGCCCACAAAGTTCTAGTTAGTTCCCTGACAGACACACATCAACCTGCCTACAGTTAGAAGTATTGGACTCCTACAGATGAGCATCTTAGGAACATGTTAGTCTTGCATCCCACTGGAGCATATGTACAGTATAGAGATGAAGGATTCTGCAGTTTACATTATTTTTCATTCAGAATGCATGGTACATGGGCAAAAGCTGCATACTATTGCGCCCATGAACATGTTAACAGATCTAAATCATACTTGTAAACTATAGTTTTTTAAGAAAACCTATTTTATACATATGTTTTATAGACAAAAGTGTATTGACAAAGTAAACAAGTCAGCACTTTAGTAAAGTCTCAGTAGCCCCTTTGCATTAGGCAAAACCTGCATATCACATACCCATTTAAATTAGCAATGAAGATAGCACACATGCTAACAATTGTTTTTCAAACTTTTAAAATGGTTCCCATATGAGTATATAATATAATGCAAACAACATGCAAAACACTTCCTGTTTACACAGAAAATACTGTACGAGTAATACTATGATTTGAGCAAGAAAGCAAGAGAGAGATCGAGTTTGAAAAAGAGAAAGAAAGGGAATTTTTTAATGTAGTTCGAGTGTAGGTTTTTAATACACCCAATCAGGCCTTAAAATAAGAGGTTTTTTTAGAACATCACAACATATTGCTGAGCAACTCATGAACTGCCAAGATTATAAAGGTGTCATGTCTTGGGTGCTATTTTAATTTTTAATGAAAATATTCCCACTATGTACAAAGGGGAACTCGCAGGGACAGCGAATGCGGTAACTGCTGTCCCTGCAAGTTATATCTCCAGCATATTGCACAAGTCTTTCACACTTGTGAAACACTTCTCTGGTGAAAGCTGACACTGCACATGCGCACATTGGCAGTTTCCGAAGCCAGCCAGAGGCTGCATGATAGAGATTGAAAATCTTACAATTGATCTACAGGTAGGAGTTGGACACACCCTTCTTAACTCTAAAAGGTATATTTACTAAAGCATGGGTTTCTAGAAGTGGAAATGTTGCCCATAGCAACCAATCAGATTCTAGCTATTATCGTTTAGAATGTGCTAGATAAATGATAAGTAAAATCTAATTGGTTGCTTTGGGCAACCACTCTATTGTAAAAACCTGCGCTATAGTAAAAATACCCCTAAATCTGTATGCTCATTATAAGTTTGCGCCCCTTCAGTGCAACATGATTTTTTAAGGTTTAAAGTTTGCATGACTGCATGAGGCCCATCATGCTTAATAATAAAAACCTGCCCAGTAAATACTGCATCACTGTCATTAAGAGCAGGACTGTATTACCCATTATGCATTCTAGATGGGTGCCCAGGACTCAAGGTTTAATAGGACCTTCCTTATAAACAAGCAGAGCCCAAGGACTGATGAGAGGGAGTCTCCAATTTTTATTGTGGGGGCAGTGCTGAACTGGTTAATGATAGTGTGTAGCTGCTGGCCCAGAAACTATAAATGAGAGTACAGCAGGGGCTGTTATTCTTTCTGTAGTGTTGCTATTGGCTTATCCTCAATCACAGACTGAGAATCAGGTGTCAGAGAAGTGATTGGAGAGAATTTATTATCTCTGTATTTATAAGCAACATGTTCTTTGAGCTGCAAAATAATTGGGTTTACAACTGCACACTATATTATTCCCTATACCTAATACCCAAACTTACATGAGGAGATAATAGGACAATTGCTGATTGCAAAAAAAAAAAGTATGAACTTATCTTCCATAGTCTTTCTATATTGTGTCTTTGGGCTCTATTTATTAACATTATTTTTATTATTTTTACTAAAATAAAGTAACCAAAATATAAACAGAACACAGGTAACAATTAGCAACACAATTCTCCATACAAAGTACAGCTCTGAAGGTGAAGACTATCATAGAAGTGCTAGAGACGAAGGCTGTGAGACAGTGGGGAGGAGGACCCTGCTCCTAGTAGCTTACAATCTAGGGGAGAGGGGAGACGGACAGATGACATGAGGCATGAGTGTGTAGAGGGGGACCTGAGTGCAGGACGTAAGCAAGGTAGAGATGGCTGAGGTGGGAGGGACAGAGACCTGGTAACATGGTTATGTGGTGGAAGGGTATGCTTTGATGAACAGGTGGGTTTTCAGTGCATGTTTGAAGCTCTTTAAGGTCGAGGAGAGCCTGATCGAGTGAGGGAGCTCATTCCAGTAGAGGCGGGCTGCATGGGCAAAATCTTGGATACAAGCATGAGATGAAGTAACCAGGGTGGAGGAAAGGTAACAGTCATTAGCAGACCGAAGTGAGTGGGAGGGAGTATGTAAGGAGATGAGGTTGGAGATGTAGGCAGCAGTAGAGTTAGAGTGGGCCTTGTATGTGAAGGTGAGGAGTTTCAAGAGGTAGGGGAATGGGAGCCAGTGCAGGTTTTGGCATAGTGGAGCAGCAGAAGTGGAATGGCGGGAGAGGAAGATAAGTCTAGCTGCAACATTGATAACAGACTGGAGGGGAACAAGATGGCAACGTGGGAGGCCAGTAAGGAGAAGGTTGCAGTAGTCAAGCCGAGAAATGATTAATGAATGAATAATCAGTTTGGTAGCATTCTGGGATAGGAATGGCCTAGTGATGTTGCGTAGATGGAACTGACAGAATTGAGCCAGAGATTGAATGTGGGGGTGAAGGAGAGGAGGTGTCACAAACTCTCGGACGGATTGTGGATGCAGCCCATATTTAGGGAATTGGCTGGACCTATGCCTGAGGCGCGGTGTCTAATGTGCCGGCAGTATTCACCAGGGACCCTCTCAACAAGGTTTGGACTTGGCTGCATCCGACACACAGGTCATGGCCCTCGGCTTAGGTCCCCTATACAGTTGCTGGTGAATACTGGATGTCATGCAGAAGAATAACGTAGTCGACAGGCCGGGTCAATACCAAACAGACAAAATAGTACCAGGGAGCAGATGTAGACAGGTCACAGGGAGTAGCCAAGGTCAGAACCAGATATCAGGAGCAGTGCAAGGGATCAGGCGAAATCGGAGTCACGAGCAAGCCAAGGTCAAGATCAGGATAACAGGTGAGTACTTGGAATGCTGGAGTATGGTATGGAGCCTATACTCTGGCACATTAGTGTTCCCAGCAACTTCCTTTTAAAGGCAGGGCTAGAATAGACGCCTCCGGGGACATCATCACAAGTAGTGCACTGGCCCTTTAAAGCTTCTAGCAGAATGGTGCACGCGCCCCTAGGGGAGCCACGGCCGCCTGCACACAGCAGCAACAGCAGGAGCTGGAAGCAGCCAGCACTGGGTTCTCCCCATTGCCGTCTGCCGAGGGAAGGGACAGAGCAAGAGGAGGTTTTGTCAGCAGCGAATTCCGGGTTCTTCCCGCCCGATGCTTTCCAGAAACCCAGTGCTGCCGGACCCGGTCTGGCACACTGTGACAGGGTGGAGTCAAGGATGACACCCAAACAGCGAAGTTTGGGGACAGGGGAGATGATGGTGTTGTCAACAGTGATAGTGAGATTGGTTGGGGGGAAAATGATGAGTTCGGTTTTGTCCATGTTGATCTTCAGAGAGTGCTCAGACTTCCAGGAAGAGATAGCGGAGAGGCAGCTGGATACCTGAGAGAGGACAAAAGGGGAGAGTTCAGGAGAGGAGAGGTATAGTTGTGTGTCATTGGCATAGAGATGATATTGGAGGCAGAAGGAGCTGATGAGTTCTCCTAGTGTAAAGGTGTACAGGGAGAAGAGCAGCAGGCCCAGGACAGAACCCTATGAGACACCAACGGGAAGGGTGGAAGGGGGGAGGTGGAGCCAGAGGCAGACACAGAGAAGGAGCAGTTGGTGAGGTAAGAGGTGAACCAGGCATGGATGGTGTTATAGATGCCAAAGGTCTGAATGGTGCAGAGGAGGAGAGCATGATCCAGGGTGTTGAAGGCTGCAGAGAGGTCCAGGAGGATGAGCAGAGAGAAGTGGCCCTTGGATTTGCCTGCAAGCAATCATTGGTGACTTTGGCCAGGGCAGTTTCTGTGGAGTGAAGTGGGTGAAAGCCAGCTTGAAGAGGATCAATGATGGAGTTGCCAGAGAGATAGCAGGTGATGCGGCTGTAGACAAGCCACTCAAGTAGTTTGGAGGCAAAAGGTAGAAGAAAAATGGGGCTGTAACTGGCGGGTGAGGACAGGTTGAGGTTGGGTTTTTTAAGAAAAGGTGTGACAAAAGCATGTTTGAATGATGAGAGAAAGATGCCAGTGGAGAGAGAGAAGTTGAAAAGGTGAGCAAGGTGGGAGCAGGCAGTGGAGGAGAGGGAGCATAGGAGGTGAGAAGGGAGGGGGTCAAGGGGGCAGGTAGATGGGGGAGAGGACAAGATGAGGGAGTGGACCTCATCACCTGTGGTAGGGCTGAAGGAGCACAAGGTGGGGTGGCTGGGAGGTACGGATGGTGGGGATGGTGGGGTTGCAGCAAAGAGATTGAAGGAAATACTGTGACGAATTGCCTCAATTTTGGAAGAGAAGAAGGAGGCAAAGTCAAATGCAGTGAGTGAGGATGGGAGGGGTGGAAGGGGGGGACGAAGGAGAGTGTTGAAAAAACCTTTTTTACCTTATTTTATTCAAAATAAGGGCAATTGATTCATAAAACTCTACTGCAATCCCTAATTATCACATATTTTTAGTAAGCAGATCGCATTTCCCATAATTGTAATGGGAAATGTGTTCTGCCTGAGATTGACTAAAAATAAAGGGGGTCATTCAGACCCACTCACGAGCGGCAGTACTCTCGCAAGTGGGTCGATGGTCCCCACTGCGCATGTGCACGATGGAGGGAGCTCCGTCATGCGCATACGCGAGACCTGGCGAGCGAAGGACTTTCCATCGCTCCGGGTCTCGCACCAAAGGGGGCATGCTGTCGATGTTGATTGACAGCACACCCCCTTTGGTGGGCGTGCCGGGGGCGTGCCTGCCAGACGGAGGCGTTCCCATGGGAACGCCTACCGTCTGAAGCCGGCCCCACTGACATCACTAGTGATGTCAGTGGGAGTGATTTTGGCTCTGATAGAGTCAAAATCACTCCTGGCCTTGTGGTTGAGAAACCCGACCACAGGGTTTCACTCGCAAGTCCGATGATCGCGATGGTCAAGACCATCGCGACCATCTTGTTGGACGCTCGTATATGCTGTGGGTGGTGACCCACAGCTATAAGAGCGTCCAGGAGGATGCTCCATATTAATGGAGGAGGGCCCTGATTCAGAGCGAGCGCTCTGGTCAGAGCGTCCGGCTCTGAATCAGGGCCAAAATGTGAAAAAACACCAGGGGAAGCCCTGTGATAATAACGCCATCCAGGCTTTCCAACAGTTACTGGACTCCTGCTCTGCTCTAACAGGCTGAGCAGAGCCTGGAGCCAGCCCCAGTGATTAGCTGTGTGGTCTAAACAGACCACAAGTTGATCACTGCTAAAAAAAATATTGTAAAAAAAAAAGTCCAGGGCCGGGGATCGGTGCTCCGGTGATGTCCTCTGAGGCTCTGGTCAGATGGTCTAACATCCTGCACTGTGACCCTGGTGAACTGCTGCATAGAACAGCTGACCGGGTCACAGGGGGGGGTCGCAGGAAGGGGGGACGGACGTGGGGCGTTCGCAATCTAGGGGGGTGTAGCGGCAGTCGGTCGGCAAATGCACGGAAACTTGTCACTGTATTTTTAAAACAAATATAGTGATAAGGTTGCAGAGGGGATTCGCAGGGACAGAACTATATCGCAAGCAATGTGAATTCAGTCAGAAATATCACACTACAATCTGCTTGCGGATTGTAGTAAATAGAGCCCTTTGTCATTTATAATATATGAACTTGTCAACCCTCCCCCACACACACACACAAACACGTTATTTATAGACGTGTTTATAAATGTTTTATTTATAGGTAGGTATATACTTGTATTTCTATTAG
Source organism: Taudactylus pleione (assembly GCA_031769625.1). Taxonomy (NCBI): domain Eukaryota; kingdom Metazoa; phylum Chordata; class Amphibia; order Anura; family Myobatrachidae; genus Taudactylus; species Taudactylus pleione. The sequence continues at coordinate 10,390,828 of JAUIMM010000608.1, read as the reverse complement.
CAACCAGATAAAAACAATAGTATATTAGTAATATATTTTAATAATATTCGTTTTCAATAGATTTGTGCTCATAATTTCAGTCTCATTGTGTGTTATCTACAGTATATTGCTGTGTATCCACTCGTATGCAGCTCAAAGCACACACACATAACACACATATTATACCCATGTCAGACTGAGGGCCTGATTCAGCAAGGAACGCACACTAGCAGACGCACGCACCCAGCTGCTGCGGGAATATGTTAATCAATGCATACGCACGGAGACCGCAGCACAAGATGCAGACACCCAGCCCCATATTAAACCCCCCATCTCCCTTTACTCACAGCCTGATCAGTATGCAAGACAGCGTAATCATCGGTAACATCGAGAACTATCGACCACATTTGCATAATAGTGGTTGACAAGACCTCGCGCAGGATCTTGGCAACATCATGTGTGCATGGAGTCTCATCACTGCATGCGTTGCCACACTGGCTTAATTATGGACGCCCCTAAAATGGCTTCCCAGCACAAAGGCACGCCTGCATCCACCGACCACCCCCCATCACCACCCACAAACGGTAGTTCCTGTCAATCAGTATCGTAAGGTGTCTGCATACACATTGCGTGTAGTCTGCGTACGCTTACCAGATCACACCGAGTAGTTCGCGCATGGGCAGTGCGATGCATAAACATGCGCAGTAAGGAAATATCAGCCAACTGCATGCGTTCTCTCCTGTGCGTTCCATGCTGAATCAGGCCCTTAAGCCTAAAACCTGAGTTTCTGCATGTAAACGCGCATCAACACTAGGCTGGTTAAGTCGATCCTGTTAGCTAGCAGGGTTTTACCCAAGACTAGCAACTCAGGTCCACGAACCGGCTCAAGTGTGAAAGGTGCGACACAGGTCTTGAAGACCCGGGTCACTCCTAAAACAAACTGATTAGCAGGGGACAGTGGTGCTTGGAGATCATCTCCAAGCGCCCACTGAATGCCAAAAGACCCGGTCACTGTAAGACCCCTGTCCGGTGTGAAGGGTGATGACCCCCTTGGTGTGAAAGAGGCCCGGCTTCAACCCATGTCCCGGGTCCGAGCCGGGTTGACGCCAGGATTTTATATCTGAAAGTGGTAGACTCATGTTTCTCTTATGGTGTGCATTGCATGCTGATACTTGAGATGGGACCCGATTGTGCACTTGTATTTCCAACATCAAGCAGTTGCTGGTCGAAATCATGGATCACGTGTCTTGAGACAACAGCTTCATTGCGCCAAGTTAGCATGAAGCATATATACAGGGAGCTCGGAAAGTGCCTCTGCAGTGACTATGGGCTCAGGGCCTGATTCAGAGCCGCTCGTAAGCGGCCGCTTGTTCGCTCCGAGTGATGTTCGCACATCTGCGCATGCATATGGGTCATAATGCGCATGCGCCAACCAGTCAGTGCGGTCAGAAATCGAGCGCTCGCCAAATAGCGAATGCCTGCTAATTTGAGTGACAGGATGAGGCGTTTGTGGGTGGTAACAGGGGAAGGTGCTTGAAAACGGGGAGTGGAGATCCGAAAGAAGACGTGCCAAATGGTCAAAACGGGCGTTTTAAGGGTGTGCATAATTAACAAAGCAGTGTCATCGGCCACGTCACTTGGTTGTCTTTTAGCCTGAACTGTTCGCATGATTGCGGTAGGATAAACTTACCACAAGCACTGCGAGCAGTTCAGACGCCTTTCGATGTACTCGATTAATCAAATAAATAGCGGAGATGACGTAGGATGCGAGCGGCCAGGGGGCGTATTTACAAAATAGCGAGCGCATGTTTCGTTCGCTCGCTCAGACATAGAGGCGTCAACAGACTGCAAAGAGCGAGCGCTCAATTTAAATAGCCGGCCCCTTTTTCTGACCGAGCGAGCGCAAATAGCGTCCGGCTCTGAATCAGGCCCTCTATTCACTAAGCCTTGAAGATAAAGTGGAGCAATATAAAGTACAAATAAAGAGATAGTAAGGAGCTGATTGGTTGGTACTTTAACTCGCTCCATTTTATCTCAAGGCTTAGTGAAAAAACCCTTATGGTATTAAGGGCCTGATTCAGACCCGGTTGCAAGCGCTGAGTGCTCGCAACTGGGTCTATGGTGGCCCAGAGCGCATGCGCTCCGTCGTGCGCATGCGCGAGATCCGGATAGCGACGGGCACTCTGTCACTCCGGGTCTCGCAACAAAGGGGGCGAGCTGTCGACGTTGAGTGACAGCTCGCCCCTTTTGGTGGGCGGGCCAGGGGGGTGGCTGCCCAAACGGAAGTGTTCCCATGAGAACGCCTGTCATTTGGGGGCGGCCCCACTGACATCACTAGTGATGTCAGTGGAGAGATTTTGTTAGAGCCGAAATCTCTCTGGGGCTTGCGGCCACGAGACCCTACCACAAGGGTCTCGTCGCAAGCCCGATGGTCGCGATGGTCTTGACCAGTAGATAGGATGAGGAATTTGTCCATAACACAATCCCAATCCACAGAGAGTCAAACAGGGTGAGAAAGAGTATTGCTCAATATCAACATATTAAGAGAGCCACAGTTGCAGAATGAATGCTTTCACATCTCGTATAGGGTCATGCCATCAGTTATGATGAGAAGTGATGTAAAAGAGTCCAGTTAATGCCGGGAACCACTATTATGCTATTACCATAGGAGTAAACACCTCCAAAAGGTATATATGGGACACAGGGAGATTATTCGTCTCAAAATAGTACTGTGAATGCATCAACTGATTTCGGGGAGCGGTCCGACCAGCAGCGCTGCTATTAATATGTATAAAAGAGTGCACAAAAAACAGAAAGTCTTCTCTGGAAGCCCTGGTAAAGGAGGTATGGGGGGTGGGGGGCAAAGGATGACAATCACTATGTGGCAGGTAAAGCACAGGATAAGTTATATAACCAAAAGTACTCCCGAACAGTCAGTAATTCCCCAGAATAGTAGTAGCATCTGCTGTATAAACTTCAATAACCCAGAGGAGAGAAAATAATAATGATGCGATGAGTTAAGTATTATAGGGATCCACTCCTCTGGCCAGAAGCACTTGAAGAAGGTAGCTGGGATGTCCAGGGGTCAAGCAGTACTAATTCCCTCAAGATCTCTGATGGACTCCCTTCAGCAGCAGGGGTCTCAATCTCTAAGCAAGGCCTGGTTTCAGGCCACTCAAGCCTCCCACACAAGCACACCGACAGTGATGGAGGGAGCATTGGGTATTATGTTCGCAGGAAAGCTGCGTTGCCGGCCAACCACAGGTAAGATGTCGTGATGCTGCAGAAGGAGTAGAACTCGAGGCTGCGGCTTCCTGCAGGCACAGGCCAGAACCAGGTGATGGACCGTAGATGTAATCAGGTACCACCAGAGAGAATCTCGGCAGTAGCGGGGTAAATGGACAGTAAATGGAAGGATTTAGGAATGAGGAAATTCTACAACTCTCCTGTCAAACAGCAGCTCTGCAGAAGCTGATAGAGAGCACATCTGCTCGCCTTGTCTGCCAAGCCATGCCTGCCGCCCTCTGTTTTTTTATTTGTATTTGTATTTCTTGATCCTTACAATCTGGGGGTCTACTGTGAGGTGCAGCTGTGAATTTTTACTAGCGCAAGATAAGGGCTATTTTTGCCTTTTTTATATATATACACACATATATATATATGTATATATATATATATATATATATATAAAAACAATATGTGGATACGGCGCCAAAACACACAGTGGTTGACTAATCAGTATATTGAGATGAAGTCAACCATAAAAACTTAAATTAAGCAACCCTTGCCCTAAAATAACGGGCGTCAGCCTTATGTCAATAAACCGTGGGCTAATGGTGTTTAATAACCAAAAATTGTATAGGAATAATGTGATTGACTGATGGGCGACCAGTTTGCTATAAAAGTGCTGATTCATGAATAAATTAATAGATCATAATTAGCATAGTACGTGATAATATATAAAGTGCAACAGTGAAATTAAAAATATATGTAATTTATTCTAAGAACAGGTAAAAACACATAGATACTCAAAATGGTAAAATGGTGAAAGAATCACTAATACAATAAGGACAAATAGAAATCACTTATAAAAAAATATGAATGAAAAGGAATAAATAGCGATCAATGGATAAAAAGGAGGATGTCAGCTTATCTGAGTAAAAGAGGAGTCAGAGGGCCTAATTCAGACCCGCTCGCGAGTGCTGAGCACTCGCAAGTGGGTCAATGGTGCCCTAATGCGCATGCGCATGACGGAGGGAGCTCCGTCGTGCGCATGCGCGAGACCCGCATAGCGACAGCCAAGCTGTCGCTATGGGTCTCGTACCAAAGGGGGCGTGCTGTCGATGGTGACTGACAGCACGCCCCCTTTCACACCAAAGGGGGCGTGCCATGGGCGTTGCTGCCCAGACGGAGGCGTTCCCATGGGAACGCCTTCCATCTGTAGCCGGCCTCACTGACATCACTAGTGATGTCAGTGGGAGTACTTTTGGCTCTGATAGAGCCAAAAGCACTCCTGGGCTTGCGGCAGCAAGACCCTGCCGCAGGGTCTCGTCGCAAGCCCGGTGGTTGTGATGGTCTTGACCATCGCGACCATCTTTTTGGCCGCTCGCATAAGCTGTGGGTGGTCACCCACAGCTATGCGAGCGGCAAGGAGGCCGCTCCATTTTTAGGTAGGAGGGCCCTGATTCAGAGTGAGTGCTCTGGTCAGAGCGTCCGACTCTGAATCAGGCCCAGAGTTCATATTGTAAGAGACTGCTACTCCCAATGCGTTTCTTCCAAATACTTCTTCAAGGGGATGCTAACCAAGTGGAGTATCTGTCTATTTATACCCCCATGTGCTTATTAGGGGTCAATATTGTGGTCACCTCTGGGTTACCGAGAGCATCAAAAAAACCTCATAAATGCCACTCAAAACATAGCCGAGATGTAAATATCAAAATGTATTAGGTCATACATTAACCAATATGTTTAGAAAGCATAAATAAAGGAGTTCTAAGTTGTTAGGGCTACTTCCACCCTCTCTGTTCATTCTGGTACTTCCGCCCAAACACTGGATCCTGCGATGTCATGTACGTGTGCTCATGTTATTGCCGGACTTCAGGATGCGTCATCATGTGTGCTTGTTGGTTCCACCTTTCTCAAGGTCCCAGCACTTCCGTTCTTGCAACTCAGAGTTCTGGGATTTCGGACGCGTCACTGGTCATGTATCGGCACTTCTACCCTTCAATGGTTAGATTCGATCCGGGTATGAAGGGCAGAAGTGACGATATGTGACCAGTGACGCGCCCAAAATCCGGGAACTCTGAGTCGTGAGGACGACTCAGAAGCAGAACCAACAAGCACGCACGATGACGCATCCTGAAGTCTGGCAATCACATGAGCACACGGATATGACATCGCGGGATCAAGTGTTTGGGTGGAAGTACCAGAATGAACAGAGAGGGCGGAAGTAGCCCTAACAACTTAGAACTCCTTTATTTATGCTTGCTAAACATATTGGTTAATGTATGACCTAATACATTTTGATATTCAGCCATTTATAGTTACATCTTGGTTATGTTTTGAGTGGAATTTATGAGGTTTTTTTGATGCTCTCGGTAACCCAAAAGTGATCACAATATTGACCCCTAATAAGCACATGGGGGTATAAATAGACAGATACCCCACTTGGTTAGCATCCCCTTGAAGAAGTATTTGGACGAAATGCATTGTGAGTAGCAGTCTCTTACCATATGAACTCTGACTCCTTTTTTACTCAGATAAGCTGACATCCTCCTTTTTATCCACTGATCGCTATTTATTCCTTTTTATTCATATTTTTTTATAAGTGATTTCTATTTGTCCTTATTGTAGTAGTGATTCTTTCATCATTTTACCTTTTGTGTATCTATGTGTTTTTGCCTGTTCTTAGAATAAATTACATGTATTTTTTATTTCACTGTTGCACTTTATATATTATCACATACTATGCTAATTATGATCTATTAATTTATTTATTTATGCATTAGCACTTTTATAGCAAACTGGTCGCCCATCAGTTAATCATATTCTTCCTACATATATATATATATATATATATATATATATATATACATAATTACATTTGTTTACATGTATATATATATATATATATATTTATATATATATTTATATAATCAGTGACATGCGGTGAGGTCAATGGCTGGGGAGGCACACAAGGAGATGGGCCTGAGTGCTGGTAGCCTGTCTCACCCCCTACTCGTTGTAAAGTTTCGTACACACTAGACAATATTTATGAATGATATGGATGATAACGATATCGTGCAACAATATATCATTCCTATTGTTCAGTGCGTATGCAGTGAACGAACAACAATGCGCACTCCCATAGGTCATTAATGATATCCCCAGTCAGCTGAACATGCAGCTCAATCTGGGGATATCATTAACGATGCCATACTGCCGAATGCAGCATGGCCCCGCTCCTCCCCTGCCGTCATTCGTCGTGGCCGACATTGGTAAGGGTGTATACACTTACTGATGTTGGCAACACAAAACAGACCTGCCGCATCCAATATCGCTCATCACGCACATCATCTAGTGTGTCTGATCCTTAACTTCCCCCTCACTACACTTAAGCTTCAGTGGCCATTGATTCTCCTACCTGCATCACTGTGTCTTCTCTTGCTGTTGCTGACTCTGCTCTGATCTCTAAACACTGCAGGGCACTTCCTGTTCACATGACACATCCAAGGTGTCCATCAGAGCTCAAGGGACAACCCCCATACTCTATTAGCTCTCTTTTTGTGCAGTTTACTGTCCGTGGTGTGGCCTCGCCTGCTAGTATATGAGCTACTAGCAGGCGAATTGACCTGAATCCATTAGAAGAATTCTCTTATTCTGAGCCCTTTGATCCTTCTAACTCCACAATGCTTCTAAAGGCACCTCCATCTTCTCTGACATATGCTGAGGTAGTTAGAGCTATTAAGGAAACTGTGGAACCTCTGTTACAGATCCAAGCTGAAATATTTATGGAAACTGTTACGGACTTAAAATCGCAGTTACATTCCATTACTCAACAAATTTTTGTTAACAAAAATAAAATTGCCTCAAATTTTCAGAAAATTGAGGATCTCAAGTAATAGGTACCTTCAGTCACTTCCTCTAAACAATATATGTTAGCCAAACTAGATGATTTAGAGAACAGGTCCAGATGCAATAATTTGCTTCTCTTTGGCCTAAAGGAATCTATCAAAGGCCCAGATCTTCTCAAATTTTTACTCTCTGATTTACCGGACTTTCAGAAGAGCTATATTCACTAGAAATTGAACAGGCTCATAGGCTGGGGCCCCCTCGTGATTCTAACCAATCTCGTCTTAGGGCCGTGATTTTCAAATGTCTCAATTATCATCATAAGGATCTTATTTAGACCACGGCCAAGAGCAAAGGCTCCCTTCATTGGAATGGTCAGTGTATCTTTTAGTTTCAATACTATTCTGCAGAAGCCCGGTGACATGTCATCAGTATTCTCACAACTGGCCCAATCGGGCAGGAGTTTTGCTCTACTATACCCAGCACGACTACGTCTTTTCACATCTCAAGGCCTGGAGCACTTCACTACTACGGATGATGCCAAAGCCTATCTCCGTGAGGAAGATGAAGCTGCTCAACAGGTTGATATAGATCATAATGGCTGATCGCAGATTTCTTATTACTTTTATCTTCTAACTATTGTTTTCTTCTCGATGAAGTTGAGATTTCTTACTGTTCTTTGCTAATGCAGTAATTTTTTGTCTTCCTCTGCCATTCTATATGTTTAGATAATTATCTGATTATATACTTTACTTTTCACTCTTCTGTACAAGAGCACGGACACTGATAATTGATAATTGATGCCGTCTCCAACCACGCAGGTTTAATTACAGGTTAATTATAATGATATCTGTTATTGGTCCTTAATATGTAATGTTCTTTTGGCCGCAGTTGTAATCATTTTAAAGTATGTTTCTCAAATTATTACTTTTCTTTGTTTATGTCCTTTCTTTACTTTTCCTTTTTCTCTTTTTTCTTTTGTTTTTCTTTCTTGCTTTCTTTATTTTAATTATTACCTTTTCTTTCTTGGTACTGTGAGACTATAGAATACAGTTTGCTTTATACAACATTTTTGGGTTAAGTGCATTCTAGGATCCAATATCTCAGTTATACTGGGATTTGTTGGTCTTGGAAGTGGATGTCGGATGGAGGTCTGGATAATTGTCAATCTAATATTTCGGTACATTTTTAATTGTTTGTATTTCTATACATCCTAAGCACTGATGTCTTGTCTTAAGCTATATTCCTGGAATGTTCGAAGGTATAAATTTCCCCATAAAACGCAGAGGTATACTTATGTATCTCAATAAGGTACATGCTGATATAACTTTTTTGCAAGAAACGCATCTCACCCCAGAGAAGAATGTAAAATTGAGTATGTTGAGGCATCAGTTGATTGCATCTTCCTCATTTAATTCTAATGCATGGGGAGTAGCTATTCTTATACGTAAGGGCGTTCCTTATGACATCCACCACCAGATTATTGATCCTCTGGGTCGTTATATGATATTAATATTACCCTAGATGATTCTTGTTACACCTTATACAATGTTTACACCCATACTTTTTATGAAAAATACTGTTACCTTAAGTTAATGAATCTCTTGAGACCATATGCGACCACTTCACTTATTGTAGGGGGGATCTCAATTTAATAGCCTCCCCTGCACTTGATAGAAAAGGTTCCTCCAACCAGCATTTTCATTTGCCTAAGGTGAATTTGGAGTATACTGTATGGTCGACCAACTTGGGTTGATAGACATATGGAGTTTGAGACACCCTATTGACCTAGAATTTACTTAATACATACATTTCTGATAGCTGGAAAGCATAATTTCTTTCTGTATGGTAACAGATCGAGCCATCTAATGTCTAACCTTTGTAGAGCAGACAGGGGTAGTCCGAATATTGCAGTTTTGAATGATGACCACTCTGTTACACATTTTGATGGAAAGGAAATTATTGATATACTTCATAAGTATTATTAAAACTTATATTCTCAGGAGTCTATAGATTCTGCAAATAAACAGTTGTTTTGGCTACAGATTTTGCTACCACAACTTACTGCTGACCAGGCAGATTCCCTTGTGTCCCTGATTACTTATTTGAAAGTAACAGATGCCATCATTGCCCTTAAGCCCATGAAAAGCCAGGGCCGGATGGCCTGTCCTGCAAGTTTTTAAATTCTATATTCCAAACACACTCTCTCCCCTTGTATTTTAACCTCGGCTTTGATAAAAGTATTACCGAAGCCTGGCAGGGACCCTTTACTCCTTTCCTCTTATAGACCTATTTCCTTCGTCAACATTGATTATAAATTGTCTGCTAAAATCTTGGCAAATAGGATGAAGATACTTATGCCGGGTATTATTTACCCGGATCAGACTGGATTTATTTGAGGCAGGAATTCAGTGACAAATATCCGAAGGGTTCTTACTGTATTCCAATCTTTGGCTGCATCTCCGGTGGTGATCCTGGTTTGCTGTTGTCTTTAGATGCAGCAAAGGCATATGATTTGATAATCTGGGATCACCTGTTCGAGACGCTCCGATGTTTCGGCTTCCCGGAAGGATTTATCTCGGTTGTAAGGTTCTTATCAATCTATCTACCCAATTATTGACTAACAGATTTTTATCCCCATCTTTTACGACTCAAAGGGGCACAAGACAAGGCTGCCCACTATCTCCACTACTTTTTGCGGTTGCACTAGAGCCTTTGGCCATTGCCCTACATCAAGAAAATAATTATACAGGTATTGTAGTCAGGGGTGTAGAATCCAAACTGGGGCTTTTTGCGGATGACATGCTTCTTTTCATTTCTAATCCATCTACATCTGTTCCTGCTATTTTTTATATCATCCAGCAGTTTAGTTTGTTTGCCGGCTATCGGATATGTGTTAATAAATCACAATTACTTCACTTTGCTTCTGCTGGTGGTGCTTTTCAGTATTCTCATTTGTCATCCATACCCCACACAAGTTGAAATACTTGGGCATATATATTTCTTCTCAACTTCCTCAATTATACTCAATCAATACCCCCATATTGAGTGCCATAAAGTCCCAAATTGATAATTGGATGGAACTTAAACTTTCCTTATTCAGAAGGGTAGCTGTTCTAAAGTCTGTTATTTTCCCTATACTTGCTTACTGTATTTGCTTCAAATGTCACCAATTACGATCTCAAAAAAGGATGCACTTTTTTGCTCTCAACTGTTTATTAAATTTATATGGCACAATGGAAAACCCCGAATGCCATGTATACATAGTTATGCTGCAAAGAAGCAAGGAGGAATGGGTATGCATTTTGGCATTTGCTAAGTCAGCTCTTTTTAGATATGCATCGGATGGGCTTCGCCATTTGAATAACTTTACTAATACTGATGTGGAGGAAGCTCTATTTTTTCCGTATTTGCCAGCAGCTTTACTCCAATTGCCAAGACTACAGAGGAGTATCGTAGTAATATTCTCTTCTAGGATACATATAAAGCCTGGATAACGATAAATAAACGCCCTCAGAGTGACCCATATTCTACCCCTTATATTGCCCTATGGGGTAATCCAAATTTTCCCCCCTCTCTGGATAACGTGGTTTACAAATCCTGGTATGGTAATGGAATCAGTGCTATCAATGACATTTTCAATGCTGGTGGAAATTTTTTTTCTTTCAGGAGAAATTTTCCCTATCTCGCACACAATTTTTTATGTTCCTTCAAGATCGCCACTATATTCAATCCTTAAATGTGTCTTTAGAATACGGTATCTTTATCCAGATTTGGTTAAAAATCCTGATTCTGCATGGGTATCTGTATCTTCTGCTTGGAGATCTGAGATTTCAGACATACCTGATTTTATAGATATGTTACCATATACTATGAAAGTATTGCCTGCCCAATGGGCAGTCATTAGTTGATATCAAAAATATTTTATTCTTGATAAAATTATAAACAAGCTTTAAAATTTTCTTATAGCATAAAAGCCAGTGTCAGAGAATCTAATGTTTCTAATAAGGGAGATGGTACTGATTCCTGCCTGCACCCTTACAGGTGTGAGCTCAAGGCAGGATCCACTCAATTAGCACATGAAAAGTGGCACTCAATGCCCAATGTGTTTTGTTTGCATAGATGGACTTCTTATAACAGCAGAAGACAATTCACTGGCTGGTCTTAAAAATGTGTTTGCTTGTAAGTATCACAATGAGCATTGACTTTAATAATAAACCAGGAATGGTCCTAACAGTCCGCGGGCAAAAAGTAGTATGTATTTTTATTTATATTTTTTATTTATATTTAAGCCCACTGTGACGTGGAAACCATCCCAGCCGGGTAAGCAACAGAAAGCTGGAGAATCGCTTGGTAATGTAATATACGCTACTAATATTGGATACCACTCTGAGTACACTTTGGACCTCTTGCATATTTCCTGGACAAATGGGAATTGGTGATATGTTTTTATTATCTATCATTCTGATACAACTTTATAAAGAATGACCTGGAATTTGCTGTTTTAATTTTTTTCTGAATTATTAAAAATGATAAAAGCCCTGTGGAATGCCCCCATTTTCTCTCAATATTCTAGATGCACTTATTTCCTGTGGGAATCCATAAAATACACAAAAAGGGTGCTACATGTTTAAGTAAAGCACCATAGGGAAAAAATATAAGGGCAATTAAGTATTTGGTGTATTCTGTGACTAGTACTAAATTGGGGGGATCGCACCTGGATCTCGTTTAATAATATACATATTGTTGTAAAATGTTTTTATATGTTTTTTTCTCACTCAGCAATTACATAATATTGGTTGTCTACTTTGAACATCCGCAGCTTAAAATTCTCTTAAAGGTAACTTATAGGAGATGTCTGTTAAAAACCAGTCACAAAAAGCAACTGCCTCCCATATTACCATTTATATGACTCCATTGCTGTTTGCACAGATCCTATTCCACAAAGCCCTCAGCAGAGTCCTCACTGAACAGACCTTATTGTATATTGCCATTATCTTGTAATTTATCTACACCATACTGATATTTGTACAGGCCCCCATTAGTACTCGTAGTGACTTAGATACTGTATATCACCTTTGTGATCTGCCACCAGGCCGACTCTACATCACCAAGGAGAGACCTCTAACAATGCTTCTCTGTATCACATGGCCAAAATCTTTATACTTATAGTTTAGGCCAAGGCTTGGGTTTTCATGCTACTGGAAGTTTATACTCTCGAGAGGGACAACAGATCAAACTGGCCAGCAAAAGTGAAAGGTCAGGTAACAGATCAGCAAAAGGGGATTCATGAGTGGTGATGAAGTAGGTCCTACATGTGAGCCTGAGATAAGGTCAGAGCATGTGTTTCCCTTGTGATTAAATGTATGTGTTATCTGGTGTACGTGTTAGGATTTTGTAATAGTATTTGGAGGTGTTGGTTTGTTTGTATTTTGCTTTGGACATGTAGTGGATGTGGATTGTATGCTGGGATTGGTGTGTGTGATCTTAAACATCTCCTTTCTCTGACACTTTGTTAGTATTAGTATTATATCTGGAGGCAATTTATTAAGAGGTTACGCTGAGTCCCCCTTGATGACTAGCATTAGTGTTTTTGTTACTTGTTAAAACAGGAAATTGTCATCTTGTGGCTGTTACAGAACCATACAGGAAGCCCACCTTTGAGTCCTCATTACATCTAATTAAAGTGCACTCTGTAATATGTGTCACTTTCAAAAATCGCATTGCTGACTGACAGTTCTACCATTTATTTTTTCATATATTCATATATGACTGGGAAAACCTGTTTTCCATGAAAAAGCCCTTGAGGGGCTTAATAGTTTCATGTTTTATCTTAGCTTCTTACACACCACCAAAAACAAAATGTTTAGTTTTATTAGGAGTTAAAGTGATTAAGATAAAAAGGGAAATCATACTTTCCTTAGATCATAGGAGATTGTGAAAGCAGCACCTATGAGTGCAGCGGTAAAGTGAAGGTGTACTACTATATCTGAGAGGTGTGTCATAAAACTTCAAGGAGTCAGGGAGAGTGGTACTATTTCAAGGAGTCTCCCTGACAATCAGGGAGAGTTGGCAAGCATGCCTTAGATATGGTGCTTGCTGAATCCACTAGGATCTCTGATGACTCTTACAGCTCTCTGTTTTCTCCTCTTACCTCTTCACCCAAGCATTTCACTAATGTCCCTTGTTTAAGTTTATTTTGTATTTTGTACTGTAAAGGCAAATGTAAAGCACTTTGAGTCCTTTAGGAGAAAAGCGCTATATAAATAAATTATTATTATTATTATTATTATTATTATTATTATTATTATTATTATCATCTTTAGCACTATAGGTTGAGTCTCCCATATCCAAAATGCTTGGGACCAGGGGTATATTGGATATCGGAATATTCCGTATATTGGAATACGTGCATACCATAATGAAATATTTTGGGAATGGGACCCACATCTAATCACAGAATCCATTTATGTGTTATATACACCTTATACACACAGCCTACAGGTAATTTTATACAATATTTGCAATAATTTTGTGGCTCAAACAAAGTTTGTGTACATACGTGAAATGAATTTATGTTTCATATACACCTTATACACATAAACTGAAGGTAAGTTTATACAATATTTTTAATAATTTTGAACCATCAAAAAGCAAAAGGTATCACTATCTCAGTCATGCTAGAAAAATTCTGTATTTCGGAATATTCAGTGTTTCAGAATATTTGGATATGGGAGACTCAACCTATATTTCAAATCAAATGCATCTCTTGGTTTGTGATCTATTCCTATGACTAGTCATCCGTATTATTCACTATCTATTGAAGCACTAACTACACCATAGTATACAGAACTGGCTCCATACATTAATTCCTTTTTAGCTTTGCCTTAGGGCTTGTTTGCTTAGTACTGGGATTATTTTGGCACTTACTAGCCATTTGGCAGAGTGAGCGATTAGTTCTCCCAAGAGTGTGATTTCAGAGCAAATCCAAAAAACAATGAAGATAGACTACACAATTCTAAATGTATATTTTGTATATCAAGGGAATATTGCCTCCACTATTATGCATCTCTATTAGAGTTTGAGGCCATAATATAGTGAGTACTGTATTTGAACGGTTTGGACCTGCAGTTCCAAATACTTTACGTACTGTAGTTTGAGAACACTTTAAACAAGTATGAATTGCTTGTTATCTATTGTTTGCAGTAGTGTCTGATAAATTAGTTATCCCATAACACGGATGACCATATGTCCCCTTTTCTCTGAGACAATCTTTTTTTGTGTTGTTTTGCCAGTGCCCGCCCTGTCAGTTTGCCATTTTGTTCTGTTATTTAACAATTTGACCATTTTTTTTTACATTTTACTTAAAAGATTTACAGCACTGAGATAGTTCATAAAATAAAACAAATTATGATGGAAAGAAAGAAATTTAAATTGTTTAGCAGATTAATTCCAGTGGTACACGTATTAGGGTCAGGTGTACCACTGGAGTCAAGCCAGTGCTCCATTTTTTTTATACTTCCAGTTCCAGTTTTGTAGAGGATCATATTCCTTTGCTTTGCTGCTCTTCTTGAGTATTGAACAATTTATTTAATTTAAGTGTTTTTTTATTTTATTTTATACAAATGTTGGTGTACTAAAATATTCATTGGTTGTCCCATTTGGCCTCATAGAAATATGCTCACCCTGCCTGCCCACAAGTTTTCTCATTCAAACAAATGTCACTCATTATCTCTTTTTATGGTGTATAATGCATTTAAATGTATCTAAAAATCTTTCTCCACATGTCCTAATAATGCAGGTTCATAACAGTAACTCTAACATTACCTTGGATCAAAATAGACACCATCCCAAGCTTCAACTCCTAACTCAAGTTCTAACAATCCCAAAGTTCAACTTAAACACACAACTCATAAACTGTAAACCTAGAAACTTTTACAAACACAAATTACATGCCATAATGTGTATTTAAAAACAATTAAAAAACAAACCACAATAATTGTATTGTACAGATGTCTTTTCAAAACATAAATTATAATGAGTTTGTTTTTAAAGTTGACAGTTACTTCTCATATTTTGTAATAGGCAAATATGGATTGTGAGATGAACCTCCACCTTTTTTCTATCGAGTTGTAGTGGTTGCTCCCATTGGGAGCTGATATCCGTAAGTGTAGGTAGGAGGATTTCTTGTTTAATGCCCTCCCTTGAAATCCATAACAATATACAAGATCACAAGTCAGTAGGAAATAATAATACTTATTATATAACAATTTATACTTGTCAGTGGTTGTCAAGTTACGTGTGAATTTAACGATTACATTTATATGTTTAGTATTGCCCTAGTTTAATAATTTGTTTTACAACATGATCATTATAAACATATCAACCAAGGTTAGAAATAATTAAGCCCATGCTGAATATATTGCTTGTCAGAGAGTGTGATTTACTGTACTGTATGTGATAGATGTTATGATTTCTTGTGAATGTTATCCAGTACATATATAACTATTTAAAAAATGGTGTTACACAAGAAACCGGCAACAGATGAATGCAATCATTTTAAAGGCAAAATCAAGTTGGTTTTGCCTTTAAAATGAATGGCGCTATAAAAATTTGAGAAAACTTGCAGGTTTTCCTGCGACGGCCCCAGATCACACTCTATTACATAAGCCAGAGTCCAACAATGGGCTTGATTTAAAGGTAAATGCTAATGCTGCCATAACTTTGGCATTTTAGGTAGCACGACTGTGCCTTTATGCTAATGCTGCAGATGATAGTGTTCATACAGAAACACCCTCCGGCTGCATCGCTAATCCACCAGTTTGAATATTAAGATGCATCATTGGACGCACATCGGATGCACCATTGAACATTTCACTAGCTCTAAGGAGGCACAGAATGTCCGTCTGAACATGGCTACCAAAAACAATGCAACAGTCAGTCACTGACCACGATACGCCTGTGACATACCCGCGCCTGGTTAGTCACCCCCCTGTTAACAGCCAGGAATGCCCACTGAAATGGCCTCTCTCTGCGTCCAAATTCGTTCAGCGAAGCCCGGCAGTAACCAGTGGGACAATTGCGCAGTGCGAATCAAAAACAGTGCAGACTGAAAACATTAGTCACAAGGTAGAGAAGACAAAAATAACTCATTTTTTGGGGGGGCACACTTATTTATAAGAATAAAATATAACTTTTATTATTTCATGTTAAAATAAGGTATCGACACTAGGACAAACAACATGAAAGCAAACACATATAAAAATACATAAGCGATAATACAGCAAAATATTAATAATTTGTAATATAATTGTCAGAGTGTCAATACTCAGTGACTTCAGCAGCAGTTTTATTCAATATATAAGAAAAAACATTTTACATATATGAATATATATAAAGCATAGATAGTATGGTAAGGTAATGGAGTAGACATCATAGATAACCAGTAGTTCAATTGTATAACACTAACCATATCCTCACTATCTGCTAGTATATATTGTACCAGTATCCCCTGCAATCAGCAAAAACATAATCATCTTACTGAATGACCACACTCTTTGTACAGGAAGGGGGGAAAAGATAAACCTGTCCTGTGTGTCTAAAACAATCTCCTATAATCTGCTGATTTCCCCAGGTATTCAGCAACAATAATAGTAAAGTACTTACTGAAAATCAAGTATATATGTTATATATGGTCCAGATGAGGAAGTGTCACTATAACAACAGTGTGGCTATATCTCACCAAATATTAGAAATGTACCAAAAATATGTCACAGAGAGAAATATGATTATTTCAAATACTGTTCAAAACTATAATGTGACATATATAGTTTGGATCAACAATATAGCCGGCATACGGACGTACATCGTACATAAAGTATCAGCAGTAACACTGAATAGGGATTTGTGTAATTCATAAATCAGCTTGAAAAAATGATGAATAAATAAAAATGGAGATCAGGGGAAAGAAGGGACTGAGTATCAAATAGTTTTTTATAGAAAAGCTACTCCCTCATAACAAATCTAACGGGCAGCTGCTATCTGCTGTGTGACATGCATTAATACAGCAGGTGAGCGTACCCCCAGACAGTCATAGGATGTGAATGAGTATAACGGGCATCTGCTTTTGTGACATAGGTCTCAGTGGGCTCTGTTAATACAGCGCAGAGTCCGCTCAGGCCACCGACTCAATGAGAGTGCCCGGGAGCAAAGATAGTGTAGAATGGTATATACAGGGAAATAGAAGAAAGAAATAAAAAGAAAAAAAAAATTATCAAAGGAAAAAATGCCTATGTTGATCAGCAGTGTGTGCTGCTGCTCTCCATCTGCTTCAAATAGTATTGGTGGAGAGTGAGCGGTACAGCGCTGTATTGGGCATATGAAAGAAATAGTAGCAGGTGGGGTATAGAGTAACACGGATAGTGGGGAGACCCTGATGCCACAAGGTATTGTAGGGTTCTAACCCTCACTCGTCCTGGCCAGCAAGCACCCACCTGTGAATGATACGTGGCAGTATCAACGGAGTCTGCATCCGCGAGTCCCATGTAAAAATGAGGTACTGTTATGGTGCAGGCAAATGCTTGTTAGTACTTCTGCTAAGTCTGGGCCACCAGCTCATGCACAAACAGTGCCCATTCTCCAGAAAGCCGTTTCGCCGGACACGCTTCTTCAGTGGTGTAAACATTGCCTGCTTGTGTCCGACATCACCACTGCGTCCATCTCTGAATAAGGCCCAATACTCATGTAGCGACCAGGAATCTGACAGAATATACAAAGTACACGAATATAGAAGATTCTAATTGCAGCCATTTCAGCCACAATACTTTAATATGAGCATCCTAAATCCAGCATCTCTTCCATCTTGCTTTATTAGTGTTTCCAAAAGCAATGTGAAAGTTATTGTATTCTAAGATCCCCACCATGAGAAAAAGAAGCTTTATTTTACATCAGGCTAATAAAAAACAATATAATAAAGAATATAAAATAAAATGAACATTGCAAATTTTGGGGTTGGTTCTGAGTTGGGAGCAAAGAAAAAAAAAAAAAGGGGGTTAACTTTAGACCTTGACAAAGCATACTGTACTGCAGGTGGGGCAGAGAGACTTTAAGGCCCCATACATCTGTGATGTATTGGGTTAATTCCCAGATCCCCAGATGCCGGGTCGGGTCATCAGTGAAATCCAAGATGTTGGATTTCCCTGATTTGCTGATCCGTCGGGGATCACATGTTGGGGAGATGAGGGGGTATATGCCCATGGGAGTGGTTGGTGGGGGATCTAGTATCAGTAGGGTAGGGAAGCTATAATATGGTCGGGATCACCAAACTGGGGATTTTTAGCATGAAGAATTTCACTGATTCCCTAATGGATATGCGATAATCAGCGATAATTGATGGCCTCCAATTGGCATTTCTGACCAACAGATCGGCGGTTCCGGTCAAATTGGGCAATCGGGGAAACGGCCGGCAGATGTATGGGAAGGCCTTTTGAATTGGGAGGGGTGTGTCCTAACTCAAATCAAATTTGCTGAGTAACTATAAAGCAGTCCAGCATTTGCGGGCTACATGCAACAGAAGCCAATATTTACCTGCATGAATATGATAAAAATAAAATAAATGTATTTGCACTGTACTGTAGTTTTTCTCTGGTGCAAAGTTACTCCTTTGTAAGGTTTGCTCCTAATTCTGAAAAAGCCCCTTTGTCAGCAAAGTGTCTTAAAATAAGAGATGAGCGGGTTTCGATTTCAGAGATCCGAACCCATCTGAACTTAGGAGATACGAGGCAGATCCGAGTTGCTCAGGTTTTCCCGCCTGACTCAGACATCATCCTGCTGTTGGATTCTCACGGGTTTTGGATTGTATAAAAGGTCCCGCGATTGCCACCATTTTTCATTCTGGCTGTGGAGATTGAAGAGAGGGGGCTGTGAAGGTGCTGTTGCTGACGCTGTGCATAGGGGCTGGCTACTGTTGTCATTGTCACTCAGCTGCTTATGTCCATGGCTGGCTGTGCTGCTGTGTTGTCCAGGGGGTGCTTTGTCCATCAGGGGTGCTCTTCACCTCCAGTGTGAAAAAAAAAATGTGTGTGCGTGTTAGCCACACTTATCAGCAACGTAGGTGCACAGGAGTGCTGCCCATGTCATTTATCAAGGGGCTGCTGCCTCATTCAGGGATGCTTCCCCCCTAGTGTGAAAAAAATTAAGTATTTTATTTATGTGCGTGTGCGTGTTAGCCACACTTATCAGCAACGTAGGTGCGCATGGGTGCTGTACTGCCTGTGTCATTTATCAAGGGTCTGCTGTCTCTTTCAGTGGTGCTCCTCACCCCTAGTGTGAAAAAAATAATAACAATTTTTGTGTGTGCACGTTAGCCACACTTATCAGCAACGTAGGTGCGCAGGGGTGCTGTGCTGCCTGTGTCATTTACCAAGGGGCTGCTGTCTCTTTCAGGGGTGCTCTTCACCCCTAGAGTGAAAAAATAAAAACTATTTTTTTGTGTGAATGTTAGCCACACTTATCAGCAACGTAGGTGGGCAGGGGTGCTGTGCTGCCTGTGTCTCATTTATCAAGGGGCTGCTGCCTCATTCAGTGGTGCTTCCCCCAGTGTGAAATATATAAAAACTATTCTTTGTGTGTGCATGTTAACCACACCCCAGTGTGAAAAATATATATACAGTGTTTTCTGTGTGTGGTTGTATGCGTTAGCTGCAACTTAGCTGCGCTATAATTGCTTGGTGACACTGCTGTAAGACTGCAGTGAATATGGAGGACAGTCACATGACATGAGAGCAGGATCCACTATGCAAGAATGTCAATGTCTTCTATGAAGGCCGATTCACCAGGCTTAAGTCCGGCCACGTAAAAAAAATTAACTTTTACCCTGTTAAAGAAAAAAAAATCAACAAAAAATTGGCAATATGCCATTCACTACATGAAGTGGCAAGGTAAGGATAAGGCCATGGCCTTTATTTTTGACTGGTGGTTCTAGGTGTGATGATTTATGTCACAGATCTCCAAGGAGAGTCCAAGTGTGTCCGCGGTTGCCATGTGTGAGCCTGACCTTTCTAATACTGTACTTGAAGAGGATCCTCCTTCCACCATTTGTGTGCCCTCTGCAAATGTGGGGATGAGCAGCACAAGTCAACATGCTGACTTAGAAGTCGAGGATGCTTCTGTGGAATTGCACCAGGAGGATGAGGAGGATATTTATGTAGTTGGCAATAACTGCAAGGATGATGAGGAAGTTTGTGTAAAAACTGTAAATCAGGTAACAGTTGTTGCCCATGGTGGGAAAAATACCATTGTTGCCATGCCTGTGCAAAGGACCAAAAAATCCACTTCTCATGTGTGGAATCATTTCCACTCAAATCCAGACAACCTTTACCAAGCCACTTGTAACCATTGCCATGTAACAGTGAGTAGATATAAGGACCTTAACCATCTAGGAACCTCCTCCCTGTTACATCACTTGCAGTGCGTTCATCAAATTGGAAAGGGTATTTCGAACTCTGAAACTTTGGGGACAGAAAAACAAGCAACAATCAGTCCAGTATCACCTATCTGCTCCCTTCTATCTGGATCCAAGTGCCTGCAATTTCCGCCACCAACATCTGCATCATCATCAACATTCTCATTCGTGATCGGAAGTAGTCCTGCATCCAATATCATAAGGACTGACTCCTCTCATATACGTTGGGATCCTTGAGTGCTATGCCTGGTGCTGCTGTTGCTGTGAGTGGATCTTTATCCCAGAAGGGGTCCAGGAAGAAGACTACTTTTAGTAGTTCTACCAAACAATTGACTGTCAAACAAACCTTTGCATTTGCGAGCAAGTATGACAACAAACACCCAGTTGCACAGCGAATTACTGACACAAGCTATGCTAGTATTAGATGTGCATCCAGTATCCGCCATTAATGCAGTAGGTTTTGCATAGTTAATAAAAGTCCTGTGTCCTGGCTACCATGTCCCTTCTAGATTCCACTTCTCTAGAATAGCAATCGCCAATCTGTACAAGGACATAAAAAAACCTTATTAATGTCCTCCGAAATGCCGTTGTTCCTACTGTCCACTTGACCACAGATATGTGGACAAGTGGGACAGGGCAAACTAAAGATTACATGACTGTGACAGCCTACTGGGTAGGTGTATTGCCTCTAACAGTGCAAGCAGCAGCATCTAACAAATGCCAGCTCATTCAGAGGCAGGCTACTCTGTGTATCACCGATTTCACTAAGAGGAATACTGCTGAGAACCCCCACTTGGACTCTCATCGGGATTTGTGATTTCTGACAATGCCAGCAATTTTGTGCGAGCATTAACTGTGGGCGAATTCGAACCCATCCCATGTTTTGCTCACACAATTAATTTGGCAGTGCAACATTTTTAAAAAAATTACAGGGGTGTGCAAGAGATGCTCTAGGTGACCCGTAAGATTGAAGGGTGCCTGCGGTGCTGGCAGCTTGGGGGAGCCAGTGGTGTCAACAGCGGGCTGCCAGCGGTGTCAGCATTGGGGGTGCCAACAGCTGGTGTGTCAGCAGTTGGGGGTGCCGGTGTTGGGTGCGTCGGGAACGGGAACCAGCGCCATCTTCTTTTTGTTCTTTTTTTCCCTGCATTCAATGGGCTTAACACTCATTGGCTGAGAGCCTTGACAGATGGCTCTGTCAGCCAATCAGCGCTTTGCCCATTGAAGCCAAAGGGATTTTTAAAATTGGCTGCTCGAGGCAAAACCTTGAGATCCGATAGAGATTCACAAGGTTTTGCCTCGATTAGGGATCCGGGGCAGGAGGAGAGATCCGAGGGGTGCCTCAGATCTCCCCGGATCCCTGAAGTTGGGGCGGGTCCGATTCTCTGGGAACTAGACCCACTCATCTCTAAAACAAACCAATTATTTCAGCCACAAGTGGCAGTCCCTGTCACTGAAGTGATTGGTTTGTTAAACTGTAAATGTCCTGTTTCATTTATACAACATAAGTGTGGGTGGGAGGGCCCAAGGACAATTCTGTCTTGCAATTTTTTCCTTTCCACTATGTGCTGTTTGGGGCATTGCTGCCTGATATTTTTAATGTTATGATTTATGAATGTCCAGAAATTGTAATGGCCACAGACAGCATCTCCTGCATGCCCCTTTCATTTTTTTTAAAGAAAATTCTGAACCAACTGCTGCTTGTGTCAACCCGGCAGCACAAGTCACACAACAGTGACTTTCATTCAAGGGTTCTCAGCCCTCAAAGCTGCTACATGGCCCAAAGACCACAGCCCGCCAAGAGTTCTCAGCCCACAAGGTTGCTACACGGCCCAAAGGCGGCAACATGCTTCACAGCCCAAAGGCCACTTGTCGTCACTGATCACCAGCCCCCAAGGCTGTAACGGCCGCAACTTGCCAAGAGTTCCAGCCCTCAAGGCTGTTGCAGGACTGGTTCCTAATCATATCTCTGTATTCCAGTACTACTCAGCCTGGAAGCTGCATCAACAATTAACTATCAACTATCAATTCTTACTTCAGCCAGTGACTGCACCAATTATCAATTATTAACTCTTCTTACTTCAGCCAGTGGCTGCACCAATTATTAATTATCAACTCTATTTACTTAAGCCAGTGGCTGCGTCAACTGTCAATTCTTCAGCCAGTGGCTGCACCAATTATCAAGTATCAACTCTTCTTACTTCATCCAGTGGCTGCGCCAACTATCAATTCTTCAGCCAGTGGCTGCACCAATTATCAAGTATCAACTATTTTTACTTCAGCCAGTGGCTGCGTCAACTATCAACTATCAATTCTTACTTCAGCCAGTGGCTGCACCAATTATCATGTATCAACTATTGTTACTTCAGCTAGTGGCAGCGCCAACCATCAACTATCAATTCTTACTTCAGCCAGTAGCTGACCAATTAGCAACTATCAATTCCTCCTTCAGTCAGTGACTGTATCAATTATCAACTATCAATTCTTCAATCCTTAAGGGGTACCCCAACCATCATCTTTGCACAGTCCTCAACTCTATTTATCACTCAGTTTTGAGCCACCTAGCTGGATGCAACCTTTTTGCTCTTAACTAGATGAAAAAAATCAATATTGTGAGCTGTAAGGTGGTCAAAATTGACTGGAAACGAGTGGAAATAAATGTTATTGAGGTCAATAATACTGTAGGAACAAAAACAGGCCCTTTTTATGTGATTTTAGCTGTTTTTATGATTTTTAAAGAAAAAATCCAGATCCAAAACCAAAACCGAAAAACAAAACACGGAGGTGAGGTTTTGGCAAAACCAATCCAGATCCAAAACCAGGGGAGATCCAGATCCAAAACCAAAACACGGGGGTTGGCGCACATCTCTACTTAAATTAATAATTGTATTTAATTTGTTTATACTTTAATTAATTAATTAATTATTTAATTAGACAAACACACTAGCTCAATAATAGTTTTGCTTTACTCTTTCCATGACATACAGAATTTATTTATTCTGCTGCTCTTGTGGGGCTGATTCTGAAGCAGACAGAACTCTGTTCTCAGATGCAAATGGCAAGTATGAATCTTGATTTATGTATGGGAAAAAAAGGGGGGAGGGGAAAAGAACGCAGCACAGGTCAAATAAAGATTCCCCAGATATATAACAAATCCAATGTAAATAGGAGATATCACATGATGTTTAACACAGGTGCTCCCATGGAGTAATAGAACTATATTCACAAGAAAGAGAGAAAGAGAAAACAGAAACTCCTTAGTTTGGGGCACACTGCGTCACAAAATTATTGAAAATTAACTTTTATTCCAGAGAATTAAAAAATGTTACAACTCAGATACATCATGTCAATGGTTGATTCAATCAAAGAAATATAATATGATCCTATATGTCTAGTTAGCAATAGGGGACATCACGGTGCTTGGTGCAATCGAGTATATATACACATAAATACGTCCCTTAAGGATATATATCCTACTCATTAAATAAATATAGTATCAATGAATAAATAGTTAGTTAATGAATTAATAAATATAGTCAAAAACAAAAATAAATATAAATAAATATATATAGAAATATATACAGAGAAAAATCAAAGTGCTAGTGCAAATGAGAAATTGATCAGAAAAACTCAATCAATAACGTGTGTGCAAATATAAGCAATGGATAAAGCAAAAATAGGCAGTCAATTGATAATTAGATAATTAAATATAAACACACAGAAGGTATGTGTAAACAAACTGAATATTTAGCAATAAGTGTCAAAAGTGCTAGTGCTATTTGGAGATCCTATATTAGAAACACAATAAACATATATGTGCAAAAGTGGGTGGTGACTGTCATCATACCACCAAATATTAATTTCACTGGTCCAAATACAAAGTACAGCATACTGATATTTCACTTAATGCAGACAGAAAAATACACATAAGTTGCATAAGATATATATAGTAAAAACTTATCCTCTCGAGTGAGTGATATAACGTTATTATATTAATGTAAATACATTCATCATTAATTAATAAAACACAGTTAATAGAAAGTACAGTACATTAGGCGAAAATAAATTCAAATGTGGAAAAAATTTCACCAATTGATCAATTACTGCCTATACTAGTAGATGCAGTAATAACACGGACCTGACAGTCCTATGATTGCAAGATGTCTTTTGAGGCGTCCCTCATTAACCATAGATTGCCCCCATAGTAGATTAGAAATAAAGTGCCTGTGCGTTTATAGGGAGATAGGGATCTGCTATTGCCAGTCTTACATCTGCATAGGACTGGGAATGAGAGTCCCTGTCCAATAGCACAATGAAATATAGGAAGCACTCTCTCTGCTGTCAGCGCGGGCAGTGTAACCCCCTGTTACCGTGGTATTGCAGGGTGGGGATAATATAGCCCGCAGCTGATGAGAGTCTGGTGAAAAAAGAGAGTAGGACAGAAATACCTGATACACTTAATGGGGAGAGGTAGAGTAGCCTGGACTGCCGTCTGTATGATCCGGAGTGCCTGTGCGCACAGGTACTCCCGTGGCCCGATGCGCGTTTCGTCTAAAGGGCTTTTTTCAAGAGGGCTCACGTGTTGGTATACTCGCCGGGCATAAATACATCCGGCCATCTTGTGATTGGATGGGATTCTCTGATTGACAGAGTAATCCTCCAATCATCCTTGTAATCACAAAACACCAATAGTGTATTGAGTATTGCATCTTGTGGGCGGGTCTAATGTCTCGTAAAGTTTGTATTGAGACATGAATTAACCTCATTTATGTTGGTCTATTAAGCTGTTAAATATCTAAAAAAGGGGGGGGAAATACCATTAATCAGTGTATCTCAATTAGAGAAATAACCTTCAGTCTTTTTATTATTAAAAAGAGAGAGATGGAGAGATATTTATCAACACAAAAAAGAAATGGAACCAGATTGCTAAAATTAATGGGATTAACACAAATGGACACCAATGATGAAACATACTGATGTACATGTGCGCACCCACATACATACATATATGGACATGCACACACACACAAAAAACAATAATCAATAAATATAAGCATATATGTAGAAACATATATACATTATATATATAAAAAATTAATGGAAGAAAAAAATATATAATAAAAAAAAATATATATATATGTGGAGTTCAATACACAATTTCCAAAAAATATTAATAATTGTTGATGAAAAAGTGAAAAAAACAAATATATACAGCCACTGTGTGGCCATTAGCAGATGAAAAGTAAGTAATATAAAATGTTGATAAAGTGAATGAAAAAATAAATAAATAAATGAAGAAAAAAGAAGGGGAAAGAAGGAAAGTGAAGGGCATTGTGAGGAAAGTGTATATAATTATACCGATGATATGTGCTATCAAGAAGGGTAATGAATATTACCTAAGTGTATTATTAATACTAGTGACTATAAACAAGGTGTATTCACTAAACAAGTAGGGTGCATATAATAAATAAAAGTGTCATCAAGTATATGGATAAAAGTGTAAGTAAGGTGAGAGAAAAAGAAGGAAAGAAAAAGATACATAGGAAGAAACAAAGAAAAGTATATACAGTATAATTAAAAAATGTAAAAATAAATGAAGGTAAAAATAAAAATAAAATAAAAATAAAAATAAATCTGTATGTATATAAGCTGTTGTGATGCCAAATTAATATATCCACAATCCACCATAGCCACCATGGTATAATGAAAAATAGATATCAAGTGTCCAGAAAGGGGCTGTAGTTGATGATCTCATTGAGGCCATTCTGGTTTACTGTACCCATCCTGAATGTCCACTCACATTCCTTCTTAAGTAACTCTTTCATGATATCATCTCCTCTAATATCCAGTTGTATTCTTTCTAGGCCCATTGCTTTAAGGTCCTTCCATGAGCTGTTATGTTGTAACAGAAAATGTTTAGCCACCGAACTAATTTGTTTCTTTTTGGCAAGATCTGTTGCGGCATGCTTGATATTTCCTATATGTTCCAAAATGCGTTGTTTAAGAGGATGAGTAGTCATGCTTATGTATTTTTTGTGGCAAGTACATTCAAGGCAATATACTACTGCAGGGGTATTGCAGTTAATGAATTGACATATTTTATGGTTACCCTTCTTGATAGCACATATCATTGGTATAATTATATACACTTTCCTCTCAATGCCCTTCACTTTCCTTCTTTCCCCTTCTTTTTTCTTCATTTATTTATTTATTTTTTCATTCACTTTATCAACATTTTATATTACTTACTTTTCATCTGCTAATGGCCACACAGTGGCTGTATATATTTGGTTTTTTCATTTTTTCATCAACAATTATTAATATTTTTTGTAAATTGTGTATTGAACTCCACATATATATATTTTTTTTATTATATATTTTTTTCTTCCATTAATTTTTTATATATATAATGTATGTGTATTTCTACATATATGCTTATATTTATTGATTATTGTTTTTTTTGTGTGTGTGCATGTCTATATATGTATGTATGTGGGTGCGCACATGTACATCTGTATGTTTCATCATTGGTGTCCATTTGTGTTAATCCCATTAATTTTAGCAATCTGGTTCCATTTCTTTTTTGTGTTGATAAATATCTCTCCATCTCTCTCTTTTTAATAATAAAAAGACTGAAGGTTATTTCTCTAATTGAGATACACTGATTAATGGTATTCCCCCCCCCCTTTTTTAGATATTTAACAGCTTAATAGACCAACATAAATGAGGTTAATTTATGTCTCAATACAAACTTTACGAGACATTAGACCCGCCCACAAGACGCATTACTCAATACACTATTGGTGTTTTGTGATTACAAGGATGATTGGAGGATTACTCTGTCAATCAGAGAATCCCATCCAATCACAAGATGGCCGGATGTATTTATGCCCGGCGAATATACCAACACGTGAGCCCTCTTGAAAAAGCCCTTTAGGCGAAATGCACGTCGGGCCATGGGAGTACCTGTGTGCACAGGCACTCCGGATAATACAGACGGCAGTCCAGGCTACTTTACCTCTCCCTGTTAAGTGTATCAGGTATTTCTGTCCTACTCTCTTTTTTCACCAGACTCTCATCAGCTGCGGGCTATTTTATCCCCACCCTGCAATACCACGGTAACAGGGGGGTTACACTGCCCGCACTGACAGCAGAGAGAGTGCTTCCTATATTTCACTGTGCTATTGGACAGGGACTCTCATTCCCAGTCCTATGCAGATGTATGACTGGCAATAGCAGATCCCTATCTCCCTATAAACGCACAGGCACTTTATTTCTAATCTACTATGGGGGCAATCTATGGTTAATGAGGGACACCTCAAAAGACATCTTGCAATCATAGGACTGTCAGGTCCGTGTTATTACTGCATCTACTAGTATAGGCAGTAATTGATCAATTGGTGAAATTTTTTCCACATTTGAATTTATTTTCGCCTAATGTACTGTACTTTCTATCTATTAACTGTGTTTTATTAATTAATGATGAATGTATTTACATTAATATAATAACGTTATATCACTCACTTGAGAGGATACGTTTTTACTATATATATCTTATGCGACTTATGTGTATTTTTCTGTCTGCATTAAGTGAAATACCAGTACGCTGTACTTTGTATTTGGACCAGTGAAATTAATATTTGGTGGTATGATGACAGTCACCACCCACTTTTGCACATATATGTTTATTGTGTTTCTAATATAGGATCTCCAAATAGCACTAGCACTTTTGACACTTATTGCTAAATATTCAGTTTGTTTACACATACCTTCTGTGTGTTTATATTTAATTATCTAATTATCAATTGACTGCCTATTTTTGCTTTATCTATTGCTTATATTTGCACACATGTTATTGATTGAGTTTTTCTGATCAATTTCTCATTTGCACTAGCACTTTGATTTTTCTCTGTATATATTTCTATATATATTTATTTATATTTATTTTTGTTTTTGACTATATTTATTAATTCATTAACTAACTATTTATTCATTGATACTATATTTATTTAATGAGTAGGATATATATCCTTAAGGGACGTATTTATGTGTATATATACTCGATTGCACCAAGCACCGTGATGTCCCCTATTGCTAACTAGACATATAGGATCATATTATATTTCTTTGATTGAATCAACCATTGACATGATGTATCTGAGTTGTAACATTTTTTAATTCTCTGGAATAAAAGTTAATTTTTAATAATTTTGTGACGCAGTGTGCCCCAAACAAAGGAGTTTCTGTTTTCTCTTTCTCTCTTTCTTGTGAATAAAGTATGAATCTTGACTAGATCTATCTATCTATACATGAAATCAGACGTTTCTTTGTGGCAACAATGTGAGCACATGGAACTGCCCAGACTTGGAGTGTCATGAAGTGTAATGGGAGTGTTCTGGGTGTGTATGTATGGGGAAGGGAAGTCTGTTTCTGAGAGATCTTTTGCACCTAGCATAGGGCTGGTGCAAGCACCAATACTAATGATGACGGTTGCAGCGACTGGCAGCTCAGCTTTCCGCTTGCAGATGCAAAAAATCCCATATTAGCACTATGGATTCTCACATTAGCATAAGGTAGTACATATGGCTTTGTGGCTGCCCACAACTACAGCCACTTTATGCAAAACTCGAAATCAGTCCTATTGTAAATTAATTTAAACAAAGCTCCAATGATCTAAATATTTACATATTTTATGTAGCCATCTTAAATTTATCACCATTATGATTTTTATTTCCCCCCATATAGATTTAACCCATGTGTGTCCCATGGCTTAAAAGAGGAGATCAATACTGTTCAAGTGCAGAACAAATCTCCTCTGATTCCCCAGACCTCCCGGAAGTGTCGCGGTGGTCTGTCACTGCTGACATCACTTCTGGAATCATGCCCAAGAATGCTGAGCGAATGGAACTCCGGGCACATGCGTTGGGGATCACATGTGGGGGAAGAGAGGGGTGTATATGCCCATGCGGGTGGTTGGAGGGGGATCCAGCATCAGTGGAGGTGGGGGAGCTGTAATATAAAGAAATATGAGGCTAAAAAATTACATTGGTCACAGGGTAGGAGAAAGAGGAGGAGGTGTGCAAAAAACTCGGGCTTTTTACAGGGGGATGTGGTTTTTAATACAGATTTTTTTTTACTACTAAGAGGCGGTACTATTATTAAGATTTACGACAACTGGTAGGGTCTATTGCCAATGGGGGTGGGAAGTTATTTTATAATTGGGGCCTATGGACATGGGGGTATGGGGGGTGCAAACTGCCCCAGATATATATATTATTTTATATATTTATATATATTATTAAAAATACCTATTTAAACTTTATTAAGTAATAAAAAAAAACTATTTCTGAGCGGTTTTGTGGGGAAAAAAATTGTTAGTTAAGTGGTTAAATAATATTTGCATTATATCTCCTGAAAAACAGCCATTTTCAGGAAAATACTTACAAATATTAATGATCTCCCAAATGTACCATGGAAGGACTACATCAGATATTTCTATGGGGCTGCTAAACTGTTAGATTTACCAAGCATAGTCAGTGCTGAAACTAAGATTTTTGTCATCCGGGGCAAGGCCATAAATTGGTGCCCCCCCAAAAAACTGTCAACATAGAGGATGAAAAGGGTGTGTGGTTTTGTGACACAGTAATGCCCCTTGTAGCACATTATGCCCAACAGTAATGCCTCTTACAACACATTATGCCACACAGTAATGTTCCTTATAACACATTATGCCACAGTAATGTCCCTTATGACATATTATGCAACACAGTAATGCCCCTTGCAACACATTATGCAACACAGTAATGCCCCTTACAACACATTCTGCCACAGTGATGCCCCTTACAACGCATTATGCCACAGTAATGCCCCTTATACATTAAGCCACAGTAATGCCCCATATACATTATGCCACAGTAAGGCCCCTTACACATTATGCCACAGTAAGGCTCCTTACACATTATGCCACAGTAAGGCCTCTTTTACATTAAGCCACAGTAAGGCCCCATCTCCCTTCTCTTACCGGTCAGGGCCGTGCGGTGGGTTGAGCTCGGGGTGGCGCAGGACAGGGCTGCCACATGCTGAGGAACTGTCAGTACTGCCGTCATTGTAATGTGGCGCCTCTTGCAAACCAATTGGAGCTCATGGACCGGCAGCCTCTGATGATTGGCTGCCGGTCCGCGAGCACCGATCAGCTTGTGGCCAGCTTGTGACTCAAGGCCGGGATGCACCTCCAAACCCACAAGAGCAGCAACCGAACCTCCCAGCAGCCTCTCCCCGGCACCCCCTCAAGTCCGGCACCTGGGTCACGTGCCCCCTTAGCCCCCCTAGTTGCAGCCCTGGTTTGACCTCAGATGGCGTTAGCTGCAAGAGCTACAACTTGCACGAATTACCGGCACAGGGTTCTGTAGAATCCCTCCCAGGCAATGGCCACCACACATGCGTGATCTGCAGACCGTACATGTGCAATAGCATGCACATCCTGAAAGAGTTATATAATCATCACATTATACTGTAGATAATTTCACTTATTGCACAAGGGCGAGCTCATTTCAAAGCCCCTGTCCCTGCATGTGTCTATTATTTTCAGTGATAATAAATTACAATTATTGGGTTTAAAACCCAATAATTAATAAATATGCCCCTAAGACTCATTAACACATCCTTGGCTTACTTGAATGACTCAGGGGTCTATTCATTATGTTAATTATCGGGGACCCCAATAATTAACATCATAACTCACTGCAGATGCTGGAGCAATTCATCATTGCTCTGGCACGGAAACAGTTGATCAGCAAATCAGCTGTCTCCGTGAGCAGCTTCACTGCTCCTTTCGGTGGTCTCTTGCTGTACCTTCTAGATCACAGGTTCTCAAACTTGGTCCTCGGGACCCCACACAGTGCATGTTTTCCGGGTCTCTTCATAGAATCAAAAGTTACATAATTATAACCACCTGTGGACCTGTTAAAATGTGTCATTGAGTAATGAATACACCTGTGCACCTGCTGAGTGACCTGGAATATGTGACCTGTGTGGGTCCTGAGGACCGAGTTTGAGAACCACTGTTCTAGATGAATGGCCCGAATACTTAATTTGAATAGACCCCTCAGTGATTCCAAATTACATTTGGAGTGAAAAATGTTGCTTGAATCAAATGTTAAGATTATTGGGCTGTGCAAGTGGCAAATAAAGTTATTGTTTTGCAGTAACTGGGGTTACTCATTTTTAATAAACAGGTTAAATAAAATAAGAAATATTTGCTCATCTAAAAGGTTCTGAATGTATTTCTCTGTGGTCTGATTGAGATGGAACAGCAATATGCATTGTCTCTTTGCTTAGTACACAAGAATCATAATGGATAATGATGATGTTACAACTGAACTGCAATGTTTGCTCTGTCTGATGGGTTTTTATTTGTTGTTGAATTTAGTCATTAAAAAACATTAAATAAGTAATTGGGTAAATTGCAGCTTGAATATAGAGGATTAAAAGGTATAGCTTTGGACACCCGTAGAGAGAAAACAAGTGTCCAAACAAGAGACATTTCTGCTGTTTAGTTTGAGCGCTGAGTAGGGCTGCAACATCAAATTCTGGGGACTCCCTGAGTCCCTGCAACTTGATAAATAGGGCTGCTGTCTGCTCTATTCCTTATGCCAGTTATAGGGGCTGATAAGTCAGA
Source organism: Taudactylus pleione (assembly GCA_031769625.1). NCBI lineage: Eukaryota > Metazoa > Chordata > Amphibia > Anura > Myobatrachidae > Taudactylus > Taudactylus pleione. The sequence goes on along the minus strand of JAUIMM010000608.1, from coordinate 10,358,642 downwards.
CACAATGATGATGTTCACATGCAGTACTTTGGCAGTTTTTTGTGACTGTGCATGTGTCTAAATTACGGAAGCATGCTTCCCACGGAGTCTGCGCACAGAGTTGCAGGACCCATTGAGAAGTAGTGACTATGGATTGCATTCTGTATTCCTGGCTGGTGACCGGGAGGTGTCTTATGGGAGTATCGCTGGCATGTCACGGGTGTGGTTTCAGTCTTAGGGGTCTACTTACTAAGCAGTGTTAGGAGACAGAGTGAAAAGTGATAAGGAAGTGATAAGGTGCCAGCCAATCAGCTCCCAAATGTCATTTTTCAAACACAGCCTGTGAGATGGCAGGTGGGAACTGATTGGTTGGCACCTTATCACTTCCTTATCACTTTTCACTCTGTCTCCTAACACTGCTTAGTAAATAGACCCCTTTGATGCTTAATTGTGTTCATTGAAGGACATACATTGATGGAGATTCATCACCTAGCATGGGGCTGGTGCAAGTCCAGATGGAGCTTCCAATGGTTTACGACTGCAGTCGCTCAAAGCATCCCCATCCTTGTGCTTTCAGGAGAAGAGCTGATACTAGCATTAGCATAAAGTCACAGAGGAGACTATGGTAAAAGATGCTTATGTAGTCGCAGCAGCGTCTTACTCATAATAAGCCCCATAATTCTCAGTTCTAGAGCTAGTATATTAATGAAGACCTACAAGTACTATAGCTGGATAGTATATAAATATTTATATTAAAAAAAAAAACAATGTATGCTAAAATACAAGATCATTTTTGGGAATAATGTGGAACAGAACATCAAATCCATGCACAGGATAAAAACTTTGCTGCGTAATAATGAATATATATATATATATATATATATATATATAAAAGAGTTAGTACATAAATTACCTGTTCAGTGAGGTAAACACTCATGAACAGAATTACGATTATCTGGAAGATAACACAGCCCTGTGGAAGGCCAGCAATTGGTCGATACGCATTGGGACAGCCAAAAGGTTGGCCATCGGTGGGATGTCCATTGCAGTTCTCCGCTGACAGAATGGCCATCAGCTCCGGAGCGCGCCATTCCACTTGCGCAGTATCTGGTATAGAGAGCGCAAGCACACAATGTATCACTCACCCCCACATACGGTTTCACAGTATACCAATAGGATACATGCCTAGATAATTTGGAAAGAGATCCCTAAAGGAACATCTGACTCCCCACAGTGAGGAGATTGGGGCATATACCCACAAGCATATTGCTCATACATGGGTGTTCATACAACACAGAGACATTTTAAAGTATCCTGAATTTTAATATTCAATAAACATATACCTATTTATATTAAGCATACAACTGTAATTTTGCATCATTTACGATACATAATTTTCTGTCAGTTAAGCACAATCCCCTACCGTGATTTGAATAGATGAATTAGGGTTTAATTGAATAATCCACACTTCTAAAGAGCGCAGTACTCTCAACCCTAAATTATATGCCACACAAGTCAGAAACTAGTAATCCCAATAACAAATCTAAATGAAAAACAGAATAACAGACACATAGTGGAATAAACATTTAAAAAGGTGAGATGATTTAAACAGATAATATAGGTAGATTAAATAAACAGATAATTAAAATGAATCAAAAAGTGAGTCTGCACTTGTGTATAAAATGATGGGCACAGTTGTCCTTGGGGACCAAAAGGGTGTTGTCAGAGGATCACTGTACTGTAGTTCATTCATCCAGTTACACACTATTCTGAGGGAAGAGGAGCATACATAATGGGCTCCAGCCAATTAGGTGCGAGTTGCATGCAATGTGCCTGGAGGAATGACCCTGCAAAAGCTTTTAGCAAAAAATGGTAGGTCTATTCAGGTGCACCATACTCACATACAGAGATTAACATAACATTTATTAGCTATATAGTTAATTACTCAACAGTAATAGTTTGAACATTTTCATATACTTGGCTCAACTGCACTAACATACACATAACTATTTACAGTGGTGAGTGCAGCATGTGATAAATTGAAAGGCTAAAGTACTCTGAATGGATTTTAAAACAATATTCCAATTGTACTTTTGATAGGAAGGCAAAATAGTTAGCGGGATACTTACTAAGCTGTGGTTTTGTACGTGGTTTGCAAACTGCCACACATCACATTGGTTTTCACATCCAAACCGCCAGATTTATTATCCAGGGGATTGGAGGTTTAAAAGTTAAACCATATGCAAAGCCTCAAACCATGTGCAGATTATCAGATTATTAGGGGTATTAAATATGGAGCGAAAACTCAGTTTTTGCGATGTTTTCGCACCAATGATGTCATTTTCGGAGGTTTTGGTTTTACACCGTATTCAATTTCAAAGACTTTTCGCAGGTTCGAAAAGTCTTTGAAAAAAAAACGGGGACAACTTTTCAACACTGAATAAGTGGCGAAAAAAAGTGCAGAATTGGGCTTAAAAAGAATAGCCTGCACCCCTGGGAATGACATTTTAAAAATAACTGTGTCAAAAAAAGTTTAAAAAAAAAATAGGGGCACCCCAAAAAATTTATTTAAAAATTGGGGTGAAAAAAAAATTGGGAAAAAAGTGTTTAAAAATAGGGAAATAGGGTCAGGGCTATTCTGCAAGTATGCGGCAGGTGTATTCTAGAATAGGCTATTAGCGGCCGGTGCATAGTTAAAACTTACTTTAGGGACATACAAAATATGCTAGTACCCATTTTCATGTACCCCAAATTTGATGGCACCACTTAAAAAAACGAAAAAAAAAACCTAAGTGCTCTTCTGCAACACTTCTTCAATGTTGGGAAAAAACACCTGCTGCGGCTATTTAAATCCCCGACTTTCATTTGCAGGCTAAAACGGGGGTACCCATAGTGATCCCCCATGTTTTACAACTTTAGGGGGGTCCTACAATTTATTCCAGGAAAATTTCGTTTTTTTACGCAGATCCCACTTCGCAGCTTCCCGTTTTCGTAGGTTTTATATTGAATACGGGGATAAAGCTGGCACGCGCCCAATACTTTATCCCAGGAAAAAAGTTACTTAAAAGTTTCTGTCTGGTGCTCAGGATCCTGGTGGTCAGAATCCCAATGCCGGCGTCCCGACAGGGTTAGGATACCGACACCTGTTGGTCAGTATCCCAACCTTCCCCCTCTCCCTACCCTTATCCTAACCCTTCCTCCCCGGTGCCTGAACCTAACTTCCTTAGTGCCTAACCCTATCCTTCCCCCTAGTGCCTAACCCTAAACCTCCCCCCAAACCCGCTACTTACTTTCGGGAACACGGTGGTCGGGATGCCGGAGCCGGTATTCTGACTTGTGTCGGGATTCTGGCGTCGGCATTCTGAGCGTTAGAATCTCTATGGTTGGAATATTTTACTGCATTCGTTTGGTATGACTAATACTGTAGTTAATTTTGTAGAGGATTTTAGATGTGTGCAGGGGCATATCTATAATGGGTGCACGGTGTGCGGTGCACACGGGCCCCAGGGGCCACGGGGGGCCCGCACCACACACCCTGCACCCATATTATCTAATACTTACCTCCCTGAGGTCCCACATCGGGTGTTTCTGCCCTGCACAAAACACCGGAAAATGGCAGCCGCGGACATTTTTCCGGCGTTTTGTGCATACGCAGTGAGGAAA